>JAZFAV010000003.1:26632500-27946243 GCA_037954035.1 Rosalia funebris | reverse complement strand
GCTTAAAATCGAAGACAGCTCAGAAATAATTCAGCGCGTTCTAGCGGCGCAACTAAGCAGAATTTCAAAAAAATGAAAAGAACAAAAATTGTGGAGAATCGCAAAATCTACGACTTCAAATCAGGTCATGTTTTACCAAAAATGCGTAGTTTTTCAGAAAAACGCAAAAAACCGAAAAAACGGCCAAAGACGTTTCTTTTTTATTAAAAAATTCGTATGATCTCCGAGGAAACTATTTGAGGAGTTTTGCCTTTAGAGCCACTTAGAATGGACTCTAGCGAATGTCAATGATGAATATTGCGATGATCTAAGACTTATTGGGGGGTGCGGTATTATTTTTTTCGATTTCCATCTCAAAAAATGTACTTTTTTTAGTAACAAATTTGTAGCATCCCCGAGGAAATTATTTGAGGGGTTTTGGTTTTAGTGTAACTTAGAATATACCCTAAGGAATGTCATTGATAAATATTGCGGTGATGTAAGACTTATTGGCCGGTGCGGTAATTTTTTTTCTATTTCCATCTCAAGAAATGTACTTTTTTTAGTGGAAAATTCGTAGCAGCTCCGAGGAACTTATTTGAGAGGTTTTGCTTTTAGGATGTCTTAGAATGGATCCTAAGGAATGTCAATAGTGAATGTTGTGGTGGGGTAAGGCCTATTGGAGGAGAGGTTAATTTTTTTTCAAGCTTCATCTCAAAAAATGTGCTATTTTCATTAAAAAATTCGTAACGTCCGTAAAAAAATATTAGGGCGATTTTATTTTTAACATACATCATTAGAGACGTTATGGGTTGTCTATAGTGAATATCAAGGTTGCGGAAAGCCTACTAGGATTATAGAGAATTTTTTTAAATTTTTGTCCCAATAAAATTTGTAGTTTTTTTGTAAAAAAATTCGTAGCGTCTATAAAGAAAATATTAAGACGATTTTATCTTCAGCGTGACATAGTAGATTCTCTAAGAGTTATCTGTCATCAATAGCAAGGTCGCAGAAAGCCTACGAGAGTTATGGAGAATTTTTTTAGAACTTTTATCCCAAAAAATATGTAGTCCTCTCATAAAAAAAAAATTGTAGCGTCCGTAAAAAACATTATAAGACGATTTTAACTTCTGTAGAGGCTCAAAGGGTTGGCTCTCGTGAATATCAAGTTCGCAGACTGGGGGTACGTTGCGTTTTTAGTTTTTTTTATTGCAATTTAAAAGGCTATCTCCTAAAGAAGTCGTCTACAATTGTTATTTTGATGAAAATTTGTCGATCCGGACAGCAATAGATTGCAACCCGATTATGGTTCACCTTTCTACAATTTGTTATTTATACAGGGTATCAAAAATTATAAAGTTTAGCCCGATCCTATTTCCGATTTTTTTTTAAATCGGTTCCACTAAAACATGAAGCCTAGATCTTGAATCAAATTTTTGTATTATTTTGTTACTTAATCAGGACGAAATTAAAAAATAAGCCAAGCCTATTGTCTATGTATACATTGCTATTCAAAAGTCCCCTCCCCCCCCTCTTATCTTTGAAACGATTATACATAAACTAGTGAAATTTGGTAACTGAATATTAAGGGTTGTAAACTTCCCTACTAGTGATGATAGATGACGTATGCGTCAAAGATGACGTCACAAGGTCATTGTGACCAATAATTTTAAATGGAACCCTATGGCAAGCGACACCTCTGTTAACAGGTATCGAAAGAACCTATTCAATGATACTAATATTGTGTCTGTTTACGGCAGTTTTGACAACTGGCTTTCAAAAACCGCAAAGCTGTGATGAATTAAATCAGTTAATAATAAAATTTAAAATTCAAGCTCCGCCACTGGATAGTTGGATAGTAAATAATCTGACGTTTTTGCAAGTCTCCCCAATTTGATGTTTTTTTAGCTGTCAAAGTTTTTATACATTTAATAATTTGTGTATTGTTGATCAAACGTTTAACTGTTTTAGTACCTTGTGGTAATTTTAAAATATTTGTACATTCAATAATTTGTTAAACTGTTGTGAGCTGAACGTTTAAGTGCTTCAAGAAGAGAAATGGTACGTGTTTTAGGTGATAAAGTAGCAGCGATCCTAATACTTGGTGAAACTGGTGAAAATATTCATGCAGCAGAACGCAATTTTAATGAAAGGTTTCCCGATCGCCTAGTTTCGAGGACTTATTTGAGAGAGCTTCTTCGTAAGTTTAAAACAACGGGTAGTATTAATGATGCAAAACGATCTGGCAGACCACAAATTTCTGATGAGAAAAAAATTGATATACTGGCAGAAGTAATAGTAAATCCTACTTCTTCAACAACTCAAGTTGCATCAACCTGTGAAGTCAGTCAAAGTACAGTGCACAGGGTGTTGAAAAAAAACAAATTTCACCCATACAAATTAAAAATGGTTCATCAACTCTCAGACGACGATCGAGACCGAAGACTGCAATTTTGTGAAAATATGGAGACTAAAATTAACCAACAGCCAGACTATGTCAAAACAGTTTGTTTTAGTGACGAAAGTACTTTCTAATCTAAATGGAAATGTAAATACACAATACGTGAGATATTGGAGTGACGCAAATCCTCACATGTTTCGTGAAACACATACTCAGTATCCCGAAAAGGACAATGTTTGGGCAGGTATACTGGGAAACCACATCGTTGGGCCTGTTTTTTTAAATACCAACTTAACCGGTGAGGTGTATCTGCAGATGTTGCAAAATTCAATAGAACCGTTAATCCTTGAAATTTTGGAAGATAATCAAGATGAATTCGACATTTTGGAAATAACATTCCAACAGGATGGTGCTCCTCCACACTATTACGGTGCAGTAAGACGGTATTTGGATGAAGAATATCCTGGTAGATGGATTGGACGACGAGGTTCAATGGAATGGCCGCCTCGATCACCGGACCTCACACCTTTAGATTTTTTTCTGTGGGGGTATCTTAAATCGAAGGTTTACGCCACTCAGCCTGACAATATTGATGTTTTAAAACAACGTATTGTTACATAATGTAGGGCTATTGCCGCAGACACATTTGAAAAAGTACGAGAAGAGTTTCGCAATAGAATGTTTTACTGTCGATGGAAGTAGATGGAGCTCACTTCGAACAATTACTATAAGTAGGTACTGATTCTTGAATCTGTAATTAAAATTATTATCCAAGTTTACTGATTACTGATTTAATCCATCAAAACTACCAAAAATACAAACAGTATTAGTATCATTCAATAGGTTTTTTCGATACCTTCTAAAAGAGGTGTCGCTTGCTATAGGGTTCCATTTAAAATTATTGGTCACAATGACCTTGTGACGTCATCTTTGACGCATACGTCATCTATCATCACTAGTAGGGAAGTTTACAACCCTTAATATTCAGTTACCAAATTTCACTAGTTTATGTATAATCGTTAAAAAGATAAGAGGGGGGGAGGTGACTTTTGAATAGCACTGTATATCCCTGAGGCCACCATCGTCATCCACGGACGCACAAAAGAAACACCCCAATTCTCTCTTCGACAAGTAGCATGTTATTAATACGATATAATTCTAGTCGATAATCTACCTGGCGATAGTAAGTAGTTTGCGGTTAACAATCGCGGTTTAGCTTAACGATTCCACGGCATATGGCCACCGTTAAAAAAGCGCCGCTATTGTCGAAAACTGCGTTTCTCTTATTTTAGAGCAACGCTTTACGTATGTATGCAAGTGTTAAATTACGAATACAAGTTGTGGTTTTCCTGATAATACGATCGCGTTTCTGGCTCGAATGCACGCGAAGGATACGCGGAAAGGAGCGGCAGAAACCCCAGGTAGATGCCAGAGAAAGCACGAAATCGAATTGGAAAATACGCGGCCATAACAAGGCCTGTTTGTCTTTTATCTAATCGGGCCTACTTTAGGCCAAAAAATGTAATAAAATACAAGTCCGTTTGAATAAACTGAATCTGATGAAGATACATGAACTAAATGAAAAAGAAGAAGGAGGTCGTGAAGTCATCTTATATTGTATTTTTAGACGTTGTCTCTCCTTTTGCAAATTTGTTATAGGGATACTATCGAGGTAACTTACATCTCCTATTATATATCCATCAGTATGACCTTCATACGATCCTTAATTGAGATTCTAAGTTTTAATTTATCGAAGGAATCATCACAGAAGAAGTCAATCGATTGCCAGAAACCTTCGCGGCAATCGAGGGCTATAAAATCATCTTAAGCTTTTTCGCTTCTGGCTGCATGAAAACGGAATTAGTGCGATACTTGACCGATCTGACACTGGTGAAGATAGTCGAGATACGACAGTATGTCTGGCAGGATCGATGGTCGTGGACAAGTGGACCGATATAATTTCCAGGTAGTGAGGTATTTCAAAGCATGTATAATCTGTGACGACGATACCAGAAGTGATAGGACTTCCATTAAGCTCGTCTGTCTCAAGAAGTAGCTCAAACGTCCATAACCCAAATTGGGAGCCAAGAAAGTAGGCCACAAAATTGACTAACCCCAAGAACCGCTGTGATACAACGAAAATCAGTTCTTTGTGGATCTATTCCAAAGTAAGATGAACTAAGAATACCGTTTTTAACAACATCAGTACCTGTTAGGTCTAGAGGATGTTTGTTTTTGAAGATAACTTCCTGAGAAATCTAAAATTACTGTTCGAAGTAATGAAGACTGTGATATTAGACTTTATTTCAGTTATATGGCTTTGAGGACGAGTTCTAAAGATACAGTTGGGAACACTAAACTAACCAGGGGAATCCCACGTCATGGCTACATAGCCCAAGGTAATTGTTGACCCAAGCGACAAAGATTGTGATATGAGCATCCCTTTAAGATTTCTAGGATATATTTGCCTTTGAAACTACGTTATAAAGAGACCAAATCATCGTCGTCGGCTCCTGAGACGGACATGGCAGTTATTTATATCTCTGGCAGATTCCGAGCATAAATTTGCTTATCGAAGATGAGTTATAACGAGATCTAGCATGAAGACTGTACTATTACCCTTCCTGGCAGTTTTGAGGTTTTGAAGACGAGTCCTAAAGAAACAATTAGGAGTCTTGTGAGCACCACATCGACCTGGAGAGCCTCCAAGACATTGTCGCATCGCCCAAGGTAATTATTGCCCCAAACGACCAGAACTGTGACATGAGACCCCTTTCAAATTTGGAGGATACATTTGACTTTGAAGACGCGCTCTAAAGAGACCAAGATCATCGTTGGATCCTGGGGCGGATATGGCAATTATTTATACCTCTGTCAGATTTCCTAGGATAAATTTGCTTCTCGAAGGCGAGTTATAAAGCGATCTAAAGCGTGAAGACTGTAGTATTATCCTTCCTGGTAGTTTTAAGGTTTTGAAAACGAGTTCTAAAGAAATCATTAGGAGTCTAGTGACCCCTACATTGACCTGGAGAGACCCCAAGTCATTGTCGCATCGCCCAAGGTAATTATTGACCCAAACGACGAGGACCATGACATGAGCTCTCCTATCATGTTTGGAAGATACATTTGCCTTTGCAGATGCGTTTTAAAGAGACGAAAATCATCTCGGGCAAACATGACAATTATTTATATTTGTTAGATTTCGAGGATAAATTTGCTTTTCGAAGGGGAGTTATATAAAGATCTAAAGCGTGAAGATTGTACTATTCCCTTCCTGGCAGGCTTTAAGGTTTTGAAGGCGAGTTCTAAAGAAACTATTATGAGTCTCGTGAACAGCACATCGACCTGGAGAGACCCCAAGCCATTGTCGCATCGCTCAAGGTAATTATTACCTCAAGCGACGAGGACTGTGACATGAGTGTCCCCCTTTCAGACTTGGAGGATACATTTACCTTCGAAGATGCGTTCTACAGAGACCAGAACCATCGTCGCCGACTCCTCGGGCGGACATCGCAATCATTTATACCGAATTAATCGCGTTTCGACACCGCTGGAATGCAGAAGTAATGCTCGGGTGCGAATCATCCTTTGACCATTAGCCGGCTACGTTTGTCGGTACGAACCCGCCCAATTAGATAATATGATCGATCGATTCGGGTACGATCACGCGATCGAATATTGAATTGGCCGTTGTCGGGTTGTTACCTCATGAGGAGAGCGGTTTCGTCTCGTCGCGACCGGGATACTTTCTCAGAGCGACGTCACAATTACTAGACGGTTTTTTTTTCTCTTCTAGATTGATTACGACATACGGAAATTCGTTCGAGTAATGCACGAGATATTTTTTAACGTTGCGCCGGCGACGACAAGCATCCATCAAAATGAGGAGTCTCTTTTAGTTTCTCCGGAAACCCACTTTTCTATAGAATTTCATCAAATTTCGGGGTACACAAAGAATAAACTTCCCCAAGGAAATTGCTTAAATGAAGAATTTTTGCCCGTACAATAAAATAGATATTCACCATCAAAGTTGGAACTTTTTGCATGGTTTTAATGTACAAGTTAACTAAAAGGTGCACTTTTTACATTATAACTTTAACTCATCTAAAAATTAGTTTATTACGAATATTTTGAATTAAAAAAACGGGTTGTTTTTAATTTTCAATGGTGTTAAACTACGCGACAGCCGAGATGCCGTCACCCAGACTTGAGACATTTGAATCGATGGTAGGTACAAGGAATTCAGTTTAGCTCTGCCGCCGTAAATAAATGTAATAATAAATATTTCGAATCGAGATTAGCCTATTCATCGTGGAAAATCGCAAAAATTACGACCGTGTCGCAGCGCTGACACAGAATAAGGCAACGTTCATGTTTAATTATACGCAGATCATTAACTCGCGGATTATTTTTACGGCCGCCGTATATCAAACGGGCGGCTAATGAGACGAGTACGGGTGTGGTGCAGCTCTAATTTTATTGCCTTTCTATTAATAACCGATTTTACACAAGTCACGGCTCAATCGAGTCGGAAAGTGCGTCGACGCGATGCCCGTCCAAGGGGGAGGAAATGAAAATTTTTGGCAAGGAAACGCGGTCACGAATTAATCTCGCCTTTACGGCCGAGGCGGCCGCCCGCGATGGGGGCCACGACGATAAAAACAAAAGAAATTAGTAGCCGGGTCAAACGGGTTTATGGTTATGTTGTTAGTTTGGATGGCCCTCGAGGAAAATAAGCGCGTCGTTTCCCGGCCGCCCTCGCTTTCCGGAGAGGATAGATGAAATTCTGGAGAGGAATTAGTGGACGCCTCATCTACTTTTATCTATCGGGTCCTTAGGATCGCCCTTCGCTAAAAACGCACTTCGAAATGCCATGAGAAGAAGTTCATTCGAAGCATATCTGGACTGGCGAGGCTATTAGGATATGGCAGTAAGCAAACAAGGGAATAACTGAAGGAACGTTGATGAAAATGCGGATTTACTATACTAAAATTAATTCAGCATATAATGTTTACCATATAGAGTGTCCACGCAACAGTTTCACCTCGACAGTATGCATTACGTATCCCTGTTATATTTCAGATATGTAGTACCATGTAGATGTAGACTTAATTGAATTGAAAAACAAAAAGTCACAAACGGACAAAGCTTACAATCTAGAACCCATATATCCAATGATGACTATGTATCCCTGTTATATGTCAGGTATGTCAAATATGTCAAAAAAAACTGTCAAACTTACGTGACTTAATGATTTTATAAAAAACCTCTAATTGAATTAAAACAAATATATATTTACGAGGTTATGTTATCACATGCAATCGACAGAACATACATACTCAACGGTGGCACTTGTCATCATCACGGTATTATACAGGGTTTCACGATAGTGTCTAGCATAACTTCAGCAGGACCGTGACACCACTACCACAAACCTCAAACCTAAATCGTAAAGCAATCTAATAAAAAATAAAAACACCATGCGCTCTACGACAGAACGCCACTGGATCGGGTCAATGAAATTATTAAGTTCAAGGCGACTAAAGGTAGCGCAGTTGGCGTTGATATCCCGTGTCCCGACGACTATTGCTTTACTCTAATCTCCTATATTTCCTTAATCGTAATAACTAATAAAAAATATCTCGCCTCCTTTGACGATTTCTTGTTGTGAAAAAGACCCACTTCCCCTCGCATTTTAAAACACAGGCTTGAGATTATCAGTCTCAAATTGCTAGCATGTTTAAAATCGGTTAAGGGCTTGTATTTTTGACCTCGCTGAACTGTGTGAAAAGATGAATAACCATAGTTCATTGCATCGTATCCATTACACATGGCCAAAATATATACATCGATATAATTCGACATGGGACAACACAAGTAGATACAAACTGCTAACAGTGCAGACATTCAAAACGAACCAATACTTACAGCCTTACCGATGAAGAAAATTAAAATTTAAACAATTAATACAAGTGAGGATACAAAAGGGAATTCAGCAACGGCTTATTTGACAGTCCTGACAGTTAGTTACCAGGTACGTAACCAGGCATATATTACGAGGTACGTAAAACAAATACATCAGAAGAATAATTATGGCTATAAACTCGTTGAAGAAAGAATTCAAGTTGAAACAACAATTCTGGAAAAATCAATAGTAAAACTACTCATCTCCCCACCTCATTTGGAACTATAGGATGTGATTTGTCAATAAAATTAATAATATTTGACAAACTGGACGCTTTCTTTCACTACAGCAATATTTTAATTTGGCCGACCAAGACGAGGACGTATTGGTGTTGTCTTATCAATAACAGAACCCGTCTCTTCAAATTTCTTGATTAAGTTACGAATTTTTAACTCTGTAGGTGCTCCATTTGGCCCTAACTTTCTGCGAATTTATTTTAATGCAACTGTAAATGATCGTTCACGTTCATAAAATAGTTGTACACAAATTATTCGTTGTTGAACCGTTAATCGCGGCATGTTGTCGTATGATTCGCAGATGACAGTCAATAAATATTGACACAAATTACCACACACAATTAACACAAATGGAACGCAATTCAAATCCTATACTTCCAACTAAGACACCCTATATTACATATATCAGTCTTAATAGCGCATAAGGGCATAACGCCTGCTTAACTACAATGTAAATGATCTAACGTTATTCATTGATTTACTTGGTTACGAATATAAATTCAATTTTCTTATAAATTTCGGCTAGACGACGACGAGGCGAACTCGATTTCCATGCGGCCGATACGAAACTTCAAATCTTTAAAATGATTACGAAGTAGACACCTAAAAAACTGCCACGTATAAACGAAGCCAGTTAATTATCATTTAAAGCACGACGGCGAATTAATTTTGGCCGAGACAGTACTGTCAAAAACCGAGATGTAAAATCGCGGAGACATCAAACGGGGCCGAAAGAACAAACGAAGAAAAAAAAAACACAACAAAAATCATTACCAGTACCCACTGAGTTTATTCATTAACAAACGGTGGACGACCATAAACAATCGCGGCGGCAGCGGCGTCGAATAGGGGTCACGAAACAATATTTTATTAATAAAGCTATGGATAAGCGCTGTATACCATTAGCGTTTCATGTAGGGACATGATTACCGCAACGAACGTTTCGTTTATCATATACACAAATCTTAGATATTCTAAAATGATAACTATAAAATTTCATTATAAAATGTTGTCATAAAATTTCTGTTAGATTGTAAACGATGTTGTGGTAATTCAACGAGATAACTGTCTTTTAATTTCTAAACAGTTTTAATGATGATAACGCTGACTTGAGGTAAGTGGTCGACGAGTCGTAGTGGAGGGGGATCAGTAATGTTCTTTTCGCGGCCGTAGAGCTGTAGTTGATCTTGATTTATCGATGGAGGTGTACGTACGGTTTCTGCTGTGTTAGTTGGAACGTTTTAATTTAATAGTGAAGTATGTCGCACTTGCCAACGCCCAGAAAATGTTTATATGCTCACCAAGTGAGAAAGTTTGTTGGTGAATTTGATGATTTATTCTACGATGAAGCAGAAGTAATGAGTAAAGTATTCGATAAACCCTTAATGTTTTAGTTCAAATCCTACTGTATACGTTACGTGAATTATGTGCAACATCAACATAGAAAACAGAGCGTGCCCTTGCAAGCTCAATTTAAGTTTGATTTATTATTCACGTTGATAGCCTGTAATATTCTATTTAACATACTAGATAAAGAACCATTTCAAACGTTTTAGCACAAATACAATACACAGTTACAATCACCAAGTCGCAGAACATTATGAAGTGATATATCAACTGTATGCGACGACATTATGGAGAAGATTACACATAAATTACAAAATAGACGACTGTGGTTATGTATTGACGAGGCGACAGATCTGTCTAAAAAAACTCTATCGTAAATATGATAGTACGTGTACTGGACCCTCGACAATCACACTGTTTAAGATTGTTATACTGTTAAGATAAAACACTGTTGTAGATTGTTACATATTACATGTAAAGTGAATGCTTTACATCTTATGGCAGAGACTATTCGACAATGTTTTCCCAAGGTCGATGCATTAATAGCGAGTACAAAAAAGTGTTTATAAAATCTCCTAAACTTCTTCACGAATTTCACAGAAAGTGTGTTGGAATTCCTGAACCACCAGAGGCGATCCTTACACGTTGAGGAACACGGTTGAAGGTAGCTTTTCATTATGCTGAAACCATAAGACCTGTAATACTACAGTTAAATCCTGTCTAAGCTGCAACTATTATGGAAAGCCAGACACAATTTCTAGATATTTGCACTGAAACTGATTTAAAAACTATTCATGTCAACTATATAAAGGAGTACATGAAGCAATAGAGAAATTACAAAATAGTGCGTTGGCGTTAGCGGAGTCCGTGCAGATACTGAACCAAGTAAATTTACTGCTACACGCTATAGATGATGCAAGAAATGAGCACGTCAAACAAAAGTTCGAAGTGTGTTAAAGAAAGACTTTAACAGATTAAAACAAGCCTAAGAATAAAATTAAAAAGAAAGTCCAGTTATATCGAATTTTCCTCAAACTTGGCTCCTGATTTTTTTTTAATTGAAAAATCCTTCCCAAATCAGCTTTTTCTTCTAATGTAGGTAGTAAGATTTCCTCCAGTTGCTGTGATTGCGGTTCATAGAGTCCTTGATTTGTTAGACCTGGTTGGCAGACTTGGTCCATTGTGAGCTGCATTGTCTGATGATTCAAAATTTGGCAGACTCACTTTCAGCATATGACACGTCATCACTATTGAAGCTTGAGTTTGTGGAGGATTGAGAATCATAAGAGGCACACCTGGCTGCTTTTATTTTTTCTCGGCTTCATATTATTAGCTTTCTGATAATACCCAGTTTCTTCTTATCAGTAAAGGCTGGAATGACTGCGGAGAGTAGATCATCAGTCGTGATCCCTTTTCGAGGCGGTATCATCAGTTTTTTTGCGTTATTCTTGTGCTACAGATTCACAACGAACAGTGTTCAGGTGATCCACAAAGCTCCACAAGTTACCCCGTCCATCTACATGTACACAAACCTGCGTCAAAGTTATCCCGTCAACTGCACAAACTTCACTTACTAATTTGTAGAAACTAGGAGAATTGACTTACAGGAATGATAAAAAAAAACGGAAAATGTTCCTAGATAGTTTTGTGACTATGAAATAACTTACTTGAAACGATGACTCTGAAAGTGTTTTCCTGCCAGAGGAGGTTTGGAAGAAGTTTTAAAGACATATTTTATCACATATACATAATAATGGCGCGAGGCTTGCCAAGTTAGCCACTTTGAAAATATGTGATTGCATTACACTAGTAATCCTTAAAATAATGAGACTGGTGAGAAGTCGCTGGCATCGAAACTAAGCCCGCCAGAACGATTTGGATTCAAAAAACCTGATTTTATAAAGTTACCCCGTCAGTTCAAAGTAACCCCGTTTTACGGTACGTCATTTGCAAGTATTATTTTTTTGCATGCATTATTTTTTATTTGTGTTGTACGAACTCGAACGGGTGTCGTTTGTTACATTACAAAGAAGTTAATACAGCGGACCGATCATCGTTATTAAACGCCAATAATTACCGTCGCGGGGAACAAGACGTTCCTTTTTTTGTTCCTTCATATTCGAGCGTTTTAAATAATGTTATTAGCCTCCTTTTCCGGAAGCTCGTACAAAGACAATAAAGGAGTAGTGTTTTAACAGTTGTACCAAGCAAAACGGTGTTATTATCGGAGCAACTCGTTCGACACGCAAAGGCCTACAGCCCGCAGATGGGCAGCAGCGAAACGCAAACGATCTTTTTTATGCGCATACGATGATTCCTGGAGGACTGGATTTTTCTTACCCAGATAATTTTGTTTTTAATCTTGTCAATGAGTCTCCAATGAATTTGTCACCGATTTGGTGTCGAATCTAAATAATTCCTTCTAAAAACTGTATGAACATCGGAGATGAATCTTTACGCCTTTCAAAAATATGGTGCCTCTAAAGTGAAACAAAACGACAACGTTTAAAAGTTGATGATGCTGTCGGTTATCTGTTTCGAATTAGATGAAAAACAATCAGTTTCAGAGGATGTAAACGTCTGGATAGGTACCTGGAGGCTGTGCTGGTATAGGCCTGCTGGTAGGCAGGTATCAAACCGGATGACTCGAATTTGGCCACCAAACGTCGAATAGTCGACTCGGCGGGACGGTCATGGCGAGGATAAAAATCACGTAATGCTCGGGAACGTTTCTCGAACGGAACGGAACTGATTTTGAAAATAAAATTCGATGATATGCACACGTTGTTGAACGCTATAACCTTCCACGGTGATTTGCCATACATTACTGAACAATTCACAACAAATTTGACAGATGCTGCTTTAACAAAAGAACCGCTATAACTTAACAAATTTGGAGGATCCCTATAGAAAGTCCTCGTAGAACAGTCACTATGATACCAACCATCACACCAAAACACCGTCTCTCTAAATAAATGGATTGGTTGAAGAGAACTATGGAGTGGCCAGCTAGATCTTCGAATCTAACTTCGCTGGACTATTTCTTGCGTTACCTTAAATCCAAGGTATATCTTAGCATGCCAGTGCGACATTACAAGACAGAATTTCGGAAGAGCAACTAACGTCGAAATGCTAAATAACTTTTTACCAAGAATTTCAGTTTCATCTTGCGCAGTTCTGACAAAATCTGGCATCATACGTAGGAAAATGTGCTCTCTTAAATAACGTCATCGGATAAAAGTGTTGCCATTAAAAAAACAACCGTGCGCGACATCAAAAAATGTACGTGTACAATAAAATGCGCATACCTCTTACCGGAACGTCAAACGAAACCTAAAAAACCTGAATCAAGCGAGACGCGAAACCAGCAACGCGTGCCATGCGCCAAAGTTAACTAAATCACGTTCAATTCATCTCAAATTAAGTTAGAGGCGAAATGTAAATCTCTCGAGTGTGCCAAAGTTTCGGGGAAGCGGGGCGTCGCGGCGCGGCGGCCGGGGCGAGAGTCGAAGGCGACACGGGGGATAAGAGGGAATAACCGTGGATGGAGCATCAGCATCGCTCCGACGACGTTAGTAGTTTTTGCGGGCTGGCAGCGCTTTCGAACGGCGTCGGCAGTTGACGCGACGCTAGGCGCCTGTTCGCGACGCCCCCTCCCCCATTCGCCGCGGCGCCGGGGAGCGCTACTCCGCCACTATATCACTTCTCGCCGCTGCCTCTTCCGCGCCTACGTTCTCCCGCAAATAACGGCTACTCCGAGATGCTCTCCAAAAGGCGTTTTATCACGACACGAAATTTTTTTCCCAACAAATAGACGTGTATTTAAATGAAACGATTAGTAAATACTTATTTACAGCAAATAAACTGTTACAAATCGCGTTAAACAAACACTTATTTAAAAATAAACAAACATTTAAAAATATTTGGTTATTTTACACTACAATCATTATGAATAACACTGTAACAATTCTTAATAACAATCCATTAAATTAGACGTAATATTTTATTTAAAAAAATAAAATATGATTACATCTGATATAAAAAACACCTACTAAATATTTAGTAGATCGTAAAAAGTAAAATTTATCTTCATATTGATACTCGTGTTTTGTACCCTCTAGTATATTGAAATTTTTCTAGATAAATATTTATTAAAGTTTAATAAGGACGAATTATTATGCCCTGTATATTGAAATAACAGGCTACAAGTTTAAATTAAAACAAAATAAATAATCTAATCCATGTTTGAGGTGGCCCTTAAAGATATACGTTTAATAAAATAAATATTTTTGTATTTATTGAACAAGTATTGAGTTTTAAAAATTCAACTATACTGGGTATATATCTATTATATTGACATTTCCAACGACTTGAGAAAGAGATAATTTTGCTTTAAACTGTTTATTCGATTTGAATAAAATATCGTTGCCAAATAATTTATTCCTACAATACAAATTTAAAAAATGGTAACGTTCGCCTATGATTTTGAAATTACAGTAGGCACAAACATTTTTAAGTGATATTCAAAGGGCTGTAAATTGGGGAAAAATAGTAATTAAAAAAAAAGCAATTGAAGCTTTAAATTTATAGTTTTCAGATCTTGACTTCAAAATATTTGCTTTTTTTTTGAATATTAATTTAACTATTTTTCTCCACCCCCTTAAATTACAACCCCTTGGAAATCACCTAAAAATTGAAGATTTTTTTATTTCCCTTAATTTTTGTGCCTAGTGTATATAGAACATACACATACATAAGTTAAATAAATTTGAAATTGACAAAAATAAAAAACAGTTAATAAGAAATAGGCATAAATTATTTTATTTCAATGAAGATTTATTAAAAGGAATTATTCAACACCTTGCAATTTAATCCAAAAATCTTAGATAATCCCTCAAAAACAGTTTATTTCGGTCTATCAAATCACCTTACAGATTTTACAAGACATTAAAACAAAATTAAAATGTCTTTACATAACATTTTAACCTCATTATCGTAGCCATAATCGAATTACATGTTCAAACAATTTTAATTGAAAGACCTGTAGATATAATTTAATTGATCGACCTGTAGAAGAGTCTGTAGATCGAACTGATAACCGAAGATAACAGGTGTAGTGCCCTTGCGGCCAGACCGACGCTTAGACAAGAGATTAT
This sequence comes from Rosalia funebris, assembly GCA_037954035.1. NCBI lineage: Eukaryota > Metazoa > Arthropoda > Insecta > Coleoptera > Cerambycidae > Rosalia > Rosalia funebris. Next base: position 27,931,159 of record JAZFAV010000003.1, on the reverse strand, counting down.
GTGTAAATGACACCGAATTATCTCGTATACAAGTAGTCGTTTTAAATGGGGATGGTAAGAGGATTGGCGAGGCATTATTTGTTAGGGGAAGGTTAATCATAGATCGACGAGAGACACAGAAGAAAAGAAGGAGTCATAATATAATTTAAACATGTACTATTCATTTCATCGCTATTTGCCAAATAAAATAATTTCTTATCTTGCTGATAAGTGGGACAGTCTACCTGAGCCCAGCCATAAAAACAGGCCACGGTATGAGATAAGAGCCGTTTGAGATTTTTTATTTGGCAAATAGAGGTGATATAAACTATAGTTTAATACGAAGTTTTGGTATTCGAAGTATACACTCATAAAAATAATTATTTATGTACTTAACAGTGAATAATTATTTTTTGTAAGGTCAAATGAAGTTATGCTCCATATTGTTTAATTGAATATCGTAAACAATTCTTTTATCATACATTTTTATGATTTACAACTGTTTTCTGAGCGTAATAATTAAAATCTCTATTCCGGTGACAGAGACGGATTAACAATCATTGTAGACGTAGTAGCAGACGTTGTGGCAAATTTTTGATTTGGTGCGTTGAAACCTAACAGTGCTAGTGGCAGTCGTTTAGTGGTTTCTAATATATTAGACAGAAGTCAGAACCCACCATAATATAATTGTAGATTTTGTGACAGTGCTTTCACTAGTTATGACATGACAAGATCAAGACAGTCTCACAACCAGTAAGTGTTAGTAATGTCAACTTACGCAGCTGCATACATGCGAAAAGGAGATTTTTTTAAACTGAAACTTTTCCTTAAACCACAACACACGTGGGGTCAGGAGTGTTATTAAAAAAATGTGTGTACGAAAAATCCTGATACAGACATTTGGAATAGATGTATTCATTTCTAAAGGAGGGTATTAATCAAGAGTTATTTTCCAATCTATTAAAATATAGTGCATATACACTAGGCACAATAATTAAGGGATGTAAAAATATCTTAAATTCTTAGGTGATTTTCAAAGGGCTGTAACTTGGAGAAAAATAGTTCACAACAGTAAAAAAATAGTTGAGTTCAAGATCTGAAAACTAGAAACTTGGAGCTTCAATTATCTTTGTTGAAATTGCTTTACGACTATTTTTCTAGGAGTTACAGCCATTTGAAAATCACAAAAACTTAGGATTTTTTTACATCCCTTAATTTTTGTGCCTAGTGTATATAGTCAACTTCTCGTGCTGTCCTTTGGTGACGGTAGACGTCGAAAAGACTTTTTTTATTGTCTAGACTACTGTTAAGTGACAGGCGCCGAAGTTTTACTACAGAAAACCTTTTTATACTTCTAGATAACTTTTTTAATAATAGAAAATTTTTATTTACACATTTCTTTTGCCGTTTGTCTGTTTATTCCAGCATTAATTAATATTCATTATTATACTATGATGTATATGATACACACTAGTGTTGTATAACAATAGTGGCCTCTGAGTTCGACTCTGTTACCGCTCCGGAATAGAAGTTTTAATAATAATAATACCTATTTTAATAAGAAAAGGGAAATGAAGAAAAATCAACTTACCTTACATACGATAGATTTTCTTACAGAAGATTGCTGATAGTCAATGTTGTAGGAATACCTGAAACAAAATCACCGATGATATCGCAACGAAATATCTCGAAACGTCGTCATGACTAATAAACTTTACATTGTTGGAATATTACATTCAACAATAATTATTTTAGGTTTAAAAATAGTCTTCATGCGGTGCCTGAAATTAAACATAAACATTAGGTCAGCATTTATGAGTTCGGGTAACTCAATATCGAATGTTTAACTGTTCAAATGTCGTTGAAATAAGAATAGATTATTTAGCAAGTTAGTCTGAAAGATTATACGTTAGAATACACATCTTAATTTCTTTGTACGTAATTTAGTTGTTATACAGGGTATCAATAAACTCGTATTGTCCTCAAATTGTATCTTTAATTATTTATTCTCCCAAGTACTTCGAACATACATAATTATTTCGGCCATCTTGGCCTTATCGGCGTAGCCTCTATTTCGCTCTGGACGTAATAGGAAAGCGTTCGTCACCCGAAATGATTCTTTCTTATTTGTTCAAGAGGCTGTCCGAGACACTTTGATATATTACACTACATGAACAGTGCACATAAGAAAAATAAAATTAATAAGACAGGAAAGGAAGACACTATTCGACATCTACGTTGGTTCCGTTTTTCCTTCCGATGTTGAACTTGGCGCTTTACATAATATATTGAAACTTCCGGATTTTCCACGTCTAAAATTGCAGTTTTTAATCGGGATGAAGATATATAGTATTCCAGCACTATCAAATATCAGCAAAATATTTTATGGTATGATGTGTTTGAATTGTATTAGGCTTTGTTGAAAATTCACCACCTTTTATGGTTTGTAACTAGAGATGCATCAAGTCAAGTAACTTGATGTTTTTATAAATTACTTGACTTGGCTTGAAAACCAAGCTTTCCAAAAATTCACTACTTGACTTGACTTGATTTTTCATCGTTACTGCTTGACTTGACATCGAGTAATTTCAAGCTACTTGATATTACTTGATAACCAAATAACCATTCAATTATGTTCGAGAACGCGCGATTTCCACATCATTAGAAGATGAAGCCTACTGTACACTTCCGATGGTGATAATTGGTATAAACATGCTTCTGGATAAACTTGAAAAATGGGTTATAGAACTCGACAATAACTCAGATAGAGATGGAACTCATGAGAAAATAATATATAGCATTCAAGTGGCAAGGGACAAAATCATTAAACATTACGAGAGAAGTAACTGGATATACTATGTTGTTTTAATCTTAGACCCCCGGCATAAGGTGGAACATTATCCAATACAAACTGGGGAAAGGACTTGCAGATGGATGCAGTCAAGCATTTTGAAGAAGTTTTCAAAACAAAGTATTTTAGGTCCAATTCATTGCTCATATCATCTTCATCTTCAAAGCCAGATGAGAATAGTGATTGCGGTGAATTTGACGCTCTACTAAGTTTATTTAAGAAATCTCCTGTCAACCCAAAAGATAAAATGGCTTGGCGCTATGAAATAGACAAATATATGTCTGACTCATGAGCTGGCAGTTGTGAAGATATTTTAGAATAGTGGAAAAGACACGAAAACGTTTTTCCAAACTTGGCCATAATGGCCAAAGATTTTTTATCAACACCTGCATCTTCAGCTCCTGTTGAAAGGCAGTTTTCCAGGGCTGCTCTAACTATTACAAAAAACCGTAACCGATTAGGCGATAACTCTATTGGAAGCCTCATGTGCCTTAGATCGTGGATGGAAAACGATGATATTAAAGACGTCTTTTAAATTTTGCTCTTACTACTATGTTACTGAAGAAAAAGAGGGCATACATTGGAAAATCATTTTATCGTTATCAGTTTTATTATTTTGTTTAATATTGTAGAATAATTCGTTATGTTATTAATATGCCCAATAAATAGTTTATTATTAGTATTTTTTACATTTCTATTTATATACTTATTATATAGATTATAGTTTAAGATTTAGTTTTGGAAATAAAAGGCTTTATTGCAAGGTTTCCTTTATTATTATTTCTTAATAATATTAAATGATTAATGAAAAATCAAGTAGTCTTGAAAAAATCAAGTAGTCCTCACGAAATACTTGATTTTTCAAGTACTTGAAATATAACTACTTGACTTGAACTTGACTTGATTTCAAATCAAGTTAAGTCAAGTAGCTTGAAAGTCAAGTCAAGCCGTGCATCCCTATTTCTAATCAACAAGCTATTGCTATATAAGTATATATTTATTTAATTTATACCTTCGTTTATTTAGATACAAAGCTATCTTAATTTATTTCAGGCGTTTAAGATCTAGCGCTATTCAGAACGAACTGAGTCTGTTGTATATCTTAAACTAGACACAAAATTAAGGGATGTAAGAAAATCATAAATTTTTAGGTGATTTTAAAAACGCTGTAGCTTCGAGAAGAATAGTCGCAGAGCAATTAAAAAAAAAGGAAATTCACGCTCCAAGTTTCTAATTTTCAGATCTTGAGCTAAAATTTTTTTACTATTAGCAGTTTTTGAGTAATCATAAGAAAACCATCGGACACAAAATTCCCCAAATTTGTGCGTTTCTTTCAAAAGGTCCACGGACTTCAATTAATTTTGTTCAGTGATTTCATCATAAAGCATTTTTAGACAATTTTATCCTCTCTAATATGAGCGGTCTAAAGGCCTTGTACAATAACTTTTCGCTAAGTTATAGTCGTTCAAAGCAAAAAAATCAGTGTTGACTTTAGTAATTAATTACGCGGGAAATAATGATCGTACACAAAATTCAAGTAGGGTTTTAAAAAATGTAAAATATTCTCTACAAGTCGCAGTTATTGGTTTTTGATAAAACAAAATTTTTCAGTGTGAGAATGTTGATTGAAAAAGTTGCGTATTTAAGGATATTCGCTTAACTTGGCATAACTTTGCAAATAATGGATAGACTAGGAATGTTAACTATTTCATTTCAATCTCAGAGTATCCCAAACAACCTCTAAATGTTTCAAAGCGCTGCGATTGTTTTACTTAGTGTTCGGAATGATTGAATTTGTCGCTTTTGCTAAAAATCAATTTAAGGATGAATTTTTAATTTTTTATTCATTTCTTGAGGTTGAAAATATTTTTTTTTAATATTTTTTTGTAATAATCCATATTTTTCATAAAAAATATTAATCATGGTAAGGAAAACAATAAAAAAAATAAAGAAAAAGTGAAAACTGATTTTTTTTTCTTTGAACGACGATAACTCAGCGAAAAGTCATCGTAGAAGGCAGTTAGACTGCTGAAATTAAAGGGAATAAAGGCATCTAAAAAAGTACACGTAAAAATTTGTAAAAAAAAATCCGATGGTCTTCTTATGATTACTTAAAAACTGTCGATGGTAAAAAATGTTTAACTCAAGATCTGAAAATTAGAGACTTGGAGCTCCAATTTTCATTTTTAAAAATTGTTCTACGACTATTTTTCTCCAAGTTAAAGCCCTTCGAAAATCGCCTAAAAATTTAGGACTTTATTTACATCCCTTAATTTTTGTGCCTAGTGTATATCAGAGAACAATACCGAAAATAGTCTAGAATGTTCTATATTTCTTACACGACAAATATATTTAATACGCCAAAAAGTATACCCACTTTTTGTAATTATTCATTTCACCTTTGTAAATAAAAAAAATACGTGACACAAGAGTAGCCGTAGGGCAACGAACGCATCAATCTCTGAACACATCCTCCCGCGTTATAGAAAGCTGTTTACCGTACGAATTAGTAATCTATATGTTTGCAAAGCCTGATTGTACTAGTTGATCAAATCGAATTATAGCGTTTATATTAAGTTTAAACCTCTGATTAATCCGACCAAATCCACTTCTGAAATGAGATATGTCTTATGAGATATTTCGGGGATTTATTTACTTTTATATGGATAGGTTAATTTAGAAACGAAGTGTAAAGCTTTACTGCACACACCAAAATAGAAGTATATAAAAGAATTATATAAAAACACTTTACGACATTTTAGTACAACAATATAACGTTGGAATTTCAGCTAATACTTGTTACATAATTAAATAAAAATGAGAGGCTATAGTAAGCACTCTTCTAGAGTTCAATGACTGGATGTCAAATCTTTGTAGAAAAAATTGGCAAATTAGTGTTATTTAAAAGTTCAATCGATTTATTCAATTATTACAATTTTTTAATTATTTTAAAACGACCGCAAACATACATTATTTACTTTAAACGCTACCATCAACTTTTTTATTTCAAATTGGCCGTGAAGGCGCCCGGAATTATTGGATTCCCGCGTTACTTGCTTCAGTGTTGAAATGCGATGGTCCACGTTACATCCAAGCTACGCGTTAGATGGGCGAAAAGGTCAGTGATCTTACGCAGTCAACAGTGGAACCTCGAGTGGCTGTTGTCGTTATTTCCGGACTCAGTTATGCGATTATGTGAACGCATCTTGGCGACTGTCGGCATAACATAAGGAAGATTTGGAAGCGCTGTATCAGGTAATTGTGGAAAATGAAAATGAGGAATGGGATCGAGAAACCGTTATTTGTGCTAGAAGTCTTTTAACTCAATAGCGCGACTTTGATTTTAATTTTTTCTTAGCAATGTTTTCTGCAATATTCCCACATTCCGAGAGTCGGTTTAAAATTCTACAGACAAAAATATCAGATATTAGTTATTGCAATAAAGAGATCGACGATTTCAAATCACATATTCAAAAATGAGAAACAATTTTAGTGACATTTGGGACCGTATGCACAGATTTGTGTTAGAAAATCAACCACCAAGTAAAATAATGTGTTTGGATTTAATTCCTGTAGAAGATAAGAAAAGCATCTACGCACGACTGTTTTATGGAATTTTGGGCGTTATTACTTTGAACATTAGTGAACGGTTTAGTGAAATTTCTAAACTGAAATTCTTAAATCTATATTTCACACAATTTACTTCATTTGTGGTGAAACGTTTTCCCGACGAACTTTTTTCGTCGTTAGTAGATACATATGGACCATTCTTTGACGCAAATCGTTTAAAAAGTGAACTTTCAGTGACTTATAGTGATCCCAATATGAAAAAGAGCACTGTGTTTGAGCTTCACCAATATATTATGTCCCTTCAATTATCTTCTGTTTTCCCGGAGTCATCAAAATTGTGTCGTTTAACACAAGCAGTTCCGCGGAAGGATCACTTTCATGTTTAAAGAGAATAAAGACTTATCTGCGAAATTCTCAAAAGCAAGAAAGACTGTCAGCTTTAGCATTAATAAATATTGAAAGTGCCTTGTTAGAAGATATGAGATCGTCTCCAACATTTGAAGAAACAGTGATAGACGTTTTCGTCGGACAAACAAAAACCGAAGAATTGATCTTCATTTTAAATATTAGGATATATACCTCGGCATAATCATTTTAGGTTAGTGTCTTTTTTTTATTTGTACCATTTTCATATGGCCTACCATACATCTGACTATACCTCTTCCCCTTATAAAATGTTTATCACATCCCTAGACTTTTTTATCACGTTACGCCCCTGGCCGTTGGATATTTTCAAGTTGATTCGTAGGAATTATATACCGAGGATGCCAAATAATACTACAACGAGTAAGCAAATCGCAATAATATTGCGCCCCCTCGCTCATGTCGAAGGCACCTCCGGAGCATGCCTCTAGAGGCTTCGGATCAAAAAACAAAAGTTACCACGTTGTCTGCAAGGGTCGATTTACTATATCGATTTTGTCAAAATGCCGAAATTCGAACGAAAAGCATTTCGTACATGGACCTAAAAATTTCGTGACACACACACAAAAACAGCCATTTAGTAAATAGAGATATTAACTAACGCAAAATATAAACATTTGAAGGTAGCAGTGTTGTGAAGTGATGTCATGTTTCTAGTCACGATACCAAGGCTTTTATATTATGCAGTAAGAGCCACATGGTTGATATGCCGAGAGAACGATAGTTTATCATCAAAGTACACACCAAGATCGTTAATATTTTCGGAACGTATTAAAACTGTACCACCAAGAGAATAGGCATGTATTAGTGGCTGCTTCTTTAAGGTACTCGTATACGAGCAAACTTTACATGTTTATTTAAAGAACAATGGCCCGAAATTTGAGCCTTGAGGTACTCCAGAGGACGCCATGAAATGTGGGTTTTCACCTATTATCTATGCGATTTGCGATGATCTGGGTAAATTCTACTACATTTATAACTGTGGAACGTTTAGCTACGAACCTATGTTGATTAGAATATAAAAATGGTCCACCAAGTAAATATGTAGACATAATGATATTTCTAAAGTTTTTGCAAGATTTGATAGAATAGTGATTTGACAATAATTTTTTATATAACATAGATGGCCATTTCTTAATATAGGACAGATCCTTGCTAGTTTCCGAACCTCAGTAAACGTGTGGATAGAGAGTATTAGATCAAACAATGAGATAGTGGCTTTATTAAGACCCTTGAGCAATCTTTAACAATAAACCTGGGGATCCGATCAACCCGGTGGATAATTTTTTTGATAATGCTTGACGAATATCTGTTTCTGTAAATTTTATTATATTGATACAGGTTGACTTATTGCTAGAACTCGTCTTTCTAGTCTGCAAATTGTCAGTGGAAAAGACACTAGAAATATGTCTAGCGGATACATTTACAATTTTATTTGGAGCATCAAAAGGTTCATCATTACAGAAAACTGTTGACGGAATAGGAGCTAAACTTTTCTTACTCTGAACATAAAACCGAAAACCTCTAGGATTACTCTTAAACTTTTGCTGAATTCATGTTAAGCAGTTAGTATAACCATCAACTATATCTGCTTAAATAATGACTTGTAATCTCTTGAATTCGATAAGATAAAATAAATTATGCCTTTTCTTAAATTTGTACTTGTACTTCTTTCAATGAATATATTATTATTTATAAAATCGATCTTATATTCTCGCCAATGATGGGAAACTGGGAAAATACTCTGCCATAGCTGACACTCTGCTAGTGGAAAGGAATTGACAAGAACGTTCATTGTTTGGTTTTTTAATTTGTCTAAATATATTTTAGAATTACACATTTAAAAACGGCACACCTAGGAATAATTCAAAGCTACGGCGCAGCCTCGGCAACGTCCTGAATATTTACAACGCGTTTCGACGTCGACGAAAAAAAAAAAGTTAGGTACGTTTTTAATTGCCTTCAAGTAACGAACAATGCTTCGGTGGACGGGCAGTCGTAAAGAATGTCGTTAACCGCCGCGATTGTTGCGTTTAAAAATGGCGACCGTCACTTATATGCGACATGTTTTAAGTGTTAATTGATATTAGTAATTAGCCATTTGTAAGACATAGAGTCGCTCCGCTGGCAATGCAGTTGGACTGGCGATCGCTGGTGACGGCTGAATCGTAATGGGATCATTTATTTTGGCGAGAGGGGCGGGGGGAAAAATCAGAGACTTTTTTATATCCCGTATTCGATGGACAGGACGTTTACGAATTTTTGTCGGAATCTGTTGCGATGTGCGATTTGAAGAACTATTATGAGTCCAGGCTCATAATAGTTCGGATAGGCATAATTTTACAACTAATATATTTAAATAAAAGTAACACTCTCAAAACTATTCTATTAAGAAAAAATATTGGTAACAGAAACAAAGTTTAAACTAACTTTTAACTTAAATACGATGAAATATTACTACGTTATGATTAACAAACTTGTCAGTGACAAGTTTGTTAATAAAAAATATTAAGATTCGTGGTTCAGAATAGTTTGGCCGCTTCATCAAAACTGTGTTACATCACCTTTATTAACAGTAACAACTTTAATCCTGGCAGACATTGTATCTACCAGCTTAGCTTAGCTTCTGGAAATGTTTTACTTTCCAAATATCTTACAAATCTTCCCAAATTCCTAGAAAATCCATTTTAGACGACAAAAAGAAACTGGACATATTGGCAGATATTTAAAAGGACCTATTACATCATTCTAGCGACGCCTAAAGGACAAGTTCTATTAGAGCTTCTCGCACGAACTGACATGACTTTAGTGCGGCAGCGTGTACGAGAGTTGGCGTATTATTCCTGCAGGCCCAAGCCCGGACGTCCGCGCGGTCATTAACGATTCCCGATCCGAAATCCTAGAATTCCATTACGCTCGGGGTCCATTACTAATTCCAGGGGACGAGCGGACTGTCATTACGGGCCGGCGGCGTATATTTGCCTGCGGAGAAATCTGCTTAAAGAGTCGTAATTCCGGCCGGTTTCAGCCAAGTCACGGATGCCGGCCTAACTATCGGTGTTTGTCCTGCTAACGATGGCCGGGCGGGGGCGGCGGATGGCCGCTTCCGGTAAATATTCTAAATTCCGGCAACGGTCAAGCTTAACTGTCGGCCCCACTTAACCGCGTTAACGGGGATTTGTATTCAGCCAGGATGCGGCAGGACTTCAGGAGAGCCTCGTTTGGAATAACTCTGTTAGTGGCATACGCGTGGATGGAAAGAGCTGGTGGACGGCTACGGGGAAGAGGTTCGACCAGAACTGGCCCGATTTCTTTCGACAATGCCGCCAAAACTGGACAATGTCCAAAAAGTGTTCTAGAAACAACTGCATATGCACACTGTTGCGGCAAACTTACATTTTCTGCAAGAATTTTATGATGACCGACCCGCAGCCTCTACGATCACCTGATCTGACACCATTAGATTTTTATTTCTTATTAGAATTTATTATCGATGCCAATGTACGACGTTCAATAAATCTGCATGTCCTTCTATATACTTATAATGACAATTTCTCTCCTATTACGACTGTTGTTTTCTTGGCCAAGAAACGTATTTACTTTCATCGGATTGGAAATCAAAATATTGGATTTTTCAATGGATGCTTTTTTATATTAAAAAAGGCAAAGTAGCCGCTGACACTTGCCGCAAATTGTGTTCTGTGTACGGCAAAAATGTTATTCAAGATCGAACGTGTCAAAAGTGTTTCAAAAGATTTCGATCTGGCGATTTTTACCTCACGGACGCCCCAAAGTCAGGCCGACCTAAAGAAGTCGTTCCCGAGCATTTACGAGCCTTAGTTAAGGCAAATTATCACCAAAACATACGTGAGCTTGTATACAAAATCTGGACATCAAAAACTAGTGTACAAAATCACCTTAAACAATTTGGGTTTGTCAGTAGACTCGAAGTTTGGGTTCCTCAGCGAATCCAATTTAATGGATCGCATCAACATCTGCGATATGCTAAGGATTCGTCAACGTAGCGATCCTTTTTTGAGAAATATGGTTACTGGAGGTGACAAGTGGATTATTTACGACAATGTCGGTTGAAAGAAATCGTGGGGAAAGTCCGGTGAACCTTCTCAATCCACACCAAAGGCAGGGCTTCACCCCAGGTTTTGTTGTCCGCCCGGTGGGATTTCAAAGGAATCTTTTATTTCGAGCTACTCCCGAGGAACGAAACAATAAATTCGGACGTTTATGCGAACTACTACAAAAATTGAGTCACGCTTTACAGGAAAAGCGCCCAGGACTTGGAGATCATAAGAAGGTCGTCCTCCATCACGACAACGCTCGACCTCACACTTTTCTGCAGACCCTGTGGAAATTGTTGGAATTAGATTGGGACGTTTTACCCCATCCACCGTATTCTCCAGACCTCGCGCCCTCAGATTTTCACCTATTCCACTCCATGGATCACAGATTACGAAACTTAACATTTAACATTTTCCAATGCCGAGGAACTCAGAAATCAAACTCAAAGTTTTTATGAAAATGGTATTATGAAGCTTACCGAGAGATGGGAGAAAGTTATTGAAAATAAAGGAACGTACATTATTTATTAAAATAATTCGTAATAACTATAATGTTAATAAATAAATACTTATGAAAAACCGAACGAATTTTTTGGACAACCCAATGCGCCAGGCAGGGGGATGTTGCAGACTTTGGCGAAGTCGCCGATGCTAATTGTAACTTTCCAACTGCACCCCCGAGACATCTCGCCGTCAAGTGCTCGTACACACACAGAAAAAAAGGTGAAAACGTTCACCCGTTGGTCAGTGACCCCTCGGCGGCCAAAGAAAACTCCGGCGTCGAGGGACGATCTCCGACAATGAGGAAGCATTCTGGGGAAGTGGTTAAACATTCACTTGTATCCGTTGAAAATGGTCAGTCATAGTCACCCCTCAGTGTTGCGAGGACAAAAAGGGCTATTTCACTGATATTTGCTTTTCATATCTCGTGTTTACGGTCCGGAGTTTGTACACTTGACGCGAGAGGGAGACTCGCTAAGTAGAGAGATTTTTTGCTTTGTTTGCTGAATGCGAAGGGTCAGTGAAACCTGCCCCGGCTAAATATTACGCAACATTTGTGTCTAATCGTTCAATAACACCATGTGATCGTTGCAAATTTAGGCTTTTCAAGAGAAATAATAAATAAAACTAAATTATAGTCATCTACAGTCATACACTACCACCTGACGATAAAAAGACAGTAATCTTGATACTATTTCATCCATATTTTATCTCGCTACTTTATCGGTATTTTTTTTATAAAATACAAGCTATACTTTCGCGATATCATGGCGATTGTGGGCAAACATTACATCGTAGCAAACTATTTCTATTTAAGGCTTGTTGGTGTACACATTGACACGTATCTTCCGAATTTTGATTACTTAATTTGAAATTATACAGAAATTCCCAAAAAAGTTTTATAATAGGAAACCACAAAGTGCCACAAAATGAGCTCCTTCTAAATCTACTATGACGTCCTATGTATGTTCACAAATAAAATAAGCGTTTCATAATCATAGTATACATACAAATTAACCTATACATATAGAGGAAAACAACAGAGATGGTTAAATTAAAGCCATCTCGCATGTGTTTCCTTTAAAAACTTTGAATTAAACGCTGCCCCCCGCATCATCTTGGCACACATATGCTACAATCTGACGGTAAAAAGGAAATAATCTCGATTATTTCCTTCCTATTTAATTCCGTTTTTACCTGGCGTGGTAAAAAAATGTGGCTAAAGAAAAACACGCTATATTAGTCAATCTAAATTACGCGACACAATATGGCCGTTATGGACAGACGTTACGGCAGTCATCCTAAGGAAACTATTTCTATTTGGGTATTGCGCCGAACGTATAGTGTATTTTGACGGCAAAATAAAAGGTGGTCCAACCATGATGCACGATGTTAATTGTGAGTCACACCTTAACGTCAAGTTTTTTGCCCAACTTAATTTGACATTTCTTTGTTTAAGTGTTTGACAAAGTCAACCATGGAGAGATATACAATTGAGCAGCGCTTTAAGATTGTTGAAGCCTTTTACGAAAATGGACGTTCAAATCAAAATGCATTTCGTGCACTTCGTGACTTTTTTGGTCAGCATAATCGACCAAATGTGTCCACAATCGGGAGAATTGTGCGCAAATTTCAGCAAACCGGGTCTGTAGGAAATGTGAAAACACCTGTGCATGCTCGCCCAGTTCGTTCTGCGGAAAACATTGCTGTTGTTCGCATAGTGTAGCAGAAAAACCATCAACCTCGACTCGTCGTCGTGTCCAACAATTGAACATCTCACGAACATCACTGATGCGAATTTTAAATAAATATTTGAATTTACACGCTTACAAGGTTCAATTGACTCAAGACCTGAAGCCTACTGACCATTTCAAGCGTCGTCAATACGCCGAATGGTTGGTTGAACAGACATAAGTGAATGGTGACTTTACTAAGAAAATCATCTTCAGCGACAAGGCACACTTTCACCTCAGTGGATTCGTTAACAAGCAGAATTGCCGCATTTGGGCAAATGAGAATCCACGAGTGATTGTTGAAAAGCCGATGCATCCACAAAGAGTGACTGTTTGGTGCGGTTTATGGGCTGGCGGCGTCATCGGGCCGTACTTTTTCGAAAATGAGGTCGGCCAAGCAGTTACCGTGAATGGTGTTCGCTATCGCGAGATGATAACGGACTTCTTGTGGCCAGAAATTGAGGATATGGACCTGGACGATATGTGGTTCCAACAGGATGGTGCCACTTGCCACACAGCCAACGAAACAATTGCACTTTTGCGCGAGAAATTCAATGGCCGTGTTATCTCACGTCGTGGCGATATTAATTGGCCGCCACGATCATGTGATTTGACACCGTTGGACTTCTTTCTTTGTAGATATTTAAAAGAAAAAGTGTACGTCAATAAGCCAAGAACAGTTCAAGAGCTAAAGGATGAGATAATTCGGCACATTAACGACATTGAACCTCAATTATGTCTCAGAGTCATTGAAAATATGGACCATCGGATAGAGGTATGCCACCGAAGCTGTGGCGAGCATTTGGGCGATATTTTGTTTCACACATAATTGTCACAGATCCTTCTATCATAATAAAAAATATTAAGATAATTCTCTGAAAACTTTTTGTTTTATTTACAATTAACATCGTGCGTTTTGGTTGGACCACCCTTTAGTTTTAATGATAGTAAAATTCATTAAAGCGGCTACCATCTTGTATATTTATGTTGAACAAATGGAGGTCTTATCAGAATGAACGGCGTAGATCAGTAGAGTAGCTCAAGTAGTTTCTAATAACCTGCAAATTATCTGCGGTGATAATCTCGGGTATTGTCAGACGGTTAATTCAAATAGTTCGATATAACTTTTTATATAAATAACACATGAGAACAAAGATTTTGTGATTAGACTATTATTGACTTTTTGTCTCAGTTACATACCATGAACTATAGAAACACTGTTTTTTTGTTCCCATCACGCATCAATATTTGTAAATGTACATTGTACAATAATTTATTGTACAATAAAAATTCTTTTGCCGCCACTTAAATATATTAAATTAGGATTAATGAAGCGATATGTAAAAGCTATAGATAAAAATGGGAATTGTTTTAAGTACTTATGTCGCAAATTTCCAGCTCTTTCTGAAGCAAAATCAAAAAGCACTTTTGTAGAACCACAAATAAGAAAAGTAATGCAGGACCAACAGTTTGAAGATACGATGACAGAAATTGAAAAATAATCTTGGATATGCTTTAAAAATGTAACAGAATTTTTTTCAGGAGATTGTAAACATCCGCAGTATGAGGAAATAGTCAACAAAATGCTGAATAAGTTTAAGAAACTTGGTTGTAATATGAGCATAAAAATTCATTTTCTGCATGCTCATCTGAACTACTTTCCAGAAAATCTTGGTGCTGTTAGTGAGGAGCAAGGTGAAAGGTTTCATCAAGACATAAAGGAGATGGAAAGGGGGTACCAGGGTCGATGGGATGAGACGATGATGGTAGATTACTGTTGAATGTTGAACAGAGAACATTTAACGTTCTCTGTAATGTAACGTTTTTTTGTATTTATTATCAAAAAACGTAAGTTTTTTGATAATAAGTTAAATATTTTCAAAGAAAAAAAGAAATTAGAGACTCAAAACTATTTCTGTTGTTGCTTTTTATTGTTTTTTATGTTTGTTAAATATAATGTTTTATTAAAATGTAATTTTTTCTTTAGTTTTTAAATTATTCTGATTATACAGTTGATCAAAAACTTTACGTGAGGAGCAAAAATGGAATTTAGATATAAAATCAGCGTAAATAACTCACTTATAATAATCACTTATCAAACCCAAATCTACTTTCAAAATACCAAAATTTGTAGGCCTGTGTAATTAATTAATTATTTATATAATTTTTTTAATTTAAAGCAAAATAAATTTTATGACATATAAAATTAAACTGTGATTTTCAACTATATTTCCCGAAAACAGTTCAATTTAGATATAGAGTATGATACATAAAATGAGTAACGCAAAGCTCAAAAATTTAAAGAAATTTGGGGTAAGTATTTAAAAAAAATACGTTTTAGTAATGTTTGTATATGGTTTAAGTAGTATATAGTGTGGTATTTTTTTGGTTTAGCTACGTGATTTAGTTTAAAAAATACATAAGTAACGGTTCCATCAGTTTATTCCATCCCTTATGTAGGTATTTACTGTACATATAGACTTTTTAAATGAGAAAAATCGCATAAAAATCTGGTGTCAGAGCATGGACAACGTGGCGTTATGAATTTTCATAAAAAAATCATCCGTCAAAGCCACCCCTCGAGAAGAGCGGTCTGGCACGTCATAACGCCGCCAACTATCAATAAAAACAAATAATGAGAGCGGAAAGGAATCCAATAAACGTCATACGACCGCAAATTCTTGGGAAAACACTCGCTTAAATCCAGGCCGGGCCACGACTAGTGTCTGTTTCAATGATAGCATCCCCAGCGGAGAATTTAATTTTCCCTCATGTCAAATAAAGCGAAAGGGCGGGAAGTGAAGATTTACAGTTCGCATTTGACTTTACAATGTTTCTGTTAGTGCCCCGCAACTACGCCCTGTCGTCCGACGTTTACCTCGTTTCTCTTTCGCCTTATATGTGTATTTACGGCAGGCCTGACGTGAGAAATTGGCTTGGGACAAAAAAAAAAAAAACAAAACCCAAGGAAAAAGTAACACCCTGTTTAATCGCCCAGAATCGATGGAAGGGCACCGAGACTTCAATTATCGACCGAAATTACATTGCTAACCCCCAGCTCCCGAAAACGGTGGAGAACATTTTGACTATAAATGTTATTCAAGCCATCAATTACTGCGTTATAAATTGCTATGTTATTTATGATAAGATAATAATCCTTAGTTAATTATATTTATGATAAATAAACGTTGTCGACATATTCAAATGGCGAAACACAAGTTACTGTTAAAGAAGCTCCGTAAAAGAAACTAAAAAAACCCTTATCAACGCATATAGTAGATATACGAGCCCAGGCTCATAATAGTTGGGACAGGTATACTTTTACAACTAATATAATTAACTGAAAGTAATAACACTCTCAAAACTATTTTATTAAAGAAAAATATTGATAACAGAAACAAATTATGAACTTTTAACTTATTTAAGTACGATGAAATATTATTACGTTATGATGTGTCAGAGACAAGTTTGTCAATAAAAAACATTAAGATTCGCGGTTCAGAATAGTTCAGCCAGTTGCTGATATACATAATAGGATAAACGTATGTAGCGTTTTAAAACAAAATAGAATCTCAATTGTTCTCAAAGTGAAACGGATGTTATAATGTGTGTTTTGGACGCGTCTGCTAAAATTTTCTAAAAAAAGTGGCACGTGGCGTGGCATTAAGTGACAATATGCGAAAATCAATTGTTAATGCTCATAAAAAGAGAATTTCAGCTCGGAAAATATCTGCTACGTATTAGTTGCCTAAATCTACAGTGCAAGGCATTATCAATTTGAATAAAGAAACTGATTATACAGCAGAAAGGAAGAAAACTGGTTGACCATCCCAAATTTCACGCTTAAATTAACATGCTCTGAAGAGGAGTGTAACAATAAATCGAGTAGTGCAAAATAAATTATGATACTATGGAGGCAAGCCATGGGAAAAATATTTTTGTATCCACAACTAAACGTTTAATAAAGAGAATAGGATATACATTCTGCAAGATAAAGTTTGATTCTTTACATTTTACTTTTGAATTTACCGGTTTCTTCTTCAGGCAAAAGAAAAAACTCATCACCATGAGGTCATCAGTCCTAAGACTGGTTGGATGCTAACCTCCAGCTTCTCCTATCTTGTGCTTACCTACGCATTTCGCTAATTGTGCTACAACCTACATCCCCTACTATTTGCGAGCAGTAGTCTAATCTAGGCCTACCTCTGCCTTTCTTCACTCCTATTTCTGCCTCCAAAATATCGCGGACTATTCCCCCATGTCTCAGCAAGTGGTCTACCATTCTATCTCTTCTCGTCTTTTTATGTTTTTCCACATACTTCTTTTCTCGCCGACTTTCTCCATTACTTCTTCGTTTCTAACCCTATCAGTCCACGGTATTTTCATCATTCTTCGGTAACACCACATCTCAAAAGCTTCTAATTTCTTCCTACTTGCTTCCGCTACCGTCCAGGTTTCGCAACCGTAGAGTGCCGTGCTCCATACATACGTTTTCAAAAATCTCTTCCTTGTTTCTAAGTTTATTACCCCCGAGCATAAAAGTGCTTTCTTTTTGTTAAAAGCTACTCGACCCTGCGCTATTCTTTGTTTTATATCTTTATCGCTTCTTCCATCCCAATTTATTTTACTTCCTAAATAAGTGAAGTCTTTAACTTCCTCCAATCTTCCATTATTAATTTGTACTTTCGTTTTTGCTCTGCTCTCGCGCCCTCTGCACACTAACACTTTAGTTTTGTTTTTATTCACCCTCATTCCGTATTCCTCAGTCAACACTGCCTCCATTTCGTTCAACGCTGATTTCAATTCCTCTTTACTAGATGCTAATACTGCTATATCATCCGCGAATCTCAGCATTTTTAGTTTCTGTCCCTGTACTTTAATCCCGAAATCCACTCTATCTTTTACGACATTAATCGCCTCTTCGATGTACAGATTAAAAATTAGTGGTGATAGCGTACATCCTTGTCTTACTCCTTTCCTAATACCTACTTCCCTTATTTCCCCTTCTACTTCTATAACAGCAGTTTGCTCTTTGTATAGATTGTGTACTACTCTCCTATCTCTATACTTCATTCCCGCGCTCTTTAATATCTCGAACATTTTTTCCCATCTTACATTATCAAAAGCTTTTTCTAAATCTACAAATCCTATATAAGCGTTCTTTCCTTTTTCTATTGTTTTCTCTAACATTACTCTTAGCGCCAGAATAGCTTCGCGAGTTCCCCTATTTCGCTTAAACCCGAATTGGTCTTCTCCTAGTATTTCCTCCGCTATATTTTAAGAAAAAACTAAACGACAAAAAATCAATCGGTTACGGGGGGCTAGAGAACATAGGCACTGGACTTTGCAACAACGGCACCAGGTAATTTGGAGCGACGAATCGAAATTTGAAATCTGTTTGGATAATATCAGAAAACGTGTGCCAAGAACTCTATAAGAGACTTATCATCCTGACTGTTTGGTTAGGAAACTGAAGTTCCCTGAAGTCTCTTATGATCTGGAGATGTAGGAGTGGTATGGACGTAGGAAAATTGCATTTCATAGATGGTATTGTGACAACAGAAAAACGTAGATAAAATTTGACAGACAGTTTATTGCCGTCAATATCGAGGCACTGACGCAGAGTATATTTTTCAGCAAGATGGTGCTGTGTATCACACACACACACAAATACTGTCAAAGCTTGGTTTACAGAACATAATGTCCCTGTTATGGAATGGCCCTCTAGCAGTCCAGACCTATCGCCAATAGAAACATTGTGACATAAAATGAAATAAAAACAGTTGCGCAAACATCCATCCAACAAGTTCAGTTAATGATCTACGCACCAAATTGCAAGATATTTGGGACAGCTTGCTTCCTGAAGAGTGCGCTAAGCTGGTAGATACCAATGCCTGCCAGAAATAGAACTGTTATTGTTAATAAAGCTTCTGATGAAGCGGTCGAACTATTCTGAACCGCGAATCTTAATGTTTTTTATTGACAAGCTTGTCACTTACACATCATAACGTAGTTTAAACAAATTAGTTGTAAAATTATGCCTAAAATAAATACGTTCGTTACGTGAAATAAATATTACTTTTATTTACGAATCTCGAGGTGTGGCAACCCTTCGTATTTCGAAGGAAGCAGGAGAAAAATTACTAAGCTCCTAGACTTAGTAATTTTCTAGGAACTTAGTATAGATCTTGTAGATCATCCAATACATTTTCAAAAAGGGTTCTTAATTTTGAGTTGACTCCCTGCGATTACTTTGAAACGTCCGATACCTTAACTTCTCTGTGAACCTTCAAAAACAAATGCGAAGTTTGGGTTTGTTGAATTTTTTTCAAAGTTTTGCAATTTTATTCCCTCGTTTATTTTGAAATGCATTTTCCGTGAAACTGTTGAAGCGCAGTATGGAACTAATATATCACCGTGACAATACAATGAATGGAGATATAAGGCCAACAAGCGAGTAGCGAGTCAATGAGAGGCATTTAAATGATGATAAGAATTTACGCAGTTTTTCTAAACGTTTTCAGTAAAGCCTGGCACAAAAAAAATCCTCGTCGTCTCGGCAAAATTAAAAATCACGTACACAACCCCCATTTGCATAAACATACCCCCGGCGATAGCAGCGCTATCAAAGGCGGCCAGAGGGGGGTCACCACAGCCTACTACCTATTAAATTATTATGCATTTGCGATCGCAAAAGTGTCGTTCGGCATCAGCTAATTGCCGGCATATCACTCGGCGGATTTCTTGCGTGGAGTGTACGGCTTGTCGCCGCCTACTTCGAGTGTTTTTTAAAACAAAAGCGCGCTGCCTTGCCGGGCCCCCATTGGTCGCCGCTACCAACTTCATGGGAGGCCTATCGTATAACTTATATTGTAACCACAAGTCTTCGAGCATATAAAACACCAGCCGCGGTTATTGTTTTGGCCACACAACATGTTGATCGTGTTTTGTTCGCGCATTTGGCACGGCCCGCCGCGACCGACGTTGTGCAGCCAAAAAGACGTTGGGTCCGAACGGCTAATATTTATTTATCTTTCATTGTTCGATTTTTTTCCGGGCGAAATTATTTTTTGCCGGGGCCGAATCTAGTTAGCGTCGCTTCTGGGGAATACGCTTTATCGACAGTCCCGCAGAATTTGAATTGGCCCGGCGATTTGGGCCTCGTTTTTTTCCCGGTTATCATTCGACGGGGATTTGCCAATCGGCCCGGATGAATTACGTATGAGCCCATCGGGTTCGGCTTGACAAATTTATCGAGGCACCCGCTTTTTGTCCGCTAACGATCGGGGGATTTGGTAATTAATTGTTTGTTGCGCAAACTGCTTTATGAGCGACCATAAAATCGTCGTTGATTACTAAATGAACGTGTACCAAAATAAGATCTGTTATAGAAAAAGTATCCCGTGGCCAGCAGCCACGGGAGAAGCTGTGGCGTATCGTGTCGTATGTTCTGTTGCGCCCTTTTACTGAAAATAGATGAAATTCGGCGTCGCGTAGTTCTTGAACACATTCAGTCGACACGTTGTTTCCGTACCGCCCTGTATAGATATAGAGAAATTGAAAAAAACAACACCCAATAATTCTTCTACGAGAAACTGCCACCCGAACAACAGTTTCAAGAGGGTGTAATCGATTATTAACAAACCACTGGCAGTAGGCAGGATGTTTCGGGGTGATTTTCTTGGGTGTGTTGTGCATTACGTATTTTTGCATAAAAAATTACTGTACATCTGAGATTAATGCCTCCTTGGTCTAAAATGATCCATTCTTGTCTATTTATTTATCTTAACTTTATTAAAAAAAATAGTTATTTTTCCTCTAAGTAAACATTTATCTCAGTGTAACATAGAAACAACACCACTATAACAGAGTCATGGAAATGAAATAAAATCCGTCGATCACATTTAATATTGGGCAGTATTAGAATATGAATCAGTCGTTCACTGTTCGCTGAATGTTTTGATATTTTTATTTTTAGCGTAAATTCAGTTTTTTTGTCTTAAATTTAAATAACCACTACATTTTCGCTTGTTTCATTGAATCATTGCTCACAACAATTCTTGTGTAATCAAGCCCTTATTTTACTTTATTCTACGTAAAAAAGATGCAATGCAAAATGAGGTCTTCACTGAAAAAAATTCACCAAAAACATAAATGTGAAAAGGGGCCGCTTTCGGTAGAAACGACGTTTGGGGTTGCCGGCTTCGCCGATAAAAGAGTTGAGATCTGAACGGGTGCCAAGTTCCATTGGAACAATAGGAACGTACAACGGTCTTTAATTGATTAAAAAAAATTGTTGAGCTCTTTGATATTGAATTTATAACTTGGCAAATTTTAAATCAATAAATTACGTTTTTAATAGTTTTAATTTAATAGACAATAAATGAATTTTAAATACATCTTTCGACATTTTGTCCCAGTAAGTATAAAAAAAATTAGTACTAATCTTTTACGAATTTATACATTCTTTTTTGGACACACTGTATACGGCGCTCCAACTATCAATTACTAATTAAATATACCAGTGATTCTTGCCTGATAGGCAAGCCAAGCCGCAAAGCTCACCTCGAGCCTAATCTTCGACGCCCACCCCCCGGGCGCGGCCGCGGGGGTAGGTCCGGGACCTGAAAACTTCCGACACGATTTTCGCGGATCTTGCCTGGCAATTCCAGCCGGCGGGCACGGGCTCGACAACGGTTTTCCTGGATCATTTTGCATCTGATTAGCGCTAATCCCGTTAGCGTCTACGTTTTCTCGGGAGGAGGAGGCGGCGGCGGCGGGTGGCGAACCCCTCACCCGAAAGTAAGAAACAATAGAGCGGGTCGAAATTCAACCAAAGTGGGCCGGGGGAATTTAACTAAGTGGCTTAAGCGGAGTTAGTTTTGCGCCCTCATTTACACTCTGCGGGATTACGGGGATCGGAACCATCGGGGGCGGCCGGGATATCGGCTTAGACGGCCTCAGGACCGATTGACCCGGTAGGGGTTAAGGTCGCAAGTTGAAATGAAAATTTAAGCCGAAGAGAAACAATCGGATAGGAGATTTTTTATATACAGGGTGCGATGAAAAGCGAGTCGAAAAATCTTGTGGGACTGATTTCTTCTAAAGATACAACTTCTAAAGATACAAAACTTGTTTAGATTATAAAGTAAATTGTAAATTTTGAAGCTACATATCAGTAATAATGATAGTTTATCATCAAAATACGCACTACGAGAGTGTACGGGATAACCCGAGGCAGTCAATTTCTCCTCGTTCACAATAACTTGGCCTTTCTGCGACTTCAGCTTGGCGAATTTACGTTGGAACTTGGGTCTGCACCCGTATAAGAGCCAAATGACCTAGGAACTTAAGATAAACGACCACAGACAATACCGTGTGTTCGCTGATTGGGCTCTGGAGTAGTTAGAAGTTGATCCAAATTTTGCTAAAAAAATGCTCTTTAGCCACGACGCCCATTTTTGGGTGAATGGATATGTGAACAAGCAAAATTATCGGATTTGGGACGATACCAATCCACACGAGATACACCAACACCAAATGCATCCCGAGAAAGTCACTGTTTGGTGCGGATTTTGGTCTGGCGGAATCATCGGTCCGTACTTCCTCCAAAACGAAACTGGCATTTCCATAACCGTCAACGGGGAACGTTACATATCGATGATATACAACTGCTTCTGGCCTAAACTGGATGATATGGATACCAACGACATGTGGTTCCAACAGGGCGACGCTACATGCCACACGGTGCATGTCACGATATACATTCTGGACGATCGCTTTGAGGACATGGTTATCTCGCGCAGCGGCGACGTGAACTGCGAATAAACCGCTAACAATTGATGCCCTCAAAATGCCATCTACCAAATTCAGCCAGATTTATGCGACAAAGTCATCGAAAATTGGACCTCTCGAATACGTGCCACCAAGCAAAGCCACGGCGGACATTTGAACGACGTTACATTCCATACATAATGCCATAAAACATTCTTTCAATTAAAAGAAAATTGAGTGGAATTCTTTCATACAACTTGTTTTATTTACGTTTAAAAATCGAGCGTCCTTATCGAAAGACCCTTTAGATATTTTCTTTCCTTATTGATTTGAGCCACCTTGATTTCCACTCGAGCACCCGCCGGTCGCTTCTACACACCTTGTACATTCTAATAGCTCGAGTCGACTTCGACGAGTCGAAAGAGAAGAGTCGACTTTGTCGTCGCCGTGATTGATACCAGTGCTATGTATATTGAATATAAACCGACCCTTATCTGTTACAAATTAAGTATGCGCATATCTGCGACAATAGCACCCCGAAACGACCCCCCGAATGAAAGAGAGTCACCACCGCACACTCTCATCTCCATCTCGATGTCGCGTCACGTGCAGCTTCGGAAGTGTTAGAAATTTTACGCATGGACCGGCTGGCGATCTAACGCGCTGTATCCGGTTTTTTAAATTACCCTCTCCCCGCACGTTGGGAACGGTCTCACGAGAAAAAAAATCGCGACAAATGAAGGATGAATAATGCACAAAAAATATTTTTGTTTTCAAAAAAATACTGCCACAGACTCCTCATATTGTTTCGATAATAATAAAAATTAAGAGGAACTTCAGGGATATAGGACCAATAAGTAGAAACGTTAGGAGTCAATCGGGGGACATACTGATCGGAAGAGAGGAGAAAGCGGATAGATGGAAGCAGTACTTAGGAAGTTTATACGAGGGTCAGGAATTAGGAGAGATATTAGAGGAAGAATCTAGTATCGATAGGGAAGATGCAGGAAAACCTATATTGAGGGAGGAATTTGAAATAGCACTAAGGGGGCTAAAGAGCAATAAAGCGCCGGGTGTAGATAAAATACAGGCGGAAATTTTGAAATGTGCGGGACAGAAAGTAGTAAATAGGATGTTTGAAAATACATATACGAAACGGGCGAGATGCCGGAGGATTATAAGAGGAACATTATCGTTACTATACCGAAAAAGAGAGGAGCCGACAAATGTGAGAACTTTAGAACGATTAGCCTAACTTCCCATGCGTCAAAAATCTTAACCAGAATAGTGCAGAAGAGGATGGAAAATAGAGCGGAGGAAATACTAGGAGAAGACCAATTCGGGTTTAGGCGAAATAGGGGAACTCGCGAAGCTATTCTGGCGCTAAGAGTAATGTTAGAGAAAACAATAGAAAAAGGAAAGAACGCTTATATAGGATTTGTAGATTTAGAAACAGCTTTTGATAATGTAAGATGGGAAAAAATGTTCGAGATACTAAAGAGCGCTGGAATGAAGTATAGAGATAGGAGAGTAGTACACAATCTATACAAAGAGCAAACTGCTGTTATAGAAGTAGAAGGGGAAAGAAGGGAAGTAGGTATCAGGAAAGGAGTAAGACAAGGATGTACGCTATCACCACTAATTTTTAATCTGTACATCGAAGAGGCGATTAATGTGGTAAAAGATAGAGTGGATTTCGGCATTAAAGTACAGGGACAGAAACTAAAAATGCTGAGATTCGCGGATGATATAGCAGTATTAGCATCTAGTAAGGAGAAATTAGAATCAGCGTTGAACGAAATGGAGGCACTGTTGACAGGGGAATACGCAATGAGGGTGAATAAAAACAAAACTAAAGTGTTAGTGTGCAGAGGGCGCGAGAGCAGAGCAAAAACGAAAGTACAAATTAATAATGATAGATTGGAGGAAGTTAAAGACTTCACTTATTTAGGAAGTAAAATAAATTGGGATGGAAGAAGCGATAAAGATATAAAACAAAGAATAGCGCAGGGTCGAGTAGCTTTTAACAAAAAGAAAGCACTTTTATGCTCGGGGGTAATAAACTTAGAAACAAGGAAGAGATTTTTGAAAACGTATGTATGGAGTACGGCGCTATACGGTTGCGAAACCTGGACGGTAGGGGAAGCAAGAAATTAGAAGCTTTTGAGATGTGGTGTTATCGAAGAATGATGAAAATACCGTGGACTGATAGGGTTAGAAACGAAGAAGCATTAGAGAAAGTCGGCGACAAAAGAAATATGTGGAAAAACATAAAGAAGAGAAGAGATAGAATGGTAGGCCACTTGCTGAGACATGGGGGAATAGTCCGCAATATTTTGGAGGCAGAAATAGGAGTGAAGAAAGGCAGAGGTAGGCCTAGATTAGACTACTGCTCACAAATAGTAAGGGATGTAGGTTGTAGCACAATTAGCGAAATGCGTAGGTTAGCACAATATAGGAGAAGCTGGAGGTTAGCGTCCAACCAGTCTTAGGACTGATGACCTCATGATGATGAATAATAAAAATCTCACCAAAAACATAAATGTGAAAAGGGGGTCAAGTTCGGTACAAACGACGGTCGGGGTTGTCGGCTTCGCCGATAAAAGAGTTGAGATCCGAACGGGTGCCAAGTTCTATAGGAACGTACATAGGACAAGAAAATTTGTTACGTTCTTTAAAATTGAATTTATAACTTGGCAAGTTTTAATAGTCAATAAATATACGCTTAACGTGATGATATCTATTTAATACAAGCTTAAAATTTAAGTTTGCTTGTCGTTCTATGTTATTATACAAACAATTTAGTATTTCAAAATAGACAACAATATAAAACAATAGACTTTGTTTGTGGTATTGCTGGTGTTTAACTATATTTTTAAATCTCTTATAATTAACGATTCATGAAATTTTCATACCCTGTATATGATCAAACTCACTTGATGAGACGTCCCATTTATTTTTACAACATACACACACCTTTTCTGCGACTTTAGCCGTTTTTTTCGTTCGCGATCGACAATTTTCCGTAAACCATTCGACGCCAATACCCCGTACGACCCCCCCTAACTAAACGATCCACTTAAACCGGCAATAAATTCATGGCATATTCCCCGTTCCCGCTACAAACCTAATAACATTATTGTCACGTAGCATCCCGGCTATGATAAAACTTGATTTATTCCCGAAGATTAGCGAATTTTCTATGGTCAACCGTTCCCGGAGCGGCGGAAAATAGCGCAGTATCCACCCCAAATCTGCTATCCGTCGTCCTGGCGCGTCTCCTTTTGTCCGCTACATGCAAAATCTGGTGTATCGAATGGCATATTTGTAGTGGCAGCGTTATTGGGACCGTAATCTGATTGTATTATTCCTTATTTACGAGGGCTGACCCTCTGCGGACAGTATGCTCTTGTTTTGATAACACAATTCGCTCGGTGACGACCGACGAATATCTCGGTTTGATTAAAACCCCGCAACCGATAGGGGCGCGTCCTTGGATTCGCCTCGGTCAGATTAGGTTAGGATATCATCTGCCAGAAACGTTATAATTGATCTCCAGAAAGATATGTAATAAATAATACCGAAATGTAATAAGAAATCGAAACCGCCTGGCTCTTGTCAATTTTTGTTTAGGAGAAAAAGAAATACATTTTAATGTAAACAATCCAGTGGCAGCGACAGGGGTGGGCACGGGTGGGTGAGCGCCCATGTAAATTCCCTTTCGCGCAACCTCTTATAACACCACTATATCACATTCGCACATAAAATAAGGGTGGTCCAACCATAATGCACGATGTTAATTGTGAGTCACACCTTAACGTCAAGTTTTTTGCCCAACTTAATTTGACATTTTTTTGTTTCAGTGTTTGACAAATTCAACCATGGAGAGGTACGCAATTGAGCAGAGCGTTAAGATTGTTGAAGCCTTTTACGAAAATGGGCGTTCAAATCAAAATGCATTTCGTGCACTTCGTGACTTTTTTGGTCAGCATAATCGACCAAATGTGTCCACAATCGGGAGAATTGTACGCAAATTTCAACAAACCGGGTCTGTAGGAAATGTGAAAACACCTGTGCATGCTCGCCCAGTTCGTTCTGCGGAAAACATTGCTGTTGTTCGCGATAGTGTAGCAGAAGAGCCGTCAACCTCGACTCGTCGTCGTGCCCAACAATTGAACATCTCACGAACATCACTGATGCGAATTTTGAATAAAGATTTGAATTTACACGCTTACAAGGTTCAATTGACTCAAGAGCTGAAGCCTACTGACCATTTCGAGTGTCGTCAATACGCCGAATGGTTGGTTGAACAGACAGAAGTGAGTGGTGACTTTACAAAGAAAATCATCTTCAGCGACGAGGCACACTTTCACCTCAGTGGATTCGTTAACAAGCAGAATTGCCGCATTTGGGCAAATGAGGATCCACGAGTGATTGTTGAAAAGCCGATGCATCCACAAAGAGTGACTGTTTGGTGCGGTTTATGGGCTGGCGGTGTCATCGGGCCGTACTTCTTCGAAGATGAGGTCGGCCAAGCAGTTACCGTGAATGGTGTTCGCTATCGCGAGATGATAACGGACTTCTTGTGGCCAGAAATTGAAGATATGGACCTGGACGATATGTGGTTCCAACAGGATGGTGCCACTTGCCACACAGCCAACGAAACAATGGCACTTTTGCGCGAGAAATTCAATGGCCGTGTTATCTCACGTCGTGGCGATGTTAATTGGCCGCCACGATCATGTGATTTGACACCGTTGGACTTCTTTCTTTGGGGATATTTGAAAGAAAAAGTGTACGTCAATAAGCCAAGAACAATTCAAGAGCTAAAGGATGAGATAATTCCGCACATTAACGACATTGAACCTCAATTATGTCTCAGATTCATTGAAAATATGGACCATCGGATAGAGGTATGCCACCAAAGCCGTGGCGAGCATTTGGCCGATATTTTGTTTCACACATAATTGCCATAGATCCTTCTATCATGGTCTGGTTTTGGTTGGACCACCTTTGTGAGTCTTGTTACTCAGGAGGGATCCCTCTATTAGAAAAGGATCCCAGGTTTAATATATTTAACGTCCTCGCCCACCATATGTATTTCCTGCTTATTTTCGCCCAACCGTAAAATAATGCTAGCGCCGCCACTGGAACAATCCCTTCGTAAATTCTCACTAATCAGGGTATTTGATACGACAGTACTGTCTTAAGGTATACAGTGCTTTCGAAAAGTAATGAATAAATTTGGTAAAAATTCAAGAAATAACTTGTGGGAAAAACTCACGGAACCGTCAAATTTTATATTAAGTTGCGCATTTTTTTAAATATAATTAATACAGTCAGGGTGATTTGTGTAGGAGGTATGACGTCATTGATATTTTTTAATGGAAACTCAGATTTTTTATTGCGGAATGTGACGTTTTCTACGTATGCTACGATAATAATTACATCATTGTGGGTATACCGGGTGGCCCACGAAGTTTTGGCCACCCGAGTCGATCTCTCGAAACCTATTTGAACTATAATTTTGAAAATTGGCGATGTTAAACAGTCGAAAGTGTTGTCCAATTTTTACAAAAAAGGACTTTATTTCACCTGCACATTTCCGGTCACGTGACATTAACTACAAAATTTTAAATGAGACACCCTGTATGTTATTACAATTCTGTGATGGTCCATTTAATACCAATCCAAAGATACCATATTTATTGGCTCGTTTATGTAAAACAGTGATAATCTGGGCTGTTAAATGAATGGATTGATTTTTTAAAAGTTTTATTAAAGAAGATAAATAATTACACAGCACAATACAATAATTATAAAAATCATTACAGTTGATGCTCAAATTGATGTTCACCTTCATTAACACAATACTTAAATCTTTTTAAAGCATTTGTGTAGCAGTCTGCTCTTATCATTTCTGGTGTAACAGTTTGACGCGCTGGTCTGATTTTGTTTTGCAAATCGTCTAAATTCTAGGCTGTCTATTGTAAACCAAACCTTTTAAGTATCCCCATAGAAAGAAATCTAAAGGTGTTATATCTGGGGAGCGAGCCGGCCAAGATATTGCACCATTTACATTGTAAAATGTAAATGGTACAAAATTGTAATAATAATGTTATTACAATTTTTACAAACATAAAATCTACTAATGCTTGACAGCTCTTGACAAGTAGTGATGTCTTTCTGTTGCTACAACAACTTTTTTGTTTCTAAGTCGCCTACGTTTTTTTCTTTTAATAAAAATAAAGAAATGTTCACAAACAGTTGCTTATCATTACTGTAGTGCCGCAAAAACTTGACAAATATGGTATCATTGGATTGGTATTAGACAGACCATCACACAATTGTAATAACATACAGGGTGTCTCATTTAAAATTGTGAAGTTGACGTCACATGACCGGAAATGTGCAGGTGAAATAATGTCCTTTTATGCCAAAAATGGACAACGCTTTTGACTATTTAACATCGTCAATTTTCAAAATTATTGTTCAAATAGGTTTCGAGATATCGACTGGCCAAAACTTCGTGGGCCACCCGGTACTATGTTAGATAAGAAAATGAAGAAAAATGATTGTGCAATTTCAAAATACTAAGCAATGATTATATAAAAAATCAACTAAATAAAATGTCCAAACTGTTCATTGGCTGCCTGATAGGTCATATGTAGACTTAATGGCGGATAATGTTTTTGATTGCTGTCAAATAGAGATTTCATTAAATAATTGTTCAAAGAAAGAATGCATTTGTTATCTTTTATTTGGCAAAAACAGTGTGTTTGAAGTGTTTATTGAGTAGTAACTTAATCATATTGTAAAAATGGTTAAATTAACTGAACGAGAAAGAATTGCAATTTCTTGTATGATCGGATTTAGAGACAGGATGTGCATCAAAAGAGAAGTAGTTGAATTATTCAATGAACCTCATCCTGATCGTCAACCGATTAGCCAAAAAAGTATGGTAAGCAATGTTGAGCAAAGCGAATTTGGGCATTTTCGTGATCTTTCTAAATCTGGTGGACCGTCAACCATTAGAAGACGATCAGCGCTTAATGTTTTGTTGACAATGCAAGAAAATCATCACTCAACACTTAACGAATTGACTTTTGATTTCAATATGACAGCGTCTACGGCACACAAAATTGTGAAAAAAAACAAAGCACCGTCCTTATAAAATATGCCTTGTCCATGAGCTGTCTGAAGACGACTTTGATTGGCGAAAAAAATTCTGCAAGAAAATGCAACAGGCTATGCAATAATAATAATAATAATAATTTCGTAGGAAACATATTTTTTTCTGACGAGGCTACCGTTGTCTTGAACGGCCATGTCAATAGGCAAAATTGCCGTGCAAAAATCCCCCATGGATGATGGAGTAACACACCTAAAATCCCTAGAAAATGAATCTGTTGTGTGACATAGTCGAAGGAATAAATTAGGCACCACCAATTTATGTAATATACCCGACTAAAATTCCTCTCCAATTAATATAAATTTGACCTGTTCCACAAGTTTATAGCCTTTTGGCAATTACGGAAACATACAAATCACCCTGTATACTGTAGTAAAACCTTATTGATTATGTTTTAAAGCCATCCAAAGCCAAGTAAAGAAGAAATAAACCCGATAGCCACGTCCGTCTAATCGACTATGACCAAAACGAAAAAAATACATATTCGATTTTTTGATGGCCGACATCTGCTCGAGGAATTTTTTAACCTCCTTCCCGGTAAATCGACACTCGCGTCGTTTTCCCCGTATTTCGAGCGTCGCCAATTTTCTTCTCGCGATCCCTCCAAATCGGGCAGCGGCACGTAGCCGTCGTAAGTATCTTTCATTACCCAGAGGTATTTAAAACGCTTTAATCGCAATCAACGAGACGAATACGCCGCACAGATGCTCCCGATAAAAAAAAAACTAATAATTTAATTTAAAATCGCCGCTGACGATATCGCTTTCTGGGGAATTATCGCTTTTAACGTTCGGATATTTGCGCAAGTAACTGCCCATTTGGGGAAGATCGACTGGGTTGTTGGTCGGTTGAAGAAATCATTTGCTGATGCCGCGGCAAATTTTGAAAAAAGCCTAGTTAATTACAACCCTCCAGGTTTCTGTTTAATTCCTCAAATGAGGCTTCGAATTATAGTACAGCGGGGGGCGTGTTTTCATCGATCTGTCATTTATTTATCTATTTTTTAAAATCATATATTTGTTATTATATAATTCCTTACTCGAAACGTCGCAAATTCGCTTCACGAACACCGTCTCCGGCAGCAAGAGAGTCAGTGATGCACATCTAACGTTCGACTGTAACAGTCGTACGATTGTCTACCCCGAAAATGTCGGGATCACCCTCCGTGCAACCCCAAAGAGTCAAACACAATTGATAGTAGCCGGAAACGGCCGCTAAGTATTCACCAGCTCTGCCGCTGACGACGTTGACGTGGACGTCGGGGGTGGACCGCCTCTCACGTCTGCTGTACATACACACACGTATTTGCGGGAGTCATACGATCACGAGCGAGAGCAGAGGATTTAATTTCGACGATTTAATTTCCATTTTCCGTCTGGGAAAGCCGAAAGACGCATCGGGCTATTTATTCGACCGTAATAAATATTTATTAGCGGTTAATAACCATTTATTAAAGATAACCAAACGTATACTAAATATTAATAAATAAAATTGCTAAATATAATAAACCAGGTCTATCTAAAGAAAAAATAAGGATTTAGGAACCATTTAATTAATATCAATTGAAAATTATTAATTATACACGAATATTTATTAAATACAAGTATATTAAACATTAAAAAACCTCCGCTTTATATCACTCTCCAATTGAAAAACGTACTGCCCTTTAGTGATGGTGTATCCAACGATAATGAAACTTATTGGACGTTATTAAATATTTATTACCATCTAGACAGGACATGCTTAATATTAATAAACAATTATTTTCCGTTTTGGTGACATCCCATGAAAAATACATTAAGCGTGAAACGAACGATTATTAAAATCTAAAATGCGTTGAGTTTTAATAATAGTATTTTTAATAATAATAAATATTTATTCAGTGTTACTAAACGTTTATCAGGAACCAACACGTGTATATTAAATATTATTATATTGGTATATTAAATTACATTAAACCCCGTATTAAACGCCAATATGTCTTATTTTGACGATCCAAAAATGTTAATATATTGTTAGTAGTATAGCTATGTCACTCCTGGCTCACCCTCGGATTTGTCCGCGGACATTTGATGCGGATGGCATGTGGTCATTGTTGATCTGAAGAACTCTTGGCGCAGGTATAAAACAGGTCTGTACAGGTATAAAACAGGTGTGTATCGGTTTAAAACAGGTATGGTGGTATTAGGAAAAAAACATAACGTCATTAAACAGGTTACCATACATGTTTTAAACTGATAAACACCTGTTTTATACCTGTACAGACCTGTTTTATACCTGCGCCAAGAGTTCTTCAGATCAACAATGACCACATGCCGTCCGCATCAAATGTCCGCGGACAAATCCGAGGGTGAGCCAGGAGTGACATAGCTATACTACTATTGTTATTATTTAGGAATTATTCAGTGATCGTAAACTTTTATTAACGTTAATGAACGTATTGTTAAGTCAGAAATAGCAATCTAGAAGGTTTTGTGAAAGGTGTACCAACTATTACTTAAATATATTACTTATTTGTTTGTTCTTTATTGCTATTTGATTGTGACGCTAACATAATATATACTAGGCACAAAAATTCAGGAATGTAAAAAGATGCTAAATTTTTATGCGATTTTAAAAGGGCTGTAACTTGGAGAAAACTGGTCGCAGAGCAACTTTAGAAAAAGTGTATTATTGATGGTAATAAAACGTTTATCATGCATTATTAAACGGTTGTTAAGAGTTAGTAAATGCGTGTTAACTAAGAGAGAACATTTCTGCGTATTATTTACTTAGTTATCCAATACTTTGCCACCAGTTACAAGGAGACACATAAAAAAATAATCGCCCTAATAAAATCGACCATTTCCTAGAAATAATGGTATATCTGGGCGCGACCGTTTTCCCCCCCGTACCCACTTACAACGTAATAATAATCCGGAGGCCAGTGGTTTTTTTTTCTCCAAGTCGAAGAGCTGTTTATACAAAAAACGCAACCGGTAATTTCGGCCAATTCGCGCTACGCCAAAAGCGTGTCATTAAAATCTATTTTACCAGAAGGACCGGGCTATTATGGCACCGAATCTGACGCATACGGGTCGCGCAATTTATTAAAACCAACAACAGAAGTATAGGTTCCGCAGGAAATTATACCATAAGACGGGGCCGGGGCGATCGAAACGGTCCCCGTGGCCCGTAAAAAATAATAAAATCCTCGGTCGCGTCGTGTTCACGTCGAACGGGGGACCCGTGGACGTCGTTAAAAATCTATTAGGGCCCTAGATTTATCTTCCTGTCATAGGGTTTTGTCAGGTTTAGGTAAAAAATGAGCGGCCGCTCGTAACGAGGTTAGGCTGCGTCGAATTATCATTTTCGGGGATGTTCAACAAATGTCGCGCTGCCAGCTAGAGGCGAACAATAAACCGCTGATATGATTTGTTAGATCAATTTGATAGCCTAGGAATGCTGTGTCGCAGATGATAAATTCGTCTCGTACACAATAAACAAAACGGATTCGTTGCCTTTAAATTAAATCGCTCAATTATCGGTTATCTCGATGTCCCCCTTATGCATCGACTCATTTTCCTCATCGAAATGTATAGAAATCAAGATTAAGTCGATTATTATGCTCCGAAATTGATTTATTAGAATCTTAAAAACATACTGTATAATCGCAATATTCAAATCAATTTGGAGTCAATGTTCGTAAGCGTGACCATCTGGCGAAATTGCATAACGTGATTAAGAGACAGATAGTATTTCTTTACGCCACGGCTGTTAAAAAATCGTAATCGAGAGAGACACCACACTTTTGTCAATTTTGTCAATTTTATCAATTTTCGTAATTTGGTAAATTTTCAAGGTACTACAGTTCAGACGATTACCGTTATTACCGATTACAAAGGCATGTTTTAAAAATATTCTTGACATATGATCTTTCATAATAAGTATTTATAAGATCTCTTATAAAAGAAATGGAATAGCATAATATGATAAAGACAACTATTAAACAAGATCTCCCAATCATTAACAATAATACTTTTCTAATCTGCATCTTACTTTTACTGGTCAGTCGACTTAGAGTGACTTTTGGTGATTTGATCAATTTTCGTAATTTAGTCAACGTTCGCGATACCACAATTGATTCAGGCGATTACCCTTATTACCTACTACTCAAGTATATAATAAAAATATTAACCTACGATATTGATCTATCATAGTAGGTAAGTCAATTTAGAGTCAATGTTCGTAACTATCAATATCTTACGAAGCTGCATACCGTGACGACGAGAACACCGTTAAAAATTGTATCAGATTTGCCTAATCTACGTCTTCTTTACAACTGTCATTCGATTTATAGAACATTTTCGTAATTTAAACAATTGTCGTAATTCAGTCAATGTTCGCGATACCGCAATTTAGACGATTACCGTTATCGCCTGCTACACAAGTATCTAATAAAATATTCTTAATATCATAATACGTAAGTCAATTTAGAGTCAATGTTCGTAATAATAAATATCGCCCGAAATACATAACGTGATGACGAGAATACCGCTAAAGACTTGATTCGCATAGGCATTGACCAAGTAAAATACGCCTTATTTTTAACTGTCGGTCGATTTAGAGTACATTTTGGTAATTTGAACAATTGTCGTAATTTAGTCAATGTTCGCGGTACCACAATTCCGACGATTACTGTTATTATCTACAATAAAAGTATATAATAAAATATATTCTTGATCTATTTTTCATAATAGTTAAGTCAATTTATAGTCAATGTTCGCACTCTCCCATTTATAATCACTTTTTGTAATTTGAGGATGTGATATAATCGTAATTATTTAAGCTTATGTTTGGTACTGGATTTTGATCAGTTAATTCCGTCAATGTTCGCCATTATTCATGTAAAACTGTTGTGTTTTAGCTTCGATTATATAATTGTGGCACAAACAAAGATACGTTGCAATAACTGATTACACGTCAATTTTTACAAACGCACAATCAATTGCACATTTCGTTCCCCAACTGATATTTCATTACGTACACCACTAACGTGCTACTTACATAACAGAAAAATTCCGCACACTAAAATTTCCAATCTTAAATCGATCGCAACGAACGATTCAACCGTAAACGTTGGCACAGATCTCCAATAACTCATGAAGACTTCGCTGCGTCTTATTCCATGTATGCCACCATCTCCACTAATAATATACCATTAGAGCTGTGCCCTAGAAGCTGCATCGCATATTATATCATCTAGCAAATACACAAATGATCCGTCCTACGTTTCACCACGTAATTATCCTACATACATCTGCATATCATCGGCTCTGCGCCGGGACCAGATCTGTAGCCGCAAAATGCGAGAATTGGAGAACGAACAATGGTGATGACTAGGCACGGGGGCAGAGGCGCGCGCGAAGGGCAACGGGGTCGCCTGGGACGAAAAGAACCCGCATGATGTGATGTGGTCATGGCAAACAAATCTTTGAGAGGACTTCAAATCGATGAGTACTGATAGAATTGGTTTCTTCGCCTGGCTACGATTGGTTACCGCACGAGAATAGCTACAATATTTGATAATTCATCAACATGATTTAGTAAATGTGGGAGATTTTCAACCAGCACCCAAGACTCTTTTGTAAAATGTTCGTTGTCAAATATTCATTGAATCTAAACGAAATGATGAAGAATTGAAGGTTAGGGTCATTAACACAATAATTACTCTTTGAAAATCTAGGACTAAGAGTCAATAGAAACTATGTTAAAAATTGTGCTGGAGATCACAGTAGTATTTTTGATAAGATACACCAGGCACAAAAATTAAGGAATATAAAATAATTCTAAATTTATAGGTGATTTTCAAAGGGCTATAATTTGGAGAAACAGTCCCAGAGCAATTAAAGAAAAAAAGAAAATTAAAGTTCCACGTTTTGTTTTGCTCCACGATGGTTTTCTTATGATTACCCAAAAACTGCTGATGGTAAAAAATTTCGACCTCAAGATCCGAAAACTAAAAACGTGGAACTTTAATTTGCTCTTTTTAAAATTGCTCTACGAGTATTTCTCTCCAAGTTACAGCGCTTTGAAAACTACCTAAAAATTTAGGATTTCTCTTATATCTCTTAATTTTGTTGCCTAGTGTAGATGGATATAATGTTGCCTCACTGTAGTCACATAGGATGACCAAAGATAAAGGGACATACACAAAAGTATCGGAACCCATAGTCCATTTAGAAGACCTATTCATGAAGGATTATCGGTCGTCTAACAAAGATGGAATAAAGAAAGAACTGGTGCATTTAGAAACGTTAAATGATCTGTTGGAAGAAGATTAGTGGTCGACTATTACCCTTAATAAGGTTCAGCTAAATATGATGGACGTTGTCCATGATGCTGAAAAATAATATAAACCAAAACCAAAGGATCATGAACCAAAGTTTGGTTCATGATCAATCATCGACTGTTTTCTACACTGAAGATACAATAAAGAAATGTTTAATACATTTAGGCAGTCAGTGGAACACCGAGTGTTTTTTTCATATTCTGGAGTAAATACCAATTACTACAGGGTGAAATAAACGTCCCAAAGATTTAGATGAGGAGCAATACCTTGCTAGACTTTGGGATTTAAGATTATGAAAGATGATTTTGACCAAAGAGGTTTGTTTCATCACGCTTTTAACAGCGATCCTAAGAAAACGCACACTGTGACAGTTGTCAAAAACCCGGGCGCCCGGGATCACTCAGCGACGGCCGGGCACGACCCTGGGCCCAGCGCTGGGCTCCACGTCTGGCCGATCGGCGGGCAATGTTACCAGCGGGAAGCGTTATGGGACCACCCATCCAAACACACTCGCGGCTCGCAATTACATCGCGGGGGGCCACGCTCGGACCGCCGTCTGGTCTATCTCGAGGTACACACAAGACCATTCATGCTCGCCCCGATTAAAACGTCTTAAATACCTGCCGGTAATGAGAGAATGGTTGATGGCCGATACGTGGATACGTGGAAATGCACGGCGCGGCACCCGGGAAACTCGCTTTTGGGCATGGCGGCCGGCGGGCCGGCAGCGATAAAGGCACGTCTTTCGGCGACGGTCCGGGCATTTTTTTTGGGCATAGCCGAGAGATAATGAGATGGCCGAGAAGATCCCCGATGTCGATAATTAGAAATGGCTAACTGAAAGGTAGCACACACAGGATTACGAAGAAGAAACATGTTAAAGGAAACATAACTTCTAAAGGGTCATTCAATAAGGACGCTCGATTTTTAAACGTAAATAAAACAAGTTTTGTGTGAGATATCCACTCAATTTTTTTTTATTTATTTAAGGAGTATTTTATGGCATTACGTATGGAATATAACGTCGTCCAAACGTCCACCGCGGCTTTGATTGGTGGCACGTATTCGGGAGGTCCAATTTTCGACGACTTTGTCGCATAAATCTGGCTCAAGTTGCTGGATGGCGTTCGTTATGTCGACTTTGAGGGCATCAATTGTTTGTGCCTTATTCGCATAGACCCGCGATTTAAGATAGCCCCAAGGGAAGAAGCCTAAAGGCGTTAAGTCGCACGATCTTGGTGGCCAGTTCACGTCGTCGCTGCGCGAGGTAACCATGCCCTCAAAATGTTTGTGCAAAATATCCATAGTGGCGGCACGTAGCGCCGCCCTGTTGGAACAACATGTCGTTGGTATTCATATCATCCAGTTTAGGCCACAAGAATTTGCTTATCATCGATCTGTAGCGCTTGCCGTTGACGGTTATGGCAATGCCAGTTTCGATTTGTAAAAAGTACGGACCGATGATTCCGCCAGACCAAAATCCGCACCACGCAGTGACTTGGGATGCATTTGATGCTGGTGTATCTCGTGTGAATAGGTATCGTCCCGAATCCAACAATTTTGCTTGTTCACATATCCATTCATCCAAAAATAGGTTTCGTCGCTAAAGACGATTTTCTTGACGAAATTTGGGTCAACTTCCAACCGGTCCAGAGCCCAATCAGCGAACACACGGCGCTGTCTATGGTCGTTCCTGGGTCAGTTGGATTTTATGCGGGTGCAGACCCAAGTCCCAGCGCAAAATTCGCCAAGTTGAAGTCGCAGGAAGCCCAAGTTCTTGTGAACAACGAGAAATTGGCTGCCTCGCGTTTCACCGTACTCTCTCAAGCACAGCAGCGATGTCTTTAGCAGATCTTGCGTTTCGATGACGTACGGGTGTTGGCTGATTATTTATCAAACCGGTTGACGTGAATTTGGCCACCAAACGTCGAATAGTCGACTCGGCGGCGGGATGGTTGTGGCGAGGAAAAAATCACGTAATGCGTAAGTTCCTCGATTGGAGCACTAATTTGGGAAATAAAATTTTATGATTTACACACGTGGTTGAACGCTATAACTTTCCATCATGATTTGCCATACACTACTGAACAATTCACAATAAATTTGACAGATGTTGCTTTGAGAGTCCCTATTGAAAGACCCTATAATAAAAAGCCTTCTTACGATACTAGCCATACGTATTCCTCTCCATTCTCAATTTTTGCATAAGGACCGTTGACCGTTTCGATTAAGCAACAAGCTTTCACAAAACAGAACGTCGCCCCTGATTCGCGGCTCGTAATGGAATCGACAAAGTGTCGCAGAGACGTCATAAGGCTCTGGGGCACTCTGCGGCTCTGCTGAAATAAAAAAAATACCTCGCCCATGTCAGTCCGCGTCTAATTGCGTATCAAATATCGGTCGGCGATGCGCCGTCTTAGATCTGTGCCGCGATGCGCGTTCCTCTCTTCATAAATATCATGTCGTACATGGGTATTGGATACCAATTAAAAACTACGAAATTGATATCCGATAACTGTTTGGAATTTCATCCCCCGTAACCTGTCGGCGGGTTGACCGGTGACGGGGTACGACGTTCCCCCGTCCGCACGTCACATCTCATATCGGATTCGAACCAACGGACCGGCGGACAGGAGAGATATGTATATGCGCGAAAGAGGGTATTAGAGTAAAGCAGGTGAGGTCCGAATTCTGACAGGTTGATGGTCGCCTAAAAAGTTGTAGAAACGAAGCTTAAGGGTTGTCTGATAGTGTCTCGGGTTCGAGATACTGAATTAATTGTTTAAATTGTATACACTCAACGATATATATCTTTGAGTACGATTACTAGTGTGTACATGTATGTACTTCATAAATTTCGTTCTCTAAACGTTATTAACTACCCATCTTGTTCTATATATCCCAAGTGGCTGTAATAGTATAGAAAATATGGAGTATAATTCACTTTGGGCAGTTAAAGTTCCGTTCACTACACGATCACGGCTTCGGTATTGTACAACTTTGGCGGACGCCCGTCTTCGCGCTAAAACATTGTTTTCTACACGTCGTCTAGAACAGGGGTTTTCAACCTTTTTCAACCCACGTACCCTTTTTTGTGTATCATTAACTATGCGTACCCCCAACAAAACACTTTAGTTTTATTAAAATGTGTTATATTAGTTAAGTCCAATTATTACTCCAGCCACAAATACAGTAGCGACGTGTTTGCTTGCTGCTTTACTGATAGTTTTCAGTTTTAAATCATTATTCAAAGTTTTGTCACAATTAAGTTCTAGCATGTATCAATATAATTTTGTATGCGTACCCCCTACAGATTTTTGCGTACCCCCGATCGAGAACCATTAGTCTAGAAAATTGTTATCATTTGTGTTCAGAGTGTGTAGTATTATATAAAAGTGTGTGATGTGCAACAAGCTTTGAAAAATTTTGACCATAAAATTGTTAAAAATGATGAAATTAGAAAATTATATCCAAGGAACCAAATTACAATGCTTGCCGTATGAATTGGCTGCAACAATTTTCAAGTCTTCCTTGCACGCAAGCAATGGATTGTGGCTAAAAATTATTTATCCCAAGATTCAGAAGTTAGAATTTAGAAAAGATTTTCTGTGTCAACACAGTGCCAAAAATGAGGTAAGGCAAAATCAAAGCGACAGGGATAGAAACAAAGATTGCAAATCAAAAATATGTTTTAAGTTGAAAAAAAAAACTAAATTCACACGCACGAGTTTAACCTTTAAAAAAATTCCCCGATGTGTTTGAGGGTATTTCACAGGCAGAAAAAAATATAAAATCGAATGACAGAGAAACGGGAGTTTTGTAACTCTTCATATCTTAATAAACGTTGTGGATAGTAGCAGGAGAATTATTAACAAAATTATTTTTATTGCGTGCCCTTTTTTGCCCGACATAAAGTAATTATGTGGTTACAATGGTCCGTAATTAATTTTATGCCTCTTTTAATTTCGAGAACGCTTTCTGATATATGGGGAAAAAATCTCGATGCAATTAACGAAGTGTATACACTGAGAGAAAGAAATCCGCGGAACGATTTTATTAAAATCTGTAAACGTATAGCATAAACCAAAATAAAACTGCATTACTTAATGTTTCTACTAGCGGGGTCGATTCCACGTCAGGTTTCTAACGTGCCCGCCGTCATGGCCCTTCCGATTTCGTAAGAGCCGTGGCCTCGTGAAAAATTCACAACATTCCCTGCCGGTGCCCCGATCGATCCATCTTCGGCGTGACACTTAAAAAATGTCATACTCTTAATTATAAGGTTAAGACAAAGAGATTCGGCACCGCATAATCGGAGATCGGAATCTAAGAATGATCAGAGAACGGTGTTAAACATGAGAAAACAGTATTCTCTGCGGCCGTACCTCAAGATGATCAGCATTTCGGGATGGGAATATCTAGGATGCCATGGTTGAAATGCCAGCGATGTGCATGCTAATAGATGATGATGGGGCGATAGCGCCGGGGGCAGGGCCGGATCGAGGACCTGCTCGCCCGTGTCAAGAGGAAGTTTGCTTGTCGTCATTAGCGTCAGGAACAAACAAAAGTTAAATTTTATATAATCTGTTATACAGGGTGCCCAATATCTATAGAATAATGTTTATAACTTTTTTAAAATACCCTATAGGAAAAATTGTTCAGACGCAGGCTTTTTAGTTAAGTTTCTTGCTCCTTGCAACGTTAACAACCTCAAGTAACCTTCAGTTTGTTTTGGAGCCAGTAATTTCGTTTCTATGGCAACCGATTTTGTTTTTTTTTTGAAATGGCCCCACAGTATTTTCCGTTCTTACACTATTCTCAAAAATTAAGGGAGTAAAAAAATTTTTAAGGGATTTTCAAAGGGCTGTAACTTGGAGAAACATAATCGCAGAGTAATTTTTAGAAGAACAAATTGAAACTCTAAGTTTCTAGTTTTCAGACCTTGAATTCAAAATTTTTTACTTTGAGCAGTTTTTGAGTAATCGTAAGAAAAGTATCGGAAAAAATTCAAATGTTTGCTTGCCTTCCTAAAGGTCCACGTACTTCAATAAATTAATAAAACTGCAAAGTCCGTGGACCTTTTGAAAGGCAAGCAAAAATTCGGAAATTCTTTGCCGATGGTTTTCTTATGGTTACTCAAAAATTGCTGACGGTAGTAGATTTTAAACTCAAGGTCTGAAAACTAGAAACGTCAATTTACTTTTTATAAAATTTCTCTGCAACTGTTTTTTCCAAGTTACAACCCTTTGAAGATCACCTAAAAATTTAGGATTTTTTACATCCCTTAATTTTTGTGCCTAGTGTATTTGGAATCAACTCTTATTTTACGCACGGACGTGTAAAATGTGCATGGGCTTGGTCTAGGGAAACCAAGAATTTCAGTAAAAATACAAATATCCGAAATCAAGACTGTTGTCGGAGAAAGGGCAGTGCCTAGTAAAAATTTTGGTTCATGGGGCATCAATCAACTTGTCAATGTGACATAAGTCATACCAAACAAGAAACAATAACTGTTGAGTAAAAGATAGTTCATTTAATAGGGACATAAAGAATTCGAATTTTAATTTTAATAACAGTCGGATACAGGGATCGCAAGAGAACACAAATCGAAACCTGTAACCTTTTCGACGAACCTCATCCCAACCGAGCATCATTACCCAGTCAGTGGTAGGTAAAAATGTAAGAAGATTTAAGGAAACAGGATGCTGCAAAAATGTAAAAGATGCTGCAAAATTTCGACCTCACAAATTCGCAACAAATATTGAGCAAAAGCTAGATGTGTTGCTGGAAGTGATTGAAAATCGTCACGTTTCAATACGTCAATTATCGTTAAATCAGGGTATAAGTAAAGGGTCTGTACATTCTATACTAAAAAAAGGAACATGTACGTTCATACAAAGGCCTCGTTGTAAGAACTGTATGATGATGATTATGATAGGCACGATGTATTTTGCGAACTTATGATAGACCGTATTAATAATAATCGAAAAGGTGAATAATTGATCCCATTCTTTTACGAGATAGTAAGCGCCTAAAGGTATTCTAGATTTTTTTTATAAGGTTTGTAAATATTGACAGAAGTTTTACTTAAAAGAAATGATCTTGGTTTGGTCTCTGTTTTAATTCAACGTCTCCATTTAAATCGAGCTACTTTCAACACATTTTTATGTGAAAAAAGTCAAGGGTTCCTTCTCGATTATACATTCGAAAGAGACGAATCACGATGGGCGATGGAATCATTATCAGTCCGGCTCTGGCCCTTGTCAGTCGTAACAGATTATTAGTGGTCGAGGACCACAGTCCGTGCCTATTGTTTTAAAATTTGGTTGATACGAAAACCATCGTTAATAACTCAAAAATATTAAGCCAGGTACCAGTCCTGGTTATTATGTAAACGGGGTTCTGTCCAAGGTCTATTAATTTCTCGTGAAATCTAATAAATATATCAGATGATATGCTTGGGTATAGAAATATACGAT
This sequence comes from Rosalia funebris, assembly GCA_037954035.1. Classification (NCBI taxonomy): domain Eukaryota; kingdom Metazoa; phylum Arthropoda; class Insecta; order Coleoptera; family Cerambycidae; genus Rosalia; species Rosalia funebris. The sequence goes on along the minus strand of JAZFAV010000003.1, from coordinate 27,888,250 downwards.
TCTAATTTTATTAAATAATATTTAGCAGGGGTAATTATTCAATATTAATCTGTGATTCATTTTTATTAATATAGATCATTATTGGGCGAAACTTGTTGCAGGTTGTGACAAAAATGAATGAAGCATACGAGCCTAGGCTCATAATATATTTAAATAAAAGTCTCAAAACTATTGTATTAATGAAAAATATACTTTTAACACAAATAAATGCGATCAAACTATTACTACGTTCTGTGTCAATGACAAATTTGTTAATAAAAAATATTAAAATTCGTGGTTCAGAATAATTCGGCCAGTTGCTTAAATGCACAGTAGGCTAAACGTTTGTAATAATTTTAAAACAAAGTAGTATCTCAACTGTTGTCAAAGCATTATCAACTTGTGTAAAAAACTGGATGCACAGCCCAAAGGACTAAAACTGGTCGACCATCCCAAATTTCATGCTTAAATCAACATGCTCTGAAGAGGATTGTAGCAACAAACCGACGAACCAATGCAAAAGAAATTATGGTACTATGGAGGCAAACCATTGGAAACAATATTTCTGTATCCACAACTAAATGCTCACTAAAGAAAATAGGATACAAATTTACAAGGTAATGTTTGATTCTTTACATTTTACTTTCCAACTTACCGGTTTCTCCTTCAAGCAATAGAATATGCGTTATTAACTAAAGAACAGAAAATACATCGGTTACGGTGGGCCAGAAAACATAGGCATTGGACTTTACAACAATAGCATCAGGTAATTTGGAGTGATGAATCCAAATTTGAAGTAAATTAAATTGGGATGGAAGAAGCGATAAAGATATAAAACAAAGAATAGCGCAGGGTCGAGTAGCTTTTAACAAAAAAAAAGCACTTTTATGCTCGGGGGTAACAAACTTAGAAATAAGGAGGAGATTTTTGAAAACGTTTGTATGGAGCACGGCACTATACGGTTGCGAAACCTGGAAGGTAGGGGAAGCAAGTAGGAAGAAATCAGAAGCTTTTGAGATGTGGTGTTACCGAAGAATGATGAAAATACCGTGGACTGATAGGGTTAGAAACGAAGAAGTATTAGAGAAAGTCGGCGAGAAAAGAAGTATGTGGAAAAACATAAAGAAGAGAAGAGATAGAATGGTAGGCCACTTGCTGAGACATGGGAGAATAGTCCGCGATATTTTGGAGGCAGAAATAGGAGTGAAGAAAGGCAGAAGTAGGCCTAGATTAGACTATTACTCGCAAATAGTAAGGGATGTAGGTTGTAGCACAATTAGCGAAATGCGTAGGTTAGCACAATATAGGAGAAGCTGGAGGTTAGCGTCCAACCAGTCTTAGGACTGATGACCTCATGATGATGACTGTGATAGCAGAAGAATATAAACACATTTTGACAGACAGTTTATTGCCGTCAATACCAATATGTCAAGAAACTGACGCGCAGTACATTTTCCAGAAGGATGGTGCTACATGTCACACACTGTCAAAGCTTGACTTACAGAACATAATAATGCCCCAGATATGGAATGGCCTTCTAGCAGTCCAGACCTCTCGCCAATAGAAACATTGTGGCATAAAATGAAAAAACAGTTGCGCAAATATCCAGCTCGTTCAGTTAACGATCTACGTACCAAATTGCAAGAAATTTGGGACAGCACGCTTCCTGAAGAGTGCGCTAAGCTGGTAGATACAGTGCCTGCCAGAATTAAAGCTGCTATTGTTAATAAAGGTGATGTAACACGGTTTTGATGAAGCGGTTGAACTATTCTGAACCGCGAATCTTAATGTTTTAATTAACAAACTTATCACTGGCACATCATAACGTAGTAGTACTTCATCGTATTTAAGTTAAATGTTTATATTTCTGTTACCAATATTTTTCTTTAATAAAATAGTTTTGAGAATGTTATTACTTTTACCTAAATATATTAGTTGTAAAATTTTGTCTGGCCGAAATATTATGAGCATGGGCTCGTTCATATATAAACTTGAAAGATGACTACAATCAATGGAAAACCGTTCGTTTTCCTACTCATTGATTATCAATTTCTATCGCTTTCACGTTAATCCTCATTTGGACAGTCGCTTTGAAAAATATTTCTGTCATTTGCACGATATTTATTCGAGTTGTAGAACTTTCCTCTAACAGAGACTTTTAGTAGCCTTCGGAGCCCTGTTGATAGCTGATAGCGCAAATGGAAACGTCAAGAGAAATCCGAAGACGATGTCGGAATCCAGAAAGCTGAAACTACTTCAGTGATGAAGTACTAAAAACACGCTGCGATTAAACACAGGTGGTTCCTATTCCCCACGGAGCTTTCCCCCATAAACCCATAGAAGGAAAACCCCGAGACGGCAAAGAATAAATATAATATGTCGCGCATCCGATATATACCGAGAAATGATTCCCCGTCGTCGTCGCGCATCACCGAGAATGTGCAAATTCTAAAGATGGTAGTTAAAATTGGATCATATTGTCACATAAATAAGAGCGTCCATGTCCGCAGAAAAACGGCCGCGACAACGGCCGACGTTGACAAATGACCGTACCCGCCCGGTATGGGATGAAAAACGTCGGACACGGCGATAGGATGCTGCGTTTGAAGTGGACGAGTGACGAGAGGACCGGGCGTCATGTTCGCGGTAATGTATGAACAACACCTCGATTGTAAACGGTTAACGTTAATTAGAATTTACTATTAACACATTTTGTTAAACAAGCCATCGGCGAAGGATAAAGGGGAAGTCGGGGCAGTGGCGTGGCGGCGCAAAAAAATCAGATACGCGGACGTTGAGAGACGTTAGTCTGACTATCTATCACTTGTCTTCAACAAGACAAGCGATTGTGTCATCTACGATTGTCAGTCGTCAATCGACGCGCCAACGTCGATAGACTGGCCCCCGAGATCGCCAGACCTTATTCCTTTTCATTATTTCTTATGAGGATCTTGGTGGTCATGGAGTAAAAAACGTCAGTCTTGTGAAGACGTATACTGGACTTAAAGAACTAGAACCATTACAAAAAATGTTTTAGAACAAGTTTCTGTGGTAGGGCAAGTCGAAGAAGAGAAAACTATCAGGTATTTAAATATGAAACAGGAATTTGCCCATAGATAGCCTAGCTGTAATGTACTCACCGTCATACCGCGCCATTGGCGCCATATTCTTGTTTTGATATCTGATAAAGATTCTGATCTCATAACAATACAAGTTTCATATAACATCGATTTTAATAGCGTTGAACATGTCGAATTTTGTGCCTGGGAACTACGATTTGCATTGATTTTCTATTACCATTTGAAGAAAACTGCTGCAGAATTTCATCAAATGCTTGTCGAAGCCTACAGTGAGCATGCTCTTGGTAAATCACAGTGCCTTGAGTGGTTTAAAAAATTCAAAAGTGGTAATTTTGACGTGAGAAAGGAAGAACGTGGAAGACTACCGAAAGGGTTTGAAGATAGCGAAATGCTGTTGCATTGCTGGATGAGAATGACGCTCAAACGCAACAAGAAGTCGCGGATCAATTAAATGTTACACGAGAAGCCGTCTCCATACGTTTGAAAGCCATGGGAAGATCCAGAAGATGGGAAAATGTGTTCCACATGAATTAAATGAAAGACAGCAGGAAAACCAAAAAACCATTTGCGAAATGCTGCTCGCCGGTACAAAATAAAGTAATTTCTCCATAGAATTGTGACTGGCGATGAAAAGTGGATATATTTCGAGAATCCTAAGCGTAAAAGATCATGGGTATCGTGACCAGGAGAGCCATCGACATCGACTGCAAGACCAAACCGCTATAGACCGAAGCCAATGCTCTGTTTTTGGTGGGATTAGAAGGGTGTGATCTATTATGAGCTGCTAAAACCTGGCCAGACCGTTAATACTGAACGCTACCGACAACGAATGATTGATTTGAGTCAAGCTTTGCGTGAAAGACAACCGGCATATAAAAGAAGGCAACACAAAGTGATTTTGCTTCATGATAATGCAAGTGAAGAATCTAGAAGTGTGCCGCCATCACACACAACAAAACCGGTCAAGGAAAGGATTGAGACGTTTAGTTGGGAAATACTCTCGCATGCAGCTTACTCACCAGACTTGGCTTCGTCCGATTGCATCGATTGGACACGCAGTTGCTGAGCAGGGCTTTACTCCTTACAAGATTGTACGAAAATGACTCGATGACTGGTTTGTCTCAAAAGAGCAAGAATATTTTTGGTATGGAATCCATAAATTGTCAGAGAGATGGGAAAAATGTATAGCTAGTAACGGGCAATACTTTGAATAAAATATTTTTTATTATTTTCATACAATAAATGTGTATTTTCTATACAAAAAAATCCTGTTTCATATTTGCAAACCTAGTAAATGTTACTGCTTCTTTATATTATTAGATTAGATTCTGCGCAACTGATCCTCGTCTATGATAAAGAAATCAGTTTAGGAAACGCAGGTCTTAAGCTGGAATGACATACATTCTGATTGGGGACAGAGATGCGCTTAGCTCCCCAATTTAGTCAAGCTCTGTAAACTTTACTACGACAGAAATAAAAGAGGAAAGTATTTCCAATATTTGTATTAAAAATCTTGACAGCAGCGAGAAACTGCTCTAGGAAATAAAAAATATTGTGAAGACACTTTTGGAGCTCAATAAAAAACAGAAATCATTATGAAGAACTCATATTGGTGGAAATGAAATACTACTGCCTCCTGACAACCCAGATTTGAACCTACGCAATTTTTTCAACCTTTCGGTCTGAATAAATTTTATAAAACAAGACAATTGGGCACGACGCACGAGCAGACTCGCACGGAATTAAGAAAAAATTTCGACGCGAACGTGCGTACGCGTCGCCCCGCCACTGGCCGGACGACGATCGTGGAAAGTCCTGCGCGTTCACGATCAATCAGTCACTTGTCTGCGCATGTGTACTTGTTATTCCGCAAGACAATCGCTAGATGTCACCTGTTTTTTACGACTGTTAATTTCAGACATGCCTCCCCGCAATTGTCACTCTGTCCGCGGCCGAAGCCGCTGCGATGTTTGCTATAAATCGCGTACCGAACAATTGAAGATATTTTGTTTAGATACAACCGTTTACGGCCTACTGGGAATTTTTAATTACGTCGTTTTTATGGCATCGGAACAGATTAAACGGGCATTACGTCGGAACGTAAAAGGATTCTTTATGTTCCAGTTAGATTAATTTATTTTATTCGGTTTGAATATAGTACGATGGCTCTTGGGTAACATCAAAGGGGGATAATTAGTTATTTTAGCTATTAAATAGCGGCCGTTCGTATCGCAATAGAGCCGGGGAAATTCCCGAACGAGACCGGTCCGGCCGTTCGTAATTGTTATTTTGAAACGCCGACACTGTGACTTTTATAACTGATTTACATGTAAGATGGCAGGCTCTGCATTTTAAATAAATTAGAATGGCCGCGATATATGAAGAAATGTAATTTTTTCAAAAACAACACTACTCAAATACGAGCCCAGGCTCATAACAGTTCGGCCAGGCATAGTTTTACAACTAATATATTTAAATAATACTTTCAAAACTATTTTATTAAAGAAAAATATTGGTAACAGAAACAAAGTGTAAACTTTTAACTTCAAAAAGATGAAATATTACTATTATGATGTGTCACTGACAACTTTAATAAGAAACATTATTAAGATACGCGGTTCAGAATATTTCGACCGCTTCATCTAAACTGTGTTACATCTTACATCACCTTTATTAACATTAATAGCTTTAATTCTGACAGGCATTATATCTACCAGCTTAACGCACTTTTCAAGACGTACGCTGTCCCAAATTATGCAATTTTGTGCGTAGATCGTAACTGACCGGGCTGGATATTTGCGCAACTGTTTTTTCATTTTATGACACAATGTTTCTATTGACGACAGGTCTGCACTCCTAGAGGGCCATTCTATAACAGGGACATTACGTTATGTTAACCAAGTTTTGACAGTTTTTGCTGTGTTACACGCAACACCATCCTGTTGGAAAATGTACTGCCCATCAGTGCCTTGATCTATTGGTATTGACGACAATAAACTGTTAAAATTTGTTTATATTTTTCTGCTGTCATAGTGCCATCTACGAAATGCAATTTTCCGACGCCCCCATACCACTCATACACTCCCAGATCATAAGAGACGCAGGAAACTACACTTTCCTAACCAAACAATCAGGATGACAAGTTTCCTGTAGGGTTCCTAGCACACGTTTGCTGGTATCACCCAAACTGTTTTCAAATTTGGATTCGTCACTCCAAATTACCTGGTGTCATTGTTGTAAAATCCAACAAAAAGTTTTTCAAAAGTAAAATGTAAAGAATCAAACTTTACCTTGTAGAATTTGTATCCTATTTTCTTTATTGAGCGTTTAGTTGTGAATACAGATATTTTTATTTTCCAATGGCTTGCCTCCATAGTATCATAATTTCTTTTGCACTGGATCAGCGTACCGTGTACGGCACTGATGAGAACTAACAAGTTCGAAACAGCTGTATGTCGTTCGGTTCCGATCCGGGACAAATGTCGAATCCTACCTGTGGCGGGTTTTATTTTTTGAAACATTATCTGATGGTGCAGAAACACGAGAAAGGGGTCGAGGATCGCTTCTGGGTATAATTCAATGCCTGGCGGGGCTTTAGCCCGAGGAGTAGTTGTTTCCTAGAGCGATTATGTAATAGCTTTGCTATTCGGGAACTACTTTGATAGCCGCTTGGCGGCTTGGTGGTTCCTTTGTCGATTTCCGACTTATATGTTACTGACCGAGATCGTATCGATAAAGATGTATACGCCATAAAGTTCATTCGGCATTTGTCCTGAATCGGCGTACCGTGTACGGCACTGATGAGAACTAACAAGTTCGAAACAGCTGTATGTTCTTCGGTTCCGATCCGGGATAAATGTCGAATCCTACCTGTGGCGGGTTTTATTTTTTGAAACCTTATCTGATCGTGCAGAAACACGAGAAAGGGGTCGAGGATCGCTTCTGGGTATAATTCTATGCCTGGCGGGGCTTTAGCCCGAGGAGTAGTTGTTTCCTAGAGCGATTAAGTAATAGCTTTGCTATTTGGGAATTCCTCTTTGTATTTAAATCAGTCCTATATAAATTTTGTTAATTCTTCTTTTGACATAAATATTTTAGACAATTTTATTTTTTATCGTGGAGGACTTGTCCATTCCTTTGATTAGTCTATTGTCTTTGGATGGTAGTGATGGGTCTTTTGGAAGATGCTTTGCCTTCAAACAAAAAAATTGTTGATATCTCGCTACGATCAGCTGTACATAACAAAAATCTGTGGTGACGCCCTATTTAATTGCAATAAAGAGATTAAAATCACCAAATACGAAACAATTTAACGACTGCCAATGAGTGCTGTATATAAGTTCAAGATAACTGCGAAAAATATACTGTTAGTGACAGACGGAGCTGCATATGCACGAAAAGCCGCTATTTATATAAGGGTATCTAAAAAACTAACACTACGAAAGTAAATTTATTTCGTTTACTAGCGTCATGCCTGATGATGATTTAAATATCGAAACGTCCAGTTACAAAAAGTCAGACTTAAAAGACGAATACCATGGAACACTCTCTTACTCTCTCTGAGGCGGATGCCCAAAACCTAACGCCGATCTGTTCCTGACGTGCCTCTTCCGACGAACGCATGCAAATAAAACAAAAGACGAAAAAATCCGTAGGCCGATATCCCTCTAATTCCCGATTTCACTTTCAGGACGCGGGAGCATAGCCGGGGCAACCATGTATGAAATGAGCGGGCGGCCAGATCGGGGTGGCGCGGCGGCTCGAAGGGGGGGAGGGAGAGTTCCAATCGCCGTGGGCCTGACATAAAGTCATCTGGAGTTGAGAGGTCATTCGGGGTCCGTTTTGTAGCCTAGCAACGCGCCGTGAAGTTGCGGAATAACACCCGAGAATCTCCGACGCTAGCGGCGTCGCAAGAAACAAGAACGGTCCAAGTAGGCCGAGCGAGTTGGCGATTATTAATGCTCGCGATACTGATGTTAGAACAAACAAAACGGACATGACAGGAAACGGTGCACTTTCCCGAAGAAGATATTTTTCGTATCTCGGTAGAAGTACTTACCAGAATTTTATCCAAATCAAGAATTCCTATGTTAAACCAGGGCACATACAAATAAAGTTGTTAAAACAGAATTACGTATACACATTTCGTAATAAAGTCACAGGGTTCCCGTGCGACGGTAAAAACTGTTGTAAACAAAAGAGCATGTGGTAAATTGTCTATGAACTAGTGACCAGTAAACGGACATTAGATTACAGTATGAATAATGCTCTTTTAGAAAAAAACCTACATACAAGCGATACTAATGTTTACTGGACAGAAAAACACCAAGTGCATGTGTATTTGTACCGGATCCTCCACCATTTATTAGCATTTGACAGGTTCTATAATGCATCATAGTTTTTTGAGTAATAAAGATAATAAATTGGGTTGTGCTAGTATTTCTAATGTTTCTTCAGTCACCGGTGCCACTTACATTTCCGTGATTTTTTAAAACCTTCACTCAATTGTCCAAAAAAAAAAAAAAAAAACAATTAAAATTTCGCACCACTGCAATTGTGTAAACTTTTATACTTTTTAGGTATAAAATTGATATAAATACACCACAATATAGTGAACAAAATTAACACTGTTTAATAATAATGTTTAACAAATTAACGTGCCGTCTAACTGATCGTTTTAGTGGATCTAGTAGATGCTCTATGAAGTTCATATCTGGGGTTCTTGGTGGCTAGTTCGTAGTTAGAATATTCACAAATCGAAGGTAGTCCAATACCTCTCTAGTAACGTAGGGCCGAGCGTTATGTTGCATAAATATGAAATTATCTGTCAAAACCTATTAGGCAAACTGAATTTTTCTGTAGGTACCTCAATTGCATGCTCGAACATCCAAAAGCTGTTACTTGTCTATTCCGCGTACTAACGTTCTAAAATTCTCAACTCTGTTTTTAATGTGTACTAAATACAACAACAACTGTGATAAATTCGATATATTTAACTGCGCTCTTCTGTTTATTAAACATTGTTATGTTTGATCCGCATCTTTATCTTTGTTTTTCTTACTTTTCATATATTGTTTCATATACCTAGGTATGAAATATGTATATACGTATTTGTATTAAATTGGATTGTTACGATTGTGAAATTTATTAATCTAATTAGAATGTGAACACTCACTGTACTTTCCTGCTCTGTAAATGGGTTTTCCTGTAGAGTAGTTGTATAAATAAATAAATAAATAAAATAAATTATCCCCCACAAACGGGGAAAATGATACCACATGTTCTTCTACGATATTCTCTACGTAGAAGTATGGATTCCTCTCCCGTATTGGAGAGATAAATCTCCCCCGTATGGGAATGGGAATCAAATCCGTGCGACCATCGAAACGAATTCCTCTCGAGAATATTATTCCACCAAAACCACCAAACTTTGGTCCACGAAAATATGGGATCCTCGGAGAGATATTGCAGACAGCAAACCTCCCTTCTCGCCTCCGCCAGACCCGTTGACATCCATCTGATGAATTAAGACTTACTCTTGTATCGTCTGAGGACAAATCTCGCTTCCAGTCGTCAATAGTCCAATTTACGTGTTCTCTTGCAAAACGCAGTATAGTAACTGTATGTTCTCTGGTCAGTAGTGGTGAAATAGCTGGACTTTTGCTGTCCAATCCTCCTTAATTAAGTCTTCTCCTCACCGCTGGTCCAGAAATTACTATATTTCGAGCTACTGCTGGGGCTAGGGCTCTGCTTAGCTGTAAACTGGTAGAATGCCTGTCTCTTTAGGCGGCTTGCGTAAGATATCGCTCATCTCCTGTATCTATAGACTTCTTACGAGCTTGTCCTGGGGTTCTACAGTAAAATCAAGTTCATTGAACGTTTAACTGTTCAACTAATTGTTGATTGTGTAACATTTAACAAATTAGCCACATATCGCTGGCTACGTCCCTCGTTAACCACAGTTACCGCTTTGACTGCTATTCACTTAAGTCGCATGGACGATTGAATTCTTCTACTCTAAATGTACTGGATAGTTTTATTCCTGGATAAGTGATTTATTGCCTTTTAGAAATCACTTTGAACAGCGTTACATGTATTATTAATAAACATTTACAAAATATTACTTCACATCTGTCAAACGATTGAAATTGTTTATCAGTAGTGCCAGAGGACATTCTTGGCCACCTACATAAAATGTTGAAGGATATAAAACTTCGAAATATTATGAGAAACAATGAAGAGTTTTGCTGGTGCGTTAATTTCGTCCAGGAGTGTATTTTCGACTGACTGGCACCGAAATCGAGCATATCAACGAATAACATAAAACAAATCAACGTGATGGAAAATCACAGCCTTGCCATGGACAAAGAAGAGAGATGAATAACCGAATAGAATATAAAACCAGCAACATTTTACAATCCCCGTTTTAGACGGCGGAAAAAAAAAACTTTTTTTGCCTCTCGCGATTTTAATTACCCATCCACGGCGTCTCTTTTCAGCGCATCTGCCCATTCCGGGCGGTAAAACCGACCGGGCGGCGATGCGCAATAATAAACTTATAATATAAAATGACTCAATTACGGCGATAGCTCTAAAAGAACTGTAACGTCGCAAATCGTCTTTTTACGCACATCGCTCTAGCGAAATAAAACTATACCTACCGGGGCCCAGGCTGCATTAATAAGTGCAGTGACAGCGCCTCTTCTTACGCTTCTCGCATTAACTTTTTAAGGCGCAATAACGTCTCAACTTGTCCCTCGAGAGAGCCGTGTCTTTATATCTTTAATTTTATGATAATTGCGCGATCTCCGATTATTACCTCTGACGTATCGCCGTGTCTCACGGTGTACGGCGGCCGTTATCAAATCGAAGATTTATCGCCAAAATGTCGAGGTCTCCGGCCGGTGCAACGTGTAATTTCGCGTCTGCGATGTTTATTCGAGGACGCCGTGGCGGCCCGGAGAGCAACATGACTCCCCCTCGCCCACAAATTAAAAAAAAACCGCTACAAGGCATCAGAGATGGTGTTCAATAGGGCGATTCCGATGAGGCTGTATGAAATCGTCCTCGTTATACTATTCTACGATGTTTTCCTAGGAAATGGTAATAATGCACTAGTATGCACTAACAAAACAACAACTGGGAATGCTCAGCACTTTTTTCCACGATCTCTCTTATGTTCATTAAGCCATGTGTTCCTTGAACCTAGTTACAATTGCTCTTTTACTCTGCCCAATATATTTTTGCTGATTTCATCCCAATCTCGTTTTCGATGTTATCCTTCGATTTCCCTAAGACTTCTTGCTATGAAATGAATAAGCTAAGATGGTTCCCAAATCTCTGACAATTATTTTGATCCTTATGGTAAATTTTGACTTGTACGTGGCTGGCGTACCAAAATTTTATATACATAACATTCTTAAATGCATTCGTAAGGACTCTCGTTGTTAACTACAGACGTTTCTCGACTTTTCGACCGTAAATACGACTCATACACTAGGCGCAACAATTAAGGGATGTAAAAAAAATCCTAAATTTTTAGTTGATTTTCAAAGGGCTGTAACTTGAAGAGAAAAAGTCGCAGACAAATTTAAAAAAAAGCAGATTGAATCTGCAAGTTTCTAGTTTTCAAATATTTTCTAGTTTTTACTAGTCCTAGTCAAATTTTTACCATCAGTTTTCATAAAAGAATCATCGGAAAAGAACTAAAAATTTCTGCTTGCCTTTCAAAAGATCCACGAACTTCAATAACTGACAGTACAAAATGTTCAACTCTATATCTGAAAACTAGAAACTTGAACCTTCAATTTGATATTTTTAAAATTGCTCTGCGACTATTTTTCTCCAAGCTACAGCCCTTTGAAAATCACCTAAAAATTTAGTATTTTTTTACATCCTTTAATTCTTGTGCCTAGTGAATTTTACGATCGTTGTCGAGATTTTGGCCACGAAAGAGCCAAGTCAGTGGGGTTCGCAATTCCAGAAGAGCTGGTTTATATTATATAACATTTACATATTACTAATTAATAAAAACAACAATAAAAAAATAGTTTCCAATACGTCACGATGAGGAACCACCCCAGCCTTGTCGCAGTCAGTCGTATAACAAAAATAACACAGTATTACTACGCACTAGGCTCGCAGCAAAGCCGAAATTAATTCAGCGCGGAAAAAACGGAAGCTCGAACATCGCCTTGCCGGAAGTACATATCGTCACAGCGGTAGGGATGTAATTGTCGCGTCACATCCCTCGCAGCATCCCCGCGTCGCCACCCTTGACGTGACAAATTTTTATGGCATTTTCCTCGGCGCTCTCCGAAAAAACAAACACGCACCCTCTCGCTCCCGCCGATCGGAGGACGGGAGCGCGCGAGCGAGACCGACAGCGTCGCTGCGCGTCATCCCCCAGGAAGTGACTGGCAAAAAATCGGCTCTGGTTGCGGGTTGTTAATGTAGCGAATCTGTGGCTAATTGTTATTGGTTGTTAAAGCCACGTGACCCGACATGACACTAGATCTGAATGCGAAATTAATGATCGGAGTATTAAGGCCCTTCGGACGGGTTTATTAATAGTTTTTTTTGCTTGCATGGGAAGTAAGGACGCGCGGCATTCTGATGTCTCTATCGCATCCTGAGGGGTAATAACCTGAATTGACAATTTCACTCTACATTAAAAACGGTCGAAAAAAAAACGTTATTAGTGGAAAAAGTATATAACTTCATAATGTTGTCATCAAACACGAAGCAATTGCTCCTGGCAATCACAAAACGACACGAATTATAATTATACACCCTTGAAAAACCGGCGCGCAGTAATTCACATTTAAATTCACAAGTAACCGAAATTATTTTTTTAAATTTTACTTATTTAATCTTTAAACAAAACCTTCAATCCCCTTCAAAGTACCAAAGTACTCTACGCTGGCACGAGTACACTTCTAATCTTTTATTCCATTGTTCAAAACATTTTTGAAATTCGTCCTCTGAGATGCCCGTGACAGTGCCTCCGTTGTTTTTTCTTCACCTCAGCAACGTCGACAAAATGCTTTCCTTTCATGTGTCTTTTCATTCGGGGAAATAAAAAAAATCGCTGGGGGTAAAGTCAGGTGAATAGGGGGGATGGGGCAGGAGAATCATGCCATTTTTGGTCAAAAATTGGCGCACAGACAGGGCTGTGCGAGCAGGGGCGTTATCGTGGTGGAAAAACCAGTCGTCCAAGTGCCACAAATCAAACCAAGTCACTCCAGACAGCTCCACAACTTCGTCAATGGTCCGTCGTCAATCTTCCAGGATGATCTTGCGAATTTTTTCAACAGCGAGCGCACAAAACAATTGACACAAACCGAACGGAACCTTCTTTAGCGACGACGATTTGCTTACTGACTCGGGAATGGTAGCTCTATACGCTCCTAGCAGCAGAACGCGGTACTACAAGACCTCCGCCTATCACAACATATGGATGATTCTTATAGATCTTAGAGAATGAAGCAAACTGAATTGCTTGTACCTACATCGATTAAAATATCTGCACGAAGGTATCTCGACCGATCTGGCTATACGCAGTGAAACCAATGAGTCACAAAATCTACAATTGTTTCGTAGTTGGTGCTATCTAATATCTTAAAAGCCACTAAATGGATGCTACTAGTGTTGTTAAGTTTTAACGCATTTTTGTGTCACGTTATCGCACAAATAAAAACACAAAAATTCAAACATGCAACGTGATCCTCAAGGCCGCGTAAAAAGTGAAAAACAGCGACGAGATGAAACAAACCTATGACGAGCCTCTGTGTAACACGCGGTGGCAATGTCATTGTTGTAGAAACGGCAGCAACATCGTATCGATTGTTAGTCCGTCTCTGTGGCGGCTTTAACTATTTATTAGCTCTACTACACATTCTTTTAATGCATAATAAACCAACGGAAACAAGGCAGCCATTGGAGTCGTTTTTCAAACGCAAAATACTACCCGATAAAGACGGTCCTAATTGCGTTTAATTTGGCAGAGCCTTCACGCTAAGTTGTCAAACACAAGACAAGACTGTTTAGAGGGCACCACCGCCTTGGCGCCACTTCCTCCTCACCGCAGCTCCAGAACTAATTCGCCGCCGCTACTTCACAATTATTTAAAATTTGCTTTTCTCGCATTTTTATTTCTATCCGACTTAAAAGGTCGAATTTATTATGAAATCAATAGGTCGAGAAATTAACCTTTAACCCCCTATTTATGGTAGACGTCGGTAATTTCTTCGAGGAAAACTCTCCTCCGATTTCCAGCTTACCGCCTCGTTTAATTTCCCTTGATGTGCCTTCCCGGTCGCCGCCGCCAATTTATTTTTGTACAGCTCGTTCCTCCCCCTCTCCCCCTGTCGGCCTTTTGATGTCGCGAGGCTGCAGGGACTTCTTGACCACGGTGCCCTTCGGAGAAGGAATATAAGGGTTCTTTACGGTTCGCGTGGAGTGCGATCATACATATGTGGCCATTATTTTTGAAATGTTCATCGAGCCAACGACCTGACTTTTGTTTTTGCTTACGCCACTTTCCCAGTACTTTTCTTTCGACGTATTTCTTTCTGACACTCGCCCAAATGTTTATCGAAAAGGGCCTACATATTTATAGACTTATTTATTTCAAATATACATCGATACTTGAAAAAAACCTTACCTGATCGTGAAGAAACACGAGAAAGGTGTCGAGGATCGCTTTTAGGTATAATTCGATGCCTGGCGGGGCTTTAGCCCGAGGAGTAGTCGTTTCCTATAGCGATTCTGTAATAGCTTTGCTATTCGGGGTCTACTTTGATAGCCGCCTGGCGCTTTGGTAGTTACTTTCTCGATTTCCGACTTATATGTTACTGACATAGATCGTATCGATAAAGATGTATACCCCACAAATTTCATTCAGCATTTATCCTGGATCGGCGTACCGTGTACGGCACTGATGAGAACTAATAAGTTCGAAACAGCTGTATGTCGTTCGGTTCGAATCCGGGACAAATGTCGAATCCTACCTGTGGCGGGTTTTATTTTTTAAAACCTTATCTGATCGTGCACAAACACGAGAAAGGTGTCGAGGATCGCTTTTAGGTATAATTCAATGCCTGGCGGGGATTTAGCCCGAGGAGTAGTTGTTTCCTATAACGATTATGTAATAGCCTTGCTATTCGAGATCTACTATGATAACCGCTTGGCGGTTTGGTAGTTCCTTTCTCGATTTCCGACTTATATGTTAATAAAATACAAACTTAACTACCGATTTCGTCAGTTCGCCAGTACGCCACTGTACATATAAATTAAATATTATACAGGTAATAGACTTAAAAGACGCCTTTTTACCCACGTTGTATAAGAGAATCACATTAACAGCATTAGAAGACATTCAATCAATTAAATTAGCAATTTTCCGACATTTTTGTTTATTATTTCCCAGAGAACGTTAATAATGATCTACAGTACCAGATGTAATAGATTGTGGTACCAAAACAAGAGTGAATGAGTTATAAATAGAAAACCAAACGGTCTCAGATAGGATCCCTGGGAGACACCAACTAACAATATGATCTACTAGACGGATTTCCTTGTTTTAAGCATTGGACAGACAACGCGAGCCGGTGTTTTAAGCCTGAACAACCATACCACTGGCGAAACTAAGCCCGGTGACCTCAGCTACTAAAAAATCACCACGAGACTAGCCCGACGGACTCCCCTTCTGTCCCTCTTCTTAATTAGCGGCGGACGCATTACACAGGACGCAACAAGATACCCATCTCGTCCCGGAGACTCGCACAGAGACCTATTCTATTAATAATTTCCTCTCAGATGTTGCGAATTAACGGACGTATGGTAACAATTAGGGCACGGAGATGATCCGGTGGCGCTTGCGTCGGCCGAAAAGGCGATGGTGGCGTCTGAACGGCACTCGATGAAACCATGCATGCAAATCGGTGGCTTTGACGTCGCCGAAAAGCCCGATGCTCGAGATAAGGCCTCCAGGAGTCCCGGCAGCTGAACCCGGAGTACCGGAAGGGCGGACGTGGAAGGTTTGCGACCGCAACGCCACCCGAAGGCGCTGGAGCTGTCCGTTTCGTGTGGTGGACAGAGGCGGCACTAGGGGGCGGGCGAAAGGCCGCCGATTTATTGGAAGAAATTCGATGAAACGTCTGAGAGATTTTAGTAGTCTACAATGCGGTCTAAAAGTACGAAGTACACTAAGGCACAAAAATTAAGGGATGCAGGAAAATTCTAGATTTTTTGGTGATTTTCGAAGGGCTGTAATTTGGAGAAAAATAGTTGCAGAGCAATTGTAAAAAAAGCAAATTGAAATACAAAGTTTCTAGTTTTCAGATTTTGAGTTCAACATTTTTGGGCTACTGAAATCCACATTTTGTCAATCCGATTGAAAATCAAGTACACTTCAGAATTAATGTTTGGTGTGGTATTATTAATGGACATTTGATTGGTCGATATTTTTACGAAAGAATTTTCAATAGTGAGCGATATTTGCAATTTCCTCAAGAACAACTTCGTGTGGTTCTCGAAAGTGTGCCATTACAGCGACGAGCAAACATGTGTTTCCAGTATGACGGAGCTCCACCGCATAAAGCAAGAATTGTCCAACAATATTTAAATGAAACTTACAGAGAAAATTGGATAGGTATAAATGGACCGATACAGTGGGCGCCTAAATCACCGGACTTGACCCCACTATACTTCTTCTTGTGGGGAACTTTGAAAAATAAAGTTTACAAAACACTATCTGTGAACTTGAAACATTTAAAAGAAAAAATCAGAGATGCTTGCTATGAACTATCTAGAGAAATGTTTCGTAAGGCTTCAGTGAGGGAAGTAAGGCGGAGATTGGATAAGTGCTTAGAAGTAGGAAGTAGTCACATTGGAAATTTGTTGTAGTGATTGTCTACATTCTTTGTTTCTTTCTGTGGTAATAGTTAGTGTAACATATTATGTGTTTTGTAATGTTAAATTAATAAATAATAATAATTAATTTAATTATAGAAATATGCGACTTTGCTATTTGTTTCCAAAGGCTACTTGTTTAAATCGTGACGATTGCGAATTTTTAATAATACTTTTTTTTACAAATTTGCTTATAATTTTTGAACGGAAAGAGATAGCAAATGTTTTTCTTTACAAAATTTGTTAAGAAAAATTATCTCTTTTTAAATATACCAAAACATAGGTATGTTTCTGAGAAAAAACAATTGGATGAAGTCATTACTTCAGTTTCCAAACATGGAAAAATACGTAAACTTGGCTTAAAATGGACCTTACTCAATTCCATTTAAGAACTTCTTTTCAGATTTTTTCTGTCGCTTTTCCTTTTCTTATAATAGAGCTGAGACATCGAGTTTCGCTCACCCTGTACTATGTTTCACGTTTCTAATAGTTCGCAGAGGCTTAATACACAGCGCTTGGAGCGCCTCGGTGAGTACTAGTTAAGTTCTTGCAATTATTTATATATACGAAGTTTATCACGAGCTTTTCCGGTATAGAAATGGATTTAAATTAAAGTAAAACATGTTTTCAATACCATTACGTTAAAAATTATTACTAATGTTCATATAGATAAAAGTTTGTTTGGTACAAATGCGTGTTTGGTGTCATGAAAAATGTATTTAATTTAGTTACCAAAATGAGATTTCAAAAAACTCTGCGCTTATATAAACAAAAAAAAAACAATTTTGTCTTTCTGAAGATGGCAGTGAAAATCGAAACGTTAAAATATGTATATTTTTTTTTATTTAAATTTGACCGAAATCCCGGGAAATACGGGACGACGAAGATATACGCATACGATTCAAGTCACATCTGACCTACCACCCGAAATAAGGATCCCTTTCTTAACAGAGAAATCGGATATGTCCGAACAAGACCCCTAACAAGATAATTATTGTAATAGCCTCGTCTTATCTGCGATCTAGAGAGATGAAGTCGCCGACAGAGGAGAGATTAAATGTAACCAATACCTAAAAATTAAATATATTACGGGACTATCCTGTGGACTACCTGCCAACGGGATGGGCCGGCGTTCGCAAATCGACGGGAGGGAAAAGTGTCCCACAATTTAGTGCTCAAATGCCTATAAGGGAATGATTTAGAACGCGTTCTTTATGTATCCGCAATATTTAATTTGCAAAAATTATCTCCAGCCTTTATTTTTAATTAAATCATTTAGAGAATCGACTAGTTTCTTTTTAGTTTACCTTTCATCGATAAATCTGGCTCAGGAATAATCTATTTTATAAAGCAGGCATGTTTAAACTGACTAATTTAAATAATAGCAAATTATCAAACGTTTACTGTTGTTCGCATTTTTCGACAGACTTATGTATATGCTGTTTACTATAACCTTGCGAGTCTACAACCGATTTCTTCAATCTAACTCTCGAAACATTGCCAAGGGGTTAGCCACCACGAGAAAAAGCTCTGGTACTTGGAATGGTAAAGAATACGGTGTTTCTTGACCGCTCGATAATTCTGGTTAACTATAAGAACTATTTAGAACAAAAACTACAAAGACACAAGTGAAACCTCGAGAAAGATTGCCGTGGGTACGACATTCGACTACGATATTTCAGTCCAGAGAAACGGCTTGAAAGCTTACGTAAATATCTAATCTTAACCGGTAAAAATTGCATCTCAACTAGAAAAAGCCGCATCTGAACATTATTGGGCGGCCGTCGAAGATAGGACGGTAGCCCGCAGGCGGTTGTTTTCTCTACAGGTAAAGTGTCTAACCACTCGGAAATATTTAATCCTGCCGCCCAAACGTCGGTTTATTTCTAAATTTGCGCCACTGGAGACGCTCGCATTTTTCCGTCTGTTGCTTTCGATAATTGTGAGAATTTGGTACGGAGGCAAGTACAAAAAGAAAAAACACTTATCCGTTAGTCTTAGGACTAACATTTTACGTTAATTTTGTGTCTTAAGATATTCCAGTGGGCGATATTATATTCTCTCTGCAAATTCTTTTTATACAGTTTTAACAAAAAAACAGATTTATTTATTTATAAAATTCCACTGATTATTAATGCAATTTTTGAAAGAGTATGCCGTGATTTATTCTATCAAATGCTTTTGAGAAGACAGTGCAAATTTAGAGGTCATCTATTTGACCTTGCATATGTATTGGCTTACAAGCGAGGTTCGAAATTGACGAACAGCCCTGGATAAAATCATGTCGTTTTTCTGAAATACAGTTTCTAATGTGAGACGAAATAATGCGGCGGTGTATCATTAATTCGAAAATATTACAGAATTCGATCCTCTGAGGATATAAACAGCTGTAAAAAAAATTCTGCGAAGGCATTTATAATACGTTTTAGGTTTTCGATATTCTCTTCATTATATATCATAGAAGACAGATTTTTCTCATAGAAGTAGGAATATAGAAAAAGGAGTTTTCTCATAGAAGAAGGAATATAGAAGAAGGACAATTGTCGATATATAGAAGATAATTTTTAAATCAGCTTTTAAATCTTCTGACGTGTGTGATGTCACCTCGAGGGCCTCTAGCGATACTCAGGCCGAAAACCGTACGGCGGACAGGCCAGATCTCGTCTCCGCGGACCATAACTAACTCAGATCGAACCGCCGGCCGCAGCATCGTAGTAGGCCGGCGTGCCTCGGCCGCGGCGTAACCGAGACAGTTGAAGGCTGGACCACCCCGGCATCTCGTTACCGCGGCAAAGACCAAGCGGCCACAGCCGCCTCAGCCAGAGATGCGCTTCACGACGTTCACGACTCGGACGGAATAAATCATCCTTCTTTGGCCTTACTCGGCAGGGAGAGACGGAGCCGATACGGCCTAAGCGCCAACCCGACTCTATGCATTTATGCAATTGCCGATATCTCCGGAATTGTTGAGAGGCTCGCGAATTGCTAATGGGGAGGCTGCTGCGCTCCGGACAGGTGTAAATTCTGATGGGGTAGGCCGTGACACATGTCGATTCTCGCAACTATAGACGGACTCTTAACGAGCGACTGTACAGTGCTCAGCGTAGGAGAACGTCAGTAGACCAGCAAAAAATAGCGAAACGACCAAATCGCCCGGCTAGATCGCCCATAAACGTTCGCGCAACGGGAACGTCTTATTTCCGACAAAAAAAGAGACAGGACCGGCGGTTTCGGGGAAGCCGAAGATCGCCTCTCCCAGAAATCGAACCCGATCCGAGGAGGATCGCGATAGCCTCTCCTCACTTAATTTATATGGAATGTTTACATATGTTGAAAACGAGCGGACGCATTATAATTGTCGGCATCCGACTGTCAAAGGTTCGGTCGCAGCATGCCGCGGACGACCGTGGCGCCACTAGGAAAAAAACGGGCCAAACGCGAAACGCACAAAAGGAGCAAGACAGGAGGCGGCTCCCATGCCGACTGTGTCTCCTCCGAGGGACCTCTGCTCTCGTATTAATTAATATTTTTAATCTCGTTGTCATCGGGGATGGCCGTATTGTTCTCGGCGACCGTTAGGGCCGCGGGGGGTCCCCAGAGATGACCCACACCACTAACACACGTAAATTCTATGATTAAATTCGCGTACCACAGCTGTCTTCTTACCTTAGATAAAGAGAAATACGGGAT
The DNA here is from genome assembly GCA_037954035.1 of Rosalia funebris. Taxonomy (NCBI): domain Eukaryota; kingdom Metazoa; phylum Arthropoda; class Insecta; order Coleoptera; family Cerambycidae; genus Rosalia; species Rosalia funebris. Next base: position 27,867,587 of record JAZFAV010000003.1, on the reverse strand, counting down.
AGCGTATTAACAACAATTAACTACATATACAAAATCTTACATCTTTTTTAAATAAACTGATTAGAATTTTCAAATTGTTCACCAGCTTCGCACTGATTTGTTAAATAAGAACTAAATCTAGGTTAAAGGAAGAATATTGTGCACATTTAAAGTCTGTATTTTTGTTTGAACACACGAAATCGACTTCCTCCTTCCTCTAGAACCTCGGGCTGCGGAGAAGAAGGTTACACATAAGGACAAGGACAAACGCACCCATGCTCGGGAAGAAGTGCCAAACGCTATCAATTGGGTCTTGAACTCAAGCATACAATGGCCCAGTCTATAACTTCGGACGAATAGTACGAATTAAGTCACGTCTTTAGGAGGAAATGAATAGATAGAAGATACGGTATTGTGGTCGCGCATGCTGTATTTTTATAGCGTCGCATCGGACAACTGACTTAAATGCCTACCGTATTCTCGATTGGCCGCACTTTCAATATAAATCATATAGTTTGTATCTTTGTTGTTGAGCTGGAATTATATGATTTGAATTGTGCGCCATTTGTGTTCCAACAAAGATAGGGCGTCAATGACTGTCATCTACCAACCAAACTACGTCAACATGCATCAATTAACAGTTCAGCAACGAAGAGTTTGTGTACAACTGTTTTAAAAAAGTGAGCGGTCATTTACAGTGGCGTTAAGAAAAATTCGCACAAAATTAGGACAAAATAAAGCACCTACAGGGTTAACAGTTCGTAGTTAATCAAGAAATTTGAGGAGACGGTTTCTATTATTGATAAGGCAACACCGATACGTCCTCGTCGCGGTCGATCAGATGAAAATATTGCTGCAGTGAGAAAAAGTGTACGGGAGTATCCGAACACTGCAACGTCGTGCACAATAATTGAATATGCCAAGAGCCAACACGCATCGGATTATAAAGTTCTGCGTCTGCCAGCATTCAAAATTCAGTCAAAGGAATGACATCATGTCGAGATGAGTTGAGGAGGTTATATGAACGATATTCTCTTCCATTTGTAGCTGTATAGCCTCTAGTTTATGTCGAAGAATAAAAAAATCAATTTGTCTAATGTTATTAATTTTATTCACAAATCGTATAGTTCCAAAACAGACACCTGTTATTTGTAAATCGTGGTAATTTTCGTTTACCATCCGTTGTTTTAATTTAACTACAAAATCGACCCTGTGCGTTACATTTTTGTACAGCCGTACACAGTATTTACCGCGACAATTCCCGACAATGTATCGGACTGGATTGGTCGCTAACTACCCATGTCGCTCCAAATCAGTAGCACTAAAAGAAATCCCATAAAAACTTTACAAGGAACCTCATCAGACGTAAACTGTTCGTTGTGTCGTTCCCGTCGTCCACAATGGGAAATTACACTCGATTACATTGGCAAGAAGAAATGGTCAAAGGGCCTCTTAACGCGCCTAATCAAACGTTAAAGCTTAATATTTAAACTCGAAATGAATGGGGCGTTTTTATAGATCTGTCCGTGTTTCTATTGTTGTTAACTTTCCCGGGTTGCCCCGTCGACCGGATCGTCTTCGCTTCTTGTATGTACCTCTCTCGCTGTCATTGTCGACGCCATTTCGAGCAAATTTGCCGAAATAAGCTTGTTTTAGCGACCAGGCGATTAGGCAGGTCGTATCCTTGCTTCGGGGCGCCCCGACTTGCCAAAGCGGTTAGGTAAGAGATTACAGATTTTTGCGTTAAAGAAAAAATACAAAAGAGTTCGCTAAACGCCCGAAAGTTTGACAATCGCGACAATTCAACAATGGGATGGTTCCTTAATTGAAATTATTAGTCAGTGTACAAAATACAGTGCCTTCGTAAAGCATCAGCGTATCGTAAAGATCAATAGCGAATGAGAAATAACTTAAATCTGTTGTAAGTTAACTGATATAAATGTTTTTACTCCAGCATAAGTTTTCACATCTTTTTGTGATCAGCATGGCAATTGTCTCGCAACAAAATGAAGAAATTTTTCAGATGTTGAGAACTATAGATGAAATTCTACTATGTGGAAATTGTTTATATTCCTATATACGAGTCCAGGCTCATAATAGTTCGGCCTGGCATAATATTACAACTAATATATTTAAATAATACTCTCAAAACTATTTTATTTCAGCACAGCATTAGTAACTCTTTTAAGAAATTACTTTTAACTTAAATGCGATGAAATATTACTATGTTATGATGAGTCAGTGACAACTTTGTTAATAAATAAACAGTTTTAAAACCTTAAAGCGGACTTGCAGAATATGTGTTTTATGCGACAGTTTTACTATTTTCAAATAGTTCACCATCGTGCTTTCTCATGACCCATGAATATGGTAGAATGTGTCCTATCTACCTCAAAATCAATAGATGTTGTCTGGGAGTCGTTCCCGATCAGAATCAGTCAAAACCCCATCGATCCGACACGATTTAGTTGAGTTATCGTATTAACAAAACAAATTTCTCAAATAGTCCACCATCGTGCTTTCTCATGACCCATGGAGAGGGTGGAGTGTGTCATATCCACCTCAAGGTCAATAGGTGTCATGTGGGAGACGTCCTCGATCAGAATTAGTCAAAATCCGATTGATTCGACACGATTTAGTTGAGTTATCGTGTTAACAAGAAAATTTTCTCAAATACACCCAAGGGAGGGAGTGGTGTGTGCTATCCACCTCAAAATCAATAGGTGTCGTCTTGGAGATGTCCCCGATCAGAATCAGTCAAAACCCGATCGATCCGACACGATTTAGTTGAGTTATCGTATTAATAAAACAAATTTCTCAAATAGTCCACCATCGTGCTTTCTCATGACCCATGGAGAGGGTGGAGTGTGTCATATCCACCTCAAGGTCAATAGGTGTCATGTGGGAGACGTCCTCGATCAGAATTAGTCAAAATCCGATTGATTCGACACGATTTAGTTGAGTTATCGTGTTAACAAGAAAATTTTCTCAAATAAACCCAAGGGAGGGGGTGGTGTGTGCTATCCACCTCAAAGTCAATAGGTGTCGTCTTGGAGATGTCCCCGATCAGAATCAGTCAAAACCCGATCGATCCGACACTATTTAGTTTAGTTATCGTGCTAACAAGAATAAATTCCGACAACGACGACACACACACACAGCAAAACATTTTTAAAAACCATTTTTGTTTGGTTTTTAAACCGAAATACGAAAAATAATACCCAAAAAAAATTTTGTTTTTTCACTTTTTCCTTACACGATTACATTACTTTTCCGCTTATAGTGGAGTGCGGAAAAGCAAAAACATTAAGATTCGCGGTTCAGAACAACTCGGCAGCTTCATCAAAACTGTGTTACATCACCTTTATTAACAATAACAGTTTTAATCAGGAAGCGTACTGTCTCAAATTTCTTGCAATTTGGTGCGTAGATCGTTTACTGAATGGGCTGGATGTTTACGCAACTATTTTTTCATTTTATGCCACAATGTTTCTATTGCCGAGAGGTCTGGACTGCTACAGGGTAATTCCATAACAGAGACCTTATGTTCCGTAAACCAAGCTTTGACAGTTTTTTGCTGTGTGACACGCAGCATTATACTGCTGGAAAATGTACTGCGCGTCAATGTCTTGACGTATTGGTATTGACGGCAATAAATTGCATATCAAATTTTGTTTATATTTGTCTGCTGTCACAGTACCATCCACGAAATGCAATTTTCCTGCTCCTATACCACTCATACACTCCAGATCATAAGAGATGCAGGGCAGACTTTATTTCCTAACCAAACAGTCAGGATGATAAGTTTCCTTGTGAGGTTCTTAGCACACGTGTTCTGGTATCACTCAAACAGATTTCAAATTTGGATTCGTCACTTCAAATTACCTAGTGTCGTTCTTGTAAAGTCCAGTGCATATGTTCTCTGATTGATATTTTGTCGCTTAGTTAATAACAGTTTCTCTTTTGCCTGAAGGAGAAACCGATAAGTTCAAAAGTAAAATGTAAAGAATCAAACTTTACGTTGTAGAATTTATATCCTATTTCCTTTATCGAGCGTTTAGTTGTGGATACAGAAATATTTCCTACAATGGCTTGCTTCCATAGTACCATAATTTCTTTTGCACCGGATCGTCGGTTTGTTGTTACAATCCTCTTCAGAGCATGTTGGTTTAAACGTGAAATCTGGGATGGTCGACCAGTTTTCTTCTTTTGGGCTGTGCATTCAGTTTTATATATAAAGGGTGGTCCAACCATAATGCATGATGTTAATTGTGAGTCACACCTTAACGTAAAGTTTTTTGCCCAACTTAATTTGACATTTCTTTGTTTCAGTGTTTGACAAATTCAACCTTGGAGAGGTACGCAATTGAGCAGCGCGTTAAGATTGTTGAAGCCTTTTACGAAAATGGGCGTTCAAAGCAAAATGCATTTCGTGCACTTCGTGACTTTTTTGGTCAGCATAATCGACCAAATGTGTCCAGAATCGGGAGAATTGTGCGCAAATTTCAGCAAACCGGGTCTGTAGGAAATGTGAAAACACCTGTGCATGCTCGCCCAGTTCGTTCTGCGGAAAACATTGCTGTTGTTCGCGATAGTGTAGCAGAAGAGACGTCAACCTCGACTCGTCGTCGTGCACAATAATTGAACATCTCACGAACATCACTGATGCGAATTGTGAATAAAGATTTGAATTTACACGCTTACAAGGTTCAATTGACTCAAGAGATGAAGCCTACTGACCATTTCAAGCGTCGTCAATACGCCGAATGGTTGGTTGAATAGACAGAAGTGAATGGTGACTTTACAAAGAAAATCATCTTCAGCGACGAGGCACACTTTCATCTCAGTGGATTCGTTAACAAGCAGAATTGCCGCATTTGGGCAAATGAGAATCCACGAGTGATTGTTGAAAAGCCGATGCGTCCACAAAGAGTGACTGTTTGGTGCGGTTTATGGGCTGGCGGCGTCATCGGGCCGTACTTCTTCGAAAATGAGGTCGGCCAAGCAGTTACCAATGGCCGTGTTATCTCACGTCGTGGCGATGTTAATTGGCCGCCACGATCATGTGATTTGACACCGTTGGACTTCTTTCTTTAGGGATATTTAAAAGAAAAAGTGTACGTCAACAAGCCAAGAACAATTCAAGAGCTAAAGGATGAGATAATTCGGCACATTAACGACATTGAACCTCAATTATGTCTCAGAGTCATTGAAAATATGGACCATCGGATAGAGGTATGCCACCGAAGCCGTGGCGAGCATTTGGCCGATATTTTGTTTCACACATAATTGTCATAGATCCTTCTATCATAATAAAAAATATTAAGACAATTCTCTGAAAACTTTTTGTTTTATTTATAATATATATCTTTTTTACCACCTTTTATATATATATATATATATATATATATATATATATATATATATATATATATATATATATATATATATATATATATATATATATGTTGATAACTCCTTGCACTGTATATTTAGGCAGCGAATACGTAGCAGACATTCTCCAACGCCACGTGCCGTTTTGTTTTAGAAAATTTTATCAGACGCGTCCAAAACACACATTATAATATCCGTTTCACTTTGACAACAATTAAGATTCTATTCTGTTTTAAAAGGGTACAAACGTTTAGCCTACTTATGCATTTCAGTAAGTGGCCGAACAATTCTGAACCGCGAATCTTAATGTTTTTTATTAACAAACTCGTCACTGACACATCATAACGTAGTAATATTTCATCGTATTTAAGTTAATAGCGTGTACTTTGTTTCTCTTACCAATATTTTCTTTTAATAAAAAAGGTTTTGAGAGTGTTATTGATTTTATTTAAATATATTAGTTGTAAAATTATGCCTATTATAAGCCTGGGCTCGCGTGAATTGTTTATTTAATCGCTATTTGCCAAGTAAAAAATCCCAAACGGCTCCTATTTCATACCGTGGCTTGTTTTATCGCTAGACTCAGGTAGACTGTTCCGCTTATCGGCAAGGTAAGAGAATTTTGTATTTGACAAATAGCGATGAAATGAATAGCACTTCATTGACTGCTCATCAAGGAAATGCTATAGTCTTATAAGTCCTTGAGATCAATTAAAACTGAAAATTACATCTTAAAAAATATACGGGGTGTTGCAATTGAAAAACCATCCGTCGTCTAGCACTTATACGAATCGCCTTGCATATTTGAAATTTCTTTTAGAACGTCCCAGTTTTTCTCACAAATATCTGAAAAGTGATAAGGGATTTTCACCACGTACATACGAACACAGTTACGACAAAACGTGTCCGCATATTAATTCAGATTAGACGGATGCATACCCCCCCCCCCCCCACGAAACGGCAATAAAATGTGACAAATCGACGAATTATGACCGAATCCCGACCGCATTCCGCCCGTATGGAAACCGAGAGAAGTAAGTACTTGGCGCGATCGCGTTCTACTTTCGATTTTTTCGAAACCGCCGCCGCTCCGTCCCGAATTACAAATGCTTTTAATTGATTCTAATTATGCGCGTCGATAATTAACGACGTACGCAATAAAGAATCGTGACAGCCCACTTCTCTAAAAATGGTCGTTGATTCGATTAAAATTAATTGAGTAAAAACCACGATAACAGGATGTTCGAGTGGGGCGTCCAAAAAATACGTCCATTGTAGAGCGCGTTCGTTTTCTATTCGAGATTAATATATTGCGTTGTTTATTGCACAGCTAAACTCGTACGTAACCGTGAAAGGTAATTTTCTTCGAAATGAATCAAGCTGTCGAGTTGACAAGCGACTTTAACAACTGTACCAACTTCGTTCGTAAAGTTTTTTACTTTAATCTTCTTCCTACTTATTCTAAATAGGATTGAGATCGGGATATTTCGCTGGTCACTTCATAATCTCTACATTATTTTTAGTAAACCATTTATTCGCTAATTTGGCCGTATGCTTTAGACTTTAGATCGTTATCGTGTGTAAAAACAAATATTATGGACATATTCGATTCTGCACAGGGCCACAGATCATCCTCAAGAATGTTGCTATAAACAAACTTATCCATAAAGACCTCAATTTTATAAATACGACCCATACCAAGGGCTGAAAATCAACCATAATATTTCATCTGCCATTTTTGTGTTGTAGCGATGACTTAACCCAAGGTCTTTGGTTTCTGGGACGATGAACAAAACTAGCACCATTGCTCTTTATCATATCGAACTTCAATTCATTTTAAAAAAGAATCTTGATCCAATCATCTGCACTTAAGTTGACGTACCGCCTGACAAATAATATTCTAACTTCTGTATTTTTTTTTTGACGAACAGATTTTTCTTTGATTCAGCTTCCACTAATCGACGCTGTATAGTCCTTACACATACTCCTGGAGCATTTAATTCAGCCAGAATCTGAGGTGCACACATTTTAGCGCCCCGTTGACTTATTCTGTTTAGTTTATCGGTACGTACTATATATTTCATCGCTATTTGCCAAATAAAAAACTCTCTTATCTTCCCGATAAACGAAACAGTCTACCTGAGCCTAGCCATAAAAACAAGCCACGGTATATTTTGAGATTTTTGATTTGGCAAATAGCGATGAAATAAACTTTACAAGTCGTCTTTCGGTGTTTACCTTCTCTAGTTTTTGAAATTATTTGGATACGGAAAACACTTCACTAATACTTTTTTTGTAAACAACCGGGTTTATAAGCCTGAATTATTTTTTATTTTAAATCAATTGAGTAGTGAACACCACGAGGCATATTGTTTAACAATTTAAGGTTTGTTGTTCAATACAAAAAGAATTACGGAGAAAATAAAAAAGTCGATTTCATTTTGTCGCCAATGATATGTCGAATCATTTTAGCCACGACAAATTTTCAACAAAAAACTGATTTGACTAACAGTAAATAATAAAAAACAAGCATTATTTCTGAATTGATTGGGCCGTTACTTGATGAAAATCTATATTTATACAAAATTAAAACGTTTGCTGGTTAGATTTTCACTTTTTATTTGTTAAACATAACAATTATTTTGCCAACACAGTGGCTTACATAGTACAGTACATAGACTTTCTTCTTTCTTTGTTATTGGAACTGTTAAATATTTTCATTTTGAAAAAAAATCGAAAAATGACCTGGTATTTTAAAAAGTCGCTTTTGTTTGTTCGATACTGTATGCTTGTAGAGATATTTTAGTAAATTATCTCTTAGAAAATCATTTTGGACTTAATAGACAATGGATATTTAATAGAAACTCATCGAATAGAAATCTCACAAGGGATTGTGCCTAAAATTCATGCACAGCTTTGGAGACTTAGAAATGTTAAATAATGAGAAAAAAAAACACTTTACTTCATATAAGATGGCACGGAAGTATATTTTGTTAAGCGTTTAATACAATACAACATCAAATTGAAGCCAAATTGCCATGAATATAAAGACAGCCTTACAACTTTTGTTTGTAGTATATTCTGTAAAGAAAAACTGAAAAACCATAGTTTTTCAGGAACTAACAAAAGACGACTTTTATCGTAGAGTCAATTTTTGCTAACAAATATTGAACAAACGAGACAAGAAAAAGGTGTAGGTTTCTTGGTTCAATTATTTTTTCAGACGAGACAACTTTCCGAATCTCTAAAATAATGTCAGAAGTGATATTATTCCATAAGCGATTCCTACTCTGTATAGTGGAAAAAATATAGGACCATCAGTAAAGAACTATGCTAGCAGAAGATGAGTAAAACAAAATAAAGGAAACACCTAACATAATATAAAGGAAACAGCAATGTGTTTGACAACTAAAAATATAAATACTAGAGGCTTTTAATTATAAATATTCCATTTGACAGTATTTAGATGATGACGTTAAGAGAAAAGCTACAAACTCATCTCCGAACGAAATAATGAAAACCCAAGACACCGTATTCACTCTAATCCTTGTAATTCCATGAACTTTAACCCCTGATTTGTAAATAAAAAGTTAAAAGTGGCGACCTAATAAAAATTCCCATAACTTGCGGCATTTTTACATACATAAGTATGTTTGGTAAAATGTTCGTATCTTTGCAAACCGTTCCAGTTCTATTTTCAATTATTCATCCAGTGTGTAATAGTTATACAATTCATCTTAATATTGTATACATACATAATAATTAATATTATAATTGGTTTGATAAAACGCTAACAAAACGGACTGTATTTATTAGTTCTACAACGGTGAACTTTATGAACCGATGGCAGACGCTTTAGACGGTATATTAAAGCATTTTCTCGAATTATTTTGCGATTAAAAGAAAACGCACCCGTCGAGCGTGTTACGTACGTCGCCGCAGCATCCCCCGCGTCCGACGAAGCGTTCCCCACGGTCCGCTACCTGAGCCGGCAGGGCACCCCGTGGAATCATGGCCGCCTATTGTATTTTTGCAAAATAATTCGATTGGTCGGCAAGAAGTACACGTACGGGGTTGCCGCATTCATGCCATTATGATCGCATCTGCCCCGGAATTACCTACCCCGATGCATGAGCGCGGCACAGGCACAGAGACGCACGGCCCGCCGCGATTATCCGACATTGTGCGGTATCGGATGACATTATAATTTTATGACAGACAGACGAACCCGCGTAAGGACACGGCCGTTTGTTGGTGCCGCGTCGCAGTATTGTTCCTTGTGTACGGATCTGCGGTTTGATATCGCCGCCGGGACGGGCCTGTAACTCGATACCCTGATGATGAGCGGGGGCGCGGACGAAAGCCGCGAAACGACGCCAGATGAAAGGACCCGTAGTAGCAACCGTTTTTTCACCCGATGGGGCGGTTTCTGCGCGCTGGCGTGATGGCAGATGGCACCGGGAGATAATCGTGTCCGCTCGATACACCAACAACGTTGGGCTGGCCCACAACAACAATCAGACTGCAAGGTAAGTCCAACACGAAACGGAAACTTCTTCTAATACTCCTATATATTTCTCTGAGCGTAGTAGGTTTATATTCAAACCATGCACGCCCTGAAGGGTCTCTAACGTCCCACTCAGCAAAGAGGATGACTATTGAAGAACTGCTTCCTTACATATCTGAGGAACTGCTTCCACAGTTACATAGTCTCAGTTCTTCGAACGCAATTATTTATAAACCACATCTTTGTCAGTTATGTAATTTGGTTGATGGATATCGACAAGGCAGTCGTTCCTGTCTCATACCAAAAAGGTTCGTAGTCTCCAGCGTTCATTTCTTTCATTCTCCAGCATTCTTTCATCTGTACGCCAATCGATTATCGATCTTTTTCGTTTGTAATGTTCCTCGTATTCGTCGCTGTGTCTCCACGAGTCGCTACTGTTTCGCAATTGAAGATAATGCGGAAAGATACTCCGATGAGGTACTCCACATCGGTTATTATCATTGCACGAGCCCAAGTTCATAACTGTTCGGCCAGGCATAATTTTACAACTATTATCATCATCATGAGGTCATCAGTCCTAAGACTGTTTGGACGCTAACCTCCAGCTTCTCCTTACTTGTGCTAACCTACGCATTTCACTAATTGTGCTACAACCTACATCCCTTACTATTTGCGAGCAGTAGTCTAATCTAGGCCTACCTCTGCCTTTCTTCACTCCTATTTCTGCCTCCAAAATATCGCGGACTATTCCCCCATGTCTCAGCAAGTGGCCTACCATTCTATCTCTTCTCTTCTTTATGTTTTTCCACATACTTTTTTTTTGCCGACTTTCTCTAATACTTCTTCGTTTATAACCCTATCAGTCCACGGTACTTTCATCATTCTTCGGTAACACCACATCTCAAAAGCTTCTAATTTCTTCCTACTTGCTTCCCCTACCGTCCAGGTTTCGCAACCGTATAGTGCCGTGCTCCATACATATGTTTTCAAAAATCTCTTCCTTGTTTCTAAGTTTATTACCCCCGAGCATAAAATTGCTTTCTTTTTCTTAAAAGCTACTCGACCCTGCGCTATTCTTTGTTTTATGTCTTTATCGCTTCTTCCATCCCAATTTATTTTACTTCCTAAATAAGTGAAGTCTTTAACTTCCTCCAATCTTTCATTATTAATTTGTACTTTCGTTTTTGCTCTGCTCTCGCGCCCTCTGCACACTAACACTTTAGTTTTGTTTTTATCCACCATCATTCCGTATTCCTCTGTCAACACTGCCTCCATTTCGTTCAATGCTGATTCTAATTCCTCCTTACTAGATGCTAATACTGCTATATCATCCGCGAATTTCAGCATTTTTAGTTTCTGTCCCTGTACTTTAATCCCGAAATCCACTCTATCTTTTACCACATTAATCGCCTCTTCGATGTACAGATTAAAAATTAGTGCATCGTACATCCTTGTCTTACTCCTTTCCTAATACCTACTTCCCTTTTTCCCCTTCTACTTCTATAACAGCAGTTTGCTCTTTGTATAGATTGTGTACTACTCTCCTATCCCTATACTTCATTCCCGCGCTCTTTAACATCTCGATATTAATATATTTAAATAAAAACAACTAATATATTTACATAAACGTAATAACACTCTCGAAACTATTTTATTAAATAAAAATATTGGTTATTAAAGGAAAATAGAAAGACGTTATGTATTTGCATCATTACGTAAGTACTCATAACGTGGTTGTTTTTATGAGGCATTTTAAAAATCTCTAAAATCTAGGAATAAAATAACTAGATTGGTAATACTATAATGAAAGGGCCAGCTGCTGCTATACGGAAGTAATTTTAATACAATAGATATCAGTTCTAATAACTTGTAGAGTGTATTTTTTGTGTGACGTCACCTTCAATCGATCTGGCTCACTCTGTATTAACGTAGATTTATTTGTCATAAAAGCAATTCATTAGGAATGGGTAAATTGTTCTAATGGTGCATCTCCCGATTATCTTTTTGGGAATTTAGGAGTAAGTGAAGATTCTAAACGAAAATTATAAAAAATAGAAAATTAAATCTATATCAAAACTTCACTGTTAATTGTGTAAAGTCTCGGGCGGGAGAATTTGAGAACCGTCCGCAAATCATAGCCTCTGGTTTCCATTGTTTAATTTTTTAAACACAGGCAATATTTCCGAGTCATGGACGCCTAGACGTTGACACCACCCACGCCACTACAATCGCGCGTAAATAAATCACCTGTCCCGATGGATTTCGTCGGATCCGACCAACAGTCCAGTCCGCCTTCCGAGAACAATATACGGAATTTATTGGGGATTTATTATAAAATTTTTCAGTTGCGACTTAAACGACGGTGGCGTCATAAATCCCGGCCATGCCCCGGCACAATGTACGGACATAAACCCGTCAGAGGAGAACGAACGCGAAAAATATATATATACGGATAGTCGGATACCCCCCCGTATTTGTTACGAGTGTCCGTTTTGGTACCCGGGGAGTAATTTTGATATACGGACCGATCTGTTTTGGTCCATAAACCGGGCGATAAAGTCGAATATCGGAATCGTAAAAGTGGCCGATGAAAACGCGGATTTACAGCCCGGCGGACGTTAAAGGGGGTTATTTACGCGAGGAGTCCGGCCAGCGCCGGGGGCGCCGCCTTTTTCGCTTAATAACCGCCGACACCGACTGCTTGTAAATCTAGAGTTTACCCCCAAGACGTACGCGACCGAGAGGGAGCCGATTACAAGCCAAAAATACGATTCTTCCACGACCGTCGACCACCTTAAAAAAATTAAATCTGGACCAAATTTATATTGAAAGACGAACTATTTTGTGAAACTCGTTTTCTGTATTATCGTCAGAATAACGAAAAACATTCAGTACCTCGGAAGAAGTACTATTACCATTTATCCCCAAAGTTTACTTCCTAAACATTGGAGATAAACAGGCTAGAGCTAGGAAATATAGGGCTGATTCTAGATTAGGTACGAGCCCAGGCTCATAATAGTACGGCCAGGCATAATTTTATAACTAATATATTTAAATAAAAGTAATAACAATCTCAAAACTACTTTATTAAAGAAAAATATTGGTAACAGAAACAAAGTATACATTTTTATAATGCAGAGTTTTACTACGCAGAGGGTAATATTCAAACTACAGAAATATGGAGATTATACTCCAACCCATCTGCAAATGCCTTATATAATAAGAACTAAACAAATTAGGACAAAACAGCTATTCTCCTGGCTCTATGCCAAACGCCGAGCACTGAATTACATGACAAAACTTGCCGTATTTTGTTTAACAGAGTTAGCACTAAAATACAGTGATTCAGATTGTTTCAAAACCACAAGGAACAGTGGCGGAACGTGATGAAATGAAACGGGTGTTCTGCACAGGGCCGATCCTAAGGTATTGGCCGTCCGCCTGCAAATTTCAAACGTATCCAAACTACTGGCGCCGTAGGGGCCGCAAAAAAATTTTGAAAATTTTCAAGGTCACGCCTTGTCCTGATACTTCAGAATTTTTATGTAAAATCCGTTTATACAAAAATATAGACTTTTACAAGAAAAATTTTTGGAATTTAATACCTTTTTGAAGAACATTCATGTTTGCCGTCATATTCTTTGGTTAAGAGAAAAGGCTTGTAAGGTGAATTTTCTACTAGAGGGTCTATAACACTTAAAATATTTTCCGAAAGAGTTTCAGCGTCACATTTTGTAGGTTTCAGGTATGTCCAAAAACGTTCAATCGGTTCACCATCGAGAATATACCACAGTTGTTTTGTCTGCCATAACTGCCAAAAATGAAGGTTTGTTAATTTCTTTAATTGTTTCTTCATGACATACTTTTGATATACAGTCTAAAAGATCATTTTGTATTTCTTTAGAGGTTCCTTTAAATACTGAAGCATTTAGTAGATGCTCGCTTAAAGTTACATCAAGCTCAGCAGAAAAATTTATCAAACCACGAAATATCCCCGGGTTTTGAGAGGTTTCAGCTTCGTCATGTCCTCGCAGCGCCAGTTCAAAGGCCCCACAAAACTTTATGCAGTTTATAATTTTTGACAAAACGTATCTCTTTTTTATCACATTATCATTATGCTTTTGCACATTTATCCAATAAGCTGAATCTAGTTGCGCTTTAATATTAGTTGTCCCTAATAAAGCTAATTCCATTGTATTATGTAGATCGCTTTTGGATTTGTCGTGCTTTTTTATTTTTTCAGTTAAGTGCACCAAATCTGTCACCCCTACCTCCGTCCATGCTTTATCACAGCCAAAAAGTAAACAAGGAAAACAAAATAACGCATTTTTTTGTCGCACCTACAAATCCAATTGTTCTTCGAATAAATGTCTCTATTAAATTGACGTTTATATGCTTTTCCGCGGCTAACACCTGCAGTCTCAATAACAATATCGAGCAATAGCCTACCATTGCTTTTTAAATCAATTTTTTCTTCATAAGAGTAGTTAAAATATCGCTTCACATGAACTAAATTATAAACTAAATCCATTGTCACTATCACAGTATATAAATATTAATAATTAGTACAATAAATCACTACAGAAATTCACAAAACCGTATTTAAAATCTCAAATTAACACGAAATACGAAATAGGTACTGTACGAGAAGTAGGAAGGAGTAAACATTCACTGATGTTGCCTTAGCTGGAAAAAATACAGCTCACTGACCGTGTAAATTCGCGCATTTACGAGCGCCAAGTGTGGATTGTCGCGGGAGTTGAGGGGGAGGACGGGTGTGCCGAGCCGTGCTGAGAACTACCTCGTGTGGCCCAGTTCATTGTACCGCGTCGCGCTCGCGTAGAGACCCAGATAATTCATCTGGTCTACTACTCAATAGAGGACGCCGGGCAGAATGCGACTTTAACGCAATAATTTGGTTAGCTGCACCAACTAACCAATTTATTTTATTAATAAATTTTAGTAATTATTATGTCGCGAAAATATACAATATCTAATTTTTTTGGCAGTTCTGCAGCTCTGCAGCACCTACACACTAGCCGCCCCTGACAAGGAAGATGCAAAGTGTCACCTATCTCAGGATATCGTTAACTGCAGACCGGTTTCGACCTTATCTTGGGTCTCGTCAGTGCAGTGTAAACGAGTATACCTTCGACAGATGAAGCTCACATCTATCAGACGTTGCTACGTTCCACCGCAATATAACGTACCAAACGTCATCTCTTGGTAGTTTCGAGAACAATCTAAATCGGAGTAAAAACTTGAGGTGAGAACTAGTGTGAGCCTGAGCTCGTACTTTAAATATTTACCCATTACAGAGACAGTACTATATGTACACGGTATGTATACGAAGTAAGTACACATTACCCCAATACGCACCTGAATGAATGCGAATACGATTATTTTATTTTCTTTTCGATCGCATTAATCAGCTGTCGTACGCCGGCTATTTTTATCAAAAATCGGGGATCGACAATGCACGGAGAACTTTATTTTTTATTTTTTTAGTATCGTACCTTCGCTAATTACTCGTCGAACGTATCTTGAATAACATACGCGAGCCGTGCAATTACCCACAAAACTAATAATTTACCGTCGAATAATGCGTTTAGAAATGGAAAACGCACAAAAGAACAATCAAGGCTAAAGACGTTGCAAAAATTGCCGTGAAAACATACGTATTACGCCTAATTACCGGCAGCGTATATGAGATAGTAATTATTTTTAGTTTATAAGACACAGTTTCCTATGGACGGGGCATTTGAATGAATCGGCCGGTGAGAATGTCGACGATAATAACACGGTGTACCGCCGGGTTCCCATATATGTGCCCTCTGTCGCTGCCTTCAACGTATTCCATACACCAACTGATTGATAGTGGTAATTCCTACGTTGGTCGGCTTTTTTTGTTTTTTCGGTGGCGTGTGTGTCCTCCGATCGTACAGAGAAACACCACACGGGGACACGTAAAAAAACGCGATATCCGTGGAAAGGAGGCCACCGGATCGCATGTGTGCTCGCGTCATTTCTTCGACTGGTCTTACAGAAATTCACTAGACACGTTTTCGAAAATCCTTGTCCGAATGAAGCTTCTAGAATAGGCGCATTACAGTCAGCTCAATGTCCATTGAAATAGCGCAAGTCTCTTCCGGGCCTCGAAAATATAGAATGACCAACAGATCCTCCAGATCTTAACCGTATTGATCACGTTCAGCGCCGCATGAAATTGAGTAGGTTCAAAAAGAATTATCTCTTTCTAACACTATATAAGAGTAAGATAAGAAGCATATTTCAGTATTATTTTATCCAATGCGGAAAAACCTCTTAGACCTCTTGGACTGGCACTACAAAAGTTAAATCGGAAGTCTTTATCCGTATAAAATTGTCGTTCTAAATGTATTACATGATTCAGTACATTTACGTTTTTCAAAAAAGTGTATTTACGGGTGGCCTCTGGTCCAATGTCACCGGTAACGTTTCTTGGACGTTTAGGTACATTATATAGAAAAAAAAATGGGAATCCTAAGAGAGCGCGACTGCTTTCTCTCGATAACTTCGAATATCTCCTAGACGAGTCAAAAATATACGATGACCAACAGATTCTCCAGACCTTAATATAACTAAGCACGTTTGTAGCCGCCTAAAATAGAGTAGATCGAAAGAAGTCTCGTACCCAATAGAGAAAGGAGCTAAGGATGTTACCGCTATAGGGTATTTCAATAATTTGTAGACGAAATTTGTTAGGTTATAGGTTATAACATCTGTCAAATTTGCTGTAAATTATTCAGTAGTGCATGGCAAATCACCATGCCAGGTTATAGCGTTCAACAACGTGTGCAAATCGTCAAAGTTCATTGTCAAAATCAGTGCTCTGTTCGAAAAACGTTCTGCGTATTACGTTATTTTTATCCTCGCCACAACCATCCCGCCTAGTCGACTATTCGACTTTTGGTTAAAAAATCGAGTCAACCGGTTTGATAGATAATCAGACAACACTCGTACGGCACCGAATCGCAAGGGATGCTGAAGACATTACTGCTGTGTGTAAGAGTGTACGGGACAGCCCGAGGCAGTTAATTTCTCGTCGTTCGCAAGACATTGGCTTTTCTGTGACTTCAACTTGGCGAATTTTGCGCCAGGACTTGGGTCTGTATCCGTATAAAATCCAACTGACCCAGGAACTTAAGGTAAACGACCATAGACAACGCCGTGTGTTCGCTGATTGGACTCTGAAGCAGTAAGAAGTTGACCGAAACATCATAAAAATAATCTTTATTGACGAGATTCATTTTTGGATGAATGGATGTGTGAACAAGGAAAATTATCGGATTTGGGACGATGCCAATCCACACGAGGTACACCAGCACCAAATAGCATGCCGAGAAAGTCACTGTTTGGTGCGAAATTTGGTCTGACGGATTCATCGGTCCGTACTTCTTCCAAGAAGAAACTTAAGTGGAGTTCTCACACATAACTTGCTTTACTTACGTTTAAAAATCGAGCGTCCTTATTGAAAGAACCTCTAGAAACAGTAGGTAATCGTCATGAACTTAGGTTGATTAAATCATTCACCAAAGTAGGGAACCTAAAATTGTACTATGCTTCCAAATAAGCGAATTTGGAACGTAGCTAACAGCTTCGCCGAGTCCGAATTGAGCTGTTATGATATTCACCCAACATTACGTTGACTCCTGATCGAAACCAAGTTTAAAATCATCAAACAATTTCGCTCTCTATAAAATTTCCGCTACACAATTTTTCCCTCGCAGGCTCGAGCTATGATTTTCCACAGTCCGACGGTCCAACACCGCCAATTGTTTCCTGCAAGCTGGTCACTTCGTGCCGCACGAAACGAAATCCCTCTGCCCCCGCTGGCGGCGTAATTCCTCTCGTTTGCCGGGACTCTTCTTCCCGCGCTCCGGCATCAAGGAGGGACGTCACAATAAAAAGGGAAACGGACAATACGCCGCAGACCGGACGTGCAATTTGCCAAAGCGATTCCGAGCATATCCAGCGGAGAAAACGTCGATCCATTTCGGGTAGCGCAATAAAAGAAATCAACCCCATTGTAATACGATAGCAGAGCGCGAGCAAAAATACAAATAAATCTAGTTTCTTCTGGACGCGCGTTGCCATCGACGGCAACGGCGTCGATCCCGTTACGCTCTCGAAAGGAGGCCGGGCGAGAGATTAGATCCTTCTATTGTTTTTCTGACGTACACGACCGATTGTTAATGCGCCCCTAGAAAAGTGGGATCAAAACAATAAATCGCGAAATGGCACCGCAGAAATACGCCCCCGATGATTGTCATCATCGGGAGATCCTAGACATTGAGGCAACTCAAAGCATAAATACTATCTTTTGATGTATGTTCTGCGCATGTCCTTCTTTGTTTCGAATTCGCTTAGACGCCCAAAAAAATATTTAGTCACGTATACTTCTTGAATCTTATTGCTCTGGAACTTTCCCCCATCTAATGTGTCTTTAAGTACATCAAATACATGGTAATTGCTTGGGGAATAAGGAGAATGCGGTAGACTCGAATATCATGCAGTACGTTGTTGTATATTCCTGCTTTGCAAAAACGCCAGTAGTCCGAAATCCGACCTTCTTGGTTCTGATGACGTGCGCAAGACGATTCTTTAGGAGTTCTAGACATATAGACCTCTAAATTACCCCTCTTTCATCCCACAAAAAGGCGCCCGCATAACCTTTCCATCCAAGGGTTGTGCGCGAAATTTTTCGGATCCTGGCAGGGTCATTCTTTGCTTCCTCTCCTTTTTTTTGGTTTGAAGATGATGATTAGTATATTCAGGACTCATCCCTAGTCACAGTCCTTGATATAAAGGCACCTCATCCTTACCCCCGTTCTTCACAAGGATTGAGACGTCGCTGTTCCAATTTTGGGGTCAGATGTACAGCTTCTGCTGAGAGAAGTACCTGGTGTGCGCCAGTTCTTTCTTCGGATCCTGGCGAGGCCATTCTTTGCTTACTCTTCCTTTTTATTGGTTTGGAGTTGATGATTAGTATATTCAGGACTCATCCCTAATTGCCTAGTCACAGTCCTTGATATAAAGGCACCTCCTCCTTACCCCCGTTCTTCACAAGGATCGACACGTCGTTGTTCCAATTTTGGAGTCAGATGTACAGCTTCTGCTGAGAGAAGTACCTGGTGTGCGCCAGTTCTTTCTTCGGATCCTGGCGAGGCCATTCTTTGCTTACTCTTCCTTTTTATTGGTTTGGAGTTGATGATTAGTATATTCAGGACTAATTCCTAATTCCCTAGTCACAGTCTTTGATATAAAGGCACCTCCTCATTACCCTCGTTCTTCACAAGGATCGACACGTCGCTGTTCCAATTTTGGAGTCAGATGTACAGTTCTGCTGAGAGAAGTACCTGGTGTGCACCAGCTCTTTCTCCGGATACTGGCGAGGCCATTCTTTGCTTCCTCTCTTTTTTTCTTGGTTTGGAGTTGATGATTAGTATATTCAGGACTCATCCCTAATTCCCTAGTCATAGACTTTGATATAAAGGTACCTCCTCCTTACTCCCGTTCTTCACAAGGATAGACACGTCGCTGTTTCAATTTTGGAGTCAGATGTACTCGTACAGCTTCTGCTGAGAGAAGTACCTGGTGTGCACCAGCTCCCTCTCACTAATACGAGCCCAGGCTCATACTAGTTCGGTCAAGCATAATGTTATAACTAATATGTTTAAATGAAAGTAATGACACTCTCTAAATTATTTTAATAAAGAAAAATATTGGTAAGAGAAACGAAGTATAAGCTTTTAACTTCAAAACGATGAAATATTATTATGTTATGATGTAAAATGATTTTGAGAGTGTTATTACTTTTATTGAAATAAGTACATATATTAGTTGTATGCCTGACAGAACTATTATGAGCTTGGGATCGTATACCTCTCTAATACACACCACATAATACAGCTGGTACGTATTATAATACATTTCTAATTATTACTATGATATATAATTAGTTTATAACTTAAAAATAATATTTCTACCAACTTTTAAGGTAGAATTCCATTAAAGGTACTTTTAGGCTTTCATCTGGCCCTGTCCCATAGGGAAACGTTCTTTAGACGCACGCCGTCTGCGATAAAAAGAGTATCCCCTGAAATAGTACAAAGAAGGCGGTTTCGACACGCCAATTGTCATCGTCAGCTGAACATATCCGAAACTAGGAAAACGTCAATTTCATGTGACTTTCGTTGAAGAAAATCTCCCCAACAGTCTGTGCGGTGAAAACGGTCGTCAGCTCCTGTCGGCCGTTCGCCTGACGACGCGGGAACCGTCACGTAAAAATAATTACGGGTGTGCGGCGCGTACGGGGACACGAAAGTCCAGACAGCCATGGAATATCGGCGTATACCGCTTCCTGTGTGCCCCACGGTACTTACCCCGCCCCCGTTTCATTATTGTCATTTATTATCAATTTGGCGGCGCAGAGCGCAAAATTTTAATGATATACAATTTGTCTAGCACTTTGTTTTTATTTTCGTTACTCTTTTTTTTTGTTGTTGTTATGAGACCGTCGCATCGCGTGACGAATGCCGCGGACATGTGTGGAAAAAAGAGCCGGTATAATAACAGCCCGCTTTGGCTGCGAGATACGGGTAAATTGGCTGTGAACTAGGTGGAGGTGTTTTTTTTTTGCCGGGTTCGCCTACGATTTTGGTAACGCGAGCGGGTGATAATTCCGACGATTTACACACTTTTTTGCGGCCGTTTTGTAATGCCGTTAGTTTTTATAACGAGATTTCGACCGATTTAAATCAACTACCGGAACGCGGCTCGGTATTGCGCCTCTATGGTGAACATAAATCGGTAGGAAAAAAACTGTTTGCGTACAATCAACACCGCTTTTTTTTCGCTAATTTTCACGCTTCACACTTATCTGTTTTACGAATCCAATCGAATCGAATCCTGTAATTAAATTTTCGCAGAAATTGTAAATAAAATAAAATAGGCACATCAAAATACGGGGGCGTATAAGCAGCTTAGCTTACCAAAGCTTTTTCTTTATTAATTTTATAGAATTAGCTCCTAATTACCTGAATCGGAAGAGAGCAGTCATAATAGATTGGCCTCTTAGATCACCGCACTTATCCCTAGTTCGAACTGGATATTATTTGACGAAAATTACAAAAACCTAAGCTTAGGAAGAAAATGCCTGCTATATCACCAAATGTATCATCAACTGAGCTAGAGAGTGAAGAGTACAAACACAATTAAATTCCAAAACCAATTAAATTCTCAAAGAAATATTACACTCATCATGAGGTCATCAGTCCTAAATCTGGTTGGACGCTAACCTCCAGCTTCTCCTATCTTGTGCTAACCTACGCATTTCGCTAATTGTGCTACAACCGACTTCCCTTACTATTTGCGAGCCGTAGTCTAATCTAGGCCTACCTCTGCCTTTCTTCACTCCTATTTCTGCCTCCAAAATATCGCGGACTATTCCCCCATGTCTCAACAAGTGGCCTACCATTCTATCTCTTCTCTTCTTTATGTTTTTCCACATACTTCTTTTCTCGCCGACTTTCTCTAATACTTCTTCGTTTCTAACCCTATCAGTCCACGGTATTTTCATCATTCTTCGGTAATACCACATCTCAAAATCTTCTAATTTCTTCCTACTTGCTTCCCCTACCGTCCAGGTTTCGCAACCGTATAGTGACGTGCCCCATACATACGTTTTCAAAAATCTCTTCCTCGTTTCTACGTTTATTACCCCCGAGCATAAAAGTACTTTCTTTTTGTTAAAAGCTACTCGCCAAGCTAAATATTACACTACGTACAAAAATTAAGGCATATAAAAAATCCCAAATTTTTAGATGATTTCCAAAGGGCTGTAACTTAGAGAAAAATAGTTACAGAGCAATTTTAAAAAAGCAAATTAAAGTACCAAGTTTCTAGTTTTCTGATCTTGAGTTCAAAATGTTTTACCATAAGCAGATTCTGAGTAACCATAAGAAAACCATCGGAATAAAATTTTTCCAAACTTTTGCTTGCCGCAGAGAAGTGTTATAAATAAAATATAGTCATAAGAACAAAGACGCCATGCGTGAATATAGAGATTAATAATTGTCGTTGTATTTTGAGATGTATTTAGTATAAACTGTGAAATCAACAATACGCTCAGCCTTTAGAATAAATTTACGTAAAATTGCCCATATTACGCCTAAGATGTATATCCAATAGTTGCGACATCTTTTAACAAGCTTTGGAAATAAACTCTAAGTCAGCGCCACCTATCGTAACTTCCTAGTTTCCGACCGCCTTAATGTTATTTTCCACGGACAGCTACGGGTGGAACAAATTCTCGCGAGCTTTCCCGATAGAAAGTAACCGATTTCAAGGGCTTTTCTCTTTGATACCGAACCCTTTTTCGACGAATTAAGACGCTCCCGATACAATCTCGGGATGACAAAATAGAAATATTGGCTTCAGAGGTACATACGACGTCCGTCGTAGGGGTCGAGGGCGACCAAGATATATTATACAATATCTGAGTCATCGCGGATGAGGGGGGTGGGATCGATAGCGGGGCGGTCGTGTCGAGAATGTAGAAATATCTTTAGCAAGTCGTTCTCGTTTCACTTTCCTAATTTCTATGAGGCGCAACCGTTCGGATAATGCGTATCGATTTTCCCGGTTTTTTCCCGCCGCGTGCATAGAGCTCCTGGCTCGTATACGGTACGTCGTAAAAAGAACAAGTAAAATATACTCTAAAGGGTGTTTTTTTAAGTTTTCAAGGGGGTTACAATCGCTTAAATAATTTTACGCCGTTTAAAACGTGGAAAGTGCCCACTGACTTTCTTATTTTAATTGAAATACCCTGTATATTAATGCATCCTTGAATTTCTCTGCAAAGTTGACATCGATCACGACTAACAAAATATGAAACTGGGACTAAGTATGTCGCACTAGCTCGCACTTTCATTCTGAAAAAAGTACGACTTCTGTCTCTATTCTATTCTAGGCAAAAAAAATTAGGGGAACAAAAAAAATCCGAAAAATTCTCAGTCATTTTTGAAAGACCGTAACTCTATGAAAAACAGTCGTATCGAGATTAAAAAAAAAAACATTTTGAAGCTTGAAGTTTCTAGTTTTGGCAAAAAAAATGTAAGTAAAGTAAAGAAAATTGTTCCCATCTTGCTAATCATTAAACGATGTTTTAAAGCAATAATCTTGTTCCTTTATTTTCAAAATTTTAATCAGATAGGGGGAGAAATGATTCGATGGATCAATTTGAAAATGTACAGTGCTATTAGGTCTATAATAACCTAAAAAACCTGGCAATATTAGTCTTTTCTTCAATATTTGCAGTGGCGGTAAATTTTCAGCCAGAAAAAGTATTTTTTTTTACTTTTTTCAAATTAATAGCGACAGTAGAAAAATTGTGTGCTCAAAAATGACATTCGTCATTTATAGAGGTCTTATTCAAGCTTTTAAAACCATACTTCGATTCGCTATATGATTATTAGTTCTTGAGATGTCGATGATCGAAGACAAAAGCGTCATTTTCATTCAACCACCGATATCTCAGCAACAAATGGTTGTACAGAGTCCGTTAAAAACCCAAATTAAAGCTGAATAAACAGGCTAGGCGGCCCTTGCATTGATTTATTCCAAAAATTTTTTCTCGAGCCCGGAGATGTTCTTAAAATAAATTGGGAAATTTCTGTCTCGCGGTATTTCTTTGGATTACGAGTAACCGTAACCCAACCTAACCATAATAAGTAGACAGTTAGGTTAGGCTAGGTTAGGTTAGGTTCCTTCAAAAAAACAGTGTATTTAGTTCAGTTAATATTCATAAATAACTTTTGGAGCTTCCCGTATACTAATCAGTACATGTGCTTTCATATAGAGGGCGCACGATTAAAAATATTACAATGGACGACAATATATCGGAATTGAAATTAAGAATATCGTAATGAATAATACGTTTTATGACGGTTCAATATATGATATGTATAAAGAAATTGTTGTAGCATCTACTCGTATTAATATGAGCTATCTATAAGTTATTTGATAAGGAAGGTGACACGTATTTCGGAAAAGTGGAAATTCCATTTTCTCGAAAACTGTGTCCGAGCGGATGAAACTGAAACCAGATTCGTGTTCAGCACCCTCGAAATTATGGAGGTAGGAAAAATTTGGTAAGCATTTCCAAGACTTTATCACTTCTGTATAATTACCTTAAAGTTTTCTTAGATTTTGCGTTCGACATTTTCGAATGCAATTCCGCATTTTCGTTCGAGTTTTTTTTTAATTTCGGTATAATATGACACTTATGATTCATCTTCGGTACTGGAAAAGCGAACTTAGGTGACTACCTAATAGTTCGCCAAAACCACCGGAGCTGTGCCTACAGGTATTTTAAGATCGTCGATCAATTTGGTTCAAAAAATCAGGCGACTATTTAAAATTTATCACCCGAATAGACCGTTGCTTTCATTATCAAGCTCGTATCGACACCACCTCAGGTGGAAATGACATCGTCACGGTCAAACGACCTTTGTCACGGTCGCGGCCTATCCACAAACGAACGAACAAACGATATAATAACCCAAACAAAAACGTATCGCATATGTGATTGGCGTGTAAGACGTCGCCACGGTCTCGCGACTATCTTTTGTCGACGCGGCGTAATTACGTGTAATTTTGAGGTTATGTCCAACGTTCGGTGTGCTGGGAACATACGCGGGCCTCCCAGTGACGAACCGTGCGTGCGTGACGGCCGAACTATTATTTGACATGTGTTTTTTTACGTTGCTCGTTCGTAGTATATGTCATCTCGCCTTTTGATGCTTTCATTACGCGAGTCCAATTTCACGAATTAATCCCGTCAGTTTTGTATACTTTTCCATAGATCGGTCTCGTCACAATAAGGTAATAACAACATCCTGGTGTTGTTGTGCCATAAATTGGAGGTGTTGAGAATGCGTCAGTGAAATTTTGCTGGTCCGCGACTCTTTTAAGCGCAACGAAACATGAACAAGAGGTTCTTTCACAGTTCTTTTCATTGGGATGTAAATGTTCTGACAATGCACATACATTGTGATACATTATCAATAAGAATATCAAATATTCTCAAAAAACATAATATCAAAGTAGCATTGAAACCCCAACAAAGGTTCAAGAAATTAATCGAGGAAGCCGTTACTCTGTGGTAGTTCATAATTCACAACGGAAATGAGTAAAACAACTACTACGTTTTAGTTGAATTCTTAGTTGAATCGTCGTTTGAAAATGGCATAATTGTCGAAACTGCAGTCACGTTTCTGTGAAAATTGTTTTACTCATTTCCGTTGCCAACAAAGGTTATCAAATTTAGTTTATAACGCCAAAGATAAAAAAACTAATAAATATGAAAAATCTGGAGTTTATAGGTTAAATTGTTCGGAGTGCAATAGCACATATATAGGACAAACGGGACGTGAATTTAGAACCAGGTACCTCGATCACAATAGATCCTTCAGGTTACAACAAACGGATTCTACTTTTGCTAATCATATCTTAGAAAGGGGACATAATTTCCCAGATACCTATTGATAATATGAAAATCCTACACTATGCCACTATGCAAAGGTTTAAAACTTAATTGGTTAGAAGCAATAGAAATCTATAAATACAACCATCCTGATAATTTTAACCTGTTAAATGATCAAGTAGATATACTATATTCTCCTCTTTTCACTATTACCCAAATTAAATAACCCCCTGTATAAGAGTTCCTAATAATATTCATGGAAATTCCCACAATTTGATGATCGGGATTGCACCATTTATGAAACACGTTTTCTTGTAAACCTTAACTACCTGTTTATTGTCATAACACTTGGTCCCTGTATTTGGATAGTATATATTATAGGAACAGAATGTTTGTATTTTATTCTTAGTTGAATCATCGTTTGAAAATGACATAAAGATTGTCGAAACTGCAGTCACGTTTCTGTGAAAATATAGTGGTATAATACTTAGTTGTTTTACTCATTTCCGTTGCAAACGTTCTAGTTTGAATTTATGGTAAACCTTTGATTTGATAAACAAATCAAACTTGATAGTTTCCTTTCCTTTCTTCCAAAAAAAAAAATCACGATTTGGGATATCCCATATTATTTTTTTCTATATTTTTACGCAGCTTTCTCAATAATGTAGCATAATATCTTGGTCTCTTATTCTTTTCAAACGCGACCACTTTTACGGTTAGTCGTTTCTGATAAGCAATCATATCTTTAAGAATCCATTTGGGAGAAGTATCCGCAAGGTGATGAACGATTTGGAAACAAGAATTGGAGACTATTGAAAGCTTCCAAAAAATAGCTTAGATGGCATATTAGAAACGTTACACCAAAGTTTAGAGAATATACTATACATATTCTGTAAACTTTGGTTAAACTAACAATTACGTCCCCTACTCTAGACTAGAAGACCAACTTTGCTGTTGCAACCTCTGAAACAGCTCATACTTATTCGGAGCTCGACAGTGTTGGCGTCCAGGTTCAAAGATACACGCATAACCTTTGACGATGACGACCAAATCTATTACAACTTAAAATTTTGCCAAACGACCTCCGCGCCCCAATTAGAGCCCCGCACTTCTCGGTACCTGCACAACCTCAAGCCGATCAGCTACCTTGCCGTTCCGACAACTCTTTGAACGGGTCGCAGCGGAGGCGGCGTAGCTTGGAAACCGCCGCGGCCATTGTGCAGAGATTTCCTCTAATTACCGCCGCTAACAAAAGCGGCCTTCTTTGATTTCAACCGGTTACGGGCGCCCTTCAAAGAGGACCAAAAGCACAACCCTTTCGCGGATCGTACGTGGTTTATCGCGCTGGCAGATTCACAGGACGCGTGGGGGATGCTGTAAAGGTCGAATTTATTGTCAGCGCTACGCTTTGATGGCGGATATCTGCGAGTGTGATGCAGAGAAAAATGCTAAATCGGGAGCTATTTTATTGATGTACGAATGGCAGGCGTTATCTTTGTTGAAAGGGCGATCAAAAACTCGCCGGGGGAACGCCAGGCACTTCCTGTCCCGTGGAAGTAGATACACCATGTATTAAAATGCCAAGTGATTCCAAAGAAAGCAGAAGGAGTTCTTTAAAAATAACCAAACGTTTCGTCTAGATAAATAACGATAGCAAGGGAGTGAGAGTTGAGCTTCACCAATTAAGTACATATGTGGTCGAATTGGTAGGTATAAGAAACGCTTTTAAATGTTCTGACGAAATAAAGGATTTTTCAATAAGGACGCTCGATTTTTAAATGTAAATAAAACAAGTTGTGTGTAAGATATCCACTCAATTTTTTCTTTTTTAATTTGAAAGCATATTTTATGGCATTAAGCATGGAATGTAACGTCGTTCAGTTGTCCGCCGCGGTTTTGCTTGGTGGCGCGTATTCGGTAGGTCCAATTTTCGATGACTTTGTTGTATAAATCTGGCTGAATTTGCTGGATGGCGTTCGTTATGTTGACTTTGAGGGCATCGATTGTTTTCTGTTTATTCGCATAGACCTGCGATTTAAAATAGCCCCAAAGGAAGAAGTCTAAAAGTGTAAAATCACAAGATCTCGGTGACTAGTTTACTTCGCCGCTGGGCGAAATAACCATGTCCTCAAATCGCTCGTGCAGAATGTCCATCGTGATATGCGCTGTGTGCCACGTAGCGCCGTCCTATTCGAACCACATGTCGTTAGTATCCATTCTCATCCAGTTTAGATAACAAGAAGCTGTTTACCGTCGATCTGTAGCGCTCGCCGTTGACGGTTATGGCAATGTCAGTCTCGTTTTGGAAGAAGTACGGACCGATGATTCCGCCAGACTAAAATCCCCACCAAACAGTGACTTTCTCCGGATACATTTGGTGATGGTGTATCTCGTGTGGATTGGTATCGTCCCAAATCCGACATTTTTGCTTGTTTACATATTCCAACTTCCAACTGCTTCAGAGCCCAATCAGCGAACACGGGGTTTTCTATGGTCGTTTACCTTAAGTTCCTGGGTCAGTTGAATTTATACGGGTGCAGACAAAAGTCCCGACGCAAAATTCGTCAAGTTGAAGTCGCAGAAAGGCCAAGTTCTTGTGAACGACGAGAAAATGACTGCCTCGGATTTTCCCGCACACTATCTTTTCAGCAGACTTTGTGTTTCGGTGACGTATAGGTGTTGGCTAATTATTTATCAAACCGGTTGACTCGAATTTGGCCACCAAACGTCGAACAGTCGACTCGGCGGGACGGTTTTGAAAGTAAAATTTGATGATTTGGACACGTTGTTGAACGCTATAACCTTCCATGGTGTTTTGCTACACACTACTGAACAATCCACAACAAATTTGACAGATGTTGCTTTAACACTATGGCCGCTATATCCTAACAAATTTCAGGCGTCCTATTGAAATACCCTATATATTCCTGTCCAAAAAAAAAAAAAACTTCCCAACATATTCCGAAATACTCTGTAGACACAAAAGTTAGTCACATATCAAAATTTATCTCGCATTTCATCGCGCCATAACAAAATCCTAATAATTAAATCATATGCGAATTGTTTCGGCCTGACTATGACCTTATCTGAATCTGGTACGAGATTTTTCTATCCTTTTTAGGTATAAATCTCCCAATTTTAAGCAGCACGTAGTGGTGCCCCGTTGGCGTACGATTTTACACTTATTTCTTCATATATGGTAAAGTTGGGTAGGCAGCTTTTTAATATATTTAAATGAAATTGTAATTTTATGTAATTCAGTGATATAAGGAACGGAAATGCGTTGTAAAAGGGCAAATAATTTACCAAACATACAATACAGATGAACCGAAAACATTTTGGTTATCCAATAGTATTGTCCTCGGTCCTTAAATCATGAAAACTTTCCATCTGTATACATATAAGGTAATCACTTTATTATTATTTTACTAATCCTAATTTTGTACACAAATTAAATACTTTCTAGAGAAGGCAACAATACAATAAAAAAGGGAAATCATAAAGTTGCTACCGCTTTCTAAGAAGTGAATACATTTCACTTTTTAGGTCAAAGTCGCGTCATTTTTTTAGAAGGATTCGTCAGCATTATTATCCGATTTGAGTTCCCTTGAAAATGTTTGAGATGACTCGGCAAAATCAGCTATAATACAAACATTCATGATTCCTTCTTTGGGCGATTCGACAAGGTGTGAGTGCCTTAGAGAATCGTCAATAGTACCGCAAACGTGTAGTATACCTACTAACCAAGTCGTTCAGCTAATAAAATAGTAAAATAGGCTAATTTAAATGTTAAATCAGCTAATAAAAAAACTGATTGAGATTCGCTTCAATCTTCTGCCAAATGGAAGGAAGTTGAGCCTTGAGGAAAATTGGTAGAGTTGGCTCTGTCTAAAGAATTGATTATTTAGAAACGTATTTTTAATTCTAGGTTCAACTGACGAAAGGAAGAAGAACCTGAGGGTGGGACTTCTCTTACACAAGCCTTTGTGTTCCCACTTACAAGAAAAAACCTTAAACAAAGCCCCATACGAGCCCCATTACGTGTCATATGCTCTGTCGACGTGGCCAACAAAAAAATCCTCATTGTTTTAAGGTAATTGCGTCGAAATAACGCAGCGTAGGTAGCCCATATCGATGGCAAACGTGTGGTGTGCCGTGACTTCACGTACATGGTATAATACGAATAGAACAATAACACTAACCAACGCATAAATCTGCGAGATACGATCTGAGCTATTTCTCGTAACAGTAATGCCGTGAACAAGTATTTTTCGCGTAAGTCTGTCGACGCAAGTACGTGGTCGTCTTGCGAAATCGTTGTTGGGCAACAGCTTCCTCCGATTTTTCCTTCGATCTCGCGACTAGTGGTAATGAAAATCACCGATTCTGGATGAAGATCGATATGTTTGATAGCAAGAAAATAAACTGAATAGGCTTTATCTCAAACTAAGGGTATCAAGCAGACAAAAATAATGAAATATGACTGGTAAAAGGTTATAAAACCGTTCTAATTCGCGTTATCGTCGATTAAAAAGGCTCTGATCTTACAGTATTAGGTACGTATCATCGACTTCATGCTATAAAACTGTTATTCTATTTCGTTTAGTATTTTGGTATACGGGGCTAAATCAAATTTTCATCGTAGACAACGGCTAACTAGAAATCTATTTTTAATATTTCAAAAACAGATGAAAATACTTTAGACAAAGAGTGAAATCGTAAAATCTAACAATCGGATGGGGGCACGGACGCGGTCAGTTACTAGAGGAAAAACATCAGCCGCCAACTGTGGGGGAATTAAAGGCACTCGACGCCGGGGTCGCGATCGATGCGAGGAGGCGATAACGCCACGTCACAGTCCTCCATCTAGGCGGCATGAACAACAAAACACCACAAACATCAAAGATCAAAATCTTCATTAAATTGACAATGCCAAAAGACCTGAGCGGGCCAGCAGACCTCCTGCACAAAACTGACGTAGCTGGCCCTGGATGGGGGCGTGGCCGTTTGGGTACGCGGTGGCGGGGATGCAGCGTCGGGCGGGCGTGGCCTGAGCGCTATAATCTGTAGTATTCTAGGATATACACGGCACCCCTATATTTTATGTGATATTGGTTTTGTATGAAAGAGCAACTTGATTTTACACATTAAATGCGGTTTTAGTTGAATGTTTATCGTTCAATCGAAATTTCTAAGTTTTTTATATGTCTGGATATGGTGTTTTAAATGTGGCCGGTTCGGTCATTAATGATGGGTCTGCTCGACGTTCATTGAGTGATTTAATTGCCGGAGAGACGGGCGGGAGGTATGCCGGGCATTATTCCAATTAGTAACTCTAGATACCTAGATGGTAAGGGATTTATAGCTAACAAGTGAAAAAATATAACCGTTTGTGTAATACAAAAAAATACCCCACTGTCTATAGAGACAAGATGGTCGCTGTAAAATTAATATTTTATTAAAAAATGTCAAAACTTTAAATTCCCCAATAAAATTGTTTTCTTGCAAGAAACCGAAATATCTGGTACGAGTTTGAAACAACCCTTTTCTTACGTAAAAAATATCATGATATCTAGTTTACATTTTAATTCCCCATAAACTGCATACATTCTAATTATAAACAAAAGGATTTACTGTATTTATAAATTTAAACAAGTGCAAAAGACTATGATGAAATAGTTCTAGTTTCTTCGCTTTAAATTATTCGTAAACCAGAAAAAAGTATTCAAATTATTAAATCTACATTAAATGTTCTATTAAGTCAATAATAAGTTAAATCTTAAAATTACGCTTATCTAAATACAAAAAAATAGTAATTAAAAATATATATAGGTACATAAGGAATTAATATCAAAATTATCACTTAGAATAAAGATAAGTAAAATATCACAACGAATCGTTCTTAGATGTTTAATAAATTAATTATACAGCTATTTTGATAGAGCAAAAATATTATGCCGTCTGATTTACTGTAATAGTCTTACAGACTATATCAGATGATAATTAGAAATTCTAGATTGGCTCTGTTTTCTAATTAATTAAGTATTATTGACAACGAAAGCGGTACCTATTTATTATAAATTCAAGAATTGTTAAGCACAACTAAAAATCTATATAGCAATTTTGCTTTTATACATTACATCAAATTATTGATATTAGTCGCGGTTTAAGTATATTTACAAATTTGGTGAAGTGTTTACAAAACGACAAGGTATACGTTTCTTTTTTATCAGAGATAGGCATGTATTATTCCCAAGTTTTCTGTGAGCGATTGAGAATTTACCATCACTTTATATATTTCAAATATTTGGCACAAAAAAAACACAGGAAAACTCACTATCAAGAATTCTGGCCGTCATAGATCAAATTCCCGTTGTCTGACTATATTTTGTTGGTAATGATGGTTATTTTAAATATCTATAGAGTTTTCTTTTAATTTCACATTCAGGTAATTTTAGTAAAACGCCGAAAATTAAGTATATCTACATAGCTATAGTAGTATCATCAGAAAATTAAAGAAATGTCAAAATAAAATATGATATTATTTCAAAATTTATTTAAGTATTAACAATCAATTTAAAAGCCTACTATAAATATTCAGTGAATTAATTTTCACAAAAAAGATCTAGTGGAATTTTTAAATTAATAATCTCAAGTCCTACATTAATTAATCAATTAATTATATAAATATATTAGAATAAGCTCAATACTAATTACATATCATAGTTTCACTTGTTTTTTTAAATTTTTATCAACATTTTACATACATTTGTAAACGAATAATCAACGAATGATTATTATTTAGACACAATTTTAATGAGAACCACAAAAAAATAATATGTATATATAGAGTGAACCAATTACAGTATTTTTTTTTTCAGAAAATTAAGAAAAAAGTATAACTTTGACAATATATGTCAGTTCTGGTTTGTTACCAATGTAATTTTATTATTATTTTAGTTGAAAAAAATAATTTACACCATCTCATTACGATTCTAATCCCCATGAACGACACTAAATCTATTAGAAGATAAAGACTATCTGTATTTGTAAGTCTAATGAAATGGCGATGCAAGAAGAGGGCCTATACCTATACGTTGATAAAATAAAAGAGTTCATACCATTTTAGGGATTTTTTCATGATATGAAATTTAACAACATAGACGTGTGTGTACCTTAACAAAATTATATGTTTTAATGTGCAAAAATTGAAAAAATAAATATGACCGTTTGATGAAATCTCGATTTATATATAATATTCAATACAATCAAATATACAACAAAAATAATTAATAAATGTAGGTATATTGAACTAAACGAAAAAAAAATTATTGTGTAAATTTTTTTACAATAAAATTTAATCTACAAGTAAATTCTTGTTAGTATAAAGGTTATTGTTTGAATAAATAAAAACAATCTGAATTTTTAACCCAATTCTCTTTATACAAATATGCCCAATATCCATATCATTGTTTCTTGAATAAAAATACTTCTAATTATTACATAAAATAGATGTGTAGCATTCCTATAGGTTCTGTTTCAGGAAAAATCAATTTCAAATGGAAAAGTCGTAAATTTATGTATATTGTTTTAGATAAATTTATAGAAAATAAATTGCGAAAATCTTCATATTTAAATTAAAAAATCATCTATGACAGTCTGTCTAACATAAATGACAAATTGAGATTATGTTTTAAACTTAAAAACAAAGAATGATCTCTGAGTTTTGTTCCGAAAACTAAAAAAATCCTTCGCAGTTCAACTACAAATTAAAAACCAACTTGATCGAAGACGATGGCTGAAAAAATGAATGGAAATGCCTTTAGACGTTATTGGAAATATTGGGAAAGTTCGAGAACCTATATCCGAACGGTTCCATATTTCGGATAATGATAAACGATGATAAATGTGTCTGGAAAACCTTAGGACTAGTCTGGACACTTCTCACTAGGTTATTTTCGAAGAAGGCAATTTCTATCAGTCTAAATCTTCGTGAAACAGAACGCTGGATGTTTTGCCACAATTTTTTCAATTGCTTTGTTTAATAAAACTGTAGTTCCTTAAATTACAATAATTTGAAGATGTGGATCTAATATTCACAAAGTATCCAATATATGTTCAAAGAAAGTACTGTGAAAATTGCCCCTACACCATTTTGTAATATAATAGGAGACCTCTTTACAACACCACGCTTGTATCTATGTATTTAAGCGAAATATATTTAGGTTTACATCAATCGATAATGACTGAAGAGCCTGTCATTTATCTAGACCTTACACCACTTGGTTTTATCATGTTCGGGGACGAGTTTACAATCAAAAGTAACCTGACTGTTTCTGTTCCCTACAGCACGACGAAAGTAAATTACAATTTAGCAAAGAAAATCACTTTGTACTAAGAGATTGGTTTGTTGAAGAAAAGATTAACATCGTACGATTTGTAGAAAACGCAAGATGGTTTGATATTTAAGCGAAATACATCCAGGCTTATGTCAATCACTAAAGAGCCTGACATTTGTCTGGATTTTACACCACTTGATTTTCTCTTGTTCAGGGACGATTCTACAATTACAAGTAAACTAATTGTCGTTATTCCCCACAAAACGACGACAGTGCATTAAATTTTATCAAAATAATCATTTGGTATTTAGAGATTTATTAGTTGAATACAGGGTGTTGTTATTTTTCTTTTATTCGAGGTGTTTTTTTTTCAAGCTGATATATTTCTCGACGCTCACCCATCTATTCCAATTCAATCCTCGTTCCTCTTCTCTCTCGACCATTTCCGACGCCAGAAAACGGCACACAACACACATACTCACGTTACTCAAACAACCAAGTGCCGGATTGATTTTATTTAAAACTAATACCAGACAACTTGATCCCCAAATATTTAAAATGTAAACACGGCCGCGATGAAATCCGCCGCCGACGACGGCGCGCAAGCTGCGCGCCGAATGAGCGCCGCGACGACCGCGTTTTCGGCCCCTTCGTGCAGGCAGTTGGTTTCGCTGATCGACGGAAACACGTCCTGCTCACCACGAGCGATGTCCTGTGACTTCCTGACAAATCACCGGCGGGAAAGAGCCACCGGCAGCTGGAGCAGATCACTCTAACCTCACCGGTGAGTACCCCCATTAATAAATATCGAAATCGTCGATGGGCTCCGGCCGTTTCTTCGGCCAGACTTAGGTCCGGTCGGTGGAAACGTCCGTCGGAGTACGCGACCCGCCGCGACGCCTTTCCTCGCAATTCTAATTCGAATTAACGCCAACACGGGCGATTAACCGAATTTCTCACGGCCCACTCGAATGTGCGCCCGAAACGCGATCGTTTGTGCGTTTCGCGTGTCCCCCGTAATTGACGGCGCCTTATCGCGATGATACTAAAAAGGTCTATAAACGGGAAAGTGTAAAATCCTACTGGATTCCCATTACGCGCCCTTTAGGAATGCCTAATAGGCGACATGCGATCGTCGTTAAGCTCCGAATGTGAATTAGAGACGCGTTTTAGTCTTAATTCGGGTTTTATTATCTCCCGCCGGAGAATTAGATTAATTAGAATACATTGCTTAGTTAAATATCTTAGAATATCCTAGAAATTACTCACCAAATGCTCCAAATGCTGATATTAAATCGCTGCAGCCAATTCGCCGTCCATATTTGAGCCTACGCGAGTTTTCGCTGTTACAGCGCATGGTTAAGTTACCGTCGCTTAAAAACCATTCCCGTAACAACCGAGCACGCTTCTTTTTATTACTTAAAATATTTTTTCATCTAACAAATAATTTAATTAAATTCATGCTATTTACGTAGTTATTAAAACTGCGCAACAAATAACTTGTTACAGCAACTAGCAATAAGTGACAGATTACATGGAAATAGGGCTTCAAATAAGAATCGCTGTTTTTAAATGTTTGTTTATTTAACACAATATTTTTTTATTTCAATAAATATATAGTCGCGGAATCTGTAAACACTTGGTAAATTCAACTATCATTTATACACAAAAACTATGCTTTATTTCATATAAAAAAAATGTTTCCCAAATATGTGTTCTATTTTATTATTTTAAACATACCTATTTGTTAAATATATATTTTATATTAATGCAATAAATATAATATTAATTGCAGTTCATAAAATTCGATGCGTTTTATTTTAATGTTTTACGATATACATAAAATAATAAACATTATAATTGCAATTTGAGCTGTTAAATATATCTTTATTTCTAATTGTTTCAGCGATTTAATAAATAATGAAGTAGGTATTTGAATATTTTTATTGCACAAAAAAAATTAAGCGTTGTATAAATAGGAGTATTTTGACCTCTTGAAGATAACTATAGCGTTTAAGTAGAGACAAACGACTAAAATTAAAAATCAGTTATTTTTCAGAATTATAAAAAACCGGTGTGAGTATTTATTTGAAGTCATTTCCATATTTGGGGTATTTTAATAGATTCGAAAATAATTTTATTAATAAATCAGCGACTTTTTTCTTATTTATTTTTAATATTACTCGTTAAAAATAGATTGGATAAATAAAAATGTATTTTCGATCACCCGATTTCGTCCGAATAATTTATCGGCGATAACATGTCGTTTGCACCACGAGTTAATTAGACAAACGGTACCAACTCGCGACATTTGCACCAAATAAAAAAGGTCACCCGGCCCAGTGGACCGATGCCGGCGATATTACAACAATAAGTAATTGCGCCGTATCGGCGCAAACAAAGCCAAATATTGATATTCGGTGTGTTTCCTTTTGCAGATCGACGAGGAGCAGGAGGAGGCGCCCGGGGCGAAAAATCTCGAATTTTCAACTGGAAATGTCCCCGGAACGTCGACAAACAAGAAAACAAAAAAACATCGACCGTGGTGGCGTCTAAAAAACCCACAGACACACCTCCATAGGCATAACCTCGCAACTCCTGCCCACCGAAAGTGTGAAAACGGTGGGGGGAATGTCGCCCGGCGATTGGCCGGAACGCCAGAACTGACACTAGCCGACCAATCCGGGCGCGTTACCATCATTAACACAGTGAAGTGTTGCTCTTGTGGGGTTAGGCTCTATAGTCCTGTACTGTCCTCTCTCCGGTATAGAGGTGTTGCGTTTCACACTCAGATGAAATAACCCCATATCCTGGCTTGGGACAACTGCGACGCGCTACTAACTCTGAAAAGTGTGCGGGCCGATCGGAGACGGTGTTTCAGTGGACTGTCCACGGGACTGGCGTGGTGTTTTTTCAGTGTTTCGGTGTGAAATAGTGCGAGATCAGGAACGATGAGAGGCTGAGGGGGGTCCGTGCGAGAAACGCTATGCGAACATACGCCGGTGCGAGGGAATCGTCTCATTTATGATTGTTTTTATCGAGCGGTCAAGGAATCTACCCGATTCTGCCGCATCCAAGCTAAACAAATGCGTTACGAAACGGCGTTAGAAACAGCTCTAGAAACCAGTAAGGCGAAAAACGCGATGGCCTACCACCCCTTCTTGCAACTGCCCAGGCAGACGGACTTTAGCGTCTCCTCGCTGCTGACGGCCGCCAACAACAACGCCTCCTCGAACGCGTCGCCCACGGGGCCCGGCTTCTTTCCGACGGCGGCCCTCGCCGCGTTCGGGGCACAGCAGAGCCCGCACGGCTGCTACCCCGGCACTCTCATACCCAAGATTAACCACCCTCATCCGCACCACGCGCTCACAGGCCACCCCTATACCACGGCGGAGGACGTCGTGCTGGCGGCCGTCGCCGCTCACAACCACCACCCGGCGATGGTCCGGCCGCTCAGGGCCATCCAGCCGGAGGAGGACGGCGTCGTCGACGACCCCAAAGTCACCCTCGAGGGCAAGGACCTGTGGGAGAAGTTCCACAAGCTCGGCACCGAGATGGTCATCACGAAATCCGGCAGGTAAGAGGGGTTACCCTCTTCGGAGGCGGCTCTACTTTACACCATTCTTTCGCAATATCCAAGACGGCCAGAGAGTGAGCGTTACATTTTGACGAGGGAACAACGGAAACGGGCATATATTGAGAAAACGTGAACAAAAACGTTGATTTATTTATATTTAGACATACTACGTACGACGGAGATTAATCTTAAAAAGAAAACACGGAAACTTTCACTTCTACGGCTCGAAAAATATCAATCACTCCGAGATCAACGCTAATGGTATGTAATATTTCCTAGAATACATCGTTCTTGCGCGCAAAAAAAAAAATGTCAGAATGAATTATTAAATGTAGAAATTAATACGCGTAAAAAATTACCAACTAAAAAAACACGGGTCCAATCTACGGCGGAGCCTATGATAATTTGTTCTCTCGTGTATATTTTCCGAAAAACCCACGCATTGACGCTCCAAATTCGGAGTCCACCGGTGGGCGGCACGCTTTTTCCGATTCGATGAATGAAGAAAAAAAAAAACGCAAAAACTCGACGCCGCGCAATAACATTAATTCGGAATAACACTTATTTTTTTTCGGCAAATCTAATAATACGGAATCTCGGACGCTTTTTGTTCTTAACCGCATCATTAAATGGCTGACATCACTCGCCAAAGCGGTTTAAAAGTTTTTCTTTGTAGCGAAACCCAATAAAACCGATAAACGCTTATTAATGTAATTGCTAATGTCCAGGCATCGGTTACGACCGCAAAAAAAACGGCGTAATATCTTCCGATACGACGGATAAAAGGAGATTTAGTGGACGTTTTCCTTGGGTGGAATTGGGCCGTCGAAAAAAATCGCACTTAACATAACTCCGCGACACATAAGAAAAAAAAAGTGAAGGGCAAAGTAGAGAGCACTAAATTAATGTCGATTAATGAGAGTATTTTTAATTTATTTTGTATATCTAGTTAACAAAAGCACCGGTGGACTTAAAAATAAAAAATTAATCGCTGTAGTAGTACCAAAATATATTTTACTGTTATGTTACCTGTTACTAAATTTTTTTCTACCAATGATTCCGTTAAGCAGAAAGTCATTTCATACTATTTCTAATAAAAAATCTAACCACTGTACTTTTTCTATCAAAAATAATAGAAATGAGGCCAAAATTTCCTCTCTCTATATTGACATGTTTATCAATATATCCTCCTCTATATATTGACTTTCCATATTGAAATGTTTAAAATTGTCTACTCAGAACAAATAAGTATATACCTAAATAATAACGATTTAATATTTTGATTACACATCATATAACTTACTACGAAAACCCGTTAATGCAAACCCTCACAAAACCTTCTAGAAATTAATTAAAACCACAGGTATATCTTGAGTTGAATCGTATAAGCTATATACATTGTCAAAAGGGATTATTTCAATCAAGAGTTTGTTCTTTCCTTCAAAGAAACCCTCAGTTAGTTAACGAAATATATTAAAACACGAGTATATTTTATGTAGAGCATATTAATATGTACCTATGTAAGATTTAATTCAAGTTAATTAAATCGATTAATATAAAATTAAAACCAGATAAATTTAAATACGTTTAGTAATAACGGTTTATCAATATAATAAATCTATATTTATTCAAATAAAGAATATTTTTTTAATCGACTGAAATAAAATCAACAAGACCGAAATCTTAGCATCTTTTTATCCATGTAAAAAATGCTGTATTATGACAATAGATTATTGTTTAGTAAAAATCTAGTTGCCTAGATTTTCGGGTGATCATTTAATTTGTTCACGACTGTAATTAAATTTCATAAAAATACACAGTGGGCTAAAAAGTCGGTTTTTTTTTGTTGTTTCGCTAAAATTCCTTTCTGGGATAGATTTAACTCATTATTGTTATTGGACTCTCGACAACATGTTATGAATATCAAATTATCTAAAATTAATTTAAAAATAAGCCTCATGTTTGCTGGAGTTGTTAAAAAATCGTGTTTCGAAAATAATTGAACATCCGTTATATTTTAAATATACAGAACAATAGATCTGGAGATCGAACGAGAAAAAAATCTCCTGTTTATGAATTTGGAACAAAGAACGACGTAAATGCATTATATATCTCCATTTTGGCCAAAAACGATCTTTTTTTCGAAAGCAAACTCTTTTTAGTCCACTAAAGGCGATACAATACAAAAAAGTCAACCTCCATGAATATCAGTGAAATCTATAATACAAAAAACACTAAAAATGTATTAACTAAAACGCTCTATAATATAGACAAAGAATATTTGTTACTGTATGGCTAAAGCAACGAATTCTTTTACGTTTTCATTTTTTATTTAAAGCGCGGTTTTAAAGAAAAGTAATAAATTAACTAGAACTTATAACTAAGAAAAGCCTTCAAAACCACTCTGATAATTTTCTATAACAAAATAAATGAAAAATAAGTATCTTGTACACACATGGAAAGGAAAATACATTTTTATTATATTTTATCAACTTTTAATTGTCTAAAGAAATAATTTACCGGCCACACTTTCATTCGGTTTACTTCTAAAGGAGGAAAATCAAATTCTAAGCAATTTAAATATAGAAAAAATTATATAAAATTCATTATTATGTCTATATAATATAATATGCCTATAAAAATCTCAAAACTGATCATTTAGATATGAAACTATGCACTGTACGTTTATAATAATCGTGGAAGATAATAAAATACACTATGGCATTTTTCCTAAACGCACAAAAGCGTTATATACCGCATATTTATAAAAAAAAATTAACAATTAGCCATACAAAGAGATGACATACAAAATCACTCCACATAGAAAACAGCCACATATTCATTATATCTCTGACAAACGAGACTGCCGAAAAGAAAAAAAGTGAAACCATATCGTTGACGACGTTGACATATTCCCCGAAAAAATCCGACAAATATCACCGAAAATTTCGTCGAAATCCGCTCGTTTTCTTCGTACCGCGCGTATCAGCGCAAGACCGGCGAGCATGACGCTGGCATTTTCTAAATCAAACGAGCCAAAAATGTAATGATATAACAGGCAAAAAACCCGGCTTAAATAATGCCTAAACAAAGTAACGCAACAATCGCCTTTTTTTCCTCCGCTTATTATTTTCTTTCGGGCCAACGCAGACGGCTGTGAAATATTAAATGTTTTTAAAATTAATAACCAAATACGTTTTGTTATTAATCCGGGCTATAAAATTACGGGAGGAGGAGGTAAATAAATAAATTAACGTAGGTAATGGGATTTGCGACTACGGTAAGATGTATTAAAAAAAAAAGCCAACCGACCAATTGGGAACGTACATATGAGAAAAACGTATTTATTCCGTCGAATAATTTTTTCTTGCGGTACCGCGAGTCCGGGCATCGTTCGAGGGAAATCGCCGGAGTCCGACGGCAAACGCGCTCGCACGCCAAAGGAAATCCTGCATTTATTCAAGTTAGATAATGTAGAAATATTTTATTTTTACTTTTATTACGCTCAGATAAATTTTTGTTCGAACGGTTATAATGTCCAAATATTTTAAAGTAATCACTAAAATAAAGAGATATTAAGTACCAGTTTCCAGGGCTAATTCCAAGAACGTATCCTGAAATGCACAGAAAACTTGAAAAAAATTAATAGGTTTATGTAAAGCTGTCGTCAAGACTTGGTCAAGAATATAACTAGTTTCATAAATCCGATTGTTCAAATAGATTCAAGAATTTCCAGTAAGAAAGCCTACATACAATAGAATAATATTTTCGGATACTAACGAGGCATCTTCATTAAAGTCATAAGTTCTCCAAAGAACGGTCAGATTTTTTATATATTTTTTAATATAATAAATTAAAAAAAAATTCACAAATATAAATAACATTTTTCTCCCATGTCTTTTTTTAATGTAACGTATTTATAACATATTATAAAGCGTAAATTTTGTGAATACGAAAATTGACAAAAACAATTCTTATCCCAAAAATACAAGTGAAATCCTGAAGTGAAGTAGAATTATTGTCAATGGTTTTTCAATAACTATTTTCATAAATACGATTTTTCAAATAGATCTCCAAGAATTTCCAGCAAAAAAAGTCATCCAAATAACAGTCAGATTTTGAATATTCTTAATAGGTATGAAAATTAAAAAAGAAGTTCCACAGATATTAATTAAATTTTTTTTTCTTTGTCTCTTTCTAACAAAACGCAACAAATATTATAGAGCGTCGATTTTCTGAATAAAAAAGTCGACAAAAATCATTCTTATCCCAAAAATACAAGTGAAATCCTGAAATGCATGAAAAAATCGAAAAAATGAAGTGAATGAATAGATTTATCTAGAATTATCGTCACTGCTCTTTCAAGCTTATAACTATTTTCATAAATACGATATTTCAAATAGACTCAAGAATTTCCAGCAAAAAAACCTACAATAATAGTATTAGTAATATTTCCTAATACTAACGAGACATCTTCATTAAGTCCTTTATAAGTCCTTCAAAGCACAGTCAGATTTTGAATGTTTTTTAATATAAAAATAAAAAAAAAACAAATAATAACATTTTTCTCCCTTGTCTTTTTTTACTATAACGCAAAACATATTATAAAAGGTCACTTTGTAAATACCAAAATCGACAAAAATTATTTTTATTCCAAAAATACAAGTGAAATCCTGAAGTGAAGTAGAATTATTGTCAATGTTTTTTCAAACATAACTATTTTTATAAATACGATTTTTCAAATAGATCTCCAAGAATTTCCAGCAAAAAAAGTCATCGAAAAAACAGTCAGATTTTGAATATTTTTAATAGATATGAAAAATTACAAAAAAGTTCCACAAATATTAATAAATCTTTTTCTCTTTGTCTCTTTCTAATAAAACGCAACAAATATTATAAAGTATAAATTTTGTGAATTCAAAAATCGACAAAAATCATTCTTATCCCAAAAATACATGGAAAACTCGAAAAAATGAAGTGAATGAATAGATTTATCTAGAATTATCGTCACTGCTTTTTCAAACTCAGGTATAACTATTTTCATAAATACGATGTTTCAAATAGATCTCCAAGAACTTCCAGCAAAAAAAGTTATCCAAAGAACAGTCAGCTTTTGAATATTTTAATAGGTATGAAAAATTAAAAAAAAGTTCCACAAATATTAATTAAATTTTTTTCTCTTTGTATTTTTCTAATAAAACGCAACAAATAAACAAAGCCCCCAATTTTGTCAATTCAAAAATCGACAATAATCATTCTTATCCCAAAAATACAAGTGAAATCCTAAAATGCATGGAAAACCTAAAAAGAAGGAGGTGAATGAATATATTTATCTAGAATTTTACGAAGATACATAATTTTACCTAAATACAATTTTACAAAGAGATCTCCAAGAATATCCAACAAAAAAAAGCCCGCAACAGTAATATTAGTAATATTTTCTGATAATAACGAGGCATCTTCATTAAAGTCCTTATAAATCCTCAAAAGCACAGTCAGATTTTGTATATTCTTTAATAACAAAAATTAAAAAGATAATTCCACAAATATTAATAATATTTTTCTCCCTTGTTTTTTTTAATATAACGCAACAAATATTATAAAACGTCAATTTTGTGAATACAAAATTCGACTAAAATGATTTTTATCCCAAAAATTCAAGTGAAACCTTGATATGCATGGAAAACTAGAAGTGAATGAATAGATTTATCTAGAAAAAATTAAGGGAATGAATAGATTTATCTAGAATTATCTTCAATGCTTCTTCAAGCTTATAACTATTTTCATAAATACGATTTTTCAAATAGGTCCCCAAAAATTTCCAGCAAAAAAGCCTACAACAATAGAAATAGTAATATTATCTAATATTAACGAGGCATCTTGATCAAGGTCCTTAGAAGTCCTTCAAAGTACAGCCCTAATCTATTCTTAAATATGTCTTTTATTACTATTCATTTCATCGCTATTTGCCAAATAATAAACTCTCTTACCTTGCCGATAAACGGAACAGTCTACATGAGCCTAGCCATAAAACAAGCCACGGTATGAGATAAGAGCCATTTGGGATTTTTTATTTAGCAAATAGCGATGAAATAAACTATACATATTTTGATAATTTTTTAATATCTAGCAAAAACTGTTTTAAAAAATTCCACAAATATTCATAACATTTTTAACCCTTTTTTAATATAACGCAACACATATCATAAAGCGCCAATTTTGTGAATACAAAAATCGACAAAAAGTGTTAATATCCCAAAATTACAAGTCAAAAAAATGACTAACGCAACATCGTACTAAGGAGGCATCTTTGCAAGAAGCATCAAACTTCAACCCTCACTCCTGATATTTCTCTCTAAAATATCGTCCGTATTTCACGTCGTTATTATGTCTTAACAACAAAAATTTGTTCTAAAATGTATCATAAATAAAAACGTTATCACGTACAGAATTATTTCTATCCCAAGACTATAAATTAAAAAATAGTGCCTAAACTATCACCAGCAAATTTCTGTATACGTTTGTTGTTATATCACTCAAAAATACCTGATTACTAAGATATATAATATAATTAATATACCGAGAGGTGAATTTTAATATCGTAAATCATAATAATTTAATATCAATAAAACAGTCGAGTCGAACACATTTGCATGATTTGTGTCAGATCAAATTTATTTGCCATCAATATAATCTATTGCATCGGATGTATTTGACATAAAAATTTAACATTTTGCAGCAATTACACGTTTGTCTTACACAATTCTGACTTCAGTACGAGTGCAATTTCGGTTATTTCCTAATCTCATATAATTATTCAATTTACAATTTTAATTTCTATTATCGAAAATAAATTCGATGCGCTATTCGGTCACCGACTGTGGTATGTCAGAAAATATCAGTCATCGAGGAAATGGCATAATT
This sequence comes from Rosalia funebris, assembly GCA_037954035.1. Taxonomy (NCBI): domain Eukaryota; kingdom Metazoa; phylum Arthropoda; class Insecta; order Coleoptera; family Cerambycidae; genus Rosalia; species Rosalia funebris. Next base: position 27,823,341 of record JAZFAV010000003.1, on the reverse strand, counting down.
TGGAAAACCTTAATTGAAGATTCGCGCTAACAATTTTTTTTTCACATCTGGGTCAGCCACATCTAGGTACCGACTCATGTGTAAAAACGATTTTTTTTGTGATAATTTTTACAAACGAATACTTTATCTTAGTTGAAAAAAAGCTTTCACATATTTAGAAGAAAATCGTCTTTTAGAACATATCCATGCGCCTCTTAACAGCCACAACTTAGCCTCATCGAGAACTACATCGATGTGCCTTTTAACAGCCATGACTTAGCCCCATCGAATTAAAATGCCGTACATCACAAAATTCTTTCGTTTCTTCAAAGAGATCTTGACACATTTTGGCTCAATATGCCACGTATTACGAGCGAAAAAACCCGATTTTTTTAGGGTCTCATGTTAAAACTCATCCTAACGTTTTTTTTTTCTGCTTCAACCACATCAAGATATAGATAAAAACGATATTTTTCCTGGCGTTCTCGACAATTTTCGTTAAAAACAAAAATTTACGAGAAAACTCTCTTACAGAATACATCGATGCACCCCTTACAGCGAACTTAGGCCCCATCAAATTAAAATATCATATATCGTGTAATAGCGAGAGGGAGGAAAAATATTCCTATTTCCAAGCCAAAAAAAAAAAAATCTTAGTCCATTTGTGTAAATAAACCAAGCGTCAAAATTAGATAGTATAGTTTATATATACCACAGCGACGGGCATATATATCTACCCCTACTGTATAGTCTTTTGTAAGACTATACAGTATTATAAGACATTGTCTTTATTTAAAATTTCATTGCTTTTTTTACATAACAATTAGGTGTCGGAAATTGCTGTCCAAAGCGAAAAAATATCTCAAAGTCCAACTACAGGTTCTCCAAACACTGATATAGATAACAAATATATTAGCTATATTGAAAAACAAATCCTATTTTTATTCACTGCTTTAATAACCAACCTATTTTTGTTTATCGGAACGACGTATTTATTACCCAGGACTAGGTTGATGAATCTTGAAAACTACAAAAAACCATACACAATTCCTATACAGTAATTACGAAAATGTTCTGAAACACTCACGCTATATCCTCCCTTCGTTTGTCTTATGACTAGATTTGAACTCATTCCAAACAGTCCACTATAAGAGATTCTATTAAAAAATAGCAAACATGCTCTCAAAATCTCTTACCGCATCCACACCCCGTTTGCCCAACGTTCTCTACCCTTTTACGCAGCGTTACCGGCTACATGTTAGTTCAAGATACTTCAACACTCATTCGCAGACTACCGTATTTATTACCCAGGACTAGGTTGATGAATCTTGACAACTACAAAGAACCATACATAATTCCTATACAATAATTATAAATATGTTCTGAAATACTCACGCTACATCCTCTCTTCGTTTGTCCTATGACTAGATTTGAACTACTTCTAAACAGTCCACTATAAGAGATTCTATTAAAAAAATCGCAAACATGCTCTCAAAATCTCCTACCGAACCCAAACCTCGTTTGCCCGACGTTCTCTACACTTTTACGCAGCGTTACAAACTTCCGAACCCCCAATCGAACACACGTACACACTCACATGCACATCTCTTGCTCTGGATGTACGTAATTCAAAGCTTTTTAAGCAGAATGTACCGAGCATAGAACAGGGTGCCGATAATTAGGGCTTTTCTGAAGACCTAAGCTCTCTTGCACCCTATTACACTTCAGTCTGTCTTTTCATATAGGGTTAACCTCTTACGTCCCTTTGCATTTTGCTATGTGCATAGACGGGCTCGAGCCGTTCGGAGTTTACTTATTGAAAAGGGATTTCAGAGGTGGCGCGATGGCGAATACGCGGCATCGTACGGGGAGCCGAAGAAAAAAAATAGAAAACGACAATTTAGTTGACGATATGCGGTTAGGAGTTCACTGTCTTTTTTACTGCTTTATGTCCACGAATATGTGATTTGGTGCTATATAGTGTGTCCCAAACTAGTACAGCACTTTAATAGCTGTACATTTATTCTGTTTTTTCAACATCGTGACATTCTTCTGGAATAAATTTCATTTTTTCAGTCGCAAGTCACATAACCTAACCTTAGAGCTTGACTAAAGCTCATGTCAATCAAATCAAGTCTGGTAAACATTACTATAAGCCGGGGCTACTTAGACATAATTTCAAAGGTTTTTCTTGGTTTTACAAAAAATTAAGACGTTAATTCGAGCTCGCTATAGCTTATCTATCAATAGAACCTTTGGATTTAAAATCTATGAGAAATGAATTGCACCCCCAGTTTCTTTTAATTTTTTTATTTAAAAAGATGTCAAATTAACCTCTAGTCCGGGGTTAGTTTGACATAGCACTATTTTTGAATAGAAGTCAAAATTAAAAATAGTACGGGTTTATTTGACACCTTTTAAACAAAAAATATATATGACATTACGTTCTTATAATTATTTAAAGGGTAAAACATAATAAAAAAAGTCTTTGAATAAGAAATATCAGATATTTATTTAAACAATTTCTTACTCATTAATAGGACTTTCGTTACAATCTTATAATAAGTATTCTGTCAAAATCAGTCATTACAAATAATTAACAATCTTATTATTATTACTAACAATCTCTTAGAAACATTTAAACTTAATCAACGTTTACAAAAATAAAAAGTAGAAAATTAGCGTGAATCTTCACATCGCTTACACTCGTAAGTTAATTTTTTAGACCCTCTGTTACAAATGCCACGTACCCACTGGAGACAGGTGACGTAGCAGATCCAGTCTTTTGTTGAAGTATAGTGATTGTAATCACATTTGCAAATTGTGTACAGGTTAGCCTCGTCTCTATTTTTCTTCTCACTAAGTGGGATGTTCTCATCTTCAGATGAACTAGAACTGACAAAGTTTTGTTGCCTTGTATCTTATTATTTTCTTTGAATTGGGTACAGATCTAGCAGGTCTTTGGGAAAGTCCAGAAGTTGATGCAGTTGTTGGAATATTCTCTTTATTTTGCTCAATAATAGCTTCCTCTTCGTTTTGCACCGAAATGGATTCCACCTCGTTTTGCTCAGAAACTGCTCCCTCTTGATCTTGCCCAATAGTCGCTTCAGCTTGTGTTGCCTCAAAAGACTGTGTTTCAACATTAATAAATTGAGTGCTTGGTCTGTGGAGGATTTTTTTACCTCTTCTGTGCGCAATCTCTCTGAATTGTAGCCCCTCGTTTCTTTGAGGAATTCGAGTAAGCTATTGTCGAGAACTCTTCTTGATTCTTGTGTCTGCTTCGACGGAATCTTTCGCAGCACAGCTTGGGTATCAAATGGATAAAGTCCGCAAGATCTGAAGGAGCTTTGCAAATTGTTTTTTAATTTGGGAGTAAAAGCATCTATTAACTTTTTCAATAACGATGGAGACTGCTCTTTTGGTATCGACCCCTTTCTTCTAGATTCTTGCCGCCATTTATCAAGAACTTTACGAAATTGTTTTTTCATGGAAGCGAATACCCCGACATCTAGGGGCTGTAGCATATGAATTGAATTTGGTGCATGAATTGTGAAATAAATATTACCTAGTGCAATTTTTATGACTTTCGGCGCAAAGTGAGAGGCTACCGCCCCTCTCACCTGCCCTGCGTTCTTGTCTCGCGCGAAATTGAGGGTCAAACACAAAGACGTTCTATGTCAATGTAGCCCCAAAAACTATCCAAAGTTACCCGCAAAGTCAATGTAACTCCGGTTTACAGTATTGTAATCTCCTACTGTCTTGAACCTAATTTTAGTTTAAAATTTTAGAACGCATTTTCATAAGTTTCTGGACCACAAATTTATTTTTAAAGACAAAAATTAATATTTTAAGAGAACCAGGTAGAATTGTCTGAATAATCGAATCGTTCACAATCAATCGCCCGGTATACCGACGACATGGACCGAGAAACGAAGCGTCCACGTAGCCGACACACAAAGCAACGTCGATATATTACCGGAGGGGTAGTAGTAGCTTATAAAGGAATTCGTAATCCTTCAGATAGCACTGGGGCATATCTTTGATAGCACTCGACGAGGCTCTACATCATAGGATGCGTTGACGCGTTCGGCCGTGCCTGAAATAGAGAGATGATTACCTTCGGCCGCCTCCACTTCCAATTCCGAGTAAATTTCCCAAAGGTGCCAAACCCGAGTCGTCTCGAGTCTCGAGGAAAAACTACGGGGCCGCCCCGGTAGCGGTCTAAATTATCGGGCAAATATGGAGGGGGGCGCACCTGCCGCCGCCCCTATGAGCACGAAATTTAACGCGAAGGATGTTTTCGCGAAGCGATTCACGATCACAGTTTTATTACACGCATACGCGTCAAGGCGACGTCGACAATCTCTCACCTGGTAATTAATTCGTCCGCTATTCTGCTGGTATCAATATTGAGGCAATAACAGCTGACCAACACCTTGCCGCGATCTAATTCCGTACGCGTACCCTCGTAAAAAAATCAGGCAGCTATAAAGAACAAGGTGTTCCTCAAGGGTCCGTATTGTGACTCGTACCGATTTCGATGAGCGTTAACGACCTGTTTCGCGAATTGTATCGCCATCGTGGCTACTTTCCACTAAATTAACTGTTCATTTATTCCACTGGGCGGTTTTCCATTTAGAATCGAGGATCTTTTACATTAGTACGATGATGACATTTTTTGCCTAAACGACAAAAGATACGAGACGATATACGTTAACACTACCATCATGAGCTAAGTAACATGTCGCCAAACACGACAGCAAACCTAAATTGAATTGTTTGTACTGACATCGATTCAGGTATATCAAAGTACGTGTGACGGCATCTCGGCTGCCGAAAAGTTACTAGAGTGGAAAACCAGTTAGAATATAGGGTTCGTGAGCAGCTTTAATTATGCTGATCTTTAAATCTTCAGCGCCAATGTTAAAACAATTGATTTTATAATTTCGTTCAGACATCCGGCAAAATATGAAATTAGTTCGAAAAAAACTCAAGAATTTTCACGTTTGACACGTTTTCTCTAACACCTACCGAATGACAAGTATATTCAAATTACGTACCACTTGTAATCATATCTCTTGTACACCACTGATGGTAATAAATCAATAAGAAAAACGTCCCGGCGTGGTTAAAAAATTAATTTATGCCACCAACAAAGTGAAGAAAGAAAATGGTCTTTAAAACATGTTAACGGTTAACATCGTTTCTTCATAATTATTTCTTTGTATTGAATTGATGCGGTCGTGGGTAAACAAGTAAAAGTAGTGTAGGTATTGCAGATCGCATGTTAGATTGAAACAAAAAGTGAGCGACTAGCCAAGAGATCATGGTCTACTTAGTTTAGAACGTACTCGTAGATTATCATTAAGCCGGCTAGTCAAATAGAAGCGAGAGCGTGTAGAAGACTTGTGAATGAACTCGGAAGGATGTGTGGATGGATAAAAAAAATTGTGCAGACGATATATTGCATATATACAGAATGGTTACAAGTTGATAGGGATCTTAATGATAGCCAATAAGCGTGAAACTTTGAAGAGTAGAAAATAAAATTTAGAAAATGCTTAATAATCCGTAATTATACAGGGTGTTTCAATAGGGACGCGCGAAATTTGTTACGTTATAGCGGTCATGTTGTTAGAGGCAACACCTGTTGTAAATTGTTCAGTAGTGTATAGCAGATCACCATGGAATGTTATAGCGTTCAACAACGTGTGCAAATCTATTAACCAATAAAAAAATATTTATTTTCCAAATTTAGGAAAATTAACTTGGACGGATTTCTTTTCGCTAGAAGAACATACGAATGGGCTTCTGTTATCGGATTTCGTAGCAAGGGAGGTTTAAAAAAAGTATGACGTATAAAAATCGACCTCCTTCCCTTAAAAACTTCACGGCTTCAGAGCGGAAGGCAGACATAGAGACGAGGACAAAATGGAAAATAATTTTTAAATAGCGGAATGTTACCAGTACTAAACTGAGTAATTGATTCAACTGACATTAAAAAATTTGTAGGGTACTTGTAGGTTGTATATAAACTTGTAGGTTTTGTTATTTAAAACGTGTATTAAATTTTTTTAAAACAACGATTTTTAATAACACCGTCAATGTGCGAAGTACTGTAGAACTTTCATGTTTTAAAAAGTGCAATATAATTGTCACAATTTTTTTTTTTTCGTGGATGCGTTCGAGCCGTATTTCTCAGGAGAATACATTTTTCGATACCCGATACGTCCATAAATAATAAAAAAATAGGCAGCGAGCGGCCATTAAAAAACAAACCACCTTATTAACTTCAAGATATATCCACAAATCCAAAGTAGATGACTTGATTTGGGAGAAAGGAAAACGCACAAATTATAGTGGTATCGCCAAGGAGTCGTCGCAGCAGAGGTGGGATAATTCCACGGCCATTAAAAGGTGAACCCACCGTGGGCTCACCTGCCCATCTAGCCCACTGAGGCTATAACAACGTTGTTAACTAACAAGTATATCATAATAACAAACTCCGGAGCGGACCAAGGCGAGGTGACTTGGTGACCGAACCCGCCGACGCGCCTCTATCCGCCTGGTCCGCTGTACCTACCTCAGTCGCCGGGATGATAAATACGAAATTATACCTTATTGATATACCTCGTAAGATCCAGCATCGCCGGGCGCGGTCATTAACGGAAAAAACAAAAGTATTACGCCGTTTGGTCAACCCGGTGATGATATGTTTAAAACAAACGTATCATTACCGAGTTTTTATAACCGAATTTCGGTTTGTTTTCCCAAACTAAGTGCGATAGTCTGGATGTGTGGTCCTCGTGGCTGCGGGACCACCATCTGTCTATAGATCGGAACACCTCGCGTCTGCAGAGCCGTTATTAGACGTTTGATGGGGCACCATAAATCTTCTTCTAATAACCTCCAATGAGGTTATTCGAATTGGTTAATTGCCTTTTCACGGGCAATAATTCGGCTGTCGATGTGGACGAGGACGAGGACGAGGCCCAGGGAACGTCGATTAGTCTGATGAAAAATGACCAGACGTTGGTTATTTCAATTTGGAAACGGAAACGCGAACTGTTAGATTAGACCCCGAAAACGATTAAAACGGAACCTCGTCAGACCACGATGGATACCTGGGGGTTCCACGTGAAAATCCCAAGTACTACCTGTATAAATCGACGCTGGAGTGGACGGTGCTATAAGTCTCGACCGTAGAAATAATTGATGGAGGCCTCGGTGAAGTAACAATCTTCCAATTCGTCAAAAATACTCCGACTCCACCCCGATAATAACAGGCATCGCCGTTGTGTTTCACTTAAAATTACATAATGATCCACTAAATCTCGTCGACCGGTATCATTAAACCAAAATCTTCGATCAATATTTGATAAGGTGTGCTTAATACTAATAATAGAGATATAACACAGGCGACAGGGTACGTCCTATCGATTTCTGTTTAAAAGCCGAGCCTCGGCCTTAAATTGAAATAAAAGATACACGTATATAAGGCGAGAGAACACTTCGAGCAGGCACTCCACTCGAGGTGGCAGAAAATTGTGGCGGAGCGGGCGCTACAAATATGGAGATAATGAAAGGAGCCCTTTACCCCGAATTTCGCGAGAAAAACGCTTTTTTATTGTGTCAAGTGGCGGAGCGCGAGAAGCCTTGATATTTTCATTAGATTTTCACGTGGAAAGAAAATTGCGATACTCAAGTCGAATGCGAATACAGAACTGCCCAAAACTGAATCGCTGAAGACAAAAATTATTACAGTTCTACAAGAGAGGGACAGTTGGTTCTTACAAATTGGAACTAGGTTATTCAAAAACCTCCCTCAATTACTAGAAGCTAGAAAAACACGTAGAAGAAACGTAGACATATGTTCCGTTTTACAGATGCACGATAAATTATGGATAAAGAAGATTCCTGTTGTCTCGAAGATACGTTAATAGCAGTGTTTGGTAATGGTTTGGATTCAGCTCCAGGAGCTTGAGAGACCAGAAGGTTGTCGATGATGGGAGACTTCAAAAACTCCTTCTTTTTTAACGCTTTTAAAAAACAAAATAATTAACGTAACGCTCTTTCTCTGGAAGTGTAGAGCTTTTGCTCCAATCTTCTTTGGTATCTCTTCTGTTGGCTTATATTTTATTGTCATGCCTATTATCAAAAAATATAAGTTCGCATAGTTGAAATTGGCCTTCAATTACAGTGTGCGACAGCGGCAGTGTATAGAACAGACTTTCTTGTAGCTGTTTTGGTAGTGGACATGGATATTGGGCAAGATCTGATCAGAATTGCGATTCAAAGTTGGCCTTTCAAAGCAAAATACCTCCTCCAGGTATCTATTAACACGACTAGGGATTTCTCCTCCAGAATCTTTCGCAGAATTAAATCAAGGTTCTTGTCACGTCTCCATATATTCTGGTGATCAACAACTGTCAGTTCTTTAGGGAAATCAAGACTTATTTGTGAAAACGTGTGAGTTGTTTCAGCTTTTATTCCACATGAATTCTAAGGCTTTCGACTATCAAAAACTTCCTGGTCTATATATATTTCTTCCAGTGATCAAGGACTGTCACGATCTTCAAAGAACAACAAGACTGATGAACACTATGGAAAGGAAGACGACTGACATGAGGTCAAGAAAAGTCTATCGATGAAAACCCTACCAGGTCTTGCGAATGTGGGAAAAAAGCTTCTACCAGTAGGTCGCGCACTAACCAAAGACTCCCAACACGTCTCTCTGCAATCTCCGATTATGTAAACAGTATCGCGGTCGCCGTCAGATTTTCGACCGCGCGTGTATAACTTTCATCGGGCCAACCTAATTATGCGTTGTTACTGGAACCGAAAAAAAGTCGTTCTGCATTAGATTTAACACGGTGTAGAAATCAATTTGGTGAACACGGCCAATTAAAAAATTATTCACAGACGTTTTTGCGCCCATCGGGTTTATTTTCACGCGTAGTCGACGAGAGCGCGCCGCCAATTTTCGGATTTATTTGAGACGGCTGGCAGGAAGACGACCGAATCGGGATGATTCGATTAAACAACCGTTCCGAATGGCTTTAGTAACGTTCCAGAATAGAAGGTTGAATGTTGTATATTGCGCATACATTTATGGACGGTATGGTTTTCAGAAGAAAAACTGTGAAACTGTGTAAACTAATTTCTTAATAATTCAGAAAACTATTTTGTTATCAAATTTCAACCCTGTGTCGCTTTCAAATTACTACATCCCTAATAGGAATCTAACAACCTCGATATCGACGGTAGATAACCCTTAAAGCTTCTACTAAGGCAATCTAAACATAAAACTGCCCTAATAATTTATTTGCAGACGATACGAATGTTCCAATGAAAAAGCACGAGGTGTATGGGGAAAAATTACAAAAAAAAAATCATTACATCCCAAACATACCTCCTGGAGTCTCAATTTTTACAACAGACGACCCTTAGAGCATCTATTAAGTCATTCTAAACATAAAACTGCCCGAACAGTGTTGTTACGGACGCTATGGTTTTTTTAATGGAAAAGCACAAGGTTTTGCGGAAGAAAATTATTTAAAAAATCACTATATCCCCAGTAGGCAGCTCACAGTCCCGATATTTACTATAGGGAACTCCTAAAGCCTCTACTAAGTCACACTAAAGATAAAACTGAATTAATATTTTTTTACAGGTGCTACGATTTTTTAAATGAAAAATAACAAGATATTTGGGGAAGCAAATTACAAAAAAATTCTTCACATTTCCAGTAGGCATTCCATAACCTCGATATTTACGACAGGCAACTCTTAGAGCCTCTATTTACTCATTCTGAAGATAAAATCTCTCTAATAATATTTTTGCGGACTCTACGAATTTTTTAATGAAAAATAACAAGATATTTGGGGAAGAAAATTACAAAAAAAAATTAAATTCCCAATAGGCCTTTCACAATCGCTATATTTACGACAGGTACCTTTTTTTTAGCCTTGATTAACTCACTCAGAAGATAAAACCCCTCTAATAATATTTTTGTAGACACTACGATTTTTTTATGAAAAAGTACAAGGTTTTTCAGCAGAAAATTATTTAAAAAATTGCTACATTCCGAATAGGCCTCCCACAGCCTGAATATATACGAAAGGCAATCCTTAGAGCATTTGCTAATTCTCTCTAAACATAAAACCGTGCTAATAATTTTTGTACAGGTGCTACGAATTTTTCAATGAAAAAGTACAAGATTTTTGGAGAAGAAAATTACAAAAATTCACCATATCCCCAGTAGGCCTCCCACAGCTCGAGTATTTACAAAAAGCAATCCTTAGGGCCTCTACTAAATCACCTCTAAAGATAAAACCACCCTATTACTTTTTTTCGGGACACGAATTTTTTAATGAAAAAATTAAGGATTTCTAAGAAAAATAAAAAATGCTACATCTCGAGAAGGCCTCCCGCAGAATCGATATTTATGACAGGCAACCCTTAGAGCCTCTACTAAATTACTTTAATAACAAAATTGTCCTAATATTGTTTTACGGCCGCTACAATTTTTTTAATGAAAAAATCCAAGTGTTTCGGAAAAAAAATTACTACATCTTCAGAGGGCCTCCTACCGCTATGATATTCAAGAAAGTCAACCATTCAGCCCCTGAAAAGTTATTCTAAAGAAAACAACACCTTAATAATCCGTTTGCGGACACTGCGAATTTAAAAAAAATACGTTCCCACTGAAAAAAAAACTAAATTGCTACATCTCTACTGCGTCTCGTACAGCCTCGATATTTATGAAAGGCAACCCTTAGAGGCTCTACTAAATCACTTTAATGACAAAACTGCCCTAATATTTTTTACCGACGCTATGAATTTCTAATAAAAAAGTACAGTCTTTCGGAAAAAAAATCACTGCATCTCCAGTAGGCCTCCCGCAGCTTCAATATTTAAGAAAGACAACCGTTAAAGCCTCTAAAACGTCACTCTAGAGATAAAACCACTACAATATTCTTTTTTGGACGCTGCGAATTTTTTAAAGAAAAAGTACAAGTTTTCTCTAAAAAAAAATAAACTAAACCGTTACATCTCTAGTAAACCTCCCACAGCCTCAATATTTTCAAAAGGTAACGCCTAGAGCCTCTACTAAGTCACCCTAAACATAAAACTGCCCTAATATTTTTTTTACGGATGCTACGAATTTTTCAATGAAAAAGTACAAAGTTTTCCGTACAAAATTATAGAAAAAATCGGTACATCCCCAATAAGGCTCCCTCAACTTTGATATTTATGACAGATAACCCTTAGAGCCTCTACTGAGTAATTCTAGAGATAAAACCGCCCTAACAGGTTTTTTACGGTCGTTACGGAATTTTTTAACAAAAAAGTACTTCTTTTTCGGAAAAAATTATTTAAAAAATTGCTACATCTCCAGTAGACGTCCGATAGACTTGATATTTACGAAAATCAGCCTATGGGGCATCTACTAAGCCACTCTAAAGGTAAGACCGCCCAAACATTTTTTTATGGGCGCTACGACTTTTTTAGTAAACAAGTATAACATTTTTTGGAAACAAATTCATCACATCCTCAGTAGGCTTTCCACAATTTCGATATTAACGACAGACTATCCTTAGAGTCTCTACTAAAGATAAGGCTGCCCTAATATTTTTTTCATAGGCGCTACAAATTTTTTAATGAAAAGAGAAGAAGAGTGGCCTGTATCTCATTTATTTGTGGTCCTGAAGGGCTGGAAAACAGTAATGAAACAATAACTCCAACTCGACTTGCTGAATCCGATTCTAAAGTCAAAAAACGAGATTTAACCAAGTCGATTTTTAAGGAATTTTGGCTGAAAAAATAACTGAATTCCTAAAGTCGATTTTTTACACATTTTAGCGTGTATAAAAAAATAACCACGCCCCAAGGAGACTCCCTGCAACCCTTATATTCACCAAGTCCCTAATGATCACCAATAAATGTACCTCATCAAATATTGATCAAAGATTTTGATTTCATGACTGATTGTGAGTGACAGCGCGAGAGCGCGTCGTGGTCTATTATTACATAATTTTATGGAAACACGCGTTAATGTCGACTATTACCAGGTAATAGTCTTGAGTATTTTTGCTGGAAATGAAATATTATTACTTCATCAAACGCTGTGCATCAATTATTTTAGCTAAATTCCCACGGTAATTTCGAACGTCGAAAGTACAAGAAAATTGAGATGTTTAAATGTGATGTTATGTGTCTGTGAAATAATACCATCATGAACAAGGTAAAATACTGACGAATATAGGTAATTAATTTACAAAAAACATACTTTTTTGAAGTCGGATTAGGAGAAAGAATATACGTTTTGAAGAGACTAAGGGTTTAATACATTACATAATGTAAATAAATCGAAATAAATAAAATTTAAAAGCCTGGAATTAGCGTCAAAATTTGTCCAACCAATTAACAAAATATGTTTTCAATAGACAACCAGATTATATTTAATCAAAAATCTGTTTTGGAAAACATTGTTGCGTATAAGAACAAATAAGCTAATATAATGGCCATTTCTTTCATTCGCCAGAACTTGACTCGAGTGGTATTTCACACAACACTCTATTATTTTCTAAACCTTTTCATGAGATATTTATTTAAATAACATAAAATATTAATTCACATATCACAATTTAATTCAATGATTTGTTTTATCATAACATAAAAGGTATTTTTTTTTTTATTTTAAGTATATAAAAACAAAAAGATAATTATATAAGGACAAATGGCCAAAATCCAATGGCCAACAAAGTCTCTGGAACTTAACTCCACTTGATTTTTATACCAGAATCTATTTTTCTATTATTTGTAAGCTTCTGAATTAAATTAGAATTGAATAGCAGTAGAAATGTGGTATCTTGGAAACCTAGATTTAAACTTCCATTCTATTTTTCATTTGTTCATAGCATAATACGTTTTTATAAAAAAGTTTCATTAAAAATCTATCTTGGATTTGAAATTGTCCAAGAATAATTAAAAACGCTATAAATAAAGGCGTGTTAGAAAAATAGATGGTCCAATACGATGGCCACCAAACTCCCTAGTACTTAACTCTAGTTCTTATGCCACAATTTGTTTTCTATTACTTTTTAAGCCTCTGAATAAAATCGATAGAATAACAGTAAAAACGGAGATCTAGATTTAAACATTAATTGTTATTTTCCTTTTTATTGTAGCATAATACATTTTTCAATACAAGTTTCGTTAAGTCTTGGAGAAAATAGTGCAAGAATATTTAAAAACACATTGCAAAGGCGTGTAAGAACAAATAACCCAATGCAATTACCACCCAAGTCGCCAGAATTTAACTCTACTTGATTTTTATTGCAGAATCTATTTTTACATTATTTTTGAGCCTCTAAATGATAGAATAGCAATAAAAATGCAACTTTGGAGGCCCATATTTAAAGTTTAATTTTCATTTTTAGTTCTGTCATAATATAATACGTTTTCAATAAACAAGTTTGATTAAAATTCTGTCCTGGCGAAAACGATCAAACAATATTTAATTAGGCTATATTAGGCTATATATAGAAAATTGTGTAAAAATAAATAGGCCACGAGAATCACCAGAATTTAACATTCCTTGATCCTTTTTATGACAGAATTCATTCTTCTATTATTTCTAAGCCTCTAAATGAATTTGGGATCGAATAACAATCGCTATTTACCTCAAAATAAACAGAACTATATTTATTACAGACCCTGTATTCAAACTTCATGCAAATATATATCCGTATAACAGATGGTTCACTCTCCGTGAAAAATATCATGCTTAAAAAGATTGACAAAGACTTACCAGGTGTCGTTCACAGCACCCTACGACATTCTTCGAACTCCAGAACTCCTTACTGCAGCTCCTCCGCCAAAAAAATACCTGAAAATAACGAAACACGTCAACGACTTACATACGAATCTCTCCCTTCGTAATTGCTGATGTCGTACAACGAAATCCGTTCCTACCCCCCCTCGGATAAGATTCCGCGGGCGAAGACGTAAAAAAAAATCGACGATCGCCGAGAGTGGGCGTACGAAAAAAATCCGGCAACGATAAATCAACGGAAACGTTGGCTTGTTTGTCTTGCCACCAACATGGTATTTTACTAAAACATATATTAGCCGGTTCATACCGGGCATTGTATCACAAGACCATCGGTAGGGCAACACCGTTTCTATGACAGGACAGCGCCCGAGGCCCCACCGAGTTAATGCCAGGGTACCGATCTAGAAGGCGCCTAAACAAGACGTAAGAACGGGTCTCTCGCAGCCGAGCCGCGAGATGCGGTGATTCGTGGGAGAGCCGGTGCGATCTCAGAGTGTCCAGAAACGGAATTACTCTAATCGACGTCTTGAAATTCGATACAGGCCCTTAAGACACCCGAAAATGTCTGCTATTATATGGGGCAAACTAGCGAGAGAGTGGTGCGAAGACGTAAAGAACATCCGCGTCAATAACAACACGGAAAACGTCAATCATTGCTTCTGGGGGTTGTGAGACGGTTCATTTATACATAAACTCGCTGAGATGATCATGGGACCAACCAAAATGGTAAATATATATAATAATCGCTCCTCCGAAGTATATACAGAGGTGTCAAAAAAATTCAAAACGATAAACACGCAACGACTCGCTATATATACGTCGATAAACGCGTAATCATAGCTTTACATCAAGTTTCCTATCATTTGGTTTATTGTTACTTGGGGCAAGCCTGCAGATAAAAATTGCTAAGACGTAAGGAACATCCGGATCAATATCAATACAATTTACAGCTTAGCTGTAGCCACGGCTTTACATCAATTTTCCTATCATTTGTTTCCTATTAATGGGGCAAACCTGCAGGATTGAATCGCTGAGATGTTAGGAACATCCGGGTCAATATCGAATACAATTTACAGCTTCTAGGGGTTGCGAGGCAGTTAATTCTCGTGTATAATAAAGGTATGCCTTTATCGCTCCTGCCGAGCCGTTTGCCGAAGCGTCCACGGAATTCGAAACAATATAAATGCAGCGACTCGAAATATTCCAATATATACACCGATAAAAGCGAGGTTATTTCCTTTCCTTGCGTCAATTTTATGCATGCCTACGCTGTGAAATGCAAAAATATGTACGAATTAAATTTAAGTGTACGCTCGCGGACCGACGTCTCGGGGTAAATTTGAGGACGCCTCGAGTATTCTTTTTTTTTTTGCGCTAAACACGAATGATATGCACATATTAAAGCGGCCCGGAGGGAACGTCTCGCAAGCAAATTATCGGAGTAGGCGGCGTCTTATTGAAAATAGCGCGGTCTGAGGGGTACGCCGACGAGAAAATTTTATGTTAATTTCATCGCTTTTCTTTGGAAGTGAGCCCACGCGGTTCAACGCACACAATATGAAAAATTCATCGAGAATTCGAGTGAAATCTTACCAGCGAAATTGCCGGGACGTAAGAAAACGACCCTTTCTCGCCGTACGCGATAACGAGACTCGGATGGACGCGTTTTCATTAACCGATCCACTCGACCACCCGGCCTAGTACCTATCACTATTTTCCTAATTGCTTTAATTTATGCCACGGCAAAGGAAGTAGCCTGAAAATCGCTGTGACCGAAATCGTCCTATATCTTACTGTTGCCCTAATAAAATAATATCAGTAGACTACAGCTTATTATACTACACATTTCCATGTCTACACATAAAAAATATTTTATGTCTATAGGTCAAACTAGTATAAAGAGTAAAACTAGTCTTTTCGCTCAGGAATTTTCCGCCCTTTCGTGGTCGAGAGGGTCAGAAAATAAAGATTAATTATTGTATGGCTAAGAATAAGCTGGAAATAAATCCGAGAAAACATTCGTTGTATAACAACAATCACAGATAACAAATATATAACATTTACAGCCAACTCGATAACCAGATCTTGCCCCGTTGTATATTTTTGAGCTGGGGTTTATGCGACGTTTGACGAAATAAGTTTATCTCATTGTAAAACTGTTTGAAATAGCCGCGTTTTTTAGTATAATAACAATACGATTTGTATCTGCCAATCGATTATCCCATGTCTGACGGGTTTATCCCACTTCTTATATGGTTATTATCGCACTGCATGTACCCCTCTAATTAATTTAAAATAATTAAGCATAAACAGCTTAATACAGCTTATGGCATATTCGATCACCCGATTTTATCCAAATTGATTTAATTCTGAGACATACGTAGCGTAGAATATCTAAGAATATTAATATCACCGTGAGAACTGTGCGGAAATGGTCAAATTTCCGACTTCCTATAACAATATACTTAATTCTTATCCATCGGTGAACCATTTATTGTTTAATTTTTCGTTTGGAGCCAGCAATTTTATGCGTTTTCATCGCCAAAACGGGCAGCAAATTGATTTTCGGAATCATTAATTATTTTACAACGACCATAAAACACAAAACCCACTTGACCTGACCCTCTCAAGAACAAATCAAAACTACCTGAAGACCCTACACAAATAAATTATGGTCCTGGAATAACTTACGGGCCTATTAATAATATTACATTTTGTTTTTATGGTAATTTTTCACCGTTAAAAACAAAAGGATTCGGTCCTTTTTTTAATAGGCAACCGCAAGACACCTGAGAGAGGCGCTGCGCTGGGTTCCAACGTCTCCTCGGCTAGAGCACATACAACAACGGGGGATTATCAACTGTCGAGAGGAAATAGTTTTTTCGCGGAATGTATCCGACAGATCGTCACGTCGATCTAGTTGAGTGTACCGGTAATTGGCGGCGACCAATTTTCTCACCTACCTTAGGTAACGTGTTATTACGAAATCAACTTCTAAATACAGTAATTTCCCATGCTCAGAACAGGCACCACGACGGGAAAAAAAATAATCCTTGCGATAATTGAAGGTTCAGTATTTAACACTTTAGCCTGGAAGTAAACCGAGTAAATTGCGCCTTCGTGAACAATTACAGGTCCAAATTGAAATTCGTGGGGCAGATTTTGCATTCGGTTAGCCCACGGATGCCGTATAGATCAAAAGGGTCTTTCAATAAGGACGTTCGATTTTTAAACGTAAATAAGAGAATTTGTCCACTCAATTTTGTTTTATTTCAAAGAATATTTTATGGCATTAACTATGGAATATAACGTCGTTCAAATGTCCGCCGCGGCTTTGCTTGGTGGCGCGTATTTGGGGGGTCCAATTTTCGATGACCTTGTCGCATAAATATGGGTGAGTTTGTTGGATGTCGTTCGTTATGTTTAGACCCGTGATTTTAAGATAGACCACATAGGCCTGTGATTTTAAGATAGCCCCAAAGGAAGAAGTCTAAAGGCGTAAAATCGCACGATCTCGGTAGCCAGTTCATGTCGCCGCTGCGCGAGATAACCATGCCCTCAAATCGCTCGTGCAGAATGTCCATCGTGGCATGCGTTTTGTGGCACGTAGCGCTGTCCTGTTGGAACCACATGTCATCGGTATCCACATCATCCAGTTTAGGCCACAAGAAGTTGTTTATCATCGATCTGTAGCACACGCCGTTGACAGTTATGGCAATGCCAGTTTCGTTTTGGAAGAAGTATGGACCGATGATTCCGCCAGACCAAAATCCACACCAAACAGTGACTTTCTCGGGATATGATCGCTATAACCTAACAAATTTCGCGCGTCCCTATTGAAAGACTCTGTACATCGAGACGAATCATTTGTCGGGGATCATATCGAGAGACAAAGTTACGGCAGGAAATCAAGCCGGAATAAGTTCCTAAAAATTATTATATTCGATATGGTAATTATTATACGTACGTAAGACAGCCACCCGATCCCGAACCACCCGATTTTACAACCCCCACTTAACGTTCGGCTCCGTACGGGTTAGACAGGCATCCGCAGGCCGAGGAATATAAATCATATCGAAAACGGTGAGTTAAAAGAAACAGATAGCCATATAAACGCAGGTAAGGCCCATTATAGCTGGTGTTTATTTAGTATAAGCACAGTGGCGCCCGTTAGTCCGGGCGCAGCGGGGTGCCGGCTGTCCGTACCGCCCGAATATAATTTCGAGTCGATTATTACCGCTGGCGCCTAAATTCTCATCGCCGGCATCGGTAGAAATGTGTGCTGCTGCCACAGGGCCCTCACAACTTAGAAGAGATCACCAGCGAGGATTACTTCGGGCGTAATTGTCGTGATGATGATTGTTTTTTTTTTGTTTGGGTGCTACCGTGTTTTGCGGTTAAATGAATTTTAGGATTTCACGTTTAGTGAATAAACCTTGCCAGGTGTATACACGTAGGTAATTATACGCGTTTTAAATATAAAATAGAAATTGTTTGTTTTAATTTCTGTTGTATTAGTCCCAGTCATCACTACTTCTCATTCAACAGCGGTTATATTTCCAAATAGAAACACGTCTCGATTAACTACTTGTCCACAAGAAAGCAAAGAGAGACCTGCCAATAGAAAGACCACGACCACGAGAAAATGTATGATACTTTATATTCAACATTAAATTGCATGGAAACTACCTGGCTTGCTTGAAATCACCGATGAAAATATTACTAAAATAAGTTAAGAAAGCTTTTGCAACAACGCATGACAAAAAAAGTGTTTCCCGATCTTATTCTGCCTTATCTTAATAATCTAATATAATAGTAACTCGGCCTGGAGCTTTCGTCAAGTAATTATGACGTAATTTCTACTAAATATAGGACTTTTCAGTTACAATCACTGTAAACAAGAACGTTACAGTAACCGCATAGTTATTATTACTGTCTATTGAACTTAAGCATTCCTAAGTGCACAATACCCTGTACAAAAAATGTATGATACTTTATATTCAACATGAAATTGCATGGAAGCCAGAGCATATAGCGAAGAAGCCTTGACTTGAAATCGCAACCTAGTCTGGAACTTTCGTCAGGTAATTATTCCGTGATTTCTACTAAATATACGACTTCATCAACATCCTAGCAACTTTAACTGAACATTAAAATTTAATGTCTAATAATTAATAGTTTGCGTGGCCAACAAAAAGTATGCGCCGTGTACGAAAATTACTATAAAGTTACTATAAAATTACTATTAAGTTACCTGGACTTTTGTAGTGACAATGAATTAACAGTCCAGGTGGTTTAAGGTCAAAATAAAGTGTCAATTCATGTTATTGTTTTTTAACAAATTCATTTTTAACAGTCCAGTAACATTTCAATTTGAAATTAATTTACAATCACGCAAGCATTGACGAAATTTCCTGTTTGACGTCACCTTCAATCAACCTGGCACTCCCTGTATTAACTATACTACGTTTACGTGTTGGAAACTTTGAAGTTTTAACGACGTGATTGGAACGTGGTGGTGTCTAAAACGTTTCTGTAGTCTTACTTACTTCAAATAGTTTTAAGAGAAATTGTAATCGAATGATTATCGCGTAAAACTACCAAACGCGTCCCGACAGCCAAATTACATCCCGCCACAGGGACGTAAACGCATCGTCCGCCAGCACAAATAAAGATATCGAAATAATGGCGCGTACGAGGACGTCCCCCAATTTTCGACAGCTGTCCCTGTAATCCATCATACGTAACTAGCCCTAAGACGACCCCCTTTTATACAAGCAAACTACATCGAGGATTAATAGAACTTTCACGTACCATTTTTTAACCGACACGCACGCATTTCTGCTATACGAAAAAGGAGAGCGCGCGCTCGCACTCAAAAATTCCCCAAAATCCCCACCAATTAATGGGACCATATCAATTACACGGTGGGCTTAGGACGTCGAACGAAAAATAACAAACGAGGCCGAATACGGAGAGCGATAAAACGGGAAAAATTATCGAGAAACCCATTTATTATTTACAAGAACAAGGCGCGCAGTCATAAAGTATAAAAAGACCACTATCGTCTTTCTTGTTATGGTTATCTCGTACACGCCCGAGGGTCAGGGGTCACTGGAGGAAAGGTCGCAGAGGGATTTGAAAATTATCAAGCGTATCACACCAGAATACATGGGATTCTTATAACGCGGCCAGACCATGTGGCGTTGACGCTGGAAACACGATACTTTTACGGGTAAAAAAAAACCCGTCTCCTAATCAGAAAAAAAATTAAGCGGGCGATAAATTATCTGGATGCGTCTATTTTGATGTGGGAGGGTGACGCGTGTCACCACTATTATTTTTTATGGTTATCCCACTTCTGGCGTTTTTGCGCTGGGTCCGATCGCGTCGTGAAATACGAGACGACCGAAATCTCCGTCGGTCCTAAAGTCCGTTATTTTTTCGAAATAAAGTATGTGGTTATATATGTATAGATTGCAATTCCTTGATGTTTAGAATTATTTTCGCTAATAGTCTTTTAAAAGCAATCAAAGTTTAATGTTTCGCAAACATATTTGGAAGAGGGCATTTTCTTTATATAAAAAATACCAAGTTCATCAGACTTTCCCACGATCTTTTTCGACTGACGTTGTCGTAAGTGATTCCCTCTTCATCTCCGGTAACCATATTTCTCAAAAAGGGATCGCTACACTGGCGAATTCTTAACATATCGCATATGTTGATGCGATCCATTAAATTGGATTCGCTGAATTCCTGAGTAACCCAAAGATCGAGTCTACTGACAAACCCAAGTTGTTTAAAGTGATTCCAGAATCACTAGATTTTGACGTCCCGATTTTTTCTGCAAGCTCACGTATGGTTTGGCGAGAATTTGCCTCAACTAAGGCTGGTAAATACTCGGGAACGAGTTCCTTAGGTCAGCCCGACCTTGGGGCGTCTGTGAGGAAAAAATCGCCAGATCGAAATCTCTTGAACCACTTTTGACACGTTCGATTTTGAATAACATTTTTGCCGTACCAAGAACACAATTTGCGGCAAGTTTCAGCGGCTCTTTTGCCTTTTTTGAAATAAAAAAGCATCACGCGCCTAAAATTCTCGGTTTCACTCACTTTCAATTAAGTTCACATACAACAATAATGAAAAAAGTTCACGAGTATAACGGCAATAAACAACAGTCAAATATCAGGGTTAAATAGGGATGAAGGCTTCAAGACTGCAGTTGTGCGCATGACATCATAGGCCGTGACGTAAGTGGTTAATTCGGAAACCCGAACGAACTTTTTGGACAACCCTATACTTATCCCACTTCTGACGCTTTACACCGAATGGAGTGTTTATTTTATTTATAGCATATACCACTAGGAAAGTAATTAGGTTAACGAGCTAAAATTAAAGTCAAATTTAATACAACTGTTCTCCAGGTCGCAAAATAGAATGCATATTCTATTCCTGTTTAGGTAAAATAAATGCAAATGAGACGCCACACGTAATTCCGACGCACAAACAACGAACTATACTTTCTGCTTGTCCTTCCAGGCAAATGTTTCCCCAAATGAAGTTCCGCGTGTCGGGACTAGACCTCAAAGCCAAATACATCCTCCTCTTGGATATCGTCGCCGCCGACGACTACCGATACAAATTCCACAACAGGTGACCAAATCCATGATAACTCACATGTCGAATATTGTTTCAGGCGCATGTTTCCTGCTTACAAAGTACGCGTTTCGGGCCTTGACAAAAAATCCAAATATATCCTACTAATGGACATCGTCGCCGCAGATGACTGTAGATATAAATTCCATAACAGGTTAGAGAGCTCATCCAAATTTGCTGTCTCGATTCCAGAACTCGAACCCGACACGGCGCACGGCCAGAACCACCAATGTCTCATAAGTTAGCAGAACACGATTATGTTATATGGAGAATTAAATGCTAAATTCGCAAGAAATTTCACCTCAAATTGAAAATTTAACAAATTAAAATTGAAAAGTTATTATAAAATATTATATATATATATATATATATATATATATATATATATATATATATATATATATATATATATATATATATATATATATATATATGAGCTAAAAAAATTTCTTGCGCACTTATGTAGCATTTTATTAGCATTTAATTATCCATGTGACATAATTGTGTCCTGCTAACTTAAGAGACGTGAAACCCCGCAACAAAGATTGCCCCCAATCAGTCGTCGATTTTAATAAGTAAATAATAGATTTGTAAAAGACCAAGATATAATTCCTTCAAGAACTAATTTCTTGAAGCGAGAAGGCTGGTTCTGGTTGGAGTCCGTGGTCGATTTGACGAATATGAATCGAACCGCACTCGAGCGTCCCGCTTCTTCGGCCTTCGAAGAAGAAGAACGGCCCGAGTGCAGTTTATATTTATATAAAAAAGCACGAAGCATGCGTTACCGTAGTTACTTATGTAGAAGAAATAACAAAATTACACGTTCAGCAGTGCGACGCAGGTACAAAACACACATTACCGATGATAGCATATTGGCCGTGACGATAAAGAGCGACAGAGGAATTAAAATTATTATTATCGACTTCATTATTTTTAAGTAACACTTAATTATATCCTCGTAGTCTTGCCCGTCCACGTGAAACGCTGAAGATAATAGTAATAATAATGATAATAATAACAGTGATAACGGTCCGGATAGCGATTCTAAAATTATTTATTGCGTCTAATATTGTTATTTCTTCACCTAAAACACTTAACCGCAATTTGGTAGTTATTTTTAATTAGTTCTCCTTTCTGCATGTGTTATTTTATAGGCTGGGCTTGTTGTTGGGTAACTTAAGTAGGCACCATTTAATTGCAGCCACACACAAACATAATATTTAATCGAACAAAAAAAATTCCATAAACAACTAATATCAGCATGTGTATTAATTCGAGTTGCTAATAATTAGTCCTGGGTCACGACCTCCTTTAATTAATATTTCATTTTAATTGATGGCGATTTTTCAGTGACAGATAGATATTGGATTGTACTGTCATCAACAGGATACGGCCATTCCACACGATCGAAACTTGTAACTTGTCAAATATGGCGCCGTCGACTGTCAGTACAAAGCGACATCTATCTCCACACGGCACTCTTGATCCTTTCTTCTTCTTCGCATCGCCGCACCCCATAAATGACTGTCTCTGTTTTTCTAGTAACTTTTGACTTTTGCAGTCGGTGGATGGTGGCGGGGAAGGCCGACCCCGAAATGCCCAAGAGGATGTACATCCACCCGGACAGCCCCTCCACGGGGGAGCAGTGGATGCAGAAGGTGGTGTCGTTCCACAAGCTGAAGTTGACGAACAACATCTCCGACAAGCACGGTTTTGTAAGTATTTTCTTTTAACGTTAACGACCAGACGATACGATTAGAACTGAGTAGGCCTGTAACGGTTCCTTGAAGCACTCGTCTAGCGGAGCTTGGACGTTAACAAACAATTAAACAACCACAACTACGATTCGAGCGAGATTGTTACCATAGCAACGATATTTAAGTGCCGACCCATAATGGTAAAAGGTACACGACTGATAACCATCTCGTCGCACGGATCTAATTCTAGATAAATCCGTTTAATCAAACGTACGTCCCAGTAGCACTTCCTCTATAAACAATCGCCTATCGAGCCCCAAAACGGGACCTAATTATCGACCGGTATCGACTCTATGCGCTCATTACTGAAAATCGGTGACAAAAATAGTTTTTATTACCACCACCGGTGGTCCGTCGTAATTAAGAGTCGGGCCCCTCTCACTGGAAGGCGAAATACCTCACTAATTGCGCCGACCTTATTGATTTTCGAAAAGATAACGTTTTATTCTTGGATAATCGTAAAATCGTACGATGCCCCACTATAATACGGGCGTTATTGCCCGGCTACCCGAACTCAAGCAGCGCCACGTTAATTTACAATAATAATTATTATTTTACGGAGGACGGTAATCGCGCCACCTCGCGGGCAATCGCGACATCACGAGAAACTACGTGGCCGGCACATTAATTTGCTTTATTAGTGCCGTCCAGTAAAATTTATCAGACAATTCCGCGAAATACGCCACGATTTAAAATAAAATAATACAGTGTAATACCATTATTATACCAGTAATGCTAAGATGAAAATAGATTAATATTAGAATAAAAATATGTAATACTCACACAGAATTAACAACATTCTGGTAAGATGCACAAGAAGAATAAAATAGTGTAATACTAAAGTAAAATTCATAACTCGAGTTACATATAACTCGATAAACAGTAAGTAATATTTACGTATACGTTTGATGATGGTTCAATCGAACGCAGAGTAATATATTTCGGATAATTAGGCGAAATTACAGTTAAACGATAAAATAATAAAATGTAATACCAAAGCAATCTCTAGTATTACATAATATGTAGTACCTTCATAAAATCAGTAATACTAATATGAAAATAGAGCAATACAGGGATGAAAATATGTTATAATTTTTTGTGAGATGTTAAAGAAGAATAATATAAAGTAATACTAATGTAGTAATGCGTAATATTGGAATAAAATCAAGTATATTGCAGAAGATAAAAAGAAAACGTAAGATAATCCTGTGAGAAACTGTATGAAGTATCCATATAAAACCATGTATTACTCACGTAACTCAAAATAAATCGTTGTAATATTGTTGTAACATGTAATACTAAACTAAATTAATGGAAAACCGTGGAATTTCATACAATATTTTAAAACACAGGGTCCACATACAAACATTTTCGCCTACTATCAATGTATTACTAAATAATTTGTGTAATACTTTTGTATTACACATTGTAATACTAGCAATATTAAATATCAATATATAATACCTCGTCACAAGGAATGTGCTTTACATATTACATATATTACTTGACAAATACTCGACAGATATTTACGTATACTTCGTATTCTTTATCTGATGATGGTCGATCTGCGCGAAACGTCTCGCCGGTGACGGAACCGATCGTGGACGTTGTAATGATCGCGCAACAGAATCTTATTTAGCATTCTCGACGAGTTCATCTTTCAGTGTCTATTTTTTTTTTCGTGTGGAAGCCGCCGAGTTAAATGCATAATATATGGTGTAGAACATGTCTTATTCACCACGGGCACGCCCCGCCCTAAGGCGTGACGTGCCTCGCTAAGGGGAGCCCTGCACGTCGTAACCCTCGACCCTTTCTAGCCGGCTGTGTGTATCTACAGAGCGTACGGAAAATTATGGGCCCGTCGCAGACGATTCGATTACCGGCGATTTTTCTCTGTCGGCTAGAGCGTACACGGAAAAGTCGGTTTTTAGATTTATATAGTGATCAGAATTGTGCCCCTGCTTTTTTGTAAATTTTGTGACGTTTTGATTTATATTATATTAAACCGTAAATGTATTTTGTTTATACTATAATAGGCAGTTATTAGGTGCATTAATACGGCCGTGGTTTATCTAATGGCCACTGCACGTTCCCGACTTGAACCCTCTGTTATTTATAGGCTGATATGCGAGGTAAATGAATATAGTTTCGCGAATGCCATGGTGCGAAAAATTCGTAGATGTGAAATTAGATTTATTTGGGACAGGTGAATCGTTTATTTAAATTAAATCCGTGTTCTTGCTTAATGTAAGTAATCTGTAAATCAAAATGTGTACCAGAAAAAAATACAAACGACATATGCCAGGATATTGTTCAACAATACACGATATTTAATATATCGAGTCGATTCCAGGTTTTTCTAACGCACTGTATATTTTTGGGAAAAACACGGCATACAAATATAGAAATAGTAACTGCCGAAAAATAACTATCCGCGAATAATATTATATAGTTTACGTATGTACCATCAAGAAAGAATGTAGTGTGACCCTTTCGATGCTTCTCTGAAATATTGGCAATAATGAAATAGTGACCACTTCACGCACGCGATTTGAACCCTCTAATATTTACAGGCTGACATACGGGGAAAAGAACATCGTTTCGCAAAAAATTTCCTTTATCTAAAGCTATTTTGTATAATGATTCTTTGCGTGTGTGCCACAGGTAACAATTGTGTGAATCAATCAACTGACATTTCTGAACAGTGTCGTGCCGGAAACACATTTTAGGATAACAGTTAGTACAATACAAATCGGTCAACCTATGATAGAGTAATGAAAATGTTCTCCACAAAAACATTCAATGGATGTGATATTTCCATCAAAATAAATGAAATAAATTCAATAAAACACAAAATAAATGAAACAAAAATGAGATAAATTTTACAGAAATATTGAGACGTCAATGAATCAAATTATACAATAAAGCTAAGACGTGACTTCATAATTGCGTTTTGTTCGGCAAATTATTAACTGTCTATTCCGTACGTAGTTGATTGAAACATATGCCGCTAGACATACGTGCTAGTAATTGTGGCATATTAGTAACAATTGCGAGTGGTGTGGCATGTGATCTGTGCGTCGGCACTAAATTGATACACGCGCAAAGATCTATTATACAAATTGTAACAGTACACGTGAAATTAGATTTATTTGGGACTTTGAACCGTTTATTTAAATTAATTCGGTGTTCTTGCTTCGCTAATGTATGTTATTTATAGATCGAAATGTGTGCTAGAAAACAAAATACAAACGACATGTCCAAGAATATTGTTCAACAACGCATATTATTTAATATATTTAGTTTATTCCACGATTTTCTAACGCACTGTATATTTTTGGAAAAGAATCCTTTGAGACGTCGCGTCATACAGATATTAAAATAGTAACTACTATTTTAATATTTGTATGTATTTTTTATTAATATGTACCATCAAGAAAGAATGCAGTGTGACCCTTTCGATGCTTCTCTCTGAAATATTAGCAATAATTAATTACCTTAAGAGTCAATTACGTGCTTATTCGACATAAGTCGAGATTGTTCTCAGATTAATAGCATAATTAACTTTAAAACTTATTCAATATTGCCTATGCCTCGGGTGGCGGTGTCGAGTGTGTGTCTCGTCGCATTCTTTCTCGACGGTACACCCGTTTTTGTGCGAGTTAATTATCAATAACATTAGCCACTGACGATATCAACTGTGGCCTCTATATTTGTGTACACAGACTAAAATAAATACACTAATGACTATATAAGAAAATACCCCGCTTTATTGCCGGACAAAAATTATGAGAATTTTTATCGATCGCTCGAGATAATGACATATTACGCATCGGCATTATTTTCATTAGTACAGCCATTAGGCATTGTTGTACGTCATTTGGAGTACACGAGCGGAATTATTTATTAATCCTTTTTTTTTTCTGTACTCACCGCGCCTTCGGTGTATTGATTATTCTTAAGTAGCCTACAAACAATGTGAAACTCTGCCATTAGCTGGAAAATGGTTTTTGTGTCGCGCATACGCGATGCCATCGAGATTTGTCGCGAAGAAAAATGCGGAAACCTAAATTTTAGTGTACTTACTCGGAATATTTTCGGTTGTATTTAACACACTGTATGAGTAAACAAATTACGAATAGTGGCGTAAACGTATTAGACGAATTATTTTCAGTCAACTCTCCTTTGATGCGATCGGTAGATGCGTCTATCGGAGAGAAATGCATCGTAAGATTAAAGATAGGTTTCACCCCCCGAGAGAGGGCTTTAAAGGCAAAGCAGGGGATGTTTAAAAGCTTTACTTCGGGGCCGAGGGATGATTCCGTCGAACCGCAGCTCGCTATCTATATAAATTTATGTAATGCGATTTTATCCCTTCGTATTTCAATATTTATACCCCGGTAATACCCCGAGCGTTGATTGAGCTTTACAAAAACGACGATCAAAAAATCCTTTTCTCGATTGCGTAATACGTCATCGCGCCTTTAATTTAATGTAATTAAAAAAAATCGTTCAACACACAACGAAACGTCAGGTGCGTTAGGAAACGACATCAATTTGCCCTCAATACTCTTCCTGTCGTGCCGATATTGAAAGTTCAATAGGCGGCTGTGCCCTAACTGTGAGAAATCCGGCCTGCTCGTGTTTGTCCACGATGTTCCGACTAACACTCGGCAAATATTTGACCACCGCTGTCCTGATCAGAACTACCGTCCGTCGCCGTTCACCGCCTGCAAAGTTCGCTTTGCAAAGAATCAAATTGACGGAACTCATTCCGACATTACTTTTCATCGTGGCATGCACCCACGGTTTCTCCGTGCAAGAAAAAGACTTTTCGCGACCGTTCATCCGCTCGAATCGTTCCAGAGAATCACGTAACACACGGTCAATATCTTAGTCTGGTCTCGTGTGATTCCTGTGTGACCGTGTGAAATCTTTTCAGACGCCACCTCGTTCTGTACGAGACCACATAGTCCTTACTGACTTTTCCCTAGCCCTTCACAGAGTACCTTCAAGTCTTGTACCCCATATAGTTGTTTCTGACGGTGCCTATACTCTTATGGAGTGTATTAGTGACAGTTTTCACGTATCCAATAATGTTTACTAAGTTTACTTCAATCTTCAATGACTTCAAGCTCCCACGTACAGCTGGTCACTAATAGGAACAAGTCTCAAAACTGCGATATCGGACCGCTCACGAGGTGCGCAGTAAATAGCCTGGTCTTTACTTATTGTTAGTCGTATTAAGATATTTGCAGAGTGAATATCGACGAGTGTATACTGAATGTGAATGTGCACAGAATTCGATCTGGCCACGCGGAAAGTGCATCCTTTTCCATCCGAAAGCTACCTCACTCTTTCTTCTACGCATACCTAGAGAATATCACACTTTTTTCTATTGTTGACGAGCAGTAGGACATGCAAATCTATTTGTCACGTTTATCACAAGAGGTCTCAGAATATGGCCACCTTCCAGTAACAAGGAAGTCTAAGTCATACCACAACTTTGGTAATGACCATGTTTAAAATCGTCTGTCCAGGTGTAATAGTGAAACTACGCTATGGTTTAACTAGAACTGAATGTATCGTCTAGAATTCCAAACACAGCGAGGCGAAACATCCAATTAATCGTACAAAATATGTCGTTGATGTATAAACGAAACAAGCTTGGCCTCGAAACTGGTCCCCGAGGCACTCACGCGTTGTTGGGTAACGTTTCAAGCAGGTATGCATCAAACCACGATCTACCAGCTGTGCCAGTAGTCTACAGAGCGTTCAGAAACATCTTGGGCTAGACATTCACCAATAATCTACATAGATATACATAGATCTTCGACGACATACTATGGTACTAATGGTGATTGCACCGCCACCTTCAAGTTCTTTGCCTTTGGTCATTATCGATCTTTGTTGAAAATGCTTTCTCTTCCCGTTTTTATCTACACACCTACCACACTCGTTGCGGTGGGGTATATAATTAAGACCATTTGGTCTTGTACCTATGTGTCTCGGGATGCTAAAAATCTGGACCATTTACTCAAATTCGAGGCGGAATTTGACGAGAACTAACGACAAAAAACGGTTTAATATTATAACCACCAACAAGGATGTAGTAAAGAGTAACCGGCGTGTTTTAAATGAATTAAAAACGAGATCATCTACAGTCGGTAAACTAAAAACGATTCGCCTGTTTGCGGAGCTACCTTTTTTTTATATTCGGTTAGTTTTTCGAGTCTTCTATACGAACGCGACGGCGTCTTTTCTCCGAATCGGATTTCGCCCGTTTCCGATAATCCATTTGGGACTGTTATTAAGAGAGAAAAAAAAACCGTACATATCCTCTAGAAAACGTATTAGGCGCATCACGACTGGAGAGCGACTCGCTTCCAAATTGATTATTGTTCAAACAAGAGCACTGTGCAAATATGGCGGCTCAAGTTAAAGCGGCCAAGGTAAATATGTACCGAAGTATTAAGCATAGCCAGTCTACTTAAAGATGTCTGTTTGTTCTGTCGCAAAAAACTAAATGAAATATTATGTTCGCTTTACATAGCGTTGACAGTAGGAGAAGGCCTTCGACACTGGTGCGACGATCAAATTGACTTTAAAACGTAAACCGACACCGGGGCTCGTTATTTTAATTCGTCGGATTCTCGCGACTTATTAACGAAATGGCGAACAAACAAATCGTGGTGACTGACACTGATCAGAAATCCGTCGCCTAATGTACGCTGTGGAAAAAAAGTCTAGAACGCCTGGAAAATCTCGCAAAATATTTTTTTGCAAAAACGCTCGGAGGGGTCGAAAGGTATTTAATATTCGTCGTACTTTGAAATATTTTAGTTCTATGTACAGTGGCGTACATGTGCATGGTCAAATTAGGCACAACCACTTAATTTTTTAATGGCAACCACTATTTTTTATTCGACGCAGTGATCCCATTTTTTAAGCATTGTTGTACACTGGCGTTGGCGTATAATAAGCTCCTTATTTCAGTACATTGTTATACACATTTTATTACGTTGCCTAAAGAAATTGCCTCACTTTTCTTCTACGCATACATAGAAAATCTCACACTTTTCCCTATTCTTGACGAGCTAGTACACAACTTGACATTTTCGTAAAAATTGGTGAAAATCCACACTCCAGTTCAAGTCAGGTTAGCTTGGATATGAACTTGAGCCATGCTGTATTTAATGTTTTACTTTTACGTAAACATAAATTTCATCCTTATGAAGTTGCATTGACTCAAGAATTATCAGAAGATGATTTTGATTAAGAGCAATTCTGCAAGCAAATGCAATTACATTGTAAATAATGACAATATGTTTGCGAAGAATATATCTTTTTTCGAATGAAGCTACATTTGACCTTAATAGAACTGTAAATAGACAGATCTGTAGGCATTGGGTCTTACTCAAATCCACGATGGAGTCACATACTCAATCTCCAAGATAAGTGAACTTTTGGACAGATGTGGAAACAGAATTTTGAGCCCGTATTTTTTTTTATGACAACTTGATTGGCGCAAGGTATTTGCAATTCTTAGAGCAATAGCTGATTCCAACACTGGCAGCTTTATACCCAAATGCAAATGATCCTGAGATACTCGATAACAGACTTTGGTGTCAACAGAGCGGTGCACCTCCTCATTACGCTCTTCCTGTTCGTATTTACTTGAATAATATCTTTCCAGAACGATGGATACGACGACGTGGAGCTAAAACAGCCACCTCGTTCCCCAGATTTTACACCCCTTTGTTTTTCTCTTATGGGGTCATTTAAAAACCAAAGTCTATGTCAATATACCGGAAAACATACTGTTTAAAGGAACGAATTCGACAGTAAATGCGCAATATTGAGGCGAAAATAATTGTCAGAGTGCACAATGAATTTAGTTTGGGACTAGGATATTGTAAAATAGTAAATGTGAAACAGTTTGAATAGATTATTGGTTAATGTATTTAATTTATATTGTTTATAAATAAATAAATTTTCATAATTAAAATTATATTTGCATTTTTCTCAGAACATTCTTTATGCAACTTACTACAATTTTTATGACAATACTAAAAAAAATGTGCTCTTTGACTGTATTGACCAAAAAGTAGCGGTTGCCATTTCAAAAAAATGCTACTCCCTTAGACCCTGCAAATGTTCTACTACATAGAACTGAAATATTTCAAAAGACGGTAAACTTAAAATACTTTTTGACCCCTTCGAGCGTTCTTGGCAAGAAAAAAAATATTGCGAGATTTTTCAGGTGTCCCAGGCTTCTTTTCGACAGGGAACATGTTAATGAAGTTTAAAAGAATTAACTACAAATCTCAACTGACTCACAGTAACAGTATTGCTAATTAATAGTAACAGTAATACTAGACTAATACTTAACCCTTATTTAGGAAATGCCATTTTTGCTCAATTATTTATAGGGTGTGCAAAAAATAACTATCGGTGTTACATTGAATTTCCAAAATTTGATTTTCTGAAATGCAATCCCCTTCTATTTGTTTCGATCCGTAATAGCTTTCCCGTTGTTGACGAACGAACGTAGTTTTTCACACACCCTGTTGAAAATCTTCTTAAAATAACATCTTAAAATATTGTTACTGAATATGGCATGGGCCAGCACTGCAACATGCACTGAGATGTTTAGAAAACAAAATAATGGGCAGAACTTATAATACTGTTAATGGGAATTTAGATTATTTAACCAGCGTGTATAAAGGTGACTTGTCTCCTAAGCACTCATCAGTTTACTGTCGACGTTGGTATGTGTAATTGGTGCTCACCCTGTCCGACACTACGACTAACCTAACTCTGGGATTATCATCACGTTTTTTTTAACGTCGTTCGCGATATTTTTTTTAGCTCGCAGCTCCCGTATTTCTTCCCGTTCGACGGGCGTTATTAATACCGATAGTAATGGGGCCTTATCGGCGGGGAACGCGAGGAGTAGCAATTAGTGGACCACCTCAAAAATTCTTTTGATTCGATCCACTGGCCGTCACCTTTGCCGGCCGTCCGTCACGGTGGACCAGAACGAGACGGCGCTATCGGCTTAGAAGGACCGAATTAGATAGAAATACGGTGGCACCATCGCAGCAGAGTGGAAAGCTATGTTCTCCTTAATCTAAATTACGTCCGGTATCTATGGCTTGCTACCGTTCTGCCAACTTTTGGGTGGCTTCATATAAATGGACAATAATGTCCTTTTAACACTCGATAAGTCGGCGATAACGGACGGAAATTAATGCCTTCTCGTCTCTCCGTGTAGGACGGCCGCGCCGCGACACTGTTTGACTTGGACTTTGCTTGACTAGGAGGCGGCCGGGGCATCGGTATTAATAATGCTGGCACTTCGTGGGGACCTCGCGGTTAGATAAATAACGAAAATAAGCCGGGAACTTGGTCGAAACCCGTAGGCCGAATCAACACTGACTAACCGACTAATGTTACAAAAATGTACAGCTTGTCAAGAATAGGAACAAGTCTCAAAACTGCTCTACAAATAGCCTAGCCTTTACTCTGTGGCATTAAGACCTTTTTTAAGTGAATATCGATGAGTATATATTGAATGTGAATGTACACATAGATAATCTCTTTTCCCTATTCTTGATGAGCAGTACAGTGACAAGAAACGCGTATTGAACACGTTGATTCTTCTAGCTACATACATCCTTAACTATCCTCTTTAGTTTTTCGAATTTACCATTATTAAGAGGAAAACTTAGCAAACGATTAATTCTTCTGTTGATAACAATGACGAGAGTCGTTAGAAATATATCCAACTAAGAATGCTAGTTTCTACACTAGGCACAAAAATTAAGGGATGTAAAAAAAATCCAAAAAGCAAATTGAAGCTCCAAATTTCTAGTTTTCATTAGCAGTTTTTGAGTAATCATAAGAAAATCATCGGAAACAAAATTTCTAAGTTTCTATTTGCCTTTCAAGGGGTCCACGAAGTTTTTTATTAAATTTGTTTCAGTAATTTCATCATAAAGCTTTTTTAGATGGTTTTATCCTCTTTAGTTTGAGTGGCCTAAAAGCCTTGTACGATGATTTTTCGGTAAGTTATCGTTCAAAACAAAAAATCAGTTTTAACCTTTTTTTTTAAGTTTTTTTTCCATTTTTTTTTACAACAATTAACATTTTTTATAAAAGATTATGAATTATTGCCAAAAAAACATTTTCAATTTAAAAAAAAATGAATAAAAAATGAAAAATTCATCCTTAAATTGTTTTTTAGCAAAAACGACAAATTCAATCATTACAAACATAATAAAAAAAAAATCGCAGCGCTTCGAAATTTTCAGGGTTTGTTTGGGATACTTTGAGGTTAAGAAGAAATAGTCAACATCCTTCGTCTATCCATTATTTGCAAATTTATGCCACGTTAAGCGACTATCCCTAAATTTTTTACCTCTCCTTCAATCAACATTCTCACTGAATTTTTTTTTTATCAAAAACCAATAACTACAACTTGTAAAGAATATTTTGCAGTTTTTAAAACCCTACTTGAACTCTATGTACTATCATTATTTCCCGCGTAATTAATTATCAAAGTCAAAACTGACTTTTTTTTTTGAACTCAGCGAAAAATCATCGTGCAATTCTTTTAGACCGCTCAAATTAAAGAGTATAAAATGACCTAACAGTACATGTTCATAAAAAGTACATCAAGAAATAGTAGCTGTTCAATATTTCCAAGTTATCATCGATTTTCTTTAATATTATCGTCCCTACTTTTGATAATACTTGAAAAATAAACTTTTCTACATACAGTACGTACAATTTTCTGACACGTTATGTAATAAAATTGTCCAAATTATACCGAACACTGGACACAAAGCAGACCTTACTAAAAAATGAGTCTTCTTTTTAATGACATATGAACGACACTATTTTCCCACCCCCTAAAACTTTTCTCCAATCTTTTGCGTGCACATCGCGGCATGTAAACGTTAATTCTTACAGATATAGGACGAACAACATACGCAAAATTATTAGGACGCCTAATTTCCGCTACTAATCCGAACACGAGTCGGTACCCCCGTGTCACGCTAGCGAAATAAAAAAAAAAATAATGGCCGTAATAAAACCGAATGCTTAAGAACTGCGTAGGAGCCCCAGGGAGTGAGAGGTCCTTTTGTATGCAGAGCCGCCTCGGTCTTAAAACATTAAAAGTTGACTCTTTTAAATTATTTATGGGCATGGCTCGTTACTTGTCGTCACCGAAAAACCATGGGCCATCCCGCAAGGGGTATACCTGCGAGGGTGAGCGCCACGCAATTTTTATTTGCTAGGCTAGATTTAGTCTAGTCCAAGTTATGAACGATTTTCCGGCTGGCATTAATGTTACTTGTTTTTAAATAAATTTCGTACAAATTGCCATAATCTAGTCAATAGCAGTTAAATAAAATATTAATAGATGGAATGCTATAGTCGTGGCGTCGACGTAGGTACAAGCAATTCAGTTTGTTTCTTTCTTCTCGTTGTGACAATGTAAATATTTATATTTCCACATCGTAACTGTCTGAATGTGTAAATATGCCGACAGTTTGCAATAATACACGACCTCTTCCCACAAAATGCGACAAAGTTTACGTAAACCTTGCCTGGATTCTGCGAATCCACTGACATACAAGTTATAGAGCCACCTATCCGAGTAATGGTCGCGAGAGCCGTGCTTGACATTTAAAATCGGTGCTGCGGCATGTAGTCGGAAACATTTCCATCCTTGGCGAACCTTGACCTTGTAATACATAGTTCTGTGGCATATATAGAAGATTACTTGGAGTTTGTGTCAGTTTATCGCGTCTTCGCTTTTATTTTCGTCGAGTATTCTAGATTGCATTAAACAGGGAAGTAGGGGACTAGGGGCGGGGAATATCTGAACGATATTCTGCCGAAATATTCGGCGACATTTTTCTTACACGAATACCTGCCAAAGGTCTTCGAATTCTCGCGTAGAATAACCGGAATCCCTGACAAGGAAGGGAAATTCCCGAGCGGCCGTCGAAAAAAAATCATGAACCCACATACCTACGTGACTATTTCCGGTATTTTCGGCGGGCATATATCACTCACGAAAAAATTAATAAAATAAAATAGACACACGAACGCCTCCCCGGCAACGACAACGAAAAATATGGAGTCTCTCTTTCATAAAACACGAACTCATCGCATGTTAGGAAAAATATCGCCGATATCAGCGTTCGAAACCCCTTATTCGCCGACCGCCCTAAGGTCCATTTCTCCGTCCCATCCCTCGCCGGGGCCGCAACACCCTTTGCGTTCGCTAAACCCGACGGCGGCGACGGGAAATCCGCCCTTATGCGCCGCGCCGCGTTGGTGGGTTTTGCGTTTTTATGTTGGTAATTTTAGAGTGTTAATATACAACTACGAAATGGCCACTAATGTTCGGAAGGTGTTTGGGTTATGTCGGTTTGTCACGCGATTTCTATATATATCGGGGCGGGGGCGAGGGCGAGCGCATCGGGGATGTTATGTTTTATTTAGCCCGGCTTCGCCTCGTATTGATGAAAAAACTGTCGCTCGTCAAGACGGAGCAGGAGATTTTCCAGTTGGTGTCACGAAACCTCCACAACTGTTTATTACGCTCGCGATTCGAGAAGAAACTGGTCGTGCATCGATACGCCTAAAAACGCGTAGCTAAAATGTCGTATATAAATTTACGTACACGGAAAATACACGAGGTTCTAAGTATATATAAAAAATTACCCAGAAAAAGATTATCGAATTTTTTGTTTTTGTTTCGGTACAATTTTTTTCATTTAAATTCCTACACTTTGTTATATAGGGTGTCTCAGTTGGAACTGTAGGATTTTTATTCTCAGAAGGCTTAGAGTCAGACTTCTTAACGTCACCAAGCATGACAAATATCAAACTATAGGTTGTTTCAGTTGGAACTATATGATTTGAATTGCGCGCCTTTTGTGTTCTGTCATAGATAGCACATCAATATTTAACGACATGCCGCGATAAACAGTTCAACAATGAACAGTTTGTGGACAATTGTTTTATGAAACTGAGCGATCATTTACAGTTGCACTAAGAAAAATTCGCATAAAATTAGGGTGAATTTTCAAATTCAAGAAAATTCACTCGAAATTTTCTCAGAGACATTTACAACAGGGTCTATCACATCAGAAACTATCACGCCATTTCCATTTTAGTGAATGACAGACAGTTTCCATCAATCTTGTGGCCATATTTTTGTCGTATGTTAAATATTTCTAAGATCTGGTCCTACAGCGTTTCTCCTACTTCGGTGCTGACCCGATTCCTGTCGCGTTGACGCCGCCACCAAAAAAATAAATCCCGGCCGAGCCCCGAAATCTGGACCCGGCCGGCTCCCATGCCCGGCAGTCCTTTCACGATCCTTAAACCCGTTAAATAGAACCGTGTTTATCAGCGGCAAAGGTGCCGACTGCATTGTGCCGGGTCCTCTTCTCATTATGTCGAGCACAAAGCCCTATATGGGTACTTATAGGGCATTAGGCATTCCCGAAACGCATTGCTTGCGGTAGCCCGATACCATTCAGGCATCCTTTTGTTCGACACAAAGCCACTGTCTACATCATCTTGTAATTTGTAATTCGGCCAACTATAAAAACCACCTGTTTTGCAAATGCGCCCCGTCGGACCGTCTTCTTACACGCTAAGCGATATGAGAAAAAATCGGCCATCGCCCGCCGTTTAGAGCCGACAACAGAAAATAACGGGGAAGGTTCACCCCCGAGTCTCAGACGATCCATACACTGCCAATTGCTGACCTTTACCATATCGTGATGAAATTATGGCTAAATTATTGTTGTCATGTCGATTACACAAACTATTACATATAAATTGAACATATTAACGTAAAGGTTTTGTAATATGGGTGATGGAGAATGTCAGTTTTAATTTCCCTGATAATTTACTACAGATGAATTTGCAACAATCGGATAAATCGTCTAGAGAAATGCACGACAACGTTTTCAACTAAACCGTCGTCACTCTGAACACAATTTCTATCCCACATAACTCATACTACAATGCTGTTTGCTCCCAATATAGGGTTGGAAATCATAACGGGAAAAAAAAACTCCAAGAAGGACTTCTACAAAAATTCCTGAAACAGGACAATTTTTTATTTTCGTCGCCCACACATAGGTGGTAACGATTTTGAGTTATTTTCACCCTGGGGAGGATGTAACCGCCTCCAATTTTTTCTTCATATATAAAGTGTTTTATGCTCATTGTTAACTGAAGGAATTCGTTGACTAAATTTTGTACGCTAAAGGTCTCTGCCCACTACACCGTACCGACACATGCAAACAAATATAATTCTAGTCTAGTCTAGTGGGCGTTGTCCGATACAAATTGATGCAAATTATATTTGTTTGCATGTGTCGATACGGTTACGGTCCTAGTTTGGTACGGTGTAGTGGGCTAGAGACCTTTATTCCTAATTTAAATAATACCCAGACATTGCGTAAAATTTTACGCTAATATGTAATATATTACCCACTAACAAGTACTATTCATTTCATCGCTATTTGCCGAATAAAAAACTCTTTTATCTTGCCGATAAACGTAATAGTCTACCTGAGCCTAGCCATAAAACAAGCCACGATATGTTTAGAGATTTTTTATTTGGCAAATAGCGATGAAATACTCGTAAACTATATAAAACAACAATTGTTTAGTAATTCCTACCGAAAATATCTTGGTCACATGTGATGGTAGGTTTTAAAATAATTGTCGGAGTTACTGGACATAGTCTAGTAGTTCTGGTGAAGTTTTCTTCGCCAATTTCGACCAAAGAGTTGTTGAGGAATGTGTACCAATACGCTACAGATACTGTAAAATACTTTTGGTAGCTTGAGGAGATGCACCTCGTGCACTGAGCAGGGTGGCTTTATTTTGTTAACAAGAACGATATTAGTCTTTCATTTTAAGTTTCGAACTTGTAGTCTTTCTGACGTTGACGCACGAAAAATTCTACAAAACATATTCCTGGACTTGACACGTAGATGACAATTTGAGACGCTATATCATGGTTACGGACTCCTACTAAGAAGGGGAATTTTCCTGTGAACCCTTTCATAGGTACGCGGATTTTTTGGGTGGAAATATCAATTAAAAGCACATATTATACCCACGTCCCCCCGCGCTAGGCCCTTATTAAATTATCGATCGTCCGAGTCGATAGCCTCACGACCGAGAGCGTTTCCATTGAGCAATACTCGGGCTCGCGTGGAGTCCGCAGCCGCCCTGCCACCTTAATAAGCGACTATCCGAGGCACCGAATTATCTTTTTGGAGATCTGCAGAGAACTCGAGGTGGTCAGGTATTGTGGTAATGATAGTGGCCGGGATAAACAGGGGTTCATATACATAATTACATGTTTGTTTAGTAGACAGCTCTGGGCGTAGTTCGTACCGTGATGATTGATGGCGCCACTTGTTACCCGTGCCGTTCCTCGACCGTTTTTATGCCCGGTACCACGTCTCTCGTCTCTCGGTTGCTCTATGCGCCCGGGCCCCGGTCACGACACCGCCGATATGGGAACGTCCAGTGAAGCCAAATATCGTCTATCGACTAGGATGTCACTCATATTCCGATTGTCATCCTCTAAGTTGCTCGAACTTGAACCAGAACTATCACCTGGTAGTTATTACGTGATTTCTACTAGATATATAACATTATAGTTTGAATCACTTTAAACAGCGATATGGTGGTTCATATATGTAGTTCTTCTTACTGCCTATTGGAACCATATAGGTATTATTACTTCTAAGTAACTTTTGAAATATATTGAATGGTTAAAGTCAAATCAAATGACTTT
Organism: Rosalia funebris; assembly: GCA_037954035.1. NCBI lineage: Eukaryota > Metazoa > Arthropoda > Insecta > Coleoptera > Cerambycidae > Rosalia > Rosalia funebris. The sequence goes on along the minus strand of JAZFAV010000003.1, from coordinate 27,784,253 downwards.
AAAGTTATTATATCAATGAAGTAGTACTTATGTATTTGCCACTTAGTTTTTAGAATTGGAAATAATAGTTCGACAGTAGCAACTACGTCACAGGGACTTTACATGGCCCTTTAAAGTTATCAACTACGCAAGGATAATATTACATTTACATGACCCGCAAACAAATCTTCAAACTGACTTTCATCAAGTACTGTGTATCAAAATGACTATAAAGTAATTTTTTAAATATAGATCATATTTATTTACAAAACTGTGCACGCTATTATATTACATGATATTTCTAATAACTGCTAAAAATAATAAAATAGGTAATACTTTTTTTTAAGGCGCTGCGAATTTTTTAATAAAAAAGTACGAAATTTTAAGAGACGAAAATTAACAAAAAAATCGCCATTTCCCTAATAGGCCCAACCCTACGTCAATATTCACCACACACGTCCCTTAGAATCTCTACTAATTCATTCTTAAGATAGAACCACGCATACAATTTTTTATGGAAGCTACAATTTCTTTTATGAGAAAAATGCGATTTTTTTAGAGAAGAAAATAAAACAAAATCGGTATTTCTCTAATAGGTCCCATGTAACTTCGATATTCACCACAAATATTCCTTAGAGTTTCTACTAACTTATTCTAGATGGAGAACTGGGCATATAATTTTTTGTGGATGCTGCGAATTTTTTTATGAGAAAAATACAAGATTTTTAGAGACAAAAATAAAAAAAAATGCTATTTCTCTAATAGGCCCCACGTAACCTTGATATTCGCTACAAATATCTATTAGAGTCTCTACTAACTCATTCTAGAGGGAGAACTGCGCATACAATTTTTTATGGAAACTGCGAATTTTTTAATGAAAAAAGTACGAGATTTTTAGAGACGAAAATAAAAAAATCCCTATTTCCCTAATAAGTCCCATGTAACATGCACAAGTATCCCTTAGAATCTCAACTAATTCATTCTAGCGGGATAACCCCTATATAAAATAATTTTTTATGGATGCTGCGAATTTTTTAATGAAAAAAGGACGAGGTTTTTAAAGACGAAAATGAAGATTAAAAAAAAATTTCCCTAATAAGCTCCACGTTACTTTAATATTTGCCACAAACATTCTTTAGAGTCTCTACGAACTCATTCCATAGATAGACCTACCCAAACAATTTTTTACTGATGTTGCTAATTTTTTGATGAAAAAATTACGAGATTTTTAGGGACGAAAATAAAAAAAAACGTTATTTTCCTAATAGGCCCCATCCTACCTTGATATTCACCACAATTACCCCTTAGAGTATCCACTAATTCATTCTAAACATAGCACCACGCACGCAATTTTTTGTGAAAGCTACGAATTTTCGTATAAGAAAAATACAAGATTTTTAGAAACGAAAGTAAAAAAATCGCTATTTCTCTAATAGGCCCCACGTAACCTCAATATTCACCACAATTATCCCTTAAAGTCTCTACTAACTGCTGCGAATTTTTTAATGAAAAAAGTGTTAGATTTTTAGAGACGAAAATTAAAAATCGCCATTCTTTAATAGGCCCCACGTTACTTTGATATTCATCACAAACATTCTTTAGTGTCTCTACTAACTCATTCCATAGATAGACCTACCCAAACAATTTTTGACTGATGTTGCAAATTTTTTTATGAAGAAATTACGAGATTTTAGGCACGAAATTTAGAAAAAAACTCGTAATTTCCATAATAGGATCACATTATCTTGATATTCACCACGATTATCCCTTAGAGTATCTACTAACTCATTCCAAAGGTAGAACCGCATAAACGATCTTTTGTGAAAATTGCGGATTTTCTTTATGAGAAAAATACGAGATTTTTAGAGACAAAAATTTAAACAAATATCGTCATTTCCCTAATTGGCCCCACGTTTCCTCGATATTCGCCGCACAAAAGATGCAAAAAACAAGGAAAGGGCTACGACATACTCGTAGTGCAAAGAAGTTCCATTAAAGTAGCGGTACCTACGCCACTTAGTAGCCATCCCGTAATTAGGATGTAAACACTCTTGTAACGGGGTAAAAATTATTCCCTATCTAGTCTTCTATTCGTATAAAATCGTGACATTTGCGCGCCCCTGACTGAGCCTCAAATACTCTCAAGTTTCAGTGCCAGTCGTTGGTACGTGGCAACGTCTAAAATTGCTGCTGGGACATGAGACAGTGGAAATCCTCTATTACATCCCGATCTGAAGCCGTCGAAATAACTCTAAACGTCGCAGATCTCGATATCCACCTTACGGGAACAATTCATGAGAACGAAGAAAACACACACGATTATTTGCACCAAAAACAAATACCACATCGCGTCCCTTCCCTTAATTTCCCAGAAACCGACGATCGGTCATCTATTAAAATATGAATTATACCTCTTTAATTGACCTTAACAACTAGGTATTCCGTCCCTAAGCTGTTAACTAGATCCGAGTTTCTGAATTGTAAATGAGATATAGGCGCCTGTGTCCAATTTATCTCGTCAGCGTTTTGTTTTTTACGATCGTACCAAGGTACCTACGGGGGAATTATAACCCGTCCCGGACGAACGGTCTGTACGGATAGATTTAATTAAAAGCAATCCAGTTGTTCACTGGGATAATAACAATAACTCGAAAACGTAGCTATTCTGTTGTTGTTTATTTCATTTCGAGCACGTTTTTTTTTTGTGATTGCTAGTGCTTTGACGACAAATTAGGGCTACTACTAAAAAAATCTATCCTAATTTGAAAATATGAAAAAGCAGATCTGAGAGCGATGTGAGAACTATAAACTTGAAGCATCGATATTCTTTTTTTTTTTTTTTTAATTGCTCTACGAGTATTTTGTTCCAAGTTACTAACAGCCCTTTGAAAATCACTTCAAAATTTATGATTTTTTACATTCCTTAATTTTTGTGCCTAGTGTAATTACAATCAAATCATCATAATCTGGCAACATTTTGCAGATTAACCATTTATTTTAACCTCAAACCAGCACAAACGTTCGTTAATAATTACTGTATAAGTCGCTGTAACTTAATAGCGATTTTTAAAAGTGACTTGAACTTTGTAGTGCTCAGTGAGTAGTAAAAGTTACTTTGAAGTAGAAGCTATAGAAAGACTACTTATTACTGCGTTGTGGCTAAATTTACAAGTTCAGTTAATGTTTCTAAAACGTCACTGCGACTTTGAGATTACTTCAAAGTTTTAACGACTCCTAAGTGACCAATATAACTTAATATCGATTGTACATAGGTGTTAATAACTAGTTAATGGTAGTCGTTAATAACTACTGTAAAGTCGCTGTGACTTAAAAGTAATTTTTAAGTAACTTAAACTTTGTAAAACGTAATGAGTAGTTCATATTACGTAACAACCACCCCAGAGGCACTTGCAGTCTCAGCTGGACAAACTTAGAAACTGTCAGGGTTTGTAAAGATTTACTTTATTTACTATTTGATCTGAAACTTCTTCATTACCTAACCTAAATCTTTATTTATCCCCTAAATTAACGTCGTACTCATAAAAGTAATTTCAACGACGAAAACTACGAGCCCTCACAACTATACATTGGGACAAGACAAAATGCACGCATATTTTAGATACTTAGAATTTATTTTTTTCCACTTTTTTTCATTTAATACTATATAATTAGTGAATTAATAATAAATGAGGTCAATCAGCAACACGAAAATCAAAATATTTATAAAAACCTTATAATATGCAAGAGTGATCAAAATGTGTGAAAACTAGTGACAACTAAATATTGGGACAACGTAAGGGAACTGCCAAACATGAAATAAATTAAGGCAAGTAGGCTGCGAAAACAATGCTGCAGGGATTATAAGAGATGTCAGTTTATTCTGCAGTTAATTTCTTGTCGTATTGAGTGAATCACTGCATTTATCAAACAAAATGGTACGTGGTATCGCTACAAGTTCAAAAATTCGTGAGTTGGTGCTTAAAAATTACGGCCGCAATAAAACAATACGCGAAGTGGCGGATGAACTTCATATTTCTAAAATTACAGTGTGGAATATAATATAACAGAAACCGGAAGTATTCTAGATAAACAAGTTAAAAGTCCGGGTCGTCTAATAATAGTTTCTGATAGGAATAAGAGAATATTAGTAAAAATATGCAAGAAAGGCCGAAGAAGTACATTAAGGCAAGTTACGGCTGAATGGAATCACGAAACTGGACAAAATTTGTCAAGGGAATGTTGTTGCAACTGGATACATAAATGTGGACTAAAGTTTTATAAGATTGAACTACAGGTAACAATTCAAAAGTGTATTTTAAAAACTTTTATTTTTTATAGGCAAAGCAAAGCCACTATTATCGGCTAAACAAAAGCAAGCCAGGCTCACATTGATTGGTCCAGAGTAATTTTTAGCGAATCGAAATTCGACATTTGTGTTGGTGATAACCGCAAACGCGTGATTCGCACTAAACATGAAGGTTTCCACAAAGATTGATTAAAAAACACACGGTAAAATTTCCTAAGGGAGAGATGATTTGGGATTGTATGGCAGTTTCAAGACTAGGACGCTTTGAAATTATTGATGGTACCGTGAATGCTGCGAAATATCAACAAATACTTCCAAAACAGTCTACCACCAAGTATTGTGACGTTAAATGTTGGCGAAAATTACATTTTTCAGCAGGATTAGGCGACCTGTCATACAGATAAAACCACGATAATGTGGTTTGAAGACCACAACCTAAATACTGGACTAGGTTGGAGCCTTTGGTGTGAATATAAACACTGACTTAATTTTCCACAAAACACCAAAACACTATACACTACAAACGAGGCGCGTTTCGCCGACAAAATTGGCATTATCTGGAGATGATTAAAGCTCTTCATCGTCATCTCTAGTCCAGAGTTATTTTACTAGTTAGACAGTATTAAATTAAAAAAAAATAAATAAATAGAAAAAATAAACTGTCAAATATTTGAAATATGCGAGTATTTTGTTTTGTTCCAATATACACACAACGTCAAAAGTCTTCGACCCCCCGTATATTACAGATTTCGACTATGTTTATTTTGTTTTCGTTGCTAGACAATAAAGGTGAGTTATTTAGCTTTCAAACAAGATCAAATGAATTGTTAGATAAAATATTGTTGATTATTTATAATTTTTTTAAATATTCGTCAGTTTTATTGCATATTTAGCAAAGCGACTTTGATACTTTTCTTTCGTTATAATGCCCGAACGTGAGGTTTCTGCATTTAATAGGGCAAGACTTCATCAGATATATGGGAAGTTAGTCATTCCTAGATTCTGTTGTGCGAATAGTTCATAGGTATCAAGAATTAGAGAGAGTGGAAAGAGGACCGCATAGTAGTCAGTCTCGAGTGTCAAATGAATGGCAGGATCGGTATTTGGTTCAATATACCCGTATACACCGAAGTGATTCAGCTCAAGCCTTCAGAGCTCACTTTCAAGGTACGTCTTGCCTTGCTATATCGACCTCTACAGTTCGAAGAAGACTGCATCGTGCAAATTTACGTGCAAGAAGGTATTTAAGGGTACCCACTATACCTCCACGACATCGAGCTGCCCCCTTTCAGTGAGCACGGGAATGTAGTAATTGGCTTTTGTAGCAGTAGCGATGGGTCTTATTCACAGATGAAATCAAAATTGGACTGGTGAGTGATGACAATATGCAAAGGGTCTGGAGAGAGCCAGGTTATCAAGAGAGACTAAATTTTCCCCGTGAGGTTGCTTCCTACGATAGTGGGACAGTAATGTTTTGGAGAGTTTGGAGAGAGAGAATCGCCGTACGCCATTAATTCCCATAAATCAGAATACGACAAGTCAAGTTTATATTGAAAGTGTTATCAGGCCCATTATTTATCCCCTACGTGACGAATTAGGTGACAATTTCATCTTCACGAACGACAATGCGAGGCCACATCGCCCGAGAACGGTTCAAGAGGTACTTGAACAGAGAGATATTACCCGATTAGATTGGCCAGCTAATTCCCCAATATGAATCCCATTGAGAATATGTGGGATTTTGTTTCTAGAGCAATTCACAAACGCATGAACCCACCCCAAAGTGCGGAAGAGTTAGCTGCAGCAGCAATAGAGGAATGGAACAATATTCCTCAAGAAATTATCAATCGTTTGATTGTTTCAATGTATATGCGTGTCAATATGTACTGAGAAGCAGAGGAGACCATACTGACTATCAAGTTGTAGTTGTTAAAAATATTTTTTGTTAATTTTTGTCATAATAAATTTTCTTATTTTTTTTAATTGAGTAAATTTTTAAAATTATTCCTGTATTACAAAAAAAATACATTTAGAAAAAACACACTTTGAAAAACAAATACAATATTAAAAAAAAATTATTTACTAATACAAAACATCGGGGGTCCAAGACTTTTGACGGTGTGTGTATATCAGGGCTCCTTGTCTAAAAAATATATTCGGAACGTCCCTCTGAAACCCCGACGACCGATCAGCATTTCGTCTCCGTCCAAGAGAGCCAAATACAAAGAATTCACGCGTCAACTCGAGCGATAATATGTTCATCCTGGTACGATGAAGAGACAATTTTTTGTGTCGGCCGATTAATTTTTGACCCACCGGCCCGGAAAGTCAAAGGGAGGCCGCGCGCCGCTCCAATGTCGCCCCTAAGGGCGGGCGACGCAGAGCGCACCGAGCGCGAACTTTCACAAATTACCGGCGGACACTCGATTCATGCCAACTCGATTTTCTCGAAGATGTCAATTGTTCTTTCGCCTGCAACCCTTTTTTTTTCGAAGGCGAGGATTTTTTTTTATTTTTTTTTCTCCGACGCAGACCCGAAAGAGCGAGCTTTCGGGTCGTAGCCGTAGCGACAGGCCGAAAACACTAGAAAAGACGAATTTGAATCGTCTTACGCGCATTAGTAATTTTTTTTTGTTCCTTATACAGGGTAGGCAAATTTCAACGCTTTTACAGGGAATCTAGTTAACTATAGGAAATATGGAAAAGTGTCCTAAATGCCTGTGTCCAGGATTTTTCTTAAACTCGTCTTGTAATTCTTTTTTATGGCAGTACTGACTTCAACTGTGTTTTGTTCGTTTATTTTTTATTTAACAGCATCGAATACCATAAACTGTTCTTGTAACGATAAGCCACATGTTTCCAGTTTCTTTATTGCAGTAATTAAGATGGAATAGTTACTATTAACGTTAACAGACATCATCTCGTATTCTTTGTGGTTGCAGTCAGTTCTGCATTGTGTGTCTGGCATTGCTTTCGTTGGGATCAAACCTAAAGATAACCCGTTTTAGTTCCTCAAAATTCTTATCATAATAAGCTACGGCTTCTAATCAAGTACCCCTCATCTTGTGACAACTGATTTAGGAGGTAAAGGTATGTCTGACAGAGCTTCTCTAAACGTGTCTGCCCGAGTATGCACTTTTATAAAAATTACCTCATTAACTAAAGGTTAACTGTCTCTTACTGTTTTTGCTATTCGGTTAAGTGCATGAGCCGCACATGTAAAGTGTATATATAATATTTGGAAAAGTTTCAGTTAACAAATCTCCTGTTTTTCGCACGTACTACTTGTCAAAAATAGGAAAAAGTGTGAGATACTCTAGGTATGCGTAGAAGAAAGAGTAAGGCAACATTCGGAGGGAAAGGGATGCGCTTTACGCGCGACCAGATCGAACTCTGTGTACATCCACATTCAATATACAGGGTCCGCCAGGGCGGTATGGTGTTTTTGAGACGACTTTTATGCGCGACTGCATGGAGCGAATGTTTTCAGGATGGTTGATATCTACTTGTTGCGGGATGCCATTCCAGTAGCCATGGAGCCGTGGTCTGTGGCACATCGTATTCTTATTTCATTACTTAACACATTCATTGAAACTAGTTGTGCTGTGATGCTCTCTGGAACGTTTCCCTGAGCGCCTGATTTCGTTGCGTGGGGATGTGGAATGACCTCCTCGGTCACCAGACCTGTCACCTTGTGACTACTTTTTATGGGGCTACTTAAAAGCTAAAGTTTACATAGACAAACTGCGAACTCTTGAAGCTCTTTTCGAAACCATAACGCGCAAAATTGAAAGGATTCCTCGTGCCATGTTCGGAAGAAGTATGGAGCTGACTTATGTTATTGTAACGAATTTACTAGAAAGTTCTTTATTTCGAACAGTTATTTACAACTCAAGTATTTTTACAAGTCCAACTAACTAACTAAATTTATTTCTACTTTAACTTTATAAACTAACTTTCGCACTGTATATCACTTTCTTCGCACTGTATCGATCACTATCGTGGTCCAAATTCAACTAACCCCTGGCTGAGCGACACAATTCTTATATAGGTAGTAGTACGTATCTCCAGACATTTCTAGATAAAGAACTTTGGCGAACCTTCTAGTATAGAACGCACTGGAAGTCAACTCCACACGCTCTTGATGGTTTCGAATATTCCCGACGTTCGGGATCGCTCGAGGCGTTCATGACATTATGTATTCTTCAATGGCAATACACGACTAATGTATAAAAACAATGAATTTTAAAATTCGTTCAAAATAAGCTTGTCATTCTTTTCAAAAACACCATAACTCCCTGACGGACCCTGTATATTCAGCGATATTTACTCTCTAAAGGTCTCAATTCGACCGAGTAACGACCAGGTTATTTGCTGCGCACCACGTGGACGACCCGATATCGCAGTTTTGAGACTTGTTCCTATTCTTGACTAGCTGTATGCAGCTGCGTCCATTGGCATTACTGAGAATTGTCTTAATTTGGCCATACACAACTCCGAGCTACCATCAATCCAAGTTTGAAATAATTCTTATCTGAATTCTTCCTTTCGTGAAATATTCATTTTCACGTTGCTGCATAAATAGAAGCACAGAAACTCAAATACGCGACGAAATGATCCTCAAGACCGCGTACACAGTGAAAAAACGGCGACGAGGTGAAACAAGCCAATAACGGGCCTCTGTATAACATGCGGTGGCAACGTCGTTGCAATGGAAACACACATCGGCAGCGCATCGGTTATTGTCGAAACACTAGAAGCGTTTCCTAGTTGTTGACTACAAATTCTGGAAACAACTGGATAAAAACTTTACCTATTCTTTTTATGTGAAAACTGTGAAATAACTCGAATTGTAATAAACATATTAAAAATCCTATTCTTCTAAAAGAATTATCAACAGAATCGAAAACTCAAAGGAAAAAGAAAACAATTTTGGTTTATAACTCAAAAATGAAAAGAGATGGACAATTCTAGCGTTCACTATTGACGAAAATACGATGGCCATTCAGGTCATTTGTCCAGGGAAACGTTTCCAGTGGGACAGGTTTCAGCGTGGCACAATTTCCAGGGAAACGTGCACTTTTCCTAGCAAAAAAGTAGATCGAGGCTGGGCGTCCACTTTTCCAGTTCCGTTAACGAAATCCCCTAAGGAAAACCATCAGAATTCACCCACCAAATACACGTTCATCCATCTTACTCTCACTGACGTTAACGTTTGTGTTACTTCCCGTAAAACGCCGACAGAACTCGAAAAAAAATCGTACCCTATCGGCTACTATCAGTGTACAAATAATAAAGCACGATTCCAAATTAGCATTTAACAAATCGAATGTTCAACCCGATCTCTAAATTATCCCCGTGGTGGCACGCAAATATGTCGCCGTCTCGTTCTGGCTGTGACTATCAACGGGCGAGAGAAGAGGACGGCGCCCGCGAGCGCTCTCCTGGTAATGCCCGTCGTGTCTCGCTCTCTTTTTATTACACAAAGCCATGTTTTGAAACTAAGTAATTAACAGGTTTATAAAAAGCCATCGAATCGAATTGGCATTTTATTCGGATCGGTGTGTTTTGCGGGTAATAAAGGAAATTGGCTGATAAAAATTCGACGCCGCTTACAGGGGTGATGAAAAAAATTGTCCCGCCGATATAAAACACGTTTCAGCAAGCAACGGGATAAAATACACATGTAAGAGCCTTAAAATGATTAAATAGAAGTTGAAAGAGATGGAGAAAATCGTGAAATGTTTCATAAATTAGGTTTTCACGCTTTGGGTTTGAAAATACCTCAAAGTATAGCCTGTCAAGAATAGGAAAAAGTGCGAGATTCTCTATGTATGCGTAGAAGAAAAGTACATCCATATATACTCGATTTCACTCTACAAAGATCTGAGTGCGACTAAGTAAGGACCAGGCTATTTACTGCGTACCTCGTGAGCGGTTCGATATCGCAGTTTTAAGACTTGTTCCTATTCTTGACAAGCAGTACATAAACTACCGAGTCGCGGGCCATATGATGGTTCTTCATCGGTATCTCTAGTGTCGTTCTTGTCTTTTTTAATTTTTTTTTGCAGTCATTTTTGGCAAGGACGCGGACGGTCACGCTACCTGCTCTCACTAAAGTGACTCTAACTCAGTCAATTTTCATAATTTTAACTTAAAATTTTACTTACATATTTTTGAAAATGTATACTTGTAAAAAATAGAAAATGTTCACGGTGGCCTTCCCCCATAAAATGGATACCTCAAAAGTGCGTGGCGATAGAATTGCTTAGGTTTATCGAAAAAAAAAATATAAGACAGGTGCTGGCGGTGTTTAAGGTTAGAATACATTTTCCTCTTAGAAGACGACGCGCTTATTCGACCAATCTGGATCCACCTGTATAATAATGAAGTCAATTTGGGTTCTAATAAACTCTAAATTAAGATTCTCATTTAAATAAATTCCGTTAAAGGTCGAAAAAATTTTCCAGAAAGACAGACACGAGAATTGATACGAGTGAAAAAATAACTCATAACGACATGACAGTTTTGCCGGATATTTTTTTCGTCGAAGACCCCTGCCCGAGTTCTAATCGTTGGAAGACAAGAATTCTTCAATAAACACCACGTCACCCTGCTCTGATAACGATTAAAATTAGTTGGAAATGTTTAACGAGCAATTAGCCCAATTAAGATACCAGGAAGAAGGCGATAAACTTAAAATAAGAACAAAAAGAAAACGCGCCGAAAGTACCCAAAAGACAAGCGACCATATTTAAGGGTTTCCAAACAATATTTTTGGTTCAAATCACCTCTTCAAGTTACCACCACCCTTGGTCGTACGTTATTCAAGTATTTTTACGATATATTAAAAAAATAGTCGCAGTAAACTCCAATTTGAACAAAAATTCCATACCAAACAAAATTAATGCCTTTTCGGTAAATATCTATTTGTAGACAGCATCGAGCGACAGACGCTCAGCGCCCGAGAGAACGTAAGTTATGACTGGCGTTTAACTTTATTACGCCGTCGGTTGAAAACATTAAGAAAAAACTAATTTATGCTCCCCATTGGTTAAAATATTAACAGACAAGTATTTGATTGTAAAATAATCTTCCCGAATGAAATCTAACGGTCCCGCGTTTACGAGCGCGCGGCCCCTGGGATCAGAAAAAAAATTGGAATTAAAAGCTCTAAAACAAAGCGACCGGCTCGCTCATAAAAGGGCGTTAAATTTATAGCTAACCGCGGCATTAAACCTAAAACTTGGACTAGTAGACGGCTGAAATATTTCAAGGCCCGACACTTTTCATAAGTTTCCGTGGAGGCACGACACTTTTAATAAACGACCCATTAGGGCCATTATGCCTTCTGGTTTTGTTGTTTTGTCGTCGAGCGGGATTGTATAACGTTGCGCTCAAACGGCACAGTTTTCAGTTAATTGGCTGTAAACATATAACACCGCAAAATATTCATCACCACCAAAATAGATTGTCGGTGATATATAAAATGAACACCCAGTACGCATCGTTTGAATCGGTCGATATTTTATGAATATGTTGATGTGTTGATGAACAAAAAAATACTAAGATTATCATCGATCGTAGATTAAAATTATCGCGGTCAAAGGTGATTATCAAATTTGAAACGTCTATCGCAGCTTATATAGGGTGTGTCATTTGGAACTATTTGACTAATAATATGGAACTAATAATATTTGACACACTGGGACATTTTATTCGTCAACATAAAATGGAGAAGATGCAGCTACAAATAGAAAAGAATATCATTCATATGGCCGTCTCCGAATTTATGTGTTTGGATACTCCCGTACACTTTCTCTCACTGCAGCAATATTTTCATCTGACCGACCACGACGAGAATGTATCGATGCTGTTTCATCAACAACAGAACCCGTCTCTTCAAATTTCTTGATTAAATTATGGACTGTTAACTCTGTAGGCGCTTCATTTTGTTCTAATTTTGTGCAGATTTTTCTTAATGCAACTATAAGTGACCACTCACTTTCATAAAGCAGTTGTACACAAACTATTCGTTGTAGAATTGATAATCGCACGGCGCAGCTCCTTCATGGCCTTACATCATCAATAACGTGCCCATGTGCTATTAGTTCTAAAGACAAAATAATGGACTACAACTTTAAATGTCAATATGAAAGGCTAATTAACAAAAATTAACAAATTAAAACAATGTTTCGTAAGCATTTCCTGACGAAGTTTACTTCGTAGGTAAAAGACGCGATCGAAAGATCCCCAGAAAGACAAAAATCGATATGCTTCTCCTAAAGACTCAGGAGAAGGTTACACATAAAGACGAGGACGTGCGTATCCATGCACAGGCAGAGATGCCCTGAGCATGGGGGTATTTGAACCCAAGCTTACAATAACACCTCAATACTGCGCCCAGTCCGCCACCCCGTACGAATGGCATTACTGCAACCACCTCTATAAGACAAACGATAAATTACTTATCCATATAATGGTCAAGGAGCAACGTGCTGCGCTTTTATAGCTCCACGTCAAACAACTACCTTCAGAGCCCATCGTATTCTCTCGAATATAATGTCACGATTCAAATCTGATTCATTTGGAAAGAATTTCTCTGAAAAATGATACCGGAAGCCTATAAATTAGAGCTATGGACTTGTGGACCTGACAAAAAGGTAGTGGAAGCGCGGACGTCTTATGGCTGTCAGGCGGACACTATAAATCCAAGTGCGTATAGTCAAGAGTTTTTCTTCGTATCTGCAACTTGCAATATTGGACTGTAAGCATCGACGGCTGTATGATATATTGTCCGATGTCAGCTCACTTAGACGTTAATATAAAGAAAGGAAGCGATTTAAGCCCCCTAGCAGTTAAACACGTCGTTTTTTATTACGTCCAGCAGAGCCTTAACACTCGCTAATTGGACATATTTAAGCATCCCCCCTTTTTGAATGAACATCCTCATCACAAGCGCTGCGTTTCGAATCCGCCGTCGCCCTAGACGATGGTCACCCAATCAACAACAACAACAAAAAAAAAAACAGAGTCGTACGGAAGTGTACACGTATACGGACCCCGTCTTCTTGTATCTCGAATGATTTCGGCGTAATCAAAGACGGCGTGATAAGTATTACTCCATCTAATTATAAATTGATTGGCACGAAACTGACTGGTGAGAAACAACAAACATTTATTAGATAAGGGATATGACACATTATCGATGTGTTTGTTAATTTTAATTTTGATTAATTGTTATATTTTCATGCGAGCCAGCTGATAACTTTGTGCTATGTTTACTGTCCGAAATAAATAATAATTATGTGTAATTATTGTGAGGCAATGGAGGATATTTCATTATTCTAATTATAGACGTGGTGATTTAGAGCGCATCCGAGGAGGCGTCTGCCACGGGGAGCTCTGATGACGGGGCGGCCTTCCGCAGAGGTCGTCTGCTGCACCTCCAGAACGTCTGCAAGGCAATTAAAAGGTAGACCACATCTTCCGGAGTGTACCATCGAGAAAGAACGTAGCGAGACCCTTACGAAAGGTTACCTCGACATATCGGCAATAACGATCAATTCGATAGACTTCTCGTCGAGCTGAGTTATCCTAAAACTATTTCATGACTGCTTGTATTTCCGTGGGACATTTCAGAAGCGTCTCATATTCTTTTCTGCCAGCATTGTGGTCGGGATTTTTGACAAACCGCAAATTCGGCGATAACGTTTTCTCGACACACAACTTGCTAGCGATATTAACGGCGGTCTAGATTTTAAGACGTCTTGAGAAAGGAAACCAAACTTCCTTAACTGTCATCGTTGACACAACTGCGAATATATCGTATCGCAGACAGTGGTTCTGGAGAATTTATATTATTTTCGGGGTACCTAAATTTGGATGACCACCAGGATCCCCCGACGTCTGCCCAGTATATATGGCCGATGATGGAAAAAGACGGCAGTTATTCCACCCTCTACAAACTTTTAGAGCCTGAGATAGTTTATAGAAGTCTCGAGAGCGTGTAAATTTGACTGAATTTATTCAACTACTGTGATGAATTTGAGCATGGCTATTTTGATGAATGAAATCCTGATGAATTTCAAGACCGGGAAAGTAACTTTTCAACAGGTTGATGCTCCTCCACACTATTATGGTGCAGTAAGAGTTTATCTCAATGAACAGTATCCCAATAGATGCATTGGACGCCGGATTACAACAGAGTGGCCTGCTCGATCTCCAAATCTAATGCCCTTAGATTTTTTGTGCACGCTTTGAGCATTTATTTTAACATTCTTTAAAGATATTCGGTACTACTTTTTACTTTTATCATTTCGTTATTTATTGTGAATTAAATTTATTGTTTTCCATTAGCCTAGAATTTATTTATTTTTAATGTCGACACAAGATAAAATTCGGAAACATCTAAGTAATTTTTTGCGTTATTTTGGTTTTATTAATGATTTTAAATCTAACGTCGATCTTATTCCCAAACGAAATTATTTATAACAAATCGCTACTACTTATTTTTAGATATAAACATCAATATCAATACAATTATCTTATGAGCCTTGTAACGTTACCTTGTGGAACTCCACAGCTTTGATCTAGTATATGATTAGTTTATAATGAAGTAGTCGGAAAACCAGGAACATTTTCTTCTTCGCCCGAGAAAAAAAAATCACGCTTATAATCAACTTTGATTACAAAAAGTGACGCAGCCGGAGAAAAAGATGTTCTTCGTTTGTCCACCCACCCAATTACCTGCCACAAATGATCTAAAATTTTGTTTATTTTCAGTTGAAAGAAAAAGCTGTTGATTTTCTGGTATGTAAAACCTTCTTTACTATTAAACTAGTTAATCCTTCTTTAAAAAAAAAACACACAAACAAGCTACTATCGATTAGTAGATGACACAGAGATGTAAACAAATGACTTGTCGCTGAGACATGAAAAAATCCCATTATGATGTTAATAAACTAGGCTCGTTCGAACGCTATCGGGCCACTTGAAAAATTCCTTTTTGTCGGCCTGACCCCGCGCCTTATTTACTCATTATGGCCGCGTTTTTTCGTGGCCTTCCATTATTTATGCTCCATCAATTCTGAACGACATTTCCGATAGCGATTTTTTTGACGGGAGCGTTCGCGATAGGCCGCCGTAACGTCGACGTAATTGCGCGAGCATTAATTGATGCTAGACGCGGTTTTTGCCGTTACGGGATCCGCGGTGGGGTGGGGGAGGTATTTGCCCGTAAATCATCCTGACCAACTGCACAGAACACCTGACGAAAATGGGCGTTCTTCAAGGTAGATAGCCGGGGCCGGTGAGGCTTTCTCGTAATGCGAAAATCGACTTCATCCGGACGGGTTGCGATCGAAGATCGCCCTGTGGGGGACGAACAAAAAGTGTTGGAGGTGAACCAACAATGAGTCCGGGACGCCGTCGATAAATGCGGCGATGACGGAATCGGGGCCCCCGTATAAATAAAGATGACTTATAATTCAATCCCGATACTCGCGACACAGGCTCGCAGGTATTAATGACTGGTACGTATTCAACTGGCCTCCCGGACCAGTTGAAAAAAGAAAAAGGAATTAATCTTCGGCGCGGTGGATGGAGTGAGAAGGGGGCGTGGTGAGGTGGCGCCACCGTCGACCCAAGACGATGTACATTCTTCGAAATAATTTAATATCGTCGAGGTTACGAACCCTCCGAGCTCGCTCCGATTCACCACATCTCGTCTCTCGCTTGTTCATCTGCCGCAGAGACGGATACCCGGAAGAAACTCTTCTGTTGGCCGTTGCAAGTCCTCAACTTCGTTATATACAGAGTGGCCCAATCGAAACGAAAAGCAAACGATTGATTTTTAATTTTTTATACGAAAAGTGGCACGTCAATTGTCCTATAAACGCCGAGAATAGAAGAGAGTGAATTATATAATCACCCAGGTCGGTTTTTTTGGTCTTTGCGTATGACATTCCCTATAAAAGACCACTACCTGTAATTGTGTCTATTGACAGGCGACGACTTATTTTTTAAACAGTCATTCCGGGTGTCTCGTTATAAATGCGCCACCCTGTAGATATTTCTCGTATTATTTCGAAAACTCGTACATCAATGTAATTCCAATAACAGTCGATTTGAACAAAAACGTTTTAAGTAAGTAAAATTGTAACATATACCTATTTGAGAATAGTTTTTGTCTAAGAAAAATGTAAGTGTAATATTGAGTTGAGTTGGAATATTCGAAACCTCGAGAGCGTGCGGTGTTGACTTCCAGTGCGTTCTATACTAGAAGGTTCGTCAAAGTTCTTTATCTAGAAACGTCTGGAGAGACGTTCCACTGCCTATATAAGAATTGTGTCATCCGGCCAAGTGTTAGTTGAATTTGGACCACGATAGTGAGCGATACAGTGCGAAGAAAGTGATATACAGTGCGAAAGTTAGTTTATAAAGTTAAAGTAGAAAGAAATTTAGTTAGTTAGTTGGACTTGTGAATAGTTGAGTTGTAAATAAGTGTTCGAGAAATAAAGAACTTTCTAGTAAACTCGTTACATTGGTGTCAGAAGTGGGATCTCTTGACTGCTATGGAATGTTCGAGAATGTTCTCTGACCTTCTCGAAACGTCGATCCTCGATTTATTCACGACGAGACGAGTTCAGTGGTATGTCCCACTTGTGAGTTTTTCTCGTCCTTTGTCGAACCTTCCAGAATATTCTCAGGCCTTATCGGAACGTTGATATTCAGCTTTTCCACGCCGGGACGGCTTCGGCTATGCGCCACACTTGGGGGTTTCCCTTCCAACTAAACCAAGTGTTCCAGAACTTTCTACCACGTTCTATCCCAGCTTCTCTCTCTTCTATCGGGAAAAACATGAATAAGTAACGGAAAGGAACAATGTTGCAGGAAAGGAAAGGAACAGTGTTAATGAAAAACTTTAGAAAAAAGAATTGGAGATGGAATTAAATCGTAAGAATTTGAATTCAGTAGCGTGTAGATCCTTCTTTAGCTCTTATCACTCTATTCGTCCGAGCATGCTATCGATCAAGTGGTGAATGGTTTCCTGAGGAATATTCTCCCATTCGATAAGAACGACTTATTCGAGTTCCCTAGGTGTCATAGCATAGGGGCAGTTATGTGGTGCCTAACTGATCGTTTTAGTGCATCCCATAGATACTCTATGGGGTTTATATCTTGGCTTCGTAGTGGACAGTCTATAGTTCGAATATTCATAAACCGAAGGTAGTCCAGTGCATCTCTAACAACGCGGGGCCGAGCGTTATCCTGTATACAAATGAAATTGTCCCTCACAAATGGCGCAAATGGTATCACGTGTTCTTTCTACGTAGACATGTGCATTCATGGATCTTTCCCGTATAGGAACCAAATCCGTGCAACCATCGAAACAAGTTCCTCCCCAGAACATTATTGATCCACCAAAAAATGGGATCCTCGAAGAGATATTGCAGGCAGCAAACCTCCCTCCTGATCTCCACCAGACTCATTAACGTCCATCTGGTGAATTAAGACTTACTTTTGCTTCGTCTGAAAATAAATCTCGCTTCCAGTCGTCAATGGTCCAATTTACGTGTTCTCATGAAAAGCCCAGTCTAGCAATTCTATGTTCTCTGGTAAACAGTGATGCAGTAGCTTGATCTACTCTCCAATTTTCATTTATTGAACCTTTTCCCGATCGTTTGTCCAGAAATTGCTACATTTTGAACTGCTTCTAGGGCTCTGACTAGCTCCAAACTGATAGAATGTCTGTTTCTTAAGGCGACTTGCACCAGATATCGCTCATCTCTTGCATCTGTAGACGTCTTACGGCCTTCTCCTGGGATTCTACAGTAACATCCAAGTTCATTAAAGCGTTTAACTGTTCGACTAATTGTTGATTCCCTAACAAAATAGCCACATATCGCTGGCTACGTCCCTCCTTAACTAGAGTTACCGCGTTCACTACTTCATCTTCTCTGGGCGATTCATTTCCTTTACTCTAAGTGTATTGAACAAAGTGTTTCAGTCACTTGATGACATTAAATTTAAACTAGGAGGAAAGTTTGCGTTAATTTCATCCAGGAGTGTATAATGAAGAAGACCATACATTATTTTTGGGACTGAAATACTGACGTAAATTTTTACAAACCCGAATTGGGCAATGAAAAACATTCGTATCTCATCCCCAAACGTAACGGATAACATGAAACTGCTCCATTACATAATATGATCCTTTATCTAGTAAAATCGCGTAAATTGACAGTGTACTCCTAAAAATTATTTCAACGAGGGAAACTATTCTCGCATACACGTGTCGTATATGCAGGAATTACATAAATCCCATACGTTGCGACATAATTTACTAGCATTACGATATTAACTCGCGCATACGGTAATAATCCGTTTTGTTTGGTGTCACACTTAGCCTTTACAACAGATAATCTCCCGAAGTACTTAATTTAATTTTAAAATATCGAACTATTACGTAGGAGTCCATACATTGTAGTTGACACGATTCCGCTCGCATGCATGCGAACCCAAGGTAACAACTAGACGGATTATCGATTTAAAAAAAAAACTGACGCAAGGCGGACTTCAAACGGCCGAGCATTAAAATCAGTTTAAAATCAAGAGAACAAAAAAAAAATCACCGCGGAAGGGTCGATCCGCGCTCGGCCGAAATCTCCGCTAATTGGCTTTTAATTGCAGACAGTGTCACAGTTAAATATTAACACTCCGGACGGAATACTTGGGGGGGCGACGTTCGGGATTCCAACCCCTCGCCTCCACGCTAAATAACCGCACCGGAAGTAAAGACATCGATCCCGCTCTTCCTCACTTCCTTTAACACCGCCGCGGGCATTCCTTCGCAGCGGAGCGCCCTCTGGCACGGAACCGCGCTACGTTTTGCACATTCCCAGCTACACGGCGTCCCAAAGAAAGCCCAGAGCCGAAAACGCAATGACCTTAAAACGTTTTAAAAGATTCCTCTGATAAAATTTGAGGATTATTTTAAATGCACCAAGGCGTAACGCGAATATACAGGCTGGAAACCACTGATGTCGATTTTTAATCTAAAATGTAAATCTTAAAAAAAATAAATATTCAGCATGAGTCTGAGTCGATTCCGCTCTTCCGCAGTTCCCTTAACACAAGCGCGAGCATCACTTCGCGGAAAAGCGCCCTCTGGGTGGAGGTTTGCACATTACAAGTTACACTGTGTCCCAAAAAAAGCCCCAAGCTGAAAACGCCTCGTAGAGACCTTAAAGCGTTTTAAAGCATTCCTCCGATCAAATTTGCGAATTATTTTAAATGCTAAAATTTATGACGTACTGCGAAATATACAGGATGGAAATAACTTGGACAGTTCAACTTTTAATCTTAAACAGTATATATACCGGATGATATAAGTACAGTGCATGACAGTAGTTTTTTCTAATAAAACACCCTGTATATTTTCATATTATGGAATTATTTTTGATGAGCTCATTTCTACCACATATAGGAATGAATAAGTCAGGGGTTGTGCCTACCAGCAAGAATTGAATTTGAAAGGTTTATTTAAAACGATGCAATGAATTACAAACATACAAAAAATGGAACCAGTAAGTGGATTGCCAAAGAAGTGGTACTGACATTTTACAAAATTATATTTTTAAAATCATTCTTTGTTTTGCTAAACCATGGCAATATTTAACAGAAACTCGATATTTAATAGAAATTTTGATGGCGATCAGGTACGGGGTTTGATGTCGACGATTCGACTCGATCAGCTTCGAATTCTTCAAATTTTTTAATGAGTAGCATTAAGATGAATAGCCTTACTCTGCCCTCACACCCTCATCCCAATGCCGAACATTTCGACCAATCGTTTCCCCATAGATTTATCTAAGACGCTAAGAGAATAAGCATCTTAACAATCGACTATCTTCTCGAGGACGACGGGGCGGCCATCTTTCGATCAATCCCGCAACTAGACCCGTTCTCTTCCGCCTTAAACCCGTCTGGAGTCTTCGGGCGCTACCGTGGAGATAAGATTACAGCGGCCCACCGCGTTACTCGTCCGATCTCGTCTGTCCGAGGGGGAAGGACGCGCTTGGGGCGCTGTCCCCTTTTAACCACGTGAAGCAAACACACGCACACATACACGCGAGGACTCGGTGAGTGATAATAAGACGCCTAAAATCGTGTTGAAAACTTAAATAACGTCGAGGCTTTACGTTTTCGGGGAATTGCGTATATAAAACGTTTTATTATCATCTTTTAAGGTCGTTCCCAGAAGGGAGAGGAATAAAAATTGTATTCGAACCGTTGAACCGCGAGCCGCCGCCAAGAACGGGACTAATTAGGGTGGTTAGACGGCCATCAACATAACTGATGTAAAGATATACGCGAGTGATGTAGCCCGTTCGCGAAAAATACATACATACATGCAGTTCATTTTAAAGGTCTCTGCCCACTGCACCGTACCGTACTAATTTGCATCAATGGTCCGGTCATGGCACGCCACGGTGTTGGCTGGTGATGGAACGGTCTAGCGGGCGTTGTCTGATACAAATTGATGCAAATTATATTCGTTTGCATGTATCCATACGGTTACGGTCCTGGTATGGTACGGTGCAGTGGGCAGAGACCTTAATTCAAAATAAAAACGTCCGTTCGCAATTCCGTGGCCGCCGAAAAATTCCTTGTAATGCGCCTTAGAACTAACTATTTGCTTCATTACTGAAATTCCACACGCCATGAACGTTTATTGCATTGTAAATGAGGTCAATGAACGGCAAAATTAACAACGATAGCAGTATCAAAAAGTAAAAAAGAGTTATTCCTTTCTACCTGTCAATGAATGTCAATCAAGCCAACTGCCAAAAAAAAAATAGTTAGCGATACGTATCATCTCCAGCAACGGTTCATTGTTAGCCTTTGCCAACCGTATCTTAGCCGATGCGGTATAAATCCGAACAAATAGTAGTCTAAATCATCCAGTGATCCCACTATGTTTTGACTAGAGCTGTTAAAATCGTATTTATTCAAACAGCTCTAGTCAAAACATAGTGGGATCACTGGATGATTTAGACTACTATTTGTTCGGATTTATACCGCATCGGCTAAGATACGGTTGGCAAAGGCTAACAATGAACCGTTGCTGGAGATGATACGTATCGCTAACTAAATAAAAAAATTGAGAACAACGAAACTATTGACTGTTGCTCGACGATGCGGAGCTACAAGACGCAGCACTTTGTTCGCGACCACAACATGGATAGGTGACTTATTTTATTCTCCTATAGAGGTGTCTACGACAATGCCATTCGTATTATGGTCGGTAGTGGCGGACTGTAGCGGATTAGGGGTGACTTTGTATGGTTAGATTTGGTACCTCTCCTTAAGTATGGGCGTGTTTGTCCTCGTGTCCATGTGTAACGTCCCCCTCCGCAGCCTGGGGGTTTTAAGGAAAGAAAATCGATTTCTGTGTGTTCGAAATTTAGACTTTTTATAATTCAACTCACTATTAGCTATAAATTAACATATTTGGGGAGGATACTTCTCCAGACGATTCGGACACTTCAACAGTATATCGGTCACAAATTCGGAGCGATAATATACAAGACAAAAATTTAAATTTTATTTAATTATATCGCGTGAAAACTACTCAACGTGGAACCGTCGAAAACGCCGGGATTTGTCGCCAGGTAAACGAATAATTACGACAAATCAAAAAAATCGCGCTAGACTAATTACCGTCCCGGGCGACGTT
Source organism: Rosalia funebris (assembly GCA_037954035.1). Taxonomy (NCBI): domain Eukaryota; kingdom Metazoa; phylum Arthropoda; class Insecta; order Coleoptera; family Cerambycidae; genus Rosalia; species Rosalia funebris. The sequence goes on along the minus strand of JAZFAV010000003.1, from coordinate 27,762,225 downwards.
TTATGGTGCCCAGAGAAGCGGCGATTAAGGGGCCGAGTAAAAACGTTTTATGACCGATATGTGGAATATAAAATGAGGCCGTTTCGTATATAAATCGGAGTACTATCGTTCAGATGTTGTTTATTCCCGGCTAATTTCAAAGAAACGGTAACAGATAAAGGGCTCTGCCTCGCCGTTTGTCACATCTCACCCGGAGGCAGCTACTGGTTTTAGCTGTTATCAAAACTTTCTAATTAGAGGCGATCTAATCCGGCATATATTTACATAAAATAAGGGCGATTACACGGAAGCCGCCTGGGCTATAAAAGTCTTCGAACGCGATCGAGGTTCGATCGACAATTAAGGACGAATCGATGGGCAGGCAGTTTTAGGTGAGAGACTGACGACGTGTCGAAAGGTTCAAATACCAGTTGGATATGCTACACATGTGTATTTATTTGTAGAAGTCGAAAAGGTGAAAATCTAAGGAATATTTTAGAGAAGATTTGAGGAAAGGATGGGGCCCATTTTTAATTTAAAATATATGTCTTCTAAAATACAGAGTGATTACATATATCATATAAGCGGTGATGATGATGACCTCAACAACTCACTGATCTCTTACTAATTTCAACCCCCTCTATGTAACGTGTCATCTCACCATCTCTCTTGTACCCCACTTACACGAATCACCCTGTATATTTAAAGTTTCGTTCAAAAGACTCGGAAGAGTTTCTTTTATTAGACAGGGAGCACGTAAAAATTGGAACAGCTTAAATAAAATCTTGTGCCAAGTAGGAAAGATGGGCCAAGTAGGAAAGAAACGTTAGACAGGTCTAATTCTTTTTTACACTCACAATCAAATTCTTGGAGACAGAGTCGAAGAAGTTTGAAAAAAGCCACGTCAAGTAACATACAAACAATAACAAAATTTGAATACAGTAGAAGGCAGTAGAATTTCCGAAAAAGTAGCTATAACCAGTGTCGGAACAAAAAAATTAAAATAGGGGCTATTAAAAATTAAATTAATAAATTTCTCGAAACAGTTATGTAATCAAAATTAGACGCGCCATATGTAAAAAATGTACTCTCTTAAATATCATCATCAGATAAGGGTGATGACATTAAAAAAACTTGTCGATTACGTCATAAATTCAATAGCGATGACCGATGACTTCAAAATAAGAGAAATGAGTGTCTAAAAAACAAAATCCGAGCATCTTTCCCTGCTTGCCCGATAAAGATTTTATCGAATTCATTCCAACCTTTATCACCGTACGACGTCGTAAATATTTTTTCCAACTTGATATTTCAGAAACTGTTGCAGTTACTTTCGGAATTCCAGAGGGATTCTCTCGCTTGTTTCTTTTCAAGCGAGCCTCCCAGGCTTATTTAAACCCACCGCATGCCGACCGTCATTTATATTTCTATAAAATCGCCTCGCGGTGTGAGGTGGAAAATATTAAAATGATTCTCTCTCGAAAATAATTAGCAAGTCTTCGCGGCTATAACTCCACTCATTTGGCACAAAAGATGCATAATTTTCGCATTTGAATTCACTATATGGTATCCTGTGTTGTGTCGCCGAGCCGACAGCCATCTCCCCGTCCTTCTCTCTCCCGCGACAGGATTCATTCCGTCCACCGCTCGATGGAATGCACTTTTTAGTTTTATAAATTTCGTCGGAGATTCGTCGTCTCGGCTCAAATATATTACTTTATTTTCCTACGGAACGTAGGCTAGCTTTCCCCTAACGATTCTGTTAAATAGTCAGAAAAAAAAATGGTTTATGCAGTCGTCGGACCGTAAAAATCAACAATCGGTGTTAACCAACTTGTCAGAACGAGTAGGCTACTAATGAGATCTGACAACGACGCCATGTGTAACCTTGGAAGAGCCCTTGAGAGTTTATCATCGTTTTACAGGGTGTTCACAAACTTGATAATATGATAAATATCTTGACTTAATTAATAAAAGTCTCCCAGAAATGACAGAAGAATTGTTAAGAACCGCTGATATATTTTATATAAAGATATAATTAAAGCAGACTGTGCTAAAATTATCACTGGAATCTCGTCTTCCGATCATACAAACTACTACATATTTTTTGCAGCAGGATTCCTAATAGTTGACAACAAAGCCGAGTGGTGGATACAACTTTGATGTTTAATTAATATTTGAGTAACTAGCGGGTTAACAAATGCCTTATAGGATGTACTTCTTCATTCCGGTCTGACACGAGGCCACGCTCTATTACGTTGAGCCCGATTCCGCTGTTTTATGTACACGGGATGTATTGTAATATGTGGGGACAAATTTCATGGGGCCTTTAAAGCAACCAATGGCGGAGTTGTGGGTATTCGGTGTCATTGAATTACATAATAAAATCAAATGTTTCGACAATGCATACCAGATGGATGATAAACATGATCAGTCAGATATCCGCGATGCGGCGACTATAGTCTCTCAATCAAGCTCTACGTAGCCATATCGAGTATTTGCTTTAAGCCAAACGTTAACTTGAATTCCAGTGAAATTTCGATAAAAAAAAAATAATTTAATTTATTATCAAAACAGTCATTTAATTGTTGGTTTATGTGCCTACTTACTTTAAAACTCCAAAATATATGGAAGCTAACTAACAAACAAGAGAAAATCTGTTTTATCGGCGAACACTGACAGATATAAAAACTTGTAAGTGACGATGCATATTTTGTAAAAGTAAAATGGTTTATTCACAAAATTGGGAAAAGTAGGAGTGTACATATTTTTTATTTAATTTAATAACACCAAACCCTTCAACTCCATCACTGGTTACTTATGGGCTAGATTTTCTCACTACCAGGTATGTAAATATGAAACAGGAATTTTTTGTAGTATAGAATACACACGTTTGTTGTATGAAAATGATAAAAAATATTTTATTCGAAGTATTATCCATTGCTAGCTATACATTTTTCCCATCTCTCTAACAATTTGTGGATTCCATGCCAAAAAAATTCTTGCTTTTTTGATGCAGGCCAGTCATCGAGCCATGTTCGTACATTTTCGTAAGAACTGAAGCCCTGTTCAGCAAGTGCGTGTCCCATCGATGCAAATAAGTAGTAATCGGACGGTGCCAAGTCTGGTGAGTAAGCCGCATGCGAACATATTTCCCAACTAAATGCCTCAATCGTTTCCTTGAACGATTTTTCTGTATGTGATGGCGCATTATCACGAAGTAAAGTCACTTTGTGTTGCCTTTTTTGATATTCTGGTCGTTTTTTAGACAAAGCTTGATTCAAATCGATGATTTGTTGTCGGTAGCATTCAGTATTAACGGTTTGGCCAGGTTTTAACAGCTCATAATAGATCACACTCTTATGATCCCATCAAAGACAGAGCATTATCTTCCGTCCATAGCGATTTGGCCTTGTAGTCGATGTCGATGGTTCGCCTGGAGTTACCCATCATCGTCTTGAGGATCCTTTACGTTTAGGATTCTCGAAATATATCCACCTTTCACCATCACCAGTCACAATTCGATGGAGAAATGACTTCCTTTTGTACACGGCGAGCAGCATTTCGAAAATGGTTTTTCGGTTTTCCTGCTGTCTTTCACTCAGTTCATGTGGAACCCATTGTCCCATCTTCTGGATTTTTCCCATGGCTTTCAAACGTACAGAGTCGGCTTCTCGTGTCACACTTAATCGATCAGCAAGTTTTTGTTGCGTTTGAGTGTCATTCTCATCCAATAACGCTTGCAATTCGCTATATTCAAACTTTCTCGGTGGTCCTCCACATTCTTCGTTTCTCACGTCAAAATTTCCACTTTTGAATTTTTCAAACCACTCAAAGCACTGTAATTTAGCAGGAGCATGCTCACCGTAGTATTCGACAAGCATTCGATGCGATTCTGCAGCAGTTTTCTTCAAATAGTAATAGAAAATCAATGCTGTCCGCAAATCGTAGTCTCCAGGCACAAAATTCGACATGTTTAACGCTATTAAAAACCAGGCCATCTATGGGCAAATTCCGGTTTCATATTTACGTACCTGGTAAAAAGGTTTTCGACATGTGTTTATAGCATATTTTAAAATTTTTTTGAGATCGCCGCTTCGAAATTCATCCCGCATTTTAGGAAACATCCTATATTTGCCAATACGCTAATTCCTGCTGTGATTAGCGGCATATTCCCGTAGGTATAACAAAAATCCGAACCCTCCGAATCTATCACCGCACCTCGTATAAATGTGACACGTCATTACAAATCGAAATCTTTTGTGCAGATAAGAGCGCACTCCTTTTTTCCTAACATTATTTTTGAATTGCATGGGACTCGAATGTTATTCAAATTTATTCGAACACCTGATCTGATGCCCGTACACGCAGTGAATTGTAAATAAACGGTTTACAATCTCCATCTCCGCGTAATAAAATGTGTTTTCAACATGAAATTGAAAATGTTTTATCATCCTCATATCGGGTGTATCTGCATAAAACGCTCGTGTTTCGCTTAGTGCGCGGCCGGCTACTTGTGATGTCTGAACACCGATCTAATTTTATTTTCATACGTATAATTAGCGGCTAGGGCTCTTGAGAGGTTCCGATCGTTATACGAGGGGCATTCGAGAATATAATCTCGTAATTTCAGCCTTTATTCTAATTTCACAGAAAATTTATGTAAATTAAAAATAATTGTAATAACCACCCCTTCTCGCATCTGAGTCCTTTAAAGACCGATTCTACACCGCTGCTTTGTCGCAGACTTTGTGAAAAATTGCAGCTCCGACAACGTCACGCCGGTCGTAAAGTCGGTAATGGCGACGACTGTTTTAGCGGCTCGGGTGAACTTCAATCCGATATTTCGCTAATTAGGGACGCGACGAGCCAGTACGAAATCCGTCCAGTTGTTGTCCAGTCCGCAGATATCCGATTGACCGGTCTTTTTGATACCGCGCCGCAATTAGCAATTTTATCTCTGCGCTCTTAAGCGATAATAACGTTAATGTCGCGAACCGGTGACGTTTATACGATCGCCGGATAAATGAACAGGCCAGAAATGCTAATCGAACGGATAAACACGAAGAGGAGTTGCCTTTTGGCGGATCGGGGGCACATATTTCGCGTGTTTCTGTTCCCGCTCTCCGCCTCGATCGAGGAAAATAATCCACTTTACCTGACACAGACGTTGCCAAATCCAAATAGTCCCCGAGTTAATCAAGATTTATCGGTATATCAAGGCAGTGGAAGATCTAGATAGATCTCAATAGATCGCTTCAGTTATGAGCGGTTTTAAAGAAATCACAAGTCATTTATGGATACGCTAAATGCTACTGACCCCTATACTGTACTTTGGAGCGCACCACTTTTAAAATAAACGCCGCCTCCTTCAGATACAAACAAAGAAACGAAAGGTTTTAAAGAAAACACAAGTCGTTTATGGGTGCACTAAACGCTACTGACCCCGGTACTGTGCTTTGGGGTGCACCGTCTTCAAAATAAACGCCGCCTTCTTCAGATGCAAACGAAGAAATCCTATTAACTAAACCTACAGCGACGGCGTCGTGTGGAGAGAGTAGAACCGGCCCCGGCCTCTTTATAGAACATCAATTATGACGACGTACACATCCTTAATTATGCATATCGACGGTAGATTAACGGCCCGAACAAACACCTGTCAATATTGACTATGGGAACTTGGCTAAGGCCTCGAAAATCATAAGTCACGACTCGCGGACTGCTCGACGACCGGTATCGGTAATAATCAGTAAGTAAACGCGGTGTCTTCACGTGACAATGACTGTTCTTGTCGCGATTATGTTAGAAACACTTCGTTAAAAATCTTAGATAAACGAGACGAAGAAATTCGCGTGGTGCTAAATCTGAATCGTAAGTAGGAAATATTTCGGGTTGAGGATGGTGTTTTGGTTTTCGAAACGAGTCAATACAGTCAAAGAATGAAAATCGAATACCCTAGATCGATTATGTTACAAATTACTTGAATGAATGGACGAATCTCGACGAAAGAAGTCAGTCGCGGATAATTTGCCTTATAATTAGAAGGAAATATAATAGGGAACGTTGAATTACTGTTGCTTTCCAAGCGCACTAAAAATGAACGAGTAAAGAGCAGTGGCTCTGCTCAAGTGGCACTTATTCTTCAAATGCAAACACCACGCCTATCGTTACCGTTCGTGACGTTACTAACTTAAATTATTGTGAGAAATAAGAGAATTTACGCAACGTCTAACGTTAAATTTTGTACCAGGAGAACAAAAGATTATTGTTGAGTTGAATTAATCATCATTGGAGACTGAAATTAATCATCAATCGTATCTAGCAATTATCCTCACCGTCTTCATCTGACACTGTTTAAAGTGCTTTTCTCAATTTCTAAACAAATAGAAGTCAGATGACGAGGTTGTTTGAGTTCGGTGTTAAAGACAAAAGTCTAGCTAAAAAATAATTCCCTGCAAACGAGTTGGACCTTTGTTGTCTACCTGAATGTCTAGTTGATATCAGGTTGAAGAAAAAAGGCGAGTCGGGTCTCTGTTTTACCAATTCTTCTATATTAATGTAAGATGAAGAGATACTTCCAACTTTACGCTACGATCGAGTACTCTTCCTTATTAAGCCACCAAGTACTATTTTAGAACACAAAAGCAAACATGTTTGAATGATTCTAGAAACATATGTTCGTAGTATTGTCAATAAAGAAGAAATATTTAAAGGTACAGAACCACAATCTTTACAAAAAATTCCACATCCTTTTATCTTATAATTTTATGATCTAAAACCCAATAACTTATTTGGTTAATACTTGACTAACATTACTTATCTAACATTCTCTTCCAAACTCATCTGCGAATTTCTCTTTTCCCTAATCGATGTCTTCACAAATCACCATTTAATTGTCCCGATCTATCCCTCTTTCATACCAACTCCCATCCGGTCTTATTATTATTACATTCAATCGCGACGCACCAGCCTAGTACCTATGAATTCATGACAAAACGACTGCCACGAGCGGAAAAGAAGAAAAAAAGAGAACCACCTCGCGTATTTTTCAAATAACGAATGCGTTTACGAGAACTGGTTTCGTACCTTCGATAATGATTTGTTGCTAACATTTTCACCGGCTCTGTGTGGTCCGAAACCCGCTAAGCTGCGATGGCACACGGTGTACCAGAATTTAAATGTAGCAGATACAAGGCGGAGATACAAGATCTCTCTCGTCCTTACCCCGCCGGGTAACAAATTACACGGGTTTTTCCGATGATTTCTTATTAACGGGGACGAGGTGGTTCTACGTCGGCAGTTCGATGCAGGAGAAGGAAAACTAACTTAAAATTATGCGCGTTATTAGATGACTCCCTGATTAACGTTGTTATTTTTTCTTTTGCAGACGATACTCAATTCGATGCACAAATACCAGCCCAGGTTCCATTTGGTGAGAGCGAACGATATCCTTAAACTTCCGTACTCGACGTTTCGGACTTACGTCTTCAAGGAGACCGAGTTCATTGCCGTTACTGCCTACCAGAACGAAAAGGTAAGAATCTCTCATGAAGCAATTTTCACATTACCTACTATGATTAATATCAGAAGCTCCAACGTTGTGCCACAACAAATATATTACAAGTAAATGAAAGAAAACACTTGGTAGGTTTCCAAAAATTTTTTTAAATTTTAATTTTTGTGAAACCTACAAGTGTTTTCTTTCATTTACTAGTATAAAATGTTACGCTAGGTGTCCAGCGACCTCTCCATTTCTACAATATAATGTAAATTTAAAAAATTTTATTTTTCTCAAAAGATCTAACGACAAAATATATATCTAGTGCAACTAATAACTGATTTTCGTCTGTGAAAATACTGGCAGAGTAACCAGATCTATAATCATCAAATGAAGTAGTAGCCTTGAATTTCTTAATCGTACTATCTCCCATGTTTATTAACTGGACAATTCACATCGATTGATTTTTCCACGATTAACTCAAAAACAAGGTGAACTAGACTGTACCGTAAGTGCCGTTTTTGCCACTGTCATTTTTTGGAAAAGAGCTCTGACAAACAGAAATCGAACCTGGTATAAACAGTGTTTATACAATTGTTTTGCAACCACACGATCGACTACAGCTGATTCCAAAGAAAGAGATATCACTAGGATTTTCTAGGTCAATAATTATGGTCGGACATGTAATATTAGACACGATACATATTTATCATTACATATTTAGACACCAATGAGTCTACATCAGATCAGTTGGTAAGGATATCAACCGTGAACACCATTTGGAGAATCCCGTGCTGTAATTCAGATGAAAGTTCGACCTTCGTGACGATACAAAAGATCTAAAAAGTAATGCTGTTGATATGAACGACTCAACTGATTCTGCAAAAGAGAAGGAGAGATCACTTAGGTTTTTCTTGGCCCATTGAAATTGTATAATACATTGATGATATTGAACTAGCAACGGCCACCACCACACATTTCGACCCCAAATTGCCTATAGTAGATGCCATTTGGGGAATCTCATGATAGAATTCGACCCCTGACGATAATAATGGGAATCTGAAAGTTGACATCAGCGACACGAACGACTCAGCTAATTCTAAAAAACAGAAAGAGAGATCGCTTAGGATTTTCTTGACCTACTATGGTCAAATTCGTTGTAATATCTCGATGATGATAACCGAGCAACCACCACCATTACATATTTAGGCACCAAATAAGGACCTACGGCAGATCTGTTTGTAAGGATATCATCCTTAGATACAATTTAGAGGACCTCATGCTATATTTCGACGCCTGGCAATAAAAGAAGGGATCTGACAGTTGCTATTAGCAGCACGAAAGCCTCAGCTGATTCTAGGGAACAGAAGGAGAGATCGCTTAGGATTTTCTTGACGTATTACGGTCAAATTTGTGTAATACATCGATGATGCTGACCGAGCAACCACCACCATTACATATTTAGACACCCGAGAGCCTACATCAGATCTGTTGGCAAGGATATCAACCGTACGCACCATCTGGAGAATCCCATGCTATAAGTTGGATAAAGGTTCGACCTCTGACAACATAGAAATGAACCTTAAAGTTGCTGCTGGTTTTCCGGGAAACGTTGGCAGTGGACGATCTGATACTGACAAAAAATAGATCGAGCCTAACCGCTGCCGCGTCAATGGCGCTATTGCTGCCCCTGCGGCCCAAGTTCCGTTGATAGCTCCACGCCGTTCATAATTTATGCGATCCGAATGAATTTCCTGTAAAAGTACGTGTGACTGGGACACTTGGCGTCCGCGCCACTCTCGAAACAACGAGTCCGCTTTAAATAATGCATCGGCAGATACCCATATTCCAACGATAATTACCTTCTATTCCAACAAAGTCGTGTAATTATCCTAATTATAATTTCAAATGGAGATTAATTATATTTGCGCGCTGCACGGACATTCGCAGTTGTCACGTCCGTCGTCGCTCCCACAAATAGCGATTTATAATTGTGGCTTTTAATTTATTTTAAACGGCTCTCTTTATTATATCTTTATTAGATTTGATTTACGGCCGTGTGTAGGAAAGATGCGAAGAAGAAAAGAATGCCTCGGCCGCCGGTGGGTAATCCGACTAGGCGACGACGGTTTGTTTAGAGAATTATTACTATTATTATGAAGTCGTGTGTACGGACAAAAACGATGCTATTAAGACTCGATTATTCTAAACGCACAGTACCTAAAACGGTAGTCGGTTAAAACAAATTGCCGTAATTTATATATTTGGATCGCGGGAGGGAAAAAAATCCGGGCGCGGTCGTAATAATATCAAGCGAATTATTACATGGTATCGAAACGCGGTTTAGGAACGAGAAAGTATGGAATATTCTGACTCGCTACTCTTATTATTACAGATAAATTTATACAGTAATGGTTCCAGAAAATGTTTATAACGGAATGGTAATGTTTGGCTGTGAAATTTTTTGTATTATCTAAATAATCATGACATAGGAAAACCCCTGAGAACGTTTACTATTTCGCGTAATTGCAAATCCATTTGATAAAATTCAAGTGATGGTTCGGTTCTATAAGGTCACCCTGTAATAGTTAATTTAGTCAACACGTCCTCTCACATATAAATTCGTTAAAAAAGGGAATCTCATTACGACTTCAGAGCGTTTTAAGAATATTTATCGCATTTCTGGCAAGTTTGAAACGACTGAAGTCGATATTTCTAACGCGGAAAATTGTGTTACCTTTTGTAATTTATTTATTTGGTCAAGTTGTTACTATTTCGCAGTAGAGTGGTGGTTTAAATGGGGCAATTTTTAAACGAGCGAAGGGGTAGAAAATACCACACAAGTGCACCACCATACAGCGCTTTTTCGGCGACAATGTAATGTTAATAAAAATATAAGTAAACGTCTAGACAAATTTAGCGCATCAGTGAAACTTCATCATCACTTCATCATCATCATTACTTTTATTTTTTTCAAAGATTTAAATTATAGTACCTACGTGATATTATAATTAAATGAATCCAACTAACGTTTAACAAATTAGAATGGTATTATTGGGGAAAACATGAATAAATAAGAGAAAGGAACAATAATGACAGATGCAATGAAATCGGTGTTAATGAAAAACTTTAGAAAAAAATTGGAGGTGGATTTAAATCGTAAGAATTCGGATTCAGTTGCATGTAGATCTTCCTCTAGTTCTGATCACTGCTTCCATTCGTTTGGGCATACTATCGATCAAGTGGTAAATGATTTCCCGAGGAATATTCTCCCATTCGATAAGAACGACATGTTCGAGTTCCGTAACAGTCATAGGAGCAGCTATGTAGCGCCTAACTGATCGTTTTAGTGCATCCCATATATGGTCTATGGGGCTCATATCTGGGTTTCTTGGTGGCCAGTCCATAGTTGAAATATTCACAAATCGAAGGTAGTCCAGTACCTCTCTAGCAACGTGGGGCCGAGCGATATCCTGCATAAAAATGAAATTGTCCTCGACGAACGGGGCAAAGGGCGTTACATGTTCTTCTACGATTGAGCATCTTCTCCACGTAGAATTGAGCATTCCTAGATCTCCCCCGTATAAGAACAGAATCCGTACGACCATCCAAATAAATACCTTCCCAGAACACTATAGATTCACCAAAAAATGGGATCCTCGGGGAGATATTGGAGACAACAAACCTCTCTCCTGGTCTCCGCCAGACTCGTTGCCGTCCATCTGGTGAATTAAGACTTTTGTTTCTGAAAGCAGAACTCGTTTCCAGTCGTCAATGGTCCAATTTACGTGTTCTCATGAAAAGCCCAGTCTAGCAATTCTATGTTCTCTGGTAAACAGTGATGCAGTAGCTTGATCTACTCTCCAATTTTCATTTATTGAACCTTTTCCCGATCGTTTGTCCAGAAATTGCTACATTTTGAACTGCTTCTAGGGCTCTGACTAGCTCCAAACTGATAGAATGTCTGTTTCTTAAGGCGACTTGCACCAGATATCGCTCATCTCTTGCATCTGTAGACTTCTTGCGATCCTGTCCTGGGGTTCTACAGTAACTTTCAAGCTCATTGAAACGGTTAACTATTCGACTAACTGTCGATTGTCTAACTCCTAACAAATCAGCCACATGTCGCTGGCTATGTCCCTCGTTAACTTTCACTGTTTCATCTTACAATTAAGTTGCGTGGACGATTCATTTCTTCTACCCTAAATGCACTGGACAAAATGTTTCATTCACTAGATGCCATTAAATTAAAAAAATCACTAGCGTAACTGATTTAATTGCCTTCTACAAATCACTTTAGACAGAGTTAAATGTATTTTTAACAAACAATTAGAAAATGTTACTTTAAATCTGTCAAACAATTGCAATTATTTATCAGTAGATACAGAGGATATCCTAGACCATCTACATTGAATTTTTAAGGATTTAAAACTTATAATAATAGGGAAAAGTTTTACTGATGCATTAATTTTGTCCAAAAGTGTATATGTACATTTTTAAAGATACTGATGATTATTTTACATGAGTCTGGCTTTACCTACTGTCGGTAATGTGTGCGTAAAAGCATTTTATCATAGAAAAACATATTTTTGTCCACACACCAAAAGCAAAATGATCCTCTAAGAACGCTCCTCTTGACTTATAACCCCCCATATCCGACACAACCCGATTTTAAGAAAAATTTCCTGCCACAGCGGCCGGTCATAACTGATAACATCCCAATTACCGCCGAGAAACACCGAAATAATCGGCCCTCCGCTTTTCCCTAGGAATGCGACGAGACCCGGCCGCAGCTTCCGAACGAAAAATTCGTGAAACCGACCCCCCAAAAAGGCCGTGCGACCGCGTCGGCATTTATGATATCGTTCGTGGAATAGAACGGGGACAACGAAGACAAAAGCCGCTCATCGCGCGCGATAATTAGAAATTTATGAATTAAGAAACGGATTCCGGGAACGGGCCAGTCTTTTTCGTCGCCTCCTGTAAAACGCTATGCATGCTCCCATTACATATGTACTAGGCATGTAAATATGATACGCGGAATTTGCCCATAGATGGCCTACTTGCTAATATAGTTACCGTCATACCGCGTCATTGGCGCCATTTTATTGTTTTCACTTCTAATAAGGGTTTTTATCTCACGATAATACAAGTTTCATACAACAACATCGTTTTTGATAGCGTCGAACGTGTCGAATTTTGTGCCTGGAAACTACGATTTGCGGACAGCATTGATTTCCTGTGACCATTTGAAGAAAACTGCTGCAGGATCGCATCGAATGCTTGTCGAAGCCTACGGTGAGCATGCTCTTGGCAAAGCACAGGGCTTTGAGTGGTTTAAAAAAATTCAAAAGTGGCAATTTCGACGTGAGAAACGAAGAACGTGGAAGACCACCGAAAAAGTTTGAAGATAGCGAATTGTAAGCTTTGTTGTATGAGAGTGACGCTCAAACGGAACAAGAACTCGCGGATCAATTAAATGTGACAGGAGAAACCGTCTCATACGTTTGAGAGCCATGGGAAAGATCCAGAAGATGGGAAAATGGATTCCACATGAACTGAATGAAAGACAGCAGGAAAACCGAAAAACCATTTGCGGAATGCTGCTCGTCAGGCACAAAAGAATGTTATTTCTCCGTCGAATTATCACTGGCGATGAAAAGTGGATATATTTCGAGAATCCTAAGCGTAAAAGATCATGGGTAATTGCAGGCGAACCATCGACATCGACTACAAGGCCAAATCGCTATGGACGGAAGACAATGCCCCGTGTTTGGTGGGATCAGAAGGGTGTGATCTATTATGAGCTGCTAAAATCTGGCCAAACTATTAATACTGAACGCTACCGACAATAAATCATCGATTTGAATCAAGGTTTACGTGAAAAAGGACCAGAATATCAAAAAATACAACACAAAGTGATTTTGCTTCATGATAATGCACCATCACACAAAGCAAAACATGTCAAGGAAGCAATTAAGGCGTTTAGTTGGCAAATATTTTCGCATGCGGCTTACTCATCAGACTTGGCTCCCTCCGATTACTACTTATTTGCATCGATGGGACACGCTCTTACTGAGCAGGGCTTCACTTCTTACGAAAATGGCTCGATGACTGGTTTGCCTCAAAAGAGCAAGACTTTTTTTGGCATGGAATCCACAAATTGTCAGAGAGATGGGAAAACGTATAGGTAGCAATGGTCAATACTTCAAATAAAATATTTTTTATCATTTTCATATAATAAACGTGTATTTTCTATACAGAAAATTCCTGTTCCATATTATAAATTATGTGTCCGATTTTCGGACTCGAAATGTTTTCTCATCAATTAGGCGGTCGTTAAACGCTGTTCCTCTTTTGTTTGCAGATCACCCAGCTGAAAATCGACAATAATCCGTTCGCCAAGGGCTTCAGGGACACGGGCGCCGGCAAGAGGGAAAAGAAGTAAGTATCAAATTCGATCCAGATTCTACATTTCCGGCCTACTTTTTCCCCTTTAACGGTCGATCGTCTGCAATGTTAGGAAAACTCATTCGGACAGATTCAATCAAGATTTAAATAAATCTGTATATTGTCAACGGTATATCAAATCGTTTGAGATTACCCCAAAATGTTTGACTTAAAAGAAAAATAAGGCTTGTACCTTAGTTTACCATGCCTTTCTTACCCGACAGAAACGAGCAGACTTCAACAAGAAAGCTCGGGATCTGATCATCCCCACGGGTCATTATGTTTTTATTTTGATAGTGATAAATAACGAATATGTTTCTGTAAATTTTCCTGCATTGATACTGATCGAGTGATTCTCTGAACATGTGTTTGAAGCCTGCACATCTAGCGAGTCCATTTACAATTTTATCAAACGATTCCTCATCGAAGATAAGCGTCGATGAAGCACGAGTCGAACTTTCCTCACTCTGAACTTAAGACCAAATAACAAGCAAACGTGTTATTAATTCTCGAAATAAATTAATAATCAAGTTTGAAAATTAATACGAAAGACTAAAGTCTTTGTGTAACCGAAAAGCCAAATTGTGTTTTAGATACAACATCTCGACTTCTCGACCTGAAACGTCAACAAACACCTACACCTCGAATCCCTAATTATCACACAACCTCTTACGCCGCGCACACCAGCCCTCCCGTTCCTCCTTGGACGCCTTCCCGACCCCCCGCGACTCTCTAAATTAATTATTTCCTAATTCCCCAACATCGCCCGACGCAACAATAAATCCCGATGCTTTATGAGTCAGCGCCACGCCAAGTGCGCGGTGCTAGCAAACGTGTTTGCCCCGCAATATTTAAAAAGGTCACCGTCTATAATTATCCCGGTGGTCGGTCAATTAAACCCCAGTTATAATTCGCGGGGAATAGCCCAGCCACCCTTCGCGTTGGAACCCCCCGTCGCTGACATCGTATCAATTGCGATAACAACTGTCGACTGATTAGAAGGACGACGATCCACTGCCGGGGGTTAGCCTGTCGACAGGGTGGATCGGGACGCTACGTCTCAATCTCGAAAATTCGCCGGGGCGATCCGTCATTGCCGATCCCGCCATTGTCTCTGATTTATTCCCGAGTTTAAGTCCCAAACGAACTCGATCGACTTATGTACGACTTATGTACTCACGAATCTTCCCAATATATCTACAACTTTCAATACCATCCCTAGATGTTTACCGAACCTATTCATTTATTTATCATCCTGTATAATTTCCCCGCGCGCATCCCTCGTCCTTTATCTGAGCCAATTTGCGAGAAATTTAAACAACGGGCCCAGGCCGAATTGTGAAACGGCCTCGCTAATGTATGCATATCACTTACTGTAAATGCAAATACGCCGCCCGTCCGCCCACCCCGACCTCACCCTCTTTGACCTTATACAAATGCCACTGCTAATTTGATACCGTTAAGCTATATTGTCACCCTTGAGCCGCATCAGCGTGATGGTCTTTATTTTGCGGACGTGTTGTTTAATTTAAATTTCCAAGACCGCCTATTAGGAGGACGAGGAGAAGCGAACGAATTATTTACCCTCGCGTTAACCGGATAAAAATGTAAAGCCGCCGAGGTGAATGATGATCTCATCCCCGTCCTGAAATTAGAAAATTGCAGGGTGCACAAACGCTATGTCATCACGTCGGGTCGCCGCGAATTTTTTTTCTTGAAAAAAAAAATCGCGCGGGGCCAGTAAATTGCCCCGAATCTATTGCTAGCGCTATTACCACGCGTGTAGACGCCACATTTTATAGTTTATTTCTTCTATTGTTACAGGCAGGCTATGTTAGCTCAGCGGCATGCGGACGACAAGACCTCTCATCCGCTGCCGGCGCGCATGTCCGCGGACAGTAGCACCGTCTCCAAAACGGACGACTCGGAGTTAGATGTGGTCGGCACGGCGGACAGTCCTAGACCGTCTCTACACGCGTCCACTCCAGTAGCATCATCTATGAACCATTCAGGTACTTCATCAAACACCGCCGATGGTATAACCAACCTAATAATCTCGTTCTATTTCAGGCACCGAAGATGAGTCGATCCGTAGACGCCTGCACGACGATTCCGGATCGGAGAGCAGTTGTTCAGAGTCGCCGGGGAGTACCGCGTTTCGACCAAGACCTTCCTCACCGAAGGAGTCCACTCCGGGACCCTCGAATACCTCCGGGGAATATCCGTCGCCGAACATAAGCGTGGGTCCTCCGATTCACCCCCCGCCCCATCTGCTCCCCTACCTGTACCCACCGGGAATATACCCCGGCGCGGCAGCGCACTCCCCATTCGGTCCCCCGCTCAGCCTGTTCACGGGCGCCCACGCCCCAGGCATGAACCACAGCCTGCTGTTCAACGCCCAGCTAGCCCTGGCCGCCCAGCACCCCGCTCTGTTCTCCCACTACCAGAACCTGACGCACCCCAATCCCCACGGCCACCACCTATCGCCGACGTCCCCCATACACAATCACCTCAAGGGGGGCCACAGGTTCACGCCGTACACCTTGCCCAATTCCACCACGGGGATGAATTCCTCGCCCTTGGGTAGCGCGTTCGAGACGGTCACTCCCAGCTCGCACACGCGAAGTCTGAGTAACTCGCCTTCGGGGAAGATCACGCGGGGCGGGTCGCTGTCGCCGCCCCTCAGGCCAAGCACGACGTCCCCGAAGCCGGAGGCGGCCAACTCGCCCAGCGATTTAAAGAGCATAGAGAAGATGGTGAACGGGCTGGACGTGAAGCAGACAGAGGATATAAGTGATAAATAATAAAACTAGCGAAGCCATAGTTTCCATTTAGCCGCACTCCGAGGATGGTTCTGCCGCGCTTGGGTGCGAGGTGTCGCTGGCGGCAATATAGCGGACCTGTGATAGACCCTTGGGGTAGTCGATTTATAGGCTGACGGCGTACGGGGTGCGTGCAAACCGCGAGCACATTTTAGTTAGACGGAGGAGGGTACGAATTCGATATTACTGAGTTGTAGTAAAGACTCGTTTTGGACTTTGGAATAATGAAACGTGTAGGATTTATCAAATGCTTGCTGCGACTTTTTTTTTTGTCACCTGTAGTTGAGAACGTGTTCTAGCGCTTGCCTATAGGGCGCGTCGCGGCGATGGCACATCACGGGAAATCGACGATTTTTTATAAAGGTCAAATTTTCTACCGCTACAAAAGGATTTGATTTGTACCCGCGACCCGAGGAGATTTCGAACCTTAAAGTGCTTTTTCCAAGCTTATCGCTATGAAGTACAAAGTAAGTGTATTGTAAAAAAAATATAACCGCAATTTTTTTAGTTCTGTTATTGGTGCTGCTACTGTTAGTTTTGACGCGTCGTCGAGGTGTGGAACGCACAGGTCCGTGCGTTTTGCGCCTTGGGCGCCGATCACAGTGATTTTATAGACTGTACTCCCTCAAACCTAAAAAAAATATAACTAGCAAGTTCCTTCATTTTATTTAAAAACTGTATATAATACCTGTAAGTAAATCACAATGTAAATAGTTGTTTTGTTTTTGTGTTGAAAATGTAAATTGTATATGACTACTTATTGTATATTAGATCCCGTTATTCTTTAAAATTTTAACCGGGTGTTTCCAAAAATTTAAGGGAATCCCCGGGTACTTGAAGAAAAATCACCCTGTAGATCGATCACTCTGATTAAAAACGTTTGCAATCTTTACGCAATTAATTTTATATACTGTACATAGCCCCTTATATTCCTTTTGAGACAAAAAAAAATACCTGTAAAAAAGGCGTTTCGTTATAGTTTACCGGTATCAGATGTAAAAAAAAGGAAAACGGTTTGTTTATTTATTATTTATGTTCCGTTTTGCGCGATTTCACCACTGGTACTAACTAAGGTATTGTAATAAAGTAGCAATTGTGAACTTGTCTTGTGTATGTCAATTAATTTAAGAATTAAAATGATATTCATACATACAACGATTTTTCTTTACCCCATACCGAAAAAAATACAAATGCAATCCGAAATAATGGATCTACTATTCATCTCATCGCTATTTTCTAAATAAAAAACTCTCTTATCTTGCCGATAAACGGAACAGTCTACCTGAGCCTAGCCATAAAAACAAGCCATGGTATGAGATAAGAGCCGTTTGGGATTTTTTATTTGGCAAATAGAGATGAAGTAAACTATAAATAAGGTAAGTTTTTAATTGAAAATAATTCCAAACGAAACACGTCGATTGAAATAGACTATACTGTTTTCATCGTTATAAACGGACTTTACCTACGTATTGGACATGCCCCGACAATGGTATCGTCTTCATCCGGGAAATATCGAGGAAAAAAAGTGCGCTAAAGCCGATACTTCGCGTCCATTATACGCACACACATGCGAAGGTTATTGTTGCACAGTTTACACGTACGATACCTATATAAATCTTCGTTAACAATGCAAGGACAAAACGCTATTATGATCATCTAACAGCAATCTAATATAATAAATTATATAGCGGTAATAGAAGACATCGATACGGCAAAGGTCATACATACATAGCAATTGCGACTGTTTCGAGACAGAGAGAGATTACGTATTTTTTCACTAGCATTATCAAGGGAAACGTGATTCGCAACTGATAGGAGACGACGCATGGAGACCAAGAGTAACAATAGCTACGTTTACCTCTCGACGACGTTACCCTAGCTGGCGAACGTGTAATTTCTCTTTTCACCCAAGACCGAGACACTACCAAGGAACCAGTGGCGGCTCGTGATGAAATGAAACGGGTGTTCTGCACAGGGCCGATCCTAGGGTATTGGCCGCTCGCGTGCAAATTTCAAACGTATCCAAACTACTGGCGCCGTAGGGACCGCAAAAAAATTGCGCAGCAGGCGAAAATTTTCAAGGTCACGCGTTTTCCTGATACTTCAAAATTTTTATGTAAAATCCTTTCATACAAAAATATAGACTTTCACAAGAAACATTTTTGGACTTTAATACCTTTTTGAAGAACATTCATGGTTGGTCTACTATACTATAGTTGGTATACTAGAGGGTCTATAACACTTAAATATTTTCCGAAAGAGTTTCAGCGTCACATTTTGTAGGTTTCAGGTATGTCCAAAAACGTTCAATCGGTTCACCATCGAGAATATATCTTAAAACTACCACTAATTTTTGACAAAACGTATCTCTTTTTTTGTCACATTATCATTATGCTTTTGCACATTTATCCAATAAGCTGAATCTAGCTGCGCTTTAATATGAGCTGTTCCTAATAAAGCTAATTCTATTGTATTATGTAGATGGCTTTTGGAGTTGTCGTGTTTTTTTATTTTTTCAGTTAAGTGCACCAAATCTGTCACCCCTACCTCCTTTATCACCGCCAAAAAATAAACAAGGAAAACAAAACAACGCATTTTTTTGTTGCACTCACAAATCCAATTGTTCTTCGAATAAATGTCTCTATTAAATTGACGCTTATATGCTTTTCCGCGGCTAACACCTGCAGTCTCAATAACAATATCGGGCAATGGCCTACCATTGTTTTTTAAATCAATTTTTTCTTCATAAGAGTAGTTAAAAAATCGCTTCACATGAACTAAATTATAAACTAAATCCATTGTCACTATCACAGTATATAAATATTAATAATTAGTATAATAAATCACTACACAAATTCACAAAACAGTATTTAAAATCTCAAATTAACAGGAAATATGAAATAGGTACGATTTACGCCCGCCCGAGTAGGAAGGAGTAAACATTCACTGATGTTGCCTTAGCTGGAAAAAATACAGCTCACTGACCGTATAAATTCGCGCATTTGCGAGCGCCAAGTGTGGATTGTCGCGGGAGTTGAGGGGGAGGACGGGTGTGCTGAGCCGTGCTGAGAACTACCTCGTGTGGCCTAGTTCAATGTACCGCGACGCGCTCGCGTAGAGACCCAGATAATTCATCTGGTCTACTGCTCAATAGAGGACGGCGGGCAGAATGCGACTTTAACGCAATAATTTGGTTAGCTGCACCAACTAACCAAATTATTTTATTAATAAATTTTAGTAATTATTATGTCGTGAAAATATACAAATATCTAATTTTTTTGGCAGTTCTGCAGCACCTATACACCAGCCGCCCCTGCAAGGAAATACGTTAAAAATTCTCGCGTTTGGGAAACCCACGGACGTTTCGATATCGCCGAACGTGTAAGAAACCGGATAAGCATATAAGAAATTCGCGCGATTTGATGTGGTGACAGACCGATTCAGCGCTATTGTTATCTTCGATAGACGGAAGCTTTCGATAATTTAATCAACGCCTGCCGTTTAAAAGTCACTGGAATTTCCAGATTGCCAGTACGCTTTTTACTCAGAAATTACGATAAATGCGGCCTGATTCAGAATATCTATATTTGGCTGCAAACCGAGAGCAATCAAATGGCAAACGTCATGCATCGATGATAAAAATTCGCTGTTAAATGATTTTTTGAAACATTCTCTGACACATATCGAGTTATTTTTTAAAAAGACCGTAGAGTGACGTTTTATATTTTACATACACTTTTTTTTTGGTATATCGTCGTCCCTGCAGATATTGGTTTCAAGAGAATCCTCACTGGATTTAAGAATCTCTTATAGAAGTTGTTGTAGAAGTAGTCTTGTAGCGCTTTAGTCTGAGGAGAAATTAACTGTTGCCAGATATTTAGAATGTCTACGTTTTGATTTAGTTGCAGCTTTAGCAGATCATTATCAAGACGATGAGAAAAATGGTGTTCTCATTATTTGATGAATTTGGTTTCAACAAGATGGAACTGCCCTCATTTTTGATGTTGTTATCCGGTCGTTTCTTGACGATATTACCCGGAAAACCTCGTTTGATCTTTGACTTTTAACAACACAATAAATGGCCGGTGTGTGAGTGAAGATGAAAAATGTCCGCCGTTAAATGTGTATGCTTGCTTGGTATTTTGTTTTTTTCTTTCATTGTGTTCGAAATGATTGAATTTGTCGTTTTTGCTAAAAATTAATTTAAGGATGAATTTTCCATTTTTTATTGATTTCTTGAGGTTAAAAATGTTTTTTAGAAATAATCCATATTCTTTTATCAAAAAATGTTAATTATTGTAAGAAAAAAAAATTGAAAAAAAAATTTACAAAGAAAAAAGTCAAAACTGACTTTCTTGCTTTGAACGACAATAACTCAGTGAAAAATCATCGTACAAAGCTCTTAGATCGCTCAAATTAAAGAGAATAAAATAGTCTGCGAAGTAATTTAATGAAGTCCGTGGACCTTTTGAAAGGCAAGCAAGAATTTGGAAAAAATGTTTTCGATGGTTTTCTTATGATTACTCAAAAACTGCTGATGATGACAAATTTTGAACTCAATATCTGAAAAATAGAAACTTAGAGCTTCAATTTACTTTTTTTTAAATTCCTTTGGGACTATTTTTCTCCAAGTCACAACCCTTTGAAAAATTCAGGATTTCCTTACTTCCCTCAATTTTTGTGCCTAGTGTATTTCACGGAGACCACTTGTGTATTTCACGAATTACAGGCAATAGAATGAGACTGATAAGTGAATTACCCCAATATGTCGAACGTCAACCCCCAGAGTAATGCAGATAAAAACGGAATAGTACATTTTTCCGGCAAATATTTCCCCACGAATCCATCTAATGCCCGCTTGGTCGCTAACAGCATCCCAAACAACACCCTGTCCATTAAAAATACATCCCCCATCGTTGGCATATGATCCAAAACCGATCCGGGCGCATACGATATTCGATAGTGGAGAAATTAAAAGGCCATAACGTACGATAAAACGTCAATTACAGCGGTCGTTTCCCCACAGACAAATTGTTATTGACCAAATCCCCGGGATTATGGAAAATCGCCGGAGGGGGGGTTGCTTGCCGCGGCCGAGATGCACCCCCGATATCGGTTACTAAAGCCCCTAAGGCCGATCCGAACATGAGATAAAGGTCCGGCGATGCTCCCGACGGCATTTGTTTCGAATTTCCCGACGAGATGAATCAGCCCCTCGCGAGACAACCCTGATATGGACCGCGGAAAGCCACAACTTACTATCCGTTTTATAACTCCAGTCGATACGCTAATATACAATGACTTAAGACAATAAGGCACCGAACAGAAACTAAGACTAGACGATTCACCCTAAGCTTCGCCCGCTAAGTTTCCCTCCTTACCCCGTCTCGTCGTCGAGCGAGAATTAGCTAACTAGAACGTGGCCCATGTATACCGTCAGTCTCGACATCAAAGCGATTACAGCAGGTGAAGCATTATACCGGTCGGATTTTAGATTGTGAATTCTATAATTCACGTTTGAATAGCTAAAAATGGCGCTGTGTTCGCCTGATGGCTGTAACAGTAAAACAGGATCTAGTATCTCATATTTTCGGTGTCCGAAAGATGAAGCTAACAATAAGTAAGATAATTAATTGACGCATTTAATAGGGTTACAACTCGGATTAGATACATTAAATTTATGTCGTATGGATATTTATAAAGTAATTTTTAGATGTCAGAGTTGGAAAAAATCATTAGGATTTGTTGGCATCCGTAGATATGCTAATCTTACATCAGATCAATGTAATAGTAAACAAATAGCAAGTAACTCTTTTTCAAATTTGTTTTTATATTTATATATAAATATATTCGTATATATTGGTAACAATTTTATAAAACCCAATTTGTCCAGAAAGGAACATTTCAAATTCGGTAAAAATGTTAGCTAATGTTTCTTGTAATACTTGTATCGAGAGCGAAAAGAAGAGCTACAAAGATGTGTCTGTGATGACAAACATGGAAGAAAAAGTGTTTGAAGGTAAACATATTTTGTATTATTTAAGTAAGATGAGAGCTATTTTTAAGTTAGAATAGACAGATATTTGCTCCGCCATCTATTATTTATTTTAGATAAGATCACTCAGACGACAATGTCACTTTCCGCAAACTCCCAAAGGAAGACGCTGTTAAAGGAGGAAACAAAAACTTTAAAAAGAGCTGCTAGATTATCTCGGTGCCAAAAAAAAAACTGGACACCGGAATAACGTTGGAAGATATTTACGAATATCTAGAAGAAAATTCCAATCCAGTAGGCTGTTAAAACCGCAATTGCAATTGTTAAATAAAGCTCCTACAGGGTATAGGTACACTGAAGAATTGAAGAAATTTGCCTTAAGTGTTCACTTTTTAGGACCTAAGGCAATACATTAGCCTGTTCCAATTCAAATGGGGCAAAACTAAAAGATATATAAAAGTGTACCTTTTACGCATCCGTCTAGAAGTTTTCCATTAAATTATTTTTGAAGTGAATACTTCTCTGGCGGCGTTCTGATATTTGACGAGAATAGAGAGTGAATTGGAAAAAATGTAACGTTTCGAGATTTTGTTACACGGGAGAGAAAAAAGATATAACGTAGAGAGAAGGAGAAACAGAGCTATACATCATATATATATATATATATATATATATATATATATATATATATATATATATATATATATATATATATATATATATATATATATATATATATATATATATATATATATATATATATATATATATATATATATATATATATATCAGTTTAGGCTATTCGCGTCTCCTTTTTGTGCGGTCCTTCGTCGCCCACTCATACGCTAAGTCCAAGGTCTAAGTTGCTTGAAGGGGGAATAGTTTAGGAAGCATCGTACGAGCAAGAGAGAGAGCCACGTATTCATTGAATACTAGGCAATAGAAGAAAATATAGTATGACGCGCATGCGCGCGTTATAGATGTACGCGTCCAGACGCTATATATTAACAGCTGAAGCAGCACGCGTGTGTACCGAATATTTATCATTGTGTTTTGTAATTATTTACGTTATTTACATCTGTGTTCTGTGATTATTTGATAATATCCTTGAACCGTTTAACTTGTTAAAATCTAGAAGATATAATATATTTCATTCACCACTCCCTACTGGTTTACAGCCACACAGGTGCAAATGCACTTGAAAGAGGCGAAGACAAAATCCATTTGATTCTCGGGGCAGATTTCAATGTAAATTTCGGATCCAATGATTCTTTGGCGTTGATTAACTTTCTTCGAGAAACATTTGGTCTGCTTATAAATAACAATCCCAAAGAATCAACAACAAAATCCGGAACAACAATAGATGCAATTTTTACACGTTATCTAGAAAATATCGAATCACGAACATATATTTCATATTTTAGTTATCACAAACCAATCATATCAGTATTACCAATTGAACCACCAGCCGATGATAGTGTAGATAATGAATAAACCGAATATTTTTTACGGAAATTTTATATTG
Organism: Rosalia funebris; assembly: GCA_037954035.1. Lineage (NCBI taxonomy): Eukaryota > Metazoa > Arthropoda > Insecta > Coleoptera > Cerambycidae > Rosalia > Rosalia funebris. The sequence continues at coordinate 27,737,956 of JAZFAV010000003.1, read as the reverse complement.
TTATATTTCTTTTGAAATTATCCCTCTCCCTCTCTCTTTCTCTCTTTCTCTCTTTCAATCTCTCACTCTTAATCTCTCTCATTCTCTATTCTAAAGAAGTATTCACTTCTATCACGTGTACTGTGCTGCACATGATATTTTTTATCCCTCTATACTAGAGTGCGTCTTTATTATACAATAAAATTCGTAAAATCACGATATAAAAAACAAAAAATTACAAAAATCAAATGCCAAACTAAATATATTAAAAATTTGTAAGAACATTTGTTTATTAGCTTATCAGTCTGTTAGTAAATAATGCGATATTGTTAATATATTCGCAATAATAATATTTCTTCTTTTCAATAATACTATTTGTAGTTTATGTACTGTTTTACATCTATTAAATGTCAGCAATTTATGTAATAAACGTTAGTAAAACATAGCTACTATTTTACTTCAACAAAATATTCCTTTTAAGAAACGGCTCTACAGCTAATTTACCAAAGTATATTCTATTAGCTCTCGAAACAAACGCCCACGACGAAATAAGTAATCGTAACACGAAGCATCCCCCGTATACTCAAGAAGGCCGCCGTTCAACAGCTGCGTGGCGGCATGCCTCTGTAAGCGCACGATCAAAGTTCCGACGGAGAGTGAACCTCCTTGTCTTAGTTTCTGTTCGGTGACTTAGGTCAGAGATTACAACTAATGAGCAGGCGGTAGTGGGCCTGCCTGAAAAAATTTCGCGCAAATACATTCGACGGACTTTATTAGCGGTAGTACGATTAAAAAATCGAATGGCAACTCCGAGAGAGGGAGCACACCCAGCGTGGCTAACCCGGTGACAGATGGCATCCTTGGGGCGCCCGACCGCGGAATCGGCGATGCCTAAAACGCGTTTAACAGCCGCATAAGTAAATTACGGCGGTAGACAATGCGCGTTTTTAGCTTTACATTGTCGAAGGCGACGCGGGGTAGTCTTAGGACGACGTCGGCCACGGGGGTGTCGTGTCGATTTCGCTCCGGAGGCTCGCGTTAAATGGGGCGTTCGGGGAAAATTTAAACGCCGCCGCCGCTTCTGCGTCATTTAAGGCGATAACGGAACGCCCGCGGCGAGAATCGCGTATTGCGACAGTTTTAAGACCACGACGGACGTCGGCATACGAGAGAATAGCGGTTTATACACGGTGGCACAAAAAAAATTAAACATTACATAGGAACTTGTTTGAAGAAAAGTAGCTCGAAATAACACCCGGTATTTTATGATTTAATAACAACAAATAGAATTGTTGAATAGGATAAGGAATAAAGTAATGTTGTTACATAAGAATAACACATAAATTTCAGTCAAGGCTACAACAATTTCAGTATAAAGAGAACCCTACTCATTGCATAGGGTAGAACAAATAAAATACTCTAAATGTAAAGGGATATTTTACTTTCAAAGTCAAATTAGGGAGATTGTCATAGTTACCTTTTCACGAAAATCCTACCTACCTACTTCTCAAAGACGGAAAGGAGTTAAAATACCCTTAAAAAATTGGAGTAACATGTCACTGCATATATAATTAACTATTTTATTGGTGCTGTTAAGTGGAAATGTCCGAGCCACGTTTGGCAAGTCATATTATCACAATTACCTTATCAAAAAAAAATCATACCTACCCCTACACAAGGACAGACAAAATTGAAATTCCGTTCAAAAATATAATAAGATGCCTTTTCTATATAAAATTGACTACCTCATTGGTGTTATTATGCAGCAAATATCCAATCCAGATGTGACAAGATATACTAAGTCCTAATAAAATTCGTCAGAAGAAATTAAAATATTCTTCAAAGAATTCTTCTCAAGGAACACGTTTCTTTAGATACTTAACTATTGTATTAGAGCTGTTGCATAGAACTGGCAGATCTAGGTACGACAGGCCAGATCAAGTAAGGTTGCAATAGTTACCTTATTAAAAAGTCCTCAGGTTGATACAATTACCTTATCAAAACAGAAGACAAATGTGTCAAAAGAAATTAAAATATTCCTTAAGAACCCAAAGTATACATTTCTTTAGATGGTTAAAGTCAGGTTGTCATAGTTACCTTATTAAAAAATCCTCGGTTGCCGCAATTACCCTATCAAAAAAACTCATCAGAAAAATATGTCAGAAGAAATTAAAATATTCTTCAATAACTTAAGGAACACATTCCTTTAGACAGTTATGGTCAGATAAACTCAGATTGCCACAGTTACCTTAATAAAAAAAATCCACAGGTTGCCGCAATTACCTTATCAAAAGAAAAATCCATCAGAAGAAACTAAAATATTTCTCAAGAACTCATGGTAGACATTTATTTAGATAGTTAAGGTCAGATAGTCAGGTTGCCATAGTTACCGTATTAAAAAAACTCTTCGGTTGCCACAATTACCCTATCACAAAAACTCATCAGAAAAATATGTCAGAGGAAATTAAAATATTCTTCAATAATTCAAGGAACACATTCCTTTAGATAGTTATGGTCAGATAAAGTCAGACTGCCACAGTTACCTTAATAAAAAAATCTCCAGGTTGCTGCAATTACCTTATCAAAAGAAAAATCCATCAGAAGAAATTAAAAGATTTCTCAAGAACTCATGGGAGACATTTCTTTAGATAGTTATGGTCAGATAAAGTCAGACTGCCACAGTTACCTTATTAAAAAAATCCTCGGTTGCCACAATTACCCTATCACGAAAACTCATCAGAAAAATATGTCAGAAGAAATTAAAATATTCTTCAAGAACTCAAGGAACACATTGCTTTAGATAGTTATGGCTAGATAAAGTCAGGTTGCCACAGTTACCTTATTAAAAGAATCTTCATGTTGCCACAAGTACCTTATCAAAATAATCCACCCCAACAAATTAAAATATTTTTCAAAAACTCAAATAATGCATTTCCTCAGATAGTTAACTATTTTCTAAAAAGTTGCAACGTAGAACTGGCAGATGTTGCGTAGAACAGATGTGACAGACCAAGATAGTTAGGTTGCCATAGTTACCTTATAAAAAATCTTCCTTACAACACAAGGATGGAAGCAATAGTTTAGTAACACCTCTGCTTATAGTTGTAATTAACTATTTTATTGGAGTCATTACAAAGAAATATCCGATAGAAGCTACGGTAATCATACTAAGTGAATTTACTGCAATTATATTTTTAAAAAATGCCATCTATTACACAAGGACAGAAATATTTAAATATTATTCAAAAAATAACATAAATTCACTATTTCGCGAACTAATTAACAACTGTCTTTGAGTCTATACATAAAAGTTACGCATTATTTTTAAAATCCTTCTGGAATCTCCAATTAACTATTACCCCGTTGTTTCTGGGACACTCTATATATAACTTACCATCTACCTTCAGAGCGCTTCACGTTTAGAATCAAGAACTATTATAATGGAATTCACACCTAATCCCATTTATCCAACCAAATAAATTTCCCGACAGAGAGAAAAAACCCCAAGTTCTTCGCTCGGAAATAAGTTTTACTAATTAGGATCGGGACGACCGACGACAAGCACACCTAAAAGGAGCAACCGTCCAATCGTCGATCCGTGTAAAATAAAAGGCTCGCTCGCTCCCAGAAGTCTTATGCAAATGATTTTCTGAATTCTACGCGATTTTTCCTGCCGATTGTTAAATGCCTTTACCTTATAGGCGGCCGTCGGGTTTCCGCAATAGCTCACAATCTCGCACAGCTGTGCAGAGTGCGAGAGAATCGACGTTTTATTTATTGCCAACAATGAAACGTCTCTTGGAATGTCTCTTAATGTATGTCAACCACGATCGCGTACGTAACGGTGCCGCGTTGATGTGACACCTACTGCCGAGATATCGAAAAATTATATTTGCCAAAGGTCTTAGCTTAGATCATCTTTAAAAAGTCTTAAATTTAAAAGTTAATGAATCAAGAATGTACCCAATTATTAAATAATGAATTTTATGTGTACATTGTTACCACTATTTACTGAATTTGGCTGAGTTATTCGGGAACATGCAAATAGTTCCTAAACTTGCACCACTACATACCACGCTCCGCTGGTTCGTGACTATAATATACATATTTCAAAAAAGAAAAATACAATAAAGCGTATTCCAGTGCAATGGTGCTTTATTTTTTTACGCAATAAAATACAATTAGCTGGTTATTCAGAAAAAAATTGAGAAAAATTCGCAAACGTTAAAAGAACAGAAAATAGAACTGGAAAAAGCGGTAATCCAAGAAGAATCCGCAGAATTAGAGGAACTAACTGAAACTGAAGATATTAATATTGAAATAATCGGAAACATTCACTGGCGGGAATAAATCGATAAAATCCCTTTACTACCATACAAGTATTAAAACTGTTTACATTTGTGTTTTCAGAAAATGATTAAATCCCATTATTATGACAATTATTATTAGTAGATACTCAAAGGTTTCTTTCCGGATGTCAACGACGCATATTTATTACTTATCAACCCGGATGATCGATAGGAGTAAGATTTAAATAAAAATCTGGATAAATCAAAGAAACGTATAGGGTCTTTATATAAGGACGCTCGATTTTAAACGTAAAAAAACAACTTGTGTGTGAGATATCCACTCAATTTTTTTTTTTTTATTTGAAAAACTATTTTATGGCATTAAGTATAGAATAAGTCCGCCGCGACATTGCTTGGTCGCACGTATTTGGGAGGTCCAATTTTCGATGACTTTGTTGCATATATCTGACTGAATTTGCTGGATGGCGTTCGTTATGTTGACTTCGGGGCATCAATTGTTTGCGGTTTATTCACATAGACCTGCGATTTAAGATGGGCTATCTTAAATCGCAGAAAGAAGTCTAAATGCGTTAAATCGCACGATCTCGGTGGATAGTTCACGTCGCCGCTGCGTGAGATAACCATGCCCTCAAATCACTCGTGCAGAATGTCCGTTGGAACCACATGTCGTCTGTATCCATATCATCCAGTTTATGCCACAATAAGTTGCTTATCATCGATCTGTAGTGCTCGCCGTTGACGGTTATGGCAATGCCATTTTCGTTTTGGAAGAAGTACGAACCGATGATTGCGCCAGACCAAAATCCGCACCAAACAGTGACTTTCTCGGGATGCATTTGGTGTTGGTGTATCTCGTATAGATTGGTATCGTCCCAAATCCGACAATTTTGCTTGTTCACATATTCATTCATCAAAAAATGGGCTTTGTCATTAAAGATCATTTTTTAGGAGAAATTTGGGTCAATTTACAACTATTCCAGAGCCCAATCAGCGAACACACGGCGTTGTCCACGGTCGTTTACGTTAAGTTCCTGGGTCTGTTGGATTTTATACGCGTGCAGACCCTAGTTCCGACGCAAAATTCGCCAAGCTGAAGTGGCAGAAAGGCCAAGTTTTTTTGAACGGCGAGAAATTGGCTGTCCAGGGTTTTCCCGTACACTTTCATGCACAGCAGCGATGTTGTCAAAAGACCTTGCATTTCGGTGACGTACCGGCGTCGGCTGATTATTTATCAAACCCGTTGACTCGAATTTGGCCACCAAACAATAGTCGACTCGGCGAGACGGGTGTGACGAAACGTTTCTCGAACGGGGCACTGATTTTGAAAATAAAATTTGATGACTTGTACACATTTTGAACCCTATAAATTTCCATGATGATTTGCCACACACTCAATTCACAATAAATTTGACAAATGTTGCTTTAACAACATGGCCTCTATAACCTAACAAATTTCAAGCATCCCTTTAGTATTTAAAGACCCTATAGTTCTTAAAATATTATATTTACGACATTAACTACCTTATTCGCGAATATATGTGAATATTTCCTAAACTGGCACCACTACAAACCCATACTCCGATAGTTCATTTCATTACATTATTGAAATATACATTAAATATGAAGATATAGCAAAGTGCGTTCCATCTCAATGACGTTTTATGTTTCTTTTACACAATATGGATTGCAAAAGAAGTAAAATCGGATAAAATTTTACACAAGACGACGTCGTGTGGATCTTCCAAGTTATGTTTTAGAAAAAATGTTCAGTTTGTGCGTAAATTCTAGGGCGTAAGCCGGTAGCCGGCAGACACGCACTTTTCGAAAAAATATTTATGATAATCGGCCGGCATATCTGATGGGCGGCGCAGAGCGCATTCGAATTATGTCATCGGGACGTTCAAAAATTCCTTTAAATAGAACGTTAGTTGCATTATTCAAAGCGCATATGAGCATTTAAATCGGTACGTTGTGAAACCCACACCGGGCGATGTTATCGGGGCGCTTTTACGCTGGAATCGCCGTAATGGGCGAAATGAAATTGAGTTTTATTCGTACGGATCCGGCCGAGATTGGAGTATGATTCAGCATCTGGCACTTAATAAGGCGCAACAAAAACAACGCCCGAGGGCGAGGGGCGAGCGGGGGGACGCCCGTCGCCTTAATTAGGGCCTTGCGCGATAAACAATTATATTTATGTAATTTGTTTTTTATTATAATCTCGGAAAAAAAACGGGCCTAGTTATAATGAGGTGAGCGAAAACGACGGCGCGACGAAAGCGACAGAGAGAGACGGCCGACGCGGGCTTAGGTGCAGCCGCTTTGATTTTTCAATTATTATTATACTAGACGCGATTTCGGCGACTTTCTCTCAATTATAAAAAGTTATTTGTTTAAGTAATACATTTTTAAACAAGCTAGCGCGGCTATTGAGGATGTAATCGATCGTCTAGTTATAATACAGGGTGCTCCCCGCACAGCTGTAACAAATAAGGTGCAAATAAATAAAAGTAACGAAATCGAGAAGACTACAACTCGAAAAAATCGCAACGTACACTTCATAAATAAAGAAACGTTTAATTATCCTATTCAAATACCCCTAAACCTGAATTATACCAAATATTCTCTTACTGAAATCGAAATTGTCTGAATTTGCCCAACATACTCTTCTATTCTTAGTACGAAATCATATCAAGGAAATACTACTAAAGTAAGTACATATTGTACACCTTACGAAAGGTTAAAAAACACAAAAATGTATACGAGAAGAATTCACTACACTGAAGTACAGTCACTAATACTTGTAATTAAGACGACTACGAGTCCAAAATATCCTAACATATGGCTTCGAAAGGGAGACAAATTTAATTACTCTATTAAAATATTCTTAAGATTGTATTAAACCAGATGTCCCCTTAGTCAAATCGAAATGAACCTCCTAATTTGCCCAACATAGTCTTCTATTCCATATTGTTTCTCTCAGTATGAAGCCATATTGAAGAAATACTTCTAAAATAAGTGGTCCCAGAAAAATCCATACCACTCATACACCCCCAGATCATACGAGACGCAGGAAACTTCACTTTCCTAACTAAACAGTCAGGATGGTAAGTTGCCTGTAGGGTTCTTAGCACACGTTTTCTGGTATCATATTTCAAAATTTGGGTTCGTCACTCCAAATTACTTGTAAAGTCCAGTGTCTATGTTTTCTGGCCCATCGTAACCGATTGATTTTCTGTCGTTTATTTAATAACGGCTTTTCTGTTATCTGAAGGAGAAACCGATAAGTTCAAAAGTAAAATTTAAAGAATGAAGCTTTACCTTGTAGAATCTGTATCCTATTTTCTTTATTGAGCGTTTAGTTGTGGATATAGACATATTTTTTCCATTGGCTTGTCTTCATAGTACCATAATTTCTTTTGCACTGGATCGTCGGTTTGTTTTTACAATCCTCTTTAGAGCATGTAGATTTAAGCGTTAAATTTAGGATGGTCGACCAGTTTTCTTCCTTTGGGCTGTGCATTCAGTTTTTTTATACAAGTTGATAATGCCTAGCACTCTAGATTTAGGCAGCGAATACGTAGCAGATAATTTCCGAGCCGAAATTATCTGTTTATGGGCATTAACAATTGAATTTCGCTATCGTCAATTAATGCCATGCCACGTGCCATTTTTCTTAGAAAATTTTAGCAGACGCGTCCAAAACACACATTATAATATCCGTTTCACTTTGATAATAATTGAGATTATATTTTGTTCTAAAACGCTACAAACGTTTAGCCTACAATGCATTTCAGCAACTGGCGGAACTATTCTGAAGAGCGAATCTTAATGTTTTTTATTGACAAACTTGTAATTGACACATCATAACGTAGTAATTTTTCATCGTATTTAAGTTCAAAGTCTATACTCTGTTTCTGCTACCGATATTTTTCTTTGATAAAATAGTTTTGAAGTGTTATTGATTTTATTTAAATACATTAGTTGTAAAATTATGCCTGACCGAATTATTATGAGCCTGGGCTCGTAGATATTAGAGGGATAATAAAGATATACTAGGAAAATCGGAAAATTAAAGCTGATCACAACAGCGGGCGATTTAGAAGAATTTACTATAAACACTGAATCAAAACCAATCCGATTTAAATCGAACGAACCATTGTCAACCCACCAGACCATTTTTTTTTTCGCCCCCTCCGACGTCTTTGTTTTGTTAGATGAGGAATTTAGATCGTGTAAGGAACAGGCGGCAGATAGTTAAGTTCGTGTATTTGTCACCTGCCGCCTTTTTACCCGAAAAAAGTCGATGGTTAAGCAGATAAGGCGTCTCCGTGTACGCCAGTTCAAATCACAAGTCAGGTAAAATTGTGCCTCATTAATATAAAATGTTGGTGTGGTTTAGTCGAAAACGGCGCGCCCGCTTAAGGACGTTTTAGCCCGGGTCGTACTGTGGAATAGGGTGCGGAAGTGACGATGGGCGATAAATTAAAAAAATTAAATGTACGAGTAAAACAAAAATAGTCCTGTTATACTAGGAACGACATGAAAATGACAAAATTATTTTTGGACTGAGCGACAAGAAAAATTTAATATCGTTAAAATGTACAGGGCGTTTAATTAAAAAAAAATCACATTTCTTACTTTGCTTACATGAATCGGCATAAATGATCCGGAATTTCCCCGGTATCCAGTCCATGGGTTTTTCATAGATCTTTACAATAATGCCAAAAATAAGTTTATCCATAAATGGATTAATGGATCCCAAGTAGGTACGGGGTAATACCTACTTGGGGCTAAAACGAAATATCAAGAAACCAGTTCACTCTTGTGGAGGATTCGATGCAAGTATCACTCTCGTCCATACAGAGCCATAACAGATTTACAAGAAAATCAATTAAAAATACCAGGTATGTCAATATAAAACCGGAATTTGCCCATAGATGGCCTAGCTGCTAATATAGTTACCGTCATACCGCGTCATTGCCGCCATATTCTTGTTTTGGCTTCCGATAAGGTTTTTATCTCACAACAATACAAGTTTCATACAACAACATCGTTTTTAATAGCGTTGAACATCTCGAATTTCGTGTCTGGAAACTACGATTTGCTTGATTGATTTTCTGTTTCGTGAACAACGGGATTTATAGTAACTAAGGGACTTAAACAAGGATGCTGCCTATCTCCTACACTATTTAAGATATATATCTAGAACGCGCATTGATGACTTGGAAAAGAAAATGTCACAATATGGGCATATCAATAGATGATACATCAACACTATGCACATTATCCTTTGCGGATGACCAAGTTGTTGTTGTCCAAGATATCGATGATATGGAATATATGACACCCAAACTTATCGAAGAGTATGAAAAATGGGGTTTAGAAGTTAATGTGAAGAAAACGGAATACAAGTGTATTGGAGGACAACAACAAGATCTACTTCTGTCAACCGGGCAAAACATCAAACACTGCAATGAATATAAGTATCTAGGCATGAAAATATCAAACGACGGGACACTTGATGAAGCGATTTCGGAAAGAAACACTCAAGGAAGAAGAGCAATTACAATGTTGAACAGCATTCTATGGGATAAACAAATAAGAAAAGAAAATAAAAGAAGAATATATAATTCAATAATTAAAAGTATAGTAACCTATAGTTGTGAAGTATGGATAATAAAAGAAAGAACAGAAAGAATGATAAGAACCACAGAAATGGACTTTTGAAGGAGGTCAGTTGGAAAATCAAAGAGAGAAAGGGTAACAAATGAGAGAATAAGAAATATGATGGGAATAACATATGACATTGTAGATGATATAAGAACCAAACAACTCGTATGGTACGGGCATGTTCAGCGAATGCCAAATGACAGAATACCCAAAAAAATTCTAAACTGGAAACCACAAGGAAGAAGAAGGCGAGGAAGACTACGAAAAAGCTGGAGAGAGGGCATTGATAATGAAATTCGGGAGAGAGGTCTGGACGAGGACATGTGGAGAAATAGAGAGGAATGGAGATTAGGAATCGGAAGACGGCGAAGGACGTTATGATGATGATGATTTTCTGTTATCATTTGAAGAAAACTGCTGCAGAATCGCATCGAAGTCTTGTCGAAGCCTACGGTGAGCACGCTCTTGGTAAACCACAGTGCTTTGAGTAGTTTAAAAAATTGAAAAGTGACAATTTTGACGTGAAAAACGAAGACAGGTGGAAGACCACCAAAAAATTTTGAAGATAGCGAATTGCAAGCTTTGTTGGATGAGAATGACACTCAAACGCAACAAGAACTCGCGGATCAATTAAATGTGAACTTGAGAAGCCGTCTCCATACGTTTTAAAGCCATGGGAAAGACCCAGAAAATGGGAAAATGGGTTCCAAGTGAATTGAATGAAAGATAGCAGGAAAACCGAAAACCCATTTGCGAAATGCTGCTCGCCAGGTATACAAGAAAGTAATTTCTCCATCAAATTGTGATTAAAAGTGGATATATTTCGAAAATCCTAAGCGTGAAAGATCATAGGTAACTCCAGGCGAACCATCGACATCGACTGCAAGACCAAATCGCTATGGATGGAAGACAATGCTCTGTGTTTGGTGGAATCAGAAGGGTGTGATATATTATGAGCTGCTAAAACTTGTCCAATCCGATAATACTGAACGCTACCGAAAACAAATGATCGATTTAAATCAAGCTTTGCCTGAAAAACGACCAGAATATCAAAAAAGGCAAAACAAAGGGATTTTGCTTCGTGATAGTGCGCCATCACACAACCAAACCGGTCAAGTAAACGATTGAGGCGTTTAGTTGGGAAATGCCTTCGCATCCTGCTTATTTACCAGACTTGGCTCCGTCTGATTACTACTTATTTGCATCGATGGGACAGGCACTTGCTGAGCAAGGCTTCACTTCTTACGAAAACGTACGAAAATGGCTGGATGACTGGTTTGCCTCAAAAGAGCAAGAATTTTTTTGGTATGGAATCCACAAACTGTCAGAGAGATGGGAAAAATGTATAGCTAGCAATGGGCAATGCTTCCAATAAAATATTGTTATCATTTTCATACAATAAACGTATGTTTTCTATACAAATAATTCCTGTTTCATATTTACATATCTAGTAACCATCCATGCTGCAGAAGACATAGGTGTTAAGGCCAAATTTTCGAGTACTTTTCGGAAAATACCTCGTCCGAGCCTAGGCAACACGTGTCTTAATTAAATTCGATGCTTTAAAACGATTCCTGGTCGATACATCAGGCAGCCGGCCATCGAAACAATTAACAATCGTCATCCATCCAGCCGCCTCGCTCCCAATTATATTTTATTAGAATCTCTGCTTCGAGACGGACTACCGTCGACGTGTTTCTCTCTCTCCCCGGTCCCCGAGAAATTCGTGGAATTTCGACGATAACACCTGAAGAAGTAAATTCCAATACGGTAGCCTTATCTGAGGATTGTATCGTTATCAATACACTGTTCGTTCGGACAGCGAACATCTATTAAAAAGTGTATCTGGCCGAGATGATTGGAGGGATACGCGGTGACAAAGTGGGCCGTTTTAATTGCGTTATTCAATTGTCTAAAAATTTTTGATAAGCCATTAGTTTTTCGTGGACGCGATCGCTGCCGTACCATCTATTATTTATGTGTTTGTGAGCGAAGTGACAGTGTTTCGTTGTCGGGTACGCGACGGGGTCGATAAACCCGATAGATGTTAATGAATATCGTTGGGATGTCGCAGCCGATGGGGCATTAGTTCTCTTCTAATAAACGGCTGCGCTATCTCCGCCTTCATCTCGTCCCATTTTTTCATCACATCGATCCCCCGGATTCCTCCACGGTGACGATCTCCACGTATCACGGACGGACAGGCGATCAGTTCAGAGAGATCTATCTTGGTCCAAGTGCCACTGGTCTTCGCGACAACAGAGATCTAAGTGTTAGGAAAGTTGGCATATTGTAAGAAATCCTGGATTTTATGAAAGTGCCGAATTTGACGAGGTGATTATCCTGTGGCATTGGTACCAAGTTAGTCCTGAATATTGGGAGTACTCGATAGGCTTCTTCCGTTAAGATTTTTATCTGAAGATAGTAACTCCAGAAAACGTCCAGAGTCCATCTCAGGAGGTTTAGAATTAAACTTCTTAATGTCGCCAAGCGTGACAAATATCTACTTTAGGGTATCTCAATTGAAACTATAGTTCTGTCCAAAGATAGGGCGTCAATATTTAACGACTATCATCTACAAAGCATACGACGTCAACATTCCGCGATTAACAGTTCAACAACGAATAGTTTGTGTACAACTGTTTTATGAAAGTGGGCAATCATTTATAGGTGCATTAAGAAAAATTCGCACAAAATTAGAACAAAATGGAGCGCCTACAGAGTTAAGAGTTCGTAACTTAATCAGGAAATTTGAAAAGACGGGTTTTGTTATTGATAAGGCAACACTAATACATCTTTGTCGTGGTCGGTCAGATGAAACTATTACTGTAGTGAGAGAAAGTGTACGAGAATATCCAAACACGTCAATTAGATGTCGTACACAACAATTAAATTTGTCACGAGCCACCACGCATCGGATTTTAAAGAAAAATCTGCATCTGTCAACATACGAAATTCAGTTGGCACAACAATTGAAAGTTATAGGCCACTTACAACATCGTACATTGGTAATTGGGTGTTAGAAAAGAAAGAAGGTGATGCTGATTTTTGCAACAAAATTTGTTTAGCGACGAAGCACATTTTCATCTTGACGGATACGTAAGAACACTAAATTGTCGAATTTGGAGTGCTGAAAATCCATATGCCGTTCACGAAAAAGAAATTCATCCACAGAGATGCACAGTTTGGTGCGAATTTTGGAGTGGTGGAGTAATTGGACCATATTTCTTTGAAAATGAAGTTGGTAATGCTATCGCAGTAAAGGGGGAACGCTATCGTGACATGTTGAACTATTTCTTTTTCCACCAAATAAATAAATTAGATTTGAACCACATGTGGTCTCAACGAGACGGTGCAACGTGTCACACAGCACGTGCAACCATAACTCTGTTGCATACCAAATTTCCTGATCATGTTGTCTCAGGGAACTCTGACACCAATTGGCCTACAAGATCATGTATTTTTCTTTGGTGTTATATCAAGGGAAAGTGTACGTCACCCAGCCAGCAAAAATCGATGTCCTCCAAGCAAACATTCAACGTCTTATTCGGGAAACAGAACCAGTTTTCTGTGCCCGTGTTATGGACAATTTTGCTATAAACGATACAAGACATGTTGCCAGATGAGTTGGGGCAGTCATATAAACGATATTCTTTTCGATTTGTAGCCGTATCGTCTCCATTTTATGTTGTAGAATAAAAAAACCTTAATTTGTCAAACATTATTAATTTAATAGCTTAAACAAAATACATTCCAGACTTTCATTACATTTACGTCAAACAAGAGACTTTTTCCAACAACCTCGAACCACCTCGTACATCCCCTATCACACTATTAAAATGCCAATTAAGCCCTCGATAAATAAGACCCGTCGATACGTTCTAATCGTATTATTAAATTGTATAAACATTACACATAACAACCGATCACCTGTTGTTTTCCCGGACGACTTTTCAATTTTTTTTCTTGCGTTTGCATGCCTCCGGGTGACGCGCCAATAACTAATAATTTTTTTCCGCTCGCTGAATGGTTTCGGCCGCGTCGGTTGCAATAATTACGGCCGCGGACAATGCAGGTAATTTCAATAAACAATTTTTACAAAGTATCAACAGGCGTCCGTCCCGCAATTAATGCGGCATTTGCCGGTGGTGGACAAGTGATATCGCGTTCGCCTTTAAATAAACATCCTATTCGGAATTATGGGGGTTATTACGGCTATATTCCCGGACAGAAACGGGACATGTGTTGGCCGTATCGACGCAATTGCTGTTGTTTATTATAATTGCTGCATGTCTTAGTTTAATCCTAATTGGGCGGCGCTTCTGTTTACGCTACTGTTAACCGGGCGAAAGTCCTTCCGGTAAATAGCGAACTTCAACAGTGCCACGCTAAGCCAATTTTTACTTAGATATATCCATACTTCACCCATAACACTGCTTCCTACATATTATCTCAAGAGAACTCACCCCCGTTCCCCTAATTCCGTCGCCTCTTCTCCTAATGATTTCAATACTCTCTTCCTGTCATTGAGGCCATCTCGTTTTTTATTTGTGTCTCTTTACCCCCTCTTTTTCTCTTTTGGTTCCCCTTACCTCTCCTTCGCTAACTGTATAATTTTCACGCTTCTATTCACTTCTCCTATATTTTCTTTCCACACACCATCCTCCATACTCATCTGAATATTACTCTTCACTATTTACCACTCCATATCTTTGCCTCCATCACACTTTCTTTCTTCCTCTATCCTCCTCATCCATTTTTCCCCATCTTTCTCGTTAAAATCTCTTGTACGTCTCCTTACCTCTACTACTGTCTTCCTATCTTTCCACCTCTCTATCCGATCCAGCTTCTTTAGCTCTTCTTGTTGAGTGTCTCGTTGTTGTAAAAACGACACGAAAACGGTGTTTTCACAATACCATGAAAACACTAAGTAAAAATTCCTTTTGGTACCATTAGACTAAAAAAACGACGATGAAAATTATAAGGTGCATAATAACTGATAAATCTATAAGTTGTCTTCCTAACCCTTCTCAATTTAGTGTACTGCTATCTTTTTTTGGATAAGGTTATTTACCAATTGTTACTTTCTCCTCTTTATTTGCCCCCACCCTGACTCTTTCACTCTCTTCTCATCCTCATCTTACCTCCCCTTCCATCACTCTACTCCCATTTCTATCGTCATATCCTGTTCTATTCCTCTATTTCCTTATATATTTTCTCTGTCTCTTTAGTCAGTGTTCATCTCTATGTCTTCGTGTTGCAACTTCTTGGATCTCTCTTAATCAATAACTGAGAAATCTTCGACGTTTTTTTGTATTTTTCGGTTTCGTCACATCTTCATCTCTCTATCTCTATGTCTATATATGTTATCCTCCCTCTGTCTCTATATCTCTTTCTTCGTGCTGCAACTTCTTGGATATTTCTTAATCAGTAACTGAGAAAACTTCAACAGTTTTCCGATCTATTTTCTCGGAAATCCCAAGTTTTTGATTTCCGGCACGGAATCGTCGCGCATACTGTACGCGGCGTGCATTAGCGGCCCCGTTATCGCTTGCTGGACGATAACGTAGCGCTCTTTTACGGATACATAACTAATTGGCGATGCTCGCCGTTGGGCAATTATTCATTAATTGACCGTCCTGACCGGCGATGTTCTCGTTCGCGGGAATCCTTTGAAGATCGCCGACGAAAGTCGCGTCGGTCTTCTCTCGACGTATGCAGTTTATTTGGGAAACACTCCAAACTACTCTACGGGAGCAGATAGGATGATTATTTTATTTATTGAACGTCGATCCATTACGGGACGACTTATCTGTTCCCCCGCCTCACCCTTCGAGGGCCTGGTGCCCCTCTAGAACGGCTACCGGGTGGACAGGAAAAATTCTCAACAGTACGAGGTATTGTTGACGTGGGGCAAACAGGTCGTCTATGTCTGCATAGAACAGAAGATCACAGATGTGGTAATTGACACGCTAGATCGCTCCAACGTTGGCTGTCATGGATAAATCTAGTTTCCAAGTCGTTCAATTTCTCCCACGGCGTATTTAATGTATTTATTACGCACCGACAAGTCTGATTTGCTTTTTTCATTTTATAAATATATTTTGATAACATTTAAAAAACAGGCCAGGGTATGTCAATTGTCACTTTCAATTTTCAATCCACTAAATTTTTTTCTATTTGAAAGAATATTTTATGGCATTAAAGATGGAATATAACGCCGTTCAAATGTCCGCCGAGGCTTTGCATTGTGGCACGTATTCGGGAGATCCAATTTTCGATGACTTTGTCGCGTAAATCTGGCTGAATTTGCTGGATAGCGTTCGTTATATTGACTTTGAGGGCATCAAATGTTTTTGCAGTTTATTCGCATAGACCAGCGATTTAAGATAGCCCTAAAAGAAGAAATTTAAAAGAGTTAAATCGCACGATCTCGGTGGTCAGTTCACATTACCGCTGCGCGAGATAACCATGCCCTCAAATCGCTCGTGCAGAATGCCCAACCTGATATGTGCTATGTGGCACGTAGCGCCACCATGTGGGAACCATATGTCGTCGGTATCCATATCGTTGAGTTTAGACCACAAGAAATTGTTCATCGATCTGTAGATCTGCTTGCCGTTGGCGGTTATGGCAATGCCAGCAGTGATTTTTTCGGAATGCATTTAATGCTGGTGTAGCTCGTGTGGATTGGTATCACCCCAAATCCGACAATTTTGCTTGTTCACATATCCATTCATCCAAAAATGGGTCTCGTCACTAAAGATGATTTTTTTGGCGAAATTTGGGTCAACTTGGGAGCCTAATAAGCGACACGCGGCGTTGTCTATGGTAGTTTACCTTACGTTCCTAGGTCAGTTGGATTTGATACGGATGCAGACCCAAATCACGACGCAAAATTCGCCAAGTTGAAGTCGCAGAAAGGTCAAGTTCTTGTGAACGACGAGAAATTGACTGCCTCGAGTTTTCCCGTAGACTCTCACGCATAGCATCGATGTTTTCAGCAGACCTTGCGTTTCGGTGACGTACGAGTGTTGGCTGATTATTTACCAAACCGGTCGACTCGAATTTGGCCACCAAACGTCGAATAATCGACTCGGCGGGACGGTTGTGGCGAGAATAAATATAACGTAATACGCAGAACGTTTCTCGAGCACTCAGAGCACTGATTTTTAAAATAAAATTTGATGATTTGCACACGTTGTTGAACGCTATAACCTTCCATGGTGATTTGCTATACACTACTGAACAGTTCACAATATATTTGACAGATGTCGCTTTAACAACATGGCCGCTATAACCTAATAAATTTCGAGCGTCTCTATCGAATGACCCCATATTAGATGTTTCTGATCATCAATCATCGAGAACGCCAAATCATTCCCACGCAGTTTCCACACTCCCAGGTTGAGACGCGTTCGAAATACTTTCCTCAATCAAGGCCCGCGCTGCCGCTAAGCGCGAATCGCCGCATATATATGTATATTGGAAGCACTTAAAACGACAACAGGAGTTGAACAAAAGAAAAACGTCTCAACCAACACGGTAGCAGTATAATTAGTTTAAGTTCAGGCGATTCCCAGAACTGGTACCGTCCGATTACAGCCGCACAGCCTACCGCGATCCGTCGAGGACGGCTCGATCGCCGCGCAGGACTTGGCTGGACGACAGGCCCGCGGCGAAATCAAAAAGGAGACTTTACATTGCAATTAGTTTGGTTAGAATAAATCGTGGGCAAGCGCAAATAGCCTCGATAAGCAATTTCGCTCCTTTTTTTTCCTTCCTCGTCGCCGAGGGATATCCTCCGCGCCTAGGGGTATTAACGCGGAACAAAGTGGTTATTAAAACTAACATTGAATACATCGTACGCGTTGAAAAAATGCGCGGAGTCCTTCGCGCAGGAATTCAGTCGTAATTATTTTGACGCGAGCTTTTATGATAAAGTCGTAAGGCCTTCCTTAGGACTCGCTACTAGAACTAGGGTTCCATATACAGGGCGTTTTTTATCTCCCCTACGCACCTCAGGCGGTGCGTGGCGGAGGCAGAAAAAAAACGTCCTTCCCGTTCGGGAAAAAGTGGCAACGAGCTAATAAATAATGCATATTTCTTATAGTTTTATTGGGATTGTTTGTTCAGTCGAGCATTAGCTTTACATAGACGCCTGGCGGTGTCGCAATAATTAAAATGAACGTTTCAGTTTGTGTAAATTAAATATTGACATTAATTAAATTAAATATTAATCGAGGCGCGACCGGTAATAACTGTGATGACGACTTTTTTTTTTCGTTGTTCTGTCGTGGTATTGAATTGTTTATGAGGCAACGTTAACAGCTTCGGTAGTATTTGCTTTAATTGCAACAATTTCCAAAAGGATTTATTATTAAAAAGGCGTTTACAAAAGTTATAAACAAGTTGTGAGAACATCTACATGCTTATTAGGCATTTCCCATTTCCCAAGAGTTTTTTAATTAGTGCCTATTGCGACACATTACAAATGCTTCAAAAACTTCGCGATTCTTCATTTATAACATTTTACAAGAATCTTCCAGTAATTCTTCGGGAAAAATATATTCAAGGAAACAAATTCCATGTATATAATTTTCCCAGAATATAAAATTCTTTTTACTGTTAGAAAACAATTTCTAATTGTATTAGATATTAAAACAGCATTTAAGAAAATTATAACCAAGCTGTGAAAACGTCTACATACTCATTCGCATTAGGAATTTTCACTTTTCAATATTCAACAAATTCTACAGAAACTTCGCGCCACTTCGCTTATAATACTTTCCAAGAATTTCTCGGTATTGTTTCGGTAGTGCTTAATGTAGTTGCGTTAAAAATGTTTTCCGAGACTTTTCCGGGAGATTCGTTCAGACGTCATGAACTAGAACGTGCTGAAGTTTACAAAAATTTCATGCACAAGAAACTGTTGGAATTATATAAAAGATGGAATTAGGTATTCTCCAAGAATTTTCATATTTGAATTTTATGTCAATCGATTTCCCTACCGATCCGAAGATCTATTTTCTTGAAGAAGTCAGTAGCATACTAACATTTAAATATTAAAGTTAACACTCCTATATCTGTCATTATTAAAATTATAAAAAAAACCGCTTGTAACTACACGGTCTTTCAATAGGGACGCTCGAAATTTGTTAGGTTAGGTTGCTAAGTAACGTCTGTCAAAATTGTTCTGAATTGTTCAGTAGTGTATGGAAAACCATCATGGAAGGGTGCAACTTCAAAAACGTGTACAAATGATCAAATTTTATTTTTAAAATCAGTGCTCCGTTCGAGAAACGTTCTGCGTATTACGTGATTTTCATCCCCGCCACAGCCGTCCCGCCGAGCCGACTATTGGACGTTTAGTGCCTAAATTCGAATCGACCAGTTTGATAAATAATCAGCCAACATCCATACGTCACCGAAATGCAAGATCTGCTGAAATCATCGCTGCTATACGTGAGAGTGTATGGGAAAACCCGATGCGGTCAATTTCTCGTCGTTCACAAGAACTTGGCCTTTCTGCGACTTCAACTTGGTGTATTTTGCGTCGGGACATGGGTCAGCATCCATATAAAATCCAACTGACTCAGGAACTTAAGGTAAACAACCATAGACAACGCCGTGTGTTTGCTGATTGGGCTCTGGAGCACTGGGAAGTTGACCAAAATTTCGCCAAAAAAATCATCTTTAGCGAGGAGGCCCATTTTTGGATGAGTAGATATGTGAACAAGCAGAATTGTCGGATTTAGGACGATACCAATCCACACGAGATACACCAGCACCAAATGCATCCCGAGAAAGTCACCGTTTGGTGCGGATTTTGGTCTGACGGAATAATCGGTCCGTACTTCTTCCAAAACGAGACTGACATTACCATAACCGTCAACGGCGAGCACTACAGATCAATGATAAGCAACTTCTTGTAGCCTAAATTGGATTATATGGATACCGATGACATCCGATTACAACAGAACAACGGTACGTGCCACACAACGCATGCCACGATGCACATTTTGCGCGAGCGATTTGTGGTTATCTCGCGCAGCGGCGATATGAACTGGCCACCGAGATCGTGTGATTTAATGCCTTTAAACTTCTTCCCTTGGGGCTATCTTAGATCGCAGGTCTATACGAATAAACCGCAAACAATTGATGCCCTCAAAGTCAACATAATGAACGCCATCCAGCAAATTCAGCCAAATTTATGCGACAAAGTCATCGAAAATTAGACCTCCCGAATACGTGCCAGCAAGCAAAGCCGCGGCGGACATTTGAACGACGTTACATTCCATACATAATGCCATAAAATATTCTTTCAATTAAAAAAATGAGTGGATATCCCACACACAACTTGTTCTATTTACGTTTAAAAATCAAGCGTCTTTATTGAACGACCCTTTACATCTACAAACTCAATCTATTTCGAAACAAGAAACGTGGCTTAACCTCAAATATCAACACGTACCGATTCAGGCGTGGGATAGACGCCTGAAAAAAGTTTAAGACCCCAAAAATTTACCAACGAACCGGGGAAAAATCTCTAACCCCGCTCGCCCCCATGGCCCGCATCGCCAATACCGCCCGCCCGGTCAAGTAGGCCGTGAATGCGCAAATAAAACTTTCCGATGATGAGCTGGATACGCTTCGTCTGCATTTCGTCGACCATCCCTTACGTCGCATTTAACGGGCCGGGATATTAAAAACTGGCCGTTTTGTTTTTCGGGAACATGACGAGGTCGACCTTATTAGAGGGATGGACTTGTTTGTTCGATCGCTCGGGGAAGAGCGGCGTCACCGATGCCGATCACAAAAGAATATTGGCCAGGGAAAAGGTTTTTTTTCTATGGAGATATTTCAGGAAAAACTGAAATAATTTTCTCAGAGATGCTATGATTTTTTTATTAGAGTACAAGATTTCTGGTGTCAAAAATTAAAAAAAGTCATCACTCCCTCAATAGGCATGACATTACCTCAATATTCATCACCGACATCCCTAAGAGTCTCTACTAAATCAGCCTAAAGGTAAAACTCCTGAAATAATTTCCTTAGAGATGCTATGATTTTTTTTATTAAGAAAAGTACAAGATTTTTTGAGACGAAACTTGAAAAAAAATTATCATTCCCCCAGTAGGTCTTATATTACCTCAATATTCACCAAAAACATATCTAAGAGTCTGTACTAAGTCACCCTAGAGGCAATGCTTTTAAAATAATTTCGTCAGCGATGCTACGAATTTTTTATTAGAAAAAGTACAAGATTTATTGAGACGAAAATTGAAAAAAAAATCATCACTCCCTCAGTAGGCATTATATTACCGCAATATTTACCACAAACATCCCTAAAAGTCTCTACTAAGTGAGCCTAAAGGCAAAACCCTTCAAATAATTTCCTCAGAGATGCTATGAATTTTTCATTAGAATAATTACAAGATTCTTGGTGTCGAAAATAAAAAAAAATCATCATTCCTTCTGTAGGCATGACATTACCTCAATATTCACCACAAACATCCCTAAAAATCTCTAGTACGTCACCCTAGAAGCAAAACTCCTGAAGTAATTTCCTCAGAGATGCTACGATTTTTTTATTAGCAAAATGCAAAATTTTTGTTGTCGAAAATTGAAAAAAGAGTCATCACTTCCCCAGTAGGTATCACATTACCTCAATATTTACCACAGACATCCCTAAGAGTCTACTAAGTCACCCTAAAGGCAAAACCCCTAAAATAATTTCCTCGGAGTGCTATGATTTTTTTATTAGACAAAGTACAAGATTTTTGGAGATGAAAATTAAAAATAAATCATCACACCCCCAGTAGGCATGGCATCACCTAAATATTCACCGCAGATATCCCTAAGAATCTCTACTAAGTCACCCTAAAGGCAAAACCCCTGAAATAATTTCCTCGGAAACGCTATGAATTATCAAATATTTTACTTAATACTTCTATATTCAGAAGAAATAAAGACTTATTTTAAACAAAAAAAGTGGGGGTGCACTTTAGGGGTCACTTCATAATGTTTGAGAATGAAAAAGGGAGGGACGGTTGGTAATCTGCAAAGAGTTTTGATACGATTTAAAATATGTTTAGTTTCGCTCTTTTATCCTTTCAAATAATAAAGAATATATCGACCAGAAGATATTCTGGAACACCCTGTATATCGATAGCAGACTAATTGCAACATATTTATGGGTTTATCGCGACGCGTCGTTGCTATCTTCCGGTAGCGATCTAAAAAAAAAAACATACGCCACTCGAGACGCGCGGCCGAACGCCGGTAAGGGTCGCGAAATAATTTTCGGAATTGGATTTCGCCGACGACCCATAAAATACGAGCAATAACGTCCGTCCCGACAACGTATTAGCTTTATTAAAACAACCCGAAGTCTTCTGCGAACCGCTGAGGCGGAACATTATTTTATTGCATCCTCTGCGCTATGGTCCTTATTTTACTTATGCATACCAGCTCTGCCTTTTTCCGTTACACGCAATTTAACGTATGATAAACTGCATGTGACATAACAATGCCACGTAGTCGAATAACGACCCTTATCGCGTCTGGGCGTACGGCGTTCCCGGTCCCGGAGTCTACTTTAGCCGCTGATCCAGGCGCGTATTACGGGAAGCCCTCTGATTACGCGAGAATGCGGACCTATTTTTGAAAATAATTTCCGTCGTTCAAATAATATTATCCAAAATATAACGTTAGTCAGATGACTGAAGGAAGGTTTCAACTAGTAATAGTTTCCAAGTATCGTTTATGTGAAGCCATCGCAATGTACAGAGTGCTCTTGTTCTTAAGTCCGTCCCGACTGTTTCTGCAATTTTGCGATGGCAAACGTTAAGGAGCAACGCGTCAACATCAAATCTTGTTTCTTGATAAAGAAAACAGCGACAGATACAGTTTCAGTGATTCGGGAAGCTTAAGGGAAAAAAGATTTACGCCAGGCTAGAATTTACGATATGACAAAGACCTAAAGGGAAATTGTTTTCAATGGATAGGAAAAGGTTAAAAGAATCGCTGGAGACTTAACAGAGTTCAGAAGAATATAAAAAATGTTAGGCATAGAATGGACGAGTGAAAATCTTAATTGGCACTCACATTCTCACGATGTACATCCCATTGACAAACCACTGGTACAAGGGCATATCATCTAATGGATGGTATTGTTTAAAGGAAATTGATATTTTCAATGTTATTTTGAGATTAAACAAATTTAAATAAATAATTCTCTTTTTTTTCAGTACCCCCTCGTCCAGTTTCAGCTCATACAGTAGTACATTTGGGAACAAGATAGAGACATTTTAATGAGGTGAACTTTATAAATAATCCTCATTAACGAATTATCAACGAACAAAACCATTCGCACCAATAGATTCCCATCTTCGCACATTCAGAACTCTATAATTTAGAAGTCTAATAATTTGTAGAAGAAATGTCCTTATACGAGGCGTGTTCAAAAAATAACGGAATTTTTCGCTTTTTGGAAATAATTTTATATCTACCATCTACATCAAGTTATCCCCTTCAAAATAGTCCCCATTAGATATTATACACTTAGGCCAGCGATTTTTTCAATCCCCGAAACACTTCTGGAACTCGATCTTTGGGATAGGGTTTAGCTCTCTCAGCGATGTGCTTTTAATTTCATCTATGCTTACAAAACCACGGCCCTTTAAGATTCCCTTTATTTTTGGGAACAGAAAAAAGTCACACGGAGCCATATCTGGCGAATATGGAGGCTGGGTCATCATTACAGTACTATTTCAGGCCAAGCGAACAAGCATACATCGTGGTGCAGAAGCCATGAATGGTTTCGCCATAAATCCGGGCGGTTTTTTTTTTCGAATTGTTTCACGCAAACGGCATTGAACTTGTGGGTAGTACTCTCCTTATTGACCGTTTAACCTTGTGGCAAGAACTCATGGTGCACTATGTCAGTAAAATCGAAGAACACACCTTCACATTCGACCACACTTGTCGAGCTTTTTTCGGTCTTGGCGATCCAAAATACCTCAACTGGGACGATAGAGCCTTAGTTTCGACATCATATCCGTAAAACCATGTTTCATCACCTGTTATAACAGGTTTCAGTAGTTCTGCATCGTTGTTGAGTTCATTTAGGGACTCCTGAGCAACTTCCATTAGCCGCTGTTTTTGTTCGATATTCAACAATTTTGGAACAAATTTTGCTGCCATACGTTTCATACTCAAAACACTCGAACAAATTTCATTGCATGAGCCAATTGATATGCCCACATCATCACTTTTTCCACGTTTTCATCGGTTGTTGATGTGCTGATGTCCTGAACGCCCGTTCAGGACGCTCGTCACATTCAACGCCTTCATGATCTTCTTCTAAACGCTTATACCACTTTGGTATTTTTTGATCAGGCCTCGTATGTACGTTATTTGTACATCAAATACAATCGACGTGTCCAAGGATGTTCCTCAACACTATTAAAAATGTGAAATCTTTATTAGGCTCTTCCAACGCACTGTATACCAATCTATTCTTCTTTGGCAGATCGACGACGACCTTCCCTCGTACGCGGCGCCGTAAATTAAAACGGCCGCCTCTCACTCTTCACTCTCGCCCGTTCACCGGATCCGATCGGCATCATTCAGCTTCAATTAGAACGGCGGTGGCGAAGCTCTCCACGGCTGGCGCGGCGGCCCCGGGGGCATGAACGTGCACGTAGCCGTCGCTATGGTGGATCGGTAGCCGTCGGGGGCATCAGCACCTCGGACCGGTCTCCTCGGCCGTTGTTTATGTGACGGGGCTCCTTTGAGCGGGCGACACGACGACGCGATCTACGACTCCCCAGCGCCGTATCGCAATCCGCAGGGTCACAACTCCGCGGAACCGCGTCACTTCTCGGTGACGAGATGGACGTGACATCGGCGTCGCGGGCTTTATGAGCGCGGACGGTTGTTTATGGAGTAGCAAAAGTTTTCAAAACCACGAGTCTGTATATAGTTCAGTTATCGGGCTGCTTCGAACATTTAGGGACGTTAAACTTGCATTTTTTTAATATACACTTGCATTGCTTTAATATACTTGCATTTTTTTAATAATTTTTTAATATATAAGAGCAGTAAAGCCTACAATACAGAAACTGAAAGTTTCGGACGCGTCCCGGCCTTGGCCTTTGTTTCGAAAGTTATGGAAACGACTGCGACTTTTACGACGTATAATCAAGGGAGTCCGTTTTGAAGACACCTCGGCCGGCCGAAACAAAATAAATAATACCCCGTCATAAAACGGGACGACAGGCGTTCGCTTGTCATTAAAACAATGGAGGGTACCCCGAGGACGAGTCTAGACGTTAATAAGCTCCACGCCCATTTCGCCCGATACTAATAATTCGTGCCTTTTTCGCTTTCCACAAAAACGCCACGATATTCGGGGCGGTGGGCAGCCCGGAGCGAGGCAGGGCGCCCCCAGCGGGTGACCATTCTTCGGATGTCACCGACGCGCAGTGCACTTGTTTCTTGCCATCAATCTTGCCGCTATCGCCAGCTAGATCTTTACCGAACGACGACCGGTAGAAGCGAATTGCCTCGGGGTGCTTCTTGCTCGGCCTGCCGTCCGGACGAATCGCGAAAAATCACCCCGTAAGGCTCGAAAACTCAGTCCCGAAGAGAAACAGTCCCTAACATCTCACTTGATAAAGTTTAATAAGCTCTAGGACGGAGTCTTATTATTATTATTATTATTATGGTTTAATATTCTGTAAGCTGCTGGGGCAAATCCACTCTTAGTGAAATGTGGCCTAGTGAGTCACCCATACGAATACAGCTGCTGCTACCTTTATAAGAAAGTCTATAGGGCCTGTCTCCATTTGGAATCAATGATACCTGTCAACAAAAACCGTCGATAATCTCGAAGGAAATGGACAGAAGAAAATTTCGAGTTCTTAGACATGGCCACGAGATCGCTTAGTTCAACCACTGTCAACAACTTAGCTTTCATTCATGGGGATGTTTGAATGCGTGTGAAGCTTGGAATTGTTTGGAGGAAAACCACGATTTAATATTTCTGGATACAGTGGACCTAGGCATAGAGTGGACGAGTGAAACTCTTAATTTGCACTCATATTCTCCCATTGAAATATCTCAGGGGTTCATAAAGCCCAAGATGCAACATACCCGCAGTTTAAAATTCAACAGTTATGGAAATTGTTTAATTTCGGAGCCGTTTGCGTATAATAGATGTAGAAGATAACAAAGAGCAATTACCAACGACGGTAACAGGTCTATACCGGATGTCCTAGAATATATTTTACAGTCAATATCCCCGTTACTTGAAGAGATAAAAAGACGAACCAAAAAGTATTGTAAATTGCTTAAAAACGCCTTGTTGATTGCGAACTTCTTGGTCTTGTCAACTCTTCAGAAACTACCCCAACTTTTTTAAATTGCAACCCTATTTTTGTATGCTGAAAACGAATCCCCACTTTATTCTGAATACAGAAATGCGAGCCCAGGCTCATAATAGTTCGGCCAGGCATAATTTTACAACTAATATATTTAAATAAACGTAATAACACTCCCAAAACTATTTTATTAAAGAAAAATATTGGTAACAGAAACAAAGGTATAAACTTTTAAGTATAATGCAGAGTTTTACTACGCAGAGGGTAATATTCAAACTACAGAAATAAGGAGATTATACTCCAACTCATCTGCAAATGCCTTATATAATAAGGACTAAACAAATTAGGTCAAAACAGCTATTCTCCTGGCTATATGCCAAACGCCGAGCGCTGAATTACATGACACAAAATTTGCCGTATTTTGTCTAATAGAGTAGAGAAGCACTAAAATACAGTGCTTCAGATTGTTCCAATACCACAAGGAAGATGCAAAGTGTCACCTATCTCAGGATATCGTTAACTGCAGACCGGTTTCGACCTTATCTTGGGTCTCGTCAGTGCAGTATAAACGAGTATACCTTTGACAGATGAATCTCACATTTAGTAGACGTTGCTACGCTCCACCGCAGTAGAACGTACTAAACGCCATCTCTTAGTAATTTCGATAACAATCTAAATCGGAGTGAAAACTTGAGATTATCAGTATCATGCAAATTTGTCATGTATTTCAGCGCTCGGCGTTTGGCATATATCCAGGAGAAAAGCTGTTTTGACCTAATTTGTTTAGTCATTATATAAAAGGCATTTGCAGATGGGTTGGAGAATAATAATCTCCTTATTTCTGTAGTTATAAAATTTTAACTTAAATACGATGAAATATTGCTACGTTATCATGGGTTAATGACAAGTTTGTCAATAAAAAACATTAAAGTTCGCGGTTCAGAATAGTTCGGCCAGTTGCTGAAATGCATTGTAGGCTAAACGTTTGTAGCGTTTGAAACAAAATAGAATCTGAAGAGGATTGTAATAACAAACCAACAATCCAGTGCCAAATAAATTATGGTACTGTGGAGGCAAACCATTGGAGAAAATATTTTTGCATCTACAACTAAACGTTCGATAAAGAAAATAGGACACAAATTTTACAAAGTAAAGTTTGATTATTTACATTTTATTTTTGATCTTACCGGTTTTTCCTTCAGGCAAATGAAAAGCCATTATTAACTAAACGACATAAAACAATCGAGAGGAAATGAGCTTGGGCTCGTATAGTATAATATCTGATTAATAAAATGCAAACAAAATGTTTGTTAATCAAGCAAATTATTCACTGAAAAAATAATTCGTAAAAATCTGTCTCGAAAGTTCGTACATAAATTCAACCCCTTACAGAGTAGATTCGTCTATAGGAAAAATTACCTTCGATTAAAAAAAATCCTTTCTCTGGTACAATGCGATTTTTTCTCGAACGGCTCTCATAAAATTTGATCAGTGTCGATTTTCGACCGACGACGATAGGAGATTCGCGAAACCGCCCTCATTTAGTTGTCTCGTCGTCGTCGGACTTGGGCATTGCGTTCACGTATCGAAACAAACTGTATAATAGCAATTTTAACACTTTGCCGGTCTTACATTATCTCAGCGCTGTCGCGGACGTCCGCCTCGCAAAAACTGGTCGTCCCGGATCGTCCTGAAAAATTTTAACGAGTATTTCAAATATCGCGGTCCCGACTTCACAGCCGGACGTAGGAGAGAGAGAGAGAGAGAGAGAGACGGCGATGTCAGAGATGCGTTGATAGAAGTTGTATAAGAGTTGTTTGCAGATCGTCAGATGTCTGAACGTTCATCAACTGTCTATCATGATCGTGAGTGACTGGATTCTTTGATTTCTGAAGCGAAGGAATTTCGGCCAGACCGACCGCATTTCGGGCTCTGGGAGGCGGTAAAAATGCGTATTACGAGCGAGTCCGAACATTCAAGTTAATAAAATCCGCTAACCCCAAAACGCCTGATCAGGACCGCGTACTTCCTACTCTCTACTCTCTGCAGATATGAACGAACTCGTCTACGCGGATATTCCCCAAGGGCCTACATTAGGACCCATCCGATTTAGACCACGCATTAACGACTCGCTTTACAACGAACGACTGGGGATCGGTTAGACAAGAAGGCGGGCCAGGCCAATTATACTAACAGCATGTTTGTCTATTACATAGACAGCTGGAGCTAATCGGATAATGATCAGACGGCTTTTTGGGGACCCGCGAAATCTGGCGATCTTTAGAATTCAATTCGCAAATTGTTTATAGGACTCGTAAAACTCCTCCACAGGCGCAATTACCGCCCACGGCCTGATCCATTATTCCGAGCCAAGGCCGTTGACAGGATCTAGGTATTACTAATTCCCATCCACACGTTGCGTGGATATAACGAGAGCGCGCATTATTTTCCACCAAATCTGTCTGTCGCATCAACCTCCGGACACGTAGTGGGTAAACAACGAGATGTCATAAATCTCCCGAGTTAATTCTCACTGCCACACTCGTGACGTCGATGGTATCTCCCAGCTTTCGCCCATCCCGGGTGAGATACGTAATAATTCGTAATTGGATGATTGGGCAGCAGGCCTAATTTGCGTTGGGACCGCAAGACGCGCAAATCGGCGTCCGTGCGTTGGGCTGGGACTAATTGAAAATTTGAATAAAACCACGACGAGAGCATTCCAGATAAGACTTTTGGGCAAATGATCGGCGGCGGCGCGTTGACCGCGTCTAAGACCAATAATAAATGGCCTTTGGGACGCGCAGTTATTCGCGAAACGGAGTGAAACTGGTAGCCGCGAAGGTGTGAGAGTTTAACGGCTCAGGTGTGGACGTGTCGGGCCCGAACAAAGGCGCCGACAATGCCGTGTGTACGCCGATTGCCGACCGGCATTCTCGCCAGAATTATTCCGATTTGTGTTTGTTTTTTTTTTTTTTGAGAAAAATGCACAACTAGGCCGTATTCTTCGAATAAGCGCGCGGTTTCGTTAAAATAACTCTAAGTGTTGTCGAAACCCGTCTAAATGAGGCTTCGAAGCAAGGTTACACATACGTTCAACGAACGAATTAATTGGCAATTACTTAAGTAATTAAGACTTACGCTTACCTCGATTGAAATAATTCTTTAAAATTTTCCAAGTTACATACCACGTTGCTATTATGAAGAACTGTCTATTGAAATAAATGTCATGGGGATTTTAAACCTAAGTTGGTAGTGGAAAATTAACTGTTAATGTCTGATTCGCATTGAAAAACTATCCTGCTGACGAAAGTAGCATTGCTATCGAAATATGCATACACACGTACGTTAACATATCATACGTATCATGTAGTTAAAAGGAATATAATAAATGTGTTCTATTTGTGAAAGCGTTAACGTATTTTCATAAAAACGTAAGACGGTTTATAAAAAACGACATTTAAGTACGTGAATGTTGATTACTCTCTTAAACACACATTGTATTTTACTATCTATGCGATTGGTATACTCTAAATGAATAAACATACTGGCATCAGTGCATTTTCACCCATCAGCAAGCAGGCTTTTTCAAAATCACGTGTTTTATAATGGAACTTTAAAAAATAGAGATATTTAAGAAATATGTAAGTTCATTTGTTACTTTATCAGCTATACGCGTATTAACTGATATATTAAATGTGTTAATACGTTATTCACCATTAAAAAAGATGTGTTTGTGTTAAATAGTCGAATCTAAAACCATGGCCTCTTAAAAATTATACTGAAAGTAAAAGTAATCCTGTGTGCAAGTGAATGTGGTCAGACTTATATTTGTGTTTTAATTCCACCTTTGTTGAAACATACTTCTAAATTCCCTTGTACGTATGATATTAACATATTACTCTAGTTACCGAGAATTAGGTGCTACTTCCAGAAGATGAACCCATTGGCTTTGCCACGACTCTTAACCTGCTGGCACCGATTTCGGATACGCAACCTCAACAAAAAAATTAGATATTATATTATTCCGACATTCAAAGTTCACCCTCGCATCCTGGCTTACGTGTCACGGGCGACCCAGTAAATATAGACCCGAATTAGGACCAGGCTTATTTGCTATTTCGTATTCGGATGTGATTAAACGTCAAAGAAGAAACATGAAGGTAATTTGCTTGCTGATTCGGTCGCATGAACTGTCTACCGAACGTCGTCATTGGCCGTCATGCAATACGTATATTAATGAGTATTTTCAATATCTTAAATGTATTTATTTAAATAATCGCTGTCGTCCGACCAGCAATCGCCAAAATGTCGCTCTGCGACGCTTGCGAATAAGCCGGACTATCCGAGGAGTTGAGTACGGAAAAAACAGATCGGCATCCGTTGGAAAACAAATTGTTCAAGATTATTGCTTGTTGTTCTTCACATTTTAGTCACTTTCCATATATCGACTATAGTCTCCGGATTTTTTTAGTTCTAGACTGCGTTACTTCGTCACGCACCCCCGAGGTTCCTAAACCGTAAGTGGCCACCCCACTTCAAATACGAACAGACAATTTTTTATGATAGATTTCCTATTCGTGAAGCCGCACGTTTTATAACCACTGTTTTCGATACATTATACCGTCATTTTAATACATTTATATCAGCGGAACGACGGCATGAACCACCAAGTGACATCCCCGTTCATAATGGCGACCAACTTGTCAAACGTTGATTTATAATTTACTTCTTTTTTAGAAGGTATAATCGCCTCGCCTCCCGGCATATCCATCTTTCCGCGACACACCTGATTAAACGTATCATGAAAGGTTGTAGAGAGAGACGGTGGCGAGGGTGGCGACGACGTTCCGCTACTAGCATGCGGGGTACAAACGACACGATATTCGGGTTGATTTTCGCTAAATAGCAGACCACGCTAAAGGTAAGTGACGACATCACTGAAAAAAGTAGCAAAAATCGAGTTTCGCGATTTCGATGTACGCCTAAAGTTATGTACACATTAATTAACTTCGAAAGACACGTCAGAAGAAAATTTAAATCCACCTCAAATACGTAATTTGAATATATTTTAATTTTTTCCAATATGTTTATCGAACATCAACAAACATCCCATAAACGTGTGCGTCCTTTTAACGAGGAGGACTTGGAATTCTGAATTTCCAGATTTTTAATCGACGTTAACATCGGTGAATATCCCTGTAGTATGCGCGATGTTTACAGAGTATCAAACGCTTCCTTGTAATTCCAAGTTGCCGGAATTTTAACCAACATCTAAAGTTGTGTACGCATTAATTTTTGACATCAAACATTGATTATGTTAGAAAAAAACTTCAAACCTTCCTCAAATATATAATATGAAAATCTACTCCAATTCTTTCAAATATGTTCGTCGAACATCAGCGAACATTAATACGAGCATCAACAACCCAAAACACTTATGGCACCGAACATAAATTACAACTAGAAGATTCACTCTAAGCTAAGTTTCCCTCCTTACCCCGTCTCGCCGTCCAGCGAGAATTAGCTAACTAGCACGTGGCGCATGTATAGTATCGTACGAAGTATCCCCCATATACTTAAGAAAGCCGAGAACATTAGCGAACATCCCATCGGTGTGGACGCTACCTTAACTCATTGTTAAACTCCGCAAGGAAAACTCATACGTTTCGTGCCTCTACCGCGTACATATTTGGTCCTATCTTACGAAGTCTATAAAAACCTTACAGGATTAATTGAACAAAAACGCATATCTTACTGAAATCAGTTTAAACCGGTCATTAAGACTTCCATTAAATGCCGAACGAGTTCTTTCAAAAGTGTTCGTCGAACATTGACGCCTTGAAACGCCTAAAATTAACCATAATCTTTATCACTGTGGTCGGCGAACATTAGCGAACATCCCATCGGTGTGAACGCTGCCTTAACCCCAAGTAAACTCGTAAAGAATAAGAATCGTACGCTTCGTGCCTTCGCCGCATATTTCGTCGTATCTTATGGATTCGACAAATTATAAAAACCCTCCTAGATTGATTGAATAGAAATACATCTTTTATTGAAATCAGTTTGTCGCAGCCGATTCTGCCGAGGATAAGCAAACATTAAACTGTAATATTACTACGTATTGGAACTGTTTTATATTTTGTTTTGATTGATTTATTGTAAACAGCGGTACAGTTATTATACTAATAAATAGATAAGAGCATGGTTTTACTGGAGTCGAGTAGCGTCTTCTACATTTAACATGTAAATTCATGTTAGACATGCTACGGTTTGTACGTATTTCCCAAAATAAAACGATATACATATATTAAACTCACCTTATCCCACCCTGTTACACTTTCCAGTTTCCTTTTCTATTTCACAGTGAGCTAGAAAACTGACGTTTCTCATATATTGATACCCACAAATTATGTAAACCGTTATAAATCTGTGGAATTCTATATTAATAGAAGTCCGTACTGACATAACCACTAATGCAGCGTTCAGGACCTAATTATGTACATTTTTTTACTATTGCTGACCCCCGGGTGTTTGTACGCCACTGTTATCTCGCCACGAGGTCTAAATTTGTGTCAAAAACGTATATGTATTTTGTATATATTTTATATATGTATTTTTGAAAATAAAGTTATACATATACGAGTACATACGTATATAAAACTCAAAAAAAAGAGAGAACATTTTCGATTTTTTCGTATTATACCGTGAACTAAATATTGAGATATCAGATGTTTCCGAAATGGGCATTCAAAATTTCAGAATAAATAGAATAAACAATAAACCGGAATATGACAAATACCCGGTATAGTTTTTCTTAAGTATATAAGTGGCCTTAAATAAATGTCCCTGAAAGCAAGGGTGTGTGGAAATGGGAGGGTTGGGGATAAATTGAATTTATTAAATTCAATTTACATATGTACGTTTATACGTATTTTTATATATTGTAAATCAAAGTATCCTTTTTATGTAAATATATAGATTTTTCATGTTTTCGTGTCAGATAAATTTATGACTCTTACGCAAAGACAAACTATATCGAAATAAGACCGAAAAAAAGACGTGAAGGGTCTCTTATTATTTCAAGTTAACGTTTTCAGTGGCGACTTTGACGAAAAACGTCAGGTAAAGTGGAATCGGATAGAGTGGCCATAATTACACTACAAGAACAAAATTAGAACCCCTACGTAAAGACATACTATTTTAAAATAAAACAAAAAAGACGTGAATTCCTCTTCTGCTATCAATTTAACGACTTCAATGACGACGTTGTCGAAAAATGTAAGGTACAGTCGAATCGGATAGGATTGCCATAATTACACTACATGAAAAAAATTAGAACCCCTACGCAAAGACATACTATTCAAAAATCAAACAAAAAAGATGTAAGATGCCTCATCTGCTATCAATTTAACGACTTCAATGAGGACGTTGTCGAAAAATGTAAGGTAGAGTTGAATCGGATAGGGTTGCTATAATTACACTGCATGAAAAAATTAGAACCCCTACGGAAAGACATACTATTCCAATATCAAACAAATAAGACGAAAAATGCCTCTTCTGGCTATCAAAATAACGACTGCAATGAGGACATTACTGAAAAATGTAAGGTAGAGTCGATTCGGGTAGAGTTGCCATAATTACACTGCACGAACAAAAATAGAACCCCTACGCAAAGACATACTATTCCAAAATCAAACAAAAAATACGTGAAATACCTCTTCTGCTATCAAATTAACATTTCAATAACGAAGTTGACGAAAATTCTGAGGTAGAGTCGAATAGGATCGGGTTAGGTGAGATTTTCACAATTCGACGATAAGAAAAAAATAAAAAACTCTTACGTAAATATAAACTATTGCTAAATCAACATAAGATAACACTTGAGGGCCTCTACTACTATCAAATTAACAGCTTCAATAGCGACGTACACGAAAATTGTGAGGTCGAGTCGATCCACGTACGGTTAAGCGAAGTTGCCACAATTAGATTGTATGAAAAATTACAACTCCTGCACAAGGACAAACTATTTCAAAGCCAAACCAGGAAAATACGTAAGGTGACTTTTAAACTACCAAATTAACGATTTCAACGCCGAAATGGTTGAAAATGTCGGCGGAAAATTATGTGGGATCCTAATATCAAATCAGAAGATACTGGTGTTTTCGTAAGATTTGGGCTTATTCTATCTACTCCGAAATTTTGTCTATCCATTTAGGAAACACATTGTATATCATAGCGCCTCTAGATGCCCCTAAATTAAGTTAAATTAATCGGGTTTAATCAAAAATTGTAGCGCAACAATGACCAAACAAACGCGCCCTTTTAGAACCTCATTATATATATTTCTTATCATGGCTGACCTTTCGTGTCGGTACGCCCCTGTTATCTCTTCGTGAGATCTAAAATTGTGTCAAAAACGTTTAAGCGCATTGTTCCTACCGTTACACATGTTGAACTGTAATAGACGCGATAAAATAGTTAAATTTAAAGCCGGCCAAATCGCCTCTTTTATTCCTGCCTCGCGAAGCGCGAAACGCCGGGCTCCATTAGAATAATTTTGTGTCGCCCGCATTTTATTTTATACCTACAATAATAAATACAGCGCCACTTAACTTGTCACATTGAAATGCGACCGTTTTTATTATATATGTAATTGGGCACAGTCGAATCGTCGTCGTCTCTATCAACTTTTTTTTCCCATCGAGGGCGTTCGGCTGAAAGCTAATAAGGGTGTTCGACGTCGGGCCATAAAAAGAATTACATACACCACCCCCGTGACACGATAAATTATTTATTTGTCTGAATCGATAGATATTAACGTGCCCGGTGAAAAGTGAATATATCGCCACCCGCATATGATTTATTTAAATCGAAACCGATGCATGGATGGCGCAAATAAAAATGGTGCCTCGTCCCATTATCGAATTAATGGATACAGCACGCCTAGGGATCAGGTATTTTTGAGTGGTCGAACTGGACGACGAGGACCCATTTAATTGCCTCCAAAGTCGCCAGACTTATACCCTATTGAGTTTTTCCTCTGAGGTCATTTACAAGTAGATTTGCAGAGCAAACTCTTTAAACTTACCGGTAAACGCTACAATTACATGATATTGATATACATCCAGGTGGCTCCAGCGTGATACGCATTTTTTTAAATAGAGTAGAGTACTATCGAGCGACAGAAAATGTCATTTTGAAGAATCAATTCAAATCATTTAATGTAAGTATTATTTAAATTAAAATATTTTTATACTTCTACAGTTCCACTTTTCTTTTATGAAAAAAAGCTGTCATACACTACTTCTTCGGCATACCCTGTATATCGATTCATACTTTACGCAATTATTTTATAAGAAATACTATTTAAAGTAAACATTAAAAACAAGTGTAGGGCCCAGAATGGAACCCTGAGGTACACCAAAATCAATACTGAAATTGACTGTAGGAATTTGTGACAATGTGACATAAGTTTTAATATTAAAACTCGTTGGGAAAATTCATCGGACGTAGAGATACTGAAATAACAGGCTCCAGGAGTGATCCTTGAAGCATTCCAAAACTGGTATTGAAATTTATTATATGAAAAACATATTTGATGCAAATTTCACTAATGTTAGTTTTAATTCAGATTTTAAAGTAATACAAAATTAAGCCTGTCCAAATATACAGCAGGCATAAAAATTAAAGAATGTAAAAGAATCCTAAATTTTTAGGTGATTTTCAAAGGACTGTAACTTGGAAAAAAATAGTCGCCGAGAAACTTTAAAAAAAGCACAATGAAGCTTCAAGTTTCTAGTTCTCAGATCTCGATCAGAATTTTTTTCATCGGCCTTTTTTGAATAATCATAAGGAAACTATCAGAAAGAAAATCCAAACTTTTGCTTGCCTTTCAAAAGATCTACGAATTTTTTTCAGTGATTTCATGATAAAGCTTTTTTAGATAATTTTATTCTCTATAACTCTATAATTTGACTGGTCTAAAAGCCTTCCTTGTACGATGATTTTTCGCTAAGTTATCGTCGTTCAAAGCAAAAATGTCAGTTTTGACTTTTTTTTTTCTTGAAAAACTAGTAACTTGGAGCTCCAATTTGCTTTTCTTAAAATTGCTCTGCCACTATTTTTCTCCAAGTTACAGCCCTTTGAAAATCGCCTAAAAATTTAGAATTTTTTTACGTCCCTTAATTTTTGTGCCTAGTGTATA
Source organism: Rosalia funebris (assembly GCA_037954035.1). NCBI lineage: Eukaryota > Metazoa > Arthropoda > Insecta > Coleoptera > Cerambycidae > Rosalia > Rosalia funebris. Next base: position 27,701,399 of record JAZFAV010000003.1, on the reverse strand, counting down.
TTATCACAAAGGATCTGGCCAAATAATGAACTTTCCATGAAATTATGTATGGACATAATTTAATAAATTGTTCAGAACTTACAAAGTCACGATCAGTGTTATCAAAACTGTTAATTTTTTTACGAGAAAATATGTTATTCTAGCTGATCTCGCGCTAGTCTAACGATAATGGGCATGGAGAGCGAAATAATCCGCAGGAGAGTCGAGTCTCTTATAACGAATCTGGATAAACGACGGAGCGGCCGAGCCCGCATTTTTTCCACTTTTTTGCAAACATTATTCCTCGCCTGTCAATCGAACAATCGCATCGGTGGCGAGAAAATAACTAACCGAGTTAACACGGTCGGTGTCGCAACGATAATTCGTCTCAAAATGTCACAACTTTTGCGAATAATTGAGGTAGCGTCGTCTCCCTCTGCCCAGACGCGCGACCGAGATGGAAGGACGACGGGAATGCGCCGCATAGGGCTGCAATAAACGACTCGGTACTCGTGTGGTAATGAGAACCAAAGCGGCCGACTTAAGAGATTATTACGCCGTGTTATTATTTTTTTTTTTTTTAATGTTGGCACTGATGTGGTAGGCGCTTAGCAGTTATTTTAACGTAATTATTCGGTCTGTATTAACGGATTAATAACAGGTATTACTTGCTACAGCGAGAAAACGCTCATTTGCATGGCATCTCGGAATGACTGTTGTAATTAACTCGCCGATACTTGTCTACTGCCGACGAGGAAAAAGCCCTAACTTATAACCACTTCCACCAATGCTGAATGCAAGGAACTTCACATAATGATAAAGTACGTAAAACTACGAACATCTCACCAACACATTCAGCACAATAAGACAAGTATGCTTTATAATAATTTTAATGTCATTTAACTACATTGATTCAAATAATTATGTGTATCTCCAACAATCGGACTATATTTTCGAATATCTTTACATAAATCGCATAATTCCACGAAATTTCTAAAAACAATTCACAATTAAACGTTAAATAATCGACAAATTACCAATATTCACTCAAAAAACACCAATATTCACATAAATACCACATAAGTCCCGAGTCCCAGGGGCCCAAGAACGGATCCCTGAGGCACCCGCAAATTAATATTAAAAAAACACGAAAATAAAGTTTTTACTATATTTTCTAAACGCCTCGCTGTTTACTTCGTTTACTGACTCCCACCTGGAACCATACGTAACATCCGAGAGGACTTCCACGTACTTACGTCTCTGAGTCGACCCCCTCGTCGGGGCGTCCCAAAGCACCGACGGATGACCCGAAGAAATATTATGATGTCAGAAAGCTAATAGACCATCCGATGAAATGTAGAACCCCAATTAATTTCGAAACGCGGTTCACACCTGCCACAATTCTGTTCATTTCTTCCATTCACACACAAATAGGCCCCAATTAGAGATCATAAACAACAAAGACCGTTTCCTCTTCCGTTTAACCGATTGCTGGACGAGCGTATAACGTTTTGAAACACGCTCGACGACACTTTTACGTACGGATCTAATGCGCGCGAAATTTATGGGATTTTTTCCCGGCTAAACCAGTAGCTAAACAGCTGGCGCAGAAATAAATAATCACCTACTTAAATTGGACTTCGGTGTTGGCCTCCTTTTTTTCTGTATAAATAATGCGAATATACGAACGTAGATTTATTTTTTTGTTAAAATTATTCTCTCGTGCTATTAATTCTGTAGAAAAGTCGGCGGCATACTCAAATTTGTTCAGAAAATATCATTCGAGACATAGATACTAAAGCGCATAGGTCCCATAATAGGACCCTGAGGTGCTCTAGATCCTAGAATTGCTTTTGAAGATAAGATATGTACCATGTATCTATCCAATACTACGAAGCATAATCCAATGAAATATTAAAACATTGTTAAACTGAATGTTCTGGAGTAACGTTAAAAACATGTATGGGAACATAGTTCCCATTGCATTCTACGCACTTCCATCGTTTTGGAATGCCTCAATTGCTATTACAATAAAGTAATTAGCAAAGCCTTTGATTTCGCACATAACTGTATAGTCTCCAGAACATGCCCTTGAAGTAACCCGAAGTTAAAATTCGTCGAAGGAATTCCATTTAACACATAGATATCACAACGAACAGGTCCTAGAATAGATCCTTGAGGTACACTAAGAAAAATATTAAAATTTACAGCAAAAATACCAGTCAAAGCTTAAATACTGAAGCGTAAAGGTACCAGGACGGATCCTTGGAGTACCCTGCGAGACATATTAAAATTCACAGCAAGAATACCAGTCAAAGCTTAAATGCTAAAACGTATGGGTCCCAGAACAAATTCTTTGGCTATCCCAACGTCCAACACTTTACACATATACGTTTCTTGAAGATTTACGATATTCATATCGAATATTTAATTCAAAACCGTAAAATACCAACACCACCGACATACTTAACGTGGTCGCGCTGTAAAAAGGTGGCTCATACCCATTTAGCTGCTTCGGAAACAGATAGACCCATGGGAGTGTCGCCCACTCAAAACAACCAGCAGAGAGAGAGCGAACAGAATGAACGGAACTAATGCGTTACGTTACGGCTGGTCGGCCCTATTAGAATACAATCGCGCTGTCACACAGGTAATTTGTGTAAACGACGACAGCTCACAACACATCTAGACGGCTTAGACGCGTTTAGAAACGTCTAAAGTGCATCGGGCATACGCGAAATGTTTCACGTTCGTTATTATTTTAATCCGGATGTCGACATTGACGTAATATATTCAGCAGATTGGGCAAACGCGGAAGTCCTTAGAGTAGAGTCTTAAACAGCACCCTCATGTGAAAATACGCAAATACCAACGTCTCTTGATAATATTATGAAATGTACGCATCTACACCACTGTCGGGTGTGTTAAGATTAACATCGCGGGCACTCTTCTTGGATTTATCGGCCGATATGACGTGCTGCCAGAGGTGACGCATAAACGAACGACACGGGAGCCCGTTCGGAATGCTGTATCGTTAGCGCAATGATCGACGCATATCATTCGAGGAATAATCGAATCGGTTAATTGGGGAAAAAATCGTGTCACGGTCTGCGGCCGCGCAAGGCAACATTTCCATCCTTAAATTAGCCTTATTAGTAGCGGCAGAGGAAATATAATTCATACCGACTGGGTACTCGTCTCTGACGCGAGAGTGTCGATCTCTCTAGACGTATGGGAAATGGAAACGGCAAGAGGAATTCGAACGGTAGCTGGCGGCACGGCAAGTCGGAATTCCTCGAAATCAAGATATTGCCCATTGATTATGCAAGAAGATGCCAGCCAGATACCCGCGACCTGTCCCGTATATAACGTCGACCGGGTCAAAAACAAAGATATCCTGCCCGGCCTTCTGGTTAATCTAACCCCATCGAACGTATTAACATCGCAGATTTCAGAAGACGGCAGTGGTATCGGTTCGCTTGGGACCTTTTGCACAGGAAATATCGCAACAAATTGGGACGAAACAGAATCAAAATCATTCGAAGCCAAAGCTGGGGGTCAAAAAATCAAATGGACTAAATCGACGTAAATAAAAAAAACAATTCTCCAGCAGTATTCTCCAGCAGATCAGTGATCCACATTAATAAATTTTCCCAATATATTTTAGATAGTTACCAGAAAATCAATTTGGCCCATTAGCGTCCAACAATTTGTATAAAAACGACTTGAAAGTTGTACTTACTGCAAAAAGTATTTAAAGTAATTCACAGTCTACGAATAAACACAGCTGAATATATTTTACTTTAAAGTCGTAATTACTATAAAGTAGCGCCGTTTGTCGAAACCTTACTTGCGGTTACTACAAAATGTCAAAGCAGAATCGCCACAGGAATTGTGATTCTTCTGTAAAAATCGTTTAAAATAGCCTAATACTAAAGCCTATTGCTTCGCTTCCTTTCTAGAAAATGCCCACCACAACCGTGAACAATTTACACAATAAACTATAGTTCCTTTAACAACAATATTTATAAACATGGTTCGTTCTTTTTTACTGCACACTTTAAACAATAACGTGTTCAAAGTGGCTAGTAATTTCATAGTTACAGTTCTGGTAATCGAACTTAGACAATCAGGCAACGCTCTGTAGATTGACGATTAATTTCAGCCTCAAATCCAGTTCAGCTGCAGTTCTCATACACTCTCACCGCAAAAGCGCCGTAACTTTATAGTCATATTGAAAATTGCCTCCATTTTATGATGAATTGCCTCTACGTAACTGGAAGAAAAAGTTACTTTGAGTATTTTTCGTGCGTTGCGCCTTTCAATTATCACCGTATTGTTGGCAACTTTAACGACTCAGTAATAGTCCTTAGAATATCACCACTACCTTACAACTACTTTAAAGTAGCGGTATTCTTTAAAGTAACTAAAAAAAAGTGTAAAACCCCTAAATAACGAATGAGTAACAAGTCACCCGTGTCACATTACCGTACACTACCTCAAAGTTCCAATAACTTAAAAGTAATATAAGTGGGAAAGGTTATATGACTACAACAACTTCTTACTTTGGTAATTTTAATTGTAAACTCGTATGTTTGGTTTAAATTACGTGCCAATTACCCAGTCTCAGTCTTCGTTCAAGTAACTTTGACGCTGCTAAGGATAATTACTTCCAAATATAGTTGATATTATAAAACATCTATCATGCGATGAAAATGAAGTACCGAAAATCTATTGGCTACACAATGCCAGACCATCCGTAGCTGTAATCCAGAGGTATCGATCAGCAGACGAGGCCAAGAAGATAGCCCGACTATGGGAGTCGCAGGGGAGCGACGTTTTTTAGTCAGCGAGGGTGGATTTTTTTTGTAATTCCTGATCTAAATTCACCGTACGTCTCCGCCGTGGCTAGTAATGATGGATAAATGCCCTTAAAATGCCCTTTTATTGCGGGCTTTAGTCAAATGACCAGCGTCCAAAATCACCCTCGCCCCGGCAGAATTTGATTCAGCCTGATTTAAGGACGAACATCATTCGTCTCTGACGTAGTCGGCCTAATTACAATATTTATAAGAATAATACGGCATATCTTACAGTGTATATTTTCTTACAGTGTTTGATTGACGTATTTTGTAATTTAATAAAAATACAATTACGATAACATCACCGAAAACAAATGACTACCGGGAAGTAATATCGACGTCAAATTTTATATATCAGCAAATCTAAATAGTACTTTTTCCAATCATAATTTTGGACTAATCTGACAACACCGCGGCATCTAATATAACCTCAATTCTGAAACGACATAACCTAGAAACGGGAGTGTCGTTTGAAACGCAGCCTACGCGGAAAAAAAATGCCACAGCCCTAATTTATTGTACGACTAGGACTTGACGAAAAAAAAATTATCTTCTACCCATACATCAACCCTAAATCCTAATGAAGACTGCCGTATCGCGTGTCAACGTGTACCAACTACAATATTTAAATACTTTAATATATCTATAAATGAAATATAGGGGGATATCGCTCCTTATCAGCCCTTATTAATCTATGGGCTTTTACAGTCGCAATTTACATAAAGTAACTGCGGACAATTTGTTAACCTTAATATTCTGAAAAGTTTAATCAATAGGGAGGGGGCTAATGGCGTACTAAAGACTCAGGTTTTATCGTTTCGACAACCGGGACGGTTGATGTTCGGCCTGACGGATGCCCGGGGTACCGGAATTGAGGCACGCATGCATATACAGGGCGAAAACGAGACGCCGTAATATTACGCATTACCCGTTCGAGTTGGGCAATAACTCGTTACCACACGCCATGAAATAATGATGCCATTATCGCACTGGATGCGGTAATGAAACTCATAATATGCGATACCGACGTACTCTGTAATTTTGGCTACAAAATAACAGGAGGGGGTTGCGATTTAAAAATACCACAATGTCTCGACACAAAATCTATCGTAGAATTTGAAAAAAGTTTAATTTGGTCAGTCGATGCCTTTTTAAACAGGCAAGGTTCAAGTTTCAGTTAAAGAAAATTAAATAATTAATAAAATGTTGAATACTGTGCGAATATTTATAATCACCCTGTATAATAATGTATACATTCACAAAGTTAAATAATGATTGCAATTGTAAAGAATTTTTTCCCGATTTTATGTAGAAATCATGAATATTCGTTACTTATGGACCATAGCGTATCGTGTACATAAATAGGAGAGAGAGTGGGCTAAGATTAGAGCCTCGAGGTACACCAATTAATTTCATTTTAATTCAATTGTACCTGCTGGTGCTATTGGCGCCTAGTTAGCGCCACATTCGAAAACCATAATGTTTTAAGGTACTTTCTCCGGTACCGTCCGGTCCAAAAATAAATGCGCGAGTAAACGTATAAAGTATATGGAATATCAGTAGCCTAGTGTTAATTATGTTTGTTCAGAGACTGTACTCTACCCAGACACTTCACGTATACGTATGCGCACAATTCCATGTTTATTCGTTGAAACTAAAGACATGGCAACGTTGCGTTCTGTCTTATACTTAACCTAACTTTAAACTTTTTCGGAGCGTGAAAGAAAATTTATAGAAAAATTTAAGATGAATTTTTGTCGTGATCAGTTGCAGGACAATAAAGGAAAATTTGCGCAAAGCGGGAAGTAATACAGAAACGTTTAAATTGTATTGCAAAAGTGAATCTTGGGAAAAGTAAACAGAGCAACTAATACTAACCTAAGCGTTGAACGACATATTGTTGAATCGAGCGAGCTTGACAGAAATTTAAGATGTTGTGAATGTAAAAACGTTCTTCGCTTGAAAAATAAAAAAGGTAAGTCGTTTAAGACTAAATTCAATTTTAGATGTTGTTTATGACATCTAAATAAAACTGATAAAATGTATGCCGCTGCGTTGCCAAACGCTAATTGACAAATTCTCGACTTACCGAGCAAAGCTTAAACTGGCATATTTTAACAATATTTATCTTTTCAATAAATCGAGCAACAACCGATTTTTTTAATTCCAAATATTCGTAATCAACTAATGCATAAATGAGTTGTTTTTGGAAAAAATGTATAGAAGAGTTTTCAAGTTATGATGTAAAATGTGTACCTTTTAGTCAGCTGGTACATTTAAACCACGCAAAAAGTTCCAACTTTGATGGTGAATATCTCCTTTATTGTACGGGCAAAAATTTTTCATTTTAGCAATTTCTTTCGGGAAGTTTATTCTTTATGCGTACCCGAAATTCGATGAAATTCTATAGAAAAGTGGGTTTCCGGGATGAACACAGAACGACCCCCAAAAACCACGTTCTGCGCGTTAAAAGAAAACTGCGACAGCGAACCGTAAAAACGACAAACGAAAACCTCATCAGGACTAGCATGAAAAAAAATCGCTAAGTGCGCCGGTCTCTGTGTTGCGGTATACCGGGCACCAGCACATAAAAGAATATTCAATTGCTTTATTAGAAGATCGGATTTCCAGCTACAGCGTTTGTCCGATGCTATTCAACTGCATCCGCACAAACTCGGTTTAAATTCGGTCGTGTTTTTTTCTTCCTCTTCTTTCTCTCCGACCAGCCATTCAGGCCTTAGGAAGTAGCCGGTTGGGATCGTTTTTTTAACTAAATGCGATCGGCCAATTTGCGCGAGTGGTTCGCGAGCTAATTCGGGCGATATGAATATGCCATTTTTTTCGTGCGATTGGTTTCTAATGCGACCTTTATGCGCGACCTAGATCTCAAGTTTGTCACGCCCGCCGTTGGATTTCCTTATTTTTTCGACTCCCACTTTACTAAACTAGAAAAATGTGACACATATTTGCGATAATAACATATATTTAAGACATCGGATTGCGTTTTTTTACTATTATTAAATCGAAAATACCGAAATAAGCGTCCTTCAAAACGTGGACACGCCTTTAGCATCAAAGTCAGGCCTATACCATTAAGCTGTGTTGCCAAATCGATTCGATTGTCCAGCGTCAATAAAACAGTTCCCGTATACAGCGGCGCCGTGGTCAATTCAATAAAATTCTCTGAATTTTACCTAACTTAAATATGTCTAGATTACAAATAAGCGAATTTCGGATTATCTTGTGCATTGGCAACGTCGCAAGATATAGAATGACAACTTAAAATCAACGTAACTTAAAAACAAGTACACAGAATTGTCATTTGACAACAAAATTACTCTAAAATATAATTTTCAACTTTCAATTTACAATATTTCGTAAATAAATTGTCTTTTGTCTGTCTAAATTTGGTTACAAAAGCGCAGTTGCCAAATTGATGGGTTTATCCGAATTATTATCATCTTTCTAGATACTACAGTCGGCGAAATATGATGCTTTAAAGTCTTTGGAATGGGAGGCACATTTGCAAATATCAGCTATGTTGCCACTTTGACTTAATTATCCAGCTTTTTACCACTTTTCCGTTTCCTATCGTTATCTGCAGGAAAAAGTAAGGCTGTGATTTTTTATTTTATGTAATCCAACGCTTACTTTGTAAGTCAGGATTCACTCTGATCTATAAAGGCAAGGTTGCCAAACCCACATCACTGTCTGATCTTTTCCATATTCTTCTTAGGGAAGAAAGAGTTTGGAAGTGCGAAAATTCAGATAAAGAAATATTCTTTAAAAAAATGGCCGACCATATTTTAATTCTATGAAGATTGGCTTATAAAGCGCCGTTGCCAAATTGATATATTTATCAGAATTGTTACCACTTTTCTGGGTATTGCAGCCCAAGGAATACAGCACCTAATAGTCTCTGAAACTGAGAGTACAGTATCTACAAAAAGGTGCGACGTTGCCAGTTCGACTTAATTGTCTTTTTTTATCACTTTTCCGAATTTCCCCGCTACCAGTAGGGGAAAATAGTGCCTGAGATTTTTCGATTTTTCGGCGGCCCCGGTAATTCCGATGGCCTATCGCGATGAATCACCTCGAAGCCTTTCTCTGATAATTATTAGAGCTCGCAGGATAGTGGCGCACATATAAAACGGTATAAAATAGTAGTTATTAATTCCTCACGCATAAACTATAAAACAGAAGGAGCCGATGCCGTGTTAGGGTACAACAAATCAGCGACGTTGAGAGGCCGTATTAAAAGGATTATTTATATAACTATTTGCGGGTTAATTTATCTGTACGCAGAAGTTACTGTTCCTATTACCATACGAAACGTTGTCAGTTTATTATTAAAACGCTTAGATTATAGGACGCTTTGTACGCGAATAGTCAGTCAATTTCAGCAGGTAATGGCGGGACGTGCGTCGCTGGCGTACCGAACGGGGAGGAGAGGACACCACCTGCAATATTTTACCCCGTACGAAAATCGCTATTTCAAATTACTACCTTGATTATCCCGCACCATTAATCAATCTCTTTGAAAACATGACAAAGCTAATAAAACAATTAACATATCTCATTCGAATAAGTGCGTGTGCAAGGATGACCTGCCTTTTAAGTACGTAATAATACTATCGACGCTGGTGTGACTGGTAATTTGAGTCCTTAGCATTATATTAGACTGTATTATATATTTTTTAAATAAAACCCGCCACGGGTAGGATTCGACATTTGTCCTGGATTGGAACCGAACGACATACAGCTGTTTCGAACTTATTAGTTCTCATCGGTGCCGTACACGGTACGCCGATCCAGGACAAATGCCGAGTGAAAGTTGTGGGGTATATATCTTCATCGATCCCTTTCTCGTGTTTCTGCACGATCAAATAAGGTTTTAAGAAATAAAACCCGCCAAAGGTAGGATTCGACATTTGTCCCGGATCCGGGACAAATGTCGAAATGTCGAAACCTGGCGGGGCTTTAACCCGAGGAGTAGTTGTTTCCTAGAGCGATTATGTAATAGCTTTGCTATTCGGGAACTACTTTGATCACTGCTTGGCGGTTTGGTAATTCCTTCCTCGATTTCCGACTTATATGTTACTGTATTATATTAAGAAAAAAAAAATAGGAGACAAATTTTTCACTAACACCGAAAAACTACACGTCTCTCGGCGCCCGTTCGCAAAGTTGGCATGATCAGGAGATCATTGGAACTCTGTATTATTTTGAATAACTACCCTGCTACGCTTTAACACAGAAAAATGTGCGTGGTTTCCCAGAATTTGTTATTATGTTACCTACTAGGAGATTTACTCGGGACAATTCATTTTTTAAAATAAAAATGGACTTGGAAGATTGTATGTAACATTTGAAGTTTATTTTAAGTTGAATAACATTTAATTGGTTTAAAGAATAAATTTTGGGAGGGAAACCACTTATGCTATATACGGAAAAAGGTGGGTATTTCAAGGGAAATTTTAAATACCTATACATAATGATTCATGTAAATGCAGTCCAAAACACAGATTGTTTTAATAGAGCACCTTGTATATCTTTATTTACAGACACACCACTCGTGACTTAACTGACTCTTATAACTGACTGTTATTCAAGAAAAATACAACGGCGTAAAATCTGGCGACCTAGATGGCTACTGTTGGTGGTATGGACTTAAAACAGCACAATAACTGGAAAAAAATCACCTTGATGCCTACCTCTTGTACTACACTTAAACGAATCTGCCTATATATTTGAAATCGTATTTAAAAAACATTAAAAATAAATTTAATGCATAAGTAGCTCCCACCTTGTATTACCGAAAACAGGTAATAGAAACGTTTGATTAACAGATAATTATATCTTTTTTAATACTCGAAAACACTCTTTGGTATCTTTCAAGTACAGTTTTTTATCCTCGAATTAAACCATCCCTTTCTCTGTAAGCTTCTTAGTCATCCAAAATTAATACTTATTGATTTTCTATAAGCAACATAAATTTTGTCGAATATTCTAAGGACTAAAGGACGTAACGACAATTATCAAAGTAAATTTCCTCCATCTAATTACAAACGATGCGCCCTATCGGTAATTATCCCCGTTCGAGTATTTATAATATTCGTCATAAATGAACTGCATTTAAATAATACAACCGGACGTCTCACCATAAATTATTAAAATAATGTGAATTCTTGGCAACTCGTATGGTAATTTCGTATCGTGATTATATAGTCAATAATTGATACCGAGGTATTTTTTATGCGGCGCAAAATGTATGTGTGACATCAGTATTGGATCCCGTATTTCAAATCAATAATAACATACTTCGAACCTGTATTATATTATATGTGCAGCTGTGAATACACACGCCATTATCCAGACCTAAGTCCTACTGACCAACAACTACAAGCGTAATATTAACCGTTTTAATCTTTCCACTATTTTAGATTACCACCTCGGGCATCGGAATGGCATCCAATAGATCTCTAATAACCGCCAGAAAGAACAACACCAAAGATATGAGAGTAAAAAGATATGATTGTAGTAAAGGAAATCACTCTATTGTTACAAAAATACCAAAACCGAAATTGTTAAATTAACATGAACCGCTGGGAATAGATGAGACATAAAAGGCTAGCGAAATGGCCACCTCGATCACCAGATTTGGGACCAATTGATTTATTTGTATAATCTTAATAATATAACCGGGTGTCTAGATCTGAGTCATTAATACAAAGCCCCTATCAACTTATATATCATACCTAGTAATTTACAACTGTGATTATATAATTAATAATTGATACGAAGGTATTTTTATACGTCGGTTGTAAAATGAACACATGGCATTAGGATTCGATGATATATTTAGAATTAGGACCAATCTATTTCGAGTCTGCATTATTTTATCTTCCAGATTGTGGATACGCACGCCACTCTCCAGACCTAAGTCCTATTGACCAACAACCAACGGCGCAATTTTAGCCAATTTTGCCGCCCGGCGATTATAAATCGGCACATCGGGCATCGGAAATACCCCTCTCTCTCTCTCGGCGATGCTCCCGCGGATCCGATAAATTAAAACATATTAATTGAACACACTCAGTCGCTACATCGACTGGCGAATGCGATTCAAGCCAACCGTGCGACGGGCCTGCTTTGTCAGGGGGCCAATATTTCAAACGCCGGCCGACTCCCCATGACTAATGTATTGTAACGTTTATAATAGCTAATAGCACTTACATATGGAGATACGTTGCTTCGGGAGAGGAGCGGTGCAGGGTATTTACGGCCTGGCGACGGGATTCGGGCGATAAAATTTCCGCGGAGAAAGGGGCATTGTAAGAGCGGAATTCATCCGGTTACTGACAAATACCAAAATCTGAATTGTTAAATTAACAGCAACAGCTGGATGGGGCGTAGAGGGCTAGCTAAGTGGCCACCACGATCACCTGATTTGAACTCCATCGAACTGTTTACAAAAAACGTAAGCTGTGACAAAAATAATCGATACGAAATTTAAGAACGGGTCTCTTATCGACAATCCCATTTAATTCTCATAATTATTCAGCTTCATTCCTACTTCTCCTTATTTATTTTACTCCTCAGAATTCTGACATCTAAATTACACGTCAGAATTCCAACTTACACTATTGAATTCTCAATAAAGAATACAAATTCTGACAACGCAGAGTTGCGTTTGAATTTTAACTCAGAATTCTAACCTTAGCTTAATTCTTTAACTCAGAATGTTGGAACCTTAAAAGAAAATGAAAGGTCCATACGGTCCATCCATCTCATGAAAAACACCCACAAAAAACGATACGTTAATATTCAAAATTCACACTTTTACCTTGAAATTCTAGAATAAATCGGAATCCTGACATATATGGCAATCTCGGGTTAAAAATACGACATCCTGTGATAAATAAATTGATATAACTCAGATTTTTTACAAGTCAGAATACTGACTCGTTTCGAGAAATTTTAATGTAATGGAATGAACATCCAAATGACTGCTTCTGAGTCGTATTGACGAAGAACTCGTGCAGCAAAAAATGTACTAAAATTTAACTTCCTATTTTTCTCAAAATTCTAAGATAAATGTAAGTCAGAATGTAAATATAATTTTTATAATTCTATCTGATAGTACCTCAATATAAATATTTGGAGATAAGAAGCCAGAATTCTGACTCAAAGTTCTGAGTTATAAGTCAGAATTCTGAGAAAAGCAGAAATTTTAGTAGGAATAGAACAGCTATAATAAATAATTTATTGAAATTCAAAAAAAGTGTACAACAAAAGATGTATATGAATTCAAGATTTATACTTTCGCCTCAAAATGTTCTGAGTTCAAAAAAGACGAAAATCAGAATTCTCATTTTCTCACATTTCTGTTACTACAATTAAAATTCTGAGTTGTAAGTTAGAATTCTGAGCAAATGTAAAAAATATCTGCAAAAGAACAACTACTACTAACAAAAACTCGTGCTTTTATCTCAGAATTTTAAAATAAAAGACAAGACTTCTGACTCATGAGGTATAGTTCTGAGTGATTCAACATTCGGAGATATAAAGTAGAAATTTCGAAATAAATGACATGAATGAAAGCAATAGTATATATAATATTTGCCCATATTTGCTGTAGTAACTTAGAAATATGGCTTCCAAGTTAGAATTCTGAGAAAAAATGGGGATTTCCAAGGAAATGAACGAGAAGGCTAATATTGTTTTTTTAATGAATTAAACGAAGAAGACTTATAACAAAAAATATATTGAAGTTAAATGTACATCAGAATTCTTACAAGACAAAATTCTGAGTTGAAAATAAAAATTCTGAGGCAAAAATGTCAGAATTGTAATTCAACTCATCATTTTGAAGTAAAAGTCGACATAGGAACGATTTGAAACGGGAATTTCTTATTTAATGTTAATATGTGACGGTTGACTTGATTATTTCAAAATAAATTCTGAGTACCAGGTGTGTAATATGAAACAGGAATGTTTTATATAGAAAATGCCTGTTTATTGTATGAAAATGAGATTGTATGAAAATATTTTATTCGAAATATTGCCCATTGCTAGCTACACATTTTTCCCATCTATCTGACAATTTGTGGACTCCGTGCCAAAAAAATTCTTACTCTTTTGAGGCAAACCAGTCATCGAACTATTTTCGTAAGAAGTGAAGCCCTGCTCGGCAAGTGCGTGTCCCATCGATGCAAAGAAGTAGTAATCGGATGGAGCCAAGTCTGGTGAGTAAACCGCATGCGAAATTGTTTCCCAACTAAATGCTTCGATCGTCTCCTTGACTGGTTTTGCTGTGTGTGTGATGGCGCATTATCATGAAGCAAAATCGCTTTGTCTTGCCTTTTTTGATATTCTGGTTTTGATTTTCACGCAAATCTTGACTCAAATCGATCATTTGTTGTTGGTAGCGTTCAGTATTAACGGTTTGGTCAGGTTTTAGTAGCTCATAGCAGATCACACCCTTCTGATTCCACCCAATACAAAGCATTGTCTTCCGTCCACAGCGATTTGGCCTTGCAGTCGATGCCGATGGTTCGCCTGGAGTTACCCATGATCTTTTATGCTTAGGACTCTTGAAATATATCCACTTTTCATCGCCAGTCACAGTTCGATGTAGGAATTACTTTCCTTTGTACCTGGCGTTTCGCAAATGGTTTTTCGGTTTTCCTGTTGTCTTTCATTCAGTTCATGAGTAACCCATTTTCCCATTTTCTGGATCTTTCCCATGGCTTTCAAACGTATCGAGATGGCTTCTCGTGTCACATTTAATTGATCCGGGAGTTCTTCTTGCGTTTGAGCATCATTCTGATCCAACAATGCTTGCAGTCCGCTATCTTCAAACTATTTCGGTGGTCTTCCACGTTCTTCGTTTCTCACGTCAAAATTGCCACTTTTGAATTGTTTAAACCACTCAAAGCACTGTGATCTACCAAGAGCATGCTCGCCATAGGCTTCGACAAGCATTCAATGCGATCCGATCCTGCAGCAGTTTTCTTCAAATGGTAATATAAAATCAATGCTGTCGGCAAATCGTAGTTTCCAGACACGAAATTCGACATCTTCAACGCTATTAAAAACGATGCTGTTGTATGAAACTTATATTGTTGTAAGATAAAAAAAAACCTTTATCAGACGTCAATACAAGAAAATGGCGCCAATGACGCAGTATGACGGTAACTACATTAGCAGCGAGGCCATCTGTGGGCAAATTCCGGTTTCATATTTACATACCTGGTATGAATTAATTATTCAATCCTTTATCAACGGATAATTAATTATTATCGTTCTAATTACGCAATAACTAACCATTTTCCCAGGATTTACGACAGTTCTTTCTACTTCTCCGAAAACGGACAATACCAGAGCCACAGCCGTCTAATGAGATAAAATATGCAAGCCTCGTCGACGTCCCCCCATCCCCGAGGAGGACCTGCCGTGTCTCGCCCGAAGTTCCACCAGGAGGCGACAACCCCTGACTTATAGAAAATCGGCATGTAACGGCTGACGCATCCGCCGCGGAAAATATTAATCACAAAGTTGGAAGTTGCAGCTTGTCAATGCGCTCTCCTTATTTTCCGCAAAAAGTTCCAAGTTCGGAGATAATTAAACTGGGGGTACCTACCGGCGCGGCGGCGATCGTGAATGCGGGCGCTAGGTGGGCACCCATCGCCTGCGAGCCGGGCGTAAATAACTCCATTTACGCCAACGACTAGACTCCGATAATTAATTATAACTTTTGAAATTACCGGACTGGCGGTAATGCAGTATACTTATTCGTTACTCCCGGCGTGTCAGACCGCATTTAATCCTATGAAATTTGACGATTCCCATCGCTGCCGGTTAAACGAATTGCGTATAAAAATCAATTACGCCACTCGTGCGATAATCGAGTGGTTACCACACACGTTCTTAGTGTTGTAATATCGCCGTTACGTAACTGAAATAGATAAATAAACAATTCTATCACACTTGGAGGTATGCCAAGGGCAGGAATGACATTTTTCTTCATTTTTTTATCTAACCTATACTAGTACTAATGTAATTGCGAGGGGCACTATTTATATCTTCAGCCTAACAATAAAGAAACATTAATTTGTCATTGAAAATTACTTTATGGTTTTTGAAAATATTCTCCTTCATGATCTATACACTTTTGCATACTATCGAATCATTTGTGAAAGCATTTTTTCCATTCCGCTCGAGATATCTCCAAAACATGGTTTTTGAACGCATCAACGGCTTCTTCTGCCGACGAAAATCGTTGTCCACGCAATTTATTTTTGACGTTCGAGAATAAAAAGGAATCATCATTGGGTGCCTAATCAGGACTGTACGGCGGATGACCCATTAATTCGATTTTTAGACTGCGCAAACATTCGCTTGTTAGACGAGATATGTGAGAGCTCGCATTGTCATGATGAAGAATGATCCGACGGCGCTTATTTGTTTTCCTTATTTCACCAAAGACTTCCGACAAACAAATGGTTGTTTACCATTCAGAATTGGCCGTTTTACGTTCCTCTAAAGGCACTGTTGCCACATGACCAAGACTTAAAATATAAATGGTGTCCCTCGTATTCATTACTTTACGAAAAGAGTGCATATACCGACATATGTTTCTTAAATTGTACCTCACCATCATCATATTTGACATCTTAACATCTTACATACAGAATCTATATACACATATAACTATATAGAATCTGTTGTGTAAAGACGTTTAGAATTAATTCCTGTGTTCGACTCTCTGTCCTGTTTAAGACGCAATATTAACCTCGAGTATGAAAAAACACAGCATCCCAAGATCGAGATGACAATAACAATAAACTCCTGCGACTTCGTGACGTACTTTCGGGGGGCATCACAAGGGAAACTACCGATGACGGGGGGGGGGGGGGGCTTCCACATTGCGTTCTTATTTTAGTCAGCTGCTAAAGAGCAGTCTCAGGTGCAAAATCGAGTTCAAAGTGCCACTAAACACCTAAAACATTCGTTACGGACACCATTTGTTTGGAATTCAAGTGGCAATTACGGCGATCATTGGATTGATGACGATTTATCGCCGGCATCGGCCGTGAACGCCATATGCGACCGCTCGCTCATCGCATTACAGGCGACACAGAAATACCAGTTTTACAATATTTTATTATGGTTATGTATGTAGTATTGGGTCGGTGTTTGCTGCCGGCTAAGATCGCAGCTAATCGAAAATTGAATCATTACGAAAAAAAATCGTGACTAACCCTAACGAAAATAATTACTAATATATTTTCTGGCGATTTAAAATGCAGATACTATAGACTAATTAATAGTTCAGTAATAACCGGTAAATTAACGTAAATTCCTTGTAAGGGACACCTCTTACCTCCGGTCTGACACGAGGCCACGCGCCTATTTCCCGTATATAAAATTTGATTAATTTTTTCGAGTTCTATAGGTAAGTTAGTAGTAGTGGGTACCTGCTGTGGATGTGAAGGTAGAATATGAGGGGTATTGTGTTTTTTTATTTCCATGTCTGAGATTCTTGTGGTCGTCTCATAAAAAAAAAAATGCAAAACCCTCGTAAAATTAATTGAACGGTTTTACCTTTAGAATGAGTTAGTAGAGAGGTTCTAAGGCATGTCTGTGGTGAATATCAATGTAGCATAAGGCCTATCGGAGGAAGTTTGATTGTCTTATTTACATCTCTAAAAATCTTGTGTTTAT
Organism: Rosalia funebris; assembly: GCA_037954035.1. NCBI lineage: Eukaryota > Metazoa > Arthropoda > Insecta > Coleoptera > Cerambycidae > Rosalia > Rosalia funebris. The sequence goes on along the minus strand of JAZFAV010000003.1, from coordinate 27,683,829 downwards.
TTGATAAAGAAATTCGCAAAACTTCCAAAAAAATATTTGGGCGGTTTTACCTTTAGAATCTAGTTAGAATTTAGTTAGTAAAGGCCCCAAGGGATGTACATATGTAGCTATTGTCAAGGTAGTGCAGAACCTATCGGAGGAATTATAATTTTTTTGAATTTCTGTCTTAAAGAATTTTGTGCTTTTTTCATTAAAGAAATCGTAGAATCGATAAGAAAACATTTAGGCAGTTTGACTTTTAGAACGAATTAGTAGAGGCTTAAGGGATATCTTAGAGTCTCTAATTAGCCTCTCTACATCGTCAACTCCCTGCAGATTGTTTTGATTTATAAAAAAAATGTAAACGACATCGAGAAGATTCCCCTGCTGCTCCTATATGAATACACCCCCATCCCCGGGCATTTAATTAAACGTCCCAATCGAGATAGAAAGTATAAGTGTCTCTGCCAGGATGCAGTCTAGTGAAAATTCAATTTATGTTGGAAATTCTGCAGTTCGTACGGTCACGGTCCATCTAGCTAATGCGAGGCTTTCACAGTGGCCCGGCTCGAACCTTCGACCGCCCTCCGCCGTCGACTCACCCCTATAACCGTCCGCCCGACTGTCCCCGGTCAGTATCTATCATGTAGGGAATTACAGTATTTTGGATACTGGTCACTTGCCAGCGACAGTCGCGAAGCTCGTTTGTTTCGCCCTCATCGATCACCGCGGCCTTCTAGACCAAAGAACGCCCGGAGATCGCCCGCTTGCTTGCTGTTTGACTTTCCGTGTTCGACGGGTTGGTTTTATTACAAATGTAAATCGGTGCGTCTCGTTGCGTCCGTTTTTCTTGTTGCGTAGGAGCCGGACGGGAATTCTCCGCATCGACGCACGCTCTTTATTAGACCGAATTAGGACAGCTGATTTGAGTCAATCCAATCAGGCCATGGTAGCGAATAACAAGGGATATGCGTTTCTTAAAAAAAAAACGCGGATATTCAAGAAACTGCCTACACCTACGAAAACGGTTGTTTACATAAAAAATCGCAGAGCTGGTTCATTTTTCTTAAAACATGTGAGCCGAAAAGATCCCGCTTTAATCAAAATGATTTAACACCGAAAATTTGTCGATATTTTAAATTATTGAACCGTCTTGGATACTACGATTAAATAAAAATATAATGTGAACCTCCTTCTTTTTAGTAATTTAGTAATAAATATTAAAATTCATACCATGTTTTACTACTTTACTTTTGTAGACACACGTGGCTCCACATACACCTATTGACAGCCGTGATGGTATTTGTGTATGTTAGTTTTAAGTTTTCTAAACATTAGAAAGTAGACACCCTTGTATATTGTGCTAGTACTCGGAACCAGGACACATCTGTTTCTCAGGAGTAAAAATGCGATCATCCCAGGCAATAAGTTATGGAATTTAAGCCCCAGCTATACGCTTGTTTAAACCCTTGCGGATTAGGTCAATGGTGCCTGGTAAATAATCGCACCAGGTTATCGGTTTTTGGGATAAGTTTTTCAATCAGTCAATTCCCGTATCTTACCCAGAAACGTTCTCCTCTTTCGGTACTAACTTCCTCGCTATTTATTTTATTCTAAATAAATGTAGCTATAGCAACAACGTAACCACTGGTATGATTTCACTACACACACCTTGAAGACCGCCATATTTTCAATAATAATTAACACATCAACGCCATTTTGTCACCAATGTTACCAACGATTTTTTCTTAACCTCTTCTACGTCTTGAAAACCATTTCTCTTCAGGTTCTTCTTGATTCTTAGAATTAAGAAAGTCTGGGAGCTAGGTCGGGGAAGTAAAAAGGATGCGAAACAGTTGTCATACCCTTTTTTGTCAAAAACTAGTTGATTTTCAATGCTGTATGACCAAGCGCCTTCTCATAAGGAAGAAACCAGTCCACAATTCAGATCGGTTTTTTTTTCTCACTCAATCACTTTACCACTTCCAGGTAGTAATTTTGGTTCACTGTAGTGCCTTGAGGAGCACATTCAACGTGAACGACTCTTTTGATATGGAAAAAACAAACCATCATGGAATTCACATTTCATTTCACTTGCCTTGTTTTTTTTTTTTTTTGTCTGGGCGATCAAGGTGTCTTCCACTGGCTGGACTGTTGTTTTGTTTCGGGGTCATAACCGTAACACTAAGATCTATCTCTTATGATGACTTTTGACAAGAAATCTGTGCCTGTTCGTTCAATTCCTGGCACACTATCAGACGGTTCTCTCTGGTCATCAGAAGCCAGTCGTCGAACAAACATTGCCGCGACATGTCTCACATTCAAATTTTCAGTTAGGATCTTTGGCATGAACTCCAGGAAATTCCAGTTAATCCTGTTCGGTCAAACATAATTTTCGTCTCTTCTAGACGTTGAGGAGCGACCCGTACTTGGTGCATTTTCAACTTGACATTTGACCACTTTTGAGCCGGGCAAACTGCTTGTAAATTCTTGCCTGGCTTAAATCTTCTTTCCCATAAGCTTTACGAAGCATTGAAACTGCATCTGTCGCTGTATTCTTTAACAAGAAACAGAATTTGTTGTTGACGCATTGATTCTTAAAGTTTGCCATCGCAAAATCGCCGAAAGCCTTGAGACAGGCTTAAGAAAAAAATCACCCTGTCCACTGCGATGGTTTCACAAGAACGATATTTGGCCAACCGAGTAGAGAGAGTCTAATAAACGTATCGAGCGGAAAAGGGCAGTACTGACAACCCACTTGTCTCCATAAAACCATTCTCATTTTTCTTTTGGGTACCCCTCGTACACGATACCATGTTTATATATCGAGACACCCTCGTATCTTCTTGACATCGAGAGGCGTGGAGAAAAATTGCAAGAAAAATCCTCCAATATCATTAACAGGATTCAACAATTCTATCAATTTTAACATTTAGACAATTATTATATAAACACTAGTGGATCGTCGTATGATAATTGCATGTTAAATTAATTTTAAATCAATATATTCACTTAAAATGTATAAACAAATCCGACTTTACTTTTACTGACATCATGTGAATGTAACAACGTTAGAATATATTTTACAACAGTCAAAATTTTTGCGGTAAATGGACAAAATATTTGTCAGTTTTTTCTTGCGTCCGGAATTAATGTAGAAAAACACTTTTCCTGCAATCGCCAAAAAGACCCTGCGTAATTTTTCTAAAACTATAAAAACTTCTTTATTACGTATATACTATTTTGTTTATTATTTTTTTACTACATTCATCTGTTGTTATGTCAAATTCATAGTTTAATAAATTTTGAAGAATCAAGAAAATATAGTACCGGACTTGAGACGAGAAATTGGATAAGTTCCACCAGTTTTTTATATACCAACGGTTATTAGGAACAGCTAAGGTGTTAAAAGGCATAATTCTAACATGAATTTAAAATGTTCTGTAGAATGTAAAATATTTTACACTTCGAATAAAAATACCAGAAAATGTTTTATTGCAAAATGTGAAACAGTGTACAAAAACCGGGTAGGATTTCACATATTCTGTACGGGGTGAGCTAATTTTGATGTTCTAGAGGGATTACCAGTAATTATAAAAGATGAGAGAAATTGGGTGCATTCTCGAAGTATTTTTGAGAAAACTCATTGCTGAACTCAATATTGCTACCCTAATTTGTGTTAATGTTATAAATAAAACCAAATTTGTACTTTCAGTGAAAACTAAACCGCTTTTTTATAAAAAGAATTATTAAAAATTGTTGAAACCTGTCGGGATACATTTCTTACATCTAATAAATAACAGATGTCTGAAAAATGTGTTAAATTTCAACCAAAATAGCTGGAGAATTTCCGTTAGAAGTGGTGAAGTAATAATATTTCATTCTTATTTATTGTCTACTTATTAATACATGAATTTTATTAAAAATATATCCAATTATTAAATAACTAATTATGTGGATTTACACATACAATTACGTGCACATGAAAAATATGTTCGCTAAGGACTAATAAAGCCCTTTATTATGAGGAAAATTACTAACAGATATCCAAAGACTACTTTCTGGATATCAACGAGGCATATTTATTACTTATTAACCTGGAATATCGATCAAAAGATAGGATTTGACTGCGTATTCACGAATATATAAATATTTCTTAAACTTGCACAGTTACATACCATACTCCGATATCACATTACACATATTAAACAGAAAAATACAACAAAGTGAAGACTTTCCATTTCAAAGGTTTTGTATAACTAAAAAAAACTTTGTGTAATTACAATTTATAATAGTATACCAATAATAAAACGCGAATCGACATTGAAAATTCTGCTATGGACCAAAATCAAGGAATATAACTTTAAAAAATATATATTTTACAGTAAATAACTAATAAATGAAGAAAAATATAGACCAAAAGTGGAAAGTTACGATTTTCATTTATTGACGGTTTCGAAAAAGTCGTTTTCCGGCTATACTAAAAATGTCTGTGCATGTTTATTTCGTTTTTCAAAGAATATAAATGAAAAATCTTAAGTAACTCGATTGAACTGTATAACGTAGTCACATAAAGCACTAAACTATAATATAATGAAACCCAGTGTATATACAGTGCGTTCAAAAATTACCAAAGCATTTCAAAGCTGTTTAATTCCAATTTTCTTCACATCTTGATACAAAACGCCAGCGTTTTTGATATTTGAACATTTCAGACCACACCTTACATTTTTTAAATGCCATATTTTGTAATTGTGAGGAAAATATCACGCATTAAACAAAAAACGAGCGGTCCTCTCGATCCTCCGTCATTTCTCCGCTACACGAGTATGAGGCGAAAATTAAATTTAAACCGGCCCCAAAAAAAATACGAGCAGCATATTTGCATAACACATCCAATTACAGTACAAATAACTTTTTTTGTCTTCGGCAAGCTAAACAGAAGAAACTTATACGGCTATCGGTGCTATTTGGTTACGGGTGATGATTGACAGCACAATATACATATTTAATTTCAATTATAAATTACGGACGTCACGTATATTCGTATACGTATATACGGCGTATAGCGAAATTGTCAGAAATCCATCTGATAAAGCTCAAATTGACCCGGACGCATATCACGGGCACGGGATGGAGTAATGAATAGGACAGCTACCGCGTTATGCAACTCCTTAGGTGGCTATTTTTTCTGTTGACAAGCAACACGGAACATATTGGGAAACGTTCCGAATTACTAAAACCTTCTTTAAACAAAAAAAAAAAGTGAAATCAAGTAAAAAGCTACAACAAGAACGTTCTACAACAAACATAAACAATGTTAAACACAATCATTATTTTCTAAATACACACAAACATCCCCAAAGTACTTTATACGACTGTAATAAATCCACTGAGTTGGTTATAGCCAAATTTCTAAACGAGCTTTAGCTTTTTACAACTGAAAGAGCAGACAATACACATCTTATTCCAACCCTCTATTGTTAACGATCGATCCTATATTGCTTTCCTTTGCGTATATCAACATCAAAACTAGTTGCTTGTATTAAAACACGATCTACGGTAGCGCGGGGCCATCTATCGGACGCTAGTCGAGATAAGTTTGCGGATCGCTAGCCTGAAATGCTTGAGGTGTAGAAAGCTTCACTGGGAATCCCACAGAAGATGGTTTATGACCGAAATGGTTATTTAAAAAATATCGTTTAATTTAATCTAGGCATCCATAAACGAATTATTGTTAAATATACTCCCTTCCAAGACAAATCATTGATTACTATACCTCGATTAAAAATTTAAATAAATTTTTTTGTTATTTTTTACGGGCTTGAGGAGCCAGATGCTTTAAATTGATCATGGTCATTCTTGCATCTTATTTTTCACTGACCTGCCACACGTTTTTCATGGGATTTCCCATTTCATGGGAAATCGGTACAATACGAGGGCCATTCCATGCGCAATCGACTTCGATGTTATTCGCTAATTGCGATTTCCTTCGCCAAACCATTAATCTCTAAAGTTGACCAACCCACATGCAGACTAACTATTTTGATAAGTCTTGCAGCAGCTACGATTATTTGACGGACCGTATGGGTGTCTCACTAAGAACACCGCTTCATAACGTAACACCAACTCGATACCGTCTGTGACTTGGTCATTTTTGCATCTTAGTTTTCCTTGACCCGCCACACGTTTTCCATGGGATTGAAATCGGGACAATGCGAGGGCTATTCCATGCACAAGCAACTTCGATGTTATTCGCTAATTGGAATTTCTTCGTCAAACCATTAATCTCTAAAGTTGACCAACCCACATGCAGACTAACTATTTTGATAAATCTTGCAGCAGCTACGATTATTTGACGGACCGTATGGGTGTCTCACTAAGAACACCGCTGCATATCGTAACACCGACTCGATACCGTCTGTGACTCATAAAAAATATGCTGCTAAAAGTCTCTGTCCACTACATTGTACCATACTAGGACCCTAACCGTATCGACACATGCAAACAAATATAATCTCGCCATCAAATTGTTGCTGGGCCGGTGATGGAACGCTCTAGTGGACGCTATCTGATACAGATTGATACAAAATTATATTTTTTTCGGTGGTTTGCATGTGTCGATCGGGTCACGGTCCTAAAGGGTGGTCCAACCATACTGCACGATGTTAATTGTGAGTCACACCTTAACGTCAAGTTTTTTGCCCAACTTAATTTGACATTTCTTTGTTTCAGTATTTGACAAATTCAACCATGGAGAGGTACACAATTGAGCAGCGCGTTAAGATTGTTGAAGCCTTTTACGAAAATGGGCGTTCAAATCAAAATGCATTTCGTGCACTTCGTGACTTTTTTGGTCAGCATAATCGACCAAATGTGTCCACAATCGGGAGAATTGTGCGCAAATTTCAGCAAACCGGGTCTGTAGGAAATGTGAAAACACCTGTGCATGCTCGCCCAGTTCGTTCTGCGGAAAACATTGCTGTTGTTCGCGATAGTGTAGCAGAAGAGCCGTCAACCTCGACTCGTCGTCGTGTCCAACAATTGAACATCTCACGAACATCACTGATGCGAATTTTGAATAAAGATTTGAATTTACACGCTTACAAGGTTCAATTGACTCAAGAGCTGAAGCCTACTGACCATTTCAAGCGTCGCGTCGTCAATACGCCGAATGGTTGGTTGAACAGACAGAAGTGAATGGTGACTTTACAAAGAAAATCATCTTCAGCGACGAGGCACACTTTCACCTCAGTGGATTCGTTAACAAGCAGAATTGCCGCATTTGGACAAATGAGAATCCACGAGTGATTGTTGAAAAGCCGATGCATCCACAAAGAGTGACTGTTTGGTGCGGTTTATGGGCTGGCGGCGTCATCGGGCCATACTTCTTCGAAAATGAGGTCGGCCAAGCAGTTACCGTGAATGGTGTTCGCTATCGCGAGATGATAACGGACTTCTTGTGGCCACAAATTGAGGATATGGACCTGGACGATGTGTGGTTCCAACAGGATGGTGCCACTTGCCACACAGCCAACGAAACAATGGCACTTTTGCGCGAGAAATTCAATGGCCGTGTTATCTCACGTCGTGGCGATGTTAATTGGCCGCCACGATCATGTGATTTGAGGTATGCCACCGAAGCCGTGGTGAGCATTTGGCCGATATTTTGTTTCACACATAATTGTCATAGATCCTTCTATCATAATAAAAAATATTAAGATAATTCTCTGAAAACTTTTTGTTTTATTTACAGTTAACATCGTGCGTTTTGGTTGGACCACCTTTTAGTATGGTACGGTGTAGTAGGTAGAGATCTTAAACCTACCATTCGCAAGAAGCTATTAACGACGTTAATACTTACGAAAGCTTTCCCTGTTAGAAAACATTACGTGGAGCCAAATCGGGCGATCTGACTGGCCCTAAACCGCGCCAGGATCCAAAACTCACGTACAGAGAACCGTGTCACCCACCGCAAAATTATTTCCAACGACCCCAAGCCTGATATGTCAACGATCGCTCTTTTTTCAAGCTTAAACGCAGCTTTAAGTACACCAAACAATGCAGATTGGCTGCTATCAATTACAGCGCAACCCGATACGTTTTTAAATGCGCTTCGATGCCGTCTACATCCCTCGCATCCCGTTTAACCCCCGTCTCCTCCGTCCTACGATAGATATATACCAAAAGCGCTTCTCTAACAATAAAAGAAATACTGACATAAGTGGGTACCATAGGATCTGAGATAAGCGCTATTATTTCGGTAAATGGAGCAGCAGTGTACCAGGCACAAAGGGCCGTCTGTCCTCGAGCAATTGTCGATTCGTAAAATGCAATAACGCCACTTTATATAGTTTTTGCCACTGGGCAGTTTCAGATTGAGGATGTTTGTTTTTTTTTTACTGGTACGAGATCGTTCGGGTTCGGTGCCAACGGGCATAGTGTATAGAAATAGGATAGGAGTTCACATATTGTGTACAGGGTGAGCTTGGTTTGATTTATAATATATTTTTAGCTTAAAATTAAAAATATATTATAATATATATATAAGTCAAATTACTTGACACCGCAGTAACGATCATTCACAATCAAAACATTACGATATTCCAACACGAAATACCAATACGAATAGGTAAAATTATACAGGGTGTTACATTAAAAAAATAACTTATTCGCAACGTCTTGTATACTAAAACAACGTTCCAATACCTCTCTTGATCCCTTAGAACGAGTGTTGAAGACATACTTTCCGAAAAGTCATGTTTTTCATGGAAACATGCGATATTTTTAACTAACCCTGTATATTGAAGTCGTAGAAAAACAGTCGTATACTGTCCAATAAGTATAATGAATTCAATTTTCAACCACTACTGTAAAATACACTACCGTAAAAAACTGTTAGGCCACTCTAAAGGCTTTGCCACGTTTCCATATTCTACACTCACGCTGTATACACGTAAAACTGAAACGCCGGGAACATAAGAAAGATTTAAATTAATTCGTCGCAATTTTCAACAGCCATTCAATTAATCCAAGCGCGTAAGCGCCCGCTCGAATTTCTCGAGCGTTTACCGGAAAAAATCCGAAAGACCACCGAATCGCGACATTCGCTCACGTCTTCTAGGCGACTCCCGAGAAGCTGGGGGGGGCTTCAGGAATGCGGAACCATCAATTACCCAATTCGAAACGTCCCCAATTTGGACGGACTCGGACTCGGTATCGTCGGTGTCACGCGTCCCCAGTGCTTTTTTCCTCCCCCGAATTAGGTAAACAATTAGGCGAGGCTTTCTTTGCGACTGTATTTTATATAATCGGCTTAAAGACGACAAGACGTAACAATGGAAGAATAATCTTGGTCCTTCGTAACTGGAGCACGATAAGCCCATCTCTTGACTTGCCTAATCCTTGCCTATTATGAAATTGGGAATGAATAGGCACTTATTTGCAACAGTCATCGTATTTTTGAGATGTCAATTTCTCTGTTGTCGAAAAGAAACTGTCTATAACGGAAACGTATCGCCGTTATTCCCACCTGCTTACACCCGCAATGGCCTTATTAAATTACATAATAAGTAAGAATCAGAAGCGTACGATTACGCTTCTGATTCGACTCTGATAGCGGACGATGCAATTTGGCACAAGCAGTCGAAATCCTACGATCCTACTGACGATAATTGCATCGTCGTCGAAATATAAATGGATAAGAATATATTTTCCTAAGACGAATTATTGAATAATAACAATTATCATAATTTGTTTCTTAAATTTCATTTTGAATAGTAGATGGTATTCTTTTTTTTTTTTATAAATGTCACGTGTAGTGCCTGTCTTAAAGACCAATATAAATTCTAGGCCAATAACAATTATTTACAATTCTGCTAAGGCTTTTGAAAACCTTTGCAATCAGTTCCTGTACGCTCATTGAACTATGTCGTCTTTTCAACAATTTTTTAGTGTCATTTCAGTCTTACCTGCGAAATAGAGTTCAGTATGCCCAATAGCCCGGTTTACATTCAAAAAAGTATCAGGTGTTCTCAAAGGTTCTATGTTAGGGCCCCTGCCTTTCGTAATCTTATTCTTGATAATCAACGTACTTAGTTTTTAATCAATGCGGATGATATAAAAATTTTGCGCAAGTTGTACGAGTATGACTGCGAAAAACTTCAAGAGGTACTAAAAACATTAATGAGTGGTGTTCTGTGAAGAATCTGCCTTTAAGTTTAAATGACCTAAATATGTTATAGAAGTATCTTCTCGTATAGTATAGAAAAATCCCCGTTTATACGAGGGTAGTTCCAAAAGTACCCGACCTAACAAAGAAAACAATAAATTTGGGAAGAAATATCTTCATTTCTCTACATAGTCTATTTTTAGCTCAATACACTTTTCCGAACGATGTTCAATAGCTTAGATACCCTGTTTAGGGCGAGAATCGTCGAGCTCCTCAAAATAGTCATCAACCGCAAACTCCATTGTTGGCAAATCTTTTACCACCGAGCCGTTTCTTCAAGTTTGGAAACAGAAAATGATCCGAGGGGGGCTAAATCTGGCGAATAGGGTACGTGCGGAAGCAATTCGAACTTTAACTCATTAATTTTGCCAATCAACGGATGTGTGAACTAGTGCATTGTCTTGATGAAGCAAAACTTTTTTTTTCGCCGAATGCAGCCGTTCTTTCGTGATTTCATGACTTAAGTGCTGCAATAAGTTCACATAATACTCGCCGTTGATTGTTTTCCTTTCTGAAGATAATCAATGATGGAAATTATCCCACGCGCATTCCAAAAAACTGACGCCATGATCTTGCCTGCAGATGGAACTGTCTTCGCTTTCTTTGGAGCCGATTCTTCCCTTCCAGTCCATTGTTTTGACTGTTCCTGCGTCTCAGGTGTAAAGTAATGGACCCATGTTTCATCCATGGTTATGAATCGATGCAAATACCTCGGCTTTATTCCTGTGAAACTTCACAGGAACTCCAAATACTCGATTGAAACATTTTCACGACGTTTTTGTGCCATTGTGAGTACTCGTGGCATCCATCTTGCACGCAGCTTTTTTATGTCCAAATTCTCAGTCAATATGCGATGTACAGCACTTTTTGAAATGCTTACCATATCTGCTAGCTCGAGCACTTTCAGTCGACGGTCATCCAATACCACTTTGTGGATTTTCTTCACCATTTCTGGCGTGATCACCTTGGTCGACCACTGCGATGCTCGTCTTGGCACCTCGTACGGCCTCGTTTAAACTCTGCCACTCAATATTTTACTGTTGTAAACGAAGGAGCAGACTCCCCTAGAGTAGAATCTAGCTCCGCTTTGATATCGGTTGGACTGAGGTCTTTCAAATGGAAGTATTCAACGTAACGCCTCATTTAGTTACTCATGTTACACAAAAATCACGTAAAATCAAGTACTTGTGTAAAAATGCGTTTTACACAATTATCATTACAATAGGAAAAACATAAAAACAAACACAGAGCGACCAATACCCCTGAGTATCAGATATATTCTATCATTTACCGATTCCCGAGGGCCCTTCCGCTCGCTCTTCGTCAAAGTAACAACCGTGAAAAGGAAAAAATCATCCCCACCGTCGCGCCGGCCTCCTGCGATAGAGCGTAGGCCTTCGGGTTTTTATCGAGGCGGCTAGAAAAACTATATCGCCGCAAACAAAAGTTCCTTGCAGGCTTCCACAATGGTAATAATAACCGGTAGCCGGTAGATAATGGCCAAATACAATAAGGAGAGTAGTAGAGATATATCTCGGGGCATCGGAACCAGCCATCTGCTTATTCCTTTTGTACAAAAGCCTCGCCGCGGATCTTGTTATGTAATTCTCTAAGTGGGGCATCCTTTAAGCTAATACATGCTCGTTAACAGATTTAGTTCGGCAAAAACCTTCGCGAAAATAATGCGCAAACGAAGATCGAAAATCGCGAGTGACGAGAAAGTGAAAAATAAGAAACATTTCTGACGGGCGAGGATTTTGTGCTTAAACTAGGAACAATCCTAGCAGGCTCAGATCAGGTATATTCCGCGAAACAATAAAATAACAACAACTGTGATAACAACAGACGTAGAAGCACCAATAAAAACAAATGTATGTGATAACAATTTCTGAGGCCACTAACGTGTCAAAAACTTCCAAAAAGGCGGTTTAAAAAATAAATTGAAGACAAATTTTAATTATGAATATTATTGAAGGTTTGTTTATATAGCATTGTAACAGTTTCCGATACGTGAAATTCTTGTATAATTTAATACGTTCGTAAGTAAGTTACGACATCTCCCAAATTCTTGAAAAAATAATACTGGCTGCTTCCTGAAAACTGCAAATTCTCAGAACGTGTTTTAAGATCGTTCAAAGAAAATTTTCATTTTTTTTTAATTTTTTTGATTTATCTAATTTCGTCACGGATAGATAAATTGCGCCAAATTTTCTAAATGTTTCATGAGTTTTATATTTTTAATATAAATTTTTGGAAAATATTTGACAATATATTTACATAGACAATTCGAGAAAAAAAATAGAAAAATATTAGTTACAAAAACAGTTGAGTCATAAATTAAAATTCTTGGACGCTTCTTGATGATTCATTCATATTCCTGCATTTTTTTTTTTTTTTTGATAAATAATGAGAAATTTTGAAATTCGTTTTTAATAATAATTCTTGGATAATTTTTGATAATATTATCAAGAATCTTAATAATATTATCAAGAGTCTTGGTTAATATAACATTTCTTTTACGAAAATCCCTACACAAATGTCACAAATTGTCTTAATGATTTATTAAAAAGTAATGGAGAATTCTTGGAATTGTTAAAGCATTTCGATATGATCGTATTAAAAAATATGTTAAAGATTTTACTTGTCCAATCAAATACTAACACTTTTAAATAATAAAGCACGATTTAACGAGAAGTTTTGAAACTTTCTTAACCTATTTTTACGAACATCAATTCTTGGAAATCCGAACAGATAAACGTTAATAGTTAATTATTGCCTTTACCGTGAAAATCAAGTAGATAAATATTAAATACAATAATTTTTTGAATTTTTAAAATTCTTGGAATATTAATTAAGATATATTTTAGGTATTCAAAGCTTTATAAAACGTTTAGCTGTATTTTTAGGTGTTATATTAAAATTTTAAAAGTAATAGAAAAAGTTATAGGCGAACTTCATTATAACAACGCCACCAGATGGCCAAATTTTGAGTTTTTCGACTCAAAATTCTATATAAGAAAGTACTTTCCAAGAATTTTTAATTCTTGGAAAACATTTTTATGGGGCGTTTTGCTAGAACTCTTGGGAAATGAATATTTTTGTACGCAAATTGTTCGTACTCTTGAAGAAATTCTTGGAAATTTTGTATAGATGTTTTATATAACAATCGAAGAAACATTTTAGACAAACATTTTAGGCGAACATTTGGACGTTTGCGTTTTATTAAAATTTTATACCTAATATTACAGAAATACTGTAAGGCAATTTGAAAAAATATTGCGTATGATTTACTCAAAAAAAAAAAAATTTACTTACGACTTTTAAGTTTCTAGACTCAAAATCGCAGATAGAAAAGTACCTTCCAAGAATCTTAAATACTTGAGCGATAATATTCACGAAATTTGTTTAGAAGTCTTGGAAATAAATATTTTTTAATTCAAATTTTTGAACTGTCGAACAAATTCTTGGAAAACATTTACATATCCTCCTAATTCCTCCTATTCCTTTGTATTAACCGCGTAAAACGAGGAGAGAGACTCGCTAGAAAATTCTTGGAGAAGTAAAGTCCATCTTTCAATAGCTAAGTATTATTTCCAGACGAATTATTGGAAAGAAATATAATTTTTTCTCACTACTTCGCAAAAATAACATCAGGAGGCATAACTTTTACGCCTCTTATGCTTTCACTACTGTTATTTATAGTGATGTACTTGTTATATTCAAATATGTACTCTAGATTCTACAAGCTTTTGAAAAACAATTCTTGGAAGGCCAATTTAAAAAACCTTCAAAAATCAGAATTTTTCATTAATTTTTCCACTTTAAATGAACATCTCTCTAATATTATTTAGTTTAAAACACATTTCTGTGAACACCGATTCTTGGAAAATATTTTTTTTACTTTTTATTTCCAAGGGTTTTGATATCTTTGTTGGTAAATTCGGTAAAACAAAAGAAAATAAACTGGGCGTTAAATAATTAAAAAATACTTGAAATTGATGAATTCTTGGAAAGAACTGTTAGGATTGAATCATTTCCTGGTATATCTTAATACATTTTTTGACTTGTTCTCGGATTTTTGTTTTTATTGAAAATTTATTTCCGAGGTTTTTGTTATCTGTCTTGGTAAATTCGGTAAAACAAAACGAAAGAAACAAGTTGACGTTAGGCAATTAAGAAATCCTTGAAATTGATGAACTCTTGGAAAGAATTAATATAGGATTGAATAATCCTTTTGGTATTTTAGGCTTGTTCTCAACTTTTTTCTTACTGAAAATTAATTTCCAAGCCTTTTATTATCTCTGCTGGCAAATTCGATAAAGCACATACAAAAAAATAATTTGTCGTTAGACACTTAGGCGGTCCTTAAAGTTGACGAATTCATGAAAATAACTGATATAAGTTAATGCTCCCTTTTTAGAAGATCTCAATTAATTGTAAAGCTTATTGTTTAAACTTTTTTTTTTTGAAAATTTATTTCCAAAAGTTGACTATGATTACCAATGATTAATTGCAAAGTAAACTTCGGAAAATAAAGTACGGAAGGTAAGGAAAGAAAACTACGCGAGACTGGTCGCCCCAAATATCATATATTTCATTTCACCAAACAATTTAAAACCGACAAACAAAACTGTTGAGAGTACGGAATCGATCCATATCAGAGAACCCTGATCTGTATGAAAAAATATGTATATACAGGGTCCTCGAGGGCTGAAGAGCCATAAACAGAATTCAGAACGCGAAAGACGAAGTCAAGACCGGAAGAACAAAGCCCAAAATCAAAGGCCCATGCCCGGATACTCAAAACAGCGATAATTAATTCGCCCTGACAGCGGACCGGATCAAAAGATTAAAACCAAACAAAACCGTATACAGGACCCCGCAGCCCTTAATTACTGCTTTTCCTCGGCGGAAACAACGGCAACAGAAAAAAAATTACGTATACACACACACATACAAAGCCCGAGTCTGAGTGGCGAGGCACTTCAATTACATCGCGGTGAAGTGTCTCCCTGTTCCGCTGCTTCTTCGGCGTACACACTTTGCGGAAACAACGAACGAAAACAAACATGCTTACGCGATAGCGGAGTGGAGAAACAAAACGCATATCGCGAACGAGGGGGACGCCATCGTCGTGATTATAACAGGCACTCCACTTTGCGGGGCATAATGAAAATTCTAATTAGGACGGCCGAATGGGGGAGAGATGCGAGGGGTGGGCCGCGCGTATCGGCACCCCTTTTTCGATGGCGTGTCCCCTCGGCCGTGGGTAAAGGACATGCACGCCTACCGGATCGGGGCGATCACGGCGGACAGGGCCGGAGCCGGGGGTTTTCCTGGCCAGCGCCGAGTATTGCGATCCTTCGAGCCGGATATTTACTTATAAGTCTCCACGCGGTACAATATATTACTAACGGCTGAATCGGAGACGAAACTACGTCGCCGATAACCGCACTTTTCTCGAATTAAAACAAGGATATTTTGAAGAACCGCAATTCAATTCTTACCTTTTGGAATTATGACCAAGAAATATTGCTCAAAACTTGTAACTGACGTAAATGTATTAGTTTACGTAGGTAAGTACTTTCCAAAAATTTGGAATTTTCACAAGAAGTCCTGGATATAAATATACGAGGCGAAAAGAATTAATTCTTACAAATTTCCTTTATTCTAAATATTTTAACATCTCATTGACCTCGAGTGAATATTTAAATATTACTTAAATATTACGATTTTTTGGAAACAAACATTTTTTCAACTTCAGCTTTCGAGATTTCTTTATACAGAGAGATCCAGATTGATTGAAGGGCAAGTCACACAGAAACTACACTAAAATTATTAATATGAAATAGAATTATATAAAATTATGACTTCTAATCCAATGGATAATATTTCTAGTCTTCAACTGCTTGTTTAACGCCCTTGTTAAATCAGTGTTTTCAACGCTGATGATCAATGATCATTTGTTTCTCTTCTATAAAAAAAAATGTGATGGACTCGTGAAAAGACCAAATAAAAACATTAGGACGATTGCGTTGAGGATGAAACTAATTTACTTCGTTTTTTAACTAACACTAGGCCCAAAAATTAAGGGATGCAAAGAAATCCAAAAATTTGTAGGTGATTTTCAAATGGCCATAACTTCGACAAAAATAGTCGCATTTTAAAAAAGCAAATTGAAGTTTCAAGTTTCTAGTTTTCATATCTTGAACTGAAAAAATTATACCGTCGGCAGTTTTTGAGTAATCATAGGAAAACCTTCGAAAGAAAAATTCCAAATTTTTACTTGCCTTTCAAAAGGTCCACGGACTTAATAATTCTTTTTCAGTATTTGCACCATATGTTGGAATATTACATTCAACAATAATTATTTTAGGTTTAAAAATAGTCTTCATGCGGTGCCTGAAATTAAACATAAACATTAGGTCAGCATTTATGAGTTCGGGTAACTCAATATCGAATGTTTAACTGTTCAAATGTCGTTGAAATAAGAATTGATTATTTAGCAAGTCAGTCTGAAAGATTATACGTTAGAATACACATCTTAATTTCTTTGTACGTAATTTAGTTGTTATACAGAGTATCAATAAACTCGTATTGTCTTCAAATTGTATCTTTAATTATTTATTCTCCCAAGTACTTCGAACACCATAAAGCTTTTTTAAATAATTTTATCTTCTTTAATTTGAGCGGCTAAAAGTCTTGTGTGATAATTTTTCGCTAAGTTATCGTCGTTCAAAACAAGAAAGACAGTTTTGACTTTGAATTAATTACCTACTTAGGAAATAATGATCGTACAGCAATTCAAGCAGGGTTTTAAAAACTGCAAAGTATTCTTTATCGTAGTTATTTGTTTTTGATAAAAAAATTCGGTGCGAGAATGTTGATTGAAAAAGAAGTAATGAATTGTGTATTTATGGACATCCGCTTAACTTGTCTAACTTTGCAAATAATGGATAGACTAAGGACATTGACTGCTTCCTTTCAACCTCAGAGTATCCCAAGGAAACCCTGAAGGTTTCAAAGACCTGCGATTTTTTTTTCATTGTGTTCGGAATTTGTCGCTTTTGATAACAATCAATTTAAGGGTGAATTTTTAATTTTTTATTCATTTT
Organism: Rosalia funebris; assembly: GCA_037954035.1. NCBI lineage: Eukaryota > Metazoa > Arthropoda > Insecta > Coleoptera > Cerambycidae > Rosalia > Rosalia funebris. The sequence goes on along the minus strand of JAZFAV010000003.1, from coordinate 27,666,504 downwards.
TTGGGTTTGAAAATGCTTTTTTTAACAGTAATCCATTTTGAATCAAAAAATGTTAATTATTATAAGAAAAGAATCTGACCGATTGTTATTTCCCATGTAATTAATTACCAAAGTCAAAACTGCCTTTTTTGCTTCTCATACCTCAGCAAAAAATCATCATACAAGGCTTTTACGCTCAAATTAAAAGGAATAAAATTATCTAAAAAAGCTTTACCATGAAATTACTGAAAAAAATTTATTGAAGCCCTTTTGAAAGGTAAGTAAAAGTTTGGAATTTTTTTCCGATGGTTTTCTTAAGATTACTCAAAAATTCTGGGGTGAACTCAAGAAAACTAGAAACTTGAAGCTTGAACTAGCTTTTTTTAAAATTGCTCTGCGACTATTTTTCTCCAAATTATAGGCACAGTAAAAATTTAGGATTTGTTTACATCCCTTAATTTTTGTGCCTAGTGTATTTATTATTATAGCGCGATGTTACTCTGCAGTCTCGATACCCTTAACACACCATTCCCAAGCGCAACATCGACAGGCAGTATTTATATCAATTTTTCTATCAAATAACCTCCCAAGGCGACCGGATCCCGTCCCAACCGATGCGTCACAGCCACCCCGATTAATTTCGAATAATCCCTCGACGGTAACCGCTCGGCATCCCCCTCGCTACCGCCCTGATCCCCCGGGGGCGTCGCGGCGTGATACGGCCATCCGGGCACGTAATAAATACACCCCGGGCCGCGATACACAGGGGTAGATTACGGCTCGAGGGACGCTCCGCGTTCATTACATTAGTCGCCATGATGATGACGCACCGAGCGTCACTTGTCCCACTTCTGATTGGTGCTCGACATCCTCGCGATTGTCAAGTGTTCGCATGCGAGCGGTTCCCGCATTAACCCCCTATTTAATGAATGTATATGCGTATGTGTGTGTATGTGTGCGCGCCCCGGCGGGGCGAGGGGGATGCAATAGTAAATCGGAGAGTAATTTGCATAAATTGCGCGGGCTTTCAGAACGCCCTCCGGAGCGTTAATGCGCCGTATTAATACGGGATTTTTCCGTGCGGGGCTTTTAATATCTCGAATTAGAGAGTTTTGTTAATTGCAGAACGAATATTTAGTACAGTCGGTCTTTTAGACGACTTATTGACGAAAAAAAAAATCATATCACAGTAAAATGTAAATAATTGAATCCGTTTTTAACATTTCCTTTCTATAATCCACTAGCTTTTATTGTACATCAAAGTTTGCTATGAAATCCCAAAAGCATTTAAGAGAAGACAGCAGAAAAACCCTACTAAATTTGGAACTTTTGGAATAAGGGGTAGTTGCCTATGATTTTTGTTTAAATAAAATCTTTCAATAATATATGATTCTGGTCGTATCAGGAGCTTTTAATGTCTCGAATTAACGAGCTTTGTTAATTATAGAACGAATATTTCATACAATCTGTCGCTTCCTCGACTTATTGACGAAAAAAAAAAAATAATTACAGTAAAATGTAAATAATTCAACCCGTTAAACATTTCCTTTCTACAATCCACTCGATTTTATTCTGCATGACAGTTTTCTATTGAATTCCAGGAGCATTTAAGAGAAGACAGCAGAAAAAACCCTACCAAATTGGAACCTAAATTTGAAACTTCTGGAATAAGGGGTAGTTGTCTATGATTTTTTTTTTAAATAAAATATTTCAATAATATATGATTCTGGTCAAGTGAGGAGCTTTTGATATCTAGAATTAGCGAGCTTTGGTAATTGGGGAACGAATATTTCGTACAGTTTGTCCTTTACTCGACTTATTGACGAAATAAAAAAATGTACCACAGTAAAATATGGATAAAACAATGCTGTAAATATTTCCTTTCTATAATCGACTCATTTTTATTCTACATCAAAGTTTGTTATGAAATTCCAGGGGCGTTAAGAGAAGACAACGGAAAACCCCCACCAAAACCCACCTTTTTCAACAAGTGCAGAAATATACAGCTCTTTACATAACCTCTTCATTAAAATACGCTGGACACAAAAATTAAGGGATGTAAAGAGAATCCTAAATTTTTAGGTGATATTCAAGGGACTGTACTTGGAAAAAAATTGTTGCAGAGCAATTTTAAAAAAAGCAAATTGAAGCTTCAAGTTGCTACTTTTCAGATCTTGAGTTCAAAATGTTTTACGATCAGGAGTTTTTGAGTAATCATAAGAAAACCATCGGAAACATTTTTTTTTTCAAATTTTTGCTCGCTTTTCAAAATGTCCACAGACTTCACTAATTTTTTTTAAGTGATTTCATGATAAATATTTTTTAGATAACTTCATCCTCTTTAATTTGAGCAGTCTAAAAGCCTTGTACGATAATTTTTGTTGGGTTATCGTCGTTCAAAGAAAAAAAATCAGTTTTGACTTTTTCTTTTGGAAAAAAAATTTTCTCTCCTACAACAATTAACATTTTTTAATAAAAAAAATATGAATTATTGCTAAAAACATCTTCAACCTCAAAAAATGAATAAAAAATAAAAAATTCATCTTTAAATTGATTTTTAACAAAAGCGACACATCAATCATTCTGAACACAATGAAAAAAGCGCTTGCAGCGCCTTGAAATATTTAAGATTTCTTTGGGGTAGTTTGAGGTTGAAAAGAAACAGTCAACATCTTTAATCTATCCATTGTAAAAAATTTTGTATTGTAAAGAATAGTTTGCAGTTTTTAAAACCCTACTTCAATTTTCAAGTATGTCAAAGGCAAGCAAAAACTTGGAAATATGTTTTCCGATGGTTTTCTTAATATTACTCAAAAACTGCTGATGGTTAAAAAATTTGAACTCAAGATCTTGGTAGAAACTTATAGCTTCAATTTGCTTTTTTTTTAAATTGCTCTCCGACTTTTCTTCTCCGAGTTACAGCCCTTTGAAAATCGCCTAAAAATTTGGAATTATTATTACATCCCTTAATTTTTGTGCCTAGTATATTTTGTGTTCCCACGAATATTAAACTTGAAATATTTGGAATAAAGGGGTAGTGGCCTATAATTTTTTTTAATACAATATTTCAATAAAACGTGATTCCAGTCGTATTAGATGTTCTTCAACTTCGTTATTTGACATGGAATGTCATATTTTTAATGCATTTTTGAATCCCACCTGCTGTTCTGAGGACTTTCATCAATACTTATGTATCGTTCGTACATAATTCGGTGTGTATCACTCAAACGTACCATATTTTCAAAACTTATGACGGTAGAGAAGTCAAATTGTTGTGTTGCCTAACAAACGCACAAATAACCAAGTGATGTAAAGACGATACAAAATCGTGGAAAGAGTAGAAGAATCATCAAAAAGTGATGTCAAGTTACGTAAACATAATCAGAGACGGCAAAAAGTAGAATTCTAAAAAAGTAGGTACAACCAGCGTCGAAACGAAAGAACGGAAATATAGGCTACTAAAGATTTATTTAATTTACAACTATTATGTAACATACCACAAAATTGTACGCACTATATTCTGTTCTCTACAGAATACTCTCTCATAAAATACTTAAAAAAAACGGTAACATCATAGTTTCAATAGTCATTACGTCAAAAAAATAGCCCTTTAATTATTATCTACAAGACAAAAGCGGCTATCATCCACACTAAATACAGTCGGTGCTAACTGTGGTCCTTGAGGAACACCTGCGATGATGGACCAGCTATTCCAATGATCCATATCCTCTGACGCTTCGTGGCTAATCACTCAGGCATCTCGAACAGGTCAGTGCTGAGAAGCGATATCCAACTTGGACTTTTTATACCAAAAATCTTATATTAATTGTTGATGAGTTGAGATGAGTTGTAATTCTCTTTCCGAGGGTCCAGGTACAAGTTTAACCACCAGATAACTAATGTACCACGAAAATATCGTTGATGGAGAAGGAAAAATCCTGAAACTGTTCGTTGCATGACAAGAGACGCCCTTATTTTTTGTACCATGATATTTATTTATCACACTATATTGATATTATCGAATTTTTTGCAAACTTTACATGCCCGTTGCACAATGTCACAAGACGGAAGCTGCAATCATCCCCACCAGGAGTGTAGCGTACATGGATGCGACTGTTGCATCGCATCCCTTAAAAAATTGGCAAATTAGTGTTATTTAAAAGTTCAATCGATGTATTCAATTATCACAATTTTTCAATCATTTTAAAACGACCGCAAGCATACAAAATTTACTTTAAATGCTATCATCAACTTTTTTATTTCAAATCGGCCGTGAAGGCGCCCGAAATTATTGGACTCCCGCGTTACTTGCTGCAATGCTGAAATGCGATGGTCCACGTTACATCCAAGCTACGCGTTAGCCGGCCGAAAAGGTCAGTGATCTTACGCAGTCAACAGTGGAACTTTGAGTGGGTGTTGTCGTTATTTCCGGACTAAGTTATGCGATTATGTGAACGCATCTTGGCAACTGTCGCCATAACATAAGAAAGATTTGGAAGCGCTGTTGCAGGTAATTGTGGAAAATGAAAATGAGGAATGGGATCAAGAAACCGTTATTTGTGCTAGTGGCCGTTTAACTTTATTGCGCGACTGATTTTAATTTTTTCTTAGTAGTGTTTTCTTTAGTGCAATATTCCCACATTCCGAAAGTCTGTTTAAAATTCTACAGACAAAAATATCAGATATTATATACTGCAATAAAAAGACCGCCGATTTCAAATCAGATATTCAAAAAATGAGAAACGAGTTTAGTGACATCTGAGACCGTATGAACAGATTTGTGTTAAAAAGTCAACCACTAAGTAAAAAAAGCGTTTGGATTTAATTCCTGAAGAAAATAAAAAAAGCACCTACGCACGATTGTTTTATCAAATTTTGGACGTTTTTACTTTGAACATTAGTGAACGGTTTAGTGAAATTTCTAAACTGAAATTCTTAAATCTAGATTCCACACAATTCACTTCATTCGTAAAACGTTTTCCTGACGAACTTTTTTCTATTTTAATAGATAAATATGGAACATTCTTTGACGTAAATCGTTTAAAAAGTGAACGTTCAGTGATTTATAGTGATCCCGATATGAAAAAGAGCACTGTGTTTGAGCTTCACCAATATATTATGTCCCTTCAATTATATTCTGTTTTGCCGGAGTCATCAAAATTGTGTCGTTTAATTTTGACTATTCCTGCCACAAGCAGTTCCGCGGAAAGATCATTGTCGTGTTAAAAGAGAATAAAGACTTATCTGCGAAATTCTCAAAAGCAAGAAAGACTGTCAGCTTTAGCATCAATAAATATTGAAAGTGCCTTGTTAGAAGATATGAGATCGTCTCTAACATTTGAAGAACCAGTGATAGACATTTTCGCTGGACAAACAAAAACCGAAGAATTGATCTTCATTTAAAAAATTAGAATATATACCTCGGCATAATCGTTTAAGGTTAGCGTCTTTTTTTATTTCTACCATTTTCATATGGCCTCCCATACATCTGACTATACCTCTTCCTCTTATAAAATTTTTATTACATCCCTAGATTATTTTCTCATGCTACGCCCCTGATCCCCACTAAATACATTCGGTGATAACTATGATCCTTGAGGCACACCTGCCATGATGGGCTAGCTATGCCACTGATCTATACCCTCTGCTACTTCATGGCTAAGAGTCTTAACACTCCTCGAATAGAGGCCAGTGTTGAAAAGCGGTATCCAACTTGGATTTTTTCATACCAGAAGTCTCATGTGAGAGTCTAATCTGACGTTTCTTCCATCAATCTTGGAGACGTCACCCGCTCGCGCATCGGCGAGGTCTCGACAGTTCGCGTCCACACGGCAAAAATAGTTAGCGTCCTCGAAAGCGCCGGAAACATCGCAAAGATGGCGGCACTTTGACGTCGGCCATTCGCAGGATTACGCGGCGATTGTTAAAGCGCGGCCCCCTCTGTGTTATTCATACCCCAAAGCCTCATTGTTGACAGCTATTAATAACGGCCCATTCAATGAGTCCCTCTAATTACGGCATTCGATACGATTGTCGCGGTCGGCGCTGCTTGTCGCATCCGCCGAAATTGTAATCGAGACGGCATAAAATTCGCCACTCGTTTTTGACGAAAAAATACCGGCCAGAAGTTTGGTTTATAGTTCGCTGGGTGCCACTGGTATGCCATACCCCAGCCTTATTGAACTACGTCAACAATTCGTCGTCCATGCGGAATCTGATTACACCTCACTATGCGCATCGCTTATAGTTAAATTTCATCAGATATTCTCATATTTAATGGACGACTCTATTTATATATGCAAAAGAACTCGGTGGGCTTTGGCTAGCACTAATTGGATTAGTCGCCACACCTACACGTACGCTGTCGAAGTGCTCCATTGGAAAAGTATTCGGTTCCATTGGCCTACGCGAAGACCAGACCGTAACCCCTTGAATTTTTATTTTCTACACAGGAGATTAGTAATTTGACGAGACGCTGTTAATTCCGTAGGCGTTTACGATACGACTAGTATAGAGTAGCATAGAATATACCAGGTATGTAAATATGAAACCGGAATTTGCCCATAGATGGCCTAGCTGCTAATGTAGTTGCCCTTGTACCACGTCATTGGCGCCATCTTCTTGTTTTGACATCTGATAAAGGTTTTTATCTCACGATAATACAAGTTTCATACAACAACATCGTCTTTAATAGCATTGAACATGTCCAATTTTGTGCCTGGAAACTACGATTTGATTTTCTGTTACTATTTAAAGAAAACTATGGCAGAATCGCATGTAATGCTTGCCAAAGCCTACGGTGAAAATGCTCTTGGCAAATTACAGTGCTTTGAGTGGTTTAAAAAATTCAAACGTGGCAATTTTGACGTGAGAAACGAAGAACGTGGAAGACCACCGAGAAAGTTTAAAGATAGCGAATTGCAAGCATTATTGGATGAGAATGACGCTCAAGCGCAACAACAACTTGCAGATCAATTAAGTGTGACACGAGAAGCCGTCTCCATACGTTTGAAAGCCATGGAAAAGATCCAGAAGATGGGAAAATGGGTTGCACATGAACTGAACGAAGAAAAACCATTTGCCAAATGCTCCTCGTCAAGTACAAGGGAAAGTCATTTCTCCATCGAATTGTGAAGAGATCATGGGTAACTCCAGGCGAACCATCGACATCGACTGCAAGGCCAAATCGCTATGGACGGAAGACAATGCTCTGTGTTTGGCGGGAACAGAAGGATATGTGATCTATTATGAGCTGCTAAAATCTGGCCAAACCTTTAATACTGAACGCTACCGACAACAAATGATCTATTTGAATGCAGGTTTGCATGAAAAAGACCAGAATATCAAAAAAGGCAACACGAAATTATTTTGCTTCATATTAATGCGTCATCACACACAGCAAAACCGGTCAAGGAGACGATTGAGGCGTTTAGTTGGGAAATACTTTCGCTTGCGGCTTACTCCCCAGACTTGGCTCCATTCGATTACTACTTATTTACATCGATGGGACACGCACTTGCTAAGCAGGGCTTCACTTCGTACGAAAATGTACGAAAATGGCTTGATGACTGGTTTGTCTCAAGAGAGCAAGAATTTTTTTGGCATGGAATCCACAAATTGTCAGAGAGATGGGAGAAATGTATAGCTAGCAATGGGTAATACTTCGAATAAAATATTTTTCTATCATTTTCATACAATAAACGTGTATTTTCTATACAAAAAAATTCCTGTTTCATATTTATAGTTTACTTCATCGCTATTTGCCAAATAAAAAATCTCAAAACATAACCTTGGCTTGTTTTTACTGCTAGGCTCAGGTAGCCTCTTCCGTTTATCGGCAAGATAAGAGTTTTTTATTTGGCAAATAGCGATGAAATGAATTATACATATCTGGTACACGCGATTTTTGTTATCAAAATCAAGCAACTCCATCATTTTTCTTAAGAGCCGGAGCGCCCGGTAAATAAAAAAAATAAATAAATAAAAGTTGATGAGCCAGTGCGGGTCCCTTTTCCCGGCGAAAACGCTCCATCCACGGCCGCCTAAGTGAACCGTAATTTCGAGATTATTAAAACGATGCAATGCCGCCGTCGCCGTATGCGGTTACCCATTTACTTGCCGTTTTGTTGGCTCCGCACCGCGCCTGATTATGAAATATCCTGCCATCCCGCCATGTAAACTCCCCGGGGACACTTAATTTTCCTCGATTCTCCATTTTCCCTCTATCCTCGGCCGGAGGGGCGCTCGCAAATTGCGCCGGATCGAGGGACCGCTCGCGTAACTGTGACGGGCGAATAACCAAAATATATCCCTTGGTAAAAAACTTCACGGAAATTTTAAGATGTCGCAAGTTAGCTTAGTCTAGGTGGTTAAATTATTTTAAATCCCGTGACTACTTTTGATCAAGATACTTTTCAATAATATCACGATATATTAAATAATAATAATAATAATAATAATAATAATAATAATAATAATAATTTACTGCCCAACAAATAGAATATATTTGTAGGGCAAAAAAAAAAAAAAAATGCACTAGGCACAGAAATTAAGGGATGTAAAAAAATCCTAAATTTTTAGATGATTTTCAAAGGGCTACTTGGAAAAAATAGTCGCATAGTAATTTTAAGAAAAGTAAATTGAAGCTTCAAGTTTCTAGTTTTCAGATTTTGAGTTCAAAATGTTTTACAATCAGCAGTTTTTGCGTAATCATAAGAAAACTATTTGGAAAAAATGTACAAATCTTTGCCAGTCCACAGACTTCAATACATTGTTTTCAGTGATTTCATCATGAAACTTTTTTATATAACTGTATCCTTTTTAATTTGAGTGGTCTAAAAGCCTTATACGATAATTTTTTCGCTGAGTTATCGTCGTTCAAAGCAAAAAAGGCAGTTTTGACTTTCTTTTTGAAATTTTTTTTGTTTTTTTCTTACAATAATTAAAATTTTTTGATAAAGAAATGTGGATTATTGCGGAAAAAATATTTTCGACCTAAGAAAATGAATAAAAATGAATAATTCATCCTTAAATTGATTTTTAAAAACGACAAATTAAATCATTGCAAACACAATGAAGAAAAAATCGCAGCGCTTTGAAATTTTTAAAGTTTCTTTGGGATACTTTGAAGTTGAAAAGAAACAGTCAAACAACATTTTCTAAAAAAATTTTCCGATGGCTAGGTTTAGAATTTTAATTTAGGATTTTTTTGCATCCCTTAATTTTTGTGCCTAGTGTACATATGATTAGTAAGAAATCTTCTAGAGTTCAATGACTGTATGTCAAATCTTTATAGAAGCAGAGTATGGTCGTAACCGCTTACTGGATAATAATTGGACAGATACTTTAAGAAAAACTGTTGAATATTTTCATGTTGAATATTATATGACTTAGATACCGAAGATACCAAATAAGGCTACAATATTCAAATTTCGTACGAACCAAAGCAGAATATAAACATTTTAAGTTAGCAGTGTTATCAAACGATGTTGTGTTTCTAATCACGAAACTAAGCGTATCCATTATACGCATTATGAGCCACGTGATTGATATACCTCGAAAACAGTTTATCATCAAAGTACACACCAAAAACCTTAATATTTTCAGAAAGCGTCAAAGCTGTACCGCCAAGAGAATAATCATATATCAGCGGTTACTTCTTTAAGATATACGAGCAAACTTTACATTTATCTATGTTTATTAATACTGTACTCTCCCAACACCATGACACAACAAGCTCGATGATTTTTTGCAACCTCAAGTGATCGTCTACGTAGGTTATTTCAATTTTAAATCATCGACAAAAAGAAAATAATGTGGCATAAGCATTAGAGACAAATCTTTGATAAATAAGATAAAGAATAACGGTCTCAGATTTGAGCCTTGGTGTACCTACTCCGGAGGACGCCAAGAAGGTTTCTGATTTAAAGCCATTATATGAAACAAATAAGGTATGTACGTCTGAATAAATACGGTTTGATTAATTGAAAGTGAAGAAGATCACTACTGAATCTAATAAGTGTTATTGGCGTATATTTATAGAGTTGATCTTTTGGAATTCAATTATTTTTGTGCGGATTCTCTGGCCAATTCGGCCTACGAGTTTGAGTAGCATATTTCGTGAAGCATATTTCGTGAATATCGGTGTTTTTAAGTTCCAAAAATTACGCCGCATTTAATGGCTCTGGAAGGCTGCGTTGCTCCCGTCAAGCTCGCTCTGTGCGCCGATAAAGAACAAAAGAACGAGGGATTATTATTATTAAAATATGACGTGAACGTACCGACGTATCCGGCCTACTGTAAAATGAGGTATTGAATGGTGCGCTTCGATAGAAGAACTGACGCTCTAGATGTCGGATACGCGTGGAAATAATAATCGGCATTAAAAACGGCGGCGTTTCGGCGTTGAATGGGGCTTATTATAAGCCAGATCGCTTTATTTATTACCTTCAATTCTCAGACAAAGCCATTCCAATCGTGTTTATTTGTTCCCGAGGGTTCCCCCGACGGACGGACGTAATATTTGAGAAGCATTCTGTTAAATATGTATACGGATTCCCTGTTATTGTAAGGGGGGTTATTCGGGAATATTCGCTTATTATGCCACCGTTAAATGTTTTCGTTTGGCCGAAATTGCCGGTCGAATTCGATGCGTATATCCACGACCTGTCATACGAATACAGAGACATCCAGATTGGTTGAACGCCGCTGGCGTATTTTACGACCTGAAATAATGGTCATACGAGAATAGTCCCGGAAGTACGCGACCTAACAAAGAAAATACAAATAAATTTGGGAAAAAATATCTTGTCTACATAGTCTCCTTTTAACTCTATACACTTTCCCCAGCGATGTTCAATAGCTTCGATACGCTGTTCATACTGAAAATCGTCGAGATCTTCAAAACAGAGCCATCAACCGCAAACGCCACTTCTTCATTATTGGCAAATCTTTTACCACCAGATTATTTTTTCAAGTTTGGAAACAGAAAACAATCCCAGGGGGCTAAATCTGGCGAATAGGGTGCATGAGGAAACAATTCCAACTTTAACTCATTCTGTAAACTAGTGCATTGTCTTAATGAATCAAAATTTTCTTCTTTGCCAAATGCAGCCGTTTCGTCACTCAAATGCTACACTAAGTATTCCTCGTTGATTGTTTTTCCTTTCTAAAGATAATCAATCGAAATTATCCCACGCGCATTCCAAAAAACTGACGCCATGACATTGCCTGCAGATTGGAACTGTCTTCGCTTTCTTTGGAGCAGATTCTCCCCTTTCAGTCCATTGTTTTGACTGTTTCTTCGTCTCAGGTATGTAATAGACCCATATTACATCCATGGTTATGCATCTACGCAAAAACTCGGCTTTTTTCCTGTGAAACTTCACCAAGTACTCGATTGAGACATCCTCACGACGCTGTTTTTGTTCCATTGTGAGTAATCGCGGCACCCATCTTGCGCACAGCTTTTTCATGTGCAAATTTTCACTCAATATGCGATGTACATCACTTTTTGAAATGCCTACCATGTCTGCTAGCTCGTGCACTTTCAGTCGACGTTATCCAATACCATTTTGTGGATGTGGTGAGACTCGTATGATGTATCCCGGAGGTATTATTTCAGATCATACAATTGTCAACGATGATTTAAACAGATAAAGGTATTAAAGTTAAAAGAAAACAATAACTTCATGCAGAGGAATAATTGGGCCTTTTTTCCAGTTCAATGTTAATACACAGCAGCGAATCTTGAACCTCCTACTCTTTGGAGTCAATTATTCAATGTCCAAAATCGTAGTATACATGAAGCGTAGTGTAGAGAAGGCCAAAATATTGCAATTTAGCAGCATATTTGAAACGATAAGCGAAGATAAATAGACCTAAAAAATGTCTAGCTTGCAAAGTGGCATTGCATATACATATTTTGGTATGTCCAAGTGATTTTCAGGAAAAAAACCTAGCAATTCGCAATTCTACCGAATTTATACACTACTGTTAGTCTTCATTGTATAGAATTTATAATACTGACTTAAAAAATCTTATAAGTGTACCTAATACCTAATACAACACGCAACGATAGAGACAATTTACAATTACTAAGAAAAAAGATGGTACACAAGGGGGTACCCAAAAAAATCATGTGCAGCACAGTACACGTGATAAAAGTGAATACTTCTTTAGAATAGAGAATGAGAGATTAAGAGTGAGAGATTGAAAAAGAGAGAGAGAGAGAGAGAGAGATAGAAAGGGAGAGGGATAATTTCAAAAGAAATATAACAATATAAAATTTGTGTAAAAAAATATTCGGTTTATTCATTATCTACACTATCATCGGCTGGTGGTTCAATTGGTAATACTGATATGATTGCTTTGTAATAACTAAAATATGAAATATATGTTCGTGATTCGATATTTTCTAGATAACGTGTAAAAATTGCATCTATTGTTGTTCCGGATTTTGTTGTTGATTCTTTGGGATTGTTATTTATAAGCAGACCAAATGTTTCTCGAAGAAAGTTAATCAACGTCAAAGAATCATTGGATGCGAAATTTACATTGAAATCTCCCCCGAGAATCAAAGGTATTTTGTCTTCGCCTCCTCCAAGTGCATTTGCACCTGTGTGGCTGTAAACCAGTAGGGAGCGGTGAATGAAATATATTATATCTTCTAGATTTTAACAAGTTAAACGATTCAAGAATATTATCAAATAATCACAGAATACAGATGTAAATAACGTAAATAATTACAAAACACAATGATAAATATTCGGTACACACGCGTGCTACTTCAGCTGTTAATATATAGCGTCTGGACGCGTACATCGATAACGCGCGCATGCGCGACAATCTATCTATCCTATTCTATCGCTTCGTACTAAGTTTATATCGCTCTCTCCCTATTTATATATGCTATTTATATGCTCCACTCCCGTGTGGCGTCAAGAGTTGTACGTACTCGCGCGCATGCGCGTCATACTATATTTTCTTCTATTGCCTAGTATTCAATGAATACATGACTCTCTCTCTCTTGCTCGTATAATGCTTCCTAAACTATTACCCCTTTAAGCAACTTAGACCTTGGACTTAGCGTATGAGTGGGCGTTAAAGACGAAGGACCGCACAAAAGGGAGACGCGGATAGCCTAAACTGATATATATGATGTATAGCTCTCTTTCTCTTTCTCTCTATGTTATACATTTTTTCTCTCTCGTGTAACGAAATCTCGAAACGTTACATTTTTTCCAATTCACTCTCCATTCTCGTCAAATATCAGAACGCCGCCAAAGAAGTATTCACTTCAAAAAAAATGAGAATTATTTTCTGTAGACAAATGGGTTAGCAGTATTGCCCTCACCCGCTAGGTACGCTTACTAGACACTCGTCCTGCTTAATTGGCCATGTTTCGTGTATTTAAAACCATCGCAGTGGACGGGGTGATTTTTTCTTAAGCCCGTCCCAAAGCTTTCGGTGATTTTGCAATGTGCCAACATCAAATCCTGTTTCCTGTTAAATAAAATAGTGACGGATACAGTTTCAATGCTTCGTGAAGCTTCTGGGAACGAAGTTCTAAGCCAGGAAGGCATTTATAAGGGGTTTGCGCGGTTTAGAAATGGTGAAATGTCACTTGAAGATGAACCACGCTCGGGTCGCCTCTCAACGCCCAGAATGTACCTACGAAATTATTCAAAAAACGCGCGATTTTTATTCATTTTTGATTGTAGCAGAACTTCCCATAAACCGAAGAAAATAACTGGAATTTCCTGGAGTTCATGCCAAAAAATCCTAACTGAAGATTTGAACATAAGACGCGTCGCGGCAAAGTTTGTTCGACGACTGATTTCCGATGACCAGAGAGAGAATCGTCTGAGAGTGTGCCAAGAATTGAAAGAACAGACACAGGTTGAGATTTTTGTCAAAACTTATCACAGGAGATGGATCTTAGTGTTACGGCTATGACCCTAAAACAAAATAGCAATCCAGCCAGTGGAAGACACCTTCTTCATTGCCTAGGCCAAAAAACAACTGCAAGTCACATCAAATGTGAAGAATGACCGTTGATTTTCTCGACATCAAAGGAGTTCACGTTAAATGTGACACCTCGTGTCACCACAGTGAACTAAAATTACAATCTGGAAGTGCTAAATCGATTACGTGGGGCAGTGAGAAAGGAAACGACCGGAATTGTGGACATTAGGGGACTAGTTTCCTCATCCTGACAACACGCCTGCAATCTAAAGGTAAATCGTTTTCAGGACGTGGAAGAAATTAAGAAAGAATCGCTGGAGGCACTTAACATTTCATTATTTCAGAAAGATAAAAATAATGATTCGAACATTGAAAAAACCATTGAAACAAGTGCATATCATTTAATGAACAGTATTTTGAAAGAGATTGATTTTTCAAGATGTTCAAAAGATCTTAGGTTCAAAAAGTTTAAATAAATAATTCTCGTTTTTTGTTTTGGGGGGGGGGGGGGAGGGGGCACCCCCGGTACATTGAACGCGTTAATTTCGAAATTTTAAAAAACTGTGTTACATAAATTAAAGGAAAAAAAATCAACTAACATCGACGTCACTTCATAAATCTTTTTAAACTGGCTTAATCCTCGCCTATTCCTTTTGGAACCGCGGCCCACCTCTATAATCCACGCGACCCTTAACAAAAACGGCTGATTGCAACCCCCGCGCCGCCAACCCCTTAGAGACGATAAATTAAAGCCCCCCCATCTGTTCGACTGAAACCCCACTATAATCCGGGGTACTTCATTACGGATCCTACATGGATATCGCACTGATACATCTCGATTTCCCTCGCCCCCGGAGACATCACTCGCCCAACGCAGGAAATTGAAAAAAATCGCACCCCGCCGTATGCCCCACGGAGGCTGCGGCGGCGGGGGCGCGTAAAATAGAGAAACAAATTGGACTGATAATGGATAGCGTATAGGGGCGGGAAATGGAGGCTTTTCCGGTGAGGTTTTCGAAAGAACTGCCGGCGCCCGGAGCGCTCCGGCAATGCCGAAATGCGAAACAGTCCTCTACGCCATCCCGATTAGTTGCGGATGTAAAACGGGTATGTTTTTTGTTTTCAGGTATTTTAAATAAATATGAAAAACGAGACGAGGCACCAAAAACAGACGAGACGAGGAAGGACTGAAAACTTATAAGTCAATAAAGTGGGAAATCATTAGAAAGTGTAGAAAAGCGAAAGAACAATGGATAGAGGACAAATGAAAAAAAGTAGAAGATAAGCTCCAAGTAGGCAAGACCGATGAGGCTTACAAAATAATTAAGAGGAACTTCAGGGATATAGGACCAATAAATAGAAACGTTAGGAGTCAATCGGGGGACATACTGATCGGAAGAGAGGAGAAAGCGGATAGATGGAAGCAGTACTTAGGAAATTTATACGAGGGTCAGGAATTAGGAGAGATATTAGAGGAAGAATCTAGCATCGATAGGGAAGATGTAGGAAAACCTATATTGAGAGAGGAATTCGAAATAGCACTAAGGGGGCTAAAGAACAATAAAGCGCCGGGTGTAGATAAAATACAGGCGGAAATTTTGAAATGTGCGGGACAGAAAGAAGTAAATAGGATATTTGAACTGGTAAAATACATATACGAAACGGGCGAGATGCCGGAGGATTATAAGAGGAACATTATCGTGACTATACCGAAAAAGAGAGGAGCCGACAAATGCGATAACTTTAGAACGATTAGCCTAACTTCCCACACGTCAAAAATCTTAACCAGAATAGTGCAGAAGAGGATGGAAAATAGAGCGGAGGAAATACTAGGAGAAGACCAATTCGAGTTTAGGCGAAATACGGAAACTCGCGAAGCTATTTTGGAGCTAAGAGTAATATTAGAAAAAACAATAGAAAAAGGAAAGAACGCTTATATGAGATTTGTAGATTTAGAAAAAGCTTTTGATAATGTAAGATGGGAAAAAATGTTCGAGATACTAAAGAGCGCGGGAATGAAGTATAGAGACAGGAGAGTAATACACAATCTATACAAAGAGCAAACTGCTGTTATAGAAGTAGAAGGGGAAAGAAGGGAAGTAGGTATTAGGAAAAGAGTAAAACAAGGATGTACGCTATCACCACTAATTTTTAATCTGTACATCGAAGAGGCGATTAATGTGGTAAAAGATAGAGTGGATTTCGGGATTAAAGTACAGGGACAGAAACTAAAAATACTGAGATTCGCGGATGATATAACACTATTAGCATCTGGTAAGGAGGAATTAGAATCAGCGTTGAACGAAATGGAGGCAGTGTTGACAGAGGAATACGGAATGAGGGCGAATAAAAACAAAACTAAAGTGTTAGTGTGCAGAAGGCGCGAGAGCAGAGCAAAAGCGAAAGTACAAATTAATAATGAAAGATTGGCGGAAGTTAAAGACTTCACTTATTTAGGAAGTAAAATAAATTGGGAAGAAGCGATAAAGATATAAAACAAAAAATAACGCAGGGTCGAGTAGCTCTTAACAAATATTAAACACTTTTATGCTCGGGGGTAATAAACTTAGAAACAAGGAAGAGATTTTTGAAAACGTATGTATGGAGCACGGCACTATACGGTTGCGAAACCTGGACGGTAGGGGAAGCAAGTAGGAAGAAATTAGAAGCTTTTGAGATGTGGTGTTACCGAAGAATGATGAAAATACCGTGGACTGATAAGGTTAGAAACGAAGAAGTATTAGAGATAGTCGGCGAGAAAAGAAGTATGTGGAAAAGATAAAGAAGAGAAGAGATAGAATGGTAGGCCACTTGCTGAGACATGGGGGAATAGTCCGCGATATTTTGGAGGCAGAAATAGGAGTGAAGAAAGGCAGAGGTAGGCCTAGATTAGACTACTGCTCGCAAATAGTAAGGGATGTAGGTTGTGGCACAATTAGCGAAATGCGTAGGTTAGCACAAGATAGGAGAAGCTGGAGGTTAGCGTCCAACCAGTCTTAGGACTGATGATGATCATGATGATGATGAAAAACTAATCTCGTACTTTTTTTTCAATAACGTGCTAAAAAAGAACTTGTTTAGAACGCCATTAATTCTCTTAATACCAAGAAGGAAAACAGAAGGATATTGTGGAGTTTATGAGAAAAAAGCTCCACCGTATCACGATTACCTGCCATTCGACATAATATGTTATTCTACAGAGATACACTCCTGTACAAAATTAATGCACCAGCAAAACTTTTCTTTGTTTCTTTCAATTTTTTGAAATTTTAAATCCTTAAACATTTTATGTAAGTAGACTAGGATATCCTCTATCACTAGGTACTGATGAACAATTGCGATTGTTTAACAGACGTAAAGTAGAATTTTGTAATTGTTTGGTTAATAATACATTTAACGCTATTTAAAATGATTTGTAAAAGGCAATAAATTCAGTTACGTTAGCGATTTCCTTTAAATTTAGAGTGGAAGAAATGATTCGTCCACGCAACTTAGGAGAAGATGAAGCAGTGAAAGCAATAACTCTGGTTAACGCGGGACATAGCCAACGATATTTCGCTAATCTGTTAGGATTTAGACAATGAACAATTAGTTGAACAGTTAAACGTTTCAATGAACTTGGAAGTTACTGTAGAACCCCAGGGCAAGGTCGTAAAAAGTCTACAGATGCAAGAGATGAGCGATATATTATGCAAGTCGCGTTAATAAACATGCTTCTACCAGTTTAGAGCTAAGCAGAGCCCTAGCAGTAGCTCGAAATGTAGCAATTTCTGGACGAACGGTCAGAAGAAGGCTTAATGAAGGAGGATAGGATAGTAGAAGATCAACTATTGCACCACTGCTCACCAGAGGACATCGAGTTAATAGACTGCGATTTGCAAGAGAACACATAAATTGTCCAATAGTCCAATGGCCGACTATAAGCGAGTTTTATTTTCAGACAAAACAAGAGTAAGTCTTAATTCACCAAATGGACGTCAATAAATCTGGTGGAACCGAGGAGAGAGGTTTGCTGTCTGCAATCTCCCCAAGGAGCAAGGATCCCATTTTTTGGAGGATCGATAATATTCTGGGGAGGAATTTGTTTCGATGATCGCACGGATTTGTTTCCTATACAGGGGAGATCAATGAATACGCATTTCTACGTCGAAAGCATCGTAGAAGAACATGCGATGCCATTTGCCCCGTTGGTCGGCGACAATTTCAAGTTTATGCAGGATAACGCTTGGTCCCACGTTGTTAGGGAAGTAAATCGAAGGTAGTTCAACCTTCGATTTGCGAATATTTCAACTATGGATTGACCATCAAAACGCCTAGATATGAGCCCCGTATATAATCTATGGGATACACTAAAACGATCAGTTAAGCGCCACATACCTGCCCCTATGACTCTTAGGGAACTCGGATAAGTCGTTATTGTCGAATGGAAGAATATTCCTCGGGAAACCATTCACTACTTGATTGATAGCATGTCCAGATGAATAGAAGCAGTGATAGAGGAAGATTTACACATTACTAAATTCAAATTCTTACGATTTCATTTTACCTTTGAGTTCTTCATTAACGCCTTTTCATTGCATCTGATTTTGTTATTATTTATTCATGTCTTTTCTCGATAATACCATTCTAATTTAACATTACGTACGTACCATGATTTAAATCTTATAAATCTTATGAAAATAAAAGTAATAATGTGAAGTTTCACTGATACGTTAATTTTGTCCAGGAATTTATATCGGCATTTAAAACAAACCCAAAAAAAATAAAAATCGATAAATTAATAATGAAATAATTAAAAAAAAAGCAATTAAAATTCCATTCTCGGTTTATCATACTCAGATAAAACGCAGGAACGTTAGGCCGTTCGTATGTCCTTACATCGACACCACACGTGACAACCCCCGCGTCTTCTTCTCCGGTCGAGCACATAACCGGAGCGCCCTTCCGGATTTCGTCGCGCGACGCTGGTCGGCGAACGTGACGCTCCAGCGACGCCCCAGCTGTCCGATGCAGACGCCATCGCTATCGTCCTTTGTTCGACGATCCGGGTTTGTGGTACGAGAATGCCATGTCACCATATCATGTACAAATAAGGCCCCCCGGGAACGCGGTAGGTACGTCGGGCCCGTGTGTCGCTAGCATGCCCTTTCGCTCCGTGCGACCCCACTAATTACGCGTCATGTCCGTATTTAATTAGCGGCAGGGGCACCGCGCCGTTGACCAAAGCGACGGGTAACTCCCCGAAACTGAAAAATCGTCGCAAGGCTAAAATTGAACCGAGAAGATCGGAGGATGGCAAATTATATAAAAAAAAAAATAATTTAGATACGATGTACTATCATTAGGAATTATTCTTCAACTAAAATCCTGGGAAAAATTATGTGCAAAAGCAATTGAAGCCTCAAAGCAAGTAAGGTGGATGAAACAAGTTACTAAAATCGTTTTCGCATCCTTTTGTTTCATTTCGGATTTTTTGTATGTGTAATGTGGTTAAACTCATATCAGTTGGCCCAAATCTGAAGAGGGAGACATTTTTTAAAACCATGAGACATGGTTGTATTTAAAAACGGTGGAAAAAATAAAACCCGCCACCGGTAGGATTCGATATCTGTCCCGGATGGGAACCGAACGACAGACAGTTGTTTCGAACTCATTAGTTCTCATCGGTGCAGTACACGGTACGCCGATCCAGGGCAAATGCCGAATGAAATCCGTAGGGTATACATCTACATCGATTCGCGACTTATATGTTACTGAGATAGGTTATATTTAAATATAATTGTAAGTCATGGACACAGAAAGATGACCCGACATAAGCACCAGAAACAAACCATTTGTAAATACGATATAGAATAACGGTCCTAAATTTGGGCCTTGAGGTGCTCCAAAGGACACTAAGAAAGTCTTAGATTTAAAACCATTATATGAAATAAATAATGTACCTCTGAATAAATACGATTTGACAAACTGAAGGAGACTACTACTGAATCAACATAGTTCTAATTTTGAATTAGTATATCATAATTCACCTTGTCAAAAGCCTTCGAAAAATCAATATACACCACATCCACTTGACGCTTATCTTGACTTGACTCTGCGTGATTTGCGATGATCTGGGTAAATTCTACTAAAATTGTAACTGTGGGACGTTTCGCTACGAACCCATGTCGATCGAAAACATTTTCAAAATTTGACAAAACAGTGATTGGCGATAATGTTTTGTCACATGGATCGCTTGTTTTTAATATAGGACAGGTCCTTGTTACTTTCCAAACCTCAGAAAACGTATGCATAGGAACTACATATACGATTAAACAACGGGAGAAGTGACTCTATTAAGACCACTCAACAATATTTAACAAAAAAAAAAACTCGAAATTTCATCATCCCCACAGGTCATGTCATGTCATGAATATTTGCCATTGAAATTATCGTAGAACATTATTACGTATGTCTCTTTCTCGCTGTTTATTATTTTTTTTTTTTTTTTTACTAAATATGTCATATAACAAAGTGTTGTAGATGTTTACATGATATTTGTAATGGACAAAGTACTTAAAGATCAACATATTTTAATACAACAGTGTCAATTATTTAATACATTTTTCATTGCCCAGTCACATTCGCAAAACTGACCACTACGTTAATTTGTCATTGAAAATTACTTTATCGTTTTTCAAAATATTCTCCTTCATGATCTATATATATACTTTTGCAAGCTTTCGAACCATTTGCCAAAGCATTTTTTCCATTCCGCTTGAGATATCTCCAGAACAAGGTTTTTGAACGCACCAACGGCTTCTTCTGCCGACGAAAATCGTTGTCCACGCAATTTATTTTTGACATTCGGGAACAAAAAGACGTCATTGGGTGCCAAATCAGAACTGTACGGCGGATGACACTTTAATTCGATTTTTTGAATGTTCAAACATTCGGTTGTTAGACGAGATGTGTGAGACCTCGCATCGTCATAATGAAGAATGATCCGAAGGCGCTTGTTTGTTTTCCTTATTTCACGAAGACTTCCGGCAAACAAATGGTTGTGTACCATTCAGAATTGACCGATTTACGTCCCTCTAAAGGTACTGTTGTCACATGACCAGTTTTTCTGAAAAAACAGGGGACCATTTGTTTCGAAGTGCTTCGAGAGCGATCAACTTTTGTTGGATTTCGTTGGATTGATCCATGATGTGTCACCTGTTACAATGTTATATACGTCTTTTGAAGCACCGCCATTGTATTTCTTGGGCGTCTGTTTACACCAATCGACACGAGCATCTTTTTGAGGTTTTTTCAAATTATGTGGGATCCAACGATTTGAGATTTATTCAAATTATGTGGGATCCTCGAGAACAACCATTTCTTTACAGCTAAATGATCATGTAATATTTTATATATGCTAGTCGAACTAATTCCCTCAATCTCACAGAATGTCACGTGACGATCTGGCATTATCGGTTTTTGCACAGCATCAATGTTTTCTGGCATAACAACTGATTTTGGACGACCTTCACGACTTTCCTCGGTGAGCGAATGGCGGCCACGATCAAACTCATTATACCAACGTTTCACAGTGGCAAAGGATGGGGATGTATCGCCAAAAGTGGAAGTAAGTTGATCAATGCACTCTTGTCTTGATAATCCACGTCGAAAGTCGTAATAAATCATCACAATTTAATGCCATTTTTTTGCTGAACAGTTACAGTTTTCAAATCACTGTAAACAGCACAAATCGCGCTTAAATGATAAAATGTTCTAAAAAGAAGATTATGGTCAAAAATGTCAAACTTTCCATTGGAAACGTCAGATGACGTCTGTCAACACTTAGTGTTGCCAAGGCTCAAAATATCAATAGTGCCCCTCGCCAAAAAAAAAACTATACTCCTCCTATATCTCGAAAACAATAAAATACTGTTTATACCAACTTATTTTTTAGGAAAACGGCTCTGAATTCGTACATCAGATTTACTCTATCTCTATACTCTATACGGTATTCCCAAAAAATTACGACAACCGGTACAACGATCACATACGATCCCGATTTTATTTACCTATCCAAAAAATCTTCTCGACGATTTTTCTCGTCGACCGGCATCGTCCAATCGGGGTGCAAACTCCCGTCGGAATTCCAACGCCGACTCCGCGCTCCTCGGGCCGGTAACGCAAAACGAACTACCCTCGCCCCGACGAGACGTTGCCATGGCGACGCCCGGCACCCACGGCGAGGATCGAAGTCGGCCGTGTCAGAGTTACCACCCCACAGTGTACATACGCCGGCTTGTACACTCCGGGTGCTCTATTATGTACACTATTATTAACAAGACGCGCCGGAGAGCAGCTCCATATCCAATTATGGAAATAGACGGGGCCCGCTTTACGATAGGGGGGCGCCCCGACGCCGAAGATGTTCGTATCCGAAAACGATTTTTTTTCTCGAAGACCGTAGGTTTTAAAAATATATCACACCGTTTTTTTTTTGTTCGAGGTGTCGAAGCCAATCACGATAAACACAATAGACCACAGCAATTGCAATACTACATATACCGGATGTCACAGAACGTCTTTGCCAGTCAATATCTCCGTTACTTGAAAAGATACGAAGACGAACCAAAGCTTCTTGCGTCTTTCAACCCTTATGAAGCTACTCCTAACATTTTTTTTTCTAAACTGAGTCATTACTTTTTCGTGCTCATTATGTATTCCCCCTTCATTCGTATAGAATGAAGGGGGAATACTTAATATATATTTTTCTGCAATGTCCTAAAATATATTTAGTACAATCGACGATTGAGGATGATGATATAAATCAAAAACAAGAGACCTGATGAACACCGAAAGACTACGCGTTTCGCCAACTAACCTGGCATCATCGGGAGATGATTAAAACTGCCCAGCCCCTTCCGAAGGTAATCTAGATCGTCGCAATGCCGAAAATACACTAGGCACAAAAATTAAGGGATGTAAGAAAATCCTAAAGTTTTAGGTGGTTTTCAAAGGGCTGTAACTTGGAGGAAAAAAGTCGCAGAGCAATTTCAAACAAAACAAATCGAAGCTCCAAGTTCGTAATTTTCAGATCTTGAGTTCAACATTTTTTACCATTAGTAGTTTTTGTCATAAGAAAACCATTGCAACATTTACCAATTTTTGTCTGCCTTTCAAAAGGTCCGCGGACTTCAATAGATTGTTTTCAATGAATTCATCATAAAGATACTTAATTGTATCCTCTTTAATTTGAACGGTCTAAAAGCCTTGTACGATGATTTTTCGCTGAGTTATCGTCATTCAAAGCAAGAAAGTCAGTTTTGACTTTTTTTTTAACGAATTTCATTTTTTTTCAAAAATTTCATTTTTTTTTCTTACAATACTTAACATTTTTTGATTTAAAAATATGGATTATTGCTAAAAAAACATTTTCAACCTCAAAAATGAGTAAGAAATTAAAAATTCATCCTTAAATTGATTTTTAGTAAAAACGACAAATTCAATCATTTTGAATTGAAAACAATGAAATCAAAATAGCAACGCTTTTAAATTTTTAGGGTTTCTTTGGGGTACATTGAGGTTGAATATTAATAGTTAACATCCTTAGTCTATCCATTATTTGCAAAGTTAAGCGAATATCCCTAAATACAGAATTTTTTAGCTCTCTTTCGATCAACATTGTAGCACAGAAATTTTTCTTATCAAAAACCAATAACTACGACTTATAAAGAATACTTTTCAGTTTTTAAAGCCCTACTTGAATTTTCTGTACGATCATTATTTCCCAAGTAATTAATTACCAACTAAACACTGAGTTCTTTGCTTTGAACGACGATAACTCAGCGAAAAATTATAGTACAGGACCTTTAGACAGCCCAAATTAAAGAGGATAAAATTATCTAAAACAACTTTATGATGAGATCGCTGAAAAAAAATTATTGAATTCCGTGGACTCCTTGAAAGGCAATACAAAATTTGAAAATTTTTTCCATTGGTTCTCTTAGTGTTACTCAAGAACTGCTGTTGTAAAAAAAAATTAACTAAACCTCCGAAAACTAAAAACTTGAAGCTTTGATTTGCTCTTTTTAAATTGCTCTACGACTATTTTTCTCCAAATTACAGCCCTTTGTATATCACCTAAAAATTTAGGATTTTTTTACATCCCTTAATTTTTGTGCCTATTGTGTATTTATCTAAGAACTTAGTAAACATGTTTAAATATACTCAGTGATTCTTAGTATTGGAAAAAGAATCCACCAATAAATAAATCGCGATAGTAGGTATTAAAAAATTGTAAAAATCTACTAGCAACAGAAAATAAAATTACGTTTTAAATTAAAATAGTAAGTTACAATTTTATATATGTATTTCCAGGTACTTACTCCTTGATTTTGGGTGATAAATTTGTAAATT
Organism: Rosalia funebris; assembly: GCA_037954035.1. Lineage (NCBI taxonomy): Eukaryota > Metazoa > Arthropoda > Insecta > Coleoptera > Cerambycidae > Rosalia > Rosalia funebris. The sequence goes on along the minus strand of JAZFAV010000003.1, from coordinate 27,642,165 downwards.
CAGTGCGCTAATCTCTCTCGTTGATAAATTAATAAGTTGCGGTTATAAAAATTATTAAAAGAGTTTTCAAGTTAAACAGAATCTTTAAAAATCCTTGTAAGAAAATTTTCTCTTCTTCCGAGCCAAAACTATTTTCTTTAAATTTTCCTGAATATTTTTTAAACGATATAAAAGTTAGTCCTGATTTTACCATCAAAGACTTGGCATATTATGTATTTTCCTCCCTTTTGCATGTTTTCTTGTACTCCCCATATATCAGTAAATATGTTAGTTATTATTACTATTATTATTATTAAAAAAACACCCCGATATAGTATGAATATATACATCTATAAAGAAGAGAGAAACACAAGAAAAATTATGTGAAACAAGACCAAATAGAAGAAAGAAAACCATATTGATCGTTTTATAATATGAAATTTAGGAATTTTTGTTCGTGTTGTGGGTTTCCTTTCCGAGTAGCTACGCTATCATCAGATAAGTATGTGGTTTCTTCAAAATAACCTACAAACTAATATCTAAATCCTCAACTAACCGACCTCCTAAACTTCCCGATTTGAACCCAAGAACTTTTAATTTTTAGAGTACGTAAAGAAACCTCATATTCTACTGACAATGAGATGACTCGAGAACGACATTTAAAATAAAACAAACTTGAACAAATCCCTCGAGTTTTTTAACACCCTATATATATATATAAATCTGATACCAGCTGAAGGTGTCTATTTCCGAAGACAATTTTATCGTATGCAGCGGAGAAAAAAACATTATTTTCCGTCAAACATTATTTTACGAGACCGTGGGAAACATCTCCGCGCACGACGCTGGCCGCCCTCCCGTTCCCGCCCCGCCCCCCGGCAGGAAACAGGCATTTTCCGATGCCAATCTCCTCTCCTGTTCCGCCTAAATTCAATTCGGAGGCCTTTCAGGGAAAACGCGTTTCCACTTACAGGTCTAAAAGCAGGCTGCTCGTTAATGGCTTATTATGAATTTTTTAATAACTTCTCGAAAAGTGTAACGCCGACTATTAGAGTGAGCCGATGTAATTACCGGAATTACTTGGGATGGGAGGCGTGGAAATATTGAAATAATGGAAAAAAATAGTAAAATGTAATATTTTTTACAGAATGTCCCGAAAATTTGGATGAAGTTAAAGAAAATATTAAATTTAACGTTATTTGAAGAGATCCCTCGAATATGCTGACATTTATATATTATAGATGTTTTATTGCGAATATTTTCATACTATAATACGAGTATACAATAATATAATCTCGTCCTCAGTTATGAATAGCTTCGTAACATAAAAACATTGCCACAAAATAAAAAGGGAAAGTTTTTTATGTGTATTAAAAGGACACCCTGTATAGTACCTAATTTAGTACACAGCTAAAGACGTATTTGGACGTTATAACTTCACGACTACTCACAGCTCCATTCAATCCAAGACAAACTAGAAAAACTGGCAACATTGCACGTGGTCCTGTATTTTCCGTAGACAATTATACTACGAACATAAATTAAGGGATGTAAAAAATATCCTAAATCTTTAGGTGATTTTCAAAGAACTATAAGTTGGTGAAAAATAGTCGCAGAACGTTTTTAATAAAAGCAAACTGAAGCTCCAAGTTTCTGGTTTTCATATCTTGAGATCAATTTTTTTACCATCAGGAGTTTTTGAGTAATCATAAGAAAATCATCGAAAAAAATCCATACTTTGCTTGCCATTCAAAAGGTCAAGGACTTCAATAAATTTTTTCAGCGATTTCATCATAAACCTTTTTTAAATGACCTTATCCTCTTTAACCCTTATAATACCATGGGGTCACTGGAGACCCCACACGCTCATTGATACTGTATATCTTTAAAACCGTTTTTCCTAAAATTCTACAAAGAAATTGACTCTACAGAAAACAGCGTGTTTTATATTTTGGTAAAGTGTGATTCGTACACCCTTTTTCGTTTTTTTGAAAAATTAAATAACTTACACGTAATACCACTGGGGTCGTCAGCGACCCCCGCTACATAAGGCATTTTACAACTGTTCATAAAAGTTTCTGGAATAACAAGTACTTCGGTCATTTGCTACCTGCTGGGTTTATGAGGAGTATCAATTACCGACATTTTCGTGCCTATTACTTTACCTGCTCGTATTATTGCAAATTCAGAAACAGGCATTCATTCATTGAGAAACTATGGCTGGAACAAGTTCGGTTCGCGACGTTTGCGTAAGTGATAAAGGTGGAGAAGAAACGTTGCTAAAGTGGCTTGAAGAATGTGACAGTGATGATGAGGATTTCGAAAATACTATTGACAAGTCAGATGATGATGGTGAGAAAGATGTTACTGAAGTGCAGTCGAAGTATGACTCCGAAAACGTTTCCGATGCAGAGCCTAACATCGCTGAAAATGACAATCAGCAAAGTAGCTATTACGTGTAAGTAGCTAATTTGTATTTTACAGAGAAAATGTAGAACACTTATTTTTACCGCAGGTCAAGGAATAAACTTGAGAAGTTGTATATAGAGCCACAGAAACAAACAACTAGACGACAACCACGAAGAAGAGGGCCTACTAGATATGCAAACCGAAACTTAGATACAATCTGCAGTAGTTTTCGTCTCTTTTTTAGAGATAATATTATAAACTACGTTGTTCAGTGGACCAATGCAGAAGGCAGGCTCAAACATGGAAACTTGTGGACATATATTACTGCCACGGAGTTTCTACGCTTTATTGGTCTACTAATACTTACAGGAGTTTATAAATCTCATAACGAAGGGATTACAAGTTTGTGGAATGTTGAAGATGGACGTCCTATATTCAACAAAACTATGAGTAGAAATAGGTTTATCAAAATTTCTCAATGTTTGCGTTTTGATAATGCTGCCGCCAGAAGAAAAAAATCGAAATACAGCTAAACTAGCACCGATACGGGCGCTTTTTGAATTATGGCTACCTACACTCCAAGATGCATATATGCCCGATGAAAACATAACGGTTGACGAACAGCTGTTAACGTTTCGAGGTAGGTGTCCCTTCAAACAATACATACCATCTAAGCCAGGAAAATATGGCATAAAGATTTGGCCAGCCTGCGATAGTCAAACTTCCTACGTTTACAATTGCCAGATATACGCTGGTAAAACAGGTGATCAGCGTGAACGCATTCAAGGCAAGCGAGTTGTTTTAGAAATGATAAAGGGATTAGAAAAATCAAAAAGAAATGTGACTACCGATAATTTTTTTACAAGTCTCGAAGTCGCAAGAGAGTTGAAAGAAAAAAATCTAACATTGCTTGGTACGTTACGAAAAAATAAACCAGAGCTTCCTAAGGAAATAGTAGATTCGCATAGAAGAGAACGGTATTCAACTAAGTTCGGCTATCAAGACGATGCTATTATAGTGTCTTACTGCCCGAAAAAAGGAAAAACTGTTACGTTACTCTCAACTGTACACGAAACAGGTGAAGTTTCTGAAGATGACAGGAAGAAACCACTGATAATAATCGACTACAATAGAACTAAATCCGGTGTAGATACCATGGACAATCTTGTTCGAACGTACACCGTAAAGAGACAGACAAGAAGATGGCCTGTTGCAATCTTTTACAATATTATAGACATCAGTGCGGTTAATGCCTACATAATATGGTGTCACCTGAATAAAGACTGGCAAACAAAAAAAGCCTACAAACGGCGACAGTTCCTTCTGCAATTGGGAAAGGAACTAGTGGCTACTGAAACAGAGATAGAAAAACCATTACATTTACAGAAACAATTACAAGAGTTACAAAAGCTAAAACGTGGTAGATGTTGGGAGTGTCCACGAAACTTAGATAGAAAACATTCAAATCGATGCCGCCATTGCAGTCGCTTCTTGTGCAACGATCACCAGACAATCACTTGTTCAGCATGTAAAGCATAAGTAAAATATTTATATTTTTTATCGATATTATTATTTAAAATAAATTACATATAAATATTTTTGAGTATACTATATTACCATAAGTTGTTTAAACAATGTATACTAAGCTTAAAATAAAGGTTTTACATATTAATCATAATTTTATTTAGAAACAGGTTTGGGGTCAATAGTGACCCCAATGGTATTACATGTCCTAAAAAAGTTACGGTATTATAAGGGTTAATTTAAGAGGCCCAAAAGCCTTGTACGATGATTTTTCGGTGAGTTATCGTCGTTCAAAGCAAGAGTTAGTTTTGACTTTCCTTTTTGAAACCAATTTCTTTCCATTTTTTTTCTTACAATAATTAACATTCTCTGATACAAAAATTTGGATTATTGCTAAAAAAAGCATTCTCAACCTCAAAAAATGAAAAATTCATCCTTAGATTGATTCTTAGCAAAAACGACAAATTCAATCATTCCGAACACAATCGACAAAAAACGCAGCGCTTGAAATTTTCAGGGTTATTTTGGGATACTTTGAGGCTGAAAAAAAAACAGTCAACATCCTTAGTCTATCCATAATTTGCAAAGTTATTTCAGTTAAGCGAATATCCCTAAGTACGCAATTTCTTACCTCTTTTTCAATCAACATTTCGAATGTTGAATTTCTCAAAATCAATCAAAAACCAATAAGTACGACTTATAAAAGGTACTTTTCAGTTTATAAAACCATACTTGAATTTTCTGTTCGATCATTATTTCCCGAGCAATTAATTACCAAAGTCAAAACGGACTGTTTTGCTTTGAACGACGATAACTCAACGAAAAATCATGGGGCAAAGCTTTTAGACCGCTCAAATTAAAGAGGATAAAATTATCTAATAAAGCTTTATGATGAAATCACTGAAAAAATTTATTGAAGTCCTTGGACCTTTTGAAAGACAAGCAAAAATGTGGTAAATTATTTGTCCGGTGGTTTTCTTATGGTTATTCAAGAACTGCTGATGGTAAAAATTTTAAACTCAAGACTTGAAAACTAGAAACTTGGAGCTTCAATTTGCTTTTTTTAAAGTTGCTCGGCAACTATTTTCCTCCAAGTTACAGCCCTCTGAAAACCGCCTAAAAATTTAGGATTTCTTTACGTCCCTTAATTTTTGTGCCTAGTGTATTTATGGTATCATTTACTCGCGTTTTAAATACAACCGGGATTTTTAACGCCCAGGATTTATTGCAGAACCGTCCTAGTTGAATTGGAGACAAAACATACACCAACCTATCTTTTGATTTCTGAGACTACACCGAAAAACAACTAATATTTCCCACATCTGTAAGATGCATCCGACCTACTGAATTTAAGAAAAATACAAAAAGGAAGACAAACGCATTTGACGCTGAATCTAAACTAATCGTAAACCATTTTACGGGCCTGCCGTTTTTCTTTTCGATACGACACGGACTGCAGCCAGGTCCGAACACGTCACCGACAAAAAACCCCAATATCGACTCTCCGCGACCGCGGCACCGGAATCCATTACGATATAAAATAAAACCGTACAAAAGAAAGAATCCTTACTGAAGGACCAGATAGCGATGGGAGAGAAAACTCGAGTGCTATCTGGCGCATTGTTCTCGGACAAAAGGGAGCACAAGAGGCTCCCCCGATTGCGGCGCTATGTTGATAGAAACGCTCCTCTCGTCTACATGTAGCCGTGTCATCGACGGTTCGAGTCCTCTTTTTGTTCGCAGTCGTCCGGATCCGAATCGGCGGTACTTGTAGCGTCTTAGAGTACGGCGATCTCGAAAAAAAAAGGGGTTTTACGATTCCATTATTCGAACGGCGGATGGCAGGTAGGAAAAAACGGCGATTAAGTGAAGATGAGGCGGAAGGCTTGCGCCCCTGTTCGATCCGATTAAGTATCACATACGGCCTTCTGCGACGAAACGAGTTTTAGATATTAGACATATGTGCGATGTGAAAGAAAAAACATTATAAATATTTCATTTATTTCAAAGTGATAAATGAAAACGAAGGAAAAATCATTTTTCCCTTTGTTGCATTTATCAAAGAATTACGCTATAGAATACCTAGTGTTATACATAGCTGTATTTTATTATCAGTTTTCGTATTACTCACAACTCAATTTATATAAGACAGAAATTAGGAAATCTGGCAACACCAGCACAACAATTAAGGGATGTAAAAAAATCCTAAATTCTTAGGCGATTTTCAAAGCGCTGTAACATGGAGAGAAATAGTCGCAGAGCAATTAAAAAAAACACAATTGAAGCTCCAAGTTTCTATTTTTCAGATCGTGAGTTCAAAATGTTTTACCATCAGCAGTTTTTGATCATAATAAAAATACCGGAAAAAATGTTTTTCCAGAAAGGTCCACGGATTTCAATAATTTTTTTCAATGATTTGATCGTAAATCTATTTTACAAAGTATTGTAGATACTTTTACCCTCTTTAATTTGAGCAATCTAAAAGCCTTGTACGATGATTTTTCGCTGAATTATCGTCGTTCAAAACAAAAAGGGCAGTTTTGACTTTGGTAATTAATTCCTCGGGAGATAATGATCGTACAGAAAATTCAAGTAGGGTTTTAAAAACTGCAAAGTATTTTTTACAAATCATAGTTATTGGTTTTTGACAAAAAAAAAATCCGTGCGAAAATGTTGATTCAAAAAGAGGTAAAAAATTGTATATTTAGGAATACTCTCTTAACTTGGCATATTTTTGCAAATAATGGATAGACTAAGGATGCTGACTGTTTCTTTTCAACCTTTAGGTATCCCAAAGAAACTGAAAATTTCAAAGATTGTTTCTTCATTGTATTCGGAATTGTCGTTTTGCTAAAAATCAACTAAGAATTTTTCATTTTTTGAGGTTGAAAATGTTTTCAGCAATAATCCATATTTCTTTTATCAAAAAATGTTAATTATTATAAAAATAATGAAAAAATAAACATTTTTTTAAACAAAAAGTCAAAACTAGAATTTTTTTGCTTTGGACGAGAATAACTCAGCGAAAAATCATCGTACAAGGCTCTTATACCGCCCAAATTAAAGAGGATATAATTATCTAAAAAAGCTTTATGATGAAATCACTGAAAAAAATGTCTTGAACTCCGTAAACGTTTTGAAACGTTCGATGGTTTTGTTATAAATCCTAAAAAAATGCTGACGGTAAAACATTTTGATCTTTGAAATATCTGAAAACTAAAAACTTGGTGCTTCAATTTCCTTTTTATAAAATTGCTCCGCGATTATTTTTCTCCAAGTTACAGCCCTTTAAAAACGCCCTAAAAATTTAGGATTTTTACATCCCTTAATTTTTGTGCCCAGAGTATAAATAAATCTTAATTTAAAATTTTTACTTATTTATACAAGGATATATATTAAAACAAATTCAAGCAGGATTCCATGGCCAATTCTTCACCAAGTGAATTTCAATTGAGAGAGTTCGATTGAAGTTCAATTGTTTTACATCGAAATCTGACGTTTGCAGTTAAAAAAAAATATATCATTATAAATTTTAGAATTCTTTTCAAATTTCTATCATTGATTATTAATTCTTTAGGCTGTGTAGGCTGATATTCTATGACCAATATTTACAGAATATCACTCACGAATCACCTCAACACAAGACATGAACTAGGAGATCCGGCAACACTGTACATAGTCTAGATAACTCATACAATAAATTGTCACTATTTCTTAACAGACGGCTGTGAAAATTGCCAGCATAGAAAATTAGAAACAACCGTGAGAGACTTTTATTGCACATTTTCGCAACAAGGAAACCATTCTACAACTTATCCAGAGAACATACAGAAAACTTTGAACTATTTTCCATGGCAACCAATTATGAAATAGACCACCAACACCCAGTTTGGTGTTATTTTAATAACACCAAACAAACAGTAACGTTACCAAAATAGAAAAAAACCATATTATTAGATATTTATACTAAATTTTACAACTTTACTTTGTCGTTCCAGAACGCTACGTACAGAAAAATGCACAGAACAAGGAAGAAATCGTACAGAATCGACAAATATACAAAGAAGTCTCTACTAAACAGACCATCGTAACTTGCGCTCATCGAGAAACACTCTGTATACGAAAAATCCGTCGAAACGGCGACGTCGCCGATTAAAAAAATGATCGCAATCGAACCCTCCATCTAATTACCTCGTCGCAGCGGGCATAGTATGACATATTAGGACGCTATCGCGAAGGGTGGTCCTCCCGGAGGGTAGGTGCACCCCTTCGCTGTCGCCTAGCAACGCGGCCGCCCCAGGGCCGTTGCCTAGTAACACCCAGGTGTCGCTAGGTCCAATCAACACAGGGCATCTCAAGATCAATGTTTACAGAGTGGCTGGATGTCCTGGACCAGGATGAGAATATATATATGTGTATGTGTGTTCGTGTGTGTGTGTGTGTGTGCAATTTGTCGCATAGATTGCGGACGGGGATGGAGGGACGCGCGTCTATCCGACTGGGCTATGATTTTTTTATTCGCATCATCGCATCATCAAGATATCGTATATTACTTAACAAGTAATGGACTGGCGAATATACATATTCTTAAAAGCTTCAAAACCAATTTTCTCGCAACGTAGGATACGCAATTTTCGTTTGCTCAATGAGAAACACTAAATAATAAATAACACACAATAAAGATATTTTCGTTACTATTACTGGTCGACTATAATTCAATATAATTTACTGGATAAGTAGCTGTTTTTTTTAATATTCACAATAGAAAGTATTTACCAAAATTTAATACTAATAGTGTGGGAGAGAAGTATCACCAGTAGAAATAATTTAAAAAAGGCTGTGCCAATCGAAATATTACCTGACTTCGATAAAAAAAGTCTGCTGACTTTAATTTAAAACGTTTATTTTATACTAAAACCCAAGACCTTCAAAATTTGGACAAATATATATAAAAGACAGAGAAACAACAAATATATTTTTAACTACATAAGAAAAAACTAAATTAGTCCACAAGATTTTACATTAGATTAAATAAATCGCAAAGTAACAGCTAATTCTTCAAAATTAACCCAAACATTTGTTTAATAATTTTAAAAATAATTCAGTTTATTTTTTGCAAAACTAAGTTTGTTTCCTGTCCTACCAGTAGATGGTAACAAAAAGGGGTCGAAAGCATATCCCTGAGGGACACCTCATTAAATCAAGCGTAATATTTGGAGTTGTAGATCCATAAACGGTAATTAAAATGACCCAAAACAGGTCCTCGAGATAATTCCTTAAATATGGCTCGTCATTGTTTGTCATTTTGGCGTTCTGGAGTCATAACCAGCAATAAGAAAGGACCTAAAACACACCCCTGAAGTACCTGTTTGCCTTGATCCACAAACGATAATTAAAAGGATACAAAATAGATTATTGAAATACTTCCTTAAATTTAAAGTGTTATTTTGAGTTTAGGAATCATAAACAGTAACGAAGAAGGACCTAACACATATCCTTGTGGCATCTCATTAAGTCAGGGGTGATATTTTGAGTTCTGGATCCATAAACGATAATGAAAGGGGTACAAAATAGATTATTAAAATACTTCCTTAAATGTGGAGTGTTATTTTGAGTTTAGGAATCATAAACAGTAACAAAGAAGGACCAAAACATATCCCTGTGGCACCTCATTAAATCGGGGTGATATTCTGAGTTCTGGATCCATAAACGATAATGAAAAGGGTACAAAATAGGGTATTGAAATACTTTCTCAAATGTGAAGTGTTATTTTGAGTTTAGGAGTAATAAGCAGTACTAAGAGAAGGCCCAAAACATATCCCTGTGGCACCTCATTAAATCAGGGGTTATATTTTGAGTTCTGGATCCATAAACGGCAATGAAAAGGGTACAAAAAAGAATATCGAGATATTTCCTTAAATGCCCAGTGTTATTTTAAGTTTAGGAGTCATAAGCAGTAATGTAAAAGGACCCAAAATATATCCCCGTGAAACTTTATTAAATCAGGGGTGATATTTCAATAAATGGTAATTAAAAGAGGTCAAAACAGAATCTAGAGACACCTCCTTAAATGTGGCACTATATTTTAAGTTCTGGATCCATTAGAAGGGTCCGAAATATATGTTTGAGGTACCTCCTTAAATGTGAAACATTATTTTGAACTTTGGGTCCATGAATGATAATAGAGAAGGGTCTAAAATATATCCCTGACGTATCACGTCAGGATATCAAGTAAATGAGACTTATAACTTTGAACCCATAAGTTATGATAAAAAAAGGACTCAAAATGTATCCCAGAGGTACCTCTTTAAATCAGGCGTGATATTTTGAGTTTTGGACCCATTAATGATAATAAAATAAGACTTCTGAGGAAACAGATCTTTGAGGCGCCTTCTTAAATGTGCCACATTTTGAGATCTAGATCCATCAAGAGTAATAAAAAAGGATCCAAAATAGATCCTTGAGGTACTTCCTTAAATGTGGCACGATATTTTAACTTCTAAACGCATAAAAAGTGGCCAACATTGATCACCGAGGTACCTCTTTAAACATAGCCGATATTTTGAATTCTGGATCCATCAATTGTAATAAAAAATGGTCTAAAATAGATCCTTGAGGTACCTCCTTAAATGTGGCACGATATACTAACTTCTAAACGTATAAAAAACGGCCAATATTGAACCCCGAGGTACCTCTTTAAACATGGCCGATGTTTTGAATCCTGGATCCATCAACAGTAATAATAAATGGTCTAAAATAGATCCTTGAGGTACCTCCTTAAATGTGGCACGATATGCTAACTTCTAAACGTATAAAAAACGGCCAATATTGAACCCCGAGGTACCTCTTTAAACATGGCCGATGTTTTGAATCCTGGATCCATCAACAGTAATAATAAATGGTCTAAAATAGATCCTTGAGGTACCTCCTTAAATGTGGCACGATATTTTAACTTCTAAACGCATAAAAAAGGGCCAAAATTGATCCTCGAAGTACCTCTTTAAACATGGCCGATATTTTGATTCCTAAACCTATAAATTGTAATAAAAAAGGCCAAAATATATCCTCGAGGTACCTCTTTAAATATGGTTGATCTTGAATCAAATTACAGTAATCGAAATAACCAGTATAGAGAGAAATTAATGTTTATATGCTTCATGCAATATCACAAAATAATTACTTATAAATAAATATTTACTTATAAACGAATAATCTTTGTTTAATTTTAGTTTTAATGCAGTTTCTAACTACTTTTATCCCTGAAATTAATACACGGTTTTAAGAGAAGTGTTAATAAATAATTTCACACAAACATTTTGCTACATGCAGAGTTCTTTGTTTAATAATTTTAAAAATTGTTTTTAATTAATTATTCTATAAAACTGTAATTTTTTTGTCCCTCGGTAGAAACAAAAAAGGATTTTATTTATAGAATATGCCTTGGCATATTCTTATATCCAGGTTATACAGTTGTTATCCTTTAAACTGATTAAAAAAATCTACTATTCAACAATTACAAAGTCTTTAATTTACTAATTATTTAATCTAAGACTAGCATTTATTTGCAGATGACAATTTTTAAGCTACGTATAACCTTCAACACCCTGTATGTCAGAGCATACTTTAATATAAAGCTTTAAAATGCATTTTTGTATGCTTTATAATATAAACACCACTATATTTGTAAAATAAAAGTCTGACAGTATTATTTCTGTTGAATTTGCACTAAATACTAACAAATTACGTTATATAAATACATATAACCGTGCATTATATATAAATAAAATATGAATGAATCGTTATATTTATTATATAAGTTATATAAATAAATATAACCATTTATTCAACAAAACAAGTGTCTGCAAGAAGAATTTCATCAAAATGGACAAGATAAACTCTCAAAAATATAATTTTTCACAACATTAATTAACAATACCCAAAAGTTCTATTGTGATTAAAATATCTTCTTACAGACAATGACACAGCATAAGCACAATAAGAAATACTTTTAATTCACTTACTACTTGTTGATACAGCAAAATCTAATCTGTTGACCAGCCCAATCTACTTCCACCTGAAATTAAATAAGTACTATTCAAAACCTGCTTGGCCTAACACAGCCACCAGACAAAGACTCTAGAAGAAATAGTTTCCAAACTGATGTATCAATAGTTTCACACATCCATAGGAAACTGAATAAATATGAGACTGCTTAAAGGACACATAATATCTCATATCACATCATAGTAGACATGAAACTTTGCCATATCATGAATTTACCTACCATTTGCTGTGTCTTGCTTAAAATAGCAGCTTGTTGCACTAGACACTAGATATACCACCACCACCACCTGAAATTAAATAAAGATTATCAAGGCTTGTTTGACTTCACACAATCTCCATAAAAAGCTCTAGAAAGAATATTTTTATAGTTTTTTACACCGCCTATTGTTGTAATGTATCAAAATTATTTTACAAACAAGTTCATTGCCAACTAATAAGTTGCGATACTACCTATGAGTTGTAACCATACTTGATTACGTATTTTTTCATTAAAATACCTAGTTTGCAAAGAAATTACAATGCATTAGCGTTAAATACGTTGCATACAAGGATTTTACTGTTTAAATCACGCAGTGTAGACAAAAAGTCAGTAGTTTTGATATAGAAATTGATCACGAAAATTCAATGTGCTACATACTGTTCGCTTCACCAATAACACACCTTATCATCGAACAATTCTCCTAAGTATGATTTTTTCTAGTAAACACTCTATTTAATCTAATAATTACTAAATTACATTTACATTTCGCAAATGACACACGAATTTGAAATGGCGACTGCAGCGCTCTAATACCAACACTACTTTTTAAATGTTAGGTTACGTTGCCAACCCACAAAAAGATGTAACACACACAAGAAGACTAGAGAACTACTCTCTAGTCTTCTTGAACACACCTAAAAAAAATACTCTGGTCTCTGCGGCTTGCAGTTTAGAAATTAGGAAGAATTATATGCGGGCAACTCGTCAAAGTTAAAAATAAATGAAACTATGTAGTTGGAATCATGGAACATAATTTAGAGATGTCTGGGCATGGCCTACTGGGTAGACGATAGAAATTTGAAGGTGTAGGAAATTGAAATTTAATTTTGTGGCAGAAAATAAGGCGTATATTAACCATACATATGTGAAAAAAAATAAGCTGGGCTTAAATTTTATTACTTATGCAACTGGATTTACAGAGTTGGGGCATGTGACTTGCCTATATACGAATTTATTAGTCAAACACCATATTACATAAAGATTTTTATACAAATGTACAATAGAACACGATATATTACTTAACGGATTCATTCTTTTAAATTTTTAATAACAATACGTAACAATTTTAATAACTTTTCTTTATCACAGTTATCTTCAATCTATTCTGCTCTATGGTTACAAAGTTGGCAGCCCTGCAATACTCCGTCGTCCATTTGCATCTGAATGTGCCGCATGTGTTTTTGACTTATAATTCAGAATAATTGTGATAGATCCGCTTGGAAATGGCCCAAAGTAAGCTCAACGACTTGGCTGGAAAGTTCGGCAAAGGCGGCCCTCCTGGACTCGGCCTGGGCCTCAAACTTCTCGCTGTCGGGGGTGTCGCGGCCTACGGCATTTCCCAGTCTATGTACACAGGTAAAAACGGCTTAAAAACAATAAAGTACAGAGTAAAAGTCAAAATACGATTTTATAGAAATAAAATCGGTGCTATTGTTTTTGTATAATACAAAAATTTCAATATTGTGAAACTTCTAGGCAATTAAGCTTTGTTTGTTTAATTAATATTACATAAATTTACTTACCTTCGAACTATGGTTTCACGAGGCAATAAACTATTTGTAACTTACAGTGGAAGGTGGTCACAGGGCTATAATGTTCAACAGAATAGGGGGCGTACAACAGGACTTATACACCGAAGGCCTACACTTCCGAATCCCCTGGTTTCAGTATCCGATAATCTACGATATCCGGTAAAACTTAAGGAACACCAAACTTGTTGGAACCGCCTAACCGATTTAATTCCAGCTCTAAACCGAGGAAAATCTCCTCCCCAACGGGCTCCAAAGACTTGCAGATGGTCAACATCTCACTTCGCGTCTTAGCCAGGCCCAACGCCTCGCAACTACCCACGGTATACCGCCAATTAGGTTTAGACTACGACGAGAAAGTCCTCCCGTCGATATGTAACGAAGTCCTGAAGTCTGTCGTGGCAAAATTCAACGCCGCCCAGCTCATAACGCAAAGGCAGCAGGTCAGAAGGAGACGGTTACGTCGCCAGAAAATAATTTAGGTCGTTTCAGGTGTCGCTGCTGGTGAGGAGAGAGTTAATAGAACGCGCCCAAGATTTCAATATAATCTTAGATGATGTTTCCATAACGGACCTATCGTTTGGGAAGGAGTACGCCGCTGCTGTGGAGGCAAAACAAATAGCTCAACAGGAGGCCCAACGGGCCGCTTTCGTGGTCGAAAGGGCCAAACAGGAGAAGCAACAGAAGATAGTGCAGGCGGAGGGAGAGGCCGAGGCTGCTAAAATGATATCCTTTAGGAAAAAATTGCGGTCACATTGAAATTAAATTAAAAGAGATTCAAATCGTTTTCCTTACATTTAAAAAATACTATGCCAAAGTAAAATTTAGTAAGTACCACGTAATCGTTGCGACATAAATGTTAATAGCGTAATTTGAGCGATACAGTGTCTTAGAACGCTTCGTGCCGTTCTTATTTCCATATACTTTGCTCGTAGATTTTTGCCATAGGTAATTTAGAAGGAGTTGTGGCGTTCCTAACGTTATTTTTGAGGTATTACTATTAACAAAATAGGCGTTACATTTGAACTACCGTAACGTAAAGTCGATAGTTTTTCTTAACTAATGCTTACTTAGGTGAGGCGATCGGGAGAAACCCAGGGTACTTGAAGCTGAGGAAAATCAGGGCGGCACAGAACATTTCCAGGACGGTAAGTACAAATCGGTTTTTACAGGGTGTCCTCGACAAATTATCTTTTTGTAAACTTTTTAGCTGTTTTCATCCCATTCTTAAGTGGTAACAAATTCCCATGTGTAAAATTAAATTATAAATTGTATTACCCAAATAAATAACTTTGTTAGTTGTTATATTTATCGTTATAACAATTTTTTACTGCTTAATTTAATTTAGTGATGCGGTGTAGGCAAAAAATTCAGTACTTTAAATAAAATTATGATATTCACTAGAATGTTGCAAACCTTCTAATGAAAACAATATGAGTTGCAAAACTAATAATATATTTCTTGAAAAGTTCTGATTTTTCCCATGACTTTCAAGTCCAATATTTTTGGAGCTCCCTGTACATACATATTGCAAAATAAAATTTGATAAAAAGAGCTGTAGATCATAAAAGAAAGTATTTTATACTGTTAAGCTAAAGAAACTGTATACCAGGTGTGCACCAAAGTCATGGACAAAGTACTGGGGAAAAATTCCATCGAATGTGGGAAAAGTGATTTTTTTTCTTTTCGCAGATCGCCAACTCGCAAAACCGTGTCTACCTCAGCGGCAACGGTCTGATGTTGAATATATCTGACAAGGAGTTCGACGATCAGTCCGAGAAGTTAAAAAGTAAGCACTAACGATCTTAAAGATGTTTTTTCTATTAAAAGAAATTAGGGATAAATCTGCCGCTACGCGGGGAATATTTCTTGTGCCTGGATTTTTACTTTAGGGGTGCGATGAAGTAGTCGTAAATTTACTTTTATATTTTAGCGTTTTTTATTGTTACTTAATTTTTTTCTCCGGATATTACAATTGTAATTACCTGTAAATATTCACTGTTAATAAATTTCTTGATTAAACGACATGTGGATTTTCATTTTTCTTCGGTTAAAGCCTGTGTTTCGTTTTCCTTGGTCGACATTGAATTGTTTCTAACGAAAGTTAACCGTTGAAGCATGTTTGTTAATTTTCATTGTTTTTTTAGGTGAAAGCGACTATGAGTCGATACCAAGTAAAGGCCGAAACACAATTTTAACCTTGTCGCAATTCGCAGCCGACAGAATCTCGCCCAAAAATTTTCATTAGATACATGATAATTGTGTGAAGATGTAATTTAAGTTTTAAAATATATTTTTTACTAACGCTGGATTTGGTTTCATTCAATACAGAGTTCTAACAGTTAAGTTTGTAAGTTAAATAAACTAAAAACCGTTCTTTTTCCCTCCTTAATGCAATTGAAATTAAAATACAAGCCTCGAAAGCATATAATTGAACAGAATTCCAAGAATCACGTGTAAAAATCTGTGAGAAATATGTTTAAAATTATTACCGCCTGTGCATTAATACCATCAAAATTTTCACCCATACATGGCATTTGCTCAAAAAAGGGGGGCATGCAATACATAAGTAACAATTAAATGCACAATTTCATATTATTTAAGTAAAAAACTTACCTGCGATGTGACGCCATTTCGCAACAAATAAACAACAATTACTAGCTTTGAAAACAAAAGAATGCGCGGCGTTTCCAAAGTTGTCCACTGCAATAGAAATTAAATCTATGACAGTTCTGAAGAATTACAGTTAGATTTAACTCAACTGTACCAAATGAGTTATTCGGACACCCCGTTTGAGTAAACCATTTACATAAACGGAATAAAAAATAGCGAATTATTAAATTTTACAAATCAAATGATACGCCGAATCGACGACATCTGTGGGTGAAATCGAGAACCTACCCATTTAGTAGTTATCCGTACAACAACAAAATATTTAAAAGTTCAGTAATTAAAATTAAATGCACCATACAACAACAGTTATAAAAAACGTTAAATAATTAATACGCCCATAGAAAATGTCGACTTTAGGATATTGTATATCTCCCAGCGTCTATAACCAACAATTAGACAAACTTGTTCGTATTCTATGTGTTGACTAATATTTTTGTCAGCACGAATCGTGAAATACATAATACTTATAAATAACACAAAATATAATAAATATTTAAGAGATAATTGTTAATTTAAGTAAAAAATCTCACCTGCTCGCGACAGTCTTCAACAATTAACCAAAATGGCTCGCCGTCTAAAAACAAAATACGGCGCGCTGTTGATTTGCGATTTCATAGACGACTATCTTATAAGTTCAGCGTAGATTGTGTTGGTTTAAAATATTTTAAGCCAAATTTAACTCAATTGTACCAAATTTGTTATTCAGACACCCGGTTTGAGTAAATTATTTACATAAACGTCATAAAAAATAGCGAATATTTAAATTTTAGAAATTAAATGATACACCAAATCCAGCGACATCTATGGGTGAAAACGAGAACCTGTCCATTTAGTACGTTATCCATACAAGAAAGAAACATATTTAAAAGTTCAGTAATTAAAATGAAATGTACCACACAGTAACAATTATAAAAACGATAAATAATTAATACGCCCGTAGGAAATGCCGCCATTCGGGAATTTCATATCTCTCATCGTATATAACCAACAATTAGTACAAACTCATTCGTATTCTATGTGCGGGACAATATTTTTGTCAGTACGAATTGTGAAATACAAAATAATTACTAATAACACAAAATATAATAAATATCTAAGATATATTTGTTATTTTTAGGAAAAAATCTCACCTGCTAACGGCAGTCTTCAACAATTAACCAAAATGGCTCGACGTTTAAAAACAAGAGACGGCGCGCTCTCAATTTGCGATTTCATAGACGACTATCCATAAGCTCAGCATAGATTTCGTTAGTTTAAAATATTTTAAGCCACATTTACTGGGTGAGTCAAAGAACTGCAGGCGTAAATTTAATTTTGAATAATTTAATCGATGTCGACATGACATTAAAACCAGTACATTTTAAATTCATTTCAAATCGTTAGTGTCATACAACCAGACATACGAGGATATTCTGACGATCGTATAAAACACATACGTCTCGATGGTACCGATTATTCAGAGGTAGCGAAAGAAGTGGGAAAACGCAATCCCCGGAATTTCTACCGTACCACGCAGGTAGCAGCAGCGTACCAGATTCCGTTCGTTCCTCTTTTTTATAACTGTTTATGACATTTACCTCACCTACGAATTTCGCGAAGGTTACAAAAGAACCTGTGGGGGCTGATTATATGATCGCAAATGCTTCTTTAGCATCAGACAACTCCCGTGTCGCCCAGAAATAGTACCAAAGCAAGTTACCAACGATATATAGGTGAGTTAACAGTTAAATAATTTATTTGTTAGTATATTACCATCGATTTCACCTTAGCTCGACTGATTTATTACAAATGAGAAAGTGAAAGTCAAATATATTAGTGAATGGTAAAAATTGTCAGTAAATTACATACATACGTAGACTATTCGCGCTATTAAATATTATATAAACGTTAACAGAGTCATCGAAGAGTTATAGAATAGTTAAAAATATAGAACAGTGCCTAAAAAAATTAGATGAATTGTAACACATTACCATATATGGGTAGATGACTGGCTGTTATTGAGCATTTCTTTCAGATATGAGAACGGCAGTGATTCTCTGTATAACTGCCCTTGTGGCCAGCGTTTTCGCTGTTAAAGACATGACGAGGAAGAGCATAGTCTTCGACAAGAACACACCGGACGTATTTTATTGCCCCATACACAAACCAACGTCAATGGATAAGCTCATAGTAAAGTAAGTAGAGTTTTACCAGCACTAATGTCGTTGTAACCCTCAATTTTGTTAGGGCCAGGCCTCTGAAGAAACTCTGCGAGTTTGAGGGCAATCCACTGCCTGAAGATTACAAGAGCGACTGTTACCAAGACGTAGACGAGTCCGCTTACGCTTGCAAGGAAAAATACAGGATAATGGTGAGTTTGGCAAGTTTTATGAGCGATAGGCTTTAAGCAACGCGATGGCTATTGGGGAAATAATCGATGATTAACTGAAAATTATGAAATACGCTACGCAGCACAATATTTTTATTGTAAAGGAGAGAATTGTGTGTGACCTTGGTATTGTTTGCAACTTAAACAACTAGCCATGTAGCACCTATTAAAAGGTGATTTAAGAGGTTGCATAGCTTCCTGGCATTACTGTTTGAATCACATCTTCACTCATTTAGTCATTATTATTTTAATGCCACCGACCTTGTGGTAGCTCATCACCTACTGGGTGAGCAAAAAAATATATAAAATTCTTCATCACAACATACTTTGTTTTGATAAATATGAGAACTTTTGTTAGTTTTCTTTAACTTCAGTATAGACAGGTTTAATTTTTACCCTGTATTATTATATAGCACCTAAAATTAAAAAAAAAAACCGTTCATATATTTTATGACATTATCACAAAAATAGTAGGTATTATGTTGGCTATTGAATACTATATAATATCCTTAGAAAAAGGTTTTTATTTTCACCTTGTATTATCATAGAGGGTGATATACATTCTCCTGGTTTTTACACATTCAAAAATATTCTGTTGCACAAAAATCGCAGGGTGACCAATTTATAATACATGATTGTAATTTTTTTACAGAAAAGACTCAAAAAGGCTTCAGCTGATGATTAACGGGGCCAGAAAAAATAATTCACAGTAACCTAACCCAGCTTTGGTACACTGCCTTAATTCTAGGTTAAAATTTGGGGAAATTAACAATTTTTTTAGCTGTTTTTGCATGCTTTTAGTATTAATAAAAAATTAGAATAGTTGAAGCATAGCGAAAATTGTTAAAAATAGTGACTAACGGGAAGAAATAAGACAGACCAGCTACGTTTCGCTACATTTTGCATACATATGTTACCAATAAGTCTCTCTTATCTTTTTCTATAAACAAATAACAAAACTTGGGTTAAAATTGATTTTTTTTTCATTCGACGCTTCAACGTAACGCAGCTGTGCGTTACCACTACGAAGCCTTGAATGAAATAGGTGTGGTTATATAGTTTTAATGGTATACATAACTAAATAATTGTAATAAGTATATTATAGCGTATTTAAAGTATATATTTCTACTTGTATATTAATAAAGCTTAACCGTCCTTTACACATCTATTTTTTTACACTAGACAACGCTGATTCTCCACGTTTAATTTTTCCTAAAACCGTAATTCTCACTTGCCTTGCATGTCACTGTTATAAAATTTCTCTCGAAAAATTAACAAAGACCCGCCAACAACAAACTCATAGTGGAGGCCGTCATGTAAATCCGAGGGTACGTAACACGATCTACATTTGTCATTGAAATAATATCAAAATTATAACATACATTTTACCTACACTAGGAAAAAAAATTAAACCCGTACATTTTTGTCTTTGTTAACCCCCCTCCCTGTATGTACCATATTTCTGTCGTTTCTAGATGAGAATGCACCCCCCTGGCTCCGACGATGAATACGATGGCTCAAGGATGGCCCGTTTCATCGACGTCGACAAAGAATATTACGTCATGAAATTAGATGACAAAAAAAGCACTACCAAAGTTCATTTACCCAACAGGCTTGGATGAATCTATATATGTCCCCTTTCACCCACACTCAACAGCCATTTTAATACTTTAAAAAATGTTCTAATAGTGTGTACACTAGAAGAGCCCCACCTCGTTCGAATAGACACTAAATATCGTGACAAAAATCGCAGAGAAGTGTGTCGTTAACGTTTACCATTTAAGTTAATACCCTCAGCTTTTGTATATAATAAATATGTCTAATAATAAATTATTACATCTATAAAAGCCAGTTTAATTTTGCCCTTTTTTTATTCAATATCTTCGAGTTCGATCAACTGTCTTTTGTTTTTCAATATTTCCCTACCACAGTCTAACTACAACTCAAGAACATCAATTATTCACCACCTGTCTTCTAATTCGCTAATTTTGCATACTTTCTACATCCGATGCCTACTGGACATTTGACCTACTCTTATGACAATAGCCTCATTACTTAGGTGATGTATAGGAAAATGGCAATTCTTAAATAGTAATTTCATGACTATATAGGAAGTGTGTATTTGAATATAACGCCATGGTACAAAATAACAAAACAACATCTAAACGTTTTATTCAACAAAATATAATTAATACAAAACCATATACATACAAGTAGTGTTGCCCAGTAAATGGGCAGTACTAGAATTAATTTCATACTAGTTTACATTTTAAACATTATTGATAAAATAAAATTAAGCTATACAGCATCGCCGGGGGTAAAACTGTTCGGGGCGGTTTTACCTCCTACGATACGCAATAATTGGAATAATTAATAGATAATGAAATACCTAAATTCAATAAATATACACAACAGCTATTGGTGTTGCAATAATTTATATAAAAAAGACCGACATCCATCGTGGTGTATGATCGCTAAAAAATATTTGGTGTACGTTCCGGCCCAAATAACTCGTTCGAGCTCATTAAAAGCACAATAGAGCACAACGTACGCCTAAGGATGGTTTTAGACAGAGCCACCCATCTTTGAGACTAAGTGATTACAAAGGGGCGAGGTGTGGCGCCATCTATGGTACCCATTTGTAATTACCAACAAGTTTGTCACCTTAAGCCTACAGGTTTTTACAAAAAAAAAAAAAAAAGCAATGCAAGTGATAACCACAAAAGACTAAAGTATATATTGTTATAAAAATTACTAAAAAAAAAAAGGGTAACATCTACCAAATAGTTACTTTTTTAAAACGCTTTTCTTACTAACAGAAACACTTGGTTTAAGGTTGATATATTTTTACAGTGTGTGCCAAAGAATATCCGGTGATTAACACCAAATCTGCATCACCATAAGTTTTTCCTTAAACAAACCATGACACGGCGCTAGTTATCTGGGCGTGACGGGCCCCAAATCAGATACATTTAATTTTCCCTATCGGTATACCGCTATAAAACCGTTTTAATTACCGTAAACAAATGAAAGGGTTCCCAAGGCAAAGAAAATAGTACCTTGCGAACCGAGTCTCCTTCACCGAGCCCCAGGCTCTTGAGGGGCACGACATGGTGTCCTAACATGTCCCAGACTAAAACTCGCGTTATAATAAAAAAAACATCAGGAGACTTTTTGCCTACTCTCGCTATCGCCCCGGCTCCGCTACTGCAACACCAGCCCTATATTACACGGCAACATGCTGGGGCACTTCCAGTTGTACAGGTAGTACTGCAGTTTCCCATCCCCGATGCCGAACTTCAGCTGTTCCAAGAACTCGCCGTTGTCCATCAGGTCGAGGGCGTTGAACACGTCGAAACTCAGCTGCTTGGCCGAGATTAAGGCGTCTGTCATGAGGGTGATCCATGGCGTGTTCCCGGACACGTTATAGAAGGAGTAGGCGGCCTTGAGGTTCTTGTGCACCGGATGGTGCATCACTGTCGAGGGCAGAGTGTAATAACTGACAAAATCGGTTAATGTGCCATTCTCCTCCTCCACTACAAAACTGTCTATTATGTTGGGCCGCGGGAGGAACCAGTGAACGAAGTCCTCCTCGGTGAAGAGCGGGGCAAGGTCGAAGCGCGACAAGTACTGGAATGGATTTAGAAAAGAGAATTCAAGCTGCGAATAATCTGAGTTAACAGTTACAAAAACCGTTGCTCTAATTTTAGTATTAAAAAAACATTTTACTTAACCATGTGGCCTAAATTAAAGAAAAGTAGGCTTTTGTTGATGCTTTTTTGATTTATTTTTCATAAATCAGTTTTAAAAATAGTGTCAGAAATTATTTGTAACCCATTTCACACTCAAAACATCAACCTAGGAATTTAAATTCTCCCACATCCACAACAAACTATTTTTAATCTTGTCAGTTTTCTCTTGGACACCTACTGTACATTTCACCTACTCTCTTCTGCTGAAGTATCTTTAATATTTAACACAGCAATGAAGAACATAATTTAATTTTGAAATTTAAAAGCTAGTTTACAATCCGAATGAAACATCAGTCAAATACATTTTCAGGATAAAAATTAAGTCACAAAGTCAAGACCTAAAAACGAACCTACAACAACTCACCTTGGTCATTAGCTTGTGCGCTTGTGGGACGTCAGCGATCGTCATCTTCCTGAACCCGGGTGTCTTGGGTTTGTCCGGCAACTTGTACAACTTCAACGTCCTCTGCATTGTCATGTTCCTCGACAGATGCGAGAACTTAACCTCGATCAGTTTCTTGGGGTTCAGCGACCTGTGCCAGTAGGTGCACGTGCTGACA
This sequence comes from Rosalia funebris, assembly GCA_037954035.1. Lineage (NCBI taxonomy): Eukaryota > Metazoa > Arthropoda > Insecta > Coleoptera > Cerambycidae > Rosalia > Rosalia funebris. The sequence goes on along the minus strand of JAZFAV010000003.1, from coordinate 27,619,048 downwards.
GGCTTCGGTAGGACTATGCCCGCCGTGTACACCGCTTGGAATAGGCCGCTGAGGTGCACCCTCCGGGTTATCTCCCGAATCAGAACGGGCGCCACCCGCTTCGAGCGGAGTTTCTTGTGGACGCAGAGGAAGTTGATTTCCACCATGCGTTGCATCCTTCAACCGAAAAATATACCGTCAACAAACCGGCAGTAAAAAAACACACACAACAAATAGAAACAAAAATACCGTGAACATTCTTATAACCATACTAGTACTCACTTTTGGTAAATATTCAGTGTAGCAGGTATGGCCGATATGAACCCGACCAAACGTCGACTTTTCACCACCCTCACCCCGCAATGCCACTCTTTCTTCCACCCAGGCGGTTGTAGGGCCCTAAACATCATTTATTAAAAAACACATTCAACTATACACCCCCAAGACACCTACCATTTTAAAAACTCTGGCTGATAGTCAAAACGGAACATACAATCGTCGTCTTCTACGTAATTCTCGTTAAGAAGCGTATATAATTCTTTAAGAACTAGGGGCTCATCTAGATTCAACGTATCCCATATAAATCCGTCCGGCAAGCTGTAAGGCTCAGCTCTGATATCGGACAGATCCTTGTCGGGCTCTATTGCCTCGTTCACAGTTATTTTTTCATCTAACAAACATATCGATGTAGTTGATACAAAAATAGTGTAAACCCAAGCATTACTTACCCATTCTAGGTACTGGTTGCGTGTTCCAAAACTGGTACGACTTTTTCAACGCTTCTTCGGGCGTTTTTGCAGGCTTTTGCGACAGCGAGAACACCTCCATCGCGGCCTTCAAGTCTTTGATAGAAATTGTACTAATAGGACTCGATAAGTTAGAGAGTAAGTTGCTTTCATCCTGCGCGACCTCCGTGTGGTTTTCGTCTTTGTTTTCGTGGTGTTTCTTTTTGTGTTTGTTCCGCTTTTTGGAGCTGGAAATGAGGTTATGTTTCGTATGACTAGGCATTTCCGCACCACCCTTAATTAATTTTTCGCAAATAGCGAGTATATTACTTTACGGCTAGTTGAGGCTATTAAATAAACGGGTAAAATATCGATTTGGTAAGATTTACCGTCGAAATGAAGCCATATTTGAAATTATTTTTTTGAGAAGTTATCGCGTACTTTTTTTTTCCAAAAATCAAACCGATTAATTTAAACAGAATCTACCTTTTTGTTGTCAGTATGCCTTCGTTATTGCCATCTACTACATTAATATTATCCGGCACTTTTTTCTCGCCCTTTTCCGACATTTTGACAGACGTCCTTTGACAGGGAAGAAGAAGAAGAGCTCACTTTGCATAGTGCGTTTGTCTTACACGACTCACAGATCCTTCGAAGTATAGAATGGAATTCGTAATAAATGCCAAATAAATGCGTTTATGTAAATGTATATAAATAATAAATACATAAATAAATATACATCGAAAATACGATAAATATTCATCGAGTCTACAACATAGGCGGGTAATTATCGTATTCTATAAATGTGTTTGTAACAATGTCATTAATATCTAGTTCGAGCAAGCGAGCTAGGAGCAGTATTGAGTGTCATTATACGCTGAAGACCACGCGCTGAAGGTGAAATTCAATGGGGAAGTTCAGCACGTACTAAGCATTGGTATGTTTGTCTTCGTGTCTATCTATAAACAGCCCTCCTCAGTCTATAGTTTTAGGGAAAGGAAATCGATCTCTACCTGTCCAACTATAAATACAAAAATAAATACTTGACTAATAAACATTTTTTCACCGAATATTTACATAGAATAGTTTAAATGAGATTAATGAAGCTTCAAATCGTAGAGAATACCTTAAATGGAATGCTCACAGCCCTCAAACAATGATCGTTTAATTAAAGTAATAGCAAATTCGTATGTCATGTTTCTGATGTGGGTACAAAAGCATGCTACAATTTATATTTCTCAGAATAAATATGACTAGTATTTGAGCACACAACTGAAGTGATCCGATCACTTCCGGAAAGGTAAAACTAGTGCCGGTAATGCAGAAATTGAGAATTAAACTCGCTTTGGCAGCGCAGCCGCAATTCTTACAGTAATTCAAAAAACATTTAGAATCTGGATCAAGTATGTGCGTTTATTTCTCGGTATTTGCTGTTTTTTTAACTCGCTAAGCGTGATTTGTTGTATTTAGTGTCGCATGAAGAAAAGGAACTTTGGAAAAAAGGAAGACATGTAAGTAATGTTTTATTATAACCTGAATAAAATACAAAATAAGGATGACAAAATTGCCCCAACACTACGAGACAATTACTAAGCGGAACCAATTAAATTGATCAACTGAAATGCGGCAGATGTTCGGGGATTAACTTTAATAGTTGTCTTTTTCTCTATTTCTATCGCGTCTCTGCCTTTCCCAGTTCTGATTATTACTACCACGGTAATTCTGACGGTCGCCTCTGAAGTTGCCCTAAAAAACACGATTAACGTTTAAAAAACGTTTTCCTTTTCTCAATCGAAGACATACCTGATTCGCGCCTCTCAAGAAGAAGTTGCCTTGTTTCGTCTCTAAAATCCTTTCGTTGGAGTCCACAAAGTTGTTTATTTTGTCTGCCAGCTGCAGGGCGAGGGACTGCAGGCGCGAGGGCTCGCTCCTGTGCATCACGACAGTCTGCGTGGGGTCGTCCAGAGAGGCCTGAGAGAAATTTGCGGTTAGATTTTACGTACACTATGCCTTTACATTCATAAAAACTCACCATCAGCTCCTCGTTGATGATCATCTTGGAAATAATGGAATGCACGACGGGCTTCTTCAACTCGAACATCTCCGCCAACGTGGACATGGAAATCGAATCGTACACGTGCGAGTACGTGAACAAATACGTCCGCAACGACTCCTCCTTGATGAGCCTAGTCAGCATCGCCCTCACCTCGTCCGCCTGGTAGAAAAGATCCCAGACCTTCGTGTTCATCTTCTCGTTGATGATGAACCCGTTGCAGGCCGACCAGTTGCCGTTCCGCATCGCCTTCGCCGCAGCCACGACGTGCTCGCGCATGCTCTCCGGCGGCCCCACGAGGCTCTGGCGCTCGGAGCTACGCAACTGCTGGTAGAACGTCTTGGAGATCATCCGGCGGCGGGCGTCGAACTCGTGCGCCGCCATGTACGGGATTTCTATGAGCATGGCCGAGACGAGGTAGACGCATTCCAGCAGCTCGAGGTTGATATGCATGTGGAACGGCATCTGGCGCTGCTTCTCGATCTTCTCCTGCTCCTTGCTGCGTTCGTGCTGGCGTTGCGGCAGCAAACCTGCATGTGCGGAGTCGAATAATGAAGATTCAGAAAAGATAAAGAAAGAAAATAAGGAAGAATGGAAAGAAGACGAAAATAGACGAGGGGAAGAAGAGAAATAACGAGAAGAAGAAGAGAAAGGGCGAGAGGAAGAAGACAAAGGGCGAGAAGAAACCACAGTAAAACAGTTTTTTCAAGCTTACCTTGAGCCAGGAGCTCCTTGGGCTTGCCGGTCATCATCAAGTCCACCAGACAATTATGGGCGTCCTTGATATTGGCGTGTCGGAAGGCGCACAACCCCAGGTGCGCCATAGTACGGTTATACAAGATCTGAGTGCTGGGATCCGAGTGCTGGATCGTCTCCTGGAGATGCGACATCAGCATGAGATCCCTGGCTTGGAACCAGTTATCGTGTAACGCGTGGTGGTAGATATGCGAGAGGATGGCTCTGGTGCGCAACCTGTCGGTGCTGTCCTTCGCGTAGATGAACTTGCAGAGCTTCTCCATCTCCTGGACCGACGTAACGACGTCCTTCGGCACGGAGGCGTCCCCAGCCCTCTGCTGGAGGACATTGGGATCGAACTTGTAGTATAGATGCTCGATTTTACGCAGGTAGATGCGGCACAGCTCGGAGGGGACGTTGGTCCTCTCCAAGTAGTTGATCGTCCTGTCGATTATGCTGGAAACCTTCGCCTCGTCCTTCAGCCTCTCGACGTACTCGTTACTGTGGGGATCGCACTCTTTCAGGAGCTTCGTGAATTCGTCGTCTAGGCGCTCCACGGAGGTTAGAATACAACCGCGGATCTTATACGGAGCCTCCTCGAGGTTCTCCATCTCCTCCGTTATGGACTCGGAGACGAGCAACTGCGGGTTGCTGAGGAGGAGTTCGAGCCCCTCCAACATTCTCTCGAGTAACTTCAGCCAGTACTCCGGCTTCATCGCGTCGGAGATTTTGGGGTTGTAATCGAATATGGAGGATATTATGGCGAGCTTGATCTTGACGGTTATGGCGGGGCCCAGCTGGTGCAGGTCGGAGACCGTCTGCAGCTCGTGGAGCAGCTCGATCTGTTCGCGACGGTCGGTGCGTTTTTTGCCCCGCGCGGCCATTATTTCGTTCAGTTTCTTTATGACGAGGTTCAGGTCGATTTCGGCGTCCTTGGAGAACATTTTGGGTTTCTCCTGAAAGTGTCACGGGTTGCAATTAATCGTTACGTATTGCAAGTCGGAGCTTGTAATTAGTCCGTAAAAGTGAGCAATAAAACTTGTAACTGATAACGGCTATAATATTCTAAATACACGCAAAGATTTTGGAGAAGAAACTTAAAACAAACGTATCTGTATAGAACTACAGATTTCTTTAACTCTAAATATCGTACTTTTCTCATTAAAAAAAAAATTCGTAGAATCCGTAAACAAATTTTAGACAGTTCTATCTTTAGAATGAATTAGTAGAAACTCTAAGAGGTGTAGAGTTTTAATCATCTCCAGATGATGCCAACTTTGTTGGCGAAACGCGCGTAGAGTATAGTGTATAGTGTTTTGTGGAAAACTCAGTTAGTGTTCCAAAAATCTTGTACATTTCTCATAAAAAAAATTCGCAGTGCCCATAAAAAATTATTTGTGCACTTCTACATTTAGAATGGGTTAGTAGATACTCTAACATATGTTTGTGGTGAACATCAAGGTAGGGTGGAGCTTGTTAGGGAAATAACGATTTTTTTTAAATCTTCATCTCTAAAAATCATGTCCTTTTTTCATTACAAAATTAGCAGCATGCGTAAAACAATGTTTGAGCAATTCTAGCTTTAGAATAAGTTAGTAGACAGTCTAAGGGATGTGTGTGGCGAATAGCGAGGTAAGGTGGGACCTATCAGGGAAGTGGCAATTTTTTTGTTAATTTTTGTCTCTAAAAACCTCGAACTTCTCTCATAAAAAAATTCGTAGCATCCATAAAAACATATTCAGAAAGTTCTGCCTTTAGAATGAGATAGTAGAGACTCTGAGGGATGGTTGTGGCGAATATCAAGGTAGGGAGGGGACTATTAGAAAAATGGCTATTTTGTCTTAAATCTTCGTTTCTAAAAGTCTTGTACTTTATTCATTAAAAAATTCACAGCATCCATAAAAAAATATTTCGACACTTTTATCTTTACAATCAGTTAGTAGAGTATGTTTGCGATGAATTTTGAAGTAACGTGGGGCCTACTAGGCAAATGGCGATTTCTTTTTTAATTTCCGTCTCTAATAATCTCGTGCTCATCAAATTTCTTTCATCAAAAAATTCGTAGCACCCGTAAAACATTGTTTCGTCAGTTCTATCTTTGGCGTAAGTTATTAAAGACTCTAAGGGATCTCCGTGGCGAATATCGAGGAAACGCGGGGCCTATTAGGTAAATGGCGATTTTTTTTTTTTTAATTTCATCTCCAAAAACTTTCCATTTCAAACTGTATTTTTTCCATTAAAAAATTCGCAGGACATATAATAAAACTTTTGAGAAGTTATACCTTTATAGTGGGTTAGTAGAGACTGTAAGGGATATCTGGGGCGAATATGGAGGTAGGGTGGTGTCTAATATGGATATGGCGATTTTTTCTTAATTTCAGTCTCTAAAAATCACCTATTTTATTAAAACATTCGTAGCACCCGTAAAACATTGTTTGGGCAGTTTTATCTTTGGCGTGAGTTATTAAAGACTCTAAGGGATGCCTGTCACAAATATCGAAGAAACGTGTGGAGTATTAGGTAAATGGCAACTTCTTTTTAAATTTCGTTTCCAAAAACCTCGTACTTCTTCCATTAAAAAATTCGCAGGATCCATAAAAAACTTTTGAGAAGTTCCACCTTTATAATGGGTTAGTAGAAACTCTAAGGGATATCTGGGGCGAATATGGAGGTAGGGTGGTGTCTAATATGGATATGGCGATTTTTTTTTTATTTTCGTCTAAAAATTTCGTACTTTGTTCATAAAAAAATGCGTAGCACCCGTAAAACATCGTTTGGGTAGTCTATCTTTAGCGTGAGTTAATAAAGACTCTAAGGGATGTCTGTGGCGAATATCGAGAAACACGGGACGTATTAGGTAAATGGCGATTTTTTTTTTAATTTCTTCTCCAAGAACTTTGTACTTCTTCCATTAAAAAATTCGCAGGATCCATAAAAAACTTTTGAGAAGTTCTACCTCTATAATGGATTAGTAGAGACTCTAAGAGATATCTGGGGCGAATATGGAGGTAGGGTGGTGTCTAGTATCGAAATGACGATTATTCTTTAATTTGCGTCTCTAAAAATCTCGTACTTTTTTCATTAAAAAATTCGTAGCACCCGTAAAACATTGTTTGGGCAGTTCTACTTTGGCGTAAGTTATTAAAGACTCTAAGGGATCTCCGTGGCGAATATCGATGAAACGCGGGGCCTATTAGGTAAATGGCGATTTTTTTTTTTTTTTAATTTCATCTCCAAAAACTTTGTATTTTTTCCATTAAAAAATTCGCAGGACATATAATAAAACTTTTGAGAATTTATACCTTTATAGTGGGTTAGTAGAGACTCTAAGGGATATCTGGGGCGAATATGGAGGTAGGGTGGTGTCTAATATGGATATGGAGATTTTTTCTTAATTTCAGTCTCTAAAAATCTCGTACCTATTTCATTAAAACATTCGTAGCACCCGTAAAACATTGTTTGGGCAGTTCTATCTTTGGCGTGAGTTATTAAAGACTCTAAGGGATGCCTGTCACAAATATTGAAGAAACATGTGGAGTATTAGGTAAATGGCAACTTCTTTTTAAATTTCGTTTCCAAAAACTTCGTACTTCTTCCATTAAAAAATTCGCAGGATCCATAAAAAACTTTTGAGAAGTTCCACCTTTATAATGGGTTAGTAGAAACTCTAAGGGATATCTGGGGCGAATATGAAGATAGGGTGGTATCTAATATGGGTATGGCGTTTTTTTTTAATTTCCGTCTCTAAAAATCTGGTACTTATTTCATTAAAACATTCGTAGCCCCCGTAAAACATTGTTTAGGCAGTTCTATCTTTGGCGTGAGTTATTAAAGACTCTAAGGGACGCCTGTGACGAATATCGAGGAAACGTAGGGCGTATTATCTAAATGGCGACTTCTTTTTAAATTTCGTCTCCAAAAACTTTGTACTTTTTCCATTAAAATATTTGCAAGACCCATAAAAAAACTTTTGAGAAGTTCTACCTTTATAACAAGTTAGTAGAGACTCTAAGGGATATCTGAGGCGAATATGGAGGTAGGGTGGTGTCTAATATGGATATGGAGATTTTTTCTTAATTTCAGTCTCTAAAAATCTCGTACCTATTTCATTAAAACATTCGTAGCACCCGTAAAACATTGTTTGGGCAGTTCTATCTTTGGCGTGAGTTATTAAAGACTCTAAGGGATGCCTGTCACAAATATCGAAGAAACATGTGGAGTATTAGGTAAATGGCAACTTCTTTTTAAATTTCGTTTCCAAAAACTTCGTACTTCTTCCATTAAAAAATTCGCAGGATCCATAAAAAACTTTTGAGAAGTTCCACCTTTATAATGGGTTAGTAGAAACTCTAAGGGATATCTGGGGCGAATATGAAGATAGGGTGGTATCTAATATGGGTATGGCGTTTTTTTTTAATTTCCGTCTCTAAAAATCTGGTACTTATTTCATTAAAACATTCGTAGCCCCCGTAAAACATTGTTTAGGCAGTTCTATCTTTGGCGTGAGTTATTAAAGACTCTAAGGGACGCCTGTGACGAATATCGAGGAAACGTGGGGCGTATTATCTAAATGGCGACTTCTTTTTAAATTTCGTCTCCAAAAACTTTGTACTTTTTCCATTAAAATATTTGTAAGACTCATAAAAAAACTTTTGAGAAGTTCTACCTTTATAACAAGTTAGTAGAGACTCTAAGGGATATCTGAGGCGAATATGGAGGTAGGGTGGTGTCTCATACGGCAATAGCGATTTTTTTTTAATTTCTGTCCCTAAAAATCTCGCACTTTTTTCATTAAAAAATTCGTAGCACCCGTAAAACATTGTTTGGGTAGTTCTATCTTTAGCTGAGTTAATAAAGACTCTAAGGGACGTCTGTGAGGAATATCGAGGAAACGCGGGGCCTATTAGGTAAATGGCGATTTTTTTTTTAAATTTCTTCTCCAAGAACTTTGTACTTCTTCCATTAAAAAATTCGCAGGATCCATAAAAAACTTTTGAGAAGTTCTACCTCTATAATGGATTAGTAGAGACTCTAAGAGATATCTGGGGCGAATATGGAGGTAGGGTGGTGTCTAGTATCGAAATGACGATTATTCTTTAATTTGCGTCTCTAAAAATCTCGTACTTTTTTCATTAAAAATTTCGTAGCACCCGCAAAACATCGTTTGGGTAGTTCTATCTTTAGCGTGAGTTAATAAACACTCTAAGGGATGTTTGTGAGGAATATCGACGAAAGGTGGGGCCTATTAGGTAAATGACGATTTTTTTTTTAATTTCGTCTCCAAAAACTTTGTACTTTTTCTATTAAAAAATTCGCAGGACCCATAAAAAAACTTTATCGAGGAAAGGTGGGGCCTATTAGGTAAATGACGATTTTTTTTTTAATTTCGTCTCCAAAAACTTTGTACTTTTTCTATTAAAAAATTCGCAGGACCCATAAAAATACTTTTGAGACGTTCTACCTTTATAATAGGTTAGTAGAAACTCTAAGGGATATCTGGGGCGAATATGGAGGTAGGGTGGTGTCTAGTATCGAAATGACGATTATTCTTTAATTTGCGTCTCTAAAAATCTCGTACTTTTTTCATTAAAAATTTCGTAGCACCCGTAAAACATCGTTTGGGTAGTTCTATCTTTAGCGTGAGTTAATAAACACTCTAAGGGATGTTTGTGAGGAATATCGAGGAAAGGTGGGGCCTATTAGGTAAATGACGATTTTTTTTTTAATTTCGTTTCCAAAAACTTTGTACTTTTTCTATTAAAAAATTCGCAGGACCCATAAAAAACTTTTGAGACGTTCTACCTTTATAATAGGTTAGTAGAAACTCTAAGGGATATCTGGGGCGAATATGGAGGTAGGGTGGTGTCTAGTATCGAAATGACGATTATTCTTTAATTTGCGTCTCTAAAAATCTCGTACTTTTTTCATTAAAAATTTCGTAGCACCCGTAAAACATCGTTTGGGTAGCTCTATCTTTAGCGTGAGTTAATAAACACTCTAAGGGATGTTTGTGAGGAATATCGAGGAAAGGTGGGGCCTATTAGGTAAATGACGATTTTTTTTTTAATTTCGTCTCCAAAAACTTTGTACTTTTTCTATTAAAAAATTCGCAGGACCCATAAAAAAACTTTATCGAGGAAAGGTGGGGCCTATTAGGTAAATGACGATTTTTTTTTTAATTTCGTTTCCAAAAACTTTGTACTTTTTCTATTAAAAAATTCGCAGGACCCATAAAAATACTTTTGAGACGTTCTACCTTTATAATAGGTTAGTAGAAACTCTAAGGGATATCTGGGGCGAATATGGAGGTAGGGTGGTGTCTAGTATCGAAATGACGATTATTCTTTAATTTGCGTCTCTAAAAATCTCGTACTTTTTTCATTAAAAATTTCGTAGCACCCGTAAAACATCGTTTGGGTAGTTCTATCTTTAGCGTGAGTTAATAAACACTCTAAGGGATGTTTGTGAGGAATATCGAGGAAAGGTGGGGCCTATTAGGTAAATGACGATTTTTTTTTTAATTTCGTTTCCAAAAACTTTGTACTTTTTCTATTAAAAAATTCGCAGGACCCATAAAAAACTTTTGAGACGTTCTACCTTTATAATAGGTTAGTAGAAACTCTAAGGGATATCTGGGGCGAATATGGAGGTAGGGTGGTGTCTAGTATCGAAATGACGATTATTCTTTAATTTGCGTCTCTAAAAATCTCGTACTTTTTTCATTAAAAATTTCGTAGCACCCGTAAAACATCGTTTGGGTAGCTCTATCTTTAGCGTGAGTTAATAAACACTCTAAGGGATGTTTGTGAGGAATATCGAGGAAAGGTGGGGCCTATTAGGTAAATGACGATTTTTTTTTTAATTTCGTCTCCAAAAACTTTGTACTTTTTCTATTAAAAAATTCGCAGGACCCATAAAAATACTTTTGAGACGTTCTACCTTTATAATAGGTTAGTAGAAACTCTAAGGGATATCTGGGGCGAATATGGAGGTAGGGTGGTGTCTAGTATCGAAATGACGATTATTCTTTAATTTGCGTCTCTAAAAATCTCGTACTTTTTTCATTAAAAATTTCGTAGCACCCGTAAAACATCGTTTGGGTAGCTCTATCTTTAGCGTGAGTTAATAAACACTCTAAGGGATGTTTGTGAGGAATATCGAGGAAAGGTGGGGCCTATTAGGTAAATGACGATTTTTTTTTTAATTTCGTCTCCAAAAACTTTGTACTTTTTCTATTAAAAAATTCGCAGGACCCATAAAAATACTTTTGAGACGTTCTACCTTTATAATAGGTTAGTAGAAACTCTAAGGGATATCTGGGGCGAATATGGAGGTAGGGTGGTGTCTAGTATCGAAATGACGATTATTCTTTAATTTGCGTCTCTAAAAATCTCGTACTTTTTTCATTAAAAATTTCGTAGCACCCGTAAAACATCGTTTGGGTAGCTCTATCTTTAGCGTGAGTTAATAAACACTCTAAGGGATGTTTGTGAGGAATATCGAGGAAAGGTGGGGCCTATTAGGTAAATGACGATTTTTTTTTTAATTTCGTCTCCAAAAACTTTGTACTTTTTCTATTAAAAAATTCGCAGGACCCATAAAAATACTTTTGAGACGTTCTACCTTTATAATAGGTTAGTAGAAACTCTAAGGGATATCTGGGGCGAATATGGAGGTAGGGTGGTGTCTAGTATCGAAATGACGATTATTCTTTAATTTGCGTCTCTAAAAATCTCGTACTTTTTTCATTAAAAATTTCGTAGCACCCGTAAAACATCGTTTGGGTAGCTCTATCTTTAGCGTGAGTTAATAAACACTCTAAGGGATGTTTGTGAGGAATATCGAGGAAAGGTGGGGCCTATTAGGTAAATGACGATTTTTTTTTTAATTTCGTCTCCAAAAACTTAGTACTTTTTCTATTAAAAAATTCGCAGAACCCATAAAAATACTTTTGAGACGTTCTACCTTTATAATAGGTTAGTAGAAACTCTAAGGGATATCTGGGGCGAATATGGAGGTAGGGTGGTGTCTAGTATCGAAATGACGATTATTCTTTAATTTGCGTCTCTAAAAATCTCGTACTTTTTTCATTAAAAATTTCGTAGCACCCGTAAAACATCGTTTGGGTAGTTCTATCTTTAGCGTGAGTTAATAAACACTCTAAGGGATGTTTGTGAGGAATATCGAGGAAAGGTGGGGCCTATTAGGTAAATGACGATTTTTTTTTTAATTTCGTCTCCAAAAACTTTGTACTTTTTCTATTAAAAAATTCGCAGGACCCATAAAAAAACTTTTGAGACGTTCTACCTTTATAATAGGTTAGTAGAAACTCTAAGAGATATCTGGGGCGAATATGGAGGTAGGGTGGTGTCTAGTATCGAAATGACGATTATTCTTTAATTTGCGTCTCTAAAAATCTCGTACTTTTTTCATTAAAAATTTCGTAGCACCCGTAAAACATCGTTTGGGTAGTTCTATCTTTAGCGTGAGTTAATAAACACTCTAAGGGATGTTTGTGAGGAATATCGAGGAAACGCGGGGCCTATTAGGTAAATGGCGATTTTTTTTTTAATTTTTTCTCCAAAAACTTTGTACTTTTTCTATTAAAAAATTCGCAGGACCCATAAAAAAACTTTTGAGAAGTTCTACCTTTATAATGGATTAGTAGAGACTCTAGGAGATATCTGGGGCGAATATGGAGGTAGGGTGGTGTCTAGTATCGAAATGACGATTATTCTTTAATTTGCGTCTCTAAAAATCTCGTACTTTTTTCATTAAAAATTTCGTAGCACCCGTAAAACATCGTTTGGGTAGTTCTATCTTTAGCGTGAGTTAATAAACACTCTAAGGGATGTTTGTGAGGAATATCGAGGAAACGCGGGGCCTATTAGGTAAATGGCGATTTTTTTTTTAATTTTTTCTCCAAAAACTTTGTACTTTTTCTATTAAAAAATTCGCAGGACCCATAAAAAAACTTTTGAGAAGTTCTACCTTTATAATAGGTTAGTAGAAACTCTAAGGGATATCTGGGGCGAATATGGAGGTAGGGTGGTGTCTAGTATCGAAATGACGATTATTCTTTAATTTGCGTCTCTAAAAATCTCGTACTTTTTTCATTAAAAATTTCGTAGCACCCGTAAAACATCGTTTGGGTAGTTCTATCTTTAGCGTGAGTTAATAAACACTCTAAGGGATGTTTGTGAGGAATATCGAGGAAAGGTGGGGCCTATTAGGTAAATGACGATTTTTTTTTTAATTTCGTCTCCAAAAACTTTGTACTTTTTCTATTAAAAAATTCGCAGGACCCATAAAAAAACTTTTGAGACGTTCTACCTTTATAATAGGTTAGTAGAAACTCTAAGAGATATCTGGGGCGAATATGGAGGTAGGGTGGTGTCTAGTATCGAAATGACGATTATTCTTTAATTTGCGTCTCTAAAAATCTCGTACTTTTTTCATTAAAAATTTCGTAGCACCCGTAAAACATCGTTTGGGTAGTTCTATCTTTAGCGTGAGTTAATAAACACTCTAAGGGATGTTTGTGAGGAATATCGAGGAAAGGTGGGGCCTATTAGGTAAATGACGATTTTTTTTTTAATTTCGTCTCCAAAAACTTTGTACTTTTTCTATTAAAAAATTCGCAGGACCCATAAAAAAACTTTTGAGACGTTCTACCTTTATAATAGGTTAGTAGAAACTCTAAGAGATATCTGGGGCGAATATGGAGGTAGGGTGGTGTCTAGTATCGAAATGACGATTATTCTTTAATTTGCGTCTCTAAAAATCTCGTACTTTTTTCATTAAAAATTTCGTAGCACCCGTAAAACATCGTTTGGGTAGTTCTATCTTTAGCGTGAGTTAATAAACACTCTAAGGGATGTTTGTGAGGAATATCGAGGAAACGCGGGGCCTATTAGGTAAATGGCGATTTTTTTTTTAATTTTTTCTCCAAAAACTTTGTACTTTTTCTATTAAAAAATTCGCAGGACCCATAAAAAAACTTTTGAGAAGTTCTACCTTTATAATAGGTTAGTAGAAACTCTAAGGGATATCTGGGGCGAATATGGAGGTAGGGTGGTGTCTAGTATCGAAATGACGATTATTCTTTAATTTGCGTCTCTAAAAATCTCGTACTTTTTTCATTAAAAATTTCGTAGCACCCGTAAAACATCGTTTGGGTAGTTCTATCTTTAGCGTGAGTTAATAAACACTCTAAGGGATGTTTGTGAGGAATATCGAGGAAAGGTGGGGCCTATTAGGTAAATGACGATTTTTTTTTAATTTCGTCTCCAAAAACTTTGTACTTTTTCTATTAAAAAATTCGCAGGACCCATAAAAAAACTTTTGAGACGTTCTACCTTTATAATAGGTTAGTAGAAACTCTAAGGGATATCTGGGGCGAATATGGAGGTAGGGTGGTGTCTAGTATCGAAATGACGATTTTTCTTTAATTTGCGTCTCTAAAAATCTCGTACTTTTTTCATTAAAAATTTCGTAGCACCCGTAAAACATCGTTTGGGTAGTTCTATCTTTAGCGTGAGTTAATAAACACTCTAAGGGATGTTTGTGAGGAATATCGAGGAAAGGTGGGGCCTATTAGGTAAATGACGATTTTTTTTTTTAATTTCGTCTCCAAAAACTTTGTACTTTTTCTATTAAAAAATTCGCAGGACCCATAAAAAAACTTTTGAGAAGTTCTACCTTTATAATGGATTAGTAGAGACTCTAGGAGATATCTGGGGCGAATATGGAGGTAGGGTGGTGTCTAGTATCGAAATGACGATTATTCTTTAATTTGCGTCTCTAAAAATCTCGTACTTTTTTCATAACGGGTTAGTAGAAACTTTAAGGGATATCTGGGGCGAATATGGAGGTAGGGTGGTGTCTCATATGGAAAGGGGCGATTTTTTTAATTTCCGCCTCTAAAAATCTCGTACTTTTTTCATTAAAAAATTCGTAGCACCCGTAAAACATTGTTTGGGTAGTTCTATATTTAGCGTGAGTTAGTAAAGACTCTAAGGGATATCTGTGGCGATTATCGAAGAAACGTGGGGCTTATTAGATGAATGTCGATTTTTGTTAAATTTCGTTTCGAAAAACTTTGTACTTTTTCCAGTAAAAAATTTGCAGAATCCATTAAAAAAACTTTTGAGAAGTTCTACCTTTATAATGGGTCAGTAGAGACTCTAAGGCATATCTGGGGCGAATATGGAAGCAAGGTGGTGTCTCATATGAAAATGGTGATTTCTTTTAAATTTCCATCTCTAAAAATCTAGTACTTTTTTCATTAAAAAATTCGTAGCACCCGTAAAACATCGTTTGGGTAGCTCTATCTTTAGCGTGAGTTAATAAACACTCTAAGGGATGTTTGTGAGGAATATCGAGGAAAGGTGGGGCCTATTAGGTAAATGACGATTTTTTTTTTAATTTCGTCTCCAAAAACTTTGTACTTTTTCTATTAAAAAATTCGCAGGACCCATAAAAATACTTTTGAGACGTTCTACCTTTATAATAGGTTAGTAGAAACTCTAAGGGATATCTGGGGCGAATATGGAGGTAGGGTGGTGTCTAGTATCGAAATGACGATTATTCTTTAATTTGCGTCTCTAAAAATCTCGTACTTTTTTCATTAAAAATTTCGTAGCACCCGTAAAACATCGTTTGGGTAGTTCTATCTTTAGCGTGAGTTAATAAACACTCTAAGGGATGTTTGTGAGGAATATCGAGGAAAGGTGGGGCCTATTAGGTAAATGACGATTTTTTTTTTAATTTCGTCTCCAAAAACTTTGTACTTTTTCTATTAAAAAATTCGCAGGACCCATAAAAAAACTTTTGAGACGTTCTACCTTTATAATAGGTTAGTAGAAACTCTAAGAGATATCTGGGGCGAATATGGAGGTAGGGTGGTGTCTAGTATCGAAATGACGATTATTCTTTAATTTGCGTCTCTAAAAATCTCGTACTTTTTTCATTAAAAATTTCGTAGCACCCGTAAAACATCGTTTGGGTAGTTCTATCTTTAGCGTGAGTTAATAAACACTCTAAGGGATGTTTGTGAGGAATATCGAGGAAACGCGGGGCCTATTAGGTAAATGGCGATTTTTTTTTTAATTTTTTCTCCAAAAACTTTGTACTTTTTCTATTAAAAAATTCGCAGGACCCATAAAAAAACTTTTGAGAAGTTCTACCTTTATAATGGATTAGTAGAGACTCTAGGAGATATCTGGGGCGAATATGGAGGTAGGGTGGTGTCTAGTATCGAAATGACGATTATTCTTTAATTTGCGTCTCTAAAAATCTCGTACTTTTTTCATTAAAAATTTCGTAGCACCCGTAAAACATCGTTTGGGTAGTTCTATCTTTAGCGTGAGTTAATAAACACTCTAAGGGATGTTTGTGAGGAATATCGAGGAAACGCGGGGCCTATTAGGTAAATGGCGATTTTTTTTTTAATTTTTTCTCCAAAAACTTTGTACTTTTTCTATTAAAAAATTCGCAGGACCCATAAAAAAACTTTTGAGAAGTTCTACCTTTATAATAGGTTAGTAGAAACTCTAAGGGATATCTGGGGCGAATATGGAGGTAGGGTGGTGTCTAGTATCGAAATGACGATTATTCTTTAATTTGCGTCTCTAAAAATCTCGTACTTTTTTCATTAAAAATTTCGTAGCACCCGTAAAACATCGTTTGGGTAGTTCTATCTTTAGCGTGAGTTAATAAACACTCTAAGGGATGTTTGTGAGGAATATCGAGGAAAGGTGGGGCCTATTAGGTAAATGACGATTTTTTTTTTAATTTCGTCTCCAAAAACTTTGTACTTTTTCTATTAAAAAATTCGCAGGACCCATAAAAAAACTTTTGAGACGTTCTACCTTTATAATAGGTTAGTAGAAACTCTAAGAGATATCTGGGGCGAATATGGAGGTAGGGTGGTGTCTAGTATCGAAATGACGATTATTCTTTAATTTGCGTCTCTAAAAATCTCGTACTTTTTTCATTAAAAATTTCGTAGCACCCGTAAAACATCGTTTGGGTAGTTCTATCTTTAGCGTGAGTTAATAAACACTCTAAGGGATGTTTGTGAGGAATATCGAGGAAAGGTGGGGCCTATTAGGTAAATGACGATTTTTTTTTTAATTTCGTCTCCAAAAACTTTGTACTTTTTCTATTAAAAAATTCGCAGGACCCATAAAAAAACTTTTGAGACGTTCTACCTTTATAATAGGTTAGTAGAAACTCTAAGAGATATCTGGGGCGAATATGGAGGTAGGGTGGTGTCTAGTATCGAAATGACGATTATTCTTTAATTTGCGTCTCTAAAAATCTCGTACTTTTTTCATTAAAAATTTCGTAGCACCCGTAAAACATCGTTTGGGTAGTTCTATCTTTAGCGTGAGTTAATAAACACTCTAAGGGATGTTTGTGAGGAATATCGAGGAAACGCGGGGCCTATTAGGTAAATGGCGATTTTTTTTTTAATTTTTTCTCCAAAAACTTTGTACTTTTTCTATTAAAAAATTCGCAGGACCCATAAAAAAACTTTTGAGAAGTTCTACCTTTATAATAGGTTAGTAGAAACTCTAAGGGATATCTGGGGCGAATATGGAGGTAGGGTGGTGTCTAGTATCGAAATGACGATTATTCTTTAATTTGCGTCTCTAAAAATCTCGTACTTTTTTCATTAAAAATTTCGTAGCACCCGTAAAACATCGTTTGGGTAGTTCTATCTTTAGCGTGAGTTAATAAACACTCTAAGGGATGTTTGTGAGGAATATCGAGGAAAGGTGGGGCCTATTAGGTAAATGACGATTTTTTTTTTAATTTCGTCTCCAAAAACTTTGTACTTTTCTATTAAAAAATTCGCAGGACCCATAAAAAAACTTTTGAGACGTTCTACCTTTATAATAGGTTAGTAGAAACTCTAAGGGATATCTGGGGCGAATATGGAGGTAGGGTGGTGTCTAGTATCGAAATGACGATTTTTCTTTAATTTGCGTCTCTAAAAATCTCGTACTTTTTTCATTAAAAATTTCGTAGCACCCGTAAAACATCGTTTGGGTAGTTCTATCTTTAGCGTGAGTTAATAAACACTCTAAGGGATGTTTGTGAGGAATATCGAGGAAAGGTGGGGCCTATTAGGTAAATGACGATTTTTTTTTTTAATTTCGTCTCCAAAAACTTTGTACTTTTTCTATTAAAAAATTCGCAGGACCCATAAAAAAACTTTTGAGAAGTTCTACCTTTATAATGGATTAGTAGAGACTCTAGGAGATATCTGGGGCGAATATGGAGGTAGGGTGGTGTCTAGTATCGAAATGACGATTATTCTTTAATTTGCGTCTCTAAAAATCTCGTACTTTTTTCATAACGGGTTAGTAGAAACTTTAAGGGATATCTGGGGCGAATATGGAGGTAGGGTGGTGTCTCATATGGGAAGGGGCGATTTTTTTAATTTCCGCCTCTAAAAATCTCGTACTTTTTTCATTAAAAAATTCGTAGCACCCGTAAAACATTGTTTGGGTAGTTCTATATTTAGCGTGAGTTAGTAAAGACTCTAAGGGATATCTGTGGCGATTATCGAAGAAACGTGGGGCTTATTAGATGAATGTCGATTTTTGTTAAATTTCGTTTCGAAAAACTTTGTACTTTTTCCAGTAAAAAATTTGCAGAATCCATTAAAAAAACTTTTGAGAAGTTCTACCTTTATAATGGGTCAGTAGAGACTCTAAGGCATATCTGGGGCGAATATGGAAGCAAGGTGGTGTCTCATATGAAAATGGTGATTTCTTTTAAATTTCCATCTCTAAAAATCTAGTACTTTTTTCATTAAAAAATTCGTAGCACCCGTAAAACATCGTTTGG
Organism: Rosalia funebris; assembly: GCA_037954035.1. Lineage (NCBI taxonomy): Eukaryota > Metazoa > Arthropoda > Insecta > Coleoptera > Cerambycidae > Rosalia > Rosalia funebris. The sequence goes on along the minus strand of JAZFAV010000003.1, from coordinate 27,600,694 downwards.
GTAGCTCTATCTTTAGCGTGAGTTAATAAACACTCTAAGGGATGTTTGTGAGGAATATCGAGGAAAGGTGGGGCCTATTAGGTAAATGACGATTTTTTTTTTAATTTCGTCTCCAAAAACTTTGTACTTTTTCTATTAAAAAATTCGCAGGACCCATAAAAATACTTTTGAGACGTTCTACCTTTATAATAGGTTAGTAGAAACTCTAAGGGATATCTGGGGCGAATATGGAGGTAGGGTGGTGTCTAGTATCGAAATGACGATTATTCTTTAATTTGCGTCTCTAAAAATCTCGTACTTTTTTCATTAAAAATTTCGTAGCACCCGTAAAACATCGTTTGGGTAGTTCTATCTTTAGCGTGAGTTAATAAACACTCTAAGGGATGTTTGTGAGGAATATCGAGGAAAGGTGGGGCCTATTAGGTAAATGACGATTTTTTTTTTAATTTCGTCTCCAAAAACTTTGTACTTTTTCTATTAAAAAATTCGCAGGACCCATAAAAAAACTTTTGAGACGTTCTACCTTTATAATAGGTTAGTAGAAACTCTAAGAGATATCTGGGGCGAATATGGAGGTAGGGTGGTGTCTAGTATCGAAATGACGATTATTCTTTAATTTGCGTCTCTAAAAATCTCGTACTTTTTTCATTAAAAATTTCGTAGCACCCGTAAAACATCGTTTGGGTAGTTCTATCTTTAGCGTGAGTTAATAAACACTCTAAGGGATGTTTGTGAGGAATATCGAGGAAACGCGGGGCCTATTAGGTAAATGGCGATTTTTTTTTTAATTTTTTCTCCAAAAACTTTGTACTTTTTCTATTAAAAAATTCGCAGGACCCATAAAAAAACTTTTGAGAAGTTCTACCTTTATAATAGGTTAGTAGAAACTCTAAGGGATATCTGGGGCGAATATGGAGGTAGGGTGGTGTCTAGTATCGAAATGACGATTATTCTTTAATTTGCGTCTCTAAAAATCTCGTACTTTTTTCATTAAAAATTTCGTAGCACCCGTAAAACATCGTTTGGGTAGTTCTATCTTTAGCGTGAGTTAATAAACACTCTAAGGGATGTTTGTGAGGAATATCGAGGAAAGGTGGGGCCTATTAGGTAAATGACGATTTTTTTTTTAATTTCGTCTCCAAAAACTTTGTACTTTTTCTATTAAAAAATTCGCAGGACCCATAAAAAAACTTTTGAGACGTTCTACCTTTATAATAGGTTAGTAGAAACTCTAAGAGATATCTGGGGCGAATATGGAGGTAGGGTGGTGTCTAGTATCGAAATGACGATTATTCTTTAATTTGCGTCTCTAAAAATCTCGTACTTTTTTCATTAAAAATTTCGTAGCACCCGTAAAACATCGTTTGGGTAGTTCTATCTTTAGCGTGAGTTAATAAACACTCTAAGGGATGTTTGTGAGGAATATCGAGGAAAGGTGGGGCCTATTAGGTAAATGACGATTTTTTTTTTAATTTCGTCTCCAAAAACTTTGTACTTTTTCTATTAAAAAATTCGCAGGACCCATAAAAAAACTTTTGAGACGTTCTACCTTTATAATAGGTTAGTAGAAACTCTAAGAGATATCTGGGGCGAATATGGAGGTAGGGTGGTGTCTAGTATCGAAATGACGATTATTCTTTAATTTGCGTCTCTAAAAATCTCGTACTTTTTTCATTAAAAATTTCGTAGCACCCGTAAAACATCGTTTGGGTAGTTCTATCTTTAGCGTGAGTTAATAAACACTCTAAGGGATGTTTGTGAGGAATATCGAGGAAACGCGGGGCCTATTAGGTAAATGGCGATTTTTTTTTAATTTTTTCTCCAAAAACTTTGTACTTTTTCTATTAAAAAATTCGCAGGACCCATAAAAAAACTTTTGAGAAGTTCTACCTTTATAATAGGTTAGTAGAAACTCTAAGGGATATCTGGGGCGAATATGGAGGTAGGGTGGTGTCTAGTATCGAAATGACGATTATTCTTTAATTTGCGTCTCTAAAAATCTCGTACTTTTTTCATTAAAAATTTCGTAGCACCCGTAAAACATCGTTTGGGTAGTTCTATCTTTAGCGTGAGTTAATAAACACTCTAAGGGATGTTTGTGAGGAATATCGAGGAAAGGTGGGGCCTATTAGGTAAATGACGATTTTTTTTTTAATTTCGTCTCCAAAAACTTTGTACTTTTTCTATTAAAAAATTCGCAGGACCCATAAAAAAACTTTTGAGACGTTCTACCTTTATAATAGGTTAGTAGAAACTCTAAGGGATATCTGGGGCGAATATGGAGGTAGGGTGGTGTCTAGTATCGAAATGACGATTTTTCTTTAATTTGCGTCTCTAAAAATCTCGTACTTTTTTCATTAAAAATTTCGTAGCACCCGTAAAACATCGTTTGGGTAGTTCTATCTTTAGCGTGAGTTAATAAACACTCTAAGGGATGTTTGTGAGGAATATCGAGGAAAGGTGGGGCCTATTAGGTAAATGACGATTTTTTTTTTTAATTTCGTCTCCAAAAACTTTGTACTTTTTCTATTAAAAAATTCGCAGGACCCATAAAAAAACTTTTGAGAAGTTCTACCTTTATAATGGATTAGTAGAGACTCTAGGAGATATCTGGGGCGAATATGGAGGTAGGGTGGTGTCTAGTATCGAAATGACGATTATTCTTTAATTTGCGTCTCTAAAAATCTCGTACTTTTTTCATAACGGGTTAGTAGAAACTTTAAGGGATATCTGGGGCGAATATGGAGGTAGGGTGGTGTCTCATATGGAAAGGGGCGATTTTTTTAATTTCCGCCTCTAAAAATCTCGTACTTTTTTCATTAAAAAATTCGTAGCACCCGTAAAACATTGTTTGGGTAGTTCTATATTTAGCGTGAGTTAGTAAAGACTCTAAGGGATATCTGTGGCGATTATCGAAGAAACGTGGGGCTTATTAGATGAATGTCGATTTTTGTTAAATTTCGTTTCGAAAAACTTTGTACTTTTTCCAGTAAAAAATTTGCAGAATCCATTAAAAAAACTTTTGAGAAGTTCTACCTTTATAATGGGTCAGTAGAGACTCTAAGGCATATCTGGGGCGAATATGGAAGCAAGGTGGTGTCTCATATGAAAATGGTGATTTCTTTTAAATTTCCATCTCTAAAAATCTAGTACTTTTTTCATTAAAAAATTCGTAGCACCCGTAAAACATCGTTTGGGTAGCTCTATCTTTAGCGTGAGTTAATAAACACTCTAAGGGATGTTTGTGAGGAATATCGAGGAAAGGTGGGGCCTATTAGGTAAATGACGATTTTTTTTTTAATTTCGTCTCCAAAAACTTTGTACTTTTTCCATTAAAAAATTCGCAGGACATATAACAAAACTTTTCAGAAGTTCTATCTTTATAATGGATTAGTAGAGACTCTAAGGGATATCTGGGGCGAATATGGAGGTAGGGTGGTGTCTAATATGGATATGGCGATTTTTTTTTAGTTTTTGTCTCTAAAAATTTCGTACTTTTTTCATTAAAAAATTCGTAGCACCCGTAAAACATTGTTTGGGTAGTTCTATATTTAGCGTGAGTTAGTAAAGACTCTAAGGGATGTCTGTGGCGAATATCGAAGAAACGTGGGGCCTTTTAGGTAATGACGATTTTTTTTTAAATTTCGTCTCCAAAAACTTTGTGCCTTTTCCATTAAAACATTCGCAGGAGATATAATAAAACTTTTCAGAAGTTCTGCCTTTATAATGGGTTAGTAGAGACTCTAAGAGATATCTGGGGCGAATATGGAGGTAGGGTGGTGTCTCATATGGAAATGGCGGTTTTTTTAAATTTCTGTCTCTAAAAATCTCGTACTTTTTTCATTAAAAAATTCACAGAACCCACAAAAAACTACTCAGGCAGTTCTATCTTTAGAATGGGTTAGTATAGACTCTAACGAATGTTTGTGGCGAATATGGAGGTAGGGTGAAGCCTATTAGGGAAATGACAATTTTTTTTTAATTTTCGGGTCGAAAAATCTTGTACATTTTCCTTTCAAAAATTCGCAGCATCTATAAAAAATTGTTTGTGCAGTTCAATGATTAGAGTGAGTTAGTAAACACTCTAAGAGAAATGACTGTGGGGAATATGGAGGTAGAATGTGGCATAATAGGGAAATGGCGATTTTTCTATTTAATTTTCATTTCTAAAAACCTTATATTCTCCATTAAAAAATTTGCAGCATCTATAAAAAATTGTCGGCACAGTTTTACCTTTAGAATAAATTAGTAGGGGATCTCTAAGGGATGCGTGTCGCGAATATCGAGATAAGGTGGGGCCTATCTGGGAAATGATTTTTTGTTTTTTCATAAAAAAATTTGTAGCACCCGTAAAAAATTTCTGGGCCATCTTTAGGAAGTTACTAGAAACTAGTAGACATCTGTAGCAAATATGTAGATAAGACAAGGTCTACTAGAAATATGAAGATTACTTTTACTTCCGTCTATAAAATTCTTTAACTAAAAAAAAACTTCACAGCATCTGTAAATAAAATATTTAAGCTGCTTCACCTTCAGTGAGTTAGTAAACACTTGTTAAGAGGCATTGGTGATGTTTATTACCTTGTTGAGTTCTTGTTCTATCTTGCGTTAAAAGTCAAATAAAATTTAAACAATCTAATCAAAGTTGGTTGGAAAGCCATTATCAAATTTTGTATATAATCATTAAAAATACGTTTAAACGCACTTTAATAAAATTGCTATTAATTAAAAAATGTACTTACACTTCGTATTGCAACACCATGCTGCACGGTCTCCCATTCGCCCTCGCCATCCTCCTCGTCCTCTTTCTTGGCCTTCCTCCTCTCCTTCTCCTTACGGTCCCGCCTCCTCTCCTCTCTTCGCCTCTCTTTCTCCTCGTCGTCCTCCTGCGTCGCTCCCGGTTTCTTCAAGAATCTCTCCCTCATGCTAGTATACTTACTCTCATCGTCATCGGTAGAGTCTGAACTGGAATCAGTGTCGGAAGGCCACTCGTCAGAGTCGGACGATTCGTCCTTCTCCTGTATGGCCTGCTTGGCAGGCGCCTTCACGAACTGTGACTTGGATGGAGGCTCATTGTCTGAATCGGGCTCGGGTTCTTCTACAACACAACTATGAATTCACTGTATATATGTATAAATATGTTGTACTCACGTTTCTCTTCGTCCTCTTCGTCGTCGGGCTGTTCAGGGTTCTCCCTGAATTTCCCTATATCTTCCTCGAAGTCCTTGATGTACTTTCGCAATTTTTGCCTCATTGATGCCAAAGACTTACTACAAAACGAAAAAAGCTGCATATAAGACAGAAAGAAAACATTTATTTTACTAACCTATTATTTTTACTCATATTCTTCCTTCCGCTTCGATCTTCCCACATTTCGTTTATAAAATCTTCCATTTCCACTAAACATCTGATGAAGAACCTAGGAGTTTGTCCATTTTCTTCCTTAACTATGACTGGTTGTGCTTTTAGGTAAGCCTTTTGCAACTCCTCAAAGCCTACAAAATACATTGTTTAAAAAAAATTAAAACAACACCACCGACACCTCACTATTCAACATGCTGGACATGTCTTTAATCTTTTTATAATTGCGGATCTGCTTGATGATATTCGTTAGCTCCTCATAGCGCTTTTCTTTGGCGGAACGCACCACACGTTTCACTTCCTCCTCATCGTCGCTGAACTAAGAAAAAAAAAGCCGGGATTCGATACAATAAATAATACAATTGAGCCTACTTACAGTGTAAACTGGGACCTGGGGGCGTTGGATGGTCTCCTCCTCAGACGAGCTGTCCGAATCGGAGTCGGAGCCAGCAAAGAATCGACTCATTTTTGCTTAATCTGTAATCAAAATTTTTAAAACAATACTTTATACAACTCACTAATTACTGTAACAAAATACTGCGACAACTATAATTCTATTAGACAGTTTAAAACTAGCAATTGGGTTCAAACGTTTCGTCAAAGCCACATGGACGGCATGTCAACAATATGTGATAAATAAAAAAATATTTAAGACAATTAATCACTAGAATGTCGTTAATGCATGTAATAACAAATCTCCAGAGTTCAACTTTAGAAAACATATATTCTTTTATAACTTACTTGCGTTTTTATTTGTAATATATTCAACACAAAACTACCACGACAAGCAACAGCATTAAAATGGAGTGTCATCTGCACAGATCACAGATTGGTAATGTAGTCATCTGTCAATTCATCTTCTTCTCCCACATACTACCCTCCGCCAGGAAATTCTCCGTCTGCTTCACCTTGACGTGTGGTAAGATGTTGCATTAAAACTACTCATTTACGAACAGAGTTGTGTGTTTAAAAGTTAACCTCAATATGAATGAAAAATTCCTTAATTTTCCATTCGAAAGAGTGCATAAAAACGTGAGGTACATAAATAATTACTTCACTATTCTATTTTTATCTTAACAAATGTATTATTGTAAATTTGCAGTGTTAAATAATTATATAATTGGCTATAGAGTCGTCTTAAATGAAGAATACCGAAATTCATGTTTTAATGATCTATTATGATTTTTATATAACACAAACTGTAATTTAAGTTACATTTTATTCCTTTATATGTAATTATAACTAAATGTATGTATTTCAGCCATGTGATATGTTAATTTAAAAAAAACCAATGTTGATTTTTTAATGGTATATTTAAAAATGACAAGTGTTTGATATATATATCAAGTTTTCATGGTTCGATACAGCCCAAATAATAAAATGATATGGCAGACATGTAACAAAGCACTAGAGAAATCTGTACTAGGATAAACATTCCAAGAAAACTCAATCAATGCCAATAAGAGAAATATTACAGGTTTCCGATATCCCGTACTGAATGCTAGGTATACCAAACTGTGAAAATACCAACTATAGAACTGGTAATGCAACGACCTGGCACAGGCGACGCCTATTAAGTTCGTTACAAAAAACGGCAGCACGAAGAGCTGTGTAATCTTAGACATTTTATCTTCTAACTTGGACGTCTGCTCGAAAACATCCCCTGTGTCTTCTTTTTCCCTACCGCTACTCTTTAGCTGGCCCTCAAAGGCATCCAAGACTTGCTTTTGCTTCTTACTTAATGCTTTATCCTCCTTTTTGCGCTTCTGTCGTTCATTTTTTAACTGTTCTTTTACCTCACTGGCCACTATCCGCAACTTAGCGTAGCTGCTCAGGTATTTCTTTATATGTGGCACAAATAAAGTTAACAAAATGATATGTAAACCTAGGAGGAATAGGTGAAACGAGGGGTTAACGAAAGCGTCTTTCGGTAGAAACCTGTAATTGACAGTCCACTTATGTTCAAAAATCCTACCCAAGTCAAAACTGCCTTTAATGTAGGAATATGCGTTGCTATACATAAATGGAAGACCCACAACCAACTGTACCAAACCACACACCAATAAATTATAGAACGTTTTAATATACGTCAGATTTGTTAAGTACGCTATAAGGAGACACGGCGCGTACAATAGTATATTCATTTTAACCGATACAGCCAATGAATAAAACAGACTTCCCAGCAACCACTTATTTGAAATAAATAAATTCAAACTGACGTAGAATAATAAAACGGCGATAGGATCGTTAAAGAGTCGTAATACGAATATGGAATGAATCCTGTATGATGTTAAAGTTATTAATATGAGAGCATATGGAGGCAACTTTAAGGTTTTACAAAATATCCTGTAGACAAGTAACGTCTGTATTAAATAAAGCCCAAAAAATATATATTGTGCTAGGTATATGTTCCTCCCACTGTTTGTTACGAAGTAGAGTACTGTGTAGATGTACACGAAGCCTGCGGGGTACACCAAGGGACCAGTATCGCCTAAAAATAATTGTTATATTTAATCATGAACGTTACTCCTCATCTTACCTTTTAGCTCCTTATAATCAAGAGTACCATTGAGGAAACCTTCCACTTCCTGCATGTAGGCTATCCAGTCTATTTCTGTGTACTTTATTCGTTCTATAATAAATGCATTTAACACTACCTCGAATATGAATAAAAGAACACATACTGGAGCTAAATAATGGGGATCGACCAGCAATTTCTTCAGAAAATGTATCTTAAGGTATTCTTTTAACCTCCCTGCCATGCTGAACCGGCCAGGCCCCGCCTGGGGTCGTCTATTTTTAGTTGAAGGCGCTATTTTGGTCTATGGATATAAACATGAGCCTGAAGTTTTAGGTTAGGGGTTCGTATCACGGAAGAAGAATTGCGTAGCGATTTGCCATAGATTAAGTAAATGTATATGTACCACAGATTTACTAGGTAATTCGACGAACAGAGTTTAATGTAAACTTGGCGAACAGATTTACAGTCTCTTGACGAACACATGTTAAGTGTTTCATACGAACAAAGCTAAACTGGAGTTGGTCTGTGTGAGCCATAATCTGTGGTGAGAGCTAATTTCAAATCTGTGATTTCAAAATGGCGACTGGGAATATGATAGGTATGTAGATATCAAACAAATTTAAAGAAAATAAGCACTACTTGTACTTTTTGTTTATAGAAAATCCAATTTCGAGGTTCGGCCCCCTAACGTTTGAGGAGACGTCAACGAATAAGCTCCTCAAAGACACCGAAACGAAATGCTTACTATGCTGCGACATTTTTAACCTGAATTTAGCGCTTCCACATTTTTTATGCCACTTATTCGACGTACATAACATCGTAATTGAAGAAGCCCAAGAGATACACAACCTTCACGAGTAAATAAAATATCAGCTAGTTTAATTTAACGTCAACATAATGTTTTAGGTATGTCTTATATTGGCGAAACCGTTTCAAATGCACTCCGTTGGAACAAATCATTCCTTCGGTCAATGTGGATTCGGCAGGTGAACGATACTTTGTACTGTCTACTCTACTGAAGGAAGACAAGAAGTTGAGGCATAAGCTGAAGTTAGACTATGCGCTGATGATACAAGAGTTCGAAAGAAACGATAAGGGTTATATGAGGCCTTGTTTGTTTTGTCGATTGGTGTTTGAGGGTACGAGACCTGATTATTTGGAGCACTTGTCCACTCAACATAACCTGCAATTGGGCAACCCACAAAATTTGGTGTACATAGAAGAATTAGTGGACAAGATCGATGAGAAGATGTCAGAATTGAAATGTGTGTATTGCGAGAAGACTTTTCCAGACCGTAACGTGTTGAAGGAGCATATGAGGAAGAAATTGCATAAACGTATTAATCCGCAAAATGCTCAGTACGATAAGTATTATATAGTGAATTATTTAGAGGAAGACAAGACTTGGCAAACGATACAAAATGAGGACGACCGATATGCATTACCCAGAGGTAAGTTTCTTAAACATTTGTTAGGTTATATTATTTACAATTCATTTTTCAGGCGCTGAGGCGAATTCCGATGAAGAGTACTCTGATTGGAACGAGCAGGAAGATCAGATAATGTGCCTCTTCTGCCAATCGAAGAACACGAATATAAACCTCGTTTGCCTGCACATGGAAGCGGATCACGACTTTGACTTTATTCAGTTGACCCAAGACCTGAATTTCTACCAAAAGATTAAGCTAGTCAATTATATTCGTAGGCAAATGCACGACTTAAAATGTTTTTCGTGTGACGCGCAGTGCGATAATAGGCAGCGCCTGGAGGCACATCTCGTGGAAGAGAATCATTATCAAATGCCGGAGTTGAAGGCATTTGACCAACCAGAGTAAGTTTTTATTTGCCACGTTAAAGGTTGTGGAGTAATTTTTTTCGTTTCAGGTTTTATTTCCCAACGTATGAGAACGATGCTTTCCTCTATTTCATTGATGATGTCGAAGATTAATTTAACATACTTGTGTATATATATATATATATATATATATATAATACTTATATATCTGTACAAGAGTTGTTCAGAATTTTTTTTTTTAAATAAATACTTATTTATTTTGATGTTTTATTACTTGTTTAGCAACGGTCGAAGAATATTTTTAAATGGTACTAAGGATTCAGAAATGTTGAAGAGCTGTTTGGAATGTCTTAATAATTATTGAACATACATCCTTGCTCTCCTGTTATCCTAATACCCCATATAATTTTTCTCAACTTCAAAATAATTCTGTTTTGCAGGATTTCTGCAGAGCAGAAATATTGAAGAAGCTTTCGGCATATGCTCGTGATAGTTTTTAAAAATACCTCCTGTCTCCTCTGTTATCCTAATACCTTGTTTAATATTGTCTGATTTCAAATAATTTCATTTTGTACCAGGAAAGCAGAAATGCTAAAGAGGTCTCTGACATGTGCCCCTGATAATTTCTAAAAATACCTCCTCGCTTTCCTGTCACTCTAATACCATGCTTCATTATTCCCAACAAAAATAATTTTATTTTGTACCGAGAGACAGAAATATCGAAGAGTTCTTCGCCATGTGCTCCTCATAATTTTTAAATATACCTTCTCGCTCTCCTGTTATTCTAATTCCGTGTATAATTGTTTCCAACTTAAAAATAATTTAATTTCATACCAGGAGAGCAGAAATTCAAAGGAGGCTTTCAGTGCGTGCTCCTTATGATTTACAAAAATTCCTCCTCGCTCTTCTGCTTTCCTAATACCCCATATAAATTTCCGGAATCAAGAAATAATTTTGTTTAGTACAAGGGGTGCGGAAATACCGAAAAGGTCTTCGAAATGAGCTTGTGATTATTTTTAAAAGTACCCATTCGCTCTTCTGCCTTCCTAATACCCCATATAATTTTCCAAAATTAAGAAATGAGTTTGTTTGGTACCAGGGGTTCAGAAGTACCGAAAAGGTCTTCGGAATGAGCTTCTAATAATTTTTGAAAATACCCACTCGCTCTTCTGCTTTCCTAATACCCCACGGAATTAAAAAATTATTTTGTTTAGTACCAGGAGTGAAGAAATACCAAGGAGGTTGTCGGAATAAGCTCTTAATAATTTTTAGAAATACCCACTCGCTCTCCTGCTTTCCTAATACCTCGTATAAATTTCTGGACTTAAGAATTAATTTTATTTGGTACCAGGAGTGCAGAAGTGCCGAAGAGGTCTTCGAAATGAGCTTCTGACAATTTTTAAAAATACCTACTCGCTCTTTTACTTTCCTAATACCCCGTATAAATTTCCGTAGACAAAAAATTATTTTGTTTGGTATTAGGTGTGCAGAATTGCCGAAGAGGTTTTCGGAATGAATTTCTGATAATTTAAAAAAATACCCACTCGCTCGTCTGCTTTTCTAATACCCCGTATAAATTTCTGGAGTAAAGGAATAATTTTGTTTAGTACCAGGAGTGCAGAAATACCGAAGAGGTGTTCAGAATGAGCTCCTGATAATTTTTAGAAATACCTACTCGCTCTCTTGCTTTCCTAATACCTCGTATACATTTTTGGAGTCAAGAATTAATTTCATTTGGTACCAGGAGTGCAGAAGTGCCGAAGAGGTCTTCGGAGTGAGCTTCTGACAATTAAAAAAAATACCTACTCGCTCTTTTACTTTCCCAATACCCCGTATAAATTTCCATAAACAAAAAAATTTTGTTTAGTACTAGGTGTGCAGAATTGCCGAAGAGGTTTTTGGAATGAATTTCTGATAATTTAAAAAAATTCCCATTCGCTCGTCTACTTCTCTAATACCCCGTATAAATTTCTGGAGTAAAGGAATAATTTTGTTTAGTACCAGGAGTGCAGAAATACCGAAGAGATGTTCGGAATCAGCTACTGATAATTTAAAAAAGTACCTACTGGCTATCCTGCTTTCCTAATACCCCGTATAAATTTCCGGAATCAGAAAACAATTTTATTTAGTACCAGGAGTGCAGAAACACTGAAGAGGTGTTCCAAATCAGCTTCTGATAATTAAAAAAATACCTACTCGCTCGTCTACTTTCCTAATACCCCGTATAAATTTCTGAACTCAAGAAATAATTTTGTATAGTACGAGGAGTGCAGAAATACCGAAGAGGTGTTCAGAATGAGCTCCTGATAATTTTTAAAAGTACCTACTCGCTCTCCTGCTTTCCTAATACCTCGTATAAATTGCTGGAGTCAAGAAATAATTTTGTGTAGTACGAGGAGTGCAGAAATACCGAAGAGGTGTTTAGAATGAGCTCCTGATAATTTTTAGAAATACCTACTCGCTCTCTTGCTTTCCTAATACCTCGTATAAATTTCTGGAGTAAAGGAATAATTTTGTTTAGTACCAGGAGTGCAGAAATACCGAAGAGGTGTTCAGAATGAGCTCCTGATAATTTTTAGAAATACCTACTCTCTCTCCTACTTTCCTAATACTTCGTATAAGTTTCTGGAGTCAAGAATTCATTTTATTTGGTACCAAGAGTGCAAAAGTACCGAAGAGGTCGTCGGAATGAAATTCTGACAACTAAAAAAAATACCTACTCGCTCTTTTACTTTCCTAATACCCCGTATAAGTTTGCGTAAACAAAAAATTATTTTGTTTGGTACTCTGTGTGCAGAATTGCCGAAGAGGTTTTCGGAATGAATTTCTGATGATTTTTAAAAATACCCATTCGCTCGTCTGCTTTCCTAATACCCCGTATAAATTTCTGGAGTAAAGAAATAATTTTGATTAGTACCAGGAGTGCAGAAATACCGAAGAGGTGTTCAGAATGAGCTTCTGATAATTTTTAGAAATACCTACTCGCTCTTCTGCTTTCCTAATACCTCGTATACATTTTTAGAGTCAAGAAATAATTTCGTTTAGTACTAGGAGTGCAGAAATGATTATGATCCATTGGAATAGATTCTGATAGTTTTTAAAAATACCCTCTCGCTCGTCTACTTTCCTAATACCCCGTATACATTTCTGGAGTAAGAAATAATTTTGTATAGTACTAGGAGTGCAGAAATACCGAAGAGGTCATCGTAATGAGCTCCTGTAACTGTTATAAAAACTTACGCGCTCTCCTGCTTTCCTAATACCTCGTATACATTTCTGGAGACAAAAAATAATTTTGTTTAGGACCAGGAGTGCATAAATACTAAAGAGGGATTCGGAGAAGCTCCTGATAATTGTTAGAAATACCTACTCGCTTTTCTACTCTCCTAATACTCAGTATAAATTCCTAGAGTCAATGAATAATCCTGCTTAGTACCAGGAGTGCAGAAATACCGAAGAGGTGTTCAGAATGAGCTCCTGATAATTTTTAGAAATACCTACTCGCTCTTCTGCTTTCCTAATACCTCGTATACATTTCTGGGATCTAGAATTAATTTTATTTGGTACCAGGAGTACAGAAGTGCCGAAGAGGTCTTCGGAGTGAGCTTCTGACAATTAAAAAAATACCTACTCGCTCTTTTACTTTCCTAATACCCCGTATAAATTTCCTTAAACAGAAAACTATTTTGTTTAGTACTAGGTGTGCAGAATTGCCGAAGAGGTTTTCGGAATGAATTTCTGATAATTTGTAAATATACCTACTCGCTCGTCTACTTTCCTAATACCCCGTATAAATTTCTGGAGTAAAGGAATAAGTTTGATTAGTACCAGGAGTGCAGAAATACCGAAGAGGTGTTCAGAATGAGCTCCTGATAATTTTCACCACTAATAATAATACCACGTATAAATTTCTGGAGTCAAGAGATAATTTTGTTTAGTACTAGAAGTGCAGAAATACTGACGAGTTCTTTGGAATTAATTCTAATAATTTTTAGAAATACCTACTCGCTTTTCTGCTTTCCCAATCCCCATATAAATTTTTGGTGACAATAATTGTGTAGTACGAGGAGTGCAGAAATACCGAAAAAATCTTCAGAATGAGGTCCTGATGATTTTTAGAAATACCTACTCGCTCTCCTGCTCTCCTAATACCTCATATAAATATCTAGAGTCAAGACATAAGTTTGTTTAGTACCAGGAGCGCATACATACCGAGGAGGTTGTCGGTATGAACTCTTGATAATTTTTAGAAATATCTACTCATTCTCCTGCTTTCCTAATACCTCGTACAAATTTCTGTAGTCAAGAAATAATTTTGTTTAGTACCAGGAGTGCAGAAATACCGAAGAGGTTTTCAGAATGAGCTCCTGATAATTTTTAGAAATACCTACTCGCTCTCCTGCTTTCCTAATACCCCGTATAAATTTCGCCAAGTTGTTGCATAAAGCTACAAAAAAAAGCACTGCATACTTTTTCAAATAATTTATTTTGTCTCACAAGTATATATATCGGACAAGTATATTGGAAAAATTAAACGAAACACTGAACTGAGTAATAAAAATAGAAATAAATTATTAAAATAGCTTATCACAGAGATGTTATGTAGTTTAGTACAAGCCCGTTAACAACAAAAATATAATAAAAAAATTGCTTTAATCTGGACAACAGAGCGGGGGAGGTCGAAAAGCTATCTAAAATCTAAAATGGTGTTCGACACAAGAAGCTGATAAGATATATTCTTTAACACCCAGTATATACTGTTAAAGACAGCAGCGGCCTCCCAAATTTTCCATCAATACACCCTGCAGGTAATTCAACTAACAATCCGAGGCATTGAAGTCTATACCGCCAGCTGGACCAGAACCTGGACCTGGTTTCTTCCCTCCCCGGGCCAAACGATCTAATTCAGCTGCCGCGTCGGACCTCATAGTGACTTTATCAGTCAAGCTTTCGCTGCCAGATGCCTTGGCGCCCATAGCCCCCCCGGGACTGCCCGTCTTCTTATGCAGCAACGAATTGAAGAAGTTCGCGAGAACGCCTTCGCCTCCTGGAGAACTCACCACTTTCGACCCATCCAGCTTGCGTGGGGACCCTTGGATACCTAAACACCGCCACCGTTATCACAAGACATACCTGATGAAAATCATTGCACTAACCTGCAAGCGGAGGCCTGGCTGGTGACTCTCCCAGCCGCGCCAGGGCTGGCGGGCCACCCCCGAAGGAAATCTGCTGCTGCCGGGTCAAGAACGCCTGTTCGTCCTCTGCGAGAATCTCAGTCTCGCGGTTCACCGTCTTCCTCGTAGTCGGCTGGACGATTATATCCCTGTAATAGTCGTCCGGCTTGCACGAGTGCATATTCTCGTATAGAATACTAATTTTCTTCATGTTGTCCCACCCGGCCGGAATGAACACCGCGTCTTTTTCAACAACGAGCGCGGGCGTGTGGAATGGAAACCCGTAAATCCTGTGCGTCAAATACTTGTACAACAAATCACAGTTCTTGTCCTCTTTGGCGCTGGTATAGAACAAGGCGGCGCCGTACTGCAAGCAGAACCGCCTTATCCACTGCTGCATGAAGTCCAGGTGCTCGTCGCGATAATCCTGCTCCTTCTCCAAATTCTGAATGAAATCCGTCTTCGTTACCACCACCACAATGTCCAAACCCAAATTGTTTGTTAGCGTACCTGAAAAACCATCAATCACAGCCCGAAATGGAGTAGTTCAAACGTACCTTCCGGTAGAGGGGACCCATCGAAATCGCCGTCCTCATCGCCCAGATTCCTCGAGCTCCTCTTCATCGGAGAAGCGGGATCCAGCTCATCGCCCGGCTCAACGTAATCCAGCCACAACTTCAACATGTGCTGTCGCCGATTCTGTCGCACATCGACTTCTAATTTAAGTTTGTCCAGGTGGTCCGCCAAGACCGACGCCCAGTGCTGCAGCTGCTCCAATATACCCCAAGGGGTCGTCATCGCTACCGTAAGTATCACTAAAGTATCCTAAAATATGCGATATTAAAAAAAAATATTGCTCACAATAGCACATCGACAAAACCTGAAAAATCTCTTCATTCAGAGCAAATTTTAGGAGGTGTGCATGGGCTGGGTCTCCGTCCAACACCCAGACGCTCAAGCGAGTGTGATCGTCGCGATAGTCGTCTCTGACGTCTATGTAAGCATACTCCAGTCCAGAACCCTTACTTGAATTTTCGATACCTAAAAAATATACTCAAATACTGTGGCGTACTATTTGGTAACCGCTTTAAAGAGGTATAAAAAACCGTTGATGTACCTTGTAATTTCGCCACCATAGTAGTTTTTCCAGATTCGTTATCACCGAGTACGAGAATCTGCTTGTTGGGGGACAACTTTGGATTGCCATGTTTCTGGACTTCGTTCAGGATCTGTGACCAGAGATTTGTCTTATCCTCCTCGTTGGATTTTGCGTTTTCCTCGACGACTTTATCCTGCAACGGAGCCATTTCTTCTGTTTTGACACTTAAATGACGTTTGACGACCGGATGATTCACACAAGGCGCTTTCCATTCGTAGGTCAATGTATTTTTCACTAAGACCGTTCCTTTTGTATTTATAGCGTTTTCCATTCGCATATACTGAAAAATATGAAATATAAAGTGGTGTTTGACTAAATTTGGCCAGGCCACGCTACGTTAATACAAAATAGAGACGTTATTTTTCTCTAAAACATTAGCTGACCATAAAAAATGCTGTCAAAGAAACAGGTGCATACCACTAAAACCACAATATTAATTAAGTCAAACTAAAACGAACAGGGCTAATGTTCGGAGCAGTTTGTTTAATAACATAAGAACGAAATCTACAATTTCTTATTATAAGTTATCTCTAGCATCAACTAGATGGCGCTATATAAATCATTTCTTTGATTTAATTCCGTGAGTAAACACGTTAAAATTGGTTAATTTCGATTCTTCGATTAACGTTGGTACATGATACACATTAACTACAGTCCGTGAGTTAATTTCAGACTATTTTCTTGTATTTTGTGTAGTGGTTTTTGGTTAATTTTTTTCGGGAATTTATAAAAATGGTACTAACGTCCTCTATCGACGGTTGGCCGAATCAACGCGACAGACATGCGTGGACGAACACGTCGTTGCCCCACCTATTTACATTTTGACCAACGTAAACGTAAGCGCAAAAACCGTTAAACGCCGCTCCCCTATCATCATCGAAAATAGTTTGGTTACCTCGCAGAGACCTCGACCGATTTCCCGTGAGTCCGTAGTGTTGTCTTGGTGCAGATCGGTGAAAGACAGTCTTGGTGTCGT
This sequence comes from Rosalia funebris, assembly GCA_037954035.1. NCBI lineage: Eukaryota > Metazoa > Arthropoda > Insecta > Coleoptera > Cerambycidae > Rosalia > Rosalia funebris. Next base: position 27,583,708 of record JAZFAV010000003.1, on the reverse strand, counting down.
GTTTGTGTCAGTTAGTGTTAGAGAGACGTTGTCAGGATGGCATCTAAAACGAAGAAGAGCTCAACCCCGCAACACGGGAGGCCGTCGAGCCCGCTCAGCCCTACGAGGCACTCCCGACTGCAGGAGAAGGCGGATTTACAGAACCTGAACGATCGTTTGGCGTGCTACATCGATAAGGTCAGGTTCTTGGAGGCGGAGAACAGCAGGTTGACCCGCGAGATACAGTCCACCCAGGAGACGGTCACCAGGGAAGTCTCCAACATCAAGTCTATGTATGATCACGAGCTGTCCGACGCCAGGAAGCTCTTGGACGAGACGCATAGGGAGAAAGCCCGATTAGAGATCGAGGTGAAGCGCTTACTCGACGAGAACGATGAGCTGAAAGCTGAGCTGGCGAAGAAGTCGAAGGACTTGGTGCTGGCAGAGAATTCTGCCAGGATCTATGAAACTAGGTGCAATGAATTACAGCTTAAGTACAATCAGGCTAATGCTGATGCTAAAAAAGCCGTAGCTGAGGCCAGAGACTTGGAGAAGGAACGTGACAAACTTAGGAAACTTCTCGATGAACACCGTAAGCAGCTAGAAGAGGAATCTTTGGCCAGGGTCGAGGTGGAGAACGCCAACCAGAGCCTCAGAGAAGAACTGTCCTTTAAGGACCAGGTAATTTCTGTTTCCCCAATCAAACAGCGTAATCTGCTAAATTATGTAAACACGAATTTTAATCCCGATTAGCATAAATACCTTGGCAGTTATGTCAGAGTTATAAATGCTGATTTGAACTAAAATAAGAAATTATGACCGGTTGCCTGTGTCTTCTCCAAACCGTGTCAATGCTATAACATTTACCTTGGGAAAGAAATATGGACAGATTGTTTCGAAACATTCCAGCCAACTGTTTGGGGGAGGGGGGTTTTGTTTGAGCGTGTGCACATGTTGCTTGATAATTATTAAGGGGATCAACTGTTGTTTCGATTGTTTTTCCAGACAAGCCAACTAGAATTGCATAAAGAAAATATTGATTAGACCAACTTTGAGGGATTTTCTAAATATAATTACTGCTGATTCAACTGTTTGACCCAGTTTGTCCAGAATTAATGTATGATATTTTAATTTCAAGGGAACTGTGATTTATTAGTTTGTATAATGACATCATTTTTATATTCTGTACTATTACTTAAACAATAATTGGGTCCATAGTATATATTGTTGTATAATGTATGAATTGGGCGGTCCGCTTCACGCTCCATGACATAATTTCCAGTTTTACCACTTTTATTTGTGATAATTTAATTTAAGACGCTAATAGATGGAGGTCTTCATTTTTTTTTTTGGGTTATAAGATCATTTTTATTTATTTTTTCGCCTACGTAAAACAAAACTATAGATCATAATGTCAAGATCAATGTTATTATCATTTTTATGATGTAAGATAAGTTAAAAATATGTGGCCTGATTTTCAGAGGCTATATTTATTGTTTTTTTGTTGTATTTTTCGCATATTAAAACTGAAAAGAATGAATAAATGGCTAAAATATTTTTTTTCCACGCTACTACAATAAAAAATACAGAGAATAACAGCTTCACCTGCTCAATCTAGAGTGTCATGGCCTACAAAACCTATCAGCCTTCTTTTTTTTTTTATCAGTTGTTTCTGAAAATTGTTTTTAAACATTCTGGACTAAAGAAAAGATGAAACTTTATTTTTACCACATTCAACAAATATTTCGTATCGGTGAGTGACTGAATCAGCTAATGTTGCGTGTAAAACGCTATGTTTTAAAGCAATAAAATATGCCCCTTATTTACATTTAGGTCAACTCGCGCCGCCACCCTTATAACATCGCGGAATAAGGACGAGCATCGCGCGAGGTCGCAACAAACGTTTACATAATTTGTGACGGCAGTTTCGGAGGTTAGCGTCGCGTGACGTCACCCAGGAAATGCCTGTCCGTGAAAGAAAGCTGGGGAATATTTATTTTCCCGTGTTATCCATGCGTGTAACTTGTTTAAGCATTAAAATTACTGGTATAAGCGCTTTATCTTGGGAAAAGCAGGAAGAATTGAGCATGTCTAGTAGGCTTGCATAAAAAACAAATGCCGATCGCAGTAGCCCTGGGCCTTCGTTTCCTTCGTGGATCTTAAAGTACGTCAATTACGTCATTAAAAGCTAGTTAATATACCGTTATAAATGGCATGATAACTGTTAGGAAATGTTAAATGAAATTATCCACAGAAATGTGTCAATTCAATGATTAACACGTGGAGGGGGTCATAAATATCGCAATGTCATTTTTCTAGTAGGATATTGTTAGTTTTCATTGATTTTATCTTATCGGCTCTAAGCCGCGAATGTGAACAGGAAATTCGGCGTAATCATTTCTGGCATAGCACATTGGAATTGGGTTTCAATAGAGATTTCCTCTATTTAAATGAAACGCGCAATTCCTCATGAAATTCGCGATTTTAATGATGCTAATTGCTACGACGTCTTGGAATAGTTTTAAAAATAGCGTATTCATTGCGTACGTGGTGCAACGGGTCACAGATATTTAGTTTGGACTCTAAAAATAGCAAAAGAACAATATTACCGTATCGAAAGTCTACTTTTCAGACGTTAGCGTACGTCGATGAGTCTTATTCGAGTTGAATTTATTAGAGGAAGGTCGGGAAAATGACGGCGAGTTAAAAAAAAAAAATAACAGATGCCTAGACGCAAATACGCTATGAAGTGTATAGAGTGCGCAAATATCCACAGACCCAAGAATAATAGAACGATTTCGTCTTGATCAATTTTCTTTGGCGCCAAGACGTATTTATATCAACGCGATATATTGCTATAGGAAAAAGATGAATAGGGTCAAAAATAATTGACCCACATTTAAGTAGAGCCGTTTTATAGGCGTGGTCTACATCAAATAACACGCGCGTTGTGTATTTTACGCCTCCAATTTCGTAAACACCCTGTATAGTATGAAAAGCCGGAGACTGTATGGAAATCGTATTTACGGCAAAGCTAATCCATCGGGCATCTACAGCGTATCGAATATCGGCCCGGGGTATGGCTGTTCCTATTAAAATCTTAGGAAATTTTAGCAGGAAGTATATGGGGGGAGGGGGGGAATTAATTTTCGAAGGTGAACAACGCCTAACAGCTTTGGTTAGCGTGTTGAAATAGGCATAGCGTGTAACCTAGTGACTTGCTTGGGGGTTATTTAGTAGCATACGCCAGGGAAAGCCAATAACATTACTCATATTCCATGGGGAGGCAGCTAGGGCTAGGACTAAGGCTAGTAAATTCAAAATAGATCGCAAAAATTAATTCTCAAATAAAATTATCTCGGATAATTAAATAAAGCAAATATTTACTTTAATATATTCGCGATATTTTGCCGCAAACATGTTTTCCCTTATCGATGAGTATCTTTACGTTTCTCGTAATCGTATCTTCACTCGCTATTAGATCGTGACGCGTTTTTCAATAAGCACCGGCTCGTTTAAATATTTACACATGCATTATTTATAACAAGTTACGTCATAGCGATACTGGTCTCGGTGTGCCTGGCAATTTCATTAACATCGGCGATCGTTTCGCCTCCCGCCATCGGTCGATTCAACGCGATAAATGACCGGCTCGAAAATGAGGTCACGGGAATCGAATGTTGTGACACGTGACTGCGGTGGGACCAAAAGAAATTCGACAAATTAATTTATAGAAATATATAACAATCAATATAAAAGCAATCTTCAACGCCCTGTATGTCGAAATGGCGAATTTAACGACACGCGTTTATCGTAACTATGGCCCGCCCAAGGAAGCTGTCGTTCCAATTAGAACGCGAATTTCGTTAACACCCTGTATAGTAAATCTATAAGGACAGTAAAAAAATAAAGGACCGTTCTATTTATACATATTACGTTGAAGGGAGACCAATTACGAATTTTTGTCAGCGATTGTAAGTGATTTACGTATTATTTAAGACTGTGAATGACGCCCACTATATTCTCTTCTTCCTCCTCTTCCAGGTGTTCCAGCAGCAGCTGACGGAGACCCGCACGCGTCGCCAGGTCGAGATCAGCGAGCTGGACGGCCGTCTGGCCGAGAAGTACGAGGCCAAGCTGCAGGAGGCCCTCCAGGACCTGCGCGACCAGTACGAGTCTCAGATGGCGAACAACCGCCAGGAGATCGAGCTGCTGTACGAGCAGAAGATCAAGAACCTGCAGAACACTAACGACAGGTACCAGACGTCGGCGGCCGGCGCCCTCGACGAGCTGCGCCAGTTCAGGACCAAGATCGATACGTTCAACACGCGGGTGGCCGAGCTGGAGCACCAAAACGCCGGCCTGGCCGCCAGGAACAGGGACCTGGAGAAGCTGCTCGAGGTGAGTCGAAACTTCCGCGCGTTTTTCCGGGTTTTTTAAGAGGGTGCGACTCTCTTCGTAGTGGCCTTCAATACAAAAAAAAAAATAGCGTCTTAAATACGCTATTACAAAATCCGAGATTAAGACATACAAAATCTAAATGGACTTTGGAAAAAAATATATGTAGTTGAACCTCATATATCTCGAAAACGGCTGGGTTTAGGACAAATGTTTATAGTAACTTTTCGTCATATTTCTGTCTAAAGAACCCACGGTATCAATTAACACGTCAACTTTAAAAACACCTTGTATAGTTTGCGTCGCATTTTTAGCAAAGAAAACGCAATATTCGGTAAAATTTAAACGAAATCCGTATCCTTTGGCTTCAGGATATCACGCCGAGTAATTTTACTTGTCTTTGGCGATGTTTTTGATCCATGTGTATATACAGGGTGAGAAAAAAATAAACGTCAAAAACGATACAGTCGATTACCTGGTCAGAAATAAGGCGAAAACTTATAATAAATGTATGTCCGAATAAGCACCGTTTTTGAGATACAAGGTGTGAAAGTTAAAAAATATTTCACAAATGTTCAAGGCTACTTCGTGTATACGCATATTTGAAAAAAATACGGCCTTGCACAAATTAACCTACGCCTTACTTATTGGGTATATTGGTTTGCTTAAAGAAATATTACTACAATCAACGAAAATTAAAAAAGACTCCAAGAAAACTTTGCAGTAATTTTTCCTGAAGATGACCAGTTTAAAATCGTTTGCCCCTCCGCAGGGCGAGCGTATCCGCCACGCGGAAGATCTGGCGCTCCTCGAACGGGAGCTGCAGCGCCTCCGCGACGAGATGACCGTCCAGCTTCAGGAGTACCAGGACCTGATGGACATCAAGGTGTCCCTGGACCTGGAGATCGCCGCCTACCGCAAGCTGCTCGAATCGGAGGAGGCCAGGCTGAACATCACCCCTCACGGTAAGCAAACGACCGGCCGCCCCTCGCTCAGGCGTTTATTCGAGCGGTTTCAGGTTCGGAGCGCGAGTTGTCTCACCACAGCACGCGCGGCTCGTCGCAGCGTCGCACGCCCGTCCGCGCCGGCCCAGGCGCTAAACGCAAGCGCACCCTGCTCGAGGAGAGCCAGGAGTCCAGCGTGTCCGACTACAGCATCAACAGCTCCTCCAAGGGCGATATAGAGATCTCCGAGGTGGACGCCGACGGGCAGTACGTGAAGGTGCACAACAAGGGCGGGCAGGAGGTGGCGCTCGGCGGGTGGCAGGTCATACGGCGCGTGGGCGACAACGAGACCCAGTTCAAGTTCCACAGGTCGCTCAAGCTGGAGCCTAAGGGGTACGTGACGATCTGGAGCTCGGACCTCAACAAGGACCACGAGCCGCCCAGCAATCTCGTGATGAAGGGGCAGAGATGGGTGACGGGAGATAATATGGTCACCACGTTGTTGAATAATAGCGGGGAAGAAGTCGCCGTGTCCGAGAGGTAGGTGTTTTTGGTTCTCTACGCTTTTATTTTGGTATGAATGCCAGACGAATGGTTTTTTTTATATCGAAGTGAGTGTAAATTCAGTTTGATCTGGTGAAAATAGCTAAAATATAATTTTTCAAGCCTATACTTGGATTTAATTGTCAAAAACTGTACCAAAGTATTCTTTTTAGTAGACAAATATTTGTTGCGGTATCAAAACCACTTTTTTAGGTTATTCATTAAATTCGATAAAATAACAATCATATTTTAACTCAACTTATTCAAACTTGTAAACAAATCCTAAATACATACCCATAAGAAAATACACACCTAAAAGTCGTATATCTCGAAAACGGCTGAATTGACAACACATGTTTATAAGGACTTTTCTTCATATTTCTGCCCAAGGAATCCACTGTATGATTTAAAGCACCAACTTCAGAAACACCCTGTATATTTTATGTCGCGCTTTTAGCAAAGGGAGTATGTTATGTGGAATAAATTTTAACGAATTGTCCTTCAGATCAAAATACGGAATGATTTTGCGTTAATTTGTATATTTTTTATCCCATTTATATATACAGGGCGTTCAAAAAAATTACGCCAAAAATTATACAGTAGATTCTGTGGGCAAAAATAAGATGAAAAGTCATAATAAACTTATGCTCGATTGTGCATGGTTTTCGAGTTACAGGGTGATTAAGTTTAAAAAAAAAAAATTAATTTTTTTGCGAAACATTTTTTAGTACAAACGTGCGAAAGTTCGTACTGTGTTTTGGTTTTGTTGCCCCTTGAAAGATATTAAGATGATATTAAGAACGTATTTGAGGTTATGAATGTTTTAGTCGCGATGGTCTTCTGTTTCTGCTTCGGCTAATCGAATACCGCGCGCTTTTTCAGGGTGAAGAGGCAACTCTCCAGCTCGCTGCTGAGACACAGGGAGACCGCCGGGGGCTACCTGGGCTCCGAGGAGCTCCACCACCAGCAGGGCGACCCGCAGGGCGACGAGAAGTGTCGACTAATGTGAGACGCGGATCCCACCTAAACTACAAAGTATATATATATTTAGGGTGTAACTCAGGCGTAGCTGCCCCGTTCGGCCCCTCCCCTCTGATACGCGGAGGCCCTTCCTCGGGGCCGGACGGGCGCGACTCCGTCTTTTATTGACAAAAAGCTTACTTCGTACGGTGAGGTCCACATTCCAGTTTAGTTGGCCGTGGCACAGACAGTGTTTTGTCCTTTCCGGCTGACGATAGTCGATTGTCGAAGAGCGGAGGTTTGTTTCGAGACGATCGACTGTGGGTGTCGGTCGTTTGGAAGCGAACGGGTTTGAAATTGGACGGGCCAAGTTAGATTTTTGTCAATATTTTATTTTTTGTACTGTAAGGAATCTCTCGAGGGGGATTAAATAGTAAAAGTAAAATTGTCGCAGAGTTGTTGATAAAGACTTTTATATATTTTTATTTTATATAAGTTTCCAAGAGAGTTTATTGTAATTTTGTATTGTGTATTAGGGGTGCGTCGCAACGACAGCGCCCCCATCAGTAAACTTGATGATTTAGTCTGCATTTTTGTTTTCTTTTTTACACGATTACTATTACGCATTTTTAAGTGTTTTCAATTTAAATGTAAGTATAACTATATGCTTTTTTTTTTGTATTCATACTTCATTTTTTCCTGTGTTCAATAAAGTAAATTTCATTATTTTTATTTTTTATTGTGCCTTACGACACGCGCCATATGTTTCGGATCTAATTTTGCATGTCTAGTTGTTAGCGGCCGATCGAGGACGGATTAGCCTTAGTTTGTGTACTTGGAATCAATGTTTTTCACAAATAAAATATATTTTCACCAGTGGCGGCTTTTATTTTCTCGAGCGGGCCCAATAAGTGGATTAGGAGGCAGTTTTTGCTGGAACCAAGGAGGCCATTGGGTTGTATAGTTGGAAACAAATGAATGCCGAATGAGCAGAGCCTACTAGAAGCGTACAGTGCAATTAAGAATTATAGCCAACAGAGTGGCCTGTGAAACTATTTTTGCTCAAAAATGAGTAGAGACATGTAATGTCAATGTTGAAATCGGTGGATTGGAAACCTGTTCATGCCTAATAAATATCCAAAAGTAAAAATTTCCAAAACTACAATGAAAGAAATTATTTTTCATCTTTTAAATATTAGTTTATTGCGCACATGCCATAAAATTGCCTCAAAATTAAATACATTACTTAATTTTGAGAAACGTAGCAAAATCATTTTCAATTTATATATACAGGGTCGTCAAGGATTATGGCATAACGAAAATGCCTATTGAGAGCAATCTTTACTAAAGAAACAACATATGAAATAAACATTAAAAATATGTATGTATATTGAAAATTCAATTTAACGTTCATGTTTGCGAATATATACAGTGTGTTTAAAAATATCGCGTTTTTTCAACGAGTCGTCTTCAATTTTGTATCGCAGAATATTTTGTAAAATAACAAAACGTTTTTATGTATATTAAAATTTAACGTACGTGTTCTCAAATACATAGTGTGATTAAAAATATCGCATTTTTAAAACAAATTGTGCTTAATTTTATATCACAGAAATACTTTTGCCTTAGAATGGCGTTAGTTATTGAAAACGACATTTGATATACTAAAAATAAAGTAATAAAGCCATCTAAAATACTTATTTTAGGTACCTCCGTATACAGATACAAAAATCAAAAGCAAAAAATCGTATTATGAATTTTTCATTACAATTTAATATTAAATTATGAATTGGTACTTCCCCCACCTCACCCTATGTTGTAATCGAATCCGATGAATCATAGGATTTTTTTTCGCCTGAAGCTCCCCCCGCCTGTCTAAAATTATCATGAAATAATTCGAATTATATTAATAGAAATGACACACTCATTTAAATACACGCCCTCCCCCCCCCCCCCTATGAGAATCTATTTTTAATTCCAAATAATTGGAATAATCCGTATATATAACGGTGACATAACGAACTGGGGTATTCTTGTAATACATATTTCGAGACGTGACATCATCAGCACCGGTCGATACCCGTTGACGCGGATCTAAAAATAACGTATACATTTTTTTGTGGCCATGGAATTTAATGTAACGCCAGGTGTTAAACAACGATCACTTTTTTAAATAATTTAGTCTAGGTGGCGCCACTTGCAAGGAACGGAATTTGTAGCGCACGTTCGTTTCACTCCGGCCTCCACTCTCGACCGACACCGGGACAAAAGTAAGACAGTGGAATACGCTACGGCGGAACGTCTAGGTCGTTCAGCGTTCTATGTTACCGTCTTAAAAACCCATGTCATTCTGGTAAAATGGCGGCTGCCGCGGTTCATCAGTCAAATGTCAGTGATTATTTATCGAAAAAACAACAGGAAAGCACCAAGGAGCTGAGCACCGAATGGGCGGAACTCGAGGAGCTCCACAACAAAAAGTAAGCACGTCTTTTTGCGCCGTTTAATTCACGTTTCAATCCCATTTAATCGCGTGTGCCAATTTTCAGGCTATGGCATCAGTTGACGTTAAAGCTCACGGATTTCATAAGAAAACCGGAGCTGCAGAAAGGCGACAATCTTGTACAGTTGTACAACAATTTCATCCAGACTTTCGAAAACAAGTAAGTCATCGTTGTCGACATAACCTCAATAAACTCGCTCGCATTATTTCTAGGATAAATCCTTTGTCTCTGGTGGAGATCGTCGCCATAGTAGTTGAACAGTACAAAGAACCTAAGGAAGCAATAGCATTCCTAGAAAAGACAGAACCCAAGGTGAAAATTAACCCGGACGCACAGAACTTGTGCAAGGTATTAGCCGGACAGTTATACCTTGATAAGTTGAATGATTTAGACGCCACAAAGAAGATTATAGAGGAGGTCGAGGCGACTTTTGATAACGCCAATGGTGTTACACCTGTCCATGGCAGATTTTACCTCCTCGCCTCGCAATACTACAGGTAAGTAAAGCTGTACGAAACCTATCGTGTCTTATTTAAATTTTGTTAGAATCCAAGGCGATCATGCTCAGTACTACAGGACAGCATTACGTTACTTAGGCTGCATAGACTTAACTGAACTGTCGCAAAAAATTAAAGTACAACACGCCTTTTTCCTTGGACTCGCTGCACTTCTAGGCGAAGGTGTTTACAACTTGGGGGAGCTTCTAGCGCATCCCGTACTAGAGACAATTAAATCGACAGAAAACGCATGGATAATCGAGTTATTATACGCCTTCAACTGTGGTGATATCAATAAATTTGAGAAAATGAAATCGCAGTGGGGCACTATTGCCGACTTAGCAGCGCAGGAGCTTTTCCTACGACAGAAAATCTCATTGCTGTGTCTCATGGAGGTTTGTACAATATTTACTTCGAAAATCGTCTTTCACAGCCCGGAGATTTGTTTCAGATGACGTTCAAGAGGCCGTCCCACAATCGACAGTTGACTTTTGCTGAAATTGCCAGAGAAACGAAGTTGCCTATAAACGAGATCGAGCTCCTGGTGATGAAAGCCCTGTCGCAGGGTCTCGTCAAGGGCGCTATAGATCAGGTAGGTTTTCCGGCTGGATTGTAATTTGGCGACGTCACGTTACGGATTGGCTTTTAGGTTGCCAGCACTGTAAACATGACGTGGGTACAACCGAGAGTATTGGACAGGTCTCAGATCTCTGGAATGGTAGAGCGTTTAAACGAGTGGTGCAGAAACGTCAGCACTATGGAGGATCTGTTGGAGGAAAAGGCGTCAGAGATATTAACCTTGTAGTAGTACTGATTATTTATATTTTGTTCCTAAATATTTTTAACAACAAAAAGATTGTTCTAACCTTTTTTCAATTAAACACTGTAAATATAAACATTTTTATTAATTCATTTGAAAATATCTTAAAATGGAATGGATATTAAAGGAATATTATGCACAAATCGTGTAGGCCTTCAAATTAAAGAGGATTCAAGGAAGAGGATATTGCTACATCCTTGGTAACAATTTTTTTAAAGAACCCAAAAGAGGCACACATTTTTTTTAAAGTTAAAACTACTTTTATTCCAAAGATGATGTGGTGTTATTTTTACAATTTTTAGTTAAAAAATAAAGTTATGCTACCCCCAAAACCGAAAAAATCCATTGTTTTCCGCATTGTTAATATTTGGTAAAAGAAAATTGTATTTTAATTCGATCTGTTCAAAGATAAAGAAGGACTCTTGAGGACCTGAGTGGACTAACAAAAAATAGAACCATACTTAAACGTATGTCTTGAAATATCTGAAATACATATCTTAAAACCGCTAGATTTTTTGACGCATTTATAACTTTTCCTCGCATTTTCAAACAAAGAATCCAACGGTATTACTTAAAGCGCCTACTTCAGAAACACCCTGTATACCATGATTTTTAGCAAAATAAATGCAAATTTTGAACTGAAATTATATCCTCAGCCTTCTGTTTGGCCAACAACTAATCTTTACACATTTTTTGACCCACCCATATATACAGGGTGGTCACAAAATAAACGTCGAAAATTAAGCAAAACCAGGAAGGCTCTTGGTCAAAAACAAGGGGAAAAGTTATAATAACCATATCCGCATTCGCGCCATTTTTGAGTTACAGGATGGCAAAAAAAAAAATTCAAAAACAGGAGAAAATTGGGAAACTGACTTACTGTATACGCACATTTGTTCGAATAAAAAGCATCGGAGGTTGTATTAACGTTATAGTATGACCAATTATTTATATTTTATTCCTAAATAATATTTTTATCAATAAGAGGATCGTTTTTATTTTTTCAAATAAACACTATAAATATAAACATTTTATTAATCCAGTATACATAAAATTTCACTCCGTAAATTAAAAAACTAAATTAATAAAATAAAATAATGGGGAAATGCTGAAGCGACTGAGAGATATAAAAGTAGAGTAAATACGTAAATCTATAAATATCTAAAAGCTTAACAACGCCGGCCACAATTATTGCTCAAAACGAAACAACGTCCCATGGCTAAACAATTTGGCACTATTGCACTGTCCTCTTGTATACATATATCTATTTATAAGCTTACAAAAATAACTATTTCTCGGCAAGGCATTTTCTACATCACTTACTGTAAGAAATCTATCGTAAATAGGTTCAGTGTCAGTTACATTTGGAAATTACGGTTACGTATTTAAAAAGTACCTTAAAACAAACGGTTATTAAAGAAAAATTAGTCTCAAATCGTCTGGGCGCCCAAATTAATGGTTATCCATATTACTGCATCCTTGGTAACGATTGTTGTGCACTCCATACTTCTCACCTCCTTGGTGACAATTTTAAAAAGTGCCGAAAAGAAACCCAGACGCCTTTTTTTTTTTTTTAGTAAAATTAGGCAATAAATAACAGATACAATGAACACAAAAAGGTTTGCAAGACGTTCCGTCTAGGCGTAGGAGTACCAAGGCTGTTTCCTGACCCAGCGGAGTTTGCCGTGCGTCTGAGCGTGGATCTTAACGCTGGCGCTCTCGGCCGCCCTCACGGTCTCCTTCACGCTCTGCATGAGGTTCTGGGCGTTGCCCTCGAGCATCTCCGTCGCCTCCCTATCCTCCTCGGACCCTATGAAACCGCTCCACATCAAATACCACCCACTAACGTGTATTTTAAGCAAAAAAGCCTCTTACCTTTCATCGGTTTCCCTTTGACTGAGCCAGTGAAAAGCAAATATATATACAGCATATTTAAGACCGTAACGTTTATTTCCGACCCGTTCACTTACCTTGAGAGCCGAGCATCGTTGCCTTGACGGTGCTGAGGATCTTCAGCTGCGTCGCGATCGTGGGGATCCTCTCGCAGACCTGCAGCAAATTCGTCCTGATCCGCTTGTCCGTGCACTCCCTGGCCAGTTGTTTCGCGATACGAGTCACATCAGCGCTCGCGTCAGCGATGGCTTTAGCCGTAGCGATCAGTTCCCTCTTGGATCCTAAAAGCAACTACGTTTACACGCGACGTCTTCCAATATACCCTCAGTACCTTTGTCGTCGTTGTGTACGAGCTCCGAGAGCCTGGCCATCAGCTTGGCCATTCGTTGTGCGGCAGCAATGAGTTCGTTGTCCTTTGCAGACCACTGTCTGACTTCCCTGTGCAGATTATGAGCGGCAACCTACAAGCAATAACAACCAAAATACTCTTCGTCGATATTTCTCGCGTAAACGTGACGTACCATGATAGGTTGGCTAGGCAGAGGCGCGGTCTTAAAGACCTCGTCCTCGTCGTCCGTCTCTGGCGGAGGTGGGGGCCTGAGCGGGGCTCCATCATGTGGCAGTGGGGGACGGGGTGGTGCTTGCTCTAAAAGTGCGAAATATGTTAGAGATTTATAGGGACTGATAGGACGCTGGCATTCCGTGTCACAAAAGCTGGGTATAAACATAACAAACAATTACCGTCTTCAACTATATACTCAGGAATGAAACTGTAACGTCCTGTATGCATGTAACAGGTGTAACGGGAAATTAGTTCATTCAACAACAGTAATCGAGCTTCGGTTAGTTTTCGAGCGCTACAAGCAACATGCAAAGCGGATTTTTGTAGCTAAAGTTACGTCTTACACAAGAAAAATAGCCGTAAAGTTCCCATATAGGCATTCAGTATCTACGATTTTCTGTCACTCACGTATTTTGACTCACTTTTCTGTATCTGTCAAATACTATTTCAAGAATATAAATACATACAGTATTACCGAAATTCTTCACGATGTCAGTAATATCATTTTCAAACACGAAAATACTACATGACTGTACGAAATGGCGGCAACTCGATCAAAGGACACAGGGAGTTCTTGATCTTAATATTTTATATTGGCACCTCCTGCAATGCGCCAACTATTCGAATTAACATGGTCGCGTGCTTTAAACACGTTATGGTTATTCTGTGGTTACTTTGACTGATACATATATAAACGTTAAAAAGAAGAAAATACAATACACCATTACTAAAATTCTTAACGATGCCGTTATGATTTTAAAACACGAAAATGACATTTGATGAAGACGGCGACAACACGCAGGGAATTTATTAGTATTTCATATTGGTACCCCTGCCGCGCGCCAACTATTGAATTTAACTGAGCGTTTTGAGTCGCTTGCCGTCAATTATTATAATTTGAGCCACCATAAGACAATGTAAATACCAAACTGTTCCATAATTTACGTAATGTACGACCAAAAATACGGGAGTACACAAACAAATCGTAAATTTTCGCTAGATAACTAGATAATTACCAAAACCAATTCGCAAAGCATAGCCGCAACAGACGAAATCTCGCACTACAACGCTACATTTCTCTTTTTAAAGGTACTTTTATCGTCTGTCAAAGTTCAAGTATTCCAATTGGTTGAATGTCAAACTTAAAAGTTTTAGATATTGTTTAACTGTCAATAACAATTGTTGTAAGTTATTTCAACAGCTGTCAAAATTCAACTGTTTTTCACGTTTGTTACTTTAAAAAGCGCCAAGGCTACTTGATTTTACCAAGAAATGCGGCGTTTTCACCTCTCATGCCTTATAACTTGCGGAAGAATTACCTGATTCGTGATAGTTAGGTGCTAGTTCTTGACAAAGTAAATCTGAATTGTCGCCTGAAAGACGACAGGTGCAGAATTAGTGCGGAACCAAAAAAAAAAAAAAAAAAACAAATATAATCACTGTCCAGACGCTTAATGTGCAAAATTTTGAAGAATTCCCAAAAGGACAGTGAGTTACGTGAGGAAAAAAATATACCAAGCAGAAACAATGTATGATAGGCCTAGAAGATTTTGTTCTACATCAAAAACTAGTGGAAAATGTCTGAGAATCTACGCATAATCGAGAAGCAAGCGCTAAGAGTGAATAATTATACCTCTGGCCCATTTGGGCAGGGGGCTGACGCGCCCCTGCTGGTGCTGAGTGGGGCTGAGCGCCCCGTATTCCCTGCCGGGCGTCGGTGTATTTCGCAACGGCTCGCCAACTATAATATTAGCAGTACGTAGGCGTTAGAACTACTCAGCAGAAAACGTATTATGTACAGAATGAGGGAAGGCAGTAGGGAGGAAAAATCCTCAAGTAAAAAAAGAAATAATATCCAAGAGAATTTTTCCCCCCTACTGCCTCCGAGTTAAGTGCCTACAAGCCCCTGAAATGTACCTTTATCCACAAAGTAAGTGCTTGGCTGTGTTTCTGAAAAAGACGTTCGACCGTTAATACCTACGGCCAGTATATACAGGATGTTAAATGGGTTTAGTACGAAATTGGGGCAAGGATACGTTTAGACTCACCCAAGTTCAACGTGTTTATGTCTGGCAGCGGGGGAAGCTCGGGGTTCACTTGCACCGCCTGCCTGACCTGGCCCACGGCATTCAACAGCTGAGGAGGACAATAACGCGTCAGTTTTGGCGATTTTAAACGAGAAAAACGATTCGTTATGAACCACCACAAGATAATTAACCGCCCTTACCCCTTTATTCGACTCCCTCCACCTTGACACGGCGTTATGGTCGACAGGATTGACGGCTACCGCTTTGGCATCCTGCACCATCGGGGGCACACCTAAACGATGTAAAATAAGAAGAATTTATGGGGAATAAACCGTATAAAACGAATATTTACTTCCTTGCAACGCATCGGAGGCCCTATTCACGTCGTCGATAAAATTGGGATCCTCGGAGTTGTCGCTCTCCTGCTTCGCCACCAGGAGCACCCTGTTCGCAAGCCTGGCGATGGCGGACGTGTTGTCTACCATCTTCTGGGGCTGTCTGTTCTTGATGGCCTCCTCGCAGAGGAAGGTGTGCTTCTTCATTTGCTCCTCTAGGAAAAATCAATGTCGCCAAGTCTGGATCGTGAACCGGCCAACGTGCGATATTATCGCGATTTTTATTGTCTTACACTTACCGGAGGCTTTGATGAAGTCCGCGGAGTCCGTAGCCTCGTCGCAGAGGTTCCTAACCTTGGTCAGGGTGTCGGCGTACTGCTGACGAAGGTTGTCGAAGTGCTCGTCGGCCGCCTTGGACGAGGGGTAGTTCATGCGGATGCTGCCGGCGGAGACGAGCTGGGGGGTCAAACTGTCCACTTGGTTGGCGGCGCTCTGCAGCGCCTCCGCTAGTTTCTTGTTGCCCCCGCTGCCGCCTGAAACAGAACCAACGTGACCGCCTGGGATTTCGACTATTTGGGACGGGCGTACCGGCGGCTACCATCTTGGCGGTCTTCACCGCCCTGCTGGAGAACTGCTGCAGCTGCGCCGCCTTGTCGGCGAAGTTCTGGTCCCTGTTGGGCGTCCCCTCGGGCGCCAGCACCGCCTCCGTGAACTGCTTCAACGGGGTGACGATGTCGATGAAGTCCTCGACCACCCTGTTGACCACCGCCTGGTTGATCCTCTCCTTCAGCTCGTGGAGCTTCTGCGACAGCCGCCTGGCGATCTCCTGCGCCTGCGGCGAGTTGCCCTTGCCCTGGGCGCACAGGTCAGACAGCTGCCGCGAGAGCGAGTCCACCTCGTCGCACAGCTGCAGGATCTCCGCCTTCTGCATGCCCGGCAGGCCGTCCGCGACCTGATAAATTTATTTGTTTGCAGTTCAAACCCTTGGATAGAATTTTTTTTTACCTTTCGCCCCTCTTCGACTATAGCATTTATGGCCCTACGGCCGAGGCCCTTATCGTCCTGCCCTGGGTTTGACAACCACTTCCTTGCCTGCTCCAACCTAAATAAGACAAGTAGTTCATATTCTCACCACTCACAACCGATATATCACCAAGAATTTCGAAAAAACTGCACATCATCCTAAAACCGATATCGTACCTGCCCTGGACGGTGTGCGCGGTTTGTTGGAGCCCCGCCTTATCCACTGCCAGCACAGCGTTCATAACAGCTTGCTGTAAATCCCCCAATTTCTCCCTGATGCCTCTGGCGAGGGACTCCGCTTGCGGGGACGTCCCCTTGCCGTCCTGTCTCAGCTCGCAGAGAGCGTCAGTCATCGTAGTGAGATCCGAACACAGCTTATTGATCGTGTTGGCGTCTTGGGGCAGGCATCTGCAAAGTTCCCATTAATAATCCCAAGAACAACGACTTTTTTTTTTATTTTTTTTTACCCTTCCAAAATGTAAGATTTAACATTAATAAAACTGAACAACTCTCCGCAACAGTAAAAATAAAATTAATTCACGTGTCTGCAAAAATAATTAGCAAACAAAGTGACTAATAAAGTTATGCAAATGACGAGATTTAAAATTAAACATCAGGGACTGACCTTTCGGCTACTTTCTGGGCCACGTCGATTATTTGCCTCAGTGATTTTTCACCTGCGCCCCCCCTCACGGCGTTGGGGTCCTGAAAAACAGTTAGGAACATAAAAAACCCGAATTTCGTGCTCGTATCGCCAGTGGCGTACCCGCAAATTAAAGGGTTCACAAAAAAATAAAACAATATAGTCATAGCTTATAAATATAACCTCAAAGTCAGAAGTTAAAAATGCTAATCATACTCACAAACAACCAATCGTTGGCGGCATTAATCTTATTAGCTATGGCGTTCTGTAACTTCTTGAGTACGGTTAAATTATCCAGGTCCGACTGCTCCTCGTCATAACTAGTCAACTGTAGCACCCTAATGATCTCGTTAATTTCATCCGTCATCCTCTGAGCCAAGTAATTCCTATTTTCGGCCGCTTCTTCGGCCCCCTTCCCGCCTTGCGACACTATTTGGATATATAT
Source organism: Rosalia funebris (assembly GCA_037954035.1). Classification (NCBI taxonomy): domain Eukaryota; kingdom Metazoa; phylum Arthropoda; class Insecta; order Coleoptera; family Cerambycidae; genus Rosalia; species Rosalia funebris. Next base: position 27,566,138 of record JAZFAV010000003.1, on the reverse strand, counting down.
CTTCATCGAACAGATCAAAATTGGCGCCAAAGTCTTCACTTGCTCCAAGCACCTCACCAGAATCTCAGAGTGAACCTAAAAGCACAACATTAACATACCAGTGGGTTCTATTCCACCCCCTTACCTGGTGCGTGAGCTCTTTTTCCCTGGCACTGACCTCCCGGGATACTTTGCTCAGGCACGGGCTTAAATCTCTAAGGAACCGCACTAGCTCGTCTAGTGTCTCGATAACCTCGGCGATGGCTAGGTAATCGAGGACCCTGTGGCACTCCCTGATGATCTTCCTAACCTCAGATTCATCGAAACACAACAATAACGCAGACGTTGCCTGCAAATGCGTCCAAAGGTGCCGCTCGTTGTCATAAACACCTTAATCATAATTACTTACCTGTAAAATTCCTCCGCTGCCTTCAATCAGCCGCTTCCTTGCGGGGGAGGAGAACGGATCGTCCTTGAGCATCTGGCTGGCCTCCTCCAGCAGTTTCGCCGACCTCTCGACTCGCACGAGCGCCGCCGGCATGTCCTGGCGCAAGATGGGGTCATCGGAACTGTTGATGGTGTCCCTACCGACCTACAAGAGGGACTTGGATGTATAATTATTATTGAATCGTGTTTAATCGTTACCTTAACCAAATTCGACACAGCGTTACTAACTGATCGTACTGGTTGCTCCAGGTCGGGCATGGGAATGCCCTCTTCGGCCTCCTCATGAAGGATTACTAGTTTGGATACCTAAAAATGTGGATCAATCATTTACTGAAGGAGTAAAAGAAATTATGAGACTTATTTTTTTTTAAATTGTAATTTTGCAATATTTTAAGCAAGATATTTTATTAAAAAACAAAGTGAATTATAAAAAAGAATTATTTCATAATAAGTAATTAAAAACATAAAAAACTTGATGGCGACTATTTTGTTTTTTGACTCAAAAAATGTATACTTTATATATATTTTAAAGCATTAGGTATTCTATGTTCTTAATCCAAAAATTTATTTATTTTATTACACCTGTCCCTCGCGACAATTTTCTGGGCACGCCTCTGACAAAGAATGTTTTATTTCCTTTGTAATATCTTCCCCTTGCTTTATAATACTTGGAAACGAAAATTTTCCAAAGCGATTAGAGTATTTTTTTAATAAATGAGTTGACTGGTAATTTCGATATATTTATCAATGGGTGCGCAATTAAATCAGTCTATTTACAGTAGGCGTTGGAAATGCTATAATTCCAGGGGCATTATCATAAAAGTGGGCATAAAATATTCATTAAAACATTTGTAAACAATCCGATTTATAACCTTATTTGGCCCGGTAAAATTATCGTAAAATAACCGATTATTCGGTTAATTTTTTGGATTGTTCGACACCGATTTGTTATTTTCGCTCGCCGCAGTTAAAAATAACAGTTTAATAAACGTTAATTCGTTCCAAATGTCAAAACAATTGAAGGATTGTATGGCACGCAAATGTAGCCAGAGGCTACGCCTACTTTCCTAAAATTACGGATTTCAACAGGAAATGATCAACGAATGGTCAGCGAGCGATAAGAGATTTCTTGAAACCAGATAAGGCGGTGAAAGAGGCCCTACGTCCCCCTCGGGACTTAAGTCGTGAAGTGGCAAAACCCTTCATTAGCATAAACCATAAAAATAATTAATGAATCAGAAAAAATCAAGTTACCTGTTGTGCAACTGGATCCAAAATAGATTCAATTGTTTTAGTATGAAAAACGGGCATTTTTAGGCTTTTTTTTTTTAATATCACCAAAAACTAGTACAACAAAATATTATTTAACTAGGTTGAAAACAAAATAGGAACGGTCTTTTTAAACACGAACTAGATATGCATTGAAAAGTGTTATCTTACAGAGACATTACTCGACTGCGATAATAAACAGAAGAAAAGTGAAGACAAAGTTAAAAATAGATCTTAACCTACCTTCAGGCAGGGCCATCTACCTGTTACCTTTGTAACTAAACGGTTACGCGGTACATTTGAAAAGCCTCCTGCTCGCGATTACCCCCAATTCCGAAGACCTATTATTTTCTGGAATAATTTCGGATTTTGGCATAGCGAAAAGATAATTATTCCAATTACCGCATGTTATCTAGAAATTCCGAGGCACATTATTTTTAAAAGATTATTTTTCTTATTTCCTTTCCGTTTTATCAGCAGTTTCCGTTAGGGCTATCAAAGGCTGGTATGCTGGGTACATTCAGTAGTAAACAGGATTCTTAAGCAAATCGTAACGATCGTTAGAAAAAAAAAACACACGCGAAAGTGCATACGCGAATATGAAAAATTTTTTTTTTTATTTGTGCCTGTTTGCGGGGCTCCTACACGACTACGTTTCAGCGTACAGACTTCAGAGTTACAGTAAGTAGGAAGGATATTTTTAAGTAATACGTTTAGACCATATTTTAATTAAAATATATGAAGGTTTATCGAAGTGTTTTGGTTAAAAATTCGGAGCCGAAGTTTATTGGGAGATTATTCCATCGTAGATTAAATCTTGAGCAGTGACTGAATGAAATGGGTAGAAAATATGCGTTAAAAATTTAAAATATTTTGAAATTTGGTTCAAGAATACGAACCCTAAGTTCTTAATTGTACTTCAAACTGTAGTGATATTGTTTCGAGTTGAATAACGTCTTGGTGATCAAAATATGTATTCATGACTTAAAATCGACATTTTTTTAATATAAATACCACCTACTTGATTGATTATTAACGTTAAAAGATATAATTACTGCCTTAACATAATTCCTTCGAAACCATAACAGATAAACAATTAAATATCGTCATAGTTTAAGTCATTACGCCGATTTTTTCCAGCCACTTGTCCCAATCTCCTGGTAAAAAACGGAAAAGTAAAACGACGCCAGCGAGGCAGATTCGTGAAAATCGTATGCAATTCCCCCTATCTCCTGGTGGGGGAGAGATACAGCACCTGCATCCAAGGCAAATGGGACCCGCTCCCCCCTAAATGTGTCAGTAAGTGTCTTTCAGTCCCTTGTCCTCCAGTGCCGTAGTTGATAATTATTTTAAGGGCCCACGTGCATGAACAAAGTCTATCCGCCGACCAACGGTCTGATTTACCCCACGCACAGCGGAGCAGCCCTCCACTTCTTCTGCAAGGCGGGGTTTCAACTGCGAGGGGTCAGCGATGTGTACTGCGACGGGTGGAAATGGGATAATAACGCCCCCACGTGCATTCGTAAGTGGCGGTCACCATTCGCACCACGTAAAACTGATTTAAGACCTTTACAGTCGCCAATACCAAGCCCAATTTGTTCTGCGACTTCGAGAACGAGGACATATGCGGCTGGACGCACGATTTGAACCACGATTTCGACTGGCGCCGGGAGAATTTCAACACCCCCAGCGGGTCCATAGGCACGGGTCCCAGTTTCGATCACACTAAAGGGCATGGACAAGACGGTAACGTTCAGGATTTACATCCAAAACGTCTCAATGTTGCTAATTATAATCGCCAGGTTACTACATGTACATCGAGTCGTCCTCGAGGAACGAAAACGACACCGCCAGGCTGATTTCCCCGATTTTCGATAAGACCGACACGGAAACCTGCTTAGAATTCTTTTACCACATGTTTGGAGCCACCACGGGCACTCTCAGGGTGTTCCTGAAGAAGTCGTCCGAGGACTGGAGTTTGCTGCGCTCTCAGCTGGTCTTTTCGAAACGCGGGAACCAAGGTGATGTGTGGTATAGGTCGTACCATTATCTCGGTACCATAGACGAGGACTATCAGGTAGGATCGTTACGGGAAATGAATGAATGACTGCTATATTAAGAAGCCTTCTAGTTTGTTCCGTTTGAAATGTTTATAAAATGTGCTTTTTTTAGATCGTGATAGAAGGCATTAGAGGCCCTGGTTATGTAAGCGATATTGCCGTGGATGATGTTAAAATAATTGAGAATTGCGTGTTTGAAGACGATTATTTATCCACCACGACGTAAGTGTGATTGATTTTATTTTTAAATCAATGTTTTACAACAATTTGTTCACAGGGAATTGACGTACAGTACGGAGGCTCTATTGACAGTCGAATCGTGTGAAAATCGATGCGGACTTAAGGCTTTCGGAAACGAAACGCACCAGATACCGTGCGATTGTGACGATAATTGTTACTTCAACTCCACCTGCTGCCCCAATTATTTAGATCTTTGCGTATTAGGTAAGTTTCACGCCATATTCCTTACAACACGCTATTATAACGTGTTTTTGGTGCACAGGATCGACCACCAATGATTATGACACCACGACAGACATGACAAACGAAGTAAATCAGCCTAATACCACGTTGGTGGCTACGGAATACGCGTCCACAACCAAACAGCCAATTCCTACGGGACCATTAGTGACAACCGCAAGACAAACTACATCCAGGATCTCTACCTCGATACCAACCACCACCACTAGAGCCACTACCACTAAATCCAGGACGACACCAAGACCTAGACCTTCTAGCACTCGCCCATTCAAACGTACCTTACAAGTTTTACAGCCTCCAACTACTGTCGCTATTGTCAGGAAAGTGCTAACCACTGCAGCATCGATTTACGCGAGGCCCGTGCAACCCGTTAAGGAAGAATCTAATGACGTCATGGACGTCCCCAACGAGACTGGCAACAACGACAAACAGGAGGTGGTAACGATGCCGTTCTCTGACGAGGAGGTCTTCAAGGAACGTTCTTCTCAAGAGGTCGACGATCGAGTCGTCCACGGAAATTCCGTGAGCAATTTCAGCGAGAGCGATAAACTTTTCAGTAAAATCAAGTCTGAAAATCGGAGTTACAACGTCGCGTTCATCGTGATCAGCCTTGCCGGAGTCGCGGTTCTAACGATCGTTATTGCCGTGTTTCTCGTAAGGAGATATAGATTTTCCAGGAGAAGACTGAACGGCGCCATTGGTGACAGCCAGAGCGACGTGAGGTTCCTGACGGGTGACGAGATCTTGGATTTTTCGCTGGACAGAGATGACTGCGAGTTATGATTTCGTTAACCTTTAGAATTTAATATAGTTTTAAAACATGTCTTCACATGGTCTTGTTGATAACGACGATAGAGTTAGCAGCTCTTTCCCTATAAAGACACGAAAATAGTTTTGTAATACTACATCTGAGCTGGTGTAATTATAACTTGTATATTTTCTATAGTATAACGCATTTCCAATATTATTTATGAATTATGTCACAAACAGTGCCACCTCCTGGTCTATAACGCTAACTGATTAAAGTTTTGATAGTAACACCGGTGACTGGAAACTCCTTTGTTTGTATTGAATTTTGTCAACAAAGTTCCAAAATAGGTCAACAGAAAGTCGATGATTATAGTTCTTTGTTTAAAATGTCTAGTTCGAACGAAATAATTGATATTATTGTATTTCGAATTATGTAAATATATAAACTATTTATAATATACAATAAAATAAAAAACCTTGTTTGCATTAAACTTGTTTTCTCAATTTATTGCTCGAATAAAACTATAAGTGAATTACTTTTTAAGAGTTACGAGATACAGCCGCCATCTAGTGTGCGCACATTGTTTTATTCCATGCATATGTCCCGCAACGTCTCTTGCGATAATTTCTACTACACCCCGCGGGGCGACGCTGGCGGTCGATTAAATCGCCGTCACGATTGACATTTGACGCCGCGCTTTACGTCACACGTTCAATATGGACGACGTGTAAGTTTTTAGAATAGTCGGTTTATTAACAACAGTGTTAAAATCGTTAAAAATGGGTGACAGCCTCAACGCCAAGTCGAATTCGTCGCAGAATGAGCCGGCTATGAAGGGATGGCTGTTCAAATGGACGAACTACCTGAAGGGCTATCAGAGGAGATGGTTCGTGTTGCAGAACGGGCATCTGTCATACTACAGGTTTGTTTATCGGTTAATTGTTGCGACGTTCCATTGTTTTTCTACCAGTAGTTGCTCGAATTTTGTCGAAATTAATAGGAATTATACAGTATCTAGGTAGATGAGTACGATATATCAGTATTCGTAGCGAATCTAGGACTTTTTTTTTCTTGACATTAGTATACAGCTCATCTTTCGTAGTAGGATAGTGTTTGACGTAATTTTTTGCATAATAATAAATAAGAAATAGGTATCTTAGATGTATTGGTAAAATAGTACGGGATGGGGAAATACTTGGACGTCGCGTCGTCAAGAACGAACAAGCATTTAACGAAATATATGAATATGCCATATTACTTAATCGCTTTATTGGAGTTTTAAACGTCGATAAGAAGAGATAAAGTTATTGGCATATTTACCCGAATAAATAAAGCGAAAAGAGCTGCCTTTTCGCTTTATTTCGACCAAATTAGTCCCTTTTTTGTTGTACACGATAAAGAATAATTAATGAATACATATGTATAAAATGTCCTTTGTAAACTAACTCCGTCGTTACATAAACACAGTATGTTTTTAGTTTTTATGCTAATACATTTTTAATGTTTTCGATTTAACAATAAAAGAGATATAAGAAGCAATTATTTATGAAATATTTTTGCTGTTGTTTTTAACAGTCTGGAATAACATATTTATAGAAGAAATTCGTACTTTACACTAGTGGCTACAAATATTTTATCACCTAAGTAAGTATACATTTCTAAGTATCCAACATACATATACAAGTTACTGCTATTAACTACTATCAGTCGATTGATTATTCAGAATTTAATTGTTTGTTAATGTTGACTATACTTATTAATGCTCGATAATGATGTATAATTGTAATTATAACTAATAGTTTTACGCGTTTACGTCATTACTGGCTTGAGGGTTGTTACCAACGCTCGTTCAAGATGAAAGTTGTCGTTCTTCAAGCGTTGATTATAATAAAAGAGTGCTGTGGATCGTTTAGAATAAAGGAACGACCACGCAGTGTTGGTCAGTTTTTATGAAATAGTATGATATAGTTTTTATGAAAGAGTATGATGAAATAGAGAACCCAGTTCTTTGACTTTTTCGTTTGCAAATGTTAGAAAACGCAGCGGGTTTTTGCATAAACTTGGCAATGAAATAGAGAGTTTAAATTAGACAATTTGGCAGGCGAGTCGCTAGAAACAATAGAAATAAAATCATGGGCATCTCCTGAATTGCGTGGGACAGTGTTTTATTTATTTTGATGAAATATAACGTTTTTTTTTTGCCGAATAGTAGATAAACAGAAATCGTGTAAGGGTGCCATCTGGGCGGAGACGATCACATAGCCCCGCTCACCCCCAACCCCGCGGTCCTAGTGCATGTCTCATTTATCGTAGATTTTAGACACATATTTTTTTCTTTTGGTTCACCACGCCGTCAAGCGTTTTTAACAATTATATCGTTTATATTGTTGTGCAGGGCTGAAAATAATGGAGGCGTCCCTTATTTGACAATTCGAAGACGGCGGCGTTTCAGGCAGGGGTAAGTAGATGAAAAGAGGCCCTGCACAACAGTGTTCCTTTGTTTTATTTTTATTTTTCGGCGTTCTCTCGATAACGGGAACCCGGGGGGTGTTGGTGTGGCATTATGCGTGTTCCCTTGGGTGGAGGTTGATGGATGGAGGAATCGGGGGGGTTGTTTTCCACGTAACAGTTGTTAAGCTTACTAATTAGGGTGTACTGAGTGTGTACTAAGTGGTACTAACGATAAATGGGCAGGTCTCGCGAAAATTGGCGAGGATTTGACAGCCGACGGCTGACACAATTGAAAATTGTCATGACGAATATAAGCAAAGCCGTCGTTCTGCTGTCAATTTAAGTATAATATATTATATTGGGATTTTTCCGGCCTGTTTTATTCTAATTGAGAAATCGTATCGTGATACCTGTTTTATTTTTACATCTACTGCGGCTCGGGTCCCATCCAAGGCATCCTTGGCCTTCACGTAATTTGTGTTGATGAAACGCTCAATTATAGTTAAGTATTGGTTAAAAACCATAATTAGCTGCCAATGTAAAAGCTGAAATTAGCGATAATCACAAGTTTGTCGTCAGGTAGCTAATTAACAAGTCCGCAAAAAAGGCAAAGGACAAAAAATACGCACGCAAAGAAAAACCTGCTTATGATGGCATACTTTAAAACGCCCTGTATAGTGCCTATTGACCGATTTTGCCCGTCAATCTCTAGAAAGGTTTTTTTTTTTGTTTAACCTTCCGTCGGACGCAGTCTGATCCCAACACATTCGGGCGCAATGCATCTGAGAGATCTCATATCAAATCTTACGCAATTTAGATTTTAATGAGGCGGAGACTCAACTAAACGCTTATTTTAATTAATACGATACAGTAATAAAAATTTCACACTAGTTTTTAATCGCAATAAATAAATTTACATAAAGGAACTCGTTTCATGTTGTAAAACAATAAATTTGGAATATTTTTATAGGAGAGCCAGCTATTCACAAGTTTTTTTTTCTGTTTTATGGACAAAACAAACAAATTGGTATTGAACAATATTTTGAATACAAGAAACCACCTATTTTTTCATATAAAAGTCATAAAGTTATATATCACTGTCTATTTTAAGTGTAAAGAATTATAAATCCTTTTCATCATTTGAGCATGTTCCAAACAAAAATAAACGTCACTTGTTGGTAACGAAATTTAGTATAAACTAATAATTAACACCCAAATGTGTTCATTTTAGATAACAATACCATAAAAAGCCAGAAGAAGTAAGCGTAGAGATCCCAAAAAATATTAATTTAAATAATAAAAGAAATCTAACAAAATATAAAAGTGAAAATAATGACGTAATCGGGCGCAATGTATCTGACAGATCCGGGTGGTCCATACAAGGCCAAGGAATGTACTAAAAAAAAATCAACACCATATCGAGAAGAGTGGTTTGGAGTTAGGAAGCTACGAGGGAGTTCGAGTTAATATTCGTAATACAGACGAAAGGGCAAGGAAAAAAAGTGAGTGTCGGATCTCACAGACCGGCTGCGCCCGACGGAGGCAAATCGCATTGAAGCGGTGGCCCACTACCACCCGATCGTCGCCAAACGTCGGAAAACCTAAATAAAAATACGCGTAGAATGCCGAAACCGCCCCGTGACCCTTATAAATAAAAAAAATCGTTGGTAATTGAGCGTACAGCGTGAATGCGGGGCTTTAAATCGCTCCACGCAAACACTTCGTGTATAATTTATAGAAAAATAAAGCCGACTGCATCGCTGACGTGGCCATTGTAACGGGCCGACCAACGTCACGAATTCGGTATTGCAGAGTTTTGTGTCACCGACGCAGGACCGGACCTGCTTTTTTTTTTTTCGAAGCCCTACTAGAAAAATTACCTATCCTAAATAGCATTTTCAAGGCCTTTTTTACTGTAATTATCGCTTGTGCACGATACGCCGCATTGTCGTGCGATAAGGAGGCGCAGCCGTGAGAAATTATCTTTACTTCGACCCTGGACGCTAACGGAAAGCGTGTTTATCAAAAATTCCGTCGTTTTCTGTACGAATTGTAAAGAAATTTCGCCTATATTTACTTGTGTTATACGCACATAAGTTTATGAGTGTTGTAAACTATATATATTTAGACAAATTATAAAATTGTTATATATTTAGGTTTTTATACCATCTTCTCTTCCTCATACTGTCACTGTATATAGAGGAAGCCTTAAATATGGAATGTTATTAAATGCAATTAAAATATAGGGCGTCTATACTGTATACTCGAAATTTACGGCTTCGGGACTCGCAATGGCTAGGTAGAGCAGAACCGCCTTCAAGACGGAAATCTGGCAATAGTGAGTGGGGACCTATGCGTACAGTAAGCATTTAGACCGTAATTACGTGAAACCACAATAATAGTTTTGAAAAGTATTAAATTAATTAAGTATGTTCAAACATATATAACAGATGACCTTATTATTTGAGGGTGTTTATTTGTAAAAATACAGACTTTAGCATAATTTTTTTAACATACCTCCTGCGGCAAATCAAAATGTATACATTTAAGGTCAAATTGGACGATCTGTCGCATTGTGTGTTAATCTTATTATTGAAATTAACATGTAATTTTTATATGCGACGTTGCCAGATCGTTTGATAGCTTGTTGAGCAGTTCTAGTTGGCTTTAAATAAATAAACAATTGATGTCAGTTGTAGACATGTCGTTTTTATATTTTGTAATTAACACTTGGGGGTGACTGGCGCCCGTTCGTGGGGCAAACGGCGCATCTTTTCTCTTTGTGAAGATTTCAGTGAGTTTTTTTGCAGAAACCAAGCCGAAATGGCGCACACGTGCCGGGGCAGCATCTCGCTCCACGGCGCCCTCATCTACACCGTGACGCGTGCACTTTCGTCATATCCAATGGCGGCACGCAAACCTTCCACATCAAGGCCTCCACGGAAGTGGAACGACAATCCTGGGTCACGGCCCTGGAGCTGGCCAAGGCCAAAGCCATGTAAGTATAGCGCGTCGCCACGCCGGCACCCAGAAAAGAACCCTTGGGATTTTTCCAGAAGAAACATGGAATCGGAGGACGACGACGAGGAGGCGGTGGAGTCGGGGGCGGCGGAGGATTGGTCGGGCATCGTGCGGAAGTTGGAGAGCCAATTGAACGACGTGCAGACCTGCGGCGACGTCCTCGCCAAGCACTGGAAGAACCTGGCCAAGCCGCTGAGCGAGATGGAGACCAACGCCGATCCGGAGGCGTTGCAGGGTAAAACGAAGGAGGTTTGCGAGCGAGCCACGCTATTCAGGATCGCCACGAACGCAATGATTAACGTGAGTCTCGTATACCCCACTTTCCCTCCAAACTGCATCAATGAATAGGTTTTATGATGCATTTTCCACGTCTCCATTTGCAATTCATTCATTATGTAATTATTTTTAGAAAATGTTTAATGAAATGATAAGCAAATGATGTTAACAATAACTATACTCTCAGAATGCAAGGGATACTAGCAAAAAATACTTACAAGCTCATTTCTGCTTGCCCTCAGCCGCCATGTTGTCACGTGGTTGTGCCTGTATGTATAATAAAATTGAAATTCTATCGAGTCGACCGTGTTTTGCTACTCAATAACAACTTCAATAAAAGAGTTGTCTATAATAAAGGACGTGATTTGTTTACTTACGATGTTGCTACGTGTGTCTAATCAAATTTTTGTCGTAGAATACTTTGTTTCACTAATTATATGGTTATAGACGTAAAAATTGCCTAAATTACTGTATATATAAACAAGCAATATTAAAATATGGTATATTTATGTAAAATTACATAAACTCGTGGTTTGGCTACGCTGCGCGAAGTTTATTGGCACACATTCTGAAATTGTAAGATTTTGACCAAAATCACTATTGGCGAGCCAAAAGAATCAAAGGTTACAGGGAATTAATTTTATATTTTTAATGACGTCATCGGTATAATGTGATTTCATATTGTGTTACGTCATGCTTCTTGAGTCAGAGCTGCTATTTAACCTCTGGCACCGAGTCGAGTAGGCTTATCGAATTCTTTATGAAAATTTTAGTTTTAAGAACCGTAAAATGTTCCAGTTCTCCCGTTTTGGCTCAATTGAAACATCACCCAGTTTGTAACGTGGTAATTCAGTTGTCCTAATTATTCATAGTTCATTGTTCCGAAGGTAAACAAACGATTCGACTATTTTTACACACATAACCGGACTTACGCCTTATCAGACTGTGATAAGCCCCGCGCCGTTAAAGTGAATCATGTCCCCGTCATGTAAACGATTCAAAAGTGTTCTTCCTTTCAGTCGTGCGCCGAGTACCTGAAGACCGCCCAAAATCACGGTCACAAACTCATAAGGGCTCTGCAACACGAGAAAGAACAAAGGGCCAGGCTGCAGGACATGGTGGAGACGCTAGCGCAGCAGCACTCGAAGTTAGAGCAGGCCGCCAATGCCCACACCCAGAGACCCGCAAGTAAGTGGAATTTTTCTCGCGCTGTACATAGAAAAAGTTATCAACGAATTAATCGCGTGAGTGTGAGTAGAGCTTTACGATGCGTAAATCGAGCCTTAGGGGTATTAAGACGGTTCTAATTCGAGTTTGTTTCTCGATTAATCGGGGCGCCTACTTGAGCGATGTTGTTAAATTAAAAGTAGTTATTTAACAGCCAATCACGGCTTAGTTAGTATATTAACCTTGATAACGCGATAGTTAACACCAGTGGCTAGGTCTCGGCTGAGAACTCGGCATCGTTATCTGCGATGGCATTACTAATCCAGGAAATATTCCAATAATTTCTGTTCGGTACCGAATAGAACCGGCGCACATGACGCTGTTTGTTTGTCTCAATTGCTTACATTATTAACTTTTATCAGCTGTTCATTATCAACTACCAATTCCGTTCGATAGTCCACGTTGCGCTTCTGGTGCCGTAGCGGCCCGACATTATGAAAAACCACAGCGAGCACGACGAAGGGCCGGAGAAAGGTGAGTGTTTTCGCAAGTTTTTCCGGCCCGGAAAGTTCTCTTAACCTCATGCGGTGTTTTCGTCGCCCCGGCCGCGTTTTAAACGTTTCCCGTTGTAGAATCTAGCGCCCTTGGATAAAAATAAACACGTAAGGTCTCCGCATCTAGTTTTCGCGTACATTTTTGACGTTTCCACCGCACTGATTGATACATAACCTACTTTCTCGATCGATTTATTTTTCCGCTAAATTTGCAGTTGCCTGAAGAATAACAAAATTTAAACAGTTCATATGGATTCGAAAAGTTTTTTACGCAAGGTAAACGTGTATTTTGACCGCTTTTCTTGTTTTTAGGTTAGATTTTTTATGCCGCCGAAAATAGTGCACTTTGCAACTCGTTCAGCGGGTTTTTCAGTCGAACTATCGCCTGCTCTACGAAGTGATTACGTTTTAGTCGCCTGATGGCGCGACTAAAGACACCGCGGGGTTTGACGGTCCCCCTTTTTTTGTTCTAGTAAGCGCCAGTGAGAACGAGAACGAAGACGAGGATGACAACGAGTTCTACGACGCAGTAGCCGAAGGCGGGGGCACGCCCAGCACGCTAGGCGATGACCTCTTCACCCTGAACATCCCGACAGGCCACAGACGTAACAGCTCTGACAGTTCCAGTGAGACCGAGGAGACCCGCGAAACCAAACAGGTAAGCCAGTCGATCCTAGCCTGTGGCGTTCACTCTAACGGCGTGTCTAGGTCGTGGTGGTGACTGGCAAGCATCAGAGCGTCTCTCGCAACGAGAGGAATACGGAATCGGTTGCTAGCGCTGCCAGCTACAAACCGGGCAAGCGACAGAGGCGCATGAGAGTTCCCGACAAGCCGAGCTACCCCCTCAACCTGTGGAGCATCATGAAGAACTGCATCGGCAAGGATCTGTCTAAGATCCCTATGCCGGTGAACTTCAACGAACCCCTGTCCATGTTGCAGCGTCTCACCGAGGACTTTGAGTACGCTGACCTCCTCGATAAGGCTGCAAAGTAATCACCAACGTTTGCCTCGATTATTTTTTTAACGGGTTTTTCTGTAGGTGTACGGATCCCTGCGAGCAGCTGGCTTACGTGGCGGCCTTCACCATTTCATCCTATTCCACTACCAGCAGTAGGACGGGGAAGCCGTTCAACCCTCTACTGGGGGAGACGTATGAGTGCGATCGTAGGGACGATCTGGGGTGGAGGGTCATAAACGAGCAGGTTTCCCACCATCCCCCGATGGTGGCGCAGTTCTGCGAAGGGGCGAGGTGGAGGTGCTGGCAGGAGTTCACGATGACCTCCAAGTTTAGGGGGAAGTACTTGCAGGTGGGTGTTTTTGATGGGAATGGGATCGTTTCTGAGGAATGGATATCTTAAAGAGGATTTCTGTTTCAAAAGTAATCGTTTTGTTGTAAAGACTCGGTATAAAATGGAAATTATTTGAATTAGACCATGCGGGTGATATGAAGAAATTTAGACCCTGTGGGAATTATGTTATTTTACATTTTTTATTTCTGAATTGAAAATTATGCTTTTCCTGTTCTGGAAAAGAACCTTTAAAAAAGAAAAAAGATTAAACGTTTTTCTACTATACTTTTTGTCCAATTAAAATTTTTTTCCATGTTTTAAATTTTAAATAAAAATCTTCCTATCCGAAAATTGTTCAAACAACTATATCTTAATTAAATCATGTGACTGATATAAAGAAATTCAGAAAATCTGGTAATTACTTTAGACGTTGTGGGAATTCATTAAGACGTAGTGGGAATTGTCTTGTGTTTTACATTTTTTCCTTCCAAATCGAAGATTATGGTTTTCCTCCTCTGGAAAAGAACCTTTATTTGAAAAAATAAATAAATGTTTCTAGGGTACTTTTTTGTCCAAGCAAATTTTTTTCATGTTTCATTTTAAATAAAATTGTTCAAACGGCTATATTTCAATTAAATCGCGTGACTAACAGTACAAAAAATATTTAGACATTGTGGGAATTACTTTAGACCTTGCAGAAATTTCCCTTCGGGGCACGATTTTACTCGTCTACTCCATTTCTCCCCGTTCCAGGTCATCCCGTTGGGCATAGCCCACGTGGAGTTCAACAACGGCAACAAGTTTTCCTGGCGGAAGGTCACCACCACCGTGCACAACATAATCGTGGGCAAGCTGTGGGTAGACCAGCACGGTAAGTGATTAACCCGTAGGGTGTACGCCAGTCTCTCACGAGCCTTCTTCCAGGTGACATGGAGATAACGGGGAAGGGCCCCGTCAACGGCATCAAATGCCACCTCAAATACATCCCCTACTCGTACTTCACGCGCGACTCGCAGCGCCGCGTCAAGGGCGTCGTCATGGACGAGACGGGCAGCGTCAAGTGGATCATAAACGGCACGTGGGACGACCACGTCGAAATCTCCCCCGTGACTGGCAACAAGGGCACCGCCACCAACCCCGTGTACGAGACGGGGCCGTCGAACGTCGCGTGGAAGCGTCTGCCGCCCCCGGAGGACTCTGAGAAATTTTACAACTTCACGCTGCTCGCCGCCCAGCTGAACGAGCCGGAGGAGGGGGTGGCGCCGACGGATTCGAGGCTGCGGCCCGACCAGAGGCTGATGGAGGAAGGGAAGTGGGACATGGCCAATAAGGAGAAGGTGCGGCTCGAGGAGAAGCAGAGGGCCTCCAGGAGGCAGCGCGAGGCAGAGGCCGAGAAGGCCGCGGCGGAAGGTACGTCTACAGTCGATAGAGGTCCATTTTTCGATTATTACAGCTTTTAGACCTTGTGGGAATATTTTCTAGACCTGGTGGGAAGTACTCTCATGGACATGGCGAGTCTGGGAATGAAACTTAATAAGAGTTTTACCTTTAAATGGTAGTTTTGTGGTTTTAGACCGTGTGGGAATGATTGTTTAGGAAATAGGTGGACTGTCAAGAGAGGGAGGGCTGCGGCGAATCAAAGCCAATGAGAATTATACCTTTAAAAGGCCGTTTTCTGATTTCAGATATTGTGGGAATGTTTTTTATGGTATGTTATTCTAATTTGTGGGTGTTGAAGGCTTAGAAAATCAATAATGAATAAATAATATACCTTGAAAATGTTATTTGGCAAAATTAGATTAAGTGGGAAGTATTTATTTTTCGAAAATTGTTGTTTCTTAGATTTAGAAGTTATGGGGTTGAAATTTAATGAAAACTACCGCCAAAACATTGTCTTACAAAATTAGACCTTGTAGGAATATTTTTTTACAAATAAGCGTGGTGGAGAGAGTACTCTTTTTGGTATTCGATGGTTATTGAAATTTATTTTAATGAAAATTATACCTTGAAAGCGTCCTTTTGTGGAATTATATCATGTGGAATTAATTTGTTTGGAGATACGACATTGTGGGAATTGTACTTGTAGGTATCAATGACTTAAAAATCGGTATTTAATATATAATTAAGAACGATTATATTTTGAAACCCTCATTTTACGAAATTAAGCCGTGTGGGAATAGTTTATTTGGAAATGAATTTGTGGGACTTGTACGTGGATGTTTAAGAGGCATTCAGAAATCAATATTTCACCTAGAAAATTTGATTAAGTGAAATTAGACGTTGTGGGAATATTTTTTTAAATAGGCTTTGTGGGAATTGTACTTGTAGGCTTTAGAAAATTACGTTTCGTGACAATTGCATCTTAAAGGGACTGTTTGTGAAATTAGACCTGGTAGGAATATTGGTTCTACGTAGGAAACCACGTGCAAATTATATTTGCACACGTTTTGATGATTTAGATAGAATTTTCTGAGATTAGTGTCTTGTAAATAATTGTTTAGTGAAATTAGACTTTGTGGGGATAATTCCTTCGGCGATAGACCTTATGGGAATTATGTTTGTAGGCAATAGGTCTCAGAGAATTGAAATTTTATAATGCTTGTTCATTGAAATGCTAGTTTTTTTAATTTAGACCTTGCGGGAATACTTTTTCTTATTAAGTGGGAAGGAACATTTTTATTCTACTGTATAACTTATAATTAATCACGTATTTAGTTAGGTTAACGTTATTTTCAGGTCGTCCTTTCGAGCCCTACAGGCCCGTGTGGTTCGAGCAGATGAAGGAGGACGATTCGGACGTCATCCGTCACGTCTACAAGGGAACGTACTGGGATTGCAAGGAGCGACAGGACTGGGCGCAGTGTCCCGACATATTTTAACTTAAAATCTAGTGCCGTGATTTTACTTTAGTCATTACGTCATCTCATTATCCAGAGCGTTACTTTTCCTTAATCACATTTCGGTTTGGAGTTTTTTTCCGAGGGCGGGCCCCCGCCCAGCAGCAACACTAATTGAAAAAAAGAGGTTCCCTGGTTGTGTTGTGTAAATATCGCAGGAGGTCATGCTCCGGCTGTCTTTCTTTCTTTTTTTTTTTTTTGTATATATTAATTGAACAATTCTTTACCACAGCTTTTTCCTAATATGTGATAAATGTAAATAAAAGTACATTGCGTAATTGTTTTTTCTTTTTATTTATAGGTAATATTCCAATTAATGTCGAGAAAAGACTTACGATCTGATTTTTCAATTATATTGTATATATTACATTAATATATGAGAGATGCTTCTTGTTGAGTTAGAGGTCAATAAATTTTTAATACAAACCCGTCTTTTATTTCGCCAAGGGTCTCCGTGAAGCGTAGTTCACAGTCATTCTAAAGGGCGCACCGCACTGACAATTTAAGGCCTCATTTACCCTTGGTCTAAACCAGCACAAGCAAAACCATGAAAAAGGCCCTTAAAAACAAATAACCGAGGCCATTTTTTTAATATAGTATGTTGTTTTGTAAGAAATTTAATTAAGGAAACTAAATTTTTCCTAGAATTCGCCAAGAAGCTCCGTTAAACGTAATATGTAGTCATTCTTAAGGACAAACCACACTAGCAACTTAAAGCCTCATTTACACTATCATTATAAAGGACAGTGCACACTCGATACCATATAAAAAAAACCACGAAAAAGGCACCTAAAGACAAACAATTTTCCTTTGAAATAAACGCAGGATATCCACACCGTGTATTTTGTTTTAGACAATAATTTAGTTTAAACCCCTTTTTCTAAATTTAACCCAAATTTATTGCAAAAACGTCTCCGCCTCACTTGGATTTCAGTTATTCTTTTAGGGAAGTAAACATCTTTAATGCAGTGTAACACCATCCCTTGATTAAAAAATAGTAACAAAATTTTAAAAAATATATCGCGGTTACATCTACTTGGTTTTTATCAATTTCGAGAATACAATTTTCATAAATCCCCGTTGCAATAGTATCTGTATCTCATAATATATGAAATACGTTTCTTGTTTGGCTACAAATTCATATATTTTTAGCAAAAATCGGTCTTATCTCGGCTAAGAATAAGTTCTTCAAGCTTGAAGATAGAAAAAATACAGACAATTCATATTTCCTAGATTGCAAATACCTACATACTACATATATAAATCTCTTACCTGTGCGTCTTGCTATCACTAACCAACTTCACTTTAAATAACATTTAACATCTGCCTATTGAAATTTTCACTAAAACATTTCATGAATGTCACTAAATTCGTGTTTGATAAATATCTTCCATACTAATCATTAGAAGTATAACAAATATGTTTAAAAACGTCGTTTACGAATCACTAAAATGTTCGGTTAAATTAAAATAGACGTATTTACAAAATTCGTTAGCAGCGCCACCTACATTTGAAGACCAGAAGTATTGAGAAATTTTTTTGTCAGCGTCACATATCTGTTTAACTTTTCACCAAATGGTTATCCAGACCTGTAATTACATCAGTTTTTTATAATCTTTTTTTCTTTATTTTGAACTTTGTTTTAATCTGCCCGCATTATTTTCCGCATATCTATGTTTTTTCGGTTTTGATATTCCATGAGACGCCTGCGAAGTCATTTTCGCAAATCCTGCTTGTTCAGTGAGCGCGCGTTCGGCCTTTTGCCTCTGTGAGAAGCAGGCCGTGGAAAACAACGCCTGTCTGTTTACAAAAAACTGAAATTACTTGTCAGCAATCACCCATCAAGTCTTTCACGGAGAAGCCCCCGCGAAACCCGGCGCATTCGGAGAAACACTCACGAGAAGATCGCGCCGAATTTCCCATTCGAATCTGCCGCCTATGCGTGACGTCAAACGGCGGTGAGTGACGAGTGCAGTTCGATCACGATCGGTTACTTAGTGTGGCGGGCGCGGCCATATTGGCAGTACGCGAAAGTGTAAAGCGGTTTGTGTGTAAGTGAGGTGAAATTTTATCCAAAATCATCCGAAGATGTCTGAAAGGGAGGATAACGTGTACAAGGCAAAATTAGCGGAGCAGGCCGAACGATACGATGGTGAGTGTATTTGCGTAGTATCATAATTTCGTGATAATTCCCGTACCGCTAAATTGTCGGTTGATCAGACGCTGCTCCATTATTGACATTTTTGACAGTTCTCTGAGAAACCTTATTTTTTTTCATTTATTTCGGAGGAGGAATGCCCGGCGCTCTTGATTAGTCGACGTATTAGTTAATTGCGTTCTTATTTCGTGTTACGGGAGATGTCAGACTGTGTATCGATCTTTTTAGCATTGTTAAAGTAACTCGATATTTTCTAGATTCTTTGACAATGATTCACGCTTTTTGCATTGCGATTGCATTAATAAATCACCGCGTTTCATTCCGATTACCAATTTTGGGTACCGAATATATGAACTCCAGACGGAAGATTCTGTCCACGGAATATTTCCAGGGATGCCTTGTTTTTGAATAAAATTCACGTCAAGTTCCAATCTAGTACGTTTTTATCGCATTTGTCGTTTACGGATAGCGTAATTTAGTAAATTTCTATGAAAATATCACCGGGAGTGGTGAAGTTTTTTTGACTTGTCGTCGACGGCCCACACATTAAAGTACGCCCGGCAAGAGATGGTGCATTCATTTTACGTATTGCCATAAAAGACCATATGATTGTTGCGTAACCTAATCGGGCCCATTTCCTGTCGTTTTGGCTCTTTTTCCGCCGACGATTGATTGAAAATTCGGCAGGCGCCTCGCCCGTACAATTCCAGCTTTTTCCACGAACAATAAAACGTTCCCGGTCTTTTACAGATGGGTGACGTCCGCCTGCATGTTTTACCTTTTTTTTATGCGTCATTTTCGCCGTTGACATTTCCATGTAACGTGCGCGGGGGCTAGCAAGATATCGCCCGAGAGAGAAATTCGTGACAATTCAAGTAAAAATAGATCCGTGACAATCGGGAAGTTTTTTCTGTTTACTTGAACGAATTTACGACCGGTGGGCGCGCTCTATTTTGCCTCGACGACCATAGAGTCTTACGAGACACCTGGAAGCCTTTCCAGAATAGAAATCGACAAATTACTCGTCTTTTACTAGCATTTATACGACTTCGTACATAATTGAGATTTAGTGTGGCGTTGCCAGGTGCGATTTTCTCCTGGCCGAAGCGGAAATGTGGCAATGTAGACGGTACGTCGAAAATTCTAACCTAAAAGTCGTAGCTTACTGAAAATTACGCGTTCGATAAAAAAAAAGGGCTACCTCGACCTTAAAAGCTTCTGCCCTTATCTATATTAGAGTAACAACCTTTTAAATGATACGGGAACGTAAATAGTTCGATAACGCCCGCTTATCTACCATTGCTGGTCCGTTGTAGGTATTTTTTCGTTGATGCAGGATTCTCTTAAATCGAACAAACATGTAAAGCAAACACTCGACAGTTGATAAGTAAAATTAAAATTATACCCGAAACCGGAACAACGTAACAAGAGCGAAACGGTTTTTTTTCCGCCGTAAACTGTTGATACGCATTTCCAGTCCCTTTTGGGCCGTGTGTGTCGTCTGACTATCGATTGCGATCTCGTGATACGCGGCCTGAGGTGTGAATATGGCCTTGGTATTAGCATTTTATGCAAATGCAAATCAAATAAGGGATATGGATTGTCGAGATGGGGTCACGATTCAGATTTACGGGTGGCGATTATTATTTTGCACCCGTAAATGAGGTGTCTCGTAGGTTAAGTTTCATTATTGTATGTCAAAATCGATGTACATACGTCGATTTTGAATAAAAGCGTGCGTGGAAATGTGTTTTTCGTGAAATCAACGAAACGTAGGCCTCGGCCATGCGAGTATGTCGTTTGTTTCTCGTAACGGCGTTGCCGGGGCGTGCATTTTTTCCGAGATCTACGCCGAAAGACAACAAAATTGATAAAAATCGATTATAAGCCTCGTTGGCGTAGCAAAATACATCGAGAATCATTAAATAAACAGCTTAAAGTACGTTGCACAATAAATTACGGTAATTAAAGGCTCGTTAGATAAAGCAAACTTATCTGTTAAGATAGCCTAAAACAGGCAACGAATTTAAGGGATTTGCAACCGTTTTTTGGGTTGGACTTAAATCCGGGCATAGGCAACAACGTTACATTTACCACGATCATGTAAGGCCGTCCTAAAAGCCTAGCGGTGTTAAAAAATTCACGGAATTTTATCGCACCATTCGTGCCATTGACGTCGAGTTTTTATCAATTATTTACGTGCCTGTACGACTTGGACAGGTCCGGAGTGCTTCATTAGATCGCGCCTTTGATTGCCGTAACCGGACGGAGAAAAAAAACCAAATTGTCGAGTCACTTGGTTTCATTTCGGTGTCAAATAACTGGGTTACTAGAAATGCCTTGCCCGTACCCGAAGTGGGAACGGGTATATACGGGGTGGGTCGAAATTGCGAGCCGCCGTCGTCGTTTTCGATGAAAGTGCGGCGCGATCACGTGATTTCGTGGAAGCGGAATAAGAAAAAGTATTTCAAAGTGTTGGGTGAATTCGTCCGTATATTTTGGTACAAAATGTGCCTATAACAAACATGGGGAAACAAATATGTCGGCTCTAGCGCTTGCATCGCGTTCTTGGGGATTATTAATATTTTTACGACCGCCGTAAAATGTAACGCAAATATTTATCTCATGCGTTTTTCTAATTGTGTTTAAGTTAGGCTGTTTACCGTTATCTTAACGAGCTGTTAAGATTAAAATTATGACCTCACTCGATTGAATTTCATATGAAACAGGAAAACGATGTTTTAAGTTGAATCCGCGAGTCATTTACCTTGCCTTAATTGGGATTTACGTCTAGATAGACGCGGGATATGAATAATTGTATTAATATCCAGCGGCGTGCGCGACATTTTGCCAGGGGCTGGTCGCTGTTCCGAAGATTCTGCAATTTTTGTTAGATCGATAACGCGCGGTTGGATTTTAGCTTCGAAACGCTATAAAAACGAAATCTAATAGGCGTCGGACGCCATACGGACTGCCTAGACCGTCTGGCGGTTGAAAAAAATCGAAGTCCAAGCTTGGTAAACTGGAAGACCCGAAGAATTCCTGGCCGTCTTCCCAGTCGCTATCGGGGACTAAAAGGCACGCGACTAATCTATTATTATCGATCGAGCGTGGTGCCGGCTAGCGTTTAACGGCGCCGGGGTCCAAACAAGCTTTTACGACCCCCTCCGTCGACAGCTGACTATATTCGATGGCTTTCGACGATCGCACCGAAATGAATTTGATGTAAAAGGATTAGGACGGTCGCCGATGTCGTTATTTCCAAGTTAATTTCGTGTTAAAGAACCCTTACGTAAAATATATTGATCATACCGTTTCCATGCTACATTGCACGTTATTTGACAGATTGTTCCTTTAAAACTTAAGGTTATTATGCGCTTACGCCTCCGAGACACTGGGTTGTTCCAGAATTTATATCTTAATAGTGACGTCATCGGTTGTATAAATATATCGATTTGTTACTCTCGCTAATGTCAGGTTTTACTTGTACCACACTTATCTTCATTGGTCATCCCATAAAATCGTGTAAATTAAGACGAGGAAGAACATGGCATTATCATCATGAGGTCATCAGTCCTAAGACTGGTTGGACGCTAACCTCCAGCTTCTCCTATCTTGTGCTAACCTACGCATTTCGCTAATTGTGCTACAACCTACATCCCTTACTATGTGCGAGCAGTAGTCTAATCTAGGCCTACCTCTGCCTTTCTTCACTCCTATTTCTGCCTCCAAAATATCGCGGACTGTTCCCCCATGTCTCAGCAAGTGGCCTACCATTCTATCTCTTCTCTTCTTTATGTTTTTCCACATACTTCTTTTCTCGCCGACTTTCTCCAATACTTCTTCGTTTCTAACCCTATCAGTCCACGGTATTTTCATCATTCTTCGGTAACACCACATCTCAAAAGCGTCTAATTTCTTCCTACTTGCTTCCCCTACCGTCCAGGTTTCGCAACCGTATGGTGCCGTGCTGCATACATATCTTTTCAAAAATCTCTTCCTTGTTTCTAAGTTTATTACCTCCGAGCATAAAAGTGCTTTCTTTTTGTTAAAAACTACTCGATCCTGCGCTACTCTTTGTTTTATGTCTTTATCGCTTCTTCCATCCCAATTTATTTTACTTCCTAAATAAGTGAAGTCTTTAACTTCCTCCAATCTTTCATTATTAGAACATGGCACCAGGTGAAAAAGCGACTGGCGTACATCCTTCATCGATTCCGTCTCTCTCTTTCTCTCTCTTTCTCTCTCTTCACGTAGAACCGTGTCGTAATGATTTTCGAGTACATGGTTCATTGCTCCGATTAACACGGTTCACTGGGTTAGGGTGCATCGTTGAATGATCGCCCTAATTTTCAAATGCCTGCTACGTAATCACTAGACACGTTTTTATAGAATGTTTCGTTAATAATGGAGTAAAGCCTGGTACAGTATACCCCTAAAGTTTGGAATAAAATTCGGAATGAACGTTTTTTTGGAGAAACTCCTCGAACAACGTCGATTTTTATTTTCAAAACATCTGTAGGGGTTGTTTTTGAGTCGGCACCATCAACCTCGTACTTAAAAACTTAAATATGGGGATACCACGCGTGATAATCGTTTTAAATAATGTTTTCTGCTGAATTTCTAAATTTGGTTAATAATTATTCAACAAGAATCTTTCCACCTGCGTACCTGGTATCTATGCAGATCTAGTAATGAGTTAAAACACTTGCGAGCCGTTTACGTTTGACAAAAAAAAATAATCACTTGCCAGTCACATTTTACGGAGCATACTGTATAAATACGACCATCGTGGCGTAGTTGAAGGTGTAGGCGTCGATCTACAAATCATACAGGCAGTTCTTGAGACCGATCTTTCCGTTTGCTATTGCAGAAATGGTGGAGGCGATGAAAAAGGTGGCCAAGCTGGACCTGGAGCTGACTGTGGAGGAGAGAAACCTGCTGTCGGTGGCGTACAAGAACGTGATAGGGGCGAGGAGGGCGTCGTGGCGCATCATCTCCTCCATCGAACAGAAGGAGGAGTCCAAAGGCACCGACGACAAGCTGGAGATGATCCGCCAGTACCGCTCCCAGGTGGAGAAGGAGTTAAGGGACATCTGCTCGGACATCCTGAGCGTTTTGGATAAGCACCTCATCCCAGCAGCCTCCACGGGCGAGTCCAAGGTCTTCTACTACAAAATGAAGGTAAAAATGCGCGGGTTTGGTTTGATTCTACGGCATATTCGCGATGTTGCGTTAACTGCTGTTAATATTTGGCCAGGCGTTTAGCACTTCCATTTACGTTGTAATTTTCAAATTATTCAACGATGTAGACAAAGCATAATTGATTATTGCGACGTTTGAATTTGTAATGATGGTAAAATTGGTATACGATTTAATTTTTTAACAAACCGATTTAATTACGAGAAAGATGCCATAAAAATTCAAATTTTATGCAGCAGTAGGCCATGAATAACGTATGAGAGTAGCTGAGTAAGCCGTCGTAGTTCGATAGCGACGGGAATGAAAATATATGTAGTATCGGGTGGTGCACTACATTAATGGTTATGCGTTTTTTCTTCGTTGTTTTGACTTGTAATTTTACCAGGCACTATACAGGGTGTTTACGAAGTTGGGGTTTTATTTTTGGCCCAAGATACCACTGACTTAGTTTCCCACGAAACACTATACACTACACTCGACGCGCGTTTCGCCAAAAAAGTTGGCATCATTTGGAGATGATTAAAACTGAGTTTTATTTAGTTTTAAATTGAGTTTAAAATTGAGTGTATAGTGTTTTGGTGTTTTGTGGAAAACTAAGTGTGTTATCTTCACACCAAAGTTTCCTACCTACCCCAGTATAGCCCAAGGTACGTCTTGGGCTATACTGGGGTAGGTAGGTATAAATAAAAGTCGCTTAGAAATGTGGGAGAATGTTTTTTTTGTTAGGAAAATTTACCGCATCAAAAATTCGATTTTATTTTACGCAAACTTAATCAACCGCCGTGTCTGGTGTACCGTATTCTTGACGGGTTGGTCTCTGTTCCAGGGCGACTACCACCGGTACCTCGCCGAGTTCGCGACGGGCAACGACCGCAAGGACGCCGCCGAACACTCGCTGGTGGCGTACAAGGCGGCCAGCGACATCGCGATGACGGAGCTGCCACCCACCCACCCCATCAGGCTGGGGCTGGCGCTCAACTTCTCCGTCTTCTACTACGAGATCTTGAACAGTCCGGATAGGGCGTGCCGCCTGGCGAAGGCGGCCTTCGACGACGCCATCGCCGAACTGGACACCCTCTCGGAAGAGAGCTACAAGGACAGCACGCTCATCATGCAACTGCTCAGGGACAACCTGACGCTGTGGACGAGCGACATGCAGGGAGACGGTGAGTCTGTCGCGATAAATGGCGATTTTCCGAGCCGGGACTAGGGGAAATAGGGAAAGGGCGTTATACAGCGTGCGGACTTGCACTAGGTACATAGCTTGCGCCTTGAAAACCACTTTAAAACCTATAAAGACTGTAATAGATAACATAAGAGCGCAATGGCTATCGTAGCCATTAGTTAAATTATACAGGGTGTCCGAAAAGTGAGTTCCCAGATTGTATTTTACTAAAAACAATAGTAATTTTTGGGTGATGTAAAATGTAACAAATTCTCTGCATATACATTTGAAATGTGTTTCCATTTTCGTCTGTTTCTTTCGCTATGTCCTTAGTTACAGTTCGCGCACTGTATGAAGAACAGTTGGAGCAAAAATATTTTCAAAATTGCTACATTGAAAATATTTTTCTGTGACATATTTTGATGATGAAAAAACTGTTGGTGGTACTGACACTAGACAGGAAAATTAAGGGATGTAAAAAATCCTAAATTTTTAGGTGGTTTTCAAAGGCGTGTAACTTGGAGTCTGGAAACTACCAAAAATAGTTACAGAGCAATTTAAAAAAAAGCAAATTGAAGCTCCAAGTGTCTAGGTTCCAAGTTTTAAATTCAAAATTTTTCACCATCAGCAGTTTTTAAGTATTCATAAGATAACCAACCATCTGATGAAAATCCAAATTTTTGCTTGCCTTCCAAAAGGTGCACGGATTTCAATAAGACTTTTTTGCTTTGTACGACGATAACTCAGCAAAAAATCATCGTACAAGGCATTTAGGCCGCTCAAAATAAAGAGGATAAAATTATCCATAATAGCTTTATGGATAAGTCCTAAGTCCCTGAAATTCTTGAAAGGCTAGTAAAAAAATTAATCGATTTTTTGAATTTAATGAAAATAAAGTTCAAATTTATGCGTTAGTTTTCGATAACCTGTATGTGAAGATTGCGTTTTCGCCAAGAAAGTGCTGTGAAAAACTAAGTTTTGAAAGTCTTGTAGCAAACAAAGTAACAAATCTCGATAATTATAATAAATATTGAATATCAAGTATTTCGATACTCTGAAAAATAGTGTGCTATTGCATTATTGTATGTATTTTATTAATTTAATTTCTTATTACAACGTATGCATTCGACTTTTGTTCTACAACTTCGTAAACTCGGGTTAGTGGCATCTGGGTAACTGACAATCTTTACCGCTCTGTATCTCGGAGACTAGCGCATTAAGAGAAAATGTTATACGGCAAAAAGTTGCCGATTTTTAATGATCTATCGATCCCCAAAGTTACTACCCGAAGTTGGGAGACACCCTGTATAAAAATATATACAGGGTGTCTCCGGTTGGAAGCGCCAAATCGAGGCGGGCGAAGGAACGCGATTGGGCTCGAACATTTTCGTGCGTTTCGATTTGGCACTCACCGCCGAATTGTTGATTTGCGTAGGCGAGGCAGAACCGAAGGAGCAGCTGCAAGACGTGGAGGACCAGGACGTGTCATAACTCCGGGGCGTTCCCGTTGGCAATATTGAACTGTTGAGTGCTGTGTAGTGCGGGGCGTTGCCCGGACATTTTAAGAGGCGGCGGGGCGGGTGGTGCCCGCCCCCGCTGACCCGGTACATACTGTATTATTATTATTATTAGCTGTAACAATATATTCTGTAACTGTTTTGTCTCTCCTGTGTGACTGCGATCGAGTGGCTGCTACCGCGTTCCGAGGGCGCGTCCCCCGCGCGCCCCCGGAAGGACTTGTTTGAATGTCATAGAGTCTTCGCTTTAAGTATTTAACGTTGGATTTTGTAATCTTAATTTTGAATAAAATTGTCAAGTACTTCACGGTTTGTTACCAGTTTGATTGGGCGTCGCGGCGCGGGGCTTCAAGCGAAGGGGGGGAGGGCGCGAGGGTGAGTGAGAGTAGGGGGAAAGGGGGGGAGAAGCGTTGGAGTCCCTCGCCCGTGCGATTTTTATATGGCCGTCAAGGGAAATTGTGTTTCACCCAATCTCTGACCAACGTCTTCAAACGGGAATCGGTTCTTCTTCTAGTGATTACGCTTAGAGACGATCTGTCCGCCTTGTCGTACTCTCGTAGACTTATAGTTTGTATATTTCAGACGAGTAATGGTTCCTCCTCTTGTCGTTTCGGTATGGATGCAGTATTCAAACACGCATAGGTCCGTACAAAAGATCATTCCGTTACGCATTTTCTTGTTTCTCGAGTACTTAAGTTTTTGGGGCCGCGGCGGGGGCGCCGACTCCGATATCAACCGACATCCCGACAATCTGCGGTCGGGCCCGGGGCCCCCTCCGGGCTGTATTCCAAAATTTTGCCGTAAACATCACCTTCCGATTTGCGGTGTCCCGCGGAAGCCGGCGCCTCCAGTGCGTGGATGCTGGTGCGTGGTGTTTCCGTAGGGCTCCCGCAAGTTTCGCTGTTAATATTTTTTTTATTTGTATTTTTGCATTTTTTTATTGTGCGTATGGATGTAAACAATGCTGTGTAGATTGATATAAAAAAATTTGATGTATTATTATAAAATTATTTAAAACACTAAATTGGCTTTGATCTTCTGTTTGCCTGATCTCCCTCTGAATCCTTTCTCCTCCCCAATGAAGGTAAGTAGTTTTAAAACGAGTACATAAAATTGCGTTTTTCATTTCAAATTATCGCGTTTACAATTTTTTCAACATTAAAAAGGAGGAGAATCGATCTGTCAGTTTATAATTACGTTATAGACCACAAAACCAATACCAAACGAAAATTAACAGTTTTTGCAAGTTTATGAGAATTAAAAAACCTTGACTGAAGCCCTTGTACATGTAGGAAACTAAATTGAGGACACGCGCAACAGAAAACTTCCAAGTTTTTGAGTTTCCCGCCATGTTCCAATCCATTCGCTAATGATTCCTGTATAGATGGCATTAAAATGCATTCGTATAAAGTATACAAGCATTCAGTGAACTATCATTATCATCTCGTTTGAAACATGTTTTCTCTGTAATGTCTACAAAATCGAACCTTTACAGCGGATTAGTTTAACGTTACATTCGAGTCTTCAACGAACACGCCTGAAGCAAGCTGCAATTCTTATTTCTATGGGAACAAGCCATTTAAATCAATAAAAACTACGTTAGACGACTAAAATCGCCTGATAAAGAGTAGATCTGTGATCACATCAGTGATATGACGTTTATGTGATCTGGGTCACTTCATTCTATACGTAATCTGACTGCCACTATCGTTCTAAACCATAGAGAATAAATATCGCATACTCACTATTATCTATGATTCCAATAAAGTGAATCGAACGCGAACCATTTATTTATTATTGCGTTTTCCCACGAATTTCTAGTTTTTACATATAACTATTAAATAATTACGATTAAACAACAATGGGATTATCCGAAGGATCTAAACAACGCCTATCTATAGTTATCGAAGCCGCGAAAGTAGTTTTTCACTACGGGTTCATCCCCACAGTTTTATATCTAGGTGAGTATCGAGTTCAGGCTGGGTTTTTCGTTAAGTTGCTTGTAATATTACTTGAATTTTAGGTTTTCAAAAGGGGGCCGACCCGGGAATGCCGGAAATAAGCATCGCAAAGTAAGTTTGCTCGTCGTTTCGTGATATAGATGCAATGAATATAGATGTACTAACTTAACCTCACTTTTCAGCTTGCTGTGGTAGACCCCGACGTTTTTAGATCTACACTTTATACATATAAGCTTTACTCGATGTTATGTTTACGGGTTTAAATAAACGTTACTATTAAAAAATATCTTTATTTACGATATAAATGACTAGTATGTGCACAGCTAAGACGCGAAGTCACATTTCTGAAGCAACGTACGTTTAATTAGAAAACAGTTTGGAAAAATAATCGTCTAATACTATAATTTTAAACTTGGAGAACTATACCTCGCCTATGTTAGATACATTTAAAAAACGGGTTCCTTCTCGTTCAGCAGGCTGTACGTGTCATATTTGTGTCGCTTCTTTTTCCCTACGTAGAGGCATACGGCGACGAAAATTGCTATCACGATCAAGAGAATCGCAGCCCTAAAACGAAGTAATGTATACGTAACATTATAAATGATTAAGGCGTATTTTACCAGAAATACCAAACTTCTACGGTCTTTTTGCAACATTTGTTCTCCCCGCAGCAATACTGATCTTCGCTGCAAGCGTCGAACTCGCAGTAGTGCCCCAAAGTCTGGAAGGTGGAATATAGAGAAAAATCGCGGTATAGGTATTACAATAGATTTTTTTTTTTTTTTGTGAAACTGAAGCTCTAAGTGAAACCTCTAATTACTTACAGATTTTACTAAATAAATATTTATCACGCAGATAACATTGGACAAATTTAGGTACTTTAAGGTAAACATCACTAAAATAAGAGCCAACAATGCAAAAACTAAACTGACAGCTGTCACTTCTCACGACTATCAACTTAACCTATAAATTATGCGACCCATAATCTATAACCTGTCAATTATCAATATAGATTCCATCAAGAAGACTGGAGAACTGGAACTTGGATTCCATAATTATGGGAATTTCAGTTATATACTTGAATATATCGAGGCGAGGTTACTCTGTAGAGATAATCCATCAAGAAAAAAAAAACGTATTACAATTTTATTTCTTATAATTATATACAAAAAAGTGTCTATTATTTCTTTTTTCCTTTCTTCGATCCTTCCTTTGCCTGATTGTCGTTACCGTTCTTAGCGGGCTGCCAGTTAAGCGAGTTTCTTCTGTAGATAGGCCAAGGGGGAATTGTTAGCTACAACAACGAACCTCGTTAAATTTTTAACAAAACAATTCGTGTATGCTTACCAAAGCGGCTAGGACAAAACCAGCACCTAGTATATAGACCGTCTGTGAAAACTGTTGAATGCCATACCCCCAAATCAGTCCTACAATTCCAAATATGGTAATAATGGTACGGGAATACCTCTCTGCTCTGGCTTGCCCCTCGAAGTCCTATAAATAGACCGGGATAAAAATTGTGAGGTCTAGATTGATTTTTGTTACCATATGAGTTGGAATGCTGTTAATAAAATCCATGTTTTATTTAGGAATTACTTTTATTAAAAATCGATAACCTGTTTTTCTTTTCTGTTGACGTGTATTCGATTAAAGTGACATTAGACACGAGTCAGTTACATTTTTGACATACCGACAGTACCAACAACCAGGCGGATTGTTTTAAATTAGAATATCTTTATATGAAAAACACGACTGTTTATTTATTTATAATATTTGTCAGTATTTTCTTATGTAGAAAAAAATAAAACGGTCATTAATTATCATCGTTGACTATAATATCAAGTCAGACAGTGCGGATGGGTCAATCTTGGGGATTTTGATCAGCTGTTGCAGCCGTGACGGTAGCGGTAGAACAATCGAACGCGCATCATCACTATCGCTTCCCCATCCGCCATTCTTTTGTCCGCCATTTTGCGTTTGGCGTCCGATTGATTCGTCTAGTTTGGATTCAACAGTTATTTTCCGTTAAAAACCATGTCGGGAAGCCGCAATGACTGTAGAATTTACGTGGGAAACCTCCCTCCTGACATACGCACCAAGGATATCCAGGATCTTTTCTACAAATTCGGCAAAGTGACTTTTGTTGACTTGAAGAATCGCCGCGGGCCACCATTCGCCTTCGTCGAGTTCGAGGATCCCAGGTAGGTACGGCTTTTATTCTTTATATTCGGGTTTGACTGATGGGCGCTGTGTGCAGGGACGCTGACGATGCCGTCCACGCCAGAGACGGTTACGACTACGACGGATACAGGCTGCGCGTGGAGTTTCCGCGAGGGGGCGGCCACGGGGCATTCCGTGGCGGTAGAGGGGGCGGCGACAGGGGCAGGAGCTCCAGGGGGCCCCCAGCTCGTAGGTCACAGTTCAGAGTACTCGTTACAGGTAGATAAATCGCTTGTGAGCATCGGAGTTGTTTTTATTTGCGTTGCCCTGTAGGTTTACCCCCGTCAGGGTCTTGGCAGGATCTGAAGGACCACATGCGCGAGGCGGGCGACGTGTGTTTCGCCGACGCCTTCAAGGACGGTTCCGGCGTGGTGGAGTTCCTGCGCTACGAGGATATGAAGTATGCGATCAAAAAGTTGGATGATTCGCGGTTCAGGTCGCACGAGGTAAGCTTTCTTGCTCGCGGGAAGAGCGGTGGGGTACAGTTTTTGGTTTTGCCAGGGAGAGGTGACGTACATCCGAGTGAAGGAGGATAGAGGCGGCAGCGACAGGCGTTCCGGCGGCAGATCCAGGAGCAGGTCGTACTCGCCCCGCAGGAGGGGCTCGCCCACGTACAGCCCGGTCAAAAGGAGCTACTCCCGTAGTCGCTCACGCACGTAAATTGTGTCAGTACAGTTTGTGTGGACTGGACATATGTACGTATAACATTGTCTGATGTCAAAAACAGTTTTGTGTTACAAAGACCCGTATATATGTTTCCTGACTTGATTTTAATTTGATGAAGTAACGACGAGATTTTTTTACTTTACATAAAACTTAAATTAGACTGACTGAGAATCTAGCCGTTTGCTTAGTTTTCTTTTCTCCATGGTAAATGTTAAAATTTTAATTTTTTTATGTGTTGTACATTCCTAGATTTTTATACGACGCACTGGCTTGGAAATTATCGAGCTCCCAGTACCGATACGTGTGGCGTGTGCGCTGGAAAGCGTTTGCCTTTTTTTGTCGTTCCGATGCTGGTATGAGGTGCAGCGCGATAATTTCCCACCAGGTCTTTGGCGCATACATGTTTGAAGAATCACCGTGTAGACTTAGCATTTCCGCCACGTAATATTAACTTCTAAAGTAAATAGTAATGAATAGGCACTAATGTATTTTTTTCTGATTTTGGTATATTGCTGAGCTTCTGTATCAGCGTTGGACGTTTGGAAATAAAAAAAAAAGATAAAAGTACGGCTTAAGTTGTCTGTTTCACCCCCCAATTCACCTGGATTTGGTACAAGAGGAGAGGAATGAGTGTGGTTGTGGAGGGATGTAGCGTTTGGAGGGATTTAAAAAAAAAAATTAATTTCGTACATAGGAGGATTGGATCGCAGTCTGGATCATGAGGGACAGGTTGTTTTGAAAGGAGGACGCACGGGGGATTTCCTTATAGTTCATTAACGTCGGGTTTATCGGGATTTTTGGATCGGAGGACCTGTCGGGAGGCATGAGAGCAGAGGACGGGAGAGGATTGGAGGAGTTTTGCATGTCGGAGTGTATAGTTTAGAGTGATAGGAAAAAGTGGAGAGGAAAAGGATATCATTAGGATTTTCCTGGTTTCGGGAATGACGGACCATTGGTAAATACAAATTTTCCCGTAATTTCCACCTCTCTCATTAAAATTAAATAAAACTTACGTTCTCTCCAAATTTCGTTGGGAATTTTTAGTGCTTTTTTTTTAAGAGCTCCGCTTGTGCGGGGCTTAAACCGTAACATCCCCACTATACGACAATTGTCAATTAAAACAGTGTTAAGAATTCCTGACCTCTGTCTCAAGTCCAAATAAATGTTTTTTTATGTATAGTCGCTGGTACTGCCATGTACAGGGAGGTACAAATAATCGCGGAATAAAATTAAAGTGCCAACTTCGCCATTTTTGGGGTTCTTTTATACAGGAGTCCCAAAAATTGGAGGGGAAATGTGTTTTACTTAAACAGACAAGTGACTGACCCAACCCCGCCATTTTTGGGGTTCCCAAATAATCACTGAATAAAATGCGACTACTCGAATAGAACGAGAGCCAATTTCGCAATGCTTGTAGGTCTTATATTGATACAGGGTGTCCCAAAATTTGGGAGAAAATGTGTTACTTAAACAAGTGACAGAGCTAATTCCCTGTTTTTGGGTTTCCTTTGATACAGAGAGGCCCAAACAATAATTCCGTAAACAGAATAGGCACAGCCAACTGTGCCATTTTTTGGGTCCTTATTTTGGTTACAAGGAGGCTCAAAATTGGGAAAGAAAATAATGTTATGTGAAGATAATTGTTATATAAAAACCACAAACGCATAGTCAACCTTCAAATTTAGGTTACCTGTTTCCATACAGGGAAGCTCAAAAAATTACTAAAGTAAATTATCATTTGAAACCACTGGCAGAGCCAACTTTACCATATTTTGGTTTCTTCCTTTCATACAAGGAGGTCTAGACAATGACCCGAGAAAATTGTTACATAATATAATTGTATAATTTTCCTTTTCATACAGAGAAGCCCAAAAAACGACGAAAATCTACTGTTAGTTATTTAAAACTGGCAGGGCCAACTTCGCCATTTTTATTTTTCATTTCATATAGGGAGGTCCAAAAACAAGTGAAAAAATCGTTACTTAAAACAAACAGGAGAGTTAACGTCGCTGTTTTTAAGTTCATTTGTATACAGGGAAGCCCAAAAAATGGCGAGGAAAAATTGTCAACTGGCTTTTTTTATATTAATTGCTTAAGTAGCCATACCATTTTGTGAGTTTTTTCTTTGGTACAGGGAGACAAAAAATGGCAGAAGAAAATTGTTTATTACATAAAACAAGTGGCAGAGCCAACTGCTATCTTTTAAGTTACTTATTTTTATATAAGGAGGCCCAAAAGTGGTGAAGAAAATCGTTACTTAAAACAAGTGGCAAAATCGACTTTTGCATTTTTGAGCCTCTTGTTCTAACCGCCCCCTGAGGCATTACCAGTGAGGAAAAAAAAATTCTAAATACATCCTTCCTAATGTTGATTTTTCTTTAGTAATCATGATAGAGAAAAATCCTTTTTAAGCAACGTAAGCAAAAGCCTGCAGCTGCTCGCTTAAAAAAAAAACCTTATACTACAATAATTTTTCTTTGCAACACCCACTAGGTCTCGCATAAAAGTGACTTACAGGAGGATAGAAAATACCTAGGAGAAAAGTATCCCCAGTCCGAGTAATTTTTTATGACTTAAAAGGACCCCGAGGGAATAGCTTAAATTTTTCCTAGGATTTTCAAGGGAATAAACGGTCGATTCGAAAAAAAATTAAAAAAAAAGGATAAGAGGATTAGGATTTCGGAAGCGTCTTCTTCGATTTGAGGTTTCCCTTTTGTGGATTTCTGGATTTCTTTCAGGTATTTTTCACTTAATTGTGTGTCTCTTTTTTTATATAAATATTATTTCCATATTTATGCTTGGAGTGTTTTTTTTTTATTGCATGACAATCAGTAATAAACAAAATCAAACAATATAAAAAGGTTTTTTTATTTCAATTACATAAATCCAGTTAGTTTAAGTATAGGCGGACAATGTCCAGGGGCCTGGCGGGTAGGTTTGTGACCGGACACCGTTGATTCTCGCTTAAATATCTCAAAATACATCGGAAGCAAAATATATACCTAAAATGTATCGTCAAAAAACCCTGCACATATAATAACATGTATATTACCCTGAAACTGGAAGAACTGTAGGGATCACCCATTGTTTGAGACAAATCGGACACTTTCCCTGGTAAATTTTAGCCCTAGTATCTGCCTGAAATAAAAAATTAACAACACCCCCTATTATTTCATACAATAAACCCAACTCACTGGAGGAGGTAACACTGTCGGTAGGTCAGTCATATTGTAATTAGACCTTTGTGCGTTCCACGCGTGTAAAAACTGCAAAAAGAAAGCCGCCGCCTCTAAAAAAGTTGTGACGGCATTCTTGACCAGCCCAAAACTCAATTCGGACAAACTACAAACAAAACCTGTACCGAGTCCTTATGGATTTTCTAATGTAACGCCCTACCTTAATTTCCCCCTAAAAAGTGCTGACCAAAACCCTGGAATGTCTTGTGGCTCCGTGGTGTACGCCAATTTTACATCAATCAACTGTAATATCGGCGTTTGAAACTCGGTTTTACCTGACATGTACTTGAGGTAGTTATGCAAGCTGATAAGACCCCAGGCCATCTCGAATGTGGAATGTGATAAGAGTATCAGCCTTTTCATTCTCCCTTCAAAGTCCTAAAAAACTCCTATTCTATTAGATGGCCATGACAACCGTTTGTTTGTAGCATAAATTTATTAAAAAAAAAAATAAGTCGCTGTTGCAATATTTGCGTTCATTTGTTTTACTTCTTCGTGAAGAATGTCTAACCTTCCTTAAATACCCCTCAGCACTTTCTATCCTAATTACAGCGATCTTTTCTTCCATCTTCCTCTTGAAATATGGAAGTACGACTAAGAATATAAGCGATAGCTCCCTATGATGCTTTGTTACTTGTTCATCGTTCGGCAATACCCGTTTCAAGCCATAAAAATTCTCGGAAAATGATGAATCTACAACAACGATCAGAAAAAATCTTTTCAAAAGTGTTTACTTACCATAGCGCCTCAAATAATGGTACTGTAGCAGTCCGTTTAATACCAGAAACGTTTCTTCATAGTATTTGTTCAGCCAATTAAATTTTTGTGGAAAATTGCTAGCTAAAAACTGGAAAGAACTACAAATAAAGTTTTTTTTTTCCAACAATGTAACGTAATTACCAAAGCAATTTTTTGTAAAGCAGGTTGCAGGGTATCGTTCAACGACTTCTGGGCGATAACCTCGAATATGCTAGGCTTATTTTGGTAGGTAAACGTAAAATGGGCCGCATTTTCAGCCATCTCGGCGGCGGTATTTAAATTTTTCTTTCTATAATGTTGCACCTTCTGCGGGTACCATTTTGCCGAATCTTGCGGACGCAGCTGGGAAACAAAAACCAATTAGCAACTACGAACGATTGTACATCGAACACCACCGTGCACCGGAATTATTTTATTTATTTTACGATTAAAACGTCTAAATTGGCAAAAGAGACGTTTTCTTCTTGCGCACTAAAGTAATTGGTTATGAACTGTTGCCAATAGTTCAAGAATAATTATTGAATGATGATAGCGCATAATTTGGATAAGAAATACATAAATAATAATTATAAAACGTTTAATTTAATAGTAGATTGAAATTTTGGTTTTAATCTATCGCAGTATTTAAATTGTTTATGAAAAATAATCGAAAATAAAGCGAGTTCCATAGGTTAGATATGACGAATCAGTGCTACCAACTGTGTAAGTAATGAAAATGTCACAACAAGGTTATGTTGATAAAAGGTGTTCGAGTTGCTACGCGGGTGCTAGGCGAAAATAAATTTACCAATTTCAGGTACTTAATTTAATACTTCTCTCATTTTGTACTATTACCGGTACGTTTATATTTACATATAGTTTTATTTCGGGCTATAGCAATACATTTCCTTAAGTGGAATATTCCACAGGTTACTTTTAAATAAAGTCTATTAAACAAGATAGGTAACTGTTGGTAAAATCGTACTAGAATCTATAAACTTGTCACAATTGCTTGGAATCGTTTCACTCAATCTATAATTATTATTTTGAGCGTGCTACACAATTTTCTTACTGACTTCTTAGTCTTTTTCATAAGATGTCACAGTGCGCGGCAAATGCCAAAAAGGCGCTGGTCTTTCTGGCCCCCGGAGCCGAAGAGATGGAGTTCGTGATAGCTACCGACGTTTTACGTAGAGGGGGGGTAAGAACGACGACAGTTCACAATCGTTTCAGGATAAGCAGATGTTTTTTTTTTTTTTGTTTTTAGGTAAACGTAATCGTTGCGGGCATTCCCGATTCCTCCCTCGTAAAGTGCAGCAGAGACGTGAATATCCAACCGGATATCTCCGTGGCCGAGGCCAAAGGGCCCTATGATGTTCTGGTCCTGCCGGGGGGTTTGGGTGGGTCAAAGGCTTTGGCAGAATCTAAAGAGGTGGGAGAACTGCTGAAGCAGCAGGAAAAGGCAGGCAGGATCATTGCAGCTATTTGTGCAGGTAAATGTTCGTCAAAGATCTTGTACTTTTTTTAGTAAAAAATTTGTAGTATCTCTGACAAAATTATTTTAGGGGTTGTGCGTTTAGCTTGACTTTGTAGAGACTCTAAGGTATTCTTCTGGTGAATATTGAGATAATGTAAAGCCTACATGGGGAGTGATAAATTTTTCCATTGCTATTTTCCATTCTCGTCTCCGAAAATCTTATACTTTTTTTAGTAAAACATTCGTACCATCTCTGAGGAAATATTTGCAGAGGTTTGGCCTTTAGAGCGACTTAGTGGACACTTTAAGGGATGTCTTTAATGAATATTGAGGTAATGTAAGATTTATTGGGTGAGTGATGAATTGTCTTTCGATTCGTGTCCCCAGAAGTCTTCTATTTTTTCAGTAAAAAATTCGTAGCATCTCTGAGAAAATTATTTCAAGGGTTTTCCATTTAGAGTGACTTAGTAGAGACTATAAAGAATGTCTCTGGTGAATATTGAGATAATGTAAGGTCTACTAGGGGAATAGTGATTTTTTTTTTCGATTGGTGTCTCCAAAAATCTTGTACTTAGTAAATAATTCGTAGCATATCTGAGAAAATAATTTCAGGGGTTTTGCCTGTAGAGTGACTTAGTAAGAACTTTAAGGGTTGTCTGTGGTAAATATTGAGATAATATAAGATCTTCTGGGGGAATGATGAATTTTTTTCAATTTTCGTTTCCCAAAATCTTGTACTTTTATTGAATACACTCTCCCAGTAGACCTTACATTACCTCAATATTGACCACAGACATTCCTTAAAGTATCTACCAAATTACTCTAAGGGTAAAATCTCTGAACTAATTATTTCAGAGATACTACGATTTTTTCATTAAAAAAATACAAGATTTTTGGAGACAAAAAATTATAAAAAAAATTCACAGCTCCCCCAGTAGGCCTTATATTACCTCAGTATTCATCACAGATATTCCTTAGGGCCTTTACTAAGTAACTCTAAAATCAAAATCTCCAAAATAATTTTTTTAGAGATGCTACGTATTTTTCACTGAAAAAGTACAAGATTTTTGGTGACGATAATTTGTAAAAAAATTCATGGCTCCTCCAATAGGACTTACATTACCTCAGTATTCACCACAATCATCCCTTAAGGTCTCTACTAAGTAATTCTGAAGGCAAAATCCCGAAAATAATTTTCCTCGAAATGGTACAAATATTTTTCTAAAAAAGTATAAAATGTTTGGACATGAAAATTTGTAAAAAAATCATTGCTCCCACAGTAGGCCTTACATTACCTCAGTATTCACCGTAGACATCACTTAGAGTCTCTACTATGAAACTCTGAAGGTAAAATCCCAAAAATTATTTTCTTAGATTTTTTTACTAAAAGCATAAGATTTTTGAAGGCGAAAATTTGTAAAAAAATTCATCACTCCCCCAGTCGACTTTACATCTCAATATTCACCACAGACATCCTTTAGGGTCTCTGCTAAGTCTTTCTAAAGGCAGAATCCCTAAAATAATTTTCTCATAGGTGCTACGAATTTTTTACTAAAAAAGTGCACGATTTTTGGACACGAAAATTTGTAAAAAAATACATTGCTCCCCCAATAGACCTCACATTACCCGACTATTCACCACAGGCATCCCTTAGGATCTCGACTAGGTCACTGTAAAGGCAAATCCCTAAAATAATTTTTTACTAAAGTACAAGATTTTTGGAAACAAAAATTTGTAAAAAAATTGGGTGCTCCTCCAACAGGTCTTACATTACCTCAGTATTCACCACAGACATCCCTTAGGATTTTTACTAAGTCACTCCAAATGTAAAATCCCTGAAATAATTTTCTCAGAGATGCTATTTTTTTTATCAAATTTTTACCAAATGCAAGATTTTTGAAGACGAAAATTAAAAAAAAATTAATCACTTCTGCACGAGGCATTACTTTACTTCAATATTCATTATATACATCCCTTAGAATCCCCCCCAAGTCACCCCAAACACAATATAAGTTCACCACATACATTCCTTAACCTCTTTTCCAAATCACAAAACCTGTGGAAACGGTACACTTTCGCTGTTTCAGCCCCAACGGCTCTGAAAACCCACGGCGTTGCCCTCGGGAAAAACATAACTTCATACCCTGCTGTGAAGGATCAGTTGGAGGAGGGTGGCAACTACACCTACAAAGAGTCTAACGTTGTTGTTGATGGCAATTTTATAACTAGCAGAGGCCCCGGAACTGCCTTCGATTTCGCTTTAACCATTGTCGACAAGCTGATGGGCAAAGAAAAGGCCTCTGAGGTCGCCAAGGCCATGCTTCTTAGTTATTAGGTTCCTTTTTGCGATATTTTGTTAATTGTTGACTGTAGATTATGCCCAGAGAAAATAAACTGCTTTTTTGACTGATGGTCTCTGTTTCAAACGTTATTTCACTTGTGGTTTATTAGATGGCGTTTTTCATTCGTAACCCAGGGCCATCTAGATATATTTATGATTTGTAACTCGTCTACATACATTAGTTCACAATTTTAACACGACATTGCGCTCGTCTATTGTTCTTATCTATGCTTTGTGATGTCAATATCAATTTTCGAGTGAACGTCCACGTTTACGTCACAGATTGAAAATTTAATTATATATCTACGTTGTCACTTTACCTTTAAGCAGGGTTTAATGATACACACATTTTAATAATCTAACGAGTCAAATAAATAAGTTTAATACGATTATATATTCATAGAGCGCACAACTTTGAAGCGCCACCTGTCGCTGAAGATTAACACTAACGAACTTATAGTTCTCATTTTCAGTTAGTTCTATGATCCACCGAATTCTTAGTAAGTCCGCGTCTACGGTGTACATGTTTTGGTGGTTGCAGTTAGTAGTGCTAAACCGGGAAGAAAACTTTTACAAAATTCGATGGATATTTCAATATTACACCAGCTTTAGCAGCGCAAACGACTTTTAAAGGTAAGAAACTATGTTTTTATGCGTAGGAAACTACAACTTCATATAACTGTCAAATCTCTCCGCTTTTGAAAACTTTCAATAGTCGCGTCTAATGTTTCACGAGTAGGTTTCTATTTCGTCGAAACAGAAGGTTGTAAAACGTGCATTTTTAAAGAATATTCGAGGTTTATTTCGCTGATATAAAGAAACAAAAAAATAAAGACTATTTATTTACAATGTACAAAACTCCCAACAATTCAGACATTTTTCACATCGAGTGGCGGCCACAGCAAGCTGACCTCGGCGTGCGCCGACTCCGGTACCCACCTCAGGTACTGCTCCAGAAGATCTACAAACCCAAATATTAGATTCCATGAATTTCATAAACCAAAACTTACATTTCGGATGCTCCTTCCACGTCTCCTCTAACGTCTGTCTCGACCGACACTCTCGACCCAGTAAAGCCTTCAAAAGAACCTCCGTACGTGGCTGCAACTTGGCCCACGTCTTCACCATAATGCTCGGCTGGCTTAGGAGGGATTTGGCGTAGCGTTCCAGCTTCGTGAACACTTTTCCTTCGAGGAGGAACCGTGCAAACCATTTATAACCATCTACGGTATTCGGATATACTATTTCGATGTGCGGTAAGGGCCACGCTTGCGATCCGAAGGTGCCCGACACCGTACAATGCAATTTACCTTAAAGAGACATATTAGAATAGTTCTCACAAGTCTAAGGGTGCTTTCATACCTGTCGCTGGGTCGTATCTTGGCTCAGGGCTGAGTAACGGCTCTGATAGGTTACACAGACCAGGGACATACGTGGCTAGCCACTCAGGTTCAATAGCGGTCACGCCCCTCATATATGTCTTGTTGGTCTCGTAGATCTCTTGGTATACCACGAATTCCGGTAAGGTTTTCTTTAACACGGAGCCTTGGTGGAGGAAAACCGGCTCCTCCATGTTATTCGCGTGATAAGCGTATTTAAACTTGGTCTTATCGTCGCCCTCTGTCACCTCTTCCGGCAGGATCTTCTTCGCTATCTGGTCCCCCATGCCCGAGAGCAAAATTTGGCGCAACAGTTTCGCCTGTTTGACAAAGGGTTTAAATATTTCGCACTACGGAGTAGTTCAAACGTACCTGCAGGTCCGTGGGGGGCTGGAGCTTAGGATCGACCACGATTTCAGCCTCAGGGATGTTCTTTTGGATCATGTTCGTCAGTTGCAACCTTAGCTTCCTGATTTCTACCACGGCTTTGTGGCGCAGGCCGTTTTCGTTGCAGAATCTCTCCAGTTTTCCCTGGCTGTTGGCGTATTCCGCCGCCCCTACGGCTTTTAGGAGCACCATATTGTCGCCGAGGAGGAGCGAGTTGCCTTCGCCGGCCCATTTCCGGCGTGTGGCCGTCCATTTTTGACGGATTTCTTTCCTTTCCTCGGCGGAAGACTGAAGAATGGGAACCTAAGAGAGAAATTAAGTCAGAATGTTTGTTTTTTTTAATATTCAGTGGTTATAATGTTTAGAAATTTGTTTCTGTTAATAAAATGTTTTTTTTTTAAAGTTATTGTGAAATTTTACAGATTAGAATGTATATGACCATAATATTGTTTTATAATGCTATTATTTTATCACATATTGAAGGTAATTTAACTTTTTTCTTCTCTAATACATGTTTTACTAATTTCAAGGAATAAATTCAAATAACCTGTTAGTATGTTTGTAAGTGTTTCCAAATGCCTCTCTAGTATCATTTACATCAAAAACGAATTTTTTTTTAGTTCCTTGACTATAAAATCACGAAATAGAACCCAAACAAGAACTGTAACGCCCAAAATCCTTTCATTTTAGCTAAAATTCTCCTTACTAGGCACCCATTTGGTATGTTACATTTGAACTACTTTGATATCCAACATCGAATATTGCAAGATTACCCCCTTTTCACAGATTACAGTATATATGAAGTTGAAATGATTTTTTTACGCTATTATTTTATCACATATTAGTAGAAATTTTAATGTTTTTCTTCTCTAATACACGTTTTATTAATTGCAAGTAATAAACTTAAATACCTTGTTAATATGCATGCTTTTAAATGTTTCTCTAGTACCATTTAACATTAAAAACAATTTTTTTACAATTCATTAACTATAAAATCGCGAAAAAGAACTGAAACAACAATTATAGAGCCCAAAATTCGTTCATTTTTACTTATATTCTCCTAACTAGACACCCTTTTGGTATGTTACATTTGAACTACTTTTATATCTAGCATCGAATGAGAGCCGTTTTTTCACAGATTACAGTATATATAAAATTGATATTGTTTTTTTACGCTATTATTTTATCACATAGTAGGAATTTTAATTTTTTTCATTTCTAATACATGTTTTACTAATTTCAAGTAATAAATTTAAATAACCTGTTAGTGTAAGTGCTTTTAAATGTTTCCCTAGTATTATTTAACACAAAAAACTATTTTTAATCCTGAAATAGAATCAAGACAAGAGTGGTAGTCCCCACAATTCTTTTTTATATCAGTTAAAGCCAAAAACAATTTTCTTACAATTCACTAACTATAAAATCTAGAAATAATCCTCAAACAAGAATTGTACACCTGAGTTTCTTTGGTTTTAACTGAAATTCTGGTCACTAGACACCTCTTTTATACGTTACATTTGACCTACTTTCACATCTGGCACCGATTCTCTCGCCCACGCCCCTTTCAGCTCGATCTGCAGCGACAAATTAATACAACCCCGTGTTTTTACGCTTATAATCACCTCTAACAAGACTTCCTGCACAGACAGCGCCGCCACCAGCGTTATCGTGTATGGCAACAGCTCCTGCTGGTGGCTGAGTGCCAGCATCTTCCCGTACCTCGGCTGGACGGGGAACTTCGATATGGCCCTGCCTAGGG
Source organism: Rosalia funebris (assembly GCA_037954035.1). NCBI lineage: Eukaryota > Metazoa > Arthropoda > Insecta > Coleoptera > Cerambycidae > Rosalia > Rosalia funebris. Next base: position 27,523,291 of record JAZFAV010000003.1, on the reverse strand, counting down.
GTGTGACCTTCCCCTTGTTCAACGTCCCCAACACCTCCAGGCGTTGCTCGGCCGTCTTGAGCTGCAGTAGGTCGGGGGCGGTGGGGAACGGAAAATTCACTATCTTGTCAATGTTCATGCACTTCATCTGCAGGTAGAGGTCGTCGACGGGTTTCTGCTGGATCTCCGGCACGGAGTATTCCTGGAAGACGTCGTTGTAGACGGCGCTCGAGTACAATCTAAAATAAGCGGGTGTAATCTCGCTTTAGTTTGTTTTTTCTTACACCTACCTGTAGCAGTGGCCCGGGCCAGTTCTCCCGGCCCTTCCGGCTCTTTGGTTGGCGGATGCCTTGCTTGTCCAGTGCACTACATAACTCGAGACGCCCGTCAACTTGTCATACAGTTTCACTTTAGTCTTCCCTGTGTCTATCACATATTTAATGTTAGGTATTGTCAGAGAGGTCTCGGCGACGTTAGTACTAACGACGCACAGCCTGCAGCCCGCCGGGGGCGGCTTGAACACCTTCTGCTGCTTGTGGGACGGCAGCAACGAATATAGGGGCAGGGTCCAGAGTGGCTGTGCGTTCGTTATCATCGTGACGTCGTCGTCGTCGGAGTCCTCGTCACAAGTATCTTCCTCAGAATTGTTTTCCGTGTCGCCTGGTATGCTATAGTCATCCAAGTTTATCTCCGGGATGATTTTGACATGCTTTTTCTTCCTCAGCGCTTTCTTCATACCTACGCAGCCGACACGCTATACAAATCTAAGTCTAATCGAAAAATAACTCACCTTCTTCCGCGTCATCGTCGGCGCTCATGTCTTTCTCCAGCTCCTTGCTCTTCTCCAGGATTTTGTCCTTGTGCCGTAGCGGGAAGGATCTTCTCAATTTTCTCACCAGAGAATTCACTTCCTGCTGCCCGGTGACGAATATGAGAATACCGCCCTCGGGTAATTTCGTATTTATCTTCACTGCTTTACTAAACGCCTCCTTTAAGTAATTATCGTTTGTGCGTTTATTGAAATGGACGGTGACGGGGAACTGCCTCACGTCCACTTTGACAACAGGCGGGGGGCGCTTGAAAAGCCTCTGGTTCTCCGTGAAGTCCTCTAAGCGCAACGTCGCAGACATTATGATTAATTTGAGGGGATCACCCCTTTTGTAACGTAAAGGCACGATGCGCGACAGCAGACCTATGAGGATATCCGTGTAGACGGACCTGAAAAAAATGTTTAAAGCGACGTTGTGACCGGTAAGTTGTCTTACCGTTCGTGCGCTTCGTCCAGAATAACCACGGAGTATTTGCTTAGGAGAAAATCGCTCTGAACCTCCTTGAGCAGGACACCGTCGGTCATGAATTTAATTCTTGTGTCGTCCGTCACGTTGCCCTCGAACCGAATGAGGTAGCTCACCTCCTTCGTGCTCAGGTTCATCTCCTCGGCTACACGTTTCGACATGGAGATGGCGGCCACCCTCCTGGGCTCTGTAACGGCGATTTGCTTCTTTAAGGCGTACCCCGCCTCGTATAGAAACTGGGGAACTTGTGTTGTTTTACCACTGCCCGTCTCACCAGCCAATACGACCACGGGATGTTCATTTATCAACTCCATAATCTGCTGCTCTTCTGCTAGGATAGGCAGTTTTAACCTGGCTTTCTGTATTTCGTCGTTCCTAATAACGTCGACGTACACAGCAGGCTTCCTAGGCAAAGCGCTACTCGTTGAGTCGTCCACAATTTTAATTGGTTCACTTTTTTCTGTCACCACCTCTACATCACTTGCTTCTGTTATTTTAACCTCACTTTTTACCACTTCTTCCGTATTCCATTGTTTCTCTTCCATTTCTTGGCCGACGGTTTCTTCTGCTTCGCTTTCGCTTGTTTCCGTGTCACTATTTTCAAAGCCTACTATATTAGGATCGTTGTTTGTTGATTGCTGATTATCATCTTCTAATAATTTCCTACGTTTCGCGCCTGACAGGCTGTTCAATTTTACGTCGCCATTTAAAATGGGAAGGTCTTTCTTGGGTTTAACCTTCTGCGGGCATAATTCCTCTTGAAAATATCGTTTCAAGCCCTTAGTTTGGATCGAGGCTATCGAGGTTAATTGGCTGAGTTCTTCGTTGGACGCTTGTACTTGTTGGAGGGATTCTAGAAGGGAGGCCCGCTAGAATACGCGATTACTAGAGGAAATGTCACAAGGCGTTCAGGGTTACTTACGTTTTCTTTCTTCTTTTTCTTTTCCACGATTTTCTCCAATTTTTTCCGGTGCTTCTTCGACAAAATCTTGGTAACTTTGTTCTGATCCGATTTTATTTTCGTTTTACGTTTTTTGGACGGCAGGACTAGCGCGTTACTTTGGTCGTAGTGCCCCCCATCGTCTATAGTTACCTCGATCTAAAATGAAATCAAAGTTAAAGGCTACCGTGAAATTTTCAACGAAATTTACCTTCTTTGTGTCTGAATCATCTATCGTGGTGTGGACTACTTGTCTCGCCCTCCAATTAAAGCCCTTTTTAACCATATTTCTATATGTATACAGTCACGTCGATGTATTTATAGGTTAAATATGTAAGGTTAGGTTTTACAGTTTAGCATAGAATCAAAAGACTAGTTAGTCTTCTTGCATAGAATATATATGAAGAGAAGGTATAACATAGAAAGTTGATCATGACGTGTGACGTCATTGCCGGACCGTACCACAGATTAGTCACGTGACCGTACCATGGATAATGTCATTTTTATATGGAATAAATGCGTATTGCGTGGATAAATAAATGTAGCCTATCATTTCTATGCATTGGAATAAAAAAGAGGGTAATTTTAAAACTTTATTGTATTCTTATAAATTCTTTCTGGCCTCCATCATGTTTCTTCTGGCCCGTCGGAAAGCTTTCAGCACCTGTTCCACGCTCTTTATCAAACTAGACGAATTTAGCTTGTCGTAGAGAAGCTTTTCGCGTCGATTGTCCTCGTTGAATTCGTCCAAAAATGCCTGCGACTGATGAAGAACGTTTATCCTGACGTCTAGTTGTCCCGTACCCGACGTGTTGGCTCCGAATTTATTGATAACAGTTCCCTGGGTTTCTTCGGGGATTCCAATCCATCTTACATCCTTGTAATTCTTACAGTCGCCAATGAAAAATCTTCTCAAATCGCCCGATGGTCCCGATGTCAATCGGAAACATGGCAAAGTGTATAAATGGAAGCCAGGGCTAGAAACTGGTAAATTTTTGTAGGTCAAACCTTCGGTGCGGTAACGCTCCCACGTAGCTTTCGATATAACTTCAAAATAGATATAGGGGGTTTTGGGAATACCTAAAACAGTCTATTTCGAGTACTATCGTATAGATGTTATAAACCATGTTTACTAACCGTTTCCTTCTAAAGTTTGTATGTCGTACTCTAATGTAACGTCGAAGCAATGCCCAAAATGCAGCAGCCCATCCTCGTTGACGGCGTGACATAATTGGGTAGCTCCTTTTAAGGAATCCGGGTTTTCACACGACCAGTGTTCCGGTAGATCGACGTAGTATTGAACGTATACGTCGGAATATTCAAAATGTTTAGCTGAGAGTATTTCCAGAAACAAATAAACGTACAGCTTGTTCTTCGGTGGTAAATGGAAAGCGTCCCCCACTGTTTGCCTTCTCAGCGAAATTTTGAAATGCGTAAGCTGAAATGTTTTCCTTAGATTACATATTATGGGGCCAAAATAAAATTTACTTTTTTTATTAATTCCCGCTCTGTCATTGCGATGTTTTCCGGAATATTTTCCGAATAGTTTTCGAGGAAATAATAGAAATGTTTCACGTTATCGCCTTGAACTTTCATGTAATACGGTTGCGTTGTGGTGAAATCCGGGTAAACAGTTAACATTTTCGAATTACTGTCATATTTTATCGCGCACAATTGTTGTTCGTTTTTTATCCAAATATTTTCGACATACTCGCTGCAACAGAAAGAGTTATACGGCATATTTTTATCCCGCGATCTTACCCCAGGTCCGCCATGATGTACATTGTCGCTAAATCATGAGTTAAAACCGACTTTTCCACGGAAGAAATTAGAGACTTTGTGTATGAATCAAATTCGGCCAAGGTTCTTCGCGTGTCTTCCAAATTACCCAAATTCGTTTCAAGGAAATTTTGCAGATAAGTCGTGTTTCTGTTATACCTCTAAAACAGTTACTGATGATAAAAAATCGACGAGTCGACGCTGGATATATTACACTTACCTCTGGTTCGGGTACGTACTCATCCTCTTCTACATACGTAAATAACGTTGTGTCTTCTTCGTCTTCTTCTGAGATTTGTTCGTGATACGATTTCTCCACGTCAGTGACGCAATTGTGAATGTCCCCGTAAAAATCTCTTTCGGGTTTGCTGAAATGTTTCTTTTGCCATTGGAACACTCCAACTCGCCACTCCTCGTCTCCATTCGAGTTAATATTGTCCTCGTCTAGTTGTTTATACCGAATTCTATGAGAATGTGAGGTTATTTTACATAACCTTACTTAATGTGTTGGAGCCGAATGCTTTGATTCGAATCTAGCTTTTGTTGACGTGGAAGGGATCGATAAATGGGGGTAAACCTACGAGCAAAGAGTTTGCTCGTAGGGGTAAACTGAACCTACCTGACTTGAAAGTGGCTGATATCATCTGGGCTTCTATAATATGCTGTGTATTTCGTTAATTTTTCTTTGGAAGATTGCATTTTTTACTATTTTGTTTGTACTTCAACTAAAATTAAATTGTCAGTTTTATAGTGAGATAACATATGTTTATGTATGTTGACTGTTAAAGCCTTTTGTTGCTATAGCGACTAGAAATACATATATACATACATACATATATAGGCAAAATATTAATCGGAAATGTCTAAAACATTAAAATTGCTTATCATCAAATACACGAAACAGTTTCAGTCGATTTTTACTTTACTATAAGTATCTAAATTATTTATCCGTGGTTTCCCTTGTGAACTAACAGAGCTTGAAATAGAAAAAGACAACAGAACTTGTGCATAAAATCTGATAAAGCGGAATCGTTAATTTTGCAATTACCATTTTTTCCATTTGCATTGAGTCAATGACATGCATAGGTAGAGGCCTACAATGTTGCAGATTACACCACGATTTGTTCGTAATCGTGTTTCTAATTGCGGCTAGACGTGGCAACGGCGCCACGTCATGATTATGAGGAATTTCAGGCGGCATGGTAAGATCAGATCAGATGTTTTTCTTAGTCGAGAGTAGGAATGGGCAAAATGGTTCCTTTTGAAGAACTGTTCCTTTTAATTCAGTTCTTTTTGATGAACTATGTCACTGAACTACTTCAAATGAACTGTAGTCCATTTTTGTTTTCAGTTTATTATAGACTTTCCAAAAGATAATCTTAAAAGTGATCGAATAGATAGCATAGAAAAGTTGATTAAGCCAATACCTATGTATGTATTACCTAGTTATTGATTTTGCTATTTTCTTTACTAAACATTAAGAAATAACGGTTTGAAAGGAAACGCAAATAGAGAAGGGAGGCCTTCTTTTCCCCATTTTCTCGCCCAATAGAGAAGGAATTCCGCATGGGCGCTGGTAAATTCTTCTCTGATCGAGGATTAAAAAATGTCGGAAAGGGTTTGTCCCATTTTACCTGAAAAAATGGCAAACTCGTCCTTGGGCGAGCTCTTACTCTCTGCCTTAGGGGACGAATTTACTCTTACCCCCGGCATCTGTAGGTTCCATCTTCTCCAAAATTTTACCTGCTAGCGTTGTAAATTACAGACATGAGAAAGATTACCTTGTACCTACATAAATTTCATTCAAAATCTGAAATTATTTATTGTAGCAGGATCACCTTTCCCAAGGAACTGTTGTGCTGAACTGAACTTACGTCGGGTGAACTGTGACACCGGTCCCTGAGGAGTGGGGTGAAATGAACGACAGTTCCGTACGATAAAGCCCGTTCAGTTCAGTTCCTTTTCGGGAATAGTTCATTTGAACTAGTTCGTTCATGAACTACCCACCTCTAGTCGAGAGCATGCATCAAGTAGGCTGCTAATTTGCTTGATATAAATTACGTGAATATATTTTGAAAAATACAAATCAATTAGTGAGACAAGTTACAGATAAGTCTATACGGTGTCCGAAATCTATTTTACGTGGAAATTGCGTTTAAGCTATATTTTTAAGACGGCTCCACTTGTACAATATGAAGAAATGGTTTTATTACGAATTTTTAGGAAGGCGAAAGTGACAAAATTAGCTACTTTTACCTGGTTTTTAAGCTTATCCATCGTTTTAACCTCTCTTGCAGTCAAATGTTAGTTAAAGCGATAAAATTGGGCATAAACTCGGCATCTTTCACATGTTCGTCGATGAAGAGCGACATGCCTCGAGCTGTACCGACAATCTTCGATCTTGTTACGCCTACTTTGGCTTGTATCGATTCGAGGCCAGTCCTCGGCCGCGTTGCCAGCTCGTCCCTATTTATTTATTTCGTTTTGTCGGATTTCTCTTTCCTTGTAATAATGACAATATAATGACTTTCTGCAGGCTCGCACAACACAAGGTTACTTTGTTCCCTAGATGACTGGCTATACATACATACGTATATATTGTACGTTTGATGGGTCTTGAAAAGGCACCCAAACAATGGCTTTAGTCCATAATGGGTCTTTTCAGGTATAGGGTACCGGGACCTTTTCGAGAAAAATGAGTTTCGAATTTTCAAAACTGTAGGCGCCTTCTTGATTCTTAAACAGTACAAATGAAAGAGACTATTCTAGAAAAATATGTCTTGGAGACGATATTGATTATGTTCTATTGTTCTTGGCTAGAAGAAGCCTTCTGGAAGGTTATTTGGCAGGGAGACAGCTCGTCACGGTATCGACTCAATATTTCCATATTGAATTTTAAAAAAATGTAATGATATATCTAAATTTTCCTCAGATATATATTACTACTAAGAACAGCTTGTAACTACAACAGCATCAATGAACTATTATTCAAAAAACATCTGTCTATGTTTACAGTATGCTTGCTTTGGCCAGATCGTATTCTCAAATAAAAAAAAAAACACTAGCAAGGTAGCCAAACTGATAAAAGTGAATCACGTATTGATGCTTAAAAATAACAGATAAGTAAGAAATTAGAGGTAGATTAGAATGAGGTGCCTCTCGGATGGGTGAAAGGCGCGATATCCTGGACAGTTAACAGAAACGCAAAAAAAAAATCGTAATCTGTTGTGTTACATATTTCTGGTTGGCTATATATTTTAGGATTTGGTAGTTCTCGTGGTCGTCAGAATGGCAGATCCCCTTTAATATCGCCTATGTTTTAGCTCGGCTTTCCTGGTTTTTTGTCGTCAATTCCGCGAAAAAATATTACATTTCATTAATACGCTACATTTTTACGTCGATATTTCTCCGTCTATATAGTACATACAGCCAAATAGTACAGGTATATACCTACAGCCAAGTTGTTTTTGAAATAATTCCTGGTAAAATAAACATTAGGTACCTACATATACAGGTAAACGTATTAAAACTATTCCCGAAATGCCTATTAGGCCTAGATAGGTATATATTATTTTTTTACAGCGAGAACTTTTTTTTTTCGTGTAACCTCTGTTTTATTAGTGGGCAGCCGAAGCGGTCAGACGAAACCGTGGCCCGGCTTCCTGCAGCCCCCTTTTTTTCTGCCTTGTACAATTCCTTTCGAGTAAAAACACGGGCCAAATTGTAATTTTTTCACAAACCGCTCGAGTCTATCCCCTTTAATCTAACAGTCATCGCTCCGTCTCGCTTCTACCCGCGCTCTCCGGCTCCAAAAACGAAAAGCGAATACAGTCAAATGGATTCTTGCTAACATAAACTCTAAGAGGTACGTCGTTTATTTATTATTTTTGTTGTTGTCCGGATTGCGGGCAAGATCGGTGGAATTTTTGCGAAATTTTCGCGACGGCGTGTTTATCACTCAGTTTTTATGCCGGCTGGTTGACTATTTTTGGTTAAAAGTGTATTAAACACGATAAATAGGGTCGAGGGTGACGTGGCGTGGCTGTTAGAGCAGCTGCGCTCGGTCGTAGCTTGTTTTGTTTTCGTCTCTGTCTGACGCGGCGTCCTCCCCCTGTGCTCGCCAAGATAGACCTGTCCCGGACCTGTTTTCGTGCGATTCACGTTAAACTTAAACCAAGATGTCGAATATGGGCGCTATAGCAGTTGATTTAATATAGAATTTGTATTTTTCTGTGTCTAAAATCGTAGAAAGAACGTATGATAAAGTTTTCGAGGCGTTTTTTTGTGTGGAATTCAGTGACGGAGTGTGTGAGGCCGAAGCGACGCCGTCCGGAGGAATAAACGGTACAAAATACCACGTTTGTAATACTACACGTTTTTTACGGCAAGAATATTGCTAAAATTGTGATAAATTAGTTCGATAGCACGCTGAATAAATAAATACTAGTGGACGGAAATATCTATTCTACGTGGCACGTACGGTAACGGCTCTCGATTTGTATTTATTATTTTTTTGCCTAACATCGAAACGGAGCACAAACAACAATGTAGTATGGATTTCAGTGTTTAACTGTTTAATTAAAATATCCCCAAGTCCTGAACGTATGCAGAACAATCGTAAATCAGTGGATCAGGCAGGGCACAATAATGTGGTTCGACGGTGAAGTTGTGAGTTTTTCCTAAAAGAAAAATTGTGCTTAAATGTGTAGGCTATGGAAATTCATTCCATGAGGATTGATCATGGGCCAGTTCAGACAAATACAATGTCATACCCTCAAAGACAACCACAAAATCATAGGTAAGTTTTTAATTTCTAAAAATTAGTTTATCCTTTGAAGTAGGCTCTCACGTAACGGAATACATAGGTATGTAGGTATATACTTAAAACAGTCGACGGCGAGTTATATTCTAGAAATTGCCACGGAAACTAAATGCAGATGTATTAAAATATTCAGAAATACGTAGATATGTCTACGATGATTGTCTGAGGATCATTACCTAAAACATTGCTATGCCAAAATCCTCAAAAACACTCGTTCTATCGATTGCAATATACGTATCTAGCAATCTTATCAGAAATTATCATTTTTAAAGCAGTTTTTCAGAAATGTCTTGGTTAAAAATAGCTCGGGTCCTCGTAATCAGCTCGTTTGTTGCAAAACAATCGTGGAGAAGATAGAAAATCACAATCAAAGACGTAGCAGATACGTATTTGTCCAAACATTTCTTTCATAATTCGAATCATTTGTAAGTTAACAGTGATAACAAGTAATAAAATCAAAATAAGATCTAAAAACATTTTTTTATAGAGTAGGTGTTTTTTCGCGAGCATATTCTGAAAAAAAAGTCGTTAAATGTATTTCAGTGATACAAAGAAATTTCTAATAAAACGGAATTTATTCTAACAAGGGTTAAAGGGTTAATTAGCCTCAAGAAAATTCCATGGCTTGTTTGAAAATAGCGATCTTTTACTCGTAGCTAGATTTTCAGTTGTTTTGCTGCCTGCTGGATATAAACCGTGAGATACAATCGAATTTTTAATGAAAAATTTTTTCCGCATCCGCCCACGCACGTTGTCGTCGTCGGAATTTCTTTCGCCCTGCATATTTCTCGTGTTTTTCGTTTGCCAACCCCCCCCCCCCCCCCTCCCGCGACGACCAAGGCGAAGGAATCTCGTTATTACCACTCGGGAAAATGAAACTATGGAAACGGAAAAATTATGATTCGATAAATTTCCTAGGGTTTCCTCTCGCTTCTTTGTTAAACCCATAAATTAGGTTTCTATTGCGCGATATCGATCGATTGCAAAGCAAAGAAATGACGCGAGGGGGTTTTCATATAGTTTTTAAGCCCGATTTCCTTAGGTAAAAATACTTTCAGTAAGTTTCTTTCGCTTGGTTGGTGGTTTTGTGCAAATACGCCGACGATTTCAGAAAATATGAGAGGTTTAATAAAAATAGCCGTGGTTAGAATAAGAAAACAGCCTGCAAATACGTTTGTTGCTTGTATTTTCCTAAAACATTGATTATACATATATTCAAATTTAAATTTTTAAACATGATGTCGAAAACAATATGTATGTCACCGCCATGCCATAGAGACGTTACTCTATTGTTTCATATCACTTGTTTTATTAAACTAACGTAGCCTACTCGACGATATGAAAATCGTTTCTTCTTTCATTATTTCTCTTGTTATTTTTTTTTGGACTTGGTATAAGGTGTGTTTAAACTAAAAATAGCACACCTTAAGCTAAATGATTATTTATTTAAAAAAACGGCCAAGGTTGCCGTTAAATTTTTCCGATAGCAGTCAAATTATCTCGTATAATTACGGTAGTTTTATGTCATCCTTATGATTCACTCCATTATTATCGAGTAAAGTGGAAACATTTCCTATAAATTTGTCTTTCATAGTCTGTTATCCAAAATTCGATGTCAATTAGAAATTTTTTTTTTTATTCAATTGGGCTCGTGTAGAGGCGATCGAGAGGTCATAGAAGGTACGGTTTGAGACGTAAAAAATCGGGCGGCAGAGGTTTTTTGTTCGATTTTTAAAATAGGATTAACATCTGATGTAAAGCCTTGACCTTTATTTTAAAAAATTCGATGTTGTCCATTGTTTTTAATAGGAATTTGATAACATTATTATTCCAATTGTTTTATTTGCTGAAAATTGTCTAAAACGTTGCCAACATTTTTTAACGTTTCTACATATTTGTGCATTAATTCATATTCTTATCAGAACTGTTTTGTACAGCTTAAGATATTTTTAAATACTTAGTTTAAAACATGTTTTTTAAGTGTTTTAAACATATGTTAAACACTTGTATTTGAATATTTGTCTGTAAAGATAGCCTTGATTTTTAACTAGCTAGAAAGTCTGTCTGGCAATTCTTTATTTTATATCTCTTCCTGATTAGGATTACCTGTTTTTCTATGTTTTTTTCTTTGCTCGTCTGTTTTGTATAGTGTGTCCCAAGTAATACAACTCTTTTGGTGAGGTTTTGTGTTTCTTTTCGCGTCTTCCCTATGTTTCTTCTGCGTTTTTCGGTGTAGAATTATCGGGGACTGTGAGAAGATGCACAATTGTTGAATAAAGGCCTCACAAGCAAGTTGAAATCTATCAAAATAAATTTAATATCACTATTTTTTCATAAAAAGTCGCCATCATCGTAAAACAAATACTTGGGCAGTTTAGAATGAGTTTGTGGAGGCTCTAAGGGATGTTTGTGTTGAATCTCATGGTAGCCTCAGGTTTATTGGAAGAATGGGGACTTTTTTTTTGAATTTCCGTTTTTGAAAATCGTGTACTCTTTTAATAATAAAATTCGCTACATTTTCCCGTTATAATAAGTTAGTACAGACTTTAAGGCATGTTTGTAGTGAATATCATATCTGTCTCTAAAAATCTACTCTTCATTAAAATATTCGTAATAACGGTAAAGAAATATTTGGGCAGTTTTGCCTTAGAATGAGCTTGTGGGAATTCTAAGGGATGTTTGTATAGAATATCACGATAGTCTGAGGCCTATTAGGGGAATGGTGAGCCTTTTTCATTTCAGTCTCTGAAAATCTTGTGATTTTTTTTAGATCACATGTGAAATCGATATATTTGGACCTTTTTGTCATTAGAGTAAGTTAATCGAGACTCTAAGGGATGTTTGTAGGGAATATCAAGGTAGGGTAATATCTATTAAGTGATTTGTGATTTTTTCAAGTTTTCGTCTGTACGAATCTTGAATTTTTCCATAAAAAAATTCGCAGCATTCGTAAAAAAAATATTTGAGCGATTTCACCTTTAGAATGAGTTAATAGAGACTTTGGGGGACGTTTGTAACGAATATCATCGTAGCCTAAGGCCTATTAGAGGAATTGTGACTTTTAAATCCCCGTCTCAGAAAATGTTGTAGTTTTATCGTAACAAAAATTCAAAACATCCGTAATAAAATACATAGGCAGTTTCCCTGTTAAAATAAGTTAGTAGAGACGCTAAGGCATGTTTGTAGTGAATATCATAGCAGCGTAAGGCCTATTAGAGGAATTGTGATTTTTTTTATTTCCGACTAAAAATCTAGTAGTATAATAGTCCCATTAAAAAATTTGTAACATCCATAAAAAAATATTTGGGCAATTTCGTCTTTACAGTGAGCTTGTAGGGATTCTAAGGTATGTTTGTGTAGAATATCACGGCAGTCTATTAGGGGAATGGTGATTTGTTTTTATTTCCGTCTCTGAAAATCTTGTACGTTCTTCCTAAAGGAAATTGTAACAGTTAAAAAAGAAATATTTGGGCCGTTTTGTCATTACAGTAAGTTAGTTGAGACTCTAAGGGATGTTTGTAGTGAATATCAAGGTAGGGTAAGGCCTATTAAGGAAATTGCGATTTTTTTAAAGTTCCGTCTCTAAGAAGCTTGTATTTTTCCATTAAAAAACTCTCAGCATTCTTAAAAAAATATTTGTTCGATTTTTCTTTAGAATGCGGTAGTAGAGACTGAGAGATATTTATGGCGAATATCATGGTAGAGCCTAAGGCGTCTTAGAGGAATGGCGATTTTTTTAAACTTCTTACTCCGAGAACCGTGTATTTTTTTTTTTTTTTTTTTTACGAAATACACAACTAAAATGCGCAACATTCGTAAACAAAATATTTGGGCTCCTTTGACATTAGGGTAAGTTAGTAAAGACTTTGAGGGATGTTTGTGGTGGATATCAAAGTAGTGTAAGGCCTATTAGGGGAATTGTGATTGTGATTAGGGTTTTTTTATTTCGCCTGTAAAAATCTCGTATTTTTATAAAAAATCGGTATATCGAGGTAGCCTGTCTTTAAAAATCTTTTAATAAACCTTTCTATCTGGAAAGTAACGCGGAAAAATAAAAAGAACTTGCGTAAATAGACACATAAAGTAAACTTGTCGTCTTTAATTTGTTTTAATCTTTTGGAAACTGTTTAAAACTTTACCAAATTTATTATAACTAATTCTAAACTGTTTAAAAAACAGTTTTAAACATGTTTTTGTATAACGTTTTAAACATACGCTAAAAGCTTGTTTTGAATATTTAATTTTAAACGCAGCCTTGATTTTTTACGAGGGAGAAAGTCTGTTGGGCAATTCCTCATTTTACATCTCGCTTTCTTGATTAGGATTACCCGTTCTTCAGTTGTTTTTCTACTCAGTCGTCCTATATAGGACGTCCGAAATTATACGACTTTTCCAGGCGGTTTTGTAAAAATATTCCACTTAACAAAATGAAAAGCACAGCTCGTTATTAGGTAAAAATAAATTCTGATAAGATAACTTTTGTTCCTTATCGTATGAAAACTGTTAAAACATTGACAAACATATTTTAAGCTGTTTAAGACACGTTTAGCCCGTCTTTGTTATTTGAAACTATATTTAGAGACAAAGTTGTGATAATATTTCTTTAAAATTACTTAAAATGGAAATTAAGTGCTCTTCTTGACATTTTCTCGATGTACCATCACGAGAGAAAGTAATGAGATTGTCTATACGTTTCCCAGAAATATAAGCAGTACCTACTGAATTAATTTCTGAGTGTTTTATGCTTTTGGTCAATAATTTGCTCCTCAAAAACACCATAATTAACTCAGAGACGTATCCAAAGGGTATCATTACTTTCTTTGTACATGGTACCTTGCCCATCGCAAATCCCACTTGTACGATGTTGTTGTTTTTTATTTCCGGCGGTTCCATCGACTTCGGAAAATTAACAGATTTCTGCGTCTGTTAATTTTCCGGGGTTCAATTAACGGGGTTCACCGCAAAATCGTCGAATAAACTTGTCTGTTGTGTCCACAAACAAAAATTTAATGAATACCTACCATCAATCTATTCCGATCGATTTGTAAACACGGACCCTCGACTGTTAACGCTACGTTTTATCAAGGCATGCCGCGGTTTAGGCTTGTTCGGGCCCCTTATCGATCGATTTTTTTCTATCCGCAGGTGCACGCTTACCTACGCATTCTGTAAAGTTGTTACCGCCTCGAAAACGTCGGGAATTTTACCTAAATTCCCTCGTGAGTTATTTTTTCGAGCGGAATCTATCGGGAAATCTAGGCAAATCGCCTCAGACGTAAGCACTGAGTTGTCTGTATTGAGCCCTGACTTGTCTACACGGATTTCTGCCAATTTCCCACAATTTCCCGCGAATACCCCAGATTTCCGCCGAGTTCCCAGAATTTCCTCTAACTGTTATTTGAAGTTTTTGACGTTTACGATTAAATTCCTGGTGTTTTTACGATTTCGCCTTTGTTTTATTCAATTTCTCGTTCTTATTTTGCTTGTATTCGGATATCACCTCGAAGATAAATAAAACTCATTTACGACTAATAATGACCCGATCTTGTGCTTATCAACAGTAATAGTAATACTGAAAGAGGCGGATAACCGAGCAAGCAAATATGGTGACGCATAATTTTATGATTTTTTTAAATATGATACATCCTGGTTGATACATTTAGCATCGATAGGGAAGATGTAGGAAAACCTATATTGAGAGAGGAATTTGAAATAGCACTAAGGGGGCTAAAGAACAATAGAGCGCCGGGTGTAGATAAAATACAGGCGGAAATTTTGAAATGTGCGGGACAGAAAGTAGTAAATAGGATGTTTGAACTGGTAAAATACATATACGAAACGGGCGAGATGCCGCAGGATTATAAGAGGAACATTATCGTTACTATATCGAAAAAGAGAGGAGCCGACAAATGCGAGAACTTTAGAACGATTAGCCTAACTTCCCACGCGTTAAAAATCTTAACCTGAGTAACGCAGAAGAGGATGAAAAATAGAGCGGAGGAAATACTAGGTGAAGACCAATTCGGGTTTAGGCGAAATAGGGGAACTCGCGAAGCTATTCTGGCGCTAAGAGTAATGTTAGAGAAAACAATAGAAAAAGGAAAGAACGCTTATATAGGATTTGTAGATTTAGAAAAAGCTTTTGATAACGTAAGATGGGAAAAAATTATCGAGATACATAAAGAGCGCGGGAATGAAGTATAGAGATAGGAGAGTAGTACACAATCTATACAAAGAGCAAACCGCTGTTATAGAAGTAGAAGGGGAAAAAAGGGAAGTACGTATTAGGAAAGGAGTAAGACAAGGATCACCACTAATTTTTAATCTGTACATCGAAGAGGCGATTAATGTGGTAAAAGATAGAGTGGATTTCGGGATTAAAGTACAGGGACAGAAACTAAAAATGCTGAGATTCGCGGATGATATAGCAGTATTAGCATCTAGTAAGGAGGAATTAGAATCAGCATTGAACGAAATGGAGGCGGTGTTGACAGAGGAATACGGAATGAGGGTGAATAAAAACAAAACTAAAGTGTTAGTGTGCAGAGGGCGCGAGAGCACAGCAAAAACGAAAATACAAATTAATAATGAAAGATTGGAGGAAGTTAAAGACTTCACTTATTTAGGAAGTAAAATAAATTGGGATGGAAGAAGCGATAAAGACATAAAACAAAGAATAGCGCAGGGTCGAGTAGCTTTTAACAAAAAGAAAGCACTTTTATGCTCGGGGGTAATAAACTTAGAAACAAGGAAGAGACTTTTGAAAACATATGTATGGAGCACGGCACTATACGGCTGCGAAACCTGGACGGTAGGGGAAGCAAGTAGGAAGAAATTAGAAGCTTTTGAGATGTGGTGTTACCGAAGAATGATGAAAATACCATGGACTGACAGGGTTAGAAACGAAGAAGTATTGGAGAAAGTCGGCGAGAAAAGAAGTATGTGGAAAAACTTAAAGAAGAGAAGAGATAGAATGGTAGGCCACTTGCTGAGACATGGGGGAATAGTCCGCGATATTTTGGAGGCAGAAATAGGAGTGAAGAAAGGCAGAGGTAGGCCTAGATTAGACTACTGCTCGCAAATAGTAAGGGATGTAGGTTGTGACACAATTAGCGAAATGCGTAGGTTAGCACAAGATAGGAGAAGCTGGAGGTTAGCGTCCAACCAGTCTTAGGACTGATTACCTCATGATGATGACATCCTTGTTAGGATTTAGGGAGATATAAGTTGAGTCAGCTCATCGAAGTTCTAGATATACGCGGTGGTTTAGAGAAATAGTAATAAATTGACGCAATAAATATTTTTTCGTTAGAATTTTTGTTAAAAAAAACTATGATCACAAGATCAGTCCATAGGTTTTATCAATTGGATAGGGGACACGTTTTCTAGCTCTCCCTGTACGGGCAGCTAAACGAAAGATGGATCAAATCTTCTTTGTCAGGTATAGGCACCAAAATGGTAATACTAGAAAACGTCTTTCTGGAGTATTATTACTACACTACGGCCAGACCCGAAAGGCCGACAGATGTTCCCTCGGCATCTTTTTGAATTTGCCGTTTTAACACAGCTGATTTAAAAGGGATATTTATAAAGCTCTTCCGAGAATTCTTTTCAGAAATGGAACAGTCGCGTACACAAAGATGCGTTTATATACATAGTCGAGCAAATAATAGTGGGTGGGCTTTGCATTTTCTCTCTTTTTTTACGAAAAATGTAAGCGTAAATTAAAATGTGTGCACATTTTTGGAAGTTTCGATTCGAGATTGGAAGTCCTCAAGAGTAGTTATTTGCGCATGGCATCTCGGCTCTACTGAGTTACTTAAACGGCGTTAAGTTTTGTTTTTATAAATCTGGGGACTTTTTTACTTTGTATTCATTTAGGGCGAACTGTCGAGGACGACTTGAAGCAAACATAGAATGCTCAGCGGCAATAAAAAATTAATAAGTCTGCGACTCGTAACATTCTTGATTGTCCAATGTATTAACGTTGCTTTACTGTCGAGAATACGAGCCGAATAGCCCATTAGCTATTATTATAACTCTCGTATTTGCGAGGAATTAAAGTAATTTAGCGTTATTACACGGTGTCCCGTGGCGAAACGTTTGCAAATCGCAGTGCTATGAATAAAGCGAGGCCTTGGACTCTGATTGCGTATTTGCCGTGATCCTAACGAGGTTTCTGTATTATCCCTAATTACCCCCGCCTGCGGAGGCTAATGTTACATCGGGCAAAAGCGAAAAATAACGACCGATGTTCCTTCGGTCTGTCGTAAGAGCACCGCGACGTTTGCCCTACGCTCCAAAAATCGTTTACCGGTAAATTTAGAAAAATGCAAGCGTATAGAATGTAATGCCTTTACCATGTCTGCTTGTCCAAACAATACCGAACGCGGACGGGTTCAACGGAATTTAAATTAAACAAGTACTTTGACGCAAACTACGGCAAACACGAATACATTTGAGTTGTTAATAACAAACGCAAATAGAGATAGGACAAAGGCAACCTTGTGCGAGGCTTTTTCATCGCGAGACGCCGCAAAAATTGCAGTCCAGTTTGCGTAAGGCCTAGCGGGCAAAATTCGTTGGGGAATGGGACGCGGTGGAAAATATTTTCGCTAATTGTTATACATAGTAGAAGGCGATTTTAATATGTTAATTACTGTACCGCGTAAAATTCTCCCGATTTCGAACGTGTATCACAGTTTCCAGCGTATATGATAGCGTTGGAATATCGATTCATCTCGCCTGCTGGGATGAATTCGATAAAATGTCTACAAAGCACGCAGGAAAGGGCCGAGGGACGTCGATTCGTATTATTTTCGCATCTTTGGTCACACCGGGAAGACTCCCGTCCTAGTGGTGTCGTCGTTGTTCCGGATATGACGTAATCGATTATTTTTCGGACTGCGAGTGAAGGCCATCAGAATTGCCTTATTATATGCCAGAATTATGTCCTACTAACAATAAATTGATCTAATTTTCCTTGGTGTACTGTAACGCACAGGGGTGGGCAAATTTAGATGTTTTTGTAGGAAATATCATGGAAAAATAGACTCCCCAGTCCCTATCTCTTGTTTCTGAGGGAAACTGGGTGCTGAATGTTCGAGGATAGATTGTTAATTCTATTTTTCTCTGTCTAGTTTCCTTCGAATAAAGAGATCGAGGACGAGGGAACTCATTTCCCCCCCCCCCCATACCTCCTATGAGTTAAATAAAGGGTCTTTCAATAAGGACGCTCGATTTTTAAACGCGAATAAAACAAGTTGTGTGTGAGATATCCACTCAGTAGGAACCGCAGATCGTCGGTATCCATATCATCCAGTTTAGGCGACAAGAAGTTGCTTATCATCGATCTGTAGCGCTCGCCGTTGACGGTTATGCAATGCCAGTTTCGTTTTGGAAGGAGTACGGATCGATGATGCCGCCTGACCAAAATCCGCACCAAACAGTGACTTTCTCGGGATGCATTTGGTGTTGGTGTATCTCGTGTGGATTGGTATCGTCCCAAATCCTACAATTTTGCTTGTTCACATATCCATTCATCTAAAAATGATCAGTTGGATTTTATACGGGTGCAGACCCAATTCCCGACACAAAAATTGGCCAAGTTGAAGTCGCAGAAAGGCCAAGATCTTGTGTACGACGAGAAATTGACTGCCTCGAGTTTTCCCCTACACTCTCACGCACGTCAGAGATGTTTTCAGCAGACCTTACGTTTCGGTGACGTACTAATGTGACGTGCTGATGTGTCTGTTTGCAAATTTGACAGATGTTACTTTGACAACATGGCCGCTATAACCTTATAAATTTCGAGTGTTGCTATTGAAAGACCCTATATATCTCCTGTAAAAACATCGAAATTTGCTCACCCGATACATTTGGTGTTCTGTGGTGGAAATTTCAAAACCTTAAGATTACACCGACAAGGAACTTTAAGATTTTGCTCACTCTATGCAAATACTAGCCATGTGGTACGATTTGCACAGCCGCCATTGATCAAGACAATGTTTGACATCTCGTTACTTTGCCGATGGCGTATTTGGTCCTTTCGGGTGCCCATAAAGGAAAATGGCTCTTCAAACCGCTTGAACGGACAGGCTTGCACTGTACTCTAGTATTTGTATTCTGGCTGAGTAGCGAAAGCCTTGCCAAATAACACATTAACAAATCCACTGCGAAGCAAGTGCAGGATAAATAGTACGGCTACATTTTGACGGCTTGCCAAGCGACAGATGTTGCGTATATCCCCGATTTACAACTATGTGTTAGTTTGTCAAAAATTCCAGATGGTTCGGGTCGGGTTAAGCGAAGAACGTCTCGGCTATTTGAATTTCCAAACTACGAAATGAGCCTGTTTGGATGTTTTACCGATCGCGCGACGCGTCCCAAGATAGTGGACGGCATCGCGAAGTTCGGGGGCACCAGTGAATCACAGTCGTCCGCTGATAATTGCTAGAATAAACGTACTTCTCAAGGTCGGCGACCTTGTCAGGGAATTAACTAAACATCAGTAAATATGCGCTGACGTTTCAGAAAATCCTAAACAAATCGTCGAGGCAGCTGCTGGCGGTGCAAAAATCGCCCGAATAAGGTCGGAATACGACCTTGGACGTGGTCGCCCCGGAAGGGATCGAGATATGAAATAACGTCTCCGAGGGTCGGACAGGGCTTCGGGTCTCGTTGGCCCCGGGCCAGCGGTCCTGGTCAAATATTTATCGCGGCCGTGACGAAAATTGACGTCGGTCGTTTCGTCCGGAGCCTCGTGAAGGGTTTGCACAGAAGATCTGCCGCCACAGAAAAGTCCGCATCCCCTTGGCGTTCGATTTGGCACGAGCTGTGTTTACGAGATCGTATCGCCACGGTGGTTGGCGCAATATTACTGCCGAAAGTTCTGATAAAGTTGTGGATTTTAGAAATGGAAATGTCCATTTGCAAAATGACGTAGGGGTTTACGAGGGCCACTATTTATATTTTAAGCCTAATAATAAAAAAAACATTAATTTGTCATTGAAAATTACTTTGTCGCTTTTCAAAATATTCCCCTTCATGATCTATACACTTCTGCATGAGTTCGAACCATTTGTCAAGCATTTTTTCCATTCCGCTTGAAATATCTCCAAAATATGGTTTTTGAACGCATCAACGGCTTCTTCTGCCGACGAAAATCGTTGTCCACGCGATTTATTTTTGACGTTCGGGAACAAAAAGAAGTCATTGGATGTCAAATCAGGACTGTACGGCGGATGACCCGTTAATTCAATTTTTTGAGTGTTCACACATTCGGTTATTAGACGAGATGTCTGAGAGCTTGCATTGTTATGATGAAGAATGATTCGACGGCGCTTGTTTGTTTTCCTTATTTCACCGAACACTTCCGGCGAACAAATGGTTGCGTACCATTCAGAATTGGCCGTTTTACGTTCCTCTAAAGGCACTGTTGTCACATAACCAGTTTTTCCGAAAAAACAGGCGATCATTTGTTTGGAAGTGCTTCGAGCGCGAACAACTTTTGTTGGATTTGGTTCATCTTGAAACACCCATACAGTCGACTGCTGTTTACTTTCCAGCTCATACCCATAGATCTTTGGCGATGGCAAGGATAAAGAGTGCTTTTTTTGCCTCGACCGGGAATCGAACCCGGCTCTCCCAGTTTCCGGCTAGTTGCTCTGACCGCTGAGCTATCGAGGCACACTCATTATCCTTGCTAATGCGCCAATTTTAATGCGTCACTACAGTACTCCCTCCCTAGAGACATGATTTGTCTCGATACAATTTAACGGAATGTGACCGCGTGCGCCATTCTTACGAACCGTTGTTCGGTAACCCCCAGACTGTAGGGCGATGGATAGGACGGGAATCGAATCCGCGAATTTGAGATGTAAGGGAGGTTGCATATACTGGAGCGACGAATCACGTCAGTGTCACCACTTTGGCGATAGCAAGGATAAAAGTGCATTTTGCCTCGACCGGGAATCGAACCCGGCTCTCCAAGTTTCCGGCTAGTTGCTCTGACCGCTGAGCTATCGAGGCACACTCATTATCCTTGCTAATGCGCCAATTTTAATGCGTCACTACAGCACTCCCTCCCTAGAGAGATGATTTGTCTCGATACAATTTAACGGAATGTGACCGCGTTCGCCATTCTTACGAACCGTTGTTCGGTAACCCCCGGACTGTAGGGCGATGGATAGGACGGGAATCGAATTCGCGAATTTGAGATGTAAGGGAGGTTGCATATACTGGAGCGACGAATCACGTCGGGGTCACCACTTTGGCGATAGCAAGGATAAAGAGTGCTTTTTTTGCCTCGACCGGGAATCGAACCCGGCTCTCCCAGTTTCCGGCTAGTTGCTCTGACCGCTGAGCTATCGAGGCACACTCATTATCCTTACTAATGCGCCAATTTTAATGCGTCACTACAGATCCATGATTCGTCACCTGTTATATACGTCTTTTGAAGCACCGCCATTGTATTCCTTGAGCTCGTCGATTGGTGCAAACAAATTTGCACCAATCGACACGAGCATCTTTTTGAGATTTTTTCAAATTATGTGGGATCCAACGAGAACAAACCTCTACATCTACTCTTTTACATCTAAATGATCATGCAATGTTTTATATATGCTAGTCGAACTAATGCCTAAGGTTGCCTCAGTTTCACAGTATGTCATATGACGATCTTGCATTATCAGTTTTTGCACAGCATAAATGTTTTCTGGCACAACAACTGATTTTGGACGACCTTCACGACTTTTGTCGGTGAGCGAATGGCGGCCACGATTAAACTCGTTATACCAGCGTTTCACAGTGGCAAAGGATGAGGCTTTATCACCAAAAGTGGAAGTAAGTTGATCGATGCACTCTTGTCTTGATAATCCACGTCGAAAGTCGTAATAAATCATCGCACGAAAATTTCCACGAGTTGATTCCATTTTAGATACAATTTCCAAGTCACTGTAAGCAACACAAATCGTTCTTAAACGATAAAATGGTCTGAAGAAGATTGGTCAAAAATGTCAAACTTTCCATTGGAAGCGTCAGATGGCGCCTGACAGCTCAAAATATAAATAGTACCCCTCGTATCAGTGTTAAAAATATGCGTAAAGGTTGAGATAAATTCGATTAAACCGTTTTTCAAGATACAAAGCTATTTCACATTGGTCGGTAACGAAGATTACACATAATTAACCTCAAATACTTTACAGCTCATGTAATTTCTTGATATTCCCCCTCTGTAATTGTGTATCGATTTGTTGTAATTGTTCGGTAAAATTCCTCCAACTGTCTAATAGGAGAGTAGTACACAATCTATACAAAGAGCAAACTGCTGTTATAGAAGTAGAAGGGGAAAAAAGGGAAATAGGTATTAGGAAAGGAGTAAGACAAGGATGTACGCTATCACCACTAATTTTTAATCTGTACATCGAAGAGGCGATTAATGTGGTAAAAGATAGAGTGGATTTCGGGATTAAAGTACAGGGACAGAAACTAAAAATGCTGAGATTCGCGGATGATATAGCAGTATTAGCATCTAGTAAGGAGGAATTAGAATCAGCATTGAACGAAATGGAGGCAGTGTTGACAGAGGAATACGGAATGAGGGTGAATAAAAACAAAACCAAAGTGTTAGTGTGCAGAGGGCGCGAGAGCAGAGCAAAAACGAAAGTACAAATTAATAATGAAAGGTTGGAGGAAGTTAAAGACTTCACTTATTTAGGAAGTAAAATAAATTGGGATGGAAGAAGTGATAAAGACATAAAACAAAGAATAGCGCAGGGTCGAGTAGCTTTTAACGAAAAGAAAGCACTTTTATGCTCGGGGGTAATAAACTTAGAAACAAGGAAGAGATTTTTGAAAACATATGTATGGAGCACGGCACTATACGGCTGCGAAACCTGGACGGTAGGGGAAGCAAGTAGGAAGAAATTAGAAGCTTTTGAGATGTGGTGTTACCGAAGAATGATGAAAATACCATGGACTGATAGGGTTAGAAACGAAGAAGTATTGAAGAAAGTCGGCGAGAAAAGAAGTATGTGGAAAAACTTAAAGAAGAGAAGAGATAGAATGGTAGGCCACTTGCTGAGACATGGGGGAATAGTCCGCGATATTTTGGAGGCAGAAATAGGAGTGAAGAAAGGCAGAGGTAGGCCGAGATTAGACTACTGCTCGCAAATAGTAAGGGATGTAGGTTGTAGCACAATTAGCGAAATGCGTAGGTTAGCACAAGATAGGAGAAGCTGGAGGTTAGCGTCCAACCAGTCTTAGGACTGATGACCTAATGATGATGATGATGATGTCTAATAGGCCTTATTTCGGAGTTGTCGTGAATATTTGGCCTCTTAAAGACACCAGGACTCTTTTGTGTAAACGTACAAAGCCATAATGAATATTCCAGAATAATAGTGAACCAAAATATTTTATAGCTTATATAATTGCTAGTCATTCGCTCTCTGTAGTTGAGTATCGATTTGGGGTTGTAGTTATTCGTCAAAATTCCTCGAACTATACAATGGGTAATAGTCGGCCTCCTTTAAGGACACCAGGATGTTTTTGTGAAGGTACAAAGTGATAGTACGTCAGTTGGTAATAAACATTACAGATAACAATAAAAATATATTACAGCTCATTTAATTGCTAGTGATTTCCTCTCTGTATTTGAACACAATTATAAAGTTACAATTATTCGGCAAAGTTATGTAGGTTCTGCGATAAATCATATCGAAGTAGTTGATAGTCGACCCTTTTTAGAGGCTCCAGAAATATTTTTAAAAGGTACCAAAAAGGCCAATCTGCGTCAGTCGATAATAGTGTCCAGATAAGTGACCTGATGTTTTACAGCTCATTTAACTGTTCATTGTTCCCTCTCTATAGTTGACGATCGATTTAGGCTTTGTGCATTATTCCAGTATTCCACTCTAAACTCCAAGAAGGGTTATTTTGGTAAGGTTATGTATATTTAACCGTCCTTAGGGACGTGTCTAGAAGAAATAAGACTTTGGACAAGTACAAAGCCGTCTCACGTCATTTATTACCGAATATTACAACAACAATCGGCTCTTTGGTTTCTGTTCGTTGACTCGGCCGAAATTGTACATCTCTGGAAGGTGGGCAGGGGCCTAACGCTCGATAAATTAGACAAAGCGAATAATAGAAAACCGCGATGATGATTCAAGGCAGGATTCGAATCGAGTTTTCGAGCCGGCCGATTCTCGCCGTTTCACACCTCGAATTCCGTTCCCCTCTCTCCCCCCCCCCCCCCCGCGCGACGCCGATTTTTCGTTTAACAATCGTAAACAATAATAGACGGTAAAAAAAAAAATAATTGCCAACCTATGTACATTCATTAAACCGCGTGGGTAAACAACGGCGAGGCCAACATCGGCTCGTCTCCAGAGTCTCGAGCGCTGGCAGCCAGATGCTAATGCTAAATGACGAGTCGGTTCAGTTTGGGGACGGAGCATTTTCGCTCGGCAACGTCGCCACCTCGGCGAGAAGCGGCAACGCCGGGCCGCCTGACCCAGCTAGCCGCGTCGTGAGTTTTATCTCCGTCCGAGAGAGAATGGAGTGGAATTATTGTTTAACTCGGTTCTAGTGCCTTGTCCGGGCTAGGCGTTTGTGTCTCTGTCCGTTTACCGTCTCTCTCTCTTGCGGCTACCGCTACCCTGCCAGCTGGAGTTTCGTTCGTTCGTTCGTTGATGGATTGGGCGACGGCCCTAGAACTCGCTGCTACTTTTGCGGCTATTAAACAACAAAAATACGAAAAATGGATAAAAGCGTGCACCTAAATTAAATATTTCGCGAAGATTTTAGAGGATAATTGACGACGGTGATCGCTCACGTCTAGGTTTTGCCAAGATATCACAGTTGAATACGATCGTAGTCATCATCGTTTGTAAAACAAGTCGTCTCCATAGGACCTTCCAGATTACACTGTGAGGAATATTGCATATTTACTAAATTACTATGAATCAATCAACCGTCAACGTCCAAATATCCCTAGGTAAAACGCAGGCCACCTTAATCTATGAGAAAATCGCACGAACGATTCACGTGAGCCTGTGGGAGATTTATTTTTCCGATAAACGTACGCAACTTATATCGTTACTAATGAAAACGCTAGCTTGTTACTATAGGAAATTAATTTTAATGGAATGTAAATCAGTTTTTGTAGCTTTAGTGCATTTTCTGACGGTGACGTCACCTCTATTCAGTCTGGATCTCTCTGCATGCGAATGCTACCGTAATCATCGTCATTACTGGACAAAAAACGCCCCTTCAGGACCTCGCGGGCCACAGCATGGTGCATTTCGTCTCGAATTTGACGGGAAAAAACGAACCCGTATCAAAATATTAAGTTTTCTGACATAAAGACCGCGTCTATAGCAATATCTCATGGAAGTTCGTCTATAACTTCTTGTATTTCCGAGTTTTCCGGGCTGTTTCCTGTAAAACTTTTGAAAATCTATTAAAACGGACCCGCGCCGGCAAAATTATGTATCTCCACCCTAGCGGTGGGTTAGCGAATACAGTTGGGGGTTTACGATCCGTTTTTATGGGAGTGGGGGTTGCGACGGCCCGAATCGGGTCGTTTATAAAAAAAAAGCGACGATATTTTCATCTCGCGCTGTTACATAGTAATGTCGGAAGCCGTGGACTAAATCGGTTTATATAGGGTATCTCAGTTGGAACTATAGGGTTTTAATTGCGCGCCATTTGTGTTCTGTCAAAGATAGGACGTGAATATTTAAGGACTGCCATCTACAAACCATACGACGTCAACGTAACGCGTACACTAACAGTTCAACAACGAATAGTTTGTGTACAACTGTTTTATGAAAGTGAGCGATCATTTGCAGTTCGATTAAGAAAAATTTGCACAAAATGAAGCGCCTACAGAGTTAGCAGTTCGTAACTTAATCAAGAAATACGTTAGATGAAAATATTGCTGTAGCGAGAGAAAACGTACGGGAGTATCCAAAAATCGCCTTCCTTCTTTTCTAACTCCCAATTAACAAATGCACTACATTGTAAACGGTCTGTAAATTGTAATTTTTGTATCAACTGAATTTTGTATGCCGACAGGTGCGGATAAAATCCGATGCGTGGTGGCTCTTGACAGATTTAATCGTTGTGCGCGACGTCGAATTGATGTGTTTGGATACTCGATTAAAATCCTATAATTTCAACTGAGTCACGCTATTTTAAAACCCGTATCAGTAAAAGGAGGGATTACGTAAACCATTAATTTGAGAACAACACTTAATTCTTGGGAAAACTGGTGTTTTCGATTAGCGATTTTCATTGTTTGAGGATTTGTACGCACGAGGCTGTTCAATAATTCACGATTCTATAGTTTATTAGACCCAGTACAATTCTATGTATGTGCCCCAATGGTCGCGTAATGTAAAGTTTCATATACAAAACCGTGAGGCTTTGCCCCGAAAATAACCCTCTTTTGGCCATATTAAGAATATCATTTACGAAAAATGAACTACAGACCGCTAACGGCTACTTGTACACAAGATGTGAATGGAGGCAGGGCCGGAACTACAATGGGGCAACCGGGGCACCGCCCCGGGGCCCCCGACACGAGGGGGCCCCCTGGCAGAAAATTAAAAGGGAAAATGATTCAACCCCATCAGAAAATATTGAAAAACACGTGAACAAAGATTCCTAAAAATATTATTTAGAAAATAATCATCAAAATGAATTTATTAAGGTGATAAAAATAAGAAAATCTACAAGTATGCTAATCTGAAACTTTTTTCTTATGATTTAAGGTTTCGGCTTACGAATTTTACTCAGTTAACACTTCAACCAATTGTTTGTAATGAATAATATCTAAATATAATTATTATGGACAAAATACAGTGATTTTTATCCTTCATTTTTTCTATATTAATACCACAAGTAATTTTTAAATGGGGCCCCTACATTTTGTTTTGCCCCGGGGTCTTTTCAGCTCAAGTTCCGGCACTGAATGGAGGTACGTCGGGTTATGCCCGGGACGAACCCAAACCCCTTGGATTAGGCCCGTGGACGATGATCTCCGCTACCTGGTTCCCCTTTTGGTCCCCGTACACAATACCACAGGAATCTAATAGAATTATCCTCGCCATACCTTCACGTTCAACGTTTTCCGATAGTCTCTCAATCGAGGCGGCTACAAACTATCGCGCGGCGTTGCCACATCGTCCCTCGGCGCCGTAGGAGCCCGGGCGACGTTGCCGTCGTTTATATCGGGGGAAACGCAACGCGGTGCGTGTACCGTAAATAGATCGTACAATTGAATCGAGTGTTTTTTTTTTCGTTCGACAAAGGGCAGGACCTCGTCGGCGACGTTGCCAAGTGTCTTTGTTGATTTTTGTTCGGCAGTCGCCGTTTTCGATAGTCGCATGTTTTTCGCAGGAAAACCACCGCGAAGTTAGCCCCGGGTTTGTTTATGACGGAGGTAAACAGCGATCTATGCTGGGAGAGAGAGCGAGAGCGAGAAAGCGAAGAAAATCTAATTTCAGGAAACGACCACTCTATCACGCGAGCGTTGGTTATTTTATTTGATTTCAAAGGAGCCGGGTAGAGTATAAAGTTCATTTGTCGTTAATGTCGTCACGTTCTCCCCCATTCGCGGCCTTCCGCGGGACAATTTTCCGTGCCGGTAACGGAGGCTGTGGAAACGGCCGACTATCGCTCGGCCCACTTCCAGATTTACCGCTTTTTTGTACCGGCTTATGTGGACATAATTAATGCTGGTATCTGATTAACCACAACTGGATGGATGAACGAGGAGTGGAGGAGAGCCGCCTTTCTATTTTTTTCCCCCCTCGAGATACTCCGTGCAGTTGAATGACATCGACTTTTAGGTTGTAATCACGCGGGAAAGGATAGATTGCCGTATTGCGGTTGCAATTGTGTCAGTTGGCATTCTTCGGGCGTTTTTTATTTATCCTCTAGGCGTTGCGGTGTGACAATTGCAGGTTTTTACCCGGGTAGGGCCTGTTCACGAGATTTTTCTTTGGGTAGAAATCGGGACGGTTTTGCAGGTTTGGTTCGCCCCGTTTTTTTTTTTTTTTGCGTGCGACATTGATAGGGGGTGTTTTTTAATAAGATTTCGGGGAAATGTACCGCGTTACGAGTTTCTTTCTCCTCTTCTTCTCAATACGCGGCCCGCGTGGCCGGCAGGCTGGTTCGTATCGTCGAACTGGCTTTTGTTTTGATTAAAAATTGCGGGCCTCCTCTGTGGATACGAACGAGAGAGAAACGTCGCCGGGCCAGACAGTTCCACGGCGCGGGTAAACCGCGGCCTCCTGGTCCCAGCGCGGGGCGGCGTTGCCGTCTTCGACGGCGTTAGAGCGAGACGGCGAATGCGCCGGCGCGGCAACGCCGCAACGTCTCGCGAAGCGCTCCACAGCCAGCTAGGACGCGTACGAAGTTCCGGGGATATGACCGGAGTGGAGTTATCGGGAATTGGATTCCAATTTTTTTTTATTGTTGCAATTTCCTGGATTTTGATTAGGATTATTGATAACTACAGCCGCAATCGAGTAGTGAGGTAGAAAAAATAATTTCACTTCACCCGAATTGATAAAACAAAAGATAGTCGCCGTGTGAGGTGCCCATCGCGGCCTTCCATGTCGAAACTTTCATTTTTTTTTTGTCAGTAATTTGATTTGGATACGGTCTGTATAGCGACTATCCGATCGTCTTCCTTTATTGGCGTAACTCATAAAAGATTTGTAAAAATACGTCTTGTTTATAGTACGACCCAATTATACATTTTACTGCTTTGTTTTGTATTCATAATACGGCCGGGTTAGTGACTTGCGTATCTTCTTTTTCACGGAATTTCTGTACCGTCGCTCGGGCGTGGAAAACTTTGGTGTATCCGGAAGATACTTCAGAGATTTTCAGAAAAATGTATCTTTTTAATATTGAAACAGTTGAAATCACCGTGTTTCTGTCGATTGCAATCTTGGAAATATTCTGGTCAATAGAAGGATATGATCAGGCTGATGGTGGACGCTTGTTCGGGGGATGAATCGTATCGTATGGAAATGCATCGGTTTTGTCGAAGAGTTCTATTATCGAAAAGGAGTATCTCTCTGACTCTTCGTCTGTTGAAAGATCGTTCAACATATTCTTCTTTTTTGTAAACAAAAGTATCTCGACGCCAGGAGTTTTTGCGTGACTTACTCAAGGCCGCTGGATCGTAAAATGCAATTCCTCTCGCACATGTGGGTATCAATATCTTCTTTAGAGTGCCTTCCTCCTTCCTTGGGCGTTGAAAAAGCTAGCGTATACGTTAAGGTACCCAAGCTACGTCTCTCTGAAGGCACCAATTCAAGTCATATAGTTCCAATTTAGACGCCCTATATATCCTACGATTGAGCGGGAGTGTCTTGCTCTTCTTTCGGCCGTGGAAAATATTTACGCCGGCTAGACAATATCGATAATAATTCAGTTGTAAATTTTTCGTGTATACACGGATCCTCCAGGCGTTATTAGAGTTAAGTCTGGCAACTACGAAGTAACGTCTCGCGTCGTGATAAACCAGGCGAATTTTCTTTTGAATTCCCATTCCAGGTGCGAAGGAGCGATGGCGCATAACCCTGTAAATCCTGGCGAATTTTCCTGTCCCGTACGAGCGTATTATAAATAAAATACCCATCTGCCGTAAACAATCTGGCCCTTCAATATCCAACCTACCAGCGCCCTTTTACCGCGCCATTACGCCCGGCTTCTGTCGATTCGACGTCTGGACGCCCAGACTCCGATCCTATCGAGTGCATTTACGCGTGACTCCTGCCTTTGTTGCCTGTGTAGGTCGAGATTAATTTACCAGGAGGGCCGATCTCTTTCGGTTCGATTATGATACAATTCCGCCCCGTCAAGTGCCGCTAAATTTAGCCGTTCGTTTCTCCCCTACGTTGCACCCTTCGCGGGTGCAGGTGCATCCCCCGGAAAGGAACTTCTGCTATTACTGGCGGGACGACGAAAGGGATGTCGAAGAAGTTGTTATTATCCTCGCCACGAGTTTTCTCCGTGGAACTGCGTACGTATGGTCGCCGTATGGTTGGGATTTGGACCCGAAAGTTGGGATTTTTTTCCTTGTGATTTGTGTTGTAAAAAATAGCCCGTTGACTCAGTCGCCTGAATTATTTCAAGGTCGATCTAGGCTCGTAGTAATACGCCGAAAAGTACGGTCATTATCGACGGACTTTCACCCGGGTAATAACTGATAGCCTGGAGGTGAAAATTACTACGAAATGACGTTTGGGTAGTCCCCATCGTATATGCGATAGTTACTTTTACGATGGTTTCTCTTTGAAGCGATCTGGTCAAGAATTTTTTCGAGAATTGTATATGCTATTTTGAGATAAACGATTGCGTTTACCAAAAGAAACTTTACCCAAAAATTTCTCGTCGTGAATTGCCCGACGGCTGGCTTTGTGGCTGGCGTCTTTTACCCCTTGAATTCACGCGCAAATTTCGCTGAACGGCATACCTGTTGTACAGTGGAAGAAAGTAATCGATCCTCTTATACGGGATGTCCCAAAGGTTTTCAATAAATTAATTGTTTTTTGGAGGAACTAGTCGGGAACATTGGCATGGGTAACGAGAACTTACGCCCGGAACTTTGTGATGTAATTTATTTGGTTTTATTAAAATTACATTTCATCATTCAATCGACTTCCATTACATGGAAGTCGGTTGTTAATTGTTTTCCTGTGGTATATACGATAGTTCGTTGCATGTTTCCATAGAATTACACGAAATTCTCTCTAACTATATTTTAATGTGAATATAATGATTGGTCGGTCTATGGCTTTTATCGTTTAGCTGTCGCCTACTTTTGATAAAAACTTTCTAAACGTCGTTAAGGGCGACGTTACATTTAAGGTTACTTTATAGATGCTTCAGGGGTTGTCTATCTGAATATCAAGGTCTGCAGAAAACATAGTGCCTGTGTGGTTATTCTTTTTAATTTTCTTCCCTGAAGATCTTGTACTTTTTTCATAGAAAAAAATTGTAGCGTCTATAAACAAATATTAGGGCTATTTTATCTTTATAGCGATTTAGTACAAGTTCTAAGGGTTGTCTGTCGTGAATATCAAGGGCGGTGTGGCAGTTTTTGTAATCTTCCCTGAAAATTTTTTATTTGCGTTTAAAAATCGAGCGTAAGTCTTCATCCCGAAAAATGTAGTTATTTCCATAAAAAATTCGTAAACTATGTAAAAATATTCTAGGGCCGCTTTTATTTTCAGGGTAACTTTCTAGAGAGTAACTGAGAAAGTTGTTAAATAGCCTATTGGCGGTGTGGTAATTTTTTTTTATTTTCTTCCCTAAATGTCTTGTACTTTTTTCATTCAAAACATCATAGCTTGTATAAAAAATGTATTAACGCGATTTTATCTTTAGAATGACTTAGTAGAAGGTCTAAGGGTTGTCTGTTGTGAATATCAAGATCACAGAAAACCTACTGGTGTTGTGGGTGATTTTTTTTTAATTTGATCCCTAAAAATAATTTTTTCTAAAAAAAATTCCAGGGTCATTTTATCTTCAGGGTGACTTTCTGGAGGCTCTAAGTATTGTCTTAACGTAAATAATAAGGTAGCGGAAAGCCTATTCGAGATATGGTGGTTTAAAAAAACTTGTCCATAAAAGTGTTGAAGTATTTTCATAAAAAAAAATCGTAACGTCTCCTAACAAAATATTAGGGCGGTTTTATGTATAGGGTGAGTTAGTAGACGATCCGTAATTGTAATTATGTTGATTTATCGAAGATTCCGCAGTCTATTTTCGAGAACATCCGACGGTAAACGTTGCCTAACATCAACCGTCGACGTTGAATTTCATTTTAGTTCCGATAGTATTGTATCTCGTAAGCCGTGTGTATTATACAGGGTCCGGCAAAAGTGTAGAATAACGCCTGTAACTTTTTATTTCTTCATCCTATTATGTTGGTGATTTTGAAACTTTTTTTTCGGTTGTGAGTTCTCTGCTATACATACAACTTTGTAGTTTTTTACCAATAATACTCAATTCTAGTCTCCTTGTAAACGATCGCCTTATATTCACAAGCACTTATCGACCTTATTTCGCCAGCAATTCGAGCTCTTAGGTCATTTAAATCATATGGTGGTAGTTTCTTGTACACGCGACCTTTTATGCGACCCAATAAAAAAGTCACAAGGAGCCAGATCAGGCGACTGAGCCGGCCAAGCCACGGCCCCTCATCAACTCACTGAGAAACATTGTATCTAAATCATTTCTGTGAAGTGATATTTGGTTAATTCCTCAACTCACTGTGTTTTAAAGAGGGTGTAGTTTTTCTGTCCTTTGTAATATCCCGTAGTCTCTAGACGATTTTGGGTTCTGCTAGCTCTAGTAAAAACGGATTTATTATAGTAGGTATCGTTATGAGTAGCAGTTTCTAATCGTCCCGGTTTTCGTGTATTCTTCGCGAGTCCCGTGCCTATTTTGGTGGCCCAAGACTTTTACAGTCTCCATACCCAACCATAATTAAAATAAATTCGTTCTTTCTCTGCCGAGTGCATAATTTTCATTATCTACTCAGCTAAATTTGATCTATTGTCTACTAAGACGACACTGCAAGTTTAAACGCTATAGAAATCTGAGGATCATGAAAGAGAATCTTTATTGTCCAATCTCGTGGAAAATGCATACTGCTGATGGAAATCTCCCGATGAAGACGATACATACGTACATTTTGCCGACATTTG
The DNA here is from genome assembly GCA_037954035.1 of Rosalia funebris. Classification (NCBI taxonomy): domain Eukaryota; kingdom Metazoa; phylum Arthropoda; class Insecta; order Coleoptera; family Cerambycidae; genus Rosalia; species Rosalia funebris. The sequence continues at coordinate 27,490,735 of JAZFAV010000003.1, read as the reverse complement.
CAGATATTTTAAGGGCGCCAAATCTTTTATTTGAACCATTTCTGCGTAAAACATAAACAGTTACAATCATTATTCCATACTCATGCCGGACTCTGTATTTTTCAGATTACAGGAGTTCACCAGGGTTATTTTCGATAATGCGTGTTTTATTGCGATCGTAATATAATAACGTAGGCCCCAAAGTCAACAGCATTTCAGTTTTGTTTACGGCTCGTTCCAAAAATATCTGCTCGCCATATCTGTGAATCGAGATGCCTTCGAACGACTACCAAGCCAGTGGAAGCGCGATCGATTTTGTAATTCCTAATCGCCTTTACGCACCAGAATGTAATACTTACTGCCCGTTTGGCGGTGAACCCACAGCGAGCATTTTTTTTTTTTTTTAATATCGACACAGTAATTCGAAACAAGGCCAGCGTTGCTACACCGAAGACGTCGCAGGGCGATCTGATCTGAAATAGTTGATCGTAGCGGTTATTAGCTTGGACTGAGACGGACTGTCGTTCTTCCCTCTCCGTTCGGCGGGCCTATGCCCCGCCTACCGAAGGCGCAATACGCCGGCTCTCTCCGACGCGTCGCGTCTCTCTCGCACTAATTATTGTCAAGTGTTCTCCGTGTATACGGTTATAAGGGTCTCGAGGCTCGGCCGTATGTATGTATGTATGTATGTACGCCAGGTTTATTTTTCTCTTGCACCGTTACGATGTAGGCGCTTTTTTCCACTCGATGTGTTTTTTATCGGCCGCGAGTTTTCCCTCGGCCAGATGCCTTTTTTTTCGAAAAGCCCTCGAATAACTTGCATGGCGGATGGCGTTTTAGCCGTTCGATTTGAATGGAATAAATATGTATGCTAATCGCGAAATTCCTTGGCGCTGGCGTCATGAATTATTGCTGGAAGTTTACCAGACAAATATTTGAATAAATCGAAAAAAGCGACCCAGGAATGTGTCGAGATTACGTTAGGTGCCCGCCATATGCTCGGCTCGCGAATTTTAGCCTCTATTCTGGCGAGGTGGATTTTGCCGATGTTATGAACTTGTTAACGACACTGTAGGCATCGTAATCACGAGCGACATGCCGCGAAACACGATCTAGGCGGAAAAGTACCAGCAACCCTTAAGAATGACGTGAATCCTCGAGGAGAAAAGGAATGTGAAAATAGCCAATTTCCCATTTGACTAAGAATGCGCGTGACCTCGTAGCCTTCCTAAGAGGTTACCTCTTAAAAAGGTTATGATGGCGTCTTAGATATGGGCGCCAGAGATGAGAAGGGGGCAGTTATCTCCATATGTATAAAAATAGAATAATAAATCAATTTGTGGAGTTAATTATGTTTTAGTCCCAAAATGAACACACCCTCTATTGACCAGAAGCATAATTGAGTAGGTATTGCGTATATTTCTAGAAATGTGTTGAAATTATCATTATTTTCTTATCGTATGGTACATATATCGTTTCCATATTGATAAGGTTTTATTTTGCTGGATGTTTTGTTTTTGTGTTTTGTAATATTCCTTCCTATATACTTTTATTATTATGTATTTTTTAATGTCAGTATTGATATGTCCGTTTCATTTTACTATTTTGATGTAATATTTTATTTTATGGGTGTTGGAACACACATTTTTTATGTTACTTAAATATATTTTAAGTAATTATTTACTTTAGAGAAAAAATTTTAAATCCTCACCAAATTTTTTGCTACACCCCTATTGTCGGGGGTGCTAAAAACGGATCTAGGCGGTAAGGACAGTTTTAGAGAAAATTAATTTCCAACTTTTCCGCAAAGCACCACTTTCTTCTCAAATAACTTTCACTTTATATTACATAGGTTCCTAATATTAATACAAGTGGATGCTACAACACTTCCTTTATACATATCATGCCTTAAAATCGTCATAAAACTTATTATTTATTACGATTTTCTAATTTACTTGCAATTTTCATGAAGCCGTCTATATAGCGCCCTCTATAACTTAAAACACTTGGATAGATTTGAGAGTTTTACTCTAAAGTAAATAATTACCATAGTTTACTTTAATTATGCAAATCGTTCTAAATTTCACCCCCTTTGAATAATTTCTGCGTGCGCCTATGCTCTTTGCTCAAGCAGGAGATCTAGAAAAAATACACGGGGTTTTCTAAAAAAATTAGCAACGACATTATAATAATTATGCGCAACTTTATCGCACGGCCGTACACTGAGTGTTCGATTAATTTGCGTGGATCCAGGTGTAGTTCTCTCAGCTGACCTACGTGAAAAGTTTTTACGGATCGATAATATGGGTACGCGTAATATAAGCGTGCCCGTACGGTAGCAGGAGCCGCGTTTCCAGGAAAACATTCTAAACTGAAAATCGCATACCGTCCAGCGTGGCCCGCGTTGGAATGATAGGCATTGACCCCGGCGCAATGAATTGCCGAGGGAGGAGCGAGGGCGGGCGGGAGCGCGCGCGCGGTGGGGGTGCCGGCGCGGCATTGGCGCTGGCCGGTCGGCCATATTTGTACGGGCGCCCCACCATTGGGCGAGCGTAACGGGTTGCGACAGAAGATCAACCGAAGGATATTGTATCGGGACAGGAGACAGGCGGTCGGCTCCGAGGACGAATGGGACGGGGAAGCGTAAGTTCGCGCCGTGCGGATGCCGTTTTTATTGAAATAACATCTGCATTACGCCTTGAAAGTAGTCCAAGATAGCGTAAGAAAACAAACGGTCCTGGCGAGAGGACGTCGGCCGTGTTTTGGTTAGCAGTCCTGTCCCCTATCCGTTCTCAAACAAAAAAATCCAGGATATACAGGTTAATCCCCCATTCCTGCTTGCACGCTCGAGGCGCGGAGACTCGAAATCCCCATAGTAGGATTAACTGCAATTCTTTTCCTAGGCGTAACTGGATTAATGGACTAGGTACTTTCGTAAAACCTGGTGCTTCAGTCGCTCCCCTTAATTATATTAGAGGCTATTCCGATATTGTGCAATGTTACAATTAATTGTTTGTGTTCGATACAAAACGCTCCTCCACTATCTATTGTTAGTCTGCCGTGGTGCCAAATTATGAAATCGATATGTGGGTCAAACCGAGTGCAGCGAATTATGCATTGTTTTAATGAAAAATTCATTCGCGCCGTCTGTCTCTCTCCAACACGCCTCGGTGGTGCATAGTCCTTACATTACGTTAACTTCGCGGGCAGTCGAGCAGATAAACGTTCTTTTTTTATAATCTACGGCGACATTTTTTTATAACCTACGATTTCGTTTAATGAGTCACGGACTTAAATGGGGAGTATGGGTACGAATACGACTCTATCGACTGGGAGGTGGTTTTTCTCGCATGCGACGGTAAGCGGGCGAAAATTTACGCCTGTAAGGGATATTTTCTTTCATACTTTCGTAGTTTGGATCCTGGTTATTTCTTTACAGCTCCTGTATGAATTTACGTCACATCGTTGATGCATTGTCGTTATCCTAGGCTTCGGTGTGAAGCTGCCTGCGATCGTGTCCAGAATCGACCTTTCGATAAAGTCGTGGTCGTTCAGTCGTTACTGAGCTTTCTGACTATTATCGTAATGATACTATAATATAGTAGGTATTGTTTCGAATGCTTTTAAATCAAATTAAGGGACATTAAATTAAGTGAGAACTGCAAATTGGGAGCACAGAGAGACGGGAGACACTGAAAGAACACAGAAAACATTTTTATTTTATTATAGGTACCTACAACATTTTTCGTTTTCTAATTATTGGGGAAAAATTAAGGGCAGAAATCTGCTAATAAGATAAGTATTGAAATTTTGCAGAGGACCGAAACATTTGTAATTGCGACACAGTAGCGTTGGAGACGATAACATTTAAAAAAATAAAAGTTAAAAAAATAAAAGTTAAAAAAAAACATAGGTATTTTTCTTATGTGTATTTGTCCCGGAAAGCTACTGAGACCAAACTCTAGAATAAAACCTTTGGAGACTTAGGGCGAAAACAGTTGGCGTTCTATCACAGTGGCGTAGGATATCATCACATAAAATAAGAAAAAATCATGTTTCTAAGATTTCTAGGCTTTTTTGTCTTCAACGGTTATTTTGGAGTTATCTAAGGTTTTTTTTTTATGAAGAGTTTCCTCATTGTTTCGAACGACAAATAGGTACATATAAGAGAAATGATTTTTTCCAAATTTTATGCTACCGCCTCCTACGCCACCGGGACGACGTGGCAAATGTTTAGGCCCTATACAAGTCTTCAAGCGCTTTATTACAAAGAATTTCCTCTCACTAGTTTCCTACGACAAATACATGTACGAAAAATATGATTATTTTTTCAAAATTTTATATTATCGTCACTTACGCCACTGTGACATGGCGGCAAATGTGTCACCCCTATACAAGTCTTCAAGGGCTCTATTAGAAAGGGTTTCCTCTCATTAATTAAATTTAAACGCATTCGCTACAGGACTGACTATTCATTTGGTTCCACCATCGCTGGTCTCGGATGACCACGACTTTATTGAATTGTCGATTCTTGCTGGAAGCACGACCATGGGCACCTTACACCGTCGATTTGAACCCGATTAATTTGTCAAAATTTACGCAAATCTATTTTCAGTTAAAACTGGGATAACTTTTATCGTCCCAGTTACGTAATATGCGTTTTTTCAATTGCATGAGTATGTGAACGTCAGTTATGCAGTCTAGATTGCGATTGGTCGCGGTCGAGTATCGATGAGCGATCTAGGTGTGCTAATTTCTGTCCACTGTGCCGTTAGGTAGCAAAAAAAGTGGGTATTTCGCTACATCTGGCTTTGTTTACGGTTGATATTTATTGTGTAATTATTACGATTTTCGTTCAGCAGCGAGCCTAGATTTCATCTCGGTTTTTGTTGTGTTGTACCAGGATGTCTGTCTTTAAATACTTCTGGAAATAGGTTATTTTGTGCCAGTAAAGGATGGTTGTGCTACACATATTTCATTCGAGCCTTCACAACGGTTCGTAAGGGTTGTCTGTCGTGAATATCAAGGTTGCCGAAAGCCTACTAGGGGGTGTGGTGTTTTTGTTTTACTTTTTCCCCTAAGAATTGTCATTTTTTAATTAAAAAATTCATAACGCCTTTAGGGCAATTCTAAGGACGGTTTTATGTTTAAGGGTGATTTAGTAGAGACTCTAAGAGTTGTTTGTTATGAGTATCAATATTGCAGAAAGCCTTCTGGGGGTGTGGTGAATTTTTTAAAAATTGTGTTCTCTAGGAGTCTTGTACTTTAAAAAAAAAATTGTATCTGTAAAATAGTAATTAGGGTGGTTTTATCTTTAGGAATACTTAATAGAGGCTCTTAAGGTTGTCTGTGGTGAATACCAAGATCGCGAAAAGCCTACTGGAGGTGTGGTGATGTTCCCTACAAATCTTATACTTTTTTCGTAAAAAAAAAAAATTGTACCATCTGTAAAATAATGATTAGGGCGGCTTTATCTTTAGGGTGACTTAGTAGAGCCTCTAAAAATTGTTCGCCTTGAATATTAAGATTGTGAATAGCCTTCTGGAGACGTGGAGAATTTTTTTATATTTTTTCCCCTAAAAATCATACTTTTTCATTAAAAAATCGTAGCGTCTATAAAATCATTACTAGGATGGTTTTAACTTTAGAATCACTTCACGAAGGATCTAAGGGTTGCCTGTCATGAATATTGAGGTTGTGGAAAGCCTAGTGGTGGTGTGGCGATTTTTTTTATATATTTCCCTAAAAATCTTGTATTTTTTTCATAAAAAAATTGTAGCGTCTTTGAAAAAAATATTTGGACAATTTAAACTTTAAAGTTACTTCGCTAAGGGCCTAAGGGTTGTCTGTCAAGAATATCGAGGTTGCGGAAAGCCGATTGGTGATGTAGCAATTTTTTAAATATTTTCGTCTCCAAACATCTTGTACTTTTTTTCATTAAAAAATCGTAGCGCCTGAAAATTAATTATTAGGACGATTTGAACTTTACAATCACTTCGCTAAGGGTCTAAGGGTTCCCCGTCAAAAATATCGAGGTTGCGGAAAGGCGGCTGGGGGTGTGGCGAATTTTTTTATATTTTAATCTTCAAAAATCTTGCACTTTTCCTTTTTCCTTGCACCTTGCAATTTTAACTTTTCAGTCACCTCGCAAGGGGTCTAAGGGTTGTCTGTCAAAAATATTGAAGTTGAGGAAAGCCGACTGGGGGTGGAGCGATTTTTTTAAAATTTGTTTCCCTAAAAATCTTGTACTTTTCTCATTCAAAAAATCGTAGCACCTATAAGAAAATTGTTAGGGCTATTTTATCCTTGGAGTGGCTTAATAGAGGCTGTAAGGGTTGTTTATCATTAATATGAAGGTCCCGGAAAGTCGATTGAGGGTATGACGAATTTTTTTATGTTTTCTTCTCTAAGAATGTTGTATCTTTTTCATAAAAATATCGTAGCACCTGTAAGAAAATTATTAGGACTGTTTTATCTTTGAAATAGCTTAGTAGAAGGTCTCAGGCTTGTTTGTCATGAATATCGTGGTTGCGGAAAACCGATTGGGGGTGTGGCGAATTTTTAAAAAATATCTTTCCTTAAAAATCTTTACTTTTATTGTACTTTTTTATTGAAAAAATCACAGTGTCTATAAAATAATTATTAGGATGGTTTTAACTTTAGAATCATTTCGTAAAGGACTTGAGAGTTGTCTGTTATGAATATCAAAGTTTGCGGGAAGCCGACTGGGGTGTGATGAATTTTTTAAAAAACTTTCACCCCTAAAACTCGTGTACTTTTTTTATAAAAAATTATAGCGTCTGTAATGAATTATTAGTAAGGTTTTATATGTAGGATATTTTAGTAAAGGCTCTTAAAGGCTGTCGGTCATGAATATCAAGATTATGTAAAGCCCTACAGGGGTATGCTAATTTTTTTTAATTTTCTTGCAAATATTTTTTTAATTAAAAAAATCGTAGCGTCCGCAAGGGAATTATTAGGGCGGTTTTATCTTTCGGGTGACTTAGTACAGCCCCTAAGGGTTGTCTGTCGTGAATATCAAAATTGCAAAGCAAACGGAAAGCAACCCTCATTCACAACGAATAGCGATAAACCTGCGGCAATTAATAATTTTAGGAAACCGTTTGTTGTTGCATCGAAATCGTGTTAAGGAAAAGCTCGAAATCATGGCTTTTTCGTTCAATATTTTTATGGTTTGGATCCAGCTCATTATTCTACCGCTCCCGGATATAATTCTATGGGATGAAAACACTGCCTTGGTCTTCGTTTCCGGGCTAACACGACTTGTTTGCCGCGTTCGTTATTTGACGTAAAGCTTTTGTTTCCTTCGTCTGTCCATTGTACAACAATGATACACACCTGTGGCGTATTTAATTACTTTTGGCAGCGGAGTCGCAGTTGGCCATAAATAGCCCCATTGATTTAGCGGCCAACGATTCAAGGTCCCGATAGTCGTCTTTTCCTTCGTTACATAACGATTTTTTTTTTATATAAATACCGAATTAAAATAATAATCGTAATATATCACCCTTGGGTACAAGCAACGGGAATAAATCACCGAAATTGATGGCTTCGAGCGTTTATTATAACGCGCGATGTGTTTATACGTTCGCCTGCGAAAGAGCGGAAAAAAAATTGTCGGCGCACCGTCTATTTTTAGACGAAGTCAAAGTTCGGTTTGATCCGCTGTTTGCGTAACACTCCGTATTGATGCGTGTTTCAAAGGTTTCCCGCCGAGGTCGCGACTATTATCTTACCTACAGTAATTAGACCCGCTACCTGGTTTAAGGTCGAGGAAAAATTTAATTGGGAATATTTTTTTACCGGTATTTTGCGATACCCCAACGCAATTATCCCAAATTCCAGTTATACATGAACGGTTACGATAACTTTGGGTGTATTTTCCGCGCAACGCCGCCTTCAATCAATCTGGATCTCCCTGTATGCTTCGGGAGAACGTACCGAACTTCTCTCAATGGCGTTTCGTCTCCTTGCCCTTACGTTCTCTGAAAATAACGGGACGTTAACGAAGCCCGGTCGCCCTCCCAGCGGAGATGCTGCCTGCGTCTCCGTGGCAACGACAAAAAAAACAAGCGAAGAGCGAACGCCAACGGGCCCCGATAAACGTCCGGCAACGTTTTATATATGTGCTAGGCGTAGTAGGGCGCGGATAAAGTTTGTTCAGAACCAAGTTCAAGTGGTATATGACCTACATTTCTATTAAGTGTGCGTCTACGTGACCTTGACTTAGCCCGCTTTCGTGCGGGAGATACGGTACGGACCCGGGCCGCGTTTTAGAATCCTAGGCGGCAAAAAAAAATGAATAACCGCGAATGTAACGCGTAAATTTACCGGTGATGGGTATGGAACTCCCGTCAATAGGGGGCGCGATTGTTTTTACACGACTTGAAGTCCTGTAACCCTTCCCTAAAGTGTCGAACGACGTCTGTCAGAAAATGTCCATTTATAATGTGAAAATGACCGTTTAACATGAACGGAAGTCCTTGTAGAGCCTTCATATTGATTTCTGGATTAGAGACATGAACTTCTTTCGCTGTAGAATATCTACCATAACTACTATAGTAGAAAACCCCTGGTTGTTATGTAAAACTGCACTAATTTTTTTCGTAATAGCCTACGCAGTATCCCCGAATATATCGCCGAAGATCCCAAATAACATTTGTAACATTTACTATTGAAAATGTATCTATCTGTGTTTTTTTTTCCAACTTTTCAATGGCTTTTGGTATGCGCTAAAGTAAGTCTGTTGCGCATTCGCAATAGCAGTAGCATCATTTGGATCCAACTGTTGAAATACCCTGGTGATGATCTCAAAATTGCAGTAATAATATGAAGCTGCCTCGATCCACGTTTTCCACCGGGTTATTACAGGAGGTAACTGTGTGTGGGGAAGCATTTCTCTGGATAATGCATCGCCTCGCGTCATCGGTTATCCCCGCAGATATTTCTTTTGCCCCGCTCTCGCACACCTTTACTATTAGCACATGGCGCAATGCACCTCCGACAATACTTTCAATATTTCTAGTGAAACAAAACAACAAATATAAAATTGTTGGTTGATGTCCTACTAATTTATGCAAGCAGTTAATTTACATTATAAAAACAATGAACCAGAGTGTGGACAAGCTACTGACATGAAATTTGTATATCATAAGATTTGTGATATTACTTTACGGTGTTTGTATTTCTAATTGATATTTTAGAACACGTATAAGTCTGACTCTGAAATCTCCGCGGTCAAATTTGGGGGCTTAGGAATAATAATCCAGGAGACTTGGGATCATGCTGTTCACCGTCGAGGGATCGTGTTCGTTCCGAAACGTCACCGCACGCCTCTGGACGTTGTTCCCCAAAATATATGGGGCCCATAACGGATTTGAAATTTTAATAAGGTCATAATTGGTCGTTTCGCCTCCATAAATGCTAATTCGAACGGTTTTACATAGACATGATTACTCGGTCGTATTTAATAGCAAAATAAATATTTTAAAGGCCAAATATCGCCGAGGCGAAGTGGTATTCCCTTGAGAATATTTCATCAATGTACCCAATTCAAATTAGCAATCCCATATGCTACTCTTGTTGCGATCTTAATTAGAGAAAAGTCGAGCGCTTCCTCGCGAGATCGTCCCGGTCAGATAACGTCTCGAATTTAAACAATATGCCCCGGCTCTCTCGGCCACATTAATTTCTTTTGTTTTAATAACAATTAGTATAATAAATTACGTTATACGCGACGTAATGGAGTGCCATCTAGATCGTAGATAACCCGCTGTAATACATTGTTGTAAACAATTGCCCTGCGACGTCCCGCGATAATTTCAGACATATGGCGTAGATTACGGTAATCGTGTTAAGCGCGCGGCCAGCGGCGTCGCCGCGGGCCCGGCTCGGGGGTCGGTGACACCGAGAAAAAAAGTTACACGCGAGGTATTGCGTAGAATTGTTAACCTCTAACATTTATAGGATTTCTTTGAATATTCCGTCTTGAGGTGTTTTAATATTCAAACGTCGATTGTTGTCTGGCGATAAATATTTATTATGTACCGCGTTGGCATCACACCACTCGACGCTGTTGGGTTTTCAATGAAAGAGCGGCAATCGATTGTCGTGGAGTTGTCGGAAGCAGTGGCGTCCCTTAAATAAATATACACTCTTGCACAAAATGAACGCACCAGCAAAACGTTTCGTTATTTCTTATAATTTTTCGAAGTTTTGAATGCTTAAACATTTTATGTAGTAGACTAGATGTCCTCTGTCACTAATTTCACCTCCAATTTGTCATTAATACCGTTTTCATCGCATTTGGCATTATTGTTCCATTGTGTTATTTATTCGTGTTTTTTTTTCCAATACTACCATTCTAATTTGTTGCACATCAATTAAAATCATGTAATTATATCACGTAGATACATACTATGATTTAAATCTTCGAAAAATAAAATTAATATGAAGTTTCATTGATGTGTTAATTTTGTCCAGGAGTTTACTATAGTTAGGCGCCGCAATAACGTGACGTTATTCACACTGTATCAGACCGCCATCATTATTCCGCGTGTTGTATTTCTATAACCGATAACGTATCACCGCGTGTGCGAATTTTATGTGCCACTTTATAGGCACAATAGACAAACAATCGAAAATTTGGTTGGTAAAGTAGAAATCTTTAGGTGACTTCAATCGTCCATTAGCATGTGTAAAAATAAAGACAAATGTATACATATCGTCAACTTCATCGATTACGTTTGTATTGTTTAGTTGTAAACAAGTTAATTGTTTGCACGGAATTAGGAACCTTAAGGGGGTAGTTAATTTATCGCTAAACCCGCACCTGTCTCTCTTCTTTGCAGACCTAACCACAATCAAGCGTCGCACGCGACGGTCGACGTATACAAGTCATCCAGGTCCCCCCTGTCGACGGCGCGCTACCCCTACCCCGCCTCGCCGCAGCTGCAACAGCCGGCCACCATCAGCCAGGTGCAGGTGTCCCAGAGGTACCCGGCGCAGACCCCGCCGACGGCGGTCACGGCCTCCGCCGCCCCGCCGCTCCTCTCCAGCGTCTACAGGGACTTTCGGCCGAATAGGATATCGCTGCTGCACCCCGAGTATGGGCCGGGGCGGCCGAGGGAGCCGACGATACAGGCGGGCGTCGTCTGCGTCGACGGACTGCAGGGCGGGCAGCAACCGCTGAAGAAGATCCGGCTGCAGGACAAGGATGGCATCCAGCCCCTCCGGATCGACACTCGGGTAAGTGCGCCTTCCTATTTCATCCCCCAGGTGTTCGCGTCCAACCGTCCAGCCTGTCTAATGCAAACTTCACGTCGAAGACGTTAATTTTTTAAGCCTGGACGTCGCTTTCAGTGCGATGGGTTTATTGCTTAAACCGCGAGATTTCACAAAAATCGCCAAGTCGCCGAGGATGATGTCCAGGTACTTGTTTTCCGCGAATGTTTTCGCTTCTTTGTTCTTAAACGTTAGTTAACGGTGCGATTACTTCCGAAGAAACAACCGGGAACCTACATAAAACCGCGAGAATCTCCATGTCGCTGAAGATGGTGTCCAGGCGCTCGTCTCCCGCCAGAATTTTCCGCTTCTTCGTTCTTAAACGTCAATTAACGGCGCGATTACTTCCGAAGGAACAACCGGGAACCTACATAAGACCGCGAGAATCTCCATGTCGCTGAAGATGATGTCCATGTGCTCGTCTTCCGGGTACATTTCTCGTTTCTCTTGTTCTTGAACGTTAATTTAACGATGGACTTTCTTCCGCAGGAACAACCGGGAACGTACAACCCCCAGGTGGAGGCGATATCGCCGACGCTGCCCGATCAGCTGACCCAGGACGATCAGGCGTTCCGCACCACAAAGGACGAGCTCATCCAGCAGATAGGGAAGGTGGACAGAGAGATCGCGAAGGCTGAGTCGCAAATAGCGATACTGAAGAAGAAGCAGGCCGAGTTGGAGGAGATCGCCAACAAGCCGGCAGTGAAACCCGAGGTGGAGGAGGACACGGCGCCTAAACACCAGAGCCTGCCGCAGGTAAGTGTTTCATACATACATCGAGGATGGGGAGTAAGTAGTAGTTCACCGTGTGTTTCTTCTCGTAGAAAATCTACGCGGAGAACAGGAAGAAGGCGCAGAACGCGCACGCGCAGCTCGACTCCTTAGGCCCCAAAGTGGAGTGGCCGCTGTACAATCAGCCGAGCGACGCTCCCGTCTACCTGGAGAACAAGAGGAAGCACATGGCCTTCAAACGCCGGCTGCTGGAATATTTCAAGAAGCGGCACACCGAGAAGGAGTCGCGCAACTCCTACCTGACCGAGACCTACAGCAAGATGATGCAGGAGTGGCTGCGGAAGGTCGACAAGATCGAGTCGAGCACCAAGAGAAAGGCCAAGGAGGCGAAGAACCGCGAGTTCTTCGAGAAGGTCTTCCCCGAGTTGCGCAAGCAGCGCGAGGACAAGGAGAGGTAAGTGTCGCGCGAGTGAAAACCGGGATGTCCTGACAATCGTCGGTTCACAGATTCAACCGCGTGGGGGCGCGCGTCAAATCCGAGGCCGACATGGAGGAGATCATGGACAACCTGCAGGAGCAGGCGATGGAGGACAAGAAGATGCGCAGCTACGCCGTCATACCGCCCATACTGTTCGACCAGCGGTCGCGCCGCCTCCGGTACGAGGACAACAACGGCTTCGTCGAGGACATGGAGGCGGTGTACAAGAGCCGGCAGTTCCTCAACGTGTGGACGCCCAGCGAGAAGGAGGTGTTCAAGGAGAAGTACCTGCAGCACCCGAAGAACTTCGGCGTCATCGCGTCGTACCTGGACAGGAAGTCGGTCTCTGACTGCGTGCAGTACTATTACCTGAGCAAGAAGACGGAAAACTATAAGCAGCTGTTCAGGAAGGCGAGGCAGAGGACGAGGAGCTCGAGGAACAACACGCATAAAGTGAACAGTAGCGCCAACACGTCCGTCGTCGATATTATGACGTCAGGTGAGTGTCTTGGCTGGTTTTATTTTGAGATTTCTAGCCACGTGGCCGGTAATGCAGCGTCCCGAGCCTCGGCGAGGGTGGATCGATACCTTCCGGAATGTTGGCGCGCAGCTGGGATCGTTGGGGGAGGGCTTATTATTGATTTTACCGACGCCGCCAACTGTCACCGCTGCCATCTAACGACCATTCCCGGTATTGGCCCAACTGCCGAGCGAAATCGGCGTCAATAACTTCCTCGAATAACGTTTCAAGTCCACTGTATTCATGTAGAGGGCATCGATGGCTTCGTAAGTGGTGGCGACGTTAAAAATCTATTTCAATTGCTAGAATTTCGGGGTCATCAAATCTCTTCTAGCTGAGCAGGATCCGCCTTGGCGTTGTTTGACTATATTTTCGAGAAAATGGTTTAAATCTCCCATTTGGAATGATTCGTCATCGTTGTGGCTACTTGCGTGTAATTAAAATTCCGATTGTACCGGTTTTTGAAAGAGTTATTGGAGGAAATGAAATGTGGGTTTTTGCGATAGCATGCCTCAAAGTTCAGTTTTCGGCCCTCTGTTCATTTTCTACCTGTATTAAAGCACGCTGTATATCTGCTATGTTTATGTAGAAGGCGTCGATGGCTTCGTTACGGCGACGTGGTCAAAAATATATTTTAATTGGTAGAATTTAGATGTCAAATTTTTTTCAGCTGGGCAGTATCCTTTTTGGCGTCGTTTGACTGTATTTTCGGTAAAAGAGATTTTGAATTTCTCGTATGGGGTAATTTGCCCCCATTGTGACAATTTGGGGTGTAATTCAAGTCTCGATTGGACCAGTTTTTGAACGAATCATTAGAGGAAACCAAGGCTTTTTCGATAGCTTGTCACAAGGTTAAGTTTTCGGCCCTCTGCTGATTTTCCCCCTGATTTAAGGCGCGCTATAAATCTGTTATTTTCATGTAGAGGCGGTCGATGGTTGCGTAAGTGATGATGACGTGAAAAATCAACTTCAGTTGCCAGAATTTGGGTGTTAAACCTTTTCTATCTTGGCAAGATCCTTTCTTGCCTTGTTTGGCTATATTTTCGGTAAAGAAAACGGTTAAATTTCCCAATTCAAATCCCAGCTGTACTAATTTTTGTAAGAATCATTCGAATTCGAGGAAATGATGGTTACCCTAGCAGCGCGCCTCAAGGTGCAACTTTGGGCCCTCTGTTGTTTTTGGTCTACATTAAGACACTTTTGTTTGCAGGATTTTGTAAATGAGTGACTTTCGATAGCGTTTCACGTTGGTATCTACTGTTGTGATCTTCGACGGATATAGAAACGAAATATTTTTTTACGAAAAACCATTTCGGAAAATGGCGCATTAACGATTTGAAAACGGATCGTAAGCGTGTACGAGAGGCTGCAGTATCGTCTTTTTTGTCCGCAGGCGTGACGACGCGCCTGCAGAGGGAGCAGCAGGCGAAGACGGTGGGCCAGCAGGGGCGAGACCCGCACTCCGCCGAGCCGACGACGTCCACCACGCCGCCGGCGCCCACCTCCACCGCGGCCAGCCCGCTCTCGTCGAGCCCCACCACGACCACGCCTACCACGACGTCGGCGACGGTGTCGGGCGCGCCCGTCGCCTCCCCGTCCGCGACCACGACGTCCGCCGCGGGCCCGAACTGCGCCTCGGCGCCGGGCACGCCCACCTCGGCCGGCGCCACCGCGCCCGTCTCCAACTGTGTTTCCACGAGTACGTCTGTGATTTCGACTAGCTGTAGTGCCGGGACGGCGACGACGACGACGACGCCGTCCGCGGGGACCGACAAAGATACCGCCGCGGATGCGGCGGAGGACGCGAACCCGAAGACGTTCCTCGGGTTCGGCGCCGCGGACGACTTCCCCGGCAAGGGGAAGTTCTTCGGCGAGGAGGGGGTCAAGGAGGGCGGAGCCTCGGACGCGCAGAAGCAGCCCGACGGCGTCAGGGTGAAGAAGGAGGTCGAGTCGCCGCAGGAAATTGTTAGGTGAGTACGAATTGTCTTGTTGGTTCTATTTTAGGAGGCGGTGAGGCATCTGCGTCCAATTCCCTTTTTTAATTATATACAGTTTTAAAAATAATATTCAAATTAAGCGGGGTGTTAAGCTATGTCGCTGATCCAGTATGCGGCCCGAAGGATCACAAAAAAATTGTGATCCTTCGGACCGGATTAATAGCTCGTACTAGTACTAATCGTCAACTAGTACTAATTGTCGATTTTTTATATCGTTGAGTTGAACGAGTATTTTTCGGTAATTAAAAGTACATTTAAAATAAATTTGGAGACGTTAATAAAATTGCGTTATACGCAATAATTAACGCGGCCACAAATATTATAAAAGTGACATGAATCGTCGGTTATTAGGGTATTACAAGGAACTTTGGTCCTTCGAGCCGGTTATAAGCGCTGTTGTCGCGTACGGCGACGCGACCGTCGAAAGTGAGAGAGAGAGAGAGAGACGGGAAAAAATTCTCCAGATTTGAATATCGCATCGATGAGACGCCTGATCGAAGTCGTTTCACAGCCGGGAGAGCAAAGAGTGGAAGGAAAAGGGTATGAAACTCCCCCCATGAGGTGCTTTTCGATTCGCGTACAATTCAATCAGCGTAATTTTGACAAACACAATTTTCATTACAATCTAGGCGAGTGTTCCGCCGCCGCCGCCCCCACGGGAGCCGGTGTTACCGCTGAGTGCGCAATTATCGAACTAACTTGCATATCAATTTTGCAAATTGATACTTTGATTGCGGTAAAACGGCGCTCTAAATGCGCCGGGTGCGAGCGGCGTTCGGCGATGCTCCCTCCGTCTCTCACTCTCCAACGCAACAATTTTTGTAAACTTTATTTCGTTAGAAATTTCCCTGGAATCGTGGCTTTGACGATAATCGTGATTTTGTCAAAAAATCATACGGGCTCGGGTCCGGTGCGTGTGGTGGCTACCGGAGCTAATAGGACGGTGTTGTGTTAATTTCAACGCTAAAATAACGCTTTTATTTGTTTATTTGAGCAAAGACTGTCGACCATTCGCAGACATTTAAATATATTCCATAACAACTAAAGTGAAACAGAAAAATTACGATTTATACAATCATTTTAATTCATATCTCTTATCGTGTACGTGTTCCTAATTAGTTCTAATGACTTTAATATTCGCCAGATCTGTTTCCGTGCGAGTTGGTAAAAACCAAGCCACAAAATTCACCCGAACTTGATCCGTGTAAACTAATGGAAAAGCGTTATTTTCTTATATCGTTGACGTTCAGATGAATTAAAATCGTTGACGTGATTTTGGCTAAAAATCACTTGGTGTCAGGTCTGGTGCTCCAATAGCCACCGTACTTACCAGATTTAAACATGCGTGAACTATTTTAGAAAAATCGATATTTTACATGATAGTTTGACAATGTTACGTTTTATATTACTCAGCATACGTCTTGAACGATTTATAAAATGATCACGTGAATTTAAAACTTAAAAAAAGGAAATGTATGGTAATCTGGATAACTCTGAAGCGATTGAAATCGAAATATTGCATTGTTTTCAATACGGGTATTCGAAATCATGCTATATTACATCTAATAGCCACAATACTTACCAGATTTAAGCCTTCATGAATTTTTTTGGAGAATCACTTCTTTTTATCCGAATTTGGATGTTTTATGACCTCACACAGTTATTTTCATTAAGGTCTATTGTTTTGCACAGAAAAGTATGCTTTATTACAGTAAACTTGTCATGTAAATTTATACCAAATGAAGAAGTAGACTTTATTTATTTAAAACTTTACAGACAAAAAAGTTTTGGTCTTATATTTTCGGCAACACATTAATCAATCGAATAACAACATCTCAATTAGCCATAATATCGGCCAGATTTAAATCCAATTTATTTATGTGAAAACCCGATTTTGCACGGGTTGTCCAGAATTATTTTTGAAGTTAAAACTTGTTACGTTACTTATGGTTTCCGTTATATTCGCCAGATTCAAGCCTCTTTGAATTGCAGGCAATAACTTCACCGGAAGTAAGCCGCATTGAGTTACGTTACCAAAATTGGTGTTTTAAAACATTTTTAAAAAATGTTGCACTGTACAAGCGTGCCTGTGTAAGTCGGAAATTAAATCGGAGGTAATTTTGTTTCGTTTTTTTATTTTGTGGTCCGTCACGACAAAATTTTCGCCTAATTCGTCGATATTTCGACAAAACCGCCCGGATTATAAAATTTTCACACGACCTTAGATCCGGCGGATATAGCGGCCGTTGTAACTGACGACCTTGTTTTTACAGCGATCAAAACACGACCTGCAGTACCGTAGTGACGGAGAACAAGAAGAAGAAGGAGAGGCGAAAAGACAAGGACACCGCCATCGAGACCAGCGACGAGGAGGCAAACGCCGGACAAGGTAGGATCATTTTTCAGTTAATTAAACTTTTATTGCGTTTAAATTTCTAACTTACATGAGCTTTTTTTTTTTTGTCTTAATCTACCCTTTGATATGTGGATAATCGATAAATATCTCATCTTATATACAATTCGTTGGGAAGGGGGGGGGGGGGGTTAAATTACTTCCCATCGACATTGACGGCTTCCACGTCGATGGCGCTGCAACTGCTGTCGGTATTCTCGACGTTCTCCGGCACCATCTCGTTGTTCTTGTTGCCGTTGTCCGCCATCTCCTCGGCGTGGCACAGCTTCCTGTGCTTGTGCACGAAGTAATAGCTGGGGAACTTGCTGCCGCACGTCTTGCACGGGTAATACTGCACGTTCATGTCCAGCAGCTTCACCTCGCGCTTCGCCTCCTTGGGCGCCGTCTTGGCCTCCAGGCTGACCGGATTTAAGTGACGGCGCGCGTGTTTCTGGTAGCAGTATTGGGACTTGAACGTGTGATTGCAGTACAGACAGGTGAACACCTCGTTATGGTTGTCGTTCTCGTCGCCGAGCTTGTCGCGGATGTTCTCGTTCATGGCTTTGTTCAGCGCGGCGTTCCTGTTCGCCTCGTCTCTCTGGTAGCCCTCGGAGGTGGTCTGAAGCCCGTAGTTCTTGTTTATCACCCGGTGGAAGCGGACCGGGCCGTCGCAGCATGCGATGTCTATTATGACCTTCTCGTTGGACCAGGCGCGTTTCTTCTTCTGCTTCTCGTTGTTGGTCTTCTTCTCCTCCGGTTTTTCTTCCGGCTCGCTGGCCGCCGGCTCGGTTTTCGACGTGGACGCCTTCTGGAGGTCCCTGTCGTTGGTGACCGCCTTAAAGGGCGTGTCCTCGGATTTTTTTAGACAGCCAAAGGTGGGGGAGAAGATCTCTTGGGTGGGGGGCGCAGTCTTCCTGCTCGGTATCGGCTTGATCACGTTGGTGCGGGTCTCCTGCGTCTGCGCCTGTAACAGGAACGACCGGCATATCTCCAGGGCTCTCGGCATGTGGAGGATGTGCGTCGCCAGCAGGATGCTGTAGATGTTTCCGATGTTCAGGTCTAGGTAGCCGGTATACATGAAGGTCAGAAGGGAGGAAAACTCGTCGACATTGACGTTCGGCACCGCCACAGGGGTCGCACCTGATAAGCAACGTTTTAAGACACGCCTTTTTGATAAACGATATCGGGTTACCTGTGTGATTGACCAAGGCGGCCTTGAAGAAGCCGCTGTGGGCGGATAGTACCGCCTTGTGGGCGGAGAACTGGGTGTGGTTCGGGCCTACTTGCAGGGTGACGTCCGGGACGCCCGGGAGTTGGACAGGCGTCGGTACGCTTAGGTTGAGGGGCGTCGGAGAGTGTAGCGTCGGCGGGAACGTCGTCATCGTGGTCGGTAGCCCGCCGCAGGGGCCTAGGGATAACCAGGCGCGGTAGAGAGAGTACATCCTGTAGAATGGATCCTGGAAAAGTAAAAAATTTATTGTTTGAAGTTAAAAATGTGCATTTTTAAACTTCAACATCCTGTATCTCGAAAACGGCGCGAGTTTTCACCTTGTATTTACTCAAGTATGTTGTGGTAGTGCAATTTTCTACGCAAATTTTTTTAAACACCCTGTATAGTTTCTTTATGCAGGAGGATGATAATAAATTCCATGAAGTATGTGTTATACCATTTTTAGTTAATTTTCGTTAAATAATTTGGGAACATTGTTTATTTTAAGCTTTTTTTTTTTTTGTTAAAAAAAGATCCGTATAAAAAATTTTATTTAAAAAAAAATCTGTGCTCTGTTGAAAATAGAAATGCAACCCTGGATTTAAAACGCCACATATTTATTATCATGTTTTACCGAGAAAAATCTTTTAAAGTACGATTCCAATTTTCTTCGACTTGTACCAACACCCTGTATCTTTAAACCGGAAGAAAATTAAATTAAGTGTGCGTCAAGTAGTTTACTATCGATTTTCGATTCTTAATCTGGATGAGTTTAGTGTTTTAAGTTTTTTCTTCATCAGAAATTTTTGATGTATCAAAGGATTTTTAAGGAACATTTAAAAGGTCTCGCCTGCGAAAAAAAACATCGTATTTATTATGAATTTATCATATACTTTCTGGTCATATCTAATATAAGTATCAGTTTTAGTATTTTTTTTTTATTTTTCAACTTCAACACCCTGTACTCCAAAACGGTTTGGTTTTGCACCATCGTTTATTATGGCTTTTCGTCTTAAATTTACAAAAGGATTCTATAATGCGATTTTCAGCCTCAACTTTATAATTACCCTGTATAGCTTTTTTTTATGGTGGCCGCGAAAATAATTGTAATAAAATGTGTCTTATATAATTTTCTATTAATTTTTGATGCCTAATTAGCGAGCTTTGTATATTAACTTATGTTTTCCGGTAAAAATCCATTTAAAAAATCTAACTCATTGAAAATCCAAAAATTTAAGGTCGTATATTTTCAAAATGGTATAAGTAGGGATTAATATTTATTATGAGATTCTATCCAAGGGGTATCCTTCTCTGTGATGTATCTTCACCCTCTGTTGTATCGTTCGTCATACAAATTTTTTCCCTCAACTTTAACACCCTGTATCTCGAAAACGGTTTAGTTTTGCGCCATCGTTTTTATGACTTTTCGTCTTGATTTCACGCAAGGATTATATGGTGCGATTTTCTACCTCAACCTTGTAAACACCCTGTATATATTTTTTTCATGGCATTGCGTCAAAGTGGACGTGGTTAAGCGTGCCGCTATATACGGCGCTTTCTGTTGATTTCCCATGCGTAATTTGAGAGCTCTCTACATGATTTTTTCCATAAAAATTGTCTTGCAAACATGCCGTAAACTTTAGAGCGAATAAAAAAATGTCTTCGTCGTGTAAGGGTATAGATAGTAACGATATAAGAAAGAAAATCGCACCCCTAGTACGTATGTGCCATCTATTATCGACTGCCGTCGCAATGTAAGCGGTTTCAGAAATATGGGAAACAATTTTTGCCGGGAAATTTTAACACCCCGTATCGGAGAATGGCAACAGTTAAGGCAACAGTTTATCGTGAATGATTGATACCAACAGGACTATTTAAAAGTCATTTTATATCGGAAAATATCAAAAAATATTATAAAAGAAAAAAAACAAAGCAGAATTTTTTTTACCTACCTACTTACGAAAACTCCTTATTCTGTTAGCGGGCGAAAAGTGATTTATTTCTCAAGTGTTCACTTGCACATTGCCACGTAAAACCGGCTCAAAACACTATTCCTCGACGCCCAGAGCCGATCGGAGCCGGGCAGACGATTTTTTCTCCCCAATTCGCCCGATAATTTCCGCCGGTGGGCGATACCCGCGCACAATCAAAAGATAACGAGCAACTGACAGATATCTTCATAACATGTCAGAACTTTATAGCCTAATTCAAACATATTCCACCCCCGTGCATCTCCGAGTGGTGGGGGCGGCGATGGCCCGCCGCACGTATTCTTCGGGCTCCCGCGCATTCCGCGCGATACAACTGGGCATAATCGCCGATTGTAAAGGTTAAACTGGCATTAATTGCGATCCGGGGACGCCGCCGAGCCACCCCTCGCCGCCGACCGTCCCGTATCCGTATCGGCCACCTCGTCAAATGTTGTTGGTTGTCCAAAAAGTTGGTTCGGTTTTTTCATTATAGTATCAATATTCACATCCCATTCTAACTCCAACAATTTCCTCCGGGTCTGCAGAGAAGTGTGAGGTCGAGCGTTGTCGTGATGGAAAACGACCTTCTTACGATTAACAAGTCCTGGGCATTTTTCCTGCATGGTTTGGCTCAATGTTTGTAGTTGTTCCCAGTAAACGTCCTAATTTATTGTTGCGTTCCTCGAGAGTAGCCTTCCTATAAATTATTCCCTTAAAATCCCACCAGACGGACAACAAAACCTTCCTTAGGTGAGGTCCTGCCTTTGGTGTGGATTGAGAAGGTTCACCGTACTTTCACCACGATTTTTTTCGACTGACGTTGTCGTAAATGATCCACTTTTCATCTCCAGTAATCATATTTCTCAAAAAGGGATCGCTACGTTGACGAAACCTTAACATATCGCAGATGTTGATGCGTTCCATTAAATTGGATTCGCTGAGGAACCCAAACTTCGAGTCTACTGACAAACCCAACTTGTTTAAGGTCATTCTGTACACTAGATTTTGACGTCCCGATATTTTCTGCAAGCTCGCGTATGGTTTGGCGTGGATTCACCTCAAATAAGGCTCGTAAATGCTCGGGGACGACTTCTTAAGTCGGCCTGGCTTTGGGGCGTCTGTGATGGAAAAATCGCCAGATCGAAATCTCGTGAACCACTTTTGACACGTTCGATCTTGAATAACATTTTTGCCGTCCACAGAACACAGTTTGCGGCAAGTTTCAGCGTCTTTCGCATTTTTTTTTAATAAAAAACCATCACGTGCCTAAAATGCTCGGTTCACTCATTTTCAATTAAGCTCACACACAACAATAATAAAACGACTTCGCGAGTATAACGGCAGTAAACAATAGTTAAATATCAGGGTTAAATAGGGAGGAAGGCTGCAGTTGTGCACATGACATCATAGGCCGTGACGTAAATGGTTAATTAACTAACAAACGATCTAACTTTTTGGGCACCCCCATACTATAAAAAAAATGACGAGGTGAAAGTCGCGGGCTAGAGCAGGAGTATGAAGTATACAAATGGAAAATCGCTCAATTAATTACGCGGTTTTTTGTACCACCCGATCGACTATCCTGATTACCCCGGGGGACCACCCCGCGGTCGCGACAATACTCGGCAAATCTCCGAAGTAGTCATTATCGACGGTCGCACCGGGATAGAACAATCGGACGTGAAAATTCCCGCAGGAAATACATTATAATGCCTAAATTCGTGCGGAAAACCTCCCGATTGAACGTCATCGCTTTGGGGCCTAACGAGATCGCACGGTGTTTGAGGAAACGTCCCCCGAGTATTAGCGGCGAGCCGTGGTGTAGTTCGTACAGCCACGTACGACTATTTACTCTCGCGGAAAAATCTTAGGCTAGCCGCACACTGGCGACTATTTTCAAGCAACTTTAATCATAAATAAATCTCCCACTTCTAGCAATGATTTCTTGAAAATCCAACGGTTAGGTCGTCGTACACAGGATCATGTCAGGCCCTTAAAAATCATACTTCACAACGAGAACGAAGTCTTAAACTATATTAAAAATGCTAGACAGCTGCGGACCTCTAACAAGTACAATAAAGTTTCGATCTCCTTGGTAGAACACCCCGTCAATTGGAGTATTATAAATTACTAAAGACGCAACTGGAGACTCGTACTAATAACGGGGAAAATAATCTAAAAATTCGTCATTTTAATGGTATTCCTAAAATTGTTGTAGTCAATAATTTAAATTAAACGCACCCAATTACAGTACTCATACTTTGTTCTACCAAAATGTACGTGGTTTACGCTCTAAGGTGGTAGATTTGTACAACAACATATCAGCTAGTAATTACGATTTGGTGGCATTAACTGAAACCTGGTTAAACGCAGATATAGGAAGTAGTGAGCTGTTTCCATATGACTTTGTTGTTTTTCGCAACGACAGATGTAGGGAGGGGAGGCTACAGGCTTATCAAGAGGAGGAGGTGTCCTCGCGGCTGTCAAAAACACTTTAGTAAGTTCGAAAATAAACCTGACTGAAGTTGAAAGTGCGGCTCCATCCATCGATGTGGTGGGGGTGAAAGTCAGTAATAGTCAGTATAACAAATTATTTATATTTGTTCTCTACATACCACCACGTACTTCAACTCAGGAACTGGAACAGTTCCTTGACGCAATTAGTGCATTGGAATGCTTAGCGCAAGAAGGTTGTGTTCTATTTGTAGGCGATTTTAATTCGCCTAATTTCTCCTTACGTTTCGCAGATGGGAACAGTTTTAAGTTTATACAACTTTAAAGAATTTCACGGGTTAAATCAGTGTAATAACATTCTGAATGAGTATAATCATATTTTGGATCTTGTGTTTGCTAACTTCAAGTGCTCAGTTGAAAAATCTATTTGTCCATTGCTTGAGGAAGATTTGCATCATCCTCCACTGTTAATTAGTTTTAATAATATGTTTAATTCATCTCCATCACATCAAAGCTTCGCTATGAACTGTTCTAGCAACGCTTTTAATTTTAAAAAAGCAAACTTTCCTTTACTGTATGAACTACTTTGTCATACTGACTGGTCGTTTCTATCAGGTATAAATGATGTCGAAGATATGTGTTCGCAATTTTATGAGAAATTATACGGCTTATTTGATATAGCTAAATACACATCTCATACATGCATTCGACAATTTCGCTATCCGCCTTGGTTTTCAACGGAGGTGATTAATTCCCTCCGTACTAAAGCTTACCTACATAAAAAATACAAGAAGTTTAAAACGGCGTATTATCAAGAGCTATTTAGACATCGCCGTTTGAACTGTAAACGTCTTATTAACAGGTCGTATAGGGATTTTGTTGGCGATGCAGAACAGTCCCTTTATCAAGACCCAAAGAAGTTTTGGAATTTTATAAAAAGAAAAAAAGGGATCAGCCCGTATCCCCTCACTAATGCCGTACAATGATATAGAGTTTTCTGATCCCACAGAGATTGTAAATGCGTTTGGTGCTTACTTCAACAGTGTCTTCATTCAGTCGCTTCCAGCTGACTCCGCTCGGTTCCCTGAGGTTAATCCAGGATTATCAATTACTGTCCAGAGAATGGAACACGAGGATGTTCTACTAAGTCTCAAACGTTGTAAAGACACCTTCACTATGGGGGTTGATGGAATACCCAGTTTAATTCTCAGAGACTGTGTATATGCACTTACGGAGCCTTTGTCTATCCTATTCAACAACGTTCTGAAACATTCAATCTTTCCATCGCGGTGGAAGGAGGCGTGCATTTGTCCCATATTTAAGAAAGGCAATATTAATGATGTGTCAAACTACAGAGGAATCTCATTGCTGTGCAATTTTTCAAAGGTCTTCGAGACGGCGCTGTACAATGTGCTATATGCTTCTACTAAGCAGCTTCTATCATCACACCAACATGGATTCATGCAAAAGAGGTCGACTATATCAAATTTGGCTCTGTTCTCGCAATACGTTTCCGAAATCCTGGACAGGGCAGGACAAGTCGACACCATTTATACAGATTTTCAAAAGGCTTTCGACCAGATTGATCACAATATCTTGCTCCTTAAACTCAGAAGTTTTGGTTTCTCAGATTCATTGTTGGACTTGTTTAGGTCCTATTTGTCCAATAGAAGTTTCACGGTCAGATACTTTACTTATAATTATTTCTCTCCTTCATCGGGTGTACCTCAAGGGTCGAATTTGGGGCCTCTTCTGTTCCTGTTCCTTATCAATAATCTTCCTGAAGTTATATCGTGCCAACAGTTATTATTTGCAGATGATTATAAACTTTTTACTGAAATATCTTCACCTTCGGATT
Source organism: Rosalia funebris (assembly GCA_037954035.1). Classification (NCBI taxonomy): domain Eukaryota; kingdom Metazoa; phylum Arthropoda; class Insecta; order Coleoptera; family Cerambycidae; genus Rosalia; species Rosalia funebris. The sequence continues at coordinate 27,465,841 of JAZFAV010000003.1, read as the reverse complement.
GCTTTCATCTCCAACAATGTATAAATAATATGGCGTCATGGTGTGAGCTACATCGTTTATCACTAAATTTATCAAAATGCAAGGTAATGACTTTTACCAGGAAAATCGACTTTATTTCTCGTGATTATGCGATTAACGACCACATTATTGGTCGAGTTGAGTTGTTTAAGGACCTAGGCATAATATTTGACGCCAAATTTACTTTTGTGGAACATATCAATGATATTGTTTCTGCTGCATTTAGAACTTACGGCTTCATTTACCGTAATTGTAGGGAGTATTCCGAGGTACGTGCCCTTAAAGCGTTATTTTTTGCTCTAGTGAGATCTCGCTTAGAGTATGGTTCTATTATATGGTTTCCTTTATACGATGTCCATTGCCAAAGGCTGGACGCAATTCAAAAGAGGTTTCTTAAATTTTTGCCTTTTTTACTGGATGACGTATATCCGCCTCGAGGCTGTTGCCACTTACAACTATTGGACAGATTTAATATTCAATCATTATCTGTTCGACTCAATATTTCACTAATTAAATATTTGTTTAACCTTCTAAATGATAAGGTTGACTGTTCTGAATTGCTTAGTAAGATTAATTTTAGGGTCCCACGTGGTAATGTCAGACATCAGGCGCTTTTATATTGTACTACTCCTAGAACGAATATATTAGCGAAGGCTCCTGTGTTTCTTATGTGCTCACTGTACAACAAAATTGCAGCGAATTGTGATATATTTAACGATAGTTTAAAGTGTGTTTGCAATTATGTAGCTAATATAGTTTCAAAAAATAAAACCCGCCACAGGTAGGATTCGACATTTGTCTCGGATCGGAACCGAACGACATACAGCTGTTTCGAACTTGTTAGTTCTCATCAGTGCCGCATACGGTACGCCGATTCAGGACAAATGCCGAATGAACTTTATGGCCTATACATCTTTATCGATACGATCTCTGTCAGTAACTTATAAGTCGGAAATCGAGAAAGAAACCACCAAGCCGCCAAGCGGTTATCAAAGTAGTTCCCGAATAGCAAAGCTATTACATAATCGCTCTAGGAAACAACTACTCCTCGGGCTAAAGCCCCGCCAGGCATTGAATTATACCCAGAAGCGATCCTCGACCCCTTTCTCGTGCTTCTGCACAATCAGATAAGGTTTCAAAAAATTAAACCCGCCACAGGTAGGATTCGACATTTGTCTCGGATCGGAACCGAACGACATACAGCTGTTTCGAACTTGTTAGTTCTCATCAGTGCCGCATACGGTACGCCGATTCAGGACAAATGCCGAATGAACTTTATGGCCTATACATCTTTATCGATACGATCTCTGTCAGTAACTTATAAGTCGGAAATCGAGAAAGAAACCACCAAGCCGCCAAGCGGTTATCAAAGTAGTTCCCGAATAGCAAAGCTATTACATAATCGCTCTAGGAAACAACTACTCCTCGGGCTAAAGCCCCGCCAGGCATTGAATTATACCCAGAAGCGATCCTCGACCCCTTTCTCGTGCTTCTGCACAATCAGATAAGGTTTCAAAAAATTAAACCCGCCACAGGTAGGATTCGACATTTGTCTCGGATCGGAACCGAACGACATACAGCTGTTTCGAACTTGTTAGTTCTCATCAGTGCCGCATACGGTACGCCGATTCAGGACAAATGCCGAATGAACTTTATGGCCTATACATCTTTATCGATACGATCTCTGTCAGTAACTTATAAGTCGGAAATCGAGAAAGAAACCACCAAGCCGCCAAGCGGTTATCAAAGTAGTTCCCGAATAGCAAAGCTATTACATAATCGCTCTAGGAAACAACTACTCCTCGGGCTAAAGCCCCGCCAGGCATTGAATTATACCCAGAAGCGATCCTCGACCCCTTTCTCGTGCTTCTGCACAATCAGATAAGGTTTCAAAAAATTAAACCCGCCACAGGTAGGATTCGACATTTGTCTCGGATCGGAACCGAACGACATACAGCTGTTTCGAACTTGTTAGTTCTCATCAGTGCCGCATACGGTACGCCGATTCAGGACAAATGCCGAATGAACTTTATGGCCTATACATCTTTATCGATACGATCTCTGTCAGTAACTTATAAGTCGGAAATCGAGAAAGAAACCACCAAGCCGCCAAGCGGTTATCAAAGTAGTTCCCGAATAGCAAAGCTATTACATAATCGCTCTAGGAAACAACTACTCCTCGGGCTAAAGCCCCGCCAGGCATTGAATTATACCCAGAAGCGATCCTCGACCCCTTTCTCGTGCTTCTGCACAATCAGATAAGGTTTCAAAAAATTAAACCCGCCACAGGTAGGATTCGACATTTGTCTCGGATCGGAACCGAACGACATACAGCTGTTTCGAACTTGTTAGTTCTCATCAGTGCCGCATACGGTACGCCGATTCAGGACAAATGCCGAATGAACTTTATGGCCTATACATCTTTATCGATACGATCTCTGTCAGTAACTTATAAGTCGGAAATCGAGAAAGAAACCACCAAGCCGCCAAGCGGTTATCAAAGTAGTTCCCGAATAGCAAAGCTATTACATAATCGCTCTAGGAAACAACTACTCCTCGGGCTAAAGCCCCGCTAGGCATTGAATTATACCCAGAAGCGATCCTCGACCCCTTTCTCGTGCTTCTGCACAATCAGATAAGGTTTCAAAAAATTAAACCCGCCACAGGTAGGATTCGACATTTGTCTCGGATCGGAACCGAACTACATACAGCTGTTTCGAACTTGTTAGTTCTCATCAGTGCCGTACACGGTACGCCGATTCAGGACAAATGCCGAATGACCTTTATGGCGTATACATCTTTATCGATACGATCTCTGTCAGTAACTTATAAGTCGGAAATCGAGAAAGAAACCACCAAGCCGCCAAGCGGTTATCAAAGTAGTTCCCGAATAGCAAAGCTATTACATAATCGCTGTAGGAAACAACTACTCCTCGGGCTAAAGCCCCGCTAGGCATTGAATTATACCCAGAAGCGATCCTCGACCCCTTTCTCGTGTTTCTGCACGATCAGATAAGGTTTCAAAAAATAACACCCGCCACAAGTAGGATTCGACATTTGTCTCGGATCGGAACCGAACTACATACAGCTGTTTCGAACTTGTTAGTTCTCATCAGTGCCGTACACGGTACGCCGATTCAGGACAAATGCCGAATGACCTTTATGGCGTATACATCTTTATCGATACGATCTCTGTCAGTAACTTATAAGTCGGAAATCGAGAAAGAAACCACCAAGCCGCCAAGCGGTTATCAAAGTAGTTCCCGAATAGCAAAGCTATTACATAATCGCTCTAGGAAACAACTACTCCTCGGGCTAAAGCCCCGCTAGGCATTGAATTATACCCAGAAGCGATCCTCGACCCCTTTCTCGTGTTTCTGCACGATCAGATAAGGTTTCAAAAAATAAAACCCGTTTGAAACCTTATCTGAAAGTGTTTCTTTGTAGAATTTTGCGTATAAACGTGTCGTTTTCAAGATACAGGGTGTTATTTTGCCCGATGTCAAGGGTTACGGGGTTAAAATATATTATTTTGCCATTGTTTAATTTTTTTTTCGTACATTTGCTTTTAATGTATTTTTAATTACGATATAATAAAATCCTTACCATATTCTAGGTAATGGATTAAATAGTACTTTCGATTTATTGCCCAAGGGTGTCTTTCTTTATATTTCTTTGTGTTTTGTTTTAATTGAATCAATTTAGGATTTAATTAAAAAAATTAATAAATACATCGAAAATTTTAACGCCCAGTATCTCGAGAACGAGTTAAGATTTTTAATAAATTTTATCATAGCTTTTAGTCGTATTTTTGTCGACGAAATCTACTGTATCATTTATAGCGTCAACTTTATTAACACCCTGTATAGTCTGTTATAGGTAAGGCGGGCAAGTTTCAGGTTATTTTCGGTTTATCGCCTTAGGGTGTTTTTCTTTGCGTTTTTCACTTGAACCAATTTAGAAAATAATTAAAAATTGGTGTTCGTAAACTTTAACGCCTTGTATCTCGAGAAGGGGTTAGTTTTTTTATAAAGCTTATTATAACTTTCCGTGTTATTCAAGAATCCTGTACAGATTTTTGTCGTCGAATTACGAGACACCCTGTATCACCCCCGATTTGTCGTGCCCTGCAAAAAGGGGGCTCATCAAATCATCGGTATCATCATCATCATCATCATGAGGTCATCAGTCCTAAGACTGGTTGGACGCTAACCTCCAGCTTCTCCTATCTTGTGCTAACCTACGCATTTCGCTAATTGTGCTACAACCCACATCCCTTACTATTTGCGAGCAGTAGTCTAATCTAGGCCTACCTCTGCCTTTCTTCACTCCTATTTCTGCCTCCAAAATATCGCGGACTATTCCCCCATGTCTCAGCAAGTGGCCTACCATTCTATCTCTTCTCTTCTTTATGTTTTTCCACATACTTCTTTTCTCGCCGACTTTCTCTAATACTTCTTCGTTTCTAACCCTATTGGTCCACGGTATTTTCATCATTCTTCGGTAACACCACATCTCAAAAGCTTCTAATTTCTTCCTACTTGCTTCCCCTACCGTCCAGGTTTCGCAACCGTATAGTGCCGTGCTCCATACATACGTTTTCAAAAATCTCCTCCTTGTTTCTAAGTTTATTACCCCCGAGCATAAAAGTGCTTTCTTTTTGTTAAAAGCTACTCGACCCTGCGCTATTCTTTGTTTTATGTCTTTATCGCTTCTTCCATCCCAATTTATTTTACTTCCTAAATAAGTGAAGTCTTTAACTTCCTCCAATCTTTCATTATTAATTTGTACTTTCGTTTTTGCTCTGCTCTCGCGCCCTCTGCACACTAACACTTTAGTTTTGTTTTTATTCACCCTCATTCCGTATTCCTCTGTCAACACTGCCTCCATTTCGTTCAATGCTGATTCTAATTCCTCCTTACTAGATGCTAATACTGCTATATCATCCGGGAATCTCAGCATTTTTAGTTTCTGTCCCTGTACTTTAATCCCGAAATCCACTCTTAATCGCCTCGTCTATGTACAGATTAAAAATTAGTGGTGATAGCGCACATCCTTGTCTTACTCCTTTCCTAATACCTACTTCCCTTCTTTCCCCTTCTACTTCTATAACAGCAGTTTGCTCTTTGTATAGATTGTGTACTATTCTCCTATCTCTATACTTCATTCCCGCGCTCTTTAGTATCTCGAACATTTTTTCCCATCTTACCTTATCAAAAGCTTTTTCTAAATCTACAAATCCTATATAAGCGTTCTTTCCTTTTTCTATTGTTTTCTCTAACATTACTCTTAGCGCCAGAATAGCTTCGCGAGTTCCCCTATTTCGCCTAAACCCGAATTGGTCTTCTCCTAGTATTTCCTCCGCTCTATTTTCCATCCTCTTCTGCAATCATCGGTATCGTTGTCCGAAAAAAACAAAACAAAAAAATCGCTCGTAAACAGACCGACAGCCGCGCAACCCTATATTAATTACCGAAATGCAAGGTAATCAAAAACAAATCAAACATATATTGGCATCGATTTTAATTAGCATGAAATTTATTAACCTTCCGATGTGCAGTTCTGCAATTTCCTTTAATGCCCCGCATTTTTTTATATGCACGTTATTTTATAATGCGGATGAAACGTTTTGGAATCTAAAGGGTCTTTCAATAAGGACGCTCGATTTTTAAACGTAAATAAAACAAGTTGTGTGTGAGTGAGATGCCCACTCAATTTTTTTGTTTGAAAGAATATTTTATGGCTGGAATATAACGCCGTTCAAATGTCCGTCGCGGCTTTGTTCAGTGGCACGTATTTGGACGATCCAATTTTCTATGACTTTGTCGCATAAATCTGGCTGAATTTGCTGGATGGCGTTCGTTATGTTGACTTTGAGGGCATCAATTGGTTTATTCGCATAGACCTGCGATTTGAGATAGCCACAATGGAAGAAGTTTAAAGGCGTTAAATCGCACGATCTCTGTGGCCGGTTCACGTCGCCGCCGCGCGAGATAACCGTGCCTTCAAATCGCTCGTGCAGAATGCCAATCGTGGCATACGCTGTGTGGCACGTAGCGCCGTCCTGTTGGAACCACACGTCGTCGGTATCCATATCTAGTTAGGCCACAAGAAGTTGTTTATCATCGATCTGTAGCGCTCGCCGTTGGCGATTATGACAATGCCAGTTTTGTTTTGGAAGAAATACCGACCGATGATTCCGCCAGACCAATATCCGCACCAAACAGCGAATTTATCGGGATGCATTTGGTGCTGGTGTATCTCGTGTGGAGTGGTATCGTCCCTAATCCGACAGTTTTGCTTATTCAGATATCCATTCATCCAAAAATGGGCCTCGTCGCTAAAGTTGTTTTTTTAGCGAATTTTGGGTCAACTTCCAATTGCACAATCAGCTAACACACGACCGTTGTCTACAGTCGTTCGCCTAAAGTTCCTAGGTCACAACACAACAGATGTTGCTTTGACAACATGGCTGCTATAACCTAACAACTTTCGAGCATCCCTATTGAAAGACCCTGTATAAAACTTTTCAGAATATTTCTTTAGAACCGTCAAAATACGATCACAGTCAGACTCCCAGACGATTTTAACAAAAATCGAGTTTAAATTGATTCGGGTTTCAATTTCGTTCTCGCCTCGTCTCGACTGGGTACGTCGTGATGGGGAAAAAAACGAGCCAGAATCCGGACTAGTAAATATAAATATTACTCCTAATTAGTCGCGTTCCAGTGCTTGGTTAAATGTTCGGTTTGTCTAACGCGGCTCACTACAAATTAATTAAGAGCTCGTGTGTAAATATTAAAATGTACTTTTGGTTTTCTCCCTCTCTTCCCCCTGCCTCCGCCGCTCGGCCGCTTCGTCTGCGATTTTTCACGGAGCCAATTAATTCGTAATAGTTTAATTAACGGCGCGTATAGCCTTACTTGTAATTATCTTGAATATTTAATCGAGAGGAGCAACGTGTTCGATTTTTCGCCGTTAGGGGACGCTGTTTTCGCGTGTGGCGTCGACACAGGCTCGCCCTTTTCTGTTCCGAACAGTTTCTTCTAAATATAATCTCACATTTTCGTTGTTCGGTTTCTAAGTAAAAATATTTACCTATCTAATTAAAAAAAAAAAAAACTGGTATTATAGGGTCTTTCAATAAGGACGCTTGAAATTTGTTCGGTTATAGCGGCCGTGTTGTTAAAGCAACATCTGTCAAATTTGTTTCAAATTTTATTTTCAAAATCAGTTCGAGAACGCTCCGCACATTAGGTGATTTTTATCCTCGCCACAATAGTCCCGCCGAGTCGACTATTCGACGTTGGGTGGTCAAATCCAGTCAACCGGTTTGATAAATAATCAGCCAACATCCGTACGTCGCCGAAACGCAAGGTCTGCTGAAAACATCGCTGCTGTGCGTATAGAGAGTGTACGGGAAAACCCGAGGCGGTTACTTTCTCGACGTTCACAAGAACTTGGACTTTCTGCGACTTGAACTTGGCGAATTTTGTGTCGGGACTTGGGTCTGCACCCGTATAACATCCAACTGACCCAGGAAGTTAAGGTAAACGACCATAGATAGCGCCGCGTGTTCGCTGGTTGGGATCTGGAACAGTTGGAAGTTGACCCAAATTTCGCCAAAAAATCATCTTTAACGACCGGGCGCATTTTTGGATGATATGTGAACACGCAAAATTGTCGGATTTGGAATAATACCAATCTATAGTAGAATTATTTTATGAAGAACAAGTCGGCAATAAACCGTGCGACAAACAGCAATGTATAGCTTACCTTATCCCACGCGAATGCAGTAAAAGAGTTATAAAATACTTTTACTGCATTCACGTGGGAGAAGGTAAGCTATATATTGCTCTTTGTCGCACGGTTTATTGCCGACTTGCTCTTCATAAAATAATTCTACTATACCGTTCTTTCATTTTTTTTACTAGACAGCAAGTCAATCGGTCGATTTCGTATAATGTGTAGGGAGGGGACGCGGACGGTACACGCCCTGCTTCAGGTTGTCCAGTGTCGATAATTAGCGGCGCTACGACAGTTACGTTCTACACGTGAGGGAGTGTACATCGTATTTGTAACGGGAAAACTTTTACGTGGGAAGTGATGTTGATGGGTTTACTGTTAAAAGATGATCAAAGTATTTAAAGAAAAAATATCTTGGCCATATTTAACAGCAAACTATAATCTTTTTTGCATTATTTTTATAATTTGGTTTTGCATTAAAAAAAGTGCCTTCTAATAAAACGTTAGAAGGCACTTAGTTAAAAAAATAGCTTCTCTTAAAATAATTAAAAATAAAATAGAAACTCTTAAAAATATCCCCTTGAATAAAAAAAAAAAACTAAAGAAAATTTTCGAAGATGCCTCCGTCTTGCGCCAAACAATAACCCAACCTGTCGTAAAATTCTGAACGAACGTTGGTCAGCATAAGAGGACAAATAGTTTGAAATATATTTTCAATATTAGCCCTCAGTTGATTTAAATTATTAGCTCTTTCATGAGGATGCCCGTATAACTTTGATTTAATATACCCCCATAAGAAAAAATCATTAGGGGCCAAGTCTGGCGATCTTGGTGGCCATTGAATTACGCCTATCGTAGATATAATTCTTTGGGGGAATATCGTATTCAAATAGTCAATGACTATTCTTGAGTTATAGGCCGGACACCCATCGTGCTAGAACCAAACGTTGTCAAAATTGGGGTTAATGTTTGCCAATGCAGGAACAATTTGGTTTTGAAGAAGATTCAAATAAGTCTCCCCATTTAAATTTCCATCAATAAAGAATGGTCCAATAATATCATTCCCATAAATACCAGCCCAAACATTCAATTTTTCGGGATATTGTGTCCTTGTATTTAAACAGGCGATACTAATTTTCAATAGCCCAATACCGTAGAATTGATGGATTGTGCCTACCATGTAACGAAAATGTGGATTCATCGGTGAACACGATGTTATAAATAAAATTGTCATCCGCATTTGCTCGTTCCATTACCGTGTTACAATATTCCATTCTACGGTACTGGTCTTCATCGAAAATTTCTTGATGGGCTTCGTATAGGAATGATATTTATTTTTCTTTAAAATTTTGTGAATTTTACCCACACTAAAACCAGTCTCCTCGGAAATTTTTGCGATAGAAATATTTGAATCTTCTTCTACTATTGCACACACCATTAATTCCTGCATTTCAGCATCCTCGTTAATTCTAGACGTTTTGTGACATTTACAACCTAAAATGCATCCCGTTGACTTAAACTTTTCGACTACTGTCGATATTGTGTTCAAGGCATGGATCGGACGATTTGCATATTTGACTGAGAAAAGGTCCCTTATTGCACGTAATGAATGTCCTTGAAGAGACCATGATATCAAATCAATTTTTTCCTCAAGTGAGTACGTCATAATTACTAAGTTTAGAATTAAAAGAATCTATTTAAAATTACACGTATTACTGCGAAGTTCACTCGTCTAAATGCCAAACACGTATGCGACGGTAAATGTGAAATCTAAGTCGTCGATCATCACGGCGTACGGCCGGACTTCCCACCTGAGCGGTGGCTAATTTTCCGAGAAGGACCGAACGGTGGAACCTATGTACAGTTTTAAAATGAAAGCACGGTATACGAGATACACCAGCACAAATGTATCCCGAGAAAGTCACTGTTTGGTGCGGATTTTGGTCTAGCAAGATCATCGGTCCGTACTTCTTCCAAAACGAAACTGACATTGCTATAACCGTCAATGGCGAGCACTACAGATTGATGATAAGCAACTTCTTGTGGCCTAAAATAGATGATATAGATACGGTGGCAACATGACGCCGCTACGTGCCACACAGCGCATGCCACGGTGGACATACTGCACGAGCGATTTGAGGGCATGGTTATCTCGCGCAGCGGCTACAGTGAACTGGCCACCTTGATCGTGCGATATAACGCCTTTAGACTTCTTTCTTTGGGGCAATCTTAAATCGCAGGTCAATGCGAATAAACCGCAAACAATCGAATAAACCCTCAAAGTCAACATAACGAACGGCATCCAGCAAATTCAGCCAGATTTATGCGACAAAGTCATCGAAAATTGAACCTCCCGCATAGATGCACCAAGCAAAGCCGCGGCGGACATTTGAAGAACGTTATATTCCACACTTAATGTCTTAATGTCATAAAATATTCTTTCAAATAAAAAAAAATTGAGTGGAATCGAATCTCACACACAACTTGTTTTATTTACGTTTAAAAATCGAGCATCCTTATTGAAAGACCCTTTATTTGAATAAAATTGTTTTTGGGGTGCAGTACTTCATCCATTGTTTTTATCCCACGCCTGATTCGTCCCTTAACACACTGTTGAATAAGAATAAAAGTATTACGGAAAATATGATTCGGTTTTAATGAAATATAATGTTGCCTTTTAATGAACCGAATAATTTATTAATCTTTCTTTAAAGTACCTTATAGACGGAATTACATGGTACCGATAGAATAAAGTTGTCTGACGCGTATTTCGCCTGTAAGTAATTGCATCGAACATCGTATTACGGTTTCCAGATAAAGAATCGGGCTATAAAAAAATTACTTAATATAAATTAATGATATCAATTGTCGATGTTATAGCTAATAGCCGTTATCTCCACCCCCTATCGTTCCTAATTTGTATTCCCGTAAAATGCCCCGTCCCAGCGGGTCCGGCGGCCCATTAAAAATTGAAGAAAGTAGCGTCGTATCATCCCGAGCCCCAGATACCATCGGCAATTTCCATTATTGCTTCTTTCTATTGGTCGAAAGCGTACATATTAATTTCTCTATTTCTGTTAGTTTAATAAGGTTCGCTAAGCGTATTATCGAGTTGATTATTTATTCGAATTCCACCCGATTACGACGGATTATTACGTTTCGTTTTTGATTAATATATTGTATGTGTACAATTAGAGTTATGAAATGTAATATTTATGATGGGACAATTTGGAAATTAAATAAAACCGTCTCCCGGGGATGCGGCGGCGTATCGTACAGGGCGAGGGCGGGAATAGGGACCGATCCGGGTCGTCAGGCGTGGGATCGAAATGGGTAATATGGTTGGTTCTAAAAAATACTTAAAATGTACCTTAGTAAGACGTTCATAGCATCTATGAGAAGATTATTTGACGGATTTTGCTTTTGGAGTGGCTCAGTAGAGACTCTATGTGGTAAATATTGAGGTAATTTAAGGCCTGCTGGGGAAGCACAAGATTTTTTGGAGACAAAAATTAAAAAAAGTCATCACTCCTACAGTAGGTCTTCCACTACCACAATATTCACTATAGACATCCCTTAGAGTCTGTAGTAGGTTATCCGAAAGGCAAAATCTCTGAAATAATTTTCTCAGAGATGTTATGAATTTTTTATTAGAAAAAATAAAAAATTGTTGGAGGCGAAAATTGAAAAAATCATTGCTCCCCCAATAGACATTACATTACGTCAAAATTTACCACAGACGTCCCTATGAGTCTCTACTAAGTCACCCTGGCGGCAAAATCCTTGAAATAATTTTTTCAGGGATGCTACAATTTTTTTATTAGACAAAGTACAAGATTTTTGGAGACGGCAATTGAAAAAAAATTATAACTCACCCAATAGCCACTATATTACGTTAATATTCACCACGGACGTCCGTAAGGGTCTCTACAAAGTCACCCTAAAATTAAAACGCTTAAAATGATTTCCTCGGAGATGTTATGAATTTTTTAATAGATAAAGTACGGGATTTTTGGAGACGGTAATTGAAAAAAATCATCGCTCCCCCAATAGGCCTTATATTACTTCAAAATTCTCCACAGACATCCTTAAAAGTCTCTACTAAGTTATCCTAAACTCAAAACGCTTTAAATAATTTCTTCAGAGATGCTACGAATTTTTTTTTTGAAAAAGTACAAGATTTTTGAGACGAAAATTGGGAAAAAAATCATCACTCTCCCAATTGACATTACGTTACCTCAATATTCACCACAGACATCCCTAAGAATCCCTATTTGGTTATCCTAAAGGCGAAACCTTTGAAATAGTCCCCTCAGGGATACTAGGATTTTTTAATTAAGCAAAGAAGATTTTTGAGACGAAAATTGAAAGAAAAAGTCATTACTCCCCCAATAGGCTTTACATTACGTCAAAATTCACCGCAGACATCCCTAAGAGTCTCTACTAATCCATTCTAAAGACAAAACCCCTGAAATAATCTCCTTAGAGATGCTATGATTTTTTTATTAGACAAAGTATAAAATTTTTTGGACAAAAAATCATTACTACCCCAGTAGGCATGACATTATCTCAATATTCACCAAAGACATCCCTAAGAGTCTACTAATCCACCTTAATGGCAAATCTCCTGAAATAATTTTCTAAGGAATGCTTCGAATTTTTATTAGAAAAAGTACAAGATTTTTGGGACGAAAATTGGGGAAAAAATCGTCGCTCCCTTAATGGGCATTACATTACATCAAAATTTACCACAGGCCTCCCTGAGAGTCTCTACTAAGTCACCGTAAAGGCAGAATCCCTGAAATAATTTCCTCAGGGATGCGACGAATTTTTTATAAGACAAAGTACAAGATTTTTAACAGGAAAATTGAAAAAAAAATCACTCCCCCAACACACATTACATTACCTCAAAATTCACCACATATATCTCTAAGAGTCTCTGCTAAGTCATCCTGAAGATAAAACCCCTGAAATAATTCCCTCAGGGATGCTACGAATTTTTTATTAGACAAAGTACAAGATTTTTGGCACGAAAATTGAAAAAGATCATCACTCCCCCAATAGGTATTACATTACCTCAATATTCACCACAGGTATCCCTAAGAGTCTCTACTAAGTTACCCTAAAGGCAAAACGCCCAACATAATTTTCTCAGGGATGCTACGAATTTTTTATTAGACGAAGTACAAGATTTTTGGGACGAAAATTCGAAAAAAAAAACATCGCTTCCCCAATGGGCATTACATTACATCAAAATTTACCACAGGCCCCCCTGAGAGTCTCTACTAAGTCACCGTAAAAGCAGAATTCCTGAAATAATTTCCTCAGGGATGCGACGATTTTTTTATAAGACAAAGTACAAGATTTTTAGCAGGAAAATTGAAAAAAAATTATCACTCCCTAATAGACGTTACATTCCCTCAATATTCACCACAGATATCCCTAAAAGTCTCTACTAAGTTACCCTAAAGGCAAAAGGCCCAAAATAATTTTCTCATAGATGCTACGAATTTTTTATTAGACAAAGTAAAGATTTTTTGGAGTCGAAAATAAATAAAAAAACTACTCGATATGTAAAAGTTGCGCAATATGTAAAAGACAATTTACCGGTCCCAGTTTATTTTTTTGTTGCCTCTGTAGTGTACACACTGGTAAAAAGCGCGTATCTGAGCCCCTGTGGCCGATGTAATTTCAGATATATACGTCGGTATAAATGGAAACGGTTTTCATTACGTCCAAAACACTTAAATGTAATAAAATATTCTCAAAGTTAGCCGGGACGTACGGGAGGCAGCATCTATTATATGGCCCGGCTAAATTGGATATTAATATTTCATTTAATTAGAGAAAAGTATGTGTACTCTTCATTTGCCATGACTTGATTTTCGTTTAATTCCATCGATTCGTTTTTTCCCCCGGTTATACGTACATCCGAAAAAGCGCACGGTCGTCTCTAGATATTTTCCCTCGGTATCCAGTTGGTTTTTTTTTTTTCGTTAAACAGCGTTCTAGAAAAAATAATTTGCAGTCTTCCAGATTGCGGGTATTCGACGTCAGCACAAATCAAACGGCTAATTGTAAAGCGCTAATTAATTTATTTCGAGTTAATACAGCTTCATTCCGTTCGGATAGTTTCAGTTTACTCTAAGTTTATCCCAAAACGGATTTGGATTGCCGCGTAACAACGACGTGGCCTTCCTTGGAAACCCGAGGCGGATTCTCGAGGAAAACCGGATTTTTAGGTGCAGATCCCACGCCCGTTCAGGCGTGGGATAAAAGTAGCGAGAAAGAAACATTGCTGGCTCGATTAATGATGTGTACGATGGACAAAGAATGTCATGAATTTCCGACACGCCCCTTTAGGTATAAGCAATAATGAATTCATTTTAGAGTACTATTTTTAAGCAAACAGAACTGATGGTTGCGACACCATCAGTCGTGTTCTCTTTCTTCTCCTTGGATCTTCTAAAACAATGACCAAGACAAGAGGTGTTGGTATACGTACCATAACTTTAAAATCATTCGTCTCGTCGACGCATAACCACGGTTGTTTATTTTGTAACTCAAGATTTAATCTTGATTAATTTTTCGATCGCTTCCCGCGCAGATGGGTAGTTTTTCCTTTAATCTACCAACAATAGATTTATTCACGATTGACCCCGCATTATATAAAGGGTCTTTCAATAAGGACGCTCGATTTTTAAACGTAAATAAATAAAGTAAAAGTTGTGAGATATCCATTCATTTTTTTTTATTTGAAAGAATATTTTATGAAGATTTATTATGGAATATAATGTCGTTCAAATGTTCGCTCGGCTTTGCTTGGTGGCACATATTCGGGAGGTCCAATTTTCGATGACTTTGTCGCATAAATCTGGCTGAATTTGCTGGATGGCGTTCGTTATGTTGACTTTGAGGTCATCAATTGGTTTATTCGCATAGACCTGCGATTTAAGATAGCCCAAAAGGAAGTCTAAAGGCGTTAAATCGCACGATCTCGGTGGTCAATTGACCGTCGCCGCTGCGCGAGATAACCATGCCGTCAAGTCGCTTGTGCACCAGCACCTTTGGTGCTGGTGTATCTCGTGTGGATTGGTATCGTCCCCTTCGCTAAAGATGATTTTTTTTTTGGCGAAATTAGGGTCAACTTCCAACTGTTCCAGAGCTCAATCTGCGAACACACGGCGTTGTCTATGGTCGTTTACCTCAAGTTCCTGGGTCAGTTGGATCTTATACTGGTGCGGACCCAAGTCTCGACGCAAAATTCGCCAAGTTGGAGTCGCAGAGAAGCCCAAGTTCTTGTGAACGTCGAGAAATCGACTGTCTCGGGTTTTCACGTATACTCTCACGCGCCGCAGCGATGTTTTCAGCACACCTTGCGTTTCGCTGACATACGGGTGTTGGCTGATTGTTTATCAAACCGGTTCGCTCGAATTTGACAACCAAACGTCGATTAGTCGACTCGGCGGGACGGTTGTGGCGAGGGATAAAAAGTTTCTATTGAACGTTTCTATTGGGCGTCCCTATTAAAAGGCCCTATATATGGTTAAGAAAGGAAAATGTCCCCTTTTCGTGTAAAGCGTAGCCATCTCTGATTTTTATTTAAAGAAGTATAAGCCGGATGGTAATAAATATATTAAAAATAGTTTTTAGGCGTCTGATTCTACTCTACAGTAGCTTAACGATATAGAAATAGTTTTTCTGTAATACCAGAAGCGTTGTGAGTTATCGGCATGTATCGAAGACTCAAAAATATATATTAAAACCTTTAATTTTGATCGAAAATGTCGTTCGTCGTTTCTGTCTTGGATTTCCTTGGGTTTCCTCTTGGTTAAGGCGTGGGATCGTCGTGGCGTCCGCCTTGGCGCCTCCCGCGGGTGGCCCGAAAGAGGTGCGGACCGGTTTTTCACAAGTCAACACTAATGATGTTCAAATAGCGAGAGAAATCCTCGCCGTAATTGGAGGTTGCCGGCTCCGGCACGGGCGGATATGTGCTCTCTCGCGTAATCCGATTTAATTAGAGGATAAAATCAACACCGAACGAGATGTAACTTTGTAATTGCCTCAGTTGCGGAAACCCGGGGGCAGGGATGGGGTATTTTTCGGAATAATACGCCGCCATTTCGATGGTACCGTATCGAGTCGTTGGTAACTGTCGATTCAGGCGTGGGATTAAAGTACACGCGGCTTCGCATGTCGTCTGTAAATGTGTTTCTTTCTCGGAGCCGTATCCCACCCCGCGCCTTGGATCGACCGCGCGCCCGGGTTTATCTTTCCGCGAAATGAAAAGCGCTCCGAGCTACTTTTTTCCAAATGAATTGCCTCTGTTTGCCCCCGTACTTTATTCCATTAATAAGGGACGCAAAATAAATAAAGCGATATTCCTATTTAATAAATTTATCTCTCCATATTTATATAATAAGCGGTTATATAATTTTAGTCTCGGGGGCGATCGAATGTGGCCCGCATCGCGCTTATTGACTGTCGGGGCAGGGGGCAGGTTCGAAAAGGGGTTGAATAAATAATAGCAATCGTGTTTGCGCGTATATAATGTTTTGTTTTTCCCGCGGGCGTCGGCAAAAATTCGGGATTGTTTCGCTTATTGATCTTTTTCGATGATACACCGGCGGGGTTCAGTAGATTTGAGAATTGTTTAAAAATTTCCCGATGCATATAATCGAAAACTGTAGTTGTAATTCCGTTTTTTATATAGGGTCTTTCAATAGGGACGCTCGAAATTTGTTAGGTTATAGCGGCCGTGTTGTTAAAGCAACACCTGTCAAATTTGTTGTGAATTGTTCAGTGCTCCGTTCGAGAAACGTTCCGTGCATCACGTGATTTTCATCCTCGCCACAACCGTCCCGCCGAGTCGACTATTCGACGTTCGGTGGCCAAATTCGAGTCGACTGGTTTGATAAATGATCAGTCAACACCCGTACGTTACCGAAACGCAAGATCTGCTGAAAACATCGCTGCTGTGCGTGAGAGTGTACGGAAAAACCCGAATCAGTCAATTTCTCGTCGTTTTCAGGAACTTGGCCTTTCTGCGACTTCAACTTGGCGAATTTTGCATCGGGACTTGGGTCTGCAACCATATAAAATCCAACTGACTCAGAAGCATAAGGTAAAAGACCATTGTGTTACCTGATTGGGCTCTGAAACAGTTGTCCCAAATTTCGCCAAAAAAATCATCGTTAGCGACGAGGCCCATTTTTGGATAAATGGATATGTGAAAAGCCAAATTGTCGGATTTGGGACGATCCCAATCCATACGAGATACATCAACACCAAATGCATCCCGGGAGAGTCACTGGTGTGGATTTTAGTCTGGCGGAATCATCGATCCGTACTTCTTTCAAAACGAAACTGGCCATAACCGTCAACGGCGAGCGCTACAGATCGATGATAAGCACTTTCTTGTGGCCTAAACTGGATGATATGGATACCGACGCCATGTGGTTCCAACTGGACGGCGCTACGTGCCACACAGCGCATGCCACGATGGACATTCTGCACGAGCCATTTATCTCGCGCGGTGGCGACGTGAAGTGGCCGCCAAGATCGTGCGAATTAACGCCTTTAGACTTTTTCCTTTGGGCCTATCTTAAATTGCAGGTCTATGCGAATGAACCGTAAACAATTGATGTCCTCAAACTCAGCATAACGAACATTATCCAGCAAATTCGACCAGGTTTATGCGTTTTTATTATTTATCTCACACACAACTTTATTACGTTTTATTTACGTTTTTATTTACGTTTAAAAATTGAGCGTTCTTATTGAAAGAGTCTTTATTTATACATCTACTTCTTGCAATCTACGAGTGGTCTTGAATGAATCAGGCGTGGGATCGTAAGTAAAAATTTCGGCAGATATTAAAATAAAAATTAGTAAACAGTTTTTGGACTTCAAATCCACATTTTTGAAACAAATTGTGACGTCTACAGTCTATGCGACTTCGCTAAATCTACTGTATTTATTATACGACCAAAACACATGCACCAGGGAAAAATAAAGTAAAGAGACTCTGCTTTCGATACCACCGTTTGAAATATAAGTAATAACGATTGAGTTTTAGAGTCATTTATGCTCTTAGCCTATAAAGAGCGTTGATATATGAGACAACAGCATATACAACGCCATAATCCCGGGGAACGAATCGATGGGGCTCATTCAGTCCTTTCCCGACGGTGCCGGTTAAAAACCCGCCCCGTATTCGTCCTGGCGTCGATCCCGATTGAAATCGCGTCGAACGCGACACGTTCCAAGGGACTTTAGGGATTAGAATGAAATTTTAATACACCGCGCGTCCCTGCCGTCCCCCACAGCGACAATCACGATATCGAGCTGCCGGATTTGACGTGCCAATAATTACGATTCATGTGCCGTTGCACGTTCGATTATTCAATTAACCGCCTGTTCCGGTTTCGGTTGATTAATGGTCGATTATCGCTTGCGAAAATTCGCATTCGGTCCCAGTGGGCAGCGATGGACAGGCAGCGGTTTCTCAGATGGAAAATATCGTGTAAGAATCGGCAGTGAACCGAATCAATTGGTTTGCACCCGTATCGATTCAAATTTAAAGTCTACGGGACGGCATATCGGCTGCCGCGAACTGATATCGCAGTGAGATACTTCTAGCCAGGGCGTACTAGACGCGTACCAACGCCGTAGTGGTCTCCGGATCGCCGAAACGATGTTATTGTGCGTGTCGGGTTTTTGAAGGGGCGGAAAAGACTCGTCCGGCCCTCGGCGTCGCCGCCCTTGAACGGCAGCGGCTCGGAGGCGAGTTAAAAAATAAAGACGATTAGATCAAATAAAGCGGGGCCGTCGGTAATTAAAAATAAAAGCACGCCGCCCCAACGCGGCCGGCCGTCCCATCTTGGCCTTTCATTTGCGAAATTGAATAACCCTTAAATAAATACGCGATTTTAAATATTCATGTGGCACATGTGTGTTTATCCTTTTGCATTGTGTGCACCCCGGAAGTGGAGGGGTGGGAGACTGGCCATGATATAAATAAAGAGTCGCTCCCGAGATCAAACAAACAATTTCATTTGGAGAGAAGTCAGACCAAATAATTCAGTATAGGATATGACAACTGTGTTGATGCATATTTTATGCCGGTATAAGTACGACATATGCGCATTTTAACCCCCACTGTTTTATTTTACAATATACGAGTACTGAAGAAACCATATCGCGCTCTTTAGATCGAGTTTTTGTTGTAATAAGAAAAATGTGTAAAAATTCGGACATGGTAATCAATTTGGCAACATCGCATGCGGTACTGAGGTGTATAATTTATAATACGCTTATAGTTTGTAGGCACGTTATCGTCTGTGTTTCTGTCGGTATTATTCTTGCTCGGTGTGTCCTTAGTTTACGTTACAATAAAAATAGCACTCGATAGGTTGCATACAGGGTGGTTATAAGCTTGTAGATTTATGATAAGATATGCGGATTGTACCGGAATAGGTTGGAACCTTTGACGTGAACATGACACTGACTTAATTTTCCACAAAACACTATACACTACACTCGACACGCGTTTCATCAACAAAGTTGGCATCATCTGGAGATAATTAAAAACTGAAACTGAAGACAGTTTTAATCACCTCCAGATGAGTGTAGTGTTTTGGTGTTTTGTGGAAAATTATGTAGGTGTTATGCCGATTATACCGAGATATTAAACATTTCTAGAAATATTGTTTCTGCAAACTGAAATTGCTCTGCAGTGAGGTCAATTAAAATGTGACATTTTCGACTCTAAATATATATATTTTTCAAATTATAGTTGAATATATGTTGAAAATATATGTGTAATTATTGTCCGATAAAGAAAGGTTTCTGTTCGTTTCAGATAAAGCGTCGCAGGGCAGCTGCGCCATCTGCCAATCCCAACTGGGCCCCCAGCTGCATTCCAGGCCCCTGGCGCCCAGCCAGGCCTCCCAGTACGGCCTCCGCGAGGACCAAGTGGCGCCGAACTCTCGCGTGTGCAACACGTGCCGCTGCAAGTGCGTGCGATCCCGCTACACGCACTGCCCGCTGCCCACGTGCCCCAACTCGCGCGGCCGGGTGAAGCGCCTCCGCTCCTTCCCCTACCGGCTGCAGGATCTGCCGCCCGACGTGCGGGAGCCACTCCTCGCCGAGTTCCGCATCCCCAGCGGCGTGACGAAGTGCTGCTCCGCCTGCTTCAACCGTATACAGCGCCGGCTCGGGCCGGTGGAGGAGTGGCCCGAGGAAGACGTGACGAAATTGAAGGCGGCGCTGGCAGAAGTCGGCGGCAACTGGCAGACGATCAGCGAACGCCTCAACAAGCCGCCGAACCAGGTGAGGAGCTTCTACGCGGCGAACCGCAAGCGGCTGAACCTGGAGGGCTGCCTGGGCGACAGGAAGCCCACGCTCACCGACGAGGAGGAGTCCGGCTCGAGCACGTCTAGCTGCGAGGAGCCGATGCGCGAGCGCGGACACTCGCACTCGAGCGACACGGCGAGCGCGGCGGAGAGCCCGCCCGTCCATGGCTCCAACAGCATCCCCATCAAGAAGGAGGACTACGACTCTAGCGCCACGGAGACGGCGGACGAGGCGCAGACGCCCGACCACTATCAGGTGTCGGCGACGATAACGCCTGTTACCGGCGAGCCGCGGCAGAATACGTCGCCGCTCAGCGTCAAGGACATCGTCGTCGGCGTAATCGAGAACTCGTTCAAGAAGAACCCGCCGGTGCCGCCGCCCAGTCAGCAGCCGCCGGTCGGCGCCCTCGCCCCCACCATCTCGTCAATACTGAACAACGACTTGAACGAGGTGACGATCGTCGGCGAATTCAACCACGCACCCGTCCAGCAGCAGCGCCCCCAGGTGAGCGACGACCGTAATTTAAGCGAATTTTCACAACTTTGTTTTTCATTCGGTTACATGTCATTTCCTGCTTGAATCAAATCATAGCCGGATCAATCTTGGATCAAATAAATAATTTTTTGTTTTGTTTCCTCCCGCAGGTGCAGCAGCGGACCGACCTGAACCTGGCGAAGATCACGCCGTTGATAGGCGCGACGATAACTCCAGTCTCCGGACCGATCCAGGCGCCGGCGCAGCTCGAGCCGGTGCTGTCATCGCGCGATGACCTCATCGTATTGCAGGTGCCGGACGGCAGGGAGGAAACGCTCGACCTCAGCGTGAAGAAGCCGCGCGAGCCGCCGCCACCACCCGCCCACTCGAAACACCAGCAACAGCAGCTCCAGCAACAACAACAACAGCACCAGCAGCAGATCCACCGCTCGGAGGCCTACATCTACCACCAGGAGAGGAAGAGCCCGGCATTCACGTCGCTGCGTGCTCAGTCCAAGCTGCCCAGCCCCAAGCCGGCCAATCCGAAGGCCGGCTCGATCACGATGGGCACGCCCATCATCTCGCAACCGAGAGGCTACGAGGGCCTGCTCCGGCAGATGCCCGAGGCGAAGATGGGCTCGATAACGCAGGGCACGCCCATCCACATGCCGCACAACATGCAGGACAAGCGCGTGTACGACTACTTCAACAAGAGAGTAACGGCGCAGCCGCCGCAACAGCCGCAGTACCCCGGCCAGTACCGGCAGGCCGTCTACGAGCAACAGCTGAGCTCGCAGCAACTGAGCTCTCAGCAGCTCACGTCGCGCCAGATCATCATGAACGATTACATAACCTCGCAGCAGATGCTCGGCCGACGCAACGACAAACCGCCGCCGCCCCCGCAGCAGTACTATCCGGCGAGCTCGCCGCATCGCACGCCGCCCCCTCCGCAGCCCGGCCAACAGCAGCAACAACAGCAACAGAGGCAGGGCGTGATCCAGCGGCACACGAGGCCGCAGTACCTGCAGCCCGGCCACGAGGCGCTCTCTTCGCTCGTGGACGTGGCGGTGCAGCAGCCGTCGCTGCCGGTGCCGAGCGCGCCGCACGAGGGCCTCGGCAAGACCATGGCCGACAACATTCTGGAACAGCCGCACCGCTACCAGATCATCCAGCAGCAGCTCCGCCAGCAACAGCAGCAGCAGCAACAACAGCAGCGGATGGAGGAGCAGCAGCGCCGCGTTGCCTACCACCACCAACAGCAGCAAGCCGCGGCGGCGGCTGCTGCAGCTGCCGCCGCCCGGCAGCAACAGCAGCAGCAGCAGCAGGCGCGCACCGACTCGACGCTGACGGCGGCCAGCCTCATCGACGCCATCATCACGCACCAGATCAACCAGACGGCGGAGGGGGGACGCGGGGAGGTGGTGACGAACACGCGCGAGCAGCGCGCCGGCGACCTCCTCTTCCAGAACTTCCATCGCGGCGAGGTCGCCGGGCAGGCGCAGCAGGACAACGGCGACCGGCCGCCGTCGGTGATCAGCATCGACCTGGACGGCGACAGCCTCAACAAAAACCTCACCGTCAAAGAGCTGACGGACTCGGTGATCAGCCACGATTTCGGGGCGTCGCGCGGGCCCAACGCCGCCGCTGCCGCCTACTATCACCTGCAGCAACAGGAGAACGCGCAGGAGCAATGGAAGCGGCGCATGCAGCAGCACAAGGAGGAGAAGCGCGCGCAGACGCCGCAACAGCAGCAGCAGCAGGACGAGCGACAGATCATCCGCATAGCGCAGCCGCAGCAGAAGTACCACATCGAACGGGTGGAGCCGGTGTCGCCGCCGGAGAACAACCACTGGTCGGAGCAGAACTTCAGGCGGTACCAGCAGCCGCAGTCGCACATCTCGCCGCTGGACTACGTGAAGAACCGCATCGTGGAGGTGATGCGCACCGAAGACGACAAGAAGGAGGAGGGGCACGGCGGGGCGGCAGCGATGGCCGTCGGCGCCGGCGACAAAGACCGCAGCGACAGCCCCGGCGACATGGTCATTGACGAGGAGAAGCACGACGCCGGCGACTACGGCAAGGCGCAGCAGCAGCACGGCGCGGGCGGCCCCGCCCCCACCACCGGCTACTACTCGTTCGTCCACAAAGACAGCACTGCCAGTTGCGAGGGTTCGCGTAACAACGAGCCGAAGCCGCTGCTGAGCGCCCAGTACGAGCCGCTCTCCGACGAGGACTAACGGTTAGGGATAGCGGCGGTGTAGACGCGGGGGGCGGCGGACCGGACTTTCCCTCTCTCTCTCTATCTCTTCGTTTCTTTTCCCGTGACGTTTCGTTTTCCCGATGGAGCTTTATCTTGTCTGTATATAATAAGTAAATAAGTGATATTCTAGGGTAGGTTTAATGTTATTTACACTTAAATGGCGGCCCCGTGCCGGGGGATGTCGCGACGCGCCTAGGAGCGGGGGTGGGGGTGGGGGTGGGGGTGTTGGTATCCCCGAGGGCTTTTTAACGGGTTTTTTTTGTCCGGATGCGGTGATTCGCGCCTCGGCTACATTCGCGAACGGAACGCGCGTTTCGGGAAATTCTTGGAGAATTTTGCGTTCTTGGAAATCAGTGAAATTCTTGGAGAGCGCGTTGGAATCGAAGGAAGGAGCGTTGAAGCAGAAATCAACAAACCGAGCAAGTATAACCGGACAAATTCTTGGAAAGTAGTAATGGTTCGCGTTTTTTATTCGATAAAATTTCCTGGGAGTTGAAAATTTACTCCGTATGTTTCTTGTTGGCGAATCCTTGAAAATCTCGGTTTACATTGTCGAGTTATAAATTCTTGGGAAGTATCGCTTTAACCTCTAATTTCTTTTCCACCTTAATATCCCCCTAAGAGTCGTATTTCCCGAGCGAAAGATGATCCCTAAACGGGCATCCTTATCTTTTTAGAATTCTTGGAGAGCATTTATCTTGTGTTCTTGGAAACGATAGAATTCTCGGATGGATCGTTGGAAGCGTAGCATTTCGTGAACAGATAAACAAGATATGCAGAAATCAGCAAACAGGCTCTAGGTATATGCAGATAAATTCTTGGAAAGTGGGGTTTGATAGTTCGCGTTGGTTTATTTTCAGTAAATTCTTGTTAAAAATTCTCTCCGGTTGATAATACCGTATTTTTCTTGTTGGTGACTTCTTGAAAATCCCAACGAATTTTTGCGTTGCTGGGTAAAAACTTCTTGGAAAGTAATAGTTCCATATTCAATCTCCATTTTGTTTTCCACTTTAATATCCTTCCAAGAGTCGTATTGCCTGGGCGAGAAAGTAAGCGCCAAACATCTTTATATTTTTAGAATTCTTGGAAAGTTAGATTCCTTGCCATCCATTTCCTTGCGCTTCGGGTTTACTTAATCCACATCTTTAGAAGTTAAAACCTGTCCGAGGAGAAAATGTTCTTTTTAAATATTTCCCAAGATTCTTGGAAGGTTTCGTGTTTTTGGAAATTTTATAATTCTTGGAAAACGGGTCGAAGGTGGCAAATTAACGAATTAATGTGCAGCAGTTATCAGATTGGATATATGTTTAGATAAATTCTTGCAAACAGACATTTAACAATTGTTGTTTTCTTGGATAGTTGTCAGTTCTTGGAAAATTCTTGGAAACTGAAGTCTAATTTAATATGTATAGTGTATGTGGTGTTTTAACCATGTATTTTTTGGTAAATGTTTTATCGTGTTGGGTAATTCTTGAAAATATTTTGAAAACCAACGGATGAATTCTTGGATAAATAAAATCTTGAAATTCTGTGACCTGCTTCTTCATAACCAGCTTGAACTGGTGTTTAAGTTGGTTTTAATCAAAATTGGTGTTAAGTTCTTGGAACATTTATATACAAATTTTTGGAAAATTCGTCTTTCGTAACAAACTCCGTCGATTTCTTAATACCGA
Organism: Rosalia funebris; assembly: GCA_037954035.1. NCBI lineage: Eukaryota > Metazoa > Arthropoda > Insecta > Coleoptera > Cerambycidae > Rosalia > Rosalia funebris. Next base: position 27,441,313 of record JAZFAV010000003.1, on the reverse strand, counting down.
CCAATTCTTGGAAAGTAGTGACCACAATGTTGGTTACTGGACAGTTTATGTTCATCTTTTTTTGTCATAATTAATTGGAAAATTGTATGATTTTCCAAGAATTACTATGTGCGTTTTCATTTATCAGCCAATAAAATTTTGGCAACGATTTGGGTGAGATTTCGTGGGTGTTCTTCACTTTGGATACTTAAAAACATTAATTCGTCTACTTATTGTGTTTCTTAAAAATTTTTGGAGAATTGTATTTTTAAAATTACTGGAAAGTAATTGTTCAACTCGTCGGTTTTAAACAGTTAAGGCACGATTCACGGGGCGAGGGAAAGCCCATAGTAGCCAAAAATTTTGTAAAAGTCGTGAAGGGTGTTTTTCAAATCCTTGGACAATCTTGGAAATTTTATAACGGCCCGAGTATTTTCGAAACTAAGACGCCTTCCTCGATCATCGGGTTGGTAAACCATCGATTTTTTGTGACGGCGTAAACTGGTCGTCAATCGACTGAGTGAACGTTAGCCGAGGCGCGAACCACGCCTTCGCGCGACATAGAAAACTGGAAGCAAGGTTCGGATCTCAGCCAAATTCCAACGACGCACTAAACTCGTCGGGCTTATCGGAACGGGGTGTCAGGGGGTGGGGCGGGGATTGGAGCAGGGGAGGGGGGATGTAGGCGTGGCGGCATCGCCGGCGCGGAGCTTAAATGTAGCGTCCAATATTTAGTTATTTTTTTAATTACAGTAACTTGTAGATAGATTTTACTTTATTGACATTGAAACTGAGAAATGATGTACATATTATGTAAACATGAGAGCCGTAAGTGTGAAGTCGACCTTAGGTTTAGTGGAGAGACGTGTACGGAGGATTGGATAACAATTAAATTATTAACTCGATTTGTTTTAGCGCAGCGCGAGCCCCCGGTTCTTTGCATTTCCGACGCGGTTGTGTTTTTTTTTATCGATTTTTTTAAGTGGATTTTATTTTTTTTCTGTTTCTCTTAATTTGCCGCAAGTGCAATTTTTGTATTTCCTTCGCCAGCGACGTTTTAGAAAGTTGTACATTTCCCGCCCGCGTATCGTGTGTGTGTGTGTACATGTCCTGTGTTTCTGTTATTATTGATAGTTATTTTTTTTTTTCTTTTAAAATATTGGGAATGTAAATAACTAAATTAATTATGAATATATTGGTAGGCAAGTAAGGGATCCCATTTGTAAATATTTGTGAATTTTTTAAACTTTTCCGTTTTCACAATGTAATTTAAGTCTACGCTTTTGGCGTCTAAATCTAGACGAACTGATGATTTTTCTACACTGTAAAACAAAAATGCTTCCAGAATATGTACACTGTCAATTTTTTTAGTTTGTAATTTTCAAATAATGACTTGTTATTTTGTTGAAATAAATGAATATCAGTTGGAGTGTGGCCGTTTTTTTTTTTTTTGTTAGTCGATTCTGCCCTTTCGTTACTTACGATTGTGAATGGACGAATTAATCGCCCATGGGGATGGAACAGCGGGCAATGCTGTTGCAGGAGGATCAGTAAGTATTAGAATCGATATCTTATGAGTCTTGGGAAAACAGGAAAGTGAGTACGTATTCTTAAAAATCATCAGGAGCCAATTCCGAAAACCTCTTTAAGTTAATTCCGAAGGCCTCTTCGTATTTCTGCACTCCTGGTACTAAGTAAAATTATTTCCTTAACTACAGAAATGTATACGAGGTATTAGGAAAGTAGGAGAGCGAGTAGGTATTTGTTTGATCTATCAGAAGCTAATTCCGAAGATCTCTTCGGAATTTCTACACTCCTGGTCCTAAATAAAATTATTTCTTAACTACAGAAATGTATACGAGGTATTAGGAAAGTAGGAGAGCGAGTAGGTATTTGTTTAATCTATCAGAAGCTAATTCCGAAGATCTCTTCGGAATTTCTACACTCCTGATCCTAAATAAAATTATTTCTTAACTACAGAAATGTATACGAGGTATTAGGAAAGTAGGAGAGCGAGTAGGTATTTGTTTAATCTATCAGAAGCTAATTCCGAAGATCTCTTCGGAATTTCTACACTCCTGGTCCTAAATAAAATTATTTCTTAACTACAGAAATGTATACGAGGTATTAGGAAAGTAGGAGAGCGAGTAGGTATTTGTTTAATCTATCAGAAGCTAATTTCGAAGATCTCTTCGGAATTTCTACACTCCTGGTCCTAAATAAAATTATTTCTTAACTACAGAAATGTATACGAGGTATTAGGAAAGTAGGAGAGCGAGTAGGTATTTGTTTGATCTATCAGAAGCTAATTCCGAAGATCTCTTCGGAATTTCTACACTCCTGGTCCTAAATAAAATTATTTCTTAACTACAGAAATGTATACGAGGTATTAGGAAAGTAGGAGAGCGAGTAGGTATTTGTTTAATCTATCAGAAGCTAATTCCGAAGATCTCTTCGGAATTTCTACACTCCTGGTCCTAAATAAAATTATTTCTTAACTACAGAAATGTATACGAGGTATTAGGAAATTAGGAGAGCGAGTAGGTATTTGTTTAATCTATCAGAAGCTAATTCCGAAGATCTCTTCGGAATTTCTACACTCCTGGTCCTAAATAAAATTATTTCTTAACTACAGAAATGTATACGAGGTATTAGGAAAGTAGGAGAGCGAGTAGGTATTTGTTTAATCTATCAGAAGCTAATTCCGAAGATCTCTTCGGAATTTCTACACTCCTGGTCCTACATAAAATTATTTCTTAACTACAGAAATGTATACGAGGTATTAGGAAAGTAGGAGAGCGAGTAGGTATTTGTTTAATCTATCAGAAGCTAATTCCGAAGACCTCTTCGGAATTTCTACACTCCTGGTCCTAAATAAAATTATTTCTTAACTACAGAAATGTATACGAGGTATTAGGAAAGTAGGAGAGCGAGTAGGTATTTGTTTGATCTATCAGAAGCTAATTCCGAAGATCTCTTCGGAATTTCTACACTCCTGGTCCTACATAAAATTATTTCTTAACTACAGAAATGTATACGAGGTATTAGGAAAGTAGGAGAGCGAGTAGGTATTTGTTTAATCTATCAGAAGCTAATTCCGAAGACCTCTTCGGAATTTCTACACTCCTGGTCCTAAATAAAATTATTTCTTAACTACAGAAATGTATACGAGGTATTAGGAAAGTAGGAGAGCGAGTAGGTATTTGTTTGATCTATCAGAAGCTAATTCCGAAGATCTCTTCGGAATTTCTACACTCCTGGTCCTACATAAAATTATTTCTTAACTACAGAAATGTATACGAGGTATTAGGAAAGTAGGAGAGCGAGTAGGTATTTGTTTAATCTATCAGAAGCTAATTCCGAAGATCTCTTCGGAATTTCTACACTCCTGGTCCTAAATAAAATTATTTCTTAACTACAGAAATGTATACGAGGTATTAGGAAAGTAGGAGAGCGAGTAGGTATTTGTTTAATCTATCAGAAGCTAATTCCGAAGATCTCTTCGGAATTTCTACACTCCTGGTCCTACATAAAATTATTTCTTAACTACAGAAATGTATACGAGGTATTAGGAAAGTAGGAGAGCGAGTAGGTATTTGTTTAATCTATCAGAAGCTAATTCCGAAGACCTCTTCGGAATTTCTACACTCCTGGTCCTAAATAAAATTATTTCTTAACTACAGAAATGTATACGAGGTATTAGGAAAGTAGGAGAGCGAGTAGGTATTTGTTTGATCTATCAGAAGCTAATTCCGAAGATCTCTTCGGAATTTCTACACTCCTGGTCCTAAATAAAATTATTTCTTAACTACAGAAATGTATACGAGGTATTAGGAAAGTAGGAGAGCGAGTAGGTATTTGTTTAATCTATCAGAAGCTAATTCCGAAGATCTCTTCGGAATTTCTACACTCCTGGTCCTACATAAAATTATTTCTTAACTACAGAAATGTATACGAGGTATTAGGAAAGTAGGAGAGCGAGTAGGTATTTGTTTAATCTATCAGAAGCTAATTCCGAAGATCTCTTCGGAATTTCTACACTCCTGGTCCTAAATAAAATTATTTCTTAACTACAGAAATGTATACGAGGTATTAGGAAAGTAGGAGAGCGAGTAGGTATTTGTTTGATCTATCAGAAGCTAATTCCGAAGATCTCTTCGGAATTTCTACACTCCTGGTCCTAAATAAAATTATTTCTTAACTACAGAAATGTATACGAGGTATTAGGAAAGTAGGAGAGCGAGTAGGTATTTGTTTAATCTATCAGAAGCTAATTCCGAAGATCTCTTCGGAATTTCTACACTCCTGGTCCTAAATAAAATTATTTCTTAACTACAGAAATGTATACGAGGTATTAGGAAATTAGGAGAGCGAGTAGGTATTTGTTTAATCTATCAGAAGCTAATTCCGAAGATCTCTTCGGAATTTCTACACTCCTGGTCCTAAATAAAATTATTTCTTAACTACAGAAATGTATACGAGGTATTAGGAAAGTAGGAGAGCGAGTAGGTATTTGTTTAATCTATCAGAAGCTAATTCCGAAGATCTCTTCGGAATTTCTACACTCCTGGTCCTAAATAAAATTATTTCTTAACTACAGAAATGTATACGAGGTATTAGGAAAGTAGGAGAGCGAGTAGGTATTTGTTTGATCTATCAGAAGCTAATTCCGAAGATCTCTTCGGAATTTCTACACTCCTGGTCCTACATAAAATTATTTCTTAACTACAGAAATGTATACGAGGTATTAGGAAAGTAGGAGAGCGAGTAGGTATTTGTTTAATCTATCAGAAGCTAATTCCGAAGATCTCTTCGGAATTTCTACACTCCTGGTCCTAAATAAAATTATTTCTTAACTACAGAAATGTATACGAGGTATTAGGAAAGTAGGAGAGCGAGTAGGTATTTGTTTAATCTATCAGAAGCTAATTCCGAAGATCTCTTCGGAATTTCTACACTCCTGGTCCTACATAAAATTATTTCTTAACTACAGAAATGTATACGAGGTATTAGGAAAGTAGGAGAGCGAGTAGGTATTTGTTTAATCTATCAGAAGCTAATTCCGAAGACCTCTTCGGAATTTCTACACTCCTGGTCCTAAATAAAATTATTTCTTAACTACAGAAATGTATACGAGGTATTAGGAAAGTAGGAGAGCGAGTAGGTATTTGTTTGATCTATCAGAAGCTAATTCCGAAGATCTCTTCGGAATTTCTACACTCCTGGTCCTAAATAAAATTATTTCTTAACTACAGAAATGTATACGAGGTATTAGGAAAGTAGGAGAGCGAGTAGGTATTTGTTTAATCTATCAGAAGCTAATTCCGAAGATCTCTTCGGAATTTCTACACTCCTGGTCCTAAATAAAATTATTTCTTAACTACAGAAATGTATACGAGGTATTAGGAAATTAGGAGAGCGAGTAGGTATTTGTTTAATCTATCAGAAGCTAATTCCGAAGATCTCTTCGGAATTTCTACACTCCTGGTCCTAAATAAAATTATTTCTTAACTACAGAAATGTATACGAGGTATTAGGAAAGTAGGAGAGCGAGTAGGTATTTGTTTAATCTATCAGAAGCTAATTCCGAAGATCTCTTAAGAATTTCTATACTCCTGGTCCTAAATAAAATTATTTCTTAACTACAGAAATTTATACGAGGTATTAGGAAAGTAGAAGAGCGAGTAGGTATTTGTCTAAACTATCAGAAGTTAATTCCGAAGGCCTCTTCGTATTTCTGTACTCCTGGTACTAAATAAAATTATTTCCTTAACTACAGAAATGTATACGAGGTATTAGGAAAGTAGGAGAGCGAGTAGGTATTTGTTTAATCTATCAGAAGCTAATTGCGAAGATCTCTTCGGAATTTCTACACTCCTGGTCCTAAATAAAATTATTTCTGAACTACAGAAATGTATACGAGGTATTAGGAAAGTAGGAGAGCGAGTAGGTATTTGTTTAATCTATCAGAAGCTAATTGCGAAGATCTCTTCGGAATTTCTACACTCCTGGTCCTAAATAAAATTATTTCTTAACTACAGAAATGTATACGAGGTATTAGGAAATTAGGAGAGCGAGTAGGTATTTGTTTAATCTATCAGAAGCTAATTCCGAAGATCTCTTCAGAATTTCTATACTCCTGGTCCTAAATAAAATTATTTCTTAACTACAGAAATTTATACGAGGTATTAGGAAAGTAGAAGAGCGAGTAGGTATTTGTCTAAACTATCAGAAGTTAATTCCGAAGGCATCTTCGTATTTCTGCACTCCTGGTACTAAGTAAAATTATTTCTTAACTACAGAAATGTATACGAGGTATTAGGAAATTAGGAGAGCGAGTAGGTATTTGTTTAATCTATCAGAAGCTAATTCCGAAGATCTCTTCGGAATTTCTACACTCCTGGTCCTAAATAAAATTATTTCTTAACTACAGAAATGTATACGAGGTATTAGGAAAGTAGGAGAACGAGTAGGTATTTGTTTAATCTATCAGAAGCTAATTGCGAAGATCTCTTCGGAATTTCTACACTCCTGGTCCTAAATAAAATTATTTCTTAACTACAGAAATGTATACGAGGTATTAGGAAATTAGGAGAGCGAGTAGGTATTTGTTTAATCTATCAGAAGCTAATTCCGAAGATCTCTTCGGAATTTCTACACTCCTGGTCCTAAATAAAATTATTTCTTAACTACAGAAATGTATACGAGGTATTAGGAAAGTAGGAGAGCGAGTAGGTATTTGTTTAATCTATCAGAAGCTAATTGCGAAGATCTCTTCAGAATTTCTACACTCCTGGTCCTAAATAAAATTATTTCTTAACTACAGAAATTTATACGAGGTATTAGGAAAGTAGAAGAGCGAGTAGGTATTTGTCTAAACTATCAGAAGTTAATTCCGAAGGCCTCTTCGTATTTCTGCACTCCTGGTACTAAGTAAAATTATTTCCTTAACTACAGAAATGTATACGAGGTATTAGGAAATTAGGAGAGCGAGTAGGTATTTGTTTAATCTATCAGAAGCTAATTCCGAAGATCTCTTCGGAATTTCTACACTCCTGGTCCTAAATAAAATTATTTCTTAACTACAGAAATTTATACGAGGTATTAGGAAATTAGGAGAGCGAGTAGGTATTTGTTTAATCTATCAGAAGCTAATTCCGAAGATCTCTTCGGAATTTCTACACTCCTGGTACTAAATAAAATTATTTCTTAACTACAGAAATTTATACGAGGTATTAGGAAAGTAGAAGAGCGAGTAGGTATTTGTCTAAACTATCAGAAGTTAATTCCAAAGGCCTCTTCGTATTTCTGTACTCCTGGTACTAAATAAAATTATTTCCTTAACTACAGAAATGTATACGAGGTATTAGGAAAGTAGGAGAGCGAATAGGTATTTGTTTAATCTATCAGAAGCTATTTGCGAAGATCTCTTCGGAATTTCTACACTCCTGGTCCTAAATAAAATTATTTCTTAACTACAGAAATGTATACGAGGTATTAGGAAAGTAGGAGAGCGAGTAGGTATTTGTTTAATCTATCAGAAGCTAATTGCGAAGATCTCTTCGGAATTTCTACACTCCTGGTCCTAAATAAAATTATTTCTTAACTACAGAAATGTATACGAGGTATTAGGAAAGTAGGAGAGCGAGTAGGTATTTGTTTAAACTATCAGAAGCTAATTCCGAAGATCTTTTCGGTATTTCTGCTCTCCTGGTACTAAATAAAATTATTTCTTAACTACAGAAATGTATACGAGGTATTAGGAAAGTAGGAGAGCGAATAAGTATTTGTTTAATCTATCAGAAGCTAATTGCGAAGATCTCTTCGGAATTTCTACACTCCTGGTCCTAAATAAAATTATTTCTTAACTACAGAAATTTATACGAGGTATTAGGAAAGTAGTAGAGCGAGTAGATATTTGTCTAAACTATCAGAAGTTAATTCCGAAGGCCTCGTCGTATTTCTGTACTCCTGGTACTAAATAAAATTATTTCCTTAATTACAGAAATGTATACGAGGTATTAGGAAAGTAGGAGAGCGAATAGGTATTTGTTTAATCTATCAGAAGCTAATTGCGAAGATCTCTTCGGAATTTCTACACTCCTGGTCCTAAATAAAATTATTTCTTAACTACAGAAATGTATACGAGGTATTAGGAAAGTAGGAGAGCGAGTAGGTATTTGTTTAAACTATCAGAAGCTAATTCCGAAGATCTTTTCGGCATTTCTGCTCTCCTGGTACTAAATAAAATTATTTCTTAACTACAGAAATGTATACGAGGTATTAGGAAAGTAGGAGAGCGAATAGGTATTTGTTTAATCTATCAGAAGCTAATTGCGAAGATCTCTTCGGAATTTCTACACTCCTGGTCCTAAATAAAATTATTTCTTAACTACAGAAATGTATACGAGGTATTAGGAAAATAGGAGAGCGAGGAGGTATTTTATTATATTATCAGAAGCGTGCAGCGAAAACGCCTTTACCATTTCCGCATTTCTAATACTAAATAAAATTATTTTTAATTTAGGAAAGTGTATACGGGGTATTAGGAAGACAGGAGTGCAAAAAGGTAATTTATTAAATTATCACAAGCGCATAGCGGAAACGCCTTTGGAATTTCCACACTTCTAACACTAAATAAAATTATTTTTAACTGCGGAAAATATATACCTACAGAAATTTATACGGTGTACTAGGAAAGTAGCAGAGCAAGTAGGTATTTTTTTACACTATCAGGAGCCAATTCCAACGACCTCTTCGGTGTATCTGCACTCCTGGTACTAAATAAAATTATTTCTTAACAACAGAAATTTTTACGAAGTATTAGGAAAATAGGAGAGCGAGTAGATATTTGTTTCAACTATCAGAAGTTAATTCCGACGACCTCTTCTATATTTCTGCACTCCTGGTACTAAATAAAAGTATTTCTCAGCTACAGAAATTTATACGAGGTGTTAGGAAAGTAGGAGAGCGAGTAGGTATTTGTTTAAACTATTAGAAGTTAATTCCGAAGATCCCATCGGTATTTCTGCTCTCCTGGTACTAAATAAAATTATTTCTTAACTACATAAATTTATACAAGGTATTAGGAAAGTAGGAGAGCGAGTAGGTATTTGTTTAAGCTATCAGAAGCTAATTCCGAAGATCTTTTCGGCATTCCTGCTCTCCTGGTACTAAATAAAATTATTTCTTAACTACATAAATTTATACAAGGTATTAGGAAAGTAGGAGAGCGAGTAGGTATTTGTTTATACTATCAGAAGCTAATTCCGAAGACCTTTTCGGTATTTCTGCTCTCCTGGTACAAAATGAAATTATTTATTAACAACAGAAATTTATACGGGGTATTAGGAAAATAGGAGAGCGAGTAGGTATTTGTTTAATCTATCAGAGGCTAATTCCGAAGACCTTTTCGGTATTTCCGCTCTCTTGGTACTAAATAAAATTATTTCTTAACTACAGAAATTTATACGAGGCATTAAGAAAGTAGAAGAGCGAGTAGGTACTTGTTTAAACTATCAGAAGCTAATTCCGAATATCTCTTCGGTATTTCTGTTCTCCTGGTACTAAATAAAAGTATTTCTTAACTACAGAAATTTATACGAGGTATTAGGAAAGTAGGAGAGCGAGTAGGTATTTGTTTAAACTATCAGAAGTTAATTCCGAAGATATCTTCGGTATTTCTGCTCTCCTCGTACTAAATAAAATTATTTATTAACAACAGAAAATTAGAATTAGGAGTGCGGAAATTCTGAAGACTATTTTGCCGCATGCTCCTAATAACTTGACAAATACCTCCTCGCTCTTCTGCTTTCCTAATACCCCGTATATATTTTCCTAAGTTAAAATAATTTTATTTAGAATTAGGAGTGCGGAAGTTCTGAAGACTATTTTGCGGCGTGCTTCTAATAACTTGAAAATACCTCCTCGCTCTTATGCTTTCCTAATACCCCATATATATTTTCCTAACTTAAAATAATTTTATTTAGAATTAGGAGTGCGGAAGTTCTGAAGACTATTTTGCTGCGTGCTCCTAATAACTTGAAAATACCTCCTCGCTCTTCTGCTTTCCTAATACCCCGTATATATTTTCCTAAGTTAAAATGATTTTATTTCGAATTAGGAGTGAGGAAGTTCTGAAGACTATTTTGCCGCGTACTCCTAATAACTTGAAAAATACTTCCATGCTCTTCTGCTTTCCTAATACCCCGTATATATTTTCCGAAGTTAAAATAATTTTATTTAAAATTAGGTGTGCGGAAATTCTGAAGGCTAGTTTGCCGCGTGCTCCTAATAATTTGAAAAATACCTGCTCGCTCATCTACTTTCCTAATACCCCGTACATATCTTCCCAAGTTAAAAATAAATTGATTTAGTTTTAGGAGTGCGTAAATTCCGAAGACGTTTTCGTCGTGTGGTCGTAATAATTTAAAAATATACCTCCTCGCTGTTCTGCTTTCCTGATACCCCGTATATATTTTCCTATGTTAAAAATATTTTTATTTAGTATGAGGAGTGCGTAAATTCCCAAGACGTTCTCGTCTTGTGCTCCCAATAATTTAACAATTTACCTCCTCGCTCTTCTGCTTTCCTAATACCCCGTATATATATTTTCCAAAGTTAAAAATAATTAATACTTGGTATTATGAGCGCGTAAATTCCGAGGACGTTTTCGAGGTGTGCTCCTATTAAAAAATATATTGCAAATTATATCTAAAGTATTGATGAAACACTAAATAGATAATGTTCACATCATAATAACGCGTTTCATTTCCCCATTTTTCTTATTTCGTGCTAGAACTTCCATCACACGCGCCATCTGTTGGTAAGTAGCCCAAAAATAATTAAATCTGTCGTTAGCGTCATCTATCGGTGCTATTGACAACTATAAAACTACTATTACTGTTTTTCACTTGAAATTTAATACGCTCAGTTTAGCTTCTCTTCAATAGATGGCGCGATCATGGATAGAAATACATATTCTTAAGACAGGTGATCTGTCACATGTACAAAAATACTTTCAATTTCTGTGCTGATATTTTCTAAAAATACTTCCCCGCTCTTCTGCTTTCCTAATGCACCGTATATATTTTCCCAAATTCAAATACTTTTCCCTAGTATTGGGAATGTGCTAATTCTGAAAACGTTTTCGTCGTGTGCTTTTAATAATTTAAACAAATACCTCCTCACTCCTCTGCTTTCCTAATACCCCGGTATTTCTGCTCTCCTGGTACTAAATAAATTTATTTCTTAACTACAGAAATTTATACGGGGTATTAGGAAAGTAGGAGAGCGAGTAGGTATTTGTTTAATCTATCAGAAGCTAATTCCGAAGACCTTTTCGGTATTTCTGCTCTCCTGGTACTAAATAAAATTATTTCTTAACTACAGAAATTTATACGGGGTATTAGGAAAATAGGAGAGCGAGTAGGTATTTGTTTAATATATCAGAAGCTAATTTCGAAGACATTTTCTGTATTTCTGCTCTCCTGGTACTAAAATAAAATTATTTCTTAACTGCAGAAATTTATACGGGGTATTAGGAAAGTAGGAGAGCGAGTAGGTGTTTGTTTAATCTATCAGAAGCTAATTCCGAAAACCTTTTCGGTAGTTCTGCTCTCCTGGCACTAAATAAAATAATTTCTTAACTACAGAAATTTATACGGGGTATTAGGAAAGTAGGAGAGCGAGTAAGTATTTGTTTAATATATCAGAAGCTAGTTTCGAAGACCTTTTCTGTATTTCTGCTCTCCTGGTACTAAATAAAATTATTTATTAACTACAGAAATTTATACGGGGTATTAGGAAAATAGGAGAGCGAGTAGGTGTTTGTTTAATCTATCAGAAGTTAATTCCGAAGACCTTTTCGGTAGTTCTGCTCTCCTGGTACTAAATAAAATTATTTCTTAACTACAGAAATTTATACGGTGTATTATGAAAATAGGAGAGCGAGTAGGTATTTGTTTAAACTATTAGAAGTTAATTCCGAAGATCTCTTCTGTATATCTGCTCTCCTGGTACTAAATAAAATATTTATTATCAACAGAAATTTATACGGGGTATTAGGAAAGTAGGAGAGCGCGTAGGTATTTGTTTATACTATCAGAAGCTAATTCCGAAGACCTTTTCGGTATTTCTACACTCCTGGTTCTAAATAAAATTATTTCTTAACTACAGAAATTTATACGGTGTACTAGGAAAGTAGCAGAGCAAGTAGGTATTTTTTTACACTATCAGGAGCCAATTCCAACGACCTCTTCGGTGTATCTGCACTCCTGGTACTAAATAAAATTATTTCTTAACAACAGAAATTTTTACGAAGTATTAGGAAAATAGGAGAGCGAGTAGATATTTGTTTCAACTATCAGAAGTTAATTCCGACGACCTCTTCTATATTTCTGCACTCCTGGTACTAAATAAAAGTATTTCTCAGCTACAGAAATTTATACGAGGTGTTAGGAAAGTAGGAGAGCGAGTAGGTATTTGTTTAAACTATTAGAAGTTAATTCCGAAGATCCCATCGGTATTTCTGCTCTCCTGGTACTAAATAAAATTATTTCTTAACTACATAAATTTATACAAGGTATTAGGAAAGTAGGAGAGCGAGTAGGTATTTGTTTAAGCTATCAGAAGCTAATTCCGAAGATCTTTTCGGCATTCCTGCTCTCCTGGTACTAAATAAAATTATTTCTTAACTACATAAATTTATACAAGGTATTAGGAAAGTAGGAGAGCGAGTAGGTATTTGTTTATACTATCAGAAGCTAATTCCGAAGACCTTTTCGGTATTTCTGCTCTCCTGGTACAAAATGAAATTATTTATTAACAACAGAAATTTATACGGGGTATTAGGAAAATAGGAGAGCGAGTAGGTATTTGTTTAATCTATCAGAGGCTAATTCCGAAGACCTTTTCGGTATTTCCGCTCTCTTGGTACTAAATAAAATTATTTCTTAACTACAGAAATTTATACGAGGCATTAAGAAAGTAGAAGAGCGAGTAGGTACTTGTTTAAACTATCAGAAGCTAATTCCGAATATCTCTTCGGTATTTCTGTTCTCCTGGTACTAAATAAAAGTATTTCTTAACTACAGAAATTTATACGAGGTATTAGGAAAGTAGGAGAGCGAGTAGGTATTTGTTTAAACTATCAGAAGTTAATTCCGAAGATATCTTCGGTATTTCTGCTCTCCTCGTACTAAATAAAATTATTTATTAACAACAGAAAATTAGAATTAGGAGTGCGGAAATTCTGAAGACTATTTTGCCGCATGCTCCTAATAACTTGACAAATACCTCCTCGCTCTTCTGCTTTCCTAATACCCCGTATATATTTTCCTAAGTTAAAATAATTTTATTTAGAATTAGGAGTGCGGAAGTTCTGAAGACTATTTTGCGGCGTGCTCCTAATAACTTGAAAATACCTCCTCGCTCTTATGCTTTCCTAATACCCCATATATATTTTCCTAACTTAAAATAATTTTATTTAGAATTAGGAGTGCGGAAGTTCTGAAGACTATTTTGCTGCGTGCTCCTAATAACTTGAAAATACCTCCTCGCTCTTCTGCTTTCCTAATACCCCGTATATATTTTCCTAAGTTAAAATGATTTTATTTCGAATTAGGAGTGAGGAAGTTCTGAAGACTATTTTGCCGCGTACTCCTAATAACTTGAAAAATACTTCCATGCTCTTCTGCTTTCCTAATACCCCGTATATATTTTCCGAAGTTAAAATAATTTTATTTAAAATTAGGTGTGCGGAAATTCTGAAGGCTAGTTTGCCGCGTGCTCCTAATAATTTGAAAAATACCTGCTCGCTCATCTACTTTCCTAATACCCCGTACATATCTTCCCAAGTTAAAAATAAATTGATTTAGTTTTAGGAGTGCGTAAATTCCGAAGACGTTTTCGTCGTGTGGTCGTAATAATTTAAAAATATACCTCCTCGCTGTTCTGCTTTCCTGATACCCCGTATATATTTTCCTATGTTAAAAATATTTTTATTTAGTATGAGGAGTGCGTAAATTCCCAAGACGTTCTCGTCTTGTGCTCCCAATAATTTAACAATTTACCTCCTCGCTCTTCTGCTTTCCTAATACCCCGTATATATATTTTCCAAAGTTAAAAATAATTAATACTTGGTATTATGAGCGCGTAAATTCCGAGGACGTTTTCGAGGTGTGCTCCTATTAAAAAATATATTGCAAATTATATCTAAAGTATTGATGAAACACTAAATAGATAATGTTCACATCATAATAACGCGTTTCATTTCCCCATTTTTCTTATTTCGTGCTAGAACTTCCATCACACGCGCCATCTGTTGGTAAGTAGCCCAAAAATAATTAAATCTGTCGTTAGCGTCATCTATCGGTGCTATTGACAACTATAAAACTACTATTACTGTTTTTCACTTGAAATTTAATACGCTCAGTTTAGCTTCTCTTCAATAGATGGCGCGATCATGGATAGAAATACATATTCTTAAGACAGGTGATCTGTCACATGTACAAAAATACTTTCAATTTCTGTGCTGATATTTTCTAAAAATACTTCCCCGCTCTTCTGCTTTCCTAATGCACCGTATATATTTTCCCAAATTCAAATACTTTTCCCTAGTATTGGGAATGTGCTAATTCTGAAAACGTTTTCGTCGTGTGCGTTTAATAATTTAAACAAATACCTCCTCACTCCTCTGCTTTCCTAATACCCCGGTATTTCTGCTCTCCTGGTACTAAATAAATTTATTTCTTAACTACAGAAATTTATACGGGGTATTAGGAAAGTAGGAGAGCGAGTAGGTATTTGTTTAATCTATCAGAAGCTAATTCCGAAGACCTTTTCGGTATTTCTGCTCTCCTGGTACTAAATAAAATTATTTCTTAACTACAGAAATTTATACGGGGTATTAGGAAAATAGGAGAGCGAGTAGGTATTTGTTTAATATATCAGAAGCTAATTTCGAAGACATTTTCTGTATTTCTGCTCTCCTGGTACTAAAATAAAATTATTTCTTAACTGCAGAAATTTATACGGGGTATTAGGAAAGTAGGAGAGCGAGTAGGTGTTTGTTTAATCTATCAGAAGCTAATTCCGAAAACCTTTTCGGTAGTTCTGCTCTCCTGGCACTAAATAAAATAATTTCTTAATTACAGAAATTTATACGGGGTATTAGGAAAGTAGGAGAGCGAGTAAGTATTTGTTTAATATATCAGAAGCTAGTTTCGAAGACCTTCTCTGTATTTCTGCTCTCCTGGTACTAAATAAAATTATTTATTAACTACAGAAATTTATACGGGGTATTAGGAAAATAGGAGAGCGAGTAGGTGTTTGTTTAATCTATCAGAAGTTAATTCCGAAGACCTTTTCGGTAGTTCTGCTCTCCTGGTACTAAATAAAATTATTTCTTAACTACAGAAATTTATACGGTGTATTATGAAAATAGGAGAGCGAGTAGGTATTTGTTTAAACTATTAGAAGTTAATTCCGAAGATCTCTTCTGTATATCTGCTCTCCTGGTACTAAATAAAATATTTATTATCAACAGAAATTTATTCGGGGTATTAGGAAAGTAGGAGAGCGCGTAGGTATTTGTTTATACTATCAGAAGCTAATTCCGAAGACCTTTTCGGTATTTCTACACTCCTGGTTCTAAATAAAATTATTTCTTAACTACAGAAATTTATACGGGGTATTAGGAAAATAGGAGAGCGAGTAGGTATTTGTTTAATATATCAGAAGCTAATTCCGAAGAACTTTTCTGTATTTCTGCTCTCCTGGTACTAAATAAAATTATTTCTTAACTACAGAAATTTATACGAGGTATTAGGAAAGTAGGAGAGCGAGTAGGTATTTGTTTAAACTATTAGAAGTTAATTCCGAAGATCTCTTCGGAATTTCTGCTCTCCTGGTACTAAATAAAACTATTTATTAACAACAGAAATTTATACGGGGTATTAGGAAAGTAGGAAAGCGAGTAGGTATTTGTTTAAGCTATCAGAAGCTAATTCCGGAGATCTTTTCGGCATTTCTGCTCTCCTGGTACTAAATAAAATTATTTCTCAACTACAGAAATTTATACGAGGTATTAGGAAAGTAGGAGAGCGAGTAGGTATTTGTTTAAACTATTAGAAGTTAATTCCGAAGATCTCTTCGGTATTTCTGCTCTCCTGGTACTAAATAAAACTGTTTATTAACAACAGAAATTTATACGGGGTATTAGGAAAGTAGGAGAGCGAGTAGGTATTTGTTTAAACTATCAGAAGCTAATTCCGAATATCTCTTCGGTATTTCTGTTCTCCTGGTACTAAATAAAATTATTTCTTAACTACAGAAATTTAAATGAGGTATTAGGAAAGTAGGAGAGCGAGTAGGTATTTGTTTAAACTATCGGAAGTTAATTTCGAAGATCTCTTCGGTATTTCTGCTCTCCTGGTACTAAATAAAATTATTTATTAACAACAGAAAATTAGAATTAGGAGTGCGGAAATTCTGAAGACTATTTTGCCGCGTGCTCCTAATAACTTGACAAATACCTCCTCGCTCTTCTGCTTTCCTAATACCCCGTATATATTTTCCTAAGTTAAAATGATATTATTTCGAATTAGGAGTGAGGAAGTTCTGAAGACTATTTTGCCGCGTACTCCTAATAACTTGAAAAATACTTCCATGCTCTTCTGCTTTCCTAATACCCCGTATATATTTTCCTAAGTTAAAATAATTTTATTTAGAATTAGGAGTGCGGAAGTTCTGAAGACTATTTTGCTGCGTGCTCCTAATAACTTGAAAATACCTCCTCGCTCATCTGCTTTCCTAATACCCCGTATATATTTTTCTAAGTTAAAATCATTTTGTTTAGAATTAGAAGTGCGGAAATTCTTAAGACTATTTTGCCGCGTGTTCCTAATAACTTAAAAATACCTCCTCGCTCTTCTGCTTTCCTAATACCCCGTATATATTTTCCTAAGTTAAAATGATTTTATTTCGAATTAGGAGTGAGGAAGTTCTGAAGACTATTTTGCCGCGTAGTCCTAATAACTTGAAAAATACTTCCATGCTCTTCTGCTTTCCTAATACCCCGTATATATTTTCCTAAGTTAAAATAATTTTATTTAGAATTAGGAGTGCGGAAGTTCTGAAGACTATTTTGCTGCGTGCTCCTAATAACTTGAAAATACCTCCTCGCTCATCTGCTTTCCTAATACCCCGTATATATTTTTCTAAGTTAAAATCATTTTGTTTAGAATTAGAAGTGCGGAAATTCTTAAGACTATTTTGCCGCGTGTTCCTAATAACTTAAAAAATACCTCCTCGCTCTTCTGCTTTCCTAATACCCCGTATATATTTTCCTAAGTTAAAATGATTTTATTTCGAATTAGGAGTGAGGAAGTTCTGAAGACTATTTTGCCGCGTAGTCCTAATAACTTGAAAAATACTTCCATGCTCTTCTGCTTTCCTAATACCCCGTATATATTTTCCTAAATAAAAATAATTTTATTTAGAATTAGGAGTACGGAAGTTCTGAAGACTATTTTGCCGCGTGCTCCTAATAATTTGAAAAATACCTCCTCGCCCTTCTGTTTTCCTAATACGTCCTGTATATTTTCCTAAGTTAAAATAATTTTATTTAGAATTAGGACAGCGGAAATTCTGACGAGTAGTTTGCCGCGTGCACCTAATAATTTGAAAAATACCTCCTCGCTCTTCTGCTTTCCTAATACCCTGTATATATTTTCCGAAGTTAAAATAATTTTATTTAAAATTAGGTGTGCGGAAATTCTGAAGGCTAGTTTGCCGCGTGCTCCTAATAATTTGAAAAATACCTGCTCGCTCATCTACTTTCCTAATACCCCGTACATATCTTCCCAAGTTAAAAATAAATTGATTTAGTTTTAGGAGTGCGTAAATTCCGAAGACGTTTTCGTCGTGTGATCCTAATAATTTAAAAATATACCTCCTCGCTGTTCTGCTTTCCTAATACCCCGTATATATTTTCCGAAGTTAAAAATAATTAATACTTAGTATTAGGAGCGCGTAAATTCCGAGGACGTTTTCGAGGTGTGCTCCTATTAAAAAATATATTGCAAATTATATCTAAAGTATTGATGAAACACTAAATAGATAATGTTCACATCATAATAACGCGTTTCATTTCCCCATTTTTTTATTTCGCGCTAGAACTTCCATCACACGCGCCATCTGTTGGTAAGTAGTCCAAAAATAATTAAATCTGTAGTTAGCGTCATCTATCGGTGCTATTGACAACTATAAAACTACTATTACTGTTTTCTACTTGATACTCTTTTGTTAAAAATTTAATACGCTCAGTTTAGCTTCTCTTCAATAGATGGCGCGATCATAAATAGAAATACATATTCTTAAGACAGGTGATCTGTCACATGTACAAAAATACTTTCAATTTGTGTGCTGATATTTTCTAAAAATACTTCCCCGCTCTTCTGCTTTCCTAATGCACCGTATATATTTTCCCAAATTCAAATACTTTTCCCTAGCATTGGAAATGTGCTAATTCCGAAAACGTTTTCGTCGTGTGCTTTTAATAATTTAAACAAATATCTCCTCGCTCTTCTGCTTTCCTAATACCCCGTATAAGTTTTCCTAAGCTAAAATACTTTTATTTAGTATTAGGAGTGCGTAAATTCCGAAGACGTTTTCGTCGTGTGCTCCTAATAATTTAATAATATACCTCCTCGGTGTTCTGCTTTCCTAATACCCCGGTATTTCTGCTCTCCTGGTACCAAATAAAATTATTTCTTAACTACAGAAATTTATACGGTGTATTATGAAAATAGGAGAGCGAGTAGGTGTTTGTTTAAACTATTAGAAGTTAATTCCGAAGATCTCTTCTGTATATCTGCTCTCCTGGTACTAAATAAAATATTTATTATCAACAGAAATTTATACGGGGTATTAGGAAAGTAGGAGAGCGAGTAGGTATTTGTTTATACTATCAGAAGCTAATTCCGAAGACCTTTTCGGTATTTCTACACTCCTGGCTCTAAATAAAATTATTTCTTAGCTACAGAGATTTATACGGGGTATTAGGAAAGTAGGAGAGCGAGTAGATAATTGTTTAATCTATCAGAAGCTAATTCCGATGACCTTTTCTGTATTTCTGCTCTCCTGGTAATAAATAAAATTATTTATTAAGTACAGAAATTTACACGGGGTATTAGGAAAGTAGGAGAGCGAGTAGGTATTTGTTTATACTATCAGAAGCTAATTCCGAAGACCTTTTCTGTATTTCTGCTCTCCTGGTACTAAATAAAGTTATTTATTATCAACAGAAATTTATACAGGGTATTAGGAAAGTAGGAGAGCGAGTAGGTATTTGTTTATACTATCAGAAGCTAATTCCGAAGACCTTTTCTGTATTTCTGCTCTCCTGGTACTAAATAAAATTATTTATTATCAACAGAAATTTATACGGGGTATTAGGAAAGTAGGAGAGCGAGTAGGTATTTGTTTATACTATCAGAAGCTAATTCCGAAGACCTTTTCGGTATTTCTACACTCCTGGTTCTAAATAAAATTATTTCTTCACTACAGAAATTTATACGAGGTATTAGGAAAATAGGAGAGCGAGTAGGTATTTGTTTAATATATCAGAAGCTAATTCCGAAGACCTTTTCTGTATTTCTGCTCTCCTGGTACTAAATAAAATTATTTCTTAACTACAGAAATTTATACGAGGTATTAGGAAAATAGGAGACCGAGTAGGTATTTGTTTAAGCTATCAGAAGCTAATTCCGGAGATTTTTTCGGCATTTCTGCTCTCCTGGTACTAAATAAAATTATTTCTTAACTACAGAAATTTATACGAGGTATTAGGAAAGTAGGAGAGCGAGTAGGTATTTGTTTAAACTATTAGAAGTTAATTCCGAAGATATCTTCGGCATTTCTGCTCTCCTGGTACTAAATAAAACTGTTTATTAACAACAGAAATTTATACGGGGTATTAGGAAAGTAGGAGAGCGAGTAGGTATTTGTTTAAACCATCAGAAGCTAATTCCGAAGATCTCTTCGATATCTCTACACTCCTGGTACTAAATAAAATTATTTCTTAACTACAGAAATTTATACGAGGTGTTAAGAAAGTAGGAGAGCGAGTAGGTATTTGTTTAAGCTATCAGAAGCTAATGTCGAAGACCTTTTCGGTATTTCTGCTCTCCTGGTACTAAATAAAATTATTTCTTAGCTACAGAAATTTATACGAGGTATTAGGAAAGTAGGAGAGCGGATAGGTATTTGTTTAAACTATCAGTAGCTAATTCCGAAAATCTCATCGGTATTTCTGCTCTCCTGGTACTAAATAAAATTATTTATTTACAACAGAAATGTATACGAGGCATTGGGAAAGTAGGAGAGCGAGTAGGTATTTGTTTAAACTATTAGAAGTTAATTCCGAAGATCTCATCGGTATTTCTGCTCTCCTGGTACTAAATAAAATTATTTCTTAACTACAGAAATTTATACGAGGTATTAGGAAACTAGGAGAGCGAGAAGGTATTTGTTTAAACTATCAGAAGCTAATTCCGAAGACCTTTTCGGTATTTCTGCTCTCCTGGTACTAAATGAAATTATTTATTAACAACAGAAATTTATACGGGGTATTGGGAAAGTAGGAGAGCGAGTAGGTATTTGTTTATACTATCAGAAGCTAATTCCGAAGAACTTTTAGGTATTTCTGCACTCCTGGTTTTAAATAAAATTATTTGTTTACAACAGAAATGTATACGAGGTATTGGGAAAGTAGGAGAGCGAGTAGGTATTTGTTTAAACTATCAGAAGTTAATTCCGAAGATCTCTTCGGTATTTTTGCTCTCCTGGTACTAAATAAAATTATTTCTTAACTACAGAAATTTATACGAGGTATTAGGAAAGTAGGAGAGCGAGTAGGTATTTGTTTAAACTATCAAAAGCTAATTCCGAAGACCTTTTCGGTATTTCTGCTCTCCTGGTACTAAATGAAATTATTTATTAACAACAGAAATTTATACGGTGTATTAGGAAAGTAGGAGAGCGAGTAGGTATTTGTTGATACTATCAGAAGCTAATTCCGAAGAACTTTTAGGTATTTCTGCACTCCTGGTTTTAAATAAAATTATTTCTTAACTACAGAAATTTATACGGGGTATTAAGAAAATAGGAGAGCGAGTAGGTATTTATTTAAGCTATCAGAAGCTAATGTCGAAGACCTTTTCGGTATTTCTGCTCTCCTGGTACTAAATAAAATTATTTCTTAACTACAGAAATTTATACGGGGTATAGGAAAATAGGAGAGCGAGTAGGTATTTGTTTAAACTATTAGAAGTTAATTCCGAAGATCTCTTCTGTATTTCTGCTCTCCTGGTACTAAATAAAATTATTTATTATCAACAGAAATTTATACGAGGTATTAGGAAAGTAGGAGAGCGGGTAGGTATTTGTTTAAACTATCAGAAGCTAATTCCGAAAATCTCATCGGTATTTCTGTTCTCCTAGTACTAAATAAAATTATTTATTTACAACAGAAATGTATACGAGGTATTGGGAAAGTAGGAGAGCGAGTAGGTATTTGTTTAAACTATCGGAAGTTAATTCCGAAGATCTCTTCGGTATTTTTGCTCTCCTGGTACTAAATAAAATTATTTCTTAACTACAGAAATTTATCTGAGGTATTACGAAAGTAGGAAAGCGAGTAGGTGCTTGTTTAAACTATCAATAGTTAATTCCCAAGACCTCTTCGGTATTTCTGCTCTCCTAGTACTAACTAGAATTATTAATTAACTACAGAAATTTATACGGGGTATTAGAAAAGTAGGAAATAGAGTAGGTATTGTTTTAAACTAGCAGGAGCTAATTCCGTAAGCCTTCTCGGTATTTCTGCTCTCGTGATACTGAATAAAATTATTTCTTAACTACAGAAATTTATACGGGGTGTTAGGAGAGTAGAAGAGTGAGTAGTTATTTTTTAAACTATCAGGAGCTAGTACCGAAGACCTCTTCGGTATTTCTGCTCTCCTGGTACTAAATAAAATAATTTCTTTACAGAAATTTATACGGGGTATTAGGAAAGTAGGAGAGCGTGTAGGTACTTTCTTAAACTAACAGGAGCTGATCCGAAGACCTCTTCGGGATTTCTGCACTCCTGGTACAAAATAAAATTATTTCTTGATTTCGGCAATTTATACGGAGTATGAAGAAAGTAGGAGAGCGAGAAGGTATTTTTTTTTCTATCCCATATAACTTTCCCGACTGAGAAATTATTGTATTTCGTACTAGGAGTGCAGAAAGACCGAAGAGATTTTCGGTGCGTGCTCCCGATATTTTCTAAAAATACTTCCTCGCTCTTCTGTTTTCCTAATACTCGTATAAGTGTATCCGACTCAATTAATTTTATTTTGTACCAGGAGACAAAGATATCGAAGAACGCATGCTCCTGATGTTTTATAAAAATATCTCATCGCTCTTCTATTTTCCTAATACCTCGTATAATTTTTCCCGACTAAGAAATAATTTTATTTCGTACCAGGAGAGTACGAAAGTTCTCCTCCCTCTCATGTTTTCCTAATGCCCCGTATAATTTTTCCGATCGAGAAATAATTGTATTTCGGACCAGAAGGGCAGAAGTAGCGAAGAAGTATTCAGCGTGTGCTGCTGATATTTTCCAAAAATACCTCCTCGTTCTTCTGCTTTCCTAATACCTTGTATAATTTTTCCCGTCTTGGAAATAATTTTATTTCGTACCAGGATAGCAGAAATGCCCAAGAGGTCTTCGGCGCGTGCTCCCCATATTTTATAAAAATACCTCCTCGTTCTTCTGCTTTCCTGATACCCCGTATAATTTTTCTCGAAATGGAAATAATTTTATTTCGTACCAGGAGAGCAGAAATACCGAAGAGGTCTTCGACGTGTGCTCCTGATATTTTCTAAAAATACTTGCTCGCCCTTCTGCTTTCCTAATACCCCGCATATTTTTTCTCGAATTGTATATAATTTCACTTCGCACCAGGAGAGCAGGAATGCCCAAGAGGTATTTGGAATGTGCTCCTGATTTGTTCTAAAAATACTTCCTCGCTCTTCCACCTTCTTAATACCCCGTATAATTTTTCCCCGCTTGGAAATAATTTTATTTCGTACCAGGAGAACAGAAATCCCGAAGAGGTCTACAGCGTGTTAATACCTCCTCGCTCTCCTGTTATCCTAATAATATAAAGCACTGAGTATTTGTTATATTGGATAGATTAATAGAAGCCGTTGTGGGTCGTGTTAAAGTTCAAAGAAAATAAAAGGATATTTTACACCAGTACTTACCCTTTTTAAGTACTACCCTTGCAAGATCTTAAAAAGTCCGAGGAACGCCAACGATGTATGTTACTTACCTGTTAATTTCGCTTCTTTAAATACGACTGCTGTTCTTTGTAGTAAATAATAAAGTTTATATAATATATAAACTTTATTATTTACTTTAAAACAATATTCAACACTGTATATTAATTATACAGTGTTGAAAATTGTTTTAAAGAGTTCCACACATTAAAAACAATTTTAAATTATAGGCACCCTTTTTTAATATATATTTTTTTCTGGACTGTAAATACTTTAGCTTATCTTCAATGAAAGTAAAACAGGAAAACTCAATCACAACAACCGGTCAATTTCATCTTTATTAAACCCCAAAATCAAATCGCGGTTGCCTAAACGCAGCCTTTTCGAGCCCCCACAAAATCACCTACTGAAATTTACGCGGACGCCTCGAGTACGGAACAAAAAATTTAACACCGCCCCAATTCTTCAACAAATCTTCTGCTTCTTGTTAAAATACCAAAAACTGTTCGGCTCCACGACGACGTACTTCCTCACCCCCTCTTTCCCCTTCGCGTTCTTTTTGTAGTGCGCCATTTTGGCACCCGCTCTACCGACGATCGGCGGCGGCACTTCCTTGAGCTTCCTCTTCCTGCCTACCCCCGGCACGGCTCCATTGCCGATGTTCGTGCATAGGTTTTCCCGCGACTGCCTCATGACGCCGCAGCAGCTCTTGGGATACACCATCATCAAGGCCGTCCTGTTGAATTTCACCTGCTTCAGGGCGTTCAGGGACTTGGCCTCGGATTTCCTCAGGATGGATCTCCTGATCTTCAGCATTTCCTTCGTCAGATTCTCCACGTCCCTGACCTTCTCG
This sequence comes from Rosalia funebris, assembly GCA_037954035.1. NCBI lineage: Eukaryota > Metazoa > Arthropoda > Insecta > Coleoptera > Cerambycidae > Rosalia > Rosalia funebris. The sequence continues at coordinate 27,417,150 of JAZFAV010000003.1, read as the reverse complement.
TACTTAGGCTTCGCGTCCTCCCCAATGTTGAAGTTTTGCCAAGGGCACGCTCTCTTAAGCGGCATGTTCGAGCCGCGACAGTCTTCTAACGGTTCCATGTTGTGTATCGGCATTCCGTTCAATTTTCCTTGGACATTCAAATCGACGTGGTTCCTCGATAGATCAGCGCTACTGTCACTCCTGTGGAACCCAGAGTTAGACCACGTTAACGTTAGACTCTCCTGCGACGATGCATCGTCGAATCTCGAATTATTCCAATCGTTCCCACACAAATCATTGGCGCCTATCACCAGGTCCACCTCCGATTTAGGCTTGCACTGGCAAACGTCCCCGTCGAGACACCTCTGCTGGGCCACGAGCGGTTCGCTCTGGTTCCGTTTGATTTTCTCCTTCTTGAAGAAGTTCTCGCAGGACTTCTTGTACGTCCTGAACATGTTGGAGATGGTCTGAAGCGCGTTGTTGTTCCTCAGGTACCTGCGGTAGAAATTGCTCATCGTGGACGGGGTAAACGGCGAAATTTTTGGGCTGACGGCGAAAAACTCAACGATTTTGACAACACGAGACATGCCGGAACGTTCAAAACCACGGCCTGCCGCACGAAATTAATCCAGCGCCCACTTCATCGCGCTAGTTATGCCATATGTCGCTAGAGAGCGCCAGGGCAATTAACTCGGCTATCGCACGACAGATGGCGCCAGGGCAATTAACGCGGCTATCGCACGACGGATGGCGCCAGGGCAATTAACTCGGCTATCGCACGACAGATGGCGCCAGGGCAATTAACGCGGCTATCGCACGACGGATGGCGCCAGGGCAATTAACTCGGCTATCGCACGACAGATGGCGCCAAGACAATTAACTCGGTTATCGGACGACAGATGGCGTCACAACCAAAGCCAACAGAAACCTACAACGAAAACCCCTCGACAAGATAATTTTGCGACGAAATTTACATCCAATAGCTGGTATATTTTTTATTACACAATTGAAAACTGACCGATCGTTGCATCGAGTTTTTCTATGATACTAGGACACAGATTGGTCCCCTTATTTCGTCAGTCCTTCATTAGACTTTTTGAAATGCTGCCCCGTGAATTTAGCGGCAATTTTGGCGAGGAAACTTAGGAAATCGTAAGAAATTCTCAACACACCATCTGCTTTGAACAGTTTTTATTCGTCCACTATGCGTTACAAAAATATTAAATGCTAAATAACGTCTAACGATCGTCCAATGCTCGACCACGTGAAGTATCGATATAAATAACATCTTTTTAATTATCACAGCAACGTTAAACACCCAAGAGAAAAAAAAACTCAAGTGTCCCCTGTGGGATTCCCGTGCTTTACGAGGTTTGCCAGCTCCACGGCGCTGTAGCCGAGCAGCTGTTTCAGATCGCAAACGAACTTATACACAAACCGTTTGCCATGCACCTTCGAAATCATGTCCCCGTCGTAGTAGTAACGCAACGCCCTAGACAACTTCTCGTAGTTCATGGTCGGTTTGTTTTTCCTTTCGCCCCACAGGTGCGCCACCACCTCCGGGTGGTTCAATTTGAATTCCCCCTCCTTGCCTTAACACAATAAGTCGATTCATTTCATTTCTGCCATCAACCGAGAGTTACAACCCTACTTACCTATCCACTGTATCACGGATTTGTACTCTCGGGTCGTCAGGAGCTCCAGCAGGAACTGCCACAGCTGGATCTGTCCGTTACTGCCCGTCCTGTTGCCGGTGTAAGTGGCCGGGTCGAAGTAGCGCACCGCCGTTGAATAATTCAACACCTTCAGGTCCCTTTTAAAGGTGGCCTACAACGAAATAACGTCAATTGATTTAATTAAAAAATAATAATGAAACTTACCTTGTACGGTTTGAGTATCTTCGGCGTTATCCGCTTCGGCGCCTCTTCGCGTTTCGTTGCTGCAACGAAATTCATAAGCAAATCGTTTATAGGAAACTTAAAATACCTACCGACGACTTTCATTTTCCTCAGGAGCTCCAGGTGTGTCCAGAACACGTCGCCCGGATCGCTAGGCACTATTTTCTGGAACTCTTGGATCGTTAAGTCGTGCAGCTCCCTGCCGGTCATCGACCAATCGCTCAGTTTTATGTTAGGCAAGTTGAACTGCCGTACAGCCCACTGGACCCAGTGCCGGACGTGCACGTGCGACCTAAAACAAACGACACTGTAATATTCATCTCATACCTATTTCAAGCGTAATACCACTCCTCGGGGTCGGACGGGATCTTCAAACGTTCCTGCACCCGCTTGTAGTTCGAATCCACTTGCCACTGTACTATATTTTTTGACGGCTGCTCTGTGTACTGCGCATTCTCTTCCATGTCCTTATCTTGGGAGTCATCCAAGTCTGTATCGTCTAAAACACCAAAACATGTTATTAATTTACTCATGGATCATACAATTTAATTCATTACCCATATGCACGTAGTCTTCCGCAGGCTTCAGTACGTCAATGATATTTATCCGTTTTAAATTGGTCTGTAACTGGACGTTCACCTGCACTAAACCCTCCCCCTGTATGCACTGCTCCACCAAATTTTTGTGGTCCTCCAACTAAAAAGGAATAACTTCAGCACGAACGTTAAAAAACCAAAATGGGGTATTACGATTTGTACTCCTTGCAACGAAAAACTGTAGTCGTGCAAGCTGACACCTAACCTATTCTCTATGAGCTTCCGTAGCTTCGTCAGTGGGTCCCGAATGTCCATGTGTTGCATTATATATTGAGACTGTGGGTTAGGCACCATGTTCATGAAGTCAGAGTCCAACTCGTTCATTAAATTCTCCTCGAATTTGGCCACGGCCTCAAGAGTGTTCATTATTCCTAAAACGTGCAAATTACAAAAAAAAAAAAAAAAAAAAAAAAAAAAAGCGCCAGAGCACAGTACGTACCAAGCTGTGTGGGATCCTCCAGTTGGGCCACCTCGTTGCCTTCGCTAACAATCGTGTCGCTGCTGTCCTCTTCAGTGATGTTACCTTGCGAGTCCAATTTTAGAGCGCATATAGACGTCTCTGGCTTGTACTCCGTCATGTTGCCGTCATCGTCTAAAATATACCTTAACACAGTGCGTGTGAGTTATTACGAAATTCTCGTCGACGATACCTAACCTACTTTTTGTTGGGCTCCGATTGTGACGTGCATATTTTTTGGCCGAAGTCGTTGACGCTCAGGATGAAGGTCTGCGATTTATTTTTGTCCATGATCGGACGCCCGACGCGTTTTATTTTCGCACAAACGGAAAAAAACTAGCGAAAAGATCCCATCGCCACCTTAGCAGGTCGCACGATCAACTTGTCAATGTTCGGCCGTCGAATTTTAGGTTGGCAACGCGCTACCGGAACATTTGAACTACTAAATTAAATATAACCAAGATAACGCGACTTTTCGTCATGAATACCATAAAAAAATATTAAAAACCAAGTAATTAAAGATTAATTATTGTACGTGTTACTTATCAACTGTGACGAATCGATGTTTTGGTTAGTTCTAAAATGTCGCAGTAGTTCTAAAGTATCTCGCAGGGTTGCCGCGGAAAAACCCGAAATCCCAAATGCCGTATGATTTTTGAGGGCCGATAGATCCGAAAAAAGAATTGGCGTCCCTGCCTTTTGACATTTGCGTGACATTTCGTTTTGACATTTACGATAAAATGTCAAATTTGTTAATAAAAATTAGTTAAGTATTGCGCATTATATAACGGTTGTTTGGGGATCGGGTCGTTTTCGCGTGGGAAAAATGACGAAAGTGTGCCGTTTATGCCTGCAGAAACTGCAGAGAGGCTCCAAGTATTTCAACATCAACGCCGTGGAATCCTTCACAGGATTTATGCCGTATCGGGATCAACTCACTACGTGTATTCCGGAGATGGTCGGTACTTTTATCGATTTTTATCGCACTTAAACATGTAAACAAACCTCTACTGACCCCAATTACTGTTGTTTACAAACTATTTTGACAGAAACGCCAGCTGAATATTAAAACTGTGCTCTGTTTTAGGCCTTGGACTTGATTCCAAACCCGGTGATATGCAATACCTGTCGTAGCGCCTTGAAGTCGGCCTACGACTTTAAATCCCGATGCCTGTTGGTGGAGAAAAAAATAAGGGAATACGTTGAAAGCCAACCGTCAGATGCGGTTAATTACGACTTGTCCCAAATATCCATATCGGATTTACCTCCGCTGGTAAAGATCCCAACGAAAGAAACCCCGGAGAAGGAGGCGCCTCAGGCACCGATCACCAGCGACTCAGAGCTTCTCCTGCAGCTCCAGAAGGAAGTTATACTGCCCGCTTCGGGCGAGATCGAAATAACGAACGTAACGACGAGCGTCACGAGGGGCGCCCACAAGAAGAGAGCCCAGGCGGAGCCGAAAGATGGCCCGCACACCTGCGGAAGGTGTAGCATGGACTTTGCCGACTTGGGAAAGCTCTTATTACACAAAGCGGTGCACGGCGACGAGTTCATCTGCAATTTCTGCAACAGGACGTTCAAGAGCCTCCAGTACCTGAGGAAGCACAACAATATATGCTCGAAAAGTAAGTAGAAACGATATTATTAACCCTGAGTAATGGTACCAGTTTTCAGTTAAAAATAAAACCGAGGTGAATCCTATCCTGACGAAGAGGCCGCACCTGCCGACCAAAGCCAAGAACCACCTGAAACGTTGGCTGTTTCGCCACACGGATGTAAGTTGTCTTAAATCAACGCCAGACGCTAGCTGAATCTAACTTTTGTAGCACCCTTACCCAACAGACCATGAGAAACAAATCCTGATGCAGGAGACGAATTTGTCTCTGCTCCAGGTGGAGAACTGGTTCATCAACGCGAGGCGGAGGATACTCCAGGACTTGACGAAGCTGAAGAACCACGGGGCTAAATGTGGCAAGTAAGAAACTGAGGTGTGAGACGCGACTTAATCGATCGGTTATGTTTTAGACGATATCGGGGAGGATATGCTGGAGCTGCACACGGAAGTGGACCTGAACGAGTTGTCTGTGCTGCAGGAGTCGCCGAGACAAGACGTCGGCTCCCCACTCGGGGAGACGACAGTCACACCTATAAAAATGGAGATGGAGGCGCAGAACGAGGCCGTCCTCCAGCCGGTAGACATAATAGCAATAAAAAGGGAAATCGGCGACGACCGGTAATTCCTCCTCCGTTACGTGTTTTTAAAACGACTGATTTTATTTCGTACTTTTTATTTTAAACGATCGGGACTTTACACCGTTTGTTACGTTACTATAACGTACTACGGGGTAACAGGATAGCTGTTAAGATTAAGGGTTCTACTTGTAACATAAATCAAAACCGGCATTGTAGCGGATCAAATTTATAATCGTGACTAACCTTCTGGACGTTGTGGGCAGGTGTTGGGCCCCACGGCCGCCATCTATCGTTATTTCAACATACGTGCGACTCGCGCCGGGGCAAACAAGGAAGCACCACGAATTTTACCTTAACGTAACTTTTTGTTTGCGCACGGCGATAAAACTACAAAAAAAAAAAAGCAATTTCTTTGCCCAGAATCTGTGATGCGACTTTTAACTTACCTCAATTTACTTTCAGAAAGAGAAAACGTGAACGCAGTTCCATTTTAAACGTTTCTAGAATTATCATTATGTTAATAATACGAGAAATTAAGGCAAACTATACAACTTTTTAAAAAATTAACGTATAAGTATACCTGTACGATGGCATAGCTATCATATTTTTTATTTAACCATATATGGACAGATTTGTATATTACCTGTTTAGATAATTTAATTTTTTTATGTTTATATTTTATTTTTAAGTATTAAAATAAATTGTTTAAACCATTTGGCTTTTTATTTTATCCCAAAACCAAAACCTACACAAGAAAAACGGCAATCTACTAAATGAAAAATGTAATAATTCAAATGAACCGTAGTTTACACTTCCATGATGTCGTTAGTTGACCTAAAATACAATGTCTTCACCCATACTTACTTTTATACGCCTGTTTCCAGACAATTTACGCATCTTAATTTATCGTTATTGAACGTTAAAATCTAAAAAAAAAAAAAATAATCTATTATCTACATCTTACAATACGCTTCCGTTTCAGTACTTCTGTTTTCTAGTTCAAAATCTGATGAAACAATCCCAAGTCCTTTTTTTCACAGCAATTCTATTGAAGTAGTTCAACTGTACCGTAGGCTAGGTTTTATGGCACCTTGGTGATGTTTTTTCCTCGATAATTCTACTTGAGTAGTTTAATTGTATCGTAGACTAGTTTTTTTGGCGCCCTAAATTAACAAGAACACGTGAAAAGGTACGCCGTTAATCAAAAGCCTGGTGAAACAATCATAAGAATTTTTTTTACCGCAGCTCTACTTAAGTAGTTCAATCGTATTGTAGGCTACAGTTTAAGGAGCGCTGATTTGGTCTGTTTGGGAGTTCGCGAGGAAGGGCAAGGCTGTGGATCAAATCATAAACTTATCAGTTCACTTTTATTTATCATACAATCAAAATACACATAGCCTACTAACAAATATTGCATTAATAAAAAATACTTGCCTTTAAAATACGCGCCTCGGGGAATACCTCGCGTCCCGCGCGGGCTTCAACGATTTCAACAAGTCGATAACGGAAAAATTAAACAAAGCTAAACGCCAAAGGGAGGCGCCGCATTCCCCGTAGGCGGTATAAAATAAAAAATTTTATATCTAGAATTACTCTTCACCTAATCGTATCCTTAGTTTTGTAACTGAGTATTCAGCGTATACATATAGTCACAAGAAGCATCAATATCTAGGTAATTTGTCGAAATACAAAGCGATGCAACGGTTTTTGTCGATCGTCCCCCCTCTCCAAAAAAAAAAAAAAAGCCCCGCGCAAAAACGAAATGTACACACAAAAATCGTTGCACTAAATTTTGCCTCGCTACTCTGCTTCTTTGAATGACTTCGAGCAATCGTTTAGTTTATCACAGATCGACATAGCAAATAAGAAAACGTAACACCAATTTGGGTCGCTCCGCGAACGGCGGGAGTCGGACGGCGGCGAGTAGTTCCAGCGAACCGTAGGCGCGCGGACTCCCGGCGTCCGCGGACGCGTTACAGCTAGTACCCACCTAGAAGATAGATCACGCGCTACAGCAAATCTATAAAACGTATTTACATCGTTCCATATAATTTTTACGTATACATTGAGGCGGCGCAGCGGGGATCGACACGAGGCGACGCCCAAGATAAAAACTATTAAATCAAAGAACGATATGCACCCCCGACCGTGCCGGCGGGGTTACAGTATACATGTTTACGTATTAGATTCGCGGCGGCTCTTGCCGGTCCCGCGCCTCGCCGACGGGCCAATAAAAACAAATCCAAAAACTACGTTAACAATAGAACTCCTAAATATATGAAATGGATGGAAACTTTTTTCGGTTCTTCCTTAAACTATTTATTGTATAATTACGTATATTAGTTTCAATTAGTATACTTTACGGCACTCAGAAAATAATCTTCCTGGCAGAGATTGAACGTACGTCGTCTATTTACGTCGTACAAAAAGGAAAATACTACACACGAAATAAACTGGAATGTACAGGCAGATCTACAACGGTTCGTAAAGAGATTCACTAGTTTCTGAGTACGATTTTTTCCACTTTCCCCCCCTTTCAACATCTTACACCTAATACTGAACAATATCGAAACAACAATTTACGAAACGAAAATTCAAAGGACCGCTCAACGGGTTAGCACGTACAGTTACGTAGACTCTATGTATAATTACAATTAATATATATATATATATATGTATATATGTATATATAATACTGGAATGAGCATCAAATTCAAAAATGCGTATACATTACGACGTAGACCGCGTACAACGTTTACATGTGGTGTAAAGACGCGGTGCAACTTGCCCCCAGGCGTTACGCATCTAAACTTTGTACGCCACTTCCTAGGGAATTGAGGTATATAATTACGTATACAGGTTTCATCCTTAACAGAACAAACGTATGATCTAAGTCAGCCTTATGTGGATGCGTTACGTCAATCGTTTGACCCCACTTTAGGGCGTGCAAGTTTAGTGACTGTTTCCCCTAACAAAAACCGCTATCGGTTTCGCTTGCCCCTAATAATAGCTAGTTTACTGTTGCCGGTAACGTTTGACGGCCAATTTGTACACTATCAGCCCTACGCTTTCTATCCGACGTGACTTAAAATGAACTCAAACAATTATGCGGTTACTGTTCTTCCCTCGACTACAAGCTTACCTGAAAGAACAACAATTTCATGAGATTAATCTGCTTCCCATGGTTGTCGTTGGCGGCCAGTAGTTCAAATGAACCGTAGGTCGCAGTGTGTCTAAGCAATAATTAAACAATAAACTGTCTTACATTAAACATTCATATTGATTGTAGGTTATATTTTACTAACGAAGTCTATTTTGATAAGAAAATAAAGTTACTCTGAATTGAGATACAAAAAACAACATTGAAATAAAAGAAAAAATACATTTGTACAATAATTTTTCGCTTTAAAGTTTTGCAACCACTCTTTTCAAAATTACTCATTCTTCGTTACTGTATTAACATTTATTACTTCAAATAAACTGCAGGCAGGCAAATTATATTTGCTATATCCTACAACACAATGATACGGTCAATTTAGCGAATGAAATTTAATAGTTCAAGTGAAATATAGGTTATAAATCTTGTGCTTACGCATTCTTGGACAAAAATAGGGTCGTTATTTTCTTTTTTTTTTTTTTTTTATAATTCATGCTAAAAATTTGTAATTTTTCGCCATAAAAAATTACAGATAGTTATCTTTTTGTTTTCAATAAACTTCGCAAAAAAAAAAAAAATCAATATTTTCCTAGCTATTCATTACTGTATCAACATTCAGTAGTTCAAGTGAACTGTAGGTCGGCAAATTATTTTCGCAAATAACGCATACATATAAAGAAACAACCAACCTAACGTATAAAATGTGGTAGTTCAAGTGAACTGTAGGTTATAATCCTTCATTTCGCGCATTAATGGGAAGAAATGGAATTAGGAGTTATGGAACATACAGTATTTCAGCCGAAATGTTTTTCCTCAAAATGTGATGAATCTGAATTCAACAAAAAATTTCTGGTATTATAAATTGCCACAAAAGAAAATTGGTAGTTGAATCATTCGTTTCTAATTAAATTCTCAAAACATCAATCTTGATAGTTACTCATATTCATTACATTAATATCCGGTAGTTCAAATGAACTGCAGGTCGGCCAATATATTTGTACACAACGAAATAATCAATTTGGTTTATGCAATTTAGTAGTTCACGTGAACTGTAGGCTGTGGTTCTCCATTTTAAGTATTAAGAGACAAAAATCGGCATTTAAATGACGAAAAATTAATGTCCCCTTTAGTTGACCACAAGCTTACCTGCCACCATGACTTCAAAACAAAAACATCTATCCCCTATTTATTCTTTATTTCTTATTGCAATGTCTAGTAGTTCAAAAGAATCGTAGATCGACCATTTCTGTCGTATTTTTTAAAATAACCTACGTTAAATCGAGTAGTTCAAATCGACCGTAGGCTACAACTTTTTGTGGCTACTAAACTGACCAGAAAATAAGTTTCTATGACTTTGGAGTAAGAAAATGACGGCGAAATACTTACCTTATCAATTCTACGCTTGTTTTACGTACAAATTTAGACTAATTAGCGATTATTTCACGTACTTACTTTTAAGGAACATATATTTTGGCGGCTTCACTGTCTATCGGCAGCTTCTGGGCTGTTATTGTAGCCTATCGGCTCGACTGGGTGCCCGTTTTGGTTAACCTGGTTGACGTCGCCGCCCTGGGCGTTCGCGTCTATGACTAAACTACCCTCGTCCCCGTCGCTGCTGTAGGAATCGCCCTCGTCGTCCGAACTAGACAGCATACCTACAAGAAACAACTGAGTCTCTCCGATAAAAGGGCAGAGACAACGTTACCACTCTCCAGCTGGGGCTGCATGTTGGCGAAGTCCTGCGGCCAGAATCGCCTGTTGTTGTTCTGGCTCTTCTTCTTCTTGTGGCCGGGCGAGCTGGCGGTGCTGCCGTTGTCCGCCGGCGCGCTAGCGTCCAGCATCGGCTGCAGGATCCTGCGCCTGGCGTTGATGAACCAATTGTTCACCTGGAGCAGGGTCAGGTTCGTCTGGGCGGCGATGTGGCGCTTCTCGTCCTCCGTCGGGTACGGGTGCTGCAAATAACTCTTTAAAATCTGATACACCCCAACCTAGGCGGCCGGGCGACCTACCACGAGGTGCTGGAACAGCCACGACCTCATCACGCTGGTGGCGTGTTTAGGCAACACCCCCCTCTTCTGCTTCCTGCCCCCCCTCGAGGTGAAGTCGCTATCACAGTCATCGGCCGAGCCGCCGGGGGTGGTGGGCGCTGGGGACAGCGGCCCGGAGCTCTCGCTCGCCGCCACGGAGCAAATGTTCGCGCCTATCTGCGACAGCGGCGTCGAGCCGTGCACCACCAGGCTCTCCGTGGGGGGCTGCGTCTGCGGCAACGGGGGAGTCGGTCCCCCGTAGTGAGGAAGCGGGTAGCTGGAAGGCGTCTCCAACGGCCTGTCTAAGAGGGTACCACCTGGAGCGGGCACGACCTAAAAATCACTTCGGTATCAACACATTTTTCGAATTCCCCCAAAACTCACCGCTTGCGGCGGACTTATCGAGTACTGCACCGGACTGTTAGATGCCGAACCGCTCTCGGAATTCCCGTGCGTCATCATATTGTTGTTGTTCTCCATGTTGTTCATCAAACCGGTACCTAAGACATCTTAAATTATCTCTCGTATCCCGTAAGTAACATCGTCCAGCGCTACAAACCTTGTGGATAATCCGACCTCAGCAGATTCTCCGACTGCATTTTGCCCTTCAGGCAGGTTATGTATCTATTACAGAAGTCTTTGCATAGCTCCTGCACCTTTTCCAGCTCCAGAAGGTGTATCCTCAGCACTTGGATGGCCTTGATCATCTGCGAAACACCGCGACATAAATAAAAGTAGTTCAAGTGTACGGTAGGCGTTGATTGAGGTCGCCTGCTACGACCGTGGTAAAATCCACGGAAACGCGTCGAAAACAACCACCGACGCGGAAAATGATAAAAACCACTTACTAGTCCGTCAATTTCCGATTCGTTGGCTAAGAAGGGTTTCCTGTCGCGCTCCTGGTGCTGCACAAACGCCTGTATGTCGAGGTTGAACGCGTCGCTCGACTGGGGATCGGACGATTGGGTCGCCAGTTCGCATCTTTCGAAAAGTAACGCCAGCAGAGGGAAGAGCGGATGCCTACGAGAAACGGTTTTAATTGGGCCCTTGCCACTGACACGAATAAATAAAGGGTAAATAGAAATTTCAAGGGTGCATTACTTGTAGACGGCCCTTTTGTCGGCCTCGAATTGCGCCTGGTCCGTGCTCGTCGGCGAGTAGGCCGCCGGCAAAGGCTGCTGAACGTCCGAGTCGCCAACTGGGGGTACGCTCAGCATCGCGCTTTGGACTCCGCACTCCATCTCATGTTACCTGCAAAAAAATACTCCTCACTATAGATATTAAAGGTCTATGTGTATGGGGAACTCTTAAAACGGGTTTACTTTATAAATTTCGCCATTCCCTAGCACAAAATCACGAGTAGTTCAACTGAGTCGTAGACGCTATATTCATTTCCTGCTCTAGCCGTGGGATATTTTTCCGTATGTACGATGATTGGCATAACGATTGCTGTTAACCAGACTTACGATTAAAATTATATACTAGACTTCAAAGAGTTAATCTGAAAATTTATTTCATCCACATTTTTTTAATTACGATTATTACGCCATTATCAAAATATATCATTTATTTATTACTGCATTTATAACTTCGTAGTTCAAAAAAACTTTCTTTCTAAGGTCTCCCCTTTATTGTTTACCGCCGAAACTTTTATCGAGGATGTTTTTATTGTGATACGGCGATACGCCGTTATCTCCCATCTGCATAAGCACAATCGTCCGGTGCCCTACGCGCCTTAAATGAGATTCCACGGGATTGATTCGAACTTTATAACGTGTCATTCGATTCCGCACCACAAAAAAAAAAAAATAAGTCGCACAACGTTATCATTCCTCGTCAGGGTATCGCTTTTAAATATCGATTTTCTTGAGGCTAAGCCCGCGGAGCAATCATAATATCATTAGGGGAACAATTCGGCGGACATTTTACGCGCAATAAATTAGTTAAATTAAATTCGGAGGGGCCCCATTCAGACGTGAATGGACCACTGGCTGAAACCCTTTTCTTTTATCGTTCTCGCAGCCGAATGTCCCTAATTGCGTTCTCGTTTCAATTATCGCGGACGATATTTACAGTTTACACAACGCGAACAATGGAACGCATATATACGGTATGTGTCACAGTGCAAATGGAGTTAATTATTCAAAGACGCACGAAAAGAACGATAGGACGGATATACCACATACGTTTATGATTTACCGGAACGTAAATGCATGAGTAGTTCAAATCAACTGTAGGCACTATATATATATTTCTAACTACCACCGTGGGAATTTTTCCAGAGGCGACTGGAGTCGCCACTACGAGTCAATATAATTACGTTTACGTAGTTTCACTTTGAACAGAACGTATATACACGACATATATCAAAGTGGAAGTATTTATTAGCCTCGAGCTTTGCATAGGCTCTAGATAACAATTAATCTCGACTTCAAACCCCCGCCGTAATCCGACCCCGTCCCAGTTCCCCGACATCTTCCGCCCGTCGAGTTTGTTTTTCTGTCGGCATATTACATTATTTAGGACGCCCGCTGTGGTAAAAAAACGCTGACTTGACAAGCTTCCCGAATAACTTCGGGCAAGTTGTTTGTTCATATCGCAACGTTTCCGGCTTGTTTGCGAAGAGGAATTCCCGAATAAGTTATTTAGAAATGGGAGAAAATTAGGTCTATTCGGGCCTCCGTTATGGACCGGCTTTGATCGAATAAAAAAAAATTGTTTCTGAGCTCGGGGGCTGCAAGATTTACTATATTTTTTCAGGTTTTGGTTTTTAAGATTCAGGACGCCGACTGAGCGGCGTCGCTCATTGTTATAGCTTACAAAAAAGTGAAGAAACCATTTCTTTTCGACATACGGCAACCGAGTGTCAACTGAAATTTTTTGTTATTATGTTATTAAAAACGCTATTAATATGCCTGAGGGTTGTCTGTCATGAAGATCAAGGTTACAAAAACCTTATTGGGGATGTAATGACTTTTTTTTATTTACATACTTCCATAAAGATGTTTTAATTTTCTCATTAAAAAAAATCCTAACGTTATTAGGGCGGTTTTATCAGCGGCTTAATATTAGAGTTGCGGAAAGCCTACTAGACTTGTGGTGATTTTTAGGAAATTTCTCCGGTTAAAGTTTTGCAGCTTTTTCATTAAAAAATTCGTAAAACGTCTGTAAAAAAAAAAATATTAGATCGGTTTTATATTTAGGGTGACTTAATAGAGGTTTTAAGGGTTGTTTGTGGTGACTATTAAGGTCGCGGAAAACCTACTAGCGTTGTAGATATTTTTTTAATTTTCATCTCTAAAAATTTAGCTGTTTCTATTAAAAAATTCGTAGCGTATGTAAAAAAAAACTGTAGGGCGGTTTTATCTTCAGGGTAACTTTATATGGAGTCCAAGGGTTGTCTGCAGTAAATATCAAGGTTGCTGAAAGCCTAGTAGAGGTGTGGTGATTTTTAAAAAAATACCCACCCACAAAAGTCTTGTAGTTTCATAAAAAAATCATGATGTCTGTATACAAAATATTAAGACGGTTTTATCTTTAGGGTGAGTTAGTAGAGGGTCTAAGGATTGTCTGTTGTTAATATCAAAGTTGCAGAATGCTTACTGAGGCTCTAGTGATTTTTTTTAAATGTCATCCTAAGAAAATTAGTCTTTTTAGTGAAAAAAATTCGTAGGCACTTATAAAGAAAAATTAAGGGCGGCGTTAACTTTTTGGTAACTTTATGGATGCTTCAAGGGTTGTCTGTTTGAATATCAAGGTCTGGAGAAAGTATACTGGCGATGTGGTATTTTTTTCATTTTCTTCCCTGAAAATCTGACTTTTTTCATAAAAAGAATCGTACCGCCTATAAAAAATATATTAGGGCTTAGAGTGGCTTAACAGAGGGTCGAAGGGTTATTTGTGGTGAATATAAAAGTTGGAGAAAGCCTACTGGTGTTGTGGTGATTTTTTTTAATCTTCATCCCTAAAAATGTAGTTTTTTTCCAATAAAAAAATGGCGTCTCTAAAAAAATTCTAGGGTCATTTTATCGTCAGGGTGACTTTATAGAGGCTCTATAAATTATTTAACGTAAATAATAAAATGCAGAAAGCTATTAGAGGCGTAGTAATTTAAAAAAATACCCTTCCATAAAAGTTTTGTAATATTTTTATAAAAAAATCGCCCGTAAACAAAATATTTTATCTATAGAGCAGTTTTATCTATAAGGTGAGTTAGTAGAGGGTCTAACAGTTGTCTGCCTGAAGGTCAAGGTTGCAGAAATCCTACTGGCGATGTGGCAATTTTTTTTTATTTTCTTCCCTGAAAAATCTTACTTTTTTCATTAAAAAAATCGTAGTATCTGTAAACAAATCTGGAGCCCGCTTTATCTTCACGGTGACGTTATAGAGACCCTAAAGATTGCCTATTGTGAATATCAAGGTTGCAGATAGCCTATTAGAAGTGTAGTGATTTTTTAAAAATACCCTTCCATACAACTTTTGTAGTTTTTTCATAATAAGAATCGTAAGTCTCGAAACAAAATATTAGGGCCATTTTATCTGTAGGGTGAATTATAGTAGGGTATCTAAGGGTTGTTTGCCTTGAATATCAAAGCTCCAGAAAGCATACTGGGGTTCTGGTGATTCTTTTTTATTTTCACCAAAAAAAAAAAAGAGATCATAGTACCTATAAAAGTATATAAAGGCGACCTTTTCTTTAAGGTGACTTAGTAGATGCCTCAGGGGTTGCTTGTAATAAATGTCAACGTTTACAAAATACGAGTAGTTCAAATAAACCGTAAGCAATAATTTTGATTTTGACCATGACCGTGGGAACGTTTTTCTAATATGCAATTAAAACGCTGTAAAACATCCCGATTTTCAATCCAGAATTTTGGCGGTTCAAATTTGATCGCCCTATACGTCGATTTAGTAGATACTTCGGCAAACCGGGCTTCTTCCGGGCTGACCTCGGACGATGCGGAATATCTACAGAAACCGGGTTTTCCTAGTGGAGAATACCGAGACTATCCACTTCCCGTCGACTCCATGTAGCGAAACATTCTTGTATGCAGTTTCGCCGTCTGGAGAGCGATTGAAAGGAGACGGGACGACGCGCGGCGTCACGCTAGGAGCGTCGGATCGAGACCGACGCGGGGCGGAAGGAGACGGAGCTAGGCGCGGCGGCTGGCGGCAGAGAGAGACGGCGAAGGGGGTCATTATGAACAAGTGTCACCCGGGGAGAGATTCGAGAGTACAATAATTGTGTTTCCTCCGCCCGGAATAGAATGAATTAAACATATTGGCGGAGTCGGCGGGCTGTGACTTACGGCGCCTTCGCATAAGGTTAGAAATCGCGCGAGGGCCGCTCCGGATCGGGGATGTTCTTTTATTAATTTTAACCAAATATCGCTCGGGCCAGCTGTTTTTTATCACCCGATGTGCGATGGGGTTTTTCTTATTTAGGGCCCGCACAGGCGGCGGAGGGTTTCCTGTCGACGACGGGATTTTTTTTCCGTTCTCGACACCGGATATCGGAGATTTTAGATATTAATGAAGAGAGGATCTCGCGCGATGCATTTTTAAAGACGCAACGCAGGATGGGGCACGCTCGATCGAGAGAGACGGAATTAGTTTTTACAACGTCGAAGATAGAACGGAAATGACGGGCGTCGGGCGACTATCGGGATTAAATTTGGTTAAAAACGCTTTTTTAAGATGAAAAACTTCTCTCAATGGCACAACGCCAACTTCTTATGTTTCTACGGAATGATTTACTGTACTCTGTTTCCGACTGATTTTATCTGAAGTTTTTTAAAATTAAAATTTACCGAATAGTTCAAACGAACCGTAGGCATTACCATTGACTTCTACTCAGTCAAATCCTCGTCGAGGCAGTCAATTTCTCGTCGTACACAAGAATTTGGCCTTTCTACACTCTAAAAGCAAAATGTCCCAAATATTATTTTAGGGAAGCTACAATTTTTTTAATTAATAAAGTACGATATTTCTAGCCATTTTTAGGCAACATAATTTTATAAAAATCACCACTCCCTACGTAGACCATACCTACCCTCGATATTTATCACACACATCTATTAGAGTCTCTACTAAGACACTCTAAAAGCAAAATGACTCAAATATTATTTTAGGGACGCTTATTTACATTTCAAAATCGAGCGTCCTTATTGAAATACCCTTTATCACATATCATCAAGAAATAATGTAACGAGAACTTTCAGCGCATTTTCCTGAAATATGTACAATGCTGAACCAGATTTATAGTTAATTATGCTTTTGGTCAATAGAGGGCGAGGTCAAGGGCGTAATTGATTTCAAAAATGAATTTAGTATCGCCCATACTTCGACGGAATATATCTAAAGTCTCATTATATTTTTTCTTGATGGTACATACGTCTTGGTGTCATATAAACGAAATATTCTACTTGGCCCTGTATGCATAGACGTGGGTAGTTCAAATGATCCGTAGGTATTATTTCTCTTTTCATCCCGATACCGTGGGATTCATTCCAATTTGCCGGGCAAAGCTTATCACGATTCGATTAGAATTAAAAATATTACTTGTTATAATAAGTGTGCTTTGCTTTGGTAAAGATATTAATACAAATTATAGATTCTATTTTAAAAGATAAAAATATCTGAATGACATATTTGGTGTTTATTTATTATTTTTGTTAATATTACCATTAATATTAAAATAATGGAATTTTTATTGTGAGGGGGGACTAGAACGGCATCGGAAGTTACCCATGTCCTTTGTTAAATCTAAATACACCTACAGAGACGGCCTTCGATAGCCCCATTCGGCCAGTTGTATTATTAAAATTACTTACTATGCCAGTCAGATAGATGGGAGGGAAGAAAATGCAGTGATGCGTCGAATACAACTGGCAAACTGCAACACGAACTGCATTACGATCGAAATGCAATGCAAATTGTAGACAATAAAATCTTCAACAGACAATCTGGACGTACATAATAACGGCAGTTAATGCGTGTGTACGTAATAAAATTAAATACGCGTTGTTCGTCTCCTTTCCCATTAGGACACTTTTTTATTGATCGGAATAAGTTTTTTCCCATATATACTCACACTTACGCCGTTTTCTTGCATTCTGTATACGCGCGGCTCAAAATTAATCGTAACAATCGAGTCTACTGACCCGGATTTTTGTTTGGGACATTAGAATTCTACTATTTAGATAGTATGCCTTCAGCGCTATCTATTGGCGTATTTGCTGTATCTTTATAGAATGAAAACGTTAACGCAAAATAGTACAACATAATTGAAAACGAATATACTTGATTTCGGGACTTTTAATGGTAAAAAATGAGGGAAATCTTAGGGTATATTTCTCTTTTTAAAACTAGAACAACAGTAAAACGCTTTCTAAGAAACGTTTCCCTAATAGGATATCCTATTAGAGAGACTCCCTACTAACTCACCCTAAAGATAAAACCGCCCTAGTATTTTGTTTAAAGACAATAAGCTTTTTTATGAAAAAATTATAAGACTTGTATGGAAGGATATATTTAAAAATTCACAACGCCAGTAGGTTTTCTGCAACCTTCATATTCATAGCAGACAGCCCCTAGAGCTTGTACTAAGTCACTCTAAAGCTAAAAGTGTCCTAATATTTTTTATAGACGCTACGCTATTTTTTTTTATGAAAAAAGTATAGGATTTTCAGGGAAGAGAATAAAAAACCTTTAAAGCATCTATACAACCTTTAAAGCATCTAAACGACCTTTAAAGCATCTACTAAGTTAACTTAAAGGTAATACTGTCCTTATATTTTTTTTATAAGTTCTACGAAATTATTTAATGAAAAGACTAATTTTTTTGGGGTGACATTTAACAAAATATCACAAGAGCCTCAGTAGGCTTTCCGCAACTTTGATATTCATGTTAGACAACTGTTGGACCATCTACTAACTCACCCTATAGATAAAACAACCCTAAAATTTTGTTTACAGACGTTACGATTTTCTCAAGAAAAAACCACAAGATTTTGGACACTGGAATTCTACTATTTAAATAGTGGGTCTCCAGGGCCATCTATTGGCGTATTTGCTGTATCTTTATAGAACGCAGACCTTAACGCAAAATAACACACAATTGCAAACGAATATATTTGATTTCGGAGCTTTTAACGCTAAAAATGAGGGAAATTTTAGAGCATATTTTTCTTCCTAAAGCTAGAACAGCAGTAAAACGTCTAATAAACGTTTCTCTAATATGATATCCATTAGAGCTTGTTATACCAACGTTGTTAATTAACCTCAAAGATAAAAAGCCTAAAATAAACAAGCGGCTATGGTAATTAAATATTTTGAAAATATTCCACGGGCTTGAACAAATATAAAAACTCCTGGCACTAACTATGGAGAATTCACAATTCGTAGCTCACCTATTTCACCGTATTCAAATTATAGCTAAACAGCATATAAACATTTCAGGCATGTAGCAGAGCTCGGCAGAAGAAACCGAGACGGGGTGCGAGAATTGAACAGTGGCGTAGGCGATCGGTGGGCGCCGGGTTCAATAAATTACCAATGCATAAAGGTCTTTGCAGTTTTTCGTATAGATTACATTCTTAACTCCCGTGTAACTACATTTCTAAGCTGTTATTCGAAAATTCAGTCGATTTACGTTAAGCGGCAGTGATTTAGAAAATGACAGACTTAGAAATGAAAAGCATTGCGATAAATACGAAACATATTAAAAATATACAGTTTCCTTGACATTCTAGTATCTACTACGATGTTGTTCTCTCATTTTAAAATAATTTAAAATGTTTTTGGAAAAACCATGACTTAACGTTTTAATACCCCGCAATTGGCTTAAGAATATTATGGAATATAAAAAAAAAGTAAATAACGACTGATGTTACGACAATGCTGTTTATCTGTCTACATATTTATAAAAATAACTAAAAAATTACCTGGGCTCCGATTTATGTACAATAAATATCCTTCTAGCGAATTGAGTGGTACGCCCCTGGCTGTTGTTCTCATCCCGAGCAAGACGGACGATATGACCGGGCAAAGGGGAAAAAGGAAACCGCCGTTTCATAATGTTTGTTTTTCTTTTTAAAGAGAACGCGAAACGCGACAAGAAATAGAATGGACGTTATTTTGCGGTCTATTCCGAGGGAAGCTGATACTGTCGATGCAACGCCGGGGAGTCCATTGAAAGGGATGGGAGTCATCCAGGGAAAGAATGTTTAGAAGTACGGATTTATCGATACTCATTTCTGGCGATTCTGCACATTTAGGCATTATGACATATACATTTAGTAAGATTAATAATAATCGTACCGATTTGAACTGATTTCGGCTGATATCTGCGCGAAAAAAGCGTAAAATCCGACTTACCAAGAAACGATTTTTTTTGCTCACCCTGTATGAATATTTCGATGTTGATATCGGGTCCCCCGTATGAGATAAAGCGCACGGATTCGATCACAACCAACTGGGATGCGTAAGTGGTTATTTTAAAACAAATACTGTAGGATAAAGTGGTTTATGAATGGTAATAATAAATACGGCAAATTATTCGTATCGCAGCATAAGCAATACGTGAGGCTAATGGGCGCTAATTAAAGGGAATACGCTGTTGCGAGGCCTTAATGCGAGTGTTTATCGTCAATTAGGCCGATCGGAAAAAATTAATACGCCCGGTTCGACACCTTCATGTTAACCAGTGTTTACGTTGAACATAACCTAAAGTGCCATCGCAATGTGTTAAATGGAATAAAAAATAAACGAAGGGCAAATCATTTAACACTCATTACCGGTCCAGTTGCCGGAGGAAGACGCGGCCGGCTCTCAGCGGGCCATCATCCCAAATAAATGCCATCCGAAAAAGTTATTCATATTTGGCTTACCTCGTCAGTCGTCTAAAAGACTTTGAAATCCATCGCAAGCCAGCCTTCACGTTACACAAAACATTTGAATAAACCGGGCAAGGTTAACTCGCCAGCACCGAGACGAAAAACCACCACCGAGAAATAAAATTAATCCCGACGTGCAACGCCGAAATTTGTTTAAAAACACTGACGGACCGCGGCGGAGGTAAACAAGCGCAAAAACATGTGACTCCCGTATTTTTCAACAAATTTTCGAGTGTTTACATGTCACTCTCGCAGTAACAAATGAGTTTCTGTCTAGACGGCAAGACGTATGTCAATATTCGTCAAAATCAAAATGGCTACGCCTTTAATATTTAAGAAACGACCGACGTCGTCATTCATCTCTCACACCGACGTTTATGGGCCGTAACACAAATCTCCGGCGACGTATTTCTTTGATCGGACGCGCATAAACACGCCCAACACTTAATAACACCATGTTAATTCAAATTTTACCGCGAACTGGACGTCGCCGAGGTCTTTTCCGCAACGGTTTACCGAGGAAACGTTAATTGCACGCCGGACGGCTACTGAATCGCCGCAAATTGCAGGATTTATTGAAAACATCGCAAAATAACGGGCATGCGCCCTGTCAATCGTAAATACGCTTTTCATTTTTTCTCTCCCACCGACCGGGATTCTAACAAAGGGGTTAACACGTCTCCTCGCCAGGATGGCCGTATTTTTCGGCTCGACGGGTGTCGCGTTTCAAAAGGGCATCGTGGGAAAAGCGTTTTTGGTGCAGGAACGGAAAATTCGACGCTCCGCCCACGGCATTTTCGCACACATAAGTTCTTGCGCCATCTGCCGCAGTAAAAGTAAACTTTATAAAAAAAACAGCGTTAAAAATTGCAGGGAATTGTTTTCGTACTCGGCTATATAACCAGCGAAAATCCAGTTTTAGTGGTTGGGTATTTAATTTTAGTACAGTGACGCACCGGTTTTACGTCAGTGGCGTATCAGCTAAAGAAACAGAAATAGAAATGTAATTTTTTGTTTTGCCGTTAAACTGAATTCAGAATTGCCAACTTTAATACACAATGTCAATTAAATGATAAAATATAAAAAAAAAACTACAGTAAAAGTGTTTGAAAAGGTAAAATAACAGGAATTGTATTTACATGGAGTAGAATATTGTTTAATTCATTTATTTCATATACATTTACGAATTAAAATTGATTCATTCATTTTTATAAAGCGTTTAAGGAATTTTATTATCTGAAAATTTGTTAATATGTATATTTTAATCGGGAAAACCATTTCTGATCAAATTAATCGACATTTAACTCATTTTTTTGCGAAAGTCTCCCATTTATTAAAATTAAAATTACTCATTTTGGTACTAACTGTATGTGAAAAGGCTGAGGCTTCTGGGCAAGAGAAAACACGTCATCAAAATAATTTATTGGCGAATTGGCAACACTTCTTTTTACACAAGTTGTAGAAAATGAAACACAACAAGGAGAAAACCAGACAGCAGACCAACGTCTTGACGTTATGACGGTACCTCTTCCACTCGTTCAGCTCGCTCATATAGCTGAACTTATTCCTGTAATCGTCCGGCAACTCAAACTTGCTCGGCGCAGGAAATAAGGACAGATAAAAATCGTACAAAATGGCCCTGACCAGGTCGTTCTCGGTCGATTTGGTCTCGTCGAGGTTGTCGTTTAGGCACACGAATTTTCTAAAACAAAACAACAACTCGTACACAACAGGAAAATCAGCTGCGTCGACCTACTCACTTCCTGTTGCTTCTGATATCGTCTAAATTACCAACAACGTCGCTGATGTTGGAGTTTAGCATCTTAAAAACGACATGTCTATTCTCGGAGTTGTGGATTAAATCGTATTTGTACTTTGAGACTAAACCAAAACGTTGGGTGAGGATCCTACTTAAGCTTGGGCATGAAATGACTAGATTCTTTGTAATAGTTGGCTGAAAATCGCTCGATTAACGCACGAATATGTAAGACATGCAACGAATTACCAGTTTGGAATCGACGTAACGCTCGTATAGCGGCGTCGAGACCTCTCTAAACTCCCCAGTCTCAGAGCAATTAAGCAACAGTGCCTCGAAGTGGTCCACCACCGCGTAGCTCAGTGGCAGCTCGTACAGCTTCGTCAACAACGTCCTTATTTCGCGATCCGACCAAGTGCTACAACGGAAACGATATAGAAAGTACAGATACACCGCGTTCGCTTACCTCGAGGAATCCGTATCGAATTCATCGAATATTTCGGCAACGCCACGTTCGACTGTCTCTGAAACGACAAAGTAATAATAACTGAAGGAAAATTGAACGTCGTCTTCTCTCCTGACCCTATTCCGCTCAGTGTGAGCGAATTCTTTGGCAAAAGCCGTCTGGAGCTCCTCCATTATGCCCCTATCGATAAGTATCGGCGCATGTGACGGCACTTTGCGCGTCTTGAATCCATAACGTCTGTTCAACATCCTGTTGGTGTGCTGTAACGAGGCGCTGTACGCGTCAACATTAACACTTGGCTGTAATCTGCCCAGCAAAGTGCTATCGTTCGCCCTATACACGCTGCGTTTCTTTCTCTTTTTTAACCTGCTTCTCTTCAACTTGTCGTTCCTTAAAGTAATCTGGTTGTATTCGTTGACAAACTTAGATAAATCCCTGGTGTCGTTCACGTTGAACACGTTCAATAACCGGGTGCGTTTCGTTTTACTAACCGGAGTGGTGGGCAGAACGTTGAACGGCATCAATTTCTTTATAAAAGACCTGTAAAAATTCACCCTGACCCTTTGTATGGTGTCCGCCAACACCCGATTCTGATTATCGTCTTCATCGTTTAACGCTTCCCCGTCTTCAGTTGATAATTCAAACGGAATGGTCTAAAAAATCCTCGTAAACAAACGTGACAAAAAAAAAATTGTTTTCATACCAAATTGTCGTCGTAGCTGCAATCCCCGCCGTCCATTTGACATTCTGGCACGAAACAGTCCTTGTCGCACTGACCGTCAGCGACGTACATCCAAGGACAACTGTGAGCGCACTGTGGCACAGGCCATGCAAGGTATATAAGGAATCCCCTGTTTGGCGCATAGAAGTCCTCTAGATACGTTGGTTCGCCCAAGAAAACATCGTCGTTAAAATAAATGAACCGTTCCGATAACCCTGGAATCCTAATTTTTCGAATTATCAAACGTTTAGTCGACAAACAGGCTTACCTATGCAGGTTGCATTCGATGGCCGGACTAGAAAATGAAGGTAAGTTTGTGGCGTCCCTGAATATTTCATCGTGTGTTACGATAGACACTTTATCGTAGTCCAAGTTTAACCAGTACGGTATTTGGCCGTTTGTAACGATATAAACGTGATTCACCCAAGGGGCGTACTTTTCTAGAGATCTGAAACGTTTCAAAATCACTTAAAAGCTAAAAACGACGCCAAAATTTACCTCAGTGAAAACTTAAGTTCGTATTTATCATCGAACCGTTGCCTCGACGTGTCCATACTGTTATTTTTCTCTCTAACAAATCCCGCTAGATTTCTCAAGAACAGCGGGTCCGAACCATTCACCCACGTATACACAACATCGATGGGTCCCTCATACGAGCAGTTCGACTCGTCGATTACATTATACCAAATCTACGGACAAGTTACAAAGGTAATATTGCCAGTCAGTTTCGATGTTACGTACGCACCTCAAAAACTCTGAAGTACATCATCAGCGTTATAACAAACACGCTGACGGTTATATAAAATTTGTAGAAGAAAAATCGCCTTTTAAGGCGAAATATCACAACCATTTTTGGGGCATAAACAAATCGAACATAACCTTTAAATGTAAATCGTTAAACACACGTAACCTGTGGTTCGTACAATGTAGAACTTCTCCCAGTTGCATTTTTTAATAATTTAAATACAATTGTTAATGTTACCATATCTTTCGTCTTCATATTTCGCCCCTAGATATGTTTGCTTGAATAATAATACACATTCATTTCATAACCGCCATTTTGTCTGTTCAAATAATCGCCCTCGATGCACGAAGTGCGCGGAAACTAAGACAGAGCTAACGCAATCGGAATATACTGAAGCGAGATAACTAATTGCCAGTACAATATTACCGAACACAGTTTAAACATTTCGGCGTTTTGAACTACGCGCTAGGGATTTTTCGTTTACGCTCGTACTAGACGCCAAAATTAATTTCGTATTGATCCACACTATTGTAGTTTCGGCTCAATTAACGAAACATGGACAAATACTTTGTGTTATCCTGTTTAATATGCGTCTTACACGTAAACGCACAGCCCTGCCAAAATCCGCAGATATTATCGACGTCGTACACCACGCAAGACGCCACGGTTCTCAAACATATCGCGTACATTTCCACCTTCCAAGTGAAATGCAAGAGGGGCGAAGCCGGCAACTTGTACGCGTTACTAGGTGATGTACTTTTACCGGTGGCGACTGCCGACACGGGAAAATACCAACTCAGCTGGACAGAGGACGTGAAAACGGCGAGGACGGGCGATATCGTTATACCTATTTTCAACGAGAGCGGATACAACGCGGCGAAGAAGGCGCTAAGGGCCGGAGAAGACGTATCTGCCGTTGCCCCGTTCGCAGAAATCGTGATAAACCACCCGGGGATATACGTGGGGCCGTGGGTATCGTGCGAATTCTTAGCTGTAGGCTTTTCTGTGGCGATTGCGTATGTAGCCATACATTTTAGGTCAAAATTATTAAATTAGAATGCTTGTGTTCACATTACTTTGTAATTTCGTAATAAAAAAATGTTTGATTGTTCAAATTTGATTCAAAAATCCATACTTCCTATTCTTCTTACTGGCACGAAGTCGGATAAAAGTAGGTCAATTTACATGACACATGAGCCTACTATTACATTAAACTACTTTCGTATAGTTTTTAAAACACAAATAATTGTTACGTGGGCTTTTCTATTTTAAAAATGAATGCCAAGCAATTCAATTTCAAACATTCAAACGAGTATCTATATGCGAATTTTGCTTACGACAAAAAATTGTACCGTTAGTAGTTTCTGTGTACCTTTCACTAACCTAACAATATCACGTGTACCTATTGAAAAAAAAAAACACTCGGCAGTAAATCGTATACGTGTTCTAATAGCGTGGGAAACATAACAGAAAGTAAGTACTAGACTTAAATAAAGAACATACTGAACGATTTATTTCAGATGGCCAACGAAGAAAATTTGGTTTCGTGGGAGGACCGAAGGGTGAACAGGGGCCGGGTCGCGTCCGGACTGACGCACGAATGCGGGGTCTTCGGAGCCATCGGCAACAAAAGCTGGCCTAACAACTCCGAGATGGCTCAGATAATCTGCATTGGATTGGAGGCACTACAACACCGGTTAACCCCTCCGCCTATGTTACTTGTTTTATTCACTGTAATGATCAAATTTTTAGGGGCCAAGAGTCGACTGGCATCGTCACAAGCGAGGGCAATAACGACTTTCACATACACAAGGGAATGGGACTTGTGAAGCACGTTTTCAACAATGATTATATCGGCAAATTGAACGGCTCGTTAGGTATAGGCCACACGAGGTATTCCACCAGCGCCAGGTCGGAACAAGTAAACTGTCAGCCTTTCGTTGTCCACTCCATGCACGGCTCCCTGGCCGTAGCCCACAATGGGGAATTGGTCAATGCCGCGACTCTAAGAAAACAGGTATTTAGTATTGCACGACGTGTATAAATCAATTGAACGTATGTATAGGTTTTAGATAGAGGCGTGGGATTGTCGACACATTCAGATAGTGAGCTCATAACGCAGGCACTCTGTCTAATACCGCCAGAGGGTGAAGTGAACGGTCCGGATTGGCCTGCGCGTATACGCCACCTAATGCAGCTGGCGCCCCTCAGCTACTCCCTGTGTATTATGTTGAAAGACCGTATTTACGCCGTAAGGGATACCTACGGCAATAGACCGCTCTGCTTGGGAAAAATCGTTGCGTCCAACCCCGAACGTATGCGTGTAGTTACCGATACAAGCCCCCTTTTTAACGATTTTTATTACAGTAAGGAATGGTCACCGTGAGGTGGACGATTCGGAGCCAGAGGAGGGCTGGGTTGTCTCCTCGGAATCCTGCGCTTTTGTAACGGTAATCTTCGACATATCCCCACTGGTAATGTGCCTAATAATTTTCTTTAAAGGCGACGAGATACGTAAGGGAGGTGTTGCCGGGGGAAATACTAGAAATGACCAGGAACGGCGTGAGGACTGTCGACATCGTACCGCCACCGGAAGGTAAATCGTTGGCTTTCTGTATTTTCGAGTATGTGTACTTCGCTAGGCCCAACAGCGTTTTTGAAGGTCAAGAAGTTTACACGGTACGAGTCCATTGTGGCAGGCAGCTGGCGTTAGAACACCCGGTAGAGGCCGATATGGTAGGCTCGGTGCCGGAGTCAGGCAACGCTGCCGCGTTCGGATATTCTAAAGAAGTAATAATGCATTTACACCTCATTGTCATAGTTTAAATTCCCATTAATTGTATATTTCAGTCAAACATCCCTCTAGGGGAGCTCTTAGCAAAGAACAGCTACGTCGGGAGGACGTTCATACAACCTAGCAACAGGTTGCGGCAACTCAATGTTGCCTTAAAATTCAGTAAGCATTTAATCAACTATACTTGAGCTTGTTATTCTCCACGGTATGTTGTAGGTCCAATCTTAACGAACGTTAAAGGAAAACGTATTATCCTCATTGACGATTCCATTGTCAGAGGTAATACGGTCGGCCCCATCATTAGACTGCTACGCAGAGCCGGGGCGAAGGAGGTACACATAAGGGTCGCCAGTCCCCCCTTGCGTTACCCCTGTTACATGGGTATAAACATACCGACAAGGGATGAACTCATAGCTAATAAGTTGAAGGATACTAAAGACTTGGCGAAGAAAGTTGGTAAGTAAAGGAATGAAATTAAAAAAAGAAGAAAATAAATAAGAATTTTTTGTGTAGGTGCCGATAGTTTGGAATATTTAAGTGTCGAGGGTCTCATCAAGGCCGTTAAGAAGGAAATAAATTCGAAGAATAAAATCGACGGGCATTGCACCGCCTGCCTTACTGGCGAGTACCCCGGAGGTATACCGGAGCAGTTAGATTGGTGAAAACAAAGGCAAATAAATCACTAATATTAAGATAAGTTTTTAAAATGGTGCCGGATGATAATCTGAATTAATGATTAGTGTATTTTTAAGATAAAAAAAGTATTATTAGTTGATATAAATGCACTATTTTTTAAAGTATTTGTTACAGTATTTTTCTACAATGTATGGAAAATAGTCTACAATAGATATTTATTTTCCAAATATGCGGTATTCTAGAGTATTTCGACTTATGTAAGTTAATTAAAGTATTTTTATATATTTCTTATAATAAAATTTGTATTTCTGCCAGAATACATCATTTTATTTTTCTGGCTGAATAGTCATGAAAATATGTACAATAAATTGATTTAGATCAAATATACAGTAGGTCTTTGAAGGCCCGTCACTAGAACAACATAACAAAGAACAGTAAGTATAAATATTAATTACTAATATAATTTAAATTACAATATTTCATTTTGAATAAAAATACCGAAGAAAAATGTAAACAGCTTTGGGTAGGTCAAACGTACCGTAGGCGTCCCGTCGTCAATAGGTCAATGGTATGCGTGACAAGCTACGAGCAAAAAGACAGAAAAAGACAGACTGTCTTTTTGCTCGTAGGTGACAAGTGATGTTTCGGACACAAGCCCCTCCTACAAAATAGTCGCGCTTATGACGTCTTGATCGATATAAGATGGTGACGTTTTTTAATGCATAATTAACTCCTTCGAGTTAAATGCCTCGAATAAAGTGCAGTCTGTATTCGAAAAAAATGGAGGACGGCAGCGATTTCGTCGGGGAAGTGACCGTGGTGGACGTGTACGACATCGCGTCGGACATAGGGAAGGAGTGCGAGAAGATCATAGACCAATACGGGGCCGATGCAGTAACCTCTTTGATGCCCAAAGTGATAAACGCCCTCGAATTGCTAGAGAACCTGGCGACGAGGAACGAAAGGGAAAACGCGCAGTTGCACGAGCTGCAGGCGAAGATTTCCCAGCTCGAAAATGACAAGCTGGAAAAGGCGGAATACAGGCAGAAGTTCGAGAAGGTCAGTGTTGTGCATATGAAAAATTCCTGCCCGCTTATTCATACCCGATTGTTGACCTTTGCAACGCCAAAAATACAGTTTAGACTATTAATACTTGTGCATGCCGCTGGCTATTGACCCCTAAGTTGTTTATTTTAGGAATTAGAAGTGATCGAAGAGCAATGGCGTTCGGAGACAACAGAACTGGTGACGCTCGTGTCTAGACTGCAAGAGGAGAACCGGCGTTTAGTGAAAGAGCAGAGCCCGAACCACACTTACCCCCTGGTGGCAGCTCCCTCAAACGATGGCGACGTGCTGCAAAGACTTAAGGATTCGGTGGAGAAGCAACGAGACGAAATCCGTTTGAAGGAAAAACTGCTGCAAGAGAAGACTTCTGATGTTGACAATGTAATTCTTGTTGTGGCCTAATGTAATATCACTTAACGTGTCTCGTTTTTAGTTAAAATCCCAGGTGGAGAGGTTGACCAGCACCAGCAGGGAGCTGCGGAGGAAGCACAAATCAATGCAGGCTCAGGTGAGAATCCTATGCGATGAACGAGCTGATTTTCTGGTACAACTCCAGGACCAACAGAGAGACATATCGGCGCTACGCCAGCGGCTAGGGCTCGCCCAGAAGGAGAACGAAGACCTGGCCAAGGTAGGTTCAGGGAGACACTCCAAATAAACACCCTTAATTAGTCGGGGAACTTTCAGTGCGACCCTCCCATTCCGAGCAACAAAGCCGTGTATGACCTGGACGACCCCAAGAGGCCGAGGTTCACCACGCAGGAGCTGAAGGACATCCTGCACGAGAGGAATGAGTTGAAGGCGAGGGTCAGCGATCTGGAGGACGAGCTGGAGACGTACCGGCCGAAGAACAAGGCGGAAACGTACGTAACCTTCACGTTGGGTAGTTAATTTTCTGTTGCTTATTTTCGTTGTTATAGCTTAAGGAAGCTCATTCCTTTGATGGACAAAATTGAAACCGCATGCGACAATTTGTTAAGTTCTAATAAGCCACCCACTCCCCCTGTCGAGGCACCCTCGTAAGTTTTCAGTTGCCCTTTTTGTAGCTTAGTTTTTTTTCTTTTGTTATCCTCGCCAAGGCTGTGATTTTGCACGCATTACATGATACAGGAAGAGGCGCGAAGCTTTGCCGAAGGCACAGCAAAAGGCTTCTCCTAATTAGAAACGAAACACCCTGTATAGCGCGGGTGGAATGTAATTCTCTTGGTAGACCACTTACATTTTTAACTTACAAAAAAAAAAACCTTAAAACAATGATGGGTTATTAAAATTATT
Source organism: Rosalia funebris (assembly GCA_037954035.1). Taxonomy (NCBI): domain Eukaryota; kingdom Metazoa; phylum Arthropoda; class Insecta; order Coleoptera; family Cerambycidae; genus Rosalia; species Rosalia funebris. Next base: position 27,387,489 of record JAZFAV010000003.1, on the reverse strand, counting down.
GTTGATACACGGATTTCGGTTTATATTGTATTTCTTATCAAACATATTTTTTTAAACTGTTTGATTTTGATATCTTCTAATTTGTTGGTATAAATTTTGCATTTTAAATAATTCTATATGAAAAAATGTATTGGGATAAGATCTGGAAAGCGAGATGGCCATGCATCAACCTATTCATTGCAAGGAAAAATATTACTTAAATAAAGGCAAACAGGATATAAATAGAAAAAGAAACCATTGCCAGGATAATTTTTGCTTGGATGCCAACACCTGCCTTTGTTCTTTCACAAACATTATTGGTCCTTCGAGCCGGATTTTTAAAATGCCCTTAGTATACGCTATACAGGGTGCGCAAAATTTATAAAATCGGGTTTTACACTTTTTGCGTAAATCACAGCCGCAAAATCGTATAATTCAGAACCGTTTGTGCCCCCCTTAGGCCTGTGGACGAGGACGCGCCCGTGCAGGGCCCGCTGCCGTACGAGCCGGACGACGCCCCATGGAAGAGGTCCGAATCTGGTATCCGTAAGTTGTAAGTGCTTGGCCCGGCCATAAAGATATTTTTCTAACATACGAACGACGCTTTCAGTTTTCGGAAGATATTTTCCGAGAGCAGTGGTGGGGGCAGTTTTCCTAAGCGTAGTCTATCCACACTCTCTAAGATGGCTCTGTCGTCAACTAGCGAACCAGTGCCCGTCTAAGGAAGCCGTCGGGACCCTCTACCCCCGGTTGGAGTTCGAAGTCACAGGCTATGTTCACCACTCGATGTGATAGATAGTACATATTGGGCTAGGGGAAGACGTCGCAACGTCTGCGTCGCGCCGACAATATGTTGCAATATCTTCAGCCTGGCCGTAGCTTTGTTTGTCGATATTAACAAAATTTAACATTGTTTTTGCATTTCATAACGTAAAACTCTTTTTCAGTATATTTAGTAAGAGGAATCGTCAAGACTAATTTTAACCTAGTTAAATAAAGTAGGAGTCAAGAAATTTTGTAATTATTTCTAACGGTTTTAAAGTATTAGAGATTTTTTATATGCACGTTTTACGATAGAGTATAAAGTACCGTTAATAGATTGGAGAGGGGCACTTTTACGTAACAGTATTCGTTTTTACTTTCCTCGTATTGCGTTTACCCTTCCGAAACAATTGTGATATATTAAATGCTCTTTTTTAGGTGCTATTTTTTTTTATCGTCATATTCTCTTATAGTTTACGTTTAAATTTGTATCTAAACAGTAAATGTGAAATTCAAATATCCCGTTTTTTTTTTTTTTTTTTTTTGAGCTGTGATAAATTCTTTCCGTACACCACGATCGGACATCAACGTTCAAGAAAATCGAATACACAAAAAGACATCTTCCACAACTTTATAGAAAAAATGTTATGTAACGTTACTGATTATATTAATTTATTGTGTAAGTCGGGATCAATTTTTTTTACTAATTTCTATTTTGTACAAAATGTTTTAAGCACAAACGTGTTAGGAGATATTTGTAGAAATTGGTGCCAAAAATAAAAGTAGTTGATTAACACCTTTGTATTATTTATTAAAAAAAATTAATACAAAAAGATATTTCACGCCGATGGGTCAATTTTAGGACGCAGTGTCTATGCAAATTATCAAAAAACAGCCCAGACCGCTCAAAACTCCCACGGTACGTTTGACCTACCGCCAGACAAAATTCGATCCGACGCAAATTACATCCAATGACAATAACAAACCAAGCGTGCGCGCCGTTGCCAACAGCGATGACAGACCGATTGTCAACAAAATTAACCTTCAAAAACTGACCAACCACCATGTCCCCAGTTTTCATTATAAAATAAACGAAAACCAGGTGGGCCGCCGCAATGATATTCTCCCTGTGGTGGCTGTTCGCCTACTACCTACGCCCCATCATAAAGTGGTTCCTGCGGAAGACGACGGGGCTCTGCGAGCTCCAGAGGATCTGCTATGGCGAGGTGAGCGGTGCCCCGCGCATCAGGGGCGTGGAACAGTCGCTGACGATGTCCAAATCCCTTCAGATCCAACAGCTGATAGAGCACCTGAATGATATAGCGGACAACAGGAGGTTCACTGGGGCCAACGAGAGGGAGATACTCAAAGGCGCCGTAAGCACCGTCCTCTTGGTGAAGAAGATTAACCCTAGGGCGCACTCGCAATTCGTGAGCAGTTTCGGAAAGTGTGTGGAGCAGATTTGGGGGTACAGACAGCTCATAGCCGAGGTGGAGGCCCTACGACGGATCAATTTCGATAGCGACAGCTTTGAACATGAGCGAAAGCTATACGACTTGTGGGACAGCCTCATGCCGAACGAGAAACTAGAAGGTACGTAACGTTTTCGAAATAACTACGAGCAACGCATACAATCAATTATTTTTGTAGGTCGCGTAACAAAACAGTGGCAGGTCATCGGGTTTCAAGGGGACGACCCTAAAACCGACTTCCGGGGCATGGGGATGCTCGGCTTGGAAAACCTGTTGTTTTTCGCTACGGAATACCAAGCCCCGGCCCGACACGTGCTGTCGCATTCCCACCACCCTGTATACGGTTATTGCTTCGCGATCGTTGGAATAAACTTGACCAGCATGGCGTGGCTGCTTCTTCGAGATGGCACGGCCAAGACTTACGTGTACAACACCTCGAAAAGTTTGCCGACGATCAGGCTCTTTCACCAGTTTTACAGTTACTTGTTCTACGAGTTCGATCGGTTCTGGTTCGAGTGCAAACCCAAGGACATCATGGAGTTCTCCACGATCAAGGACAAATTCGAGAGCAATATCAGGGTTAGCCTGCAAGACCCCGCGGCGGCGTTCCGGATCGGGGTCACCGTAGACGATATTTAAGTCGGTCTCTAGGATTATTTATTTTATTTATCAGATCTCCGGACTGTAGGTAATTTTGTATGGATAGTACGAAGACGTAATAGGACCTGTTCGATGTGATTTTTTTACTAATATTTTACTGTAGCAAATAATTTAATGATTTATGTTAGTGTAGTATTTATTTTATTTAGGTGTAGCGTTGGGAACCCGGTGAAATACTTTTTAAAATGCGCCGTCTTGCCTTAACCTATCTAAGTGTTCACGCAAATCTTTGAATTTGTCACCTATCTTTTACCTATAAGCGCCTTTTTGCCTTAATAGAGGAAATTAACCACGTTTCTTGTACAACATTCCACAAGTTGTCGATTTAATACCAATAAAAAGCATATTTCTATAAAAAACGATTTTTAAACTTACCCCCAACCATTTCTGCAAGTTTCTTGCTTGAAAATTCACTAAAAACCACCACATTTACACAATACGGCTTTTGTAACCGTTAAAAAAAGAAGTTTTTGATTGATTCTCACGCACACACGCCGACGAACTATAAAAAACTGACATTTTAGAAAAAATCGCATCTTCGCATTTGAAACAAACGAACGTCTGCCGGCAACGAAGTAGTACTATCAAGGGAGGAATATTATTTTCGTATATGAATACCATTTCGATATTAAATAAACACATTGCTTGAATAATATATAGCATTACTGATTGTGAGATTAAAGAAGAAATGGTTGTTAGAACGCGAAATAACACTGCAACACAGCACGATTATGTTATAAGGTCACGTAAACACGATAAGATTACCCCCATAGAAGTAGTAATAAGAGGAGGATGTAATATGTGAATGACGTGATTTTCCTAACTGAAAGATAAATATATATTGGAAATGTACTTACCCTATCGCGTGCCGGAAAAAGTAAAAACAACCCACAAAAAAAAAGAAATTAAAAACGTTCCAGTCATTTATTTATTGACATCACAGTTTTGAATTGACAGAAAATACTAACCTTTACAACCTTTTTTTTATTAGGTAAGTGCCAGTTATAAAATAAAAAAAAATAATAGTTACAGTATGTGAAGAACAGAAAAAAAGTAACAGTAAACCTGGGACTGAAGTAAATATGAGGCGTCGCCGTCAATCTCGCCTGACCTCATTCTTACTTCAACCCCAGTCCTAAACCTAATCTCCGACAGAATTCAACTAGGTTTTGAGTTTACAGCAAGAATCGTAGAATCCTTACAATTACTAGAATATTGAATTTGTGCTAGGTGATAATGAAATTACTTCTCAGAGCGACTTTTACCTTAATAATAGGAATGTTTTTAAGTATTTACAATATTTATAAAAAATATACAGTTTTAATGCTGCTAAATACATTTCTTATGTAAACTTAAAGGTTACGTTACGACAGAAAATAATCACTACAAAAATAAGCCTTGTGCCATGCATACGCCGACAATTCGATCCCACGGGTGAACGGGGAATAAACCGATTGTCCAGCTGATGTAACGTCAACTTCTACAGCCACAAAATATAAGATAAGGCAATCAAATCGTTCCGGCAGAAGACCTGACGAACAGGTCGACGTGGCAACACCACAAACCACTGTGATAAGAGTGTTATTAGTCTAACAGGACCCACAGCGTTGCCAAATCGACTTCGATGTCACACTTCTGCCTTCCAACGAGCCGCGCCTGCTTATTTTCGTCGCGCACATCAATTCAACTAATCATAACAGGGGTATTAAACTAAACTATAAATACGTCTACTCATTTTTATATATAAAACATATATATATATAAGATCAGGGACCTTGAGAAAAACTATTATATATATTTATATTTTTTAATATATACAAATAATTAATTGTGAAATATTTACATTATTAAAATATGTACAGGTTTATTTGTTTCCAATTAGGTCATTGAAAGTTTTAATCTGGAAAATCCGTGCTCCGCGGATTTCGAGAAAGTCTCAGGGTCTGGTAACGAGGGGACGTTCCTGATTTCGGATAGGGGCGAAGATGTGACACGAAATAATAATAAAAAAAAAATAATTGGAATGTGAAGCAGCAGTGTGAAATTTGGCTAAATACGTTTCGGTAACATTTAGGCGTTTTCCTTTCGTAGATGGGGCAACGCGGGCGATTTAAGAGATCAGGTTAATTACTGATGCACGAGGCGCGGTCGAATTTCGTAAAACTGAAATTCGACACAACGCCTTATCACTAAATGTACTTGTATTCTCGCGTTTCTGTGGTCTTTTCTTTACAAACGTAAACTTGGATTAACATAATTTCCTTATAAAATAAAGAAAATAACATTGGCCATCGTACTCTAGTCTGGAGGTCGGACGTTAACAGAATTTTACTCCTTAGAAAGCTGAGCTGCCTTATAAAAACAAATTTTGGAATTCAGTGCAATGTTTAATGCAAAGAATGTTTGCAAGAACCTTTTTCCTAATTGGCTTTACATGTAGATTATATCTGTTACATTTAACGTAACAATTTCAATTGTTACCCAAAACTACTCTTCTATAGTGCCTACTGGATATAAGAACTACTGAGAATTAACAATAGTTATCTACTGCAGAACTGAACTATCAAAAATGCACATTTGAAAATTTTATTCCATTAAGATTATCCAGATTGATTTAAGGACAATCCCCGATAACAAAAAGCAACTAATAAACTGTCTTACATAGGATCGTATTGAATTTAATTCAAAGTGCCTACAGTATATTTGAACTATTAGGGATTAATTTCGGGTTTAAACCCACCTGCAAAGAGAATTATAAATTTTTGGTTATCGCAACATCACATATGGATAATAATTTCATATCAATTTTAAAAATTAGTTTTACATTTGTAAATTCGTCAGATTTAATGCTAAAAATTCAATTTGATACTTATTTTCCAAAACTGGAGTAATTTAAATTCAATACGCCTACGCTACATTAGAACTACCAACGATTAATAAAATGAACAAAAAATATACAAACCTTTCAGAAAAGTGGCATGTTAATCTGTCCTGTACTATTAACACTAAATGGAATAAATTTTCCATTTAATGTTAATATTTAGTTTTGTATTGAATTTTAATAAGGGCATATTACTTACAAGGCATAAAAAATGCAAAATGTAAGTTTAATTTCAATATACCTACGATACATCTGACCTACCGGGGATCATCTCGTTTCTAAGATCAAACAAAGACGTTATCTATTTACTTTAAATTGAGTACGCTGTACAGTACATTTGAACTACCAGATATTAAAATCCCATTTTAAAAATGACCCATAAAAGAAAATTATAAGCTTTTGTGTTCTGTAAATCTTCTAAATCCACACTAAATACCTCCACTCCGTCCATTTTTCTATTAAAATTACTTTGTTTTTGTTTAACAGTCGTCAATATATAAAAATTACACTTTAATGCCTAAGAAGCATAAGAACTATCGATAAAAACGGCTAATTTTTCAGATTACAGTCCCTGAAAGCTACTCAGGGATAAAATAGAAGGAATAACAAGGCCTTCTCCGCGCAGCTGCCTTATATTAAAGCGGAGATTGCAGGCGACGTCCGAACCTCCGACAGGATAAAATGGCGCACCGAAAACGAAACAAAAAAATCTTACTTTAAACGCTAGGAAACAGTCATGCACGATATCAACTGCTGGCAGAGCTGGTTGTATACCAAGTGATCCCCGGATATCCTCCTCATCTTCAGCCCCTTCGAGTCCTTCTGCTTGTCGATGATCTTCAGCTCGATCTGGATGCCGCCCTCGTACTCCAAGCTCAGCCTGTCGCACACGTCCTGCGAGCTGAAGCACGTCTTGGGCGGGATCTGGTCGTTGATGGTTTTCCTCACCATCTCCAGTATGTCGGTCGACTGCAGCTTCGAGCAGACGTCTGAGAGTTCGAACTCGAACGACCCGGAGTTCTTGTGCAAGTTGGAGGGCGGCACGGTGCAGTGAGACTCGCTCGGCCTTTCGCCAGCTTCGGTCTCCTGCACGGTGAACACGCTGAACACGCCCGAGTCGCCGAGGCTCAAGTTGAGGTTCTGGAATATCTGGAAGTTCTCCGTGCCGGCGTTGGTCAACTCCTGGTTGATCTGCATCTTCTCGTAGTTGTCCACCTGCCGCGAGCGTATGTCGCTGTCGAAGGCGTGGCTGGACTGCGTGTTGGAGCTGGAGCTGGGGCTCTGGTTTCCGATACTTAGGCTGTCGTTCGACAGGGAGTCGTCGGAGTAGCACGAACTCTTATCGGAATTGCGCCTCAGAAAAAACTCCTCGCTGGTGTGTTCCGTTTCCTGAGGTTTGCTGTAAAATTTTGCGTCAGTCGACTCGTTCTCTTGGCTGGTCTTCCTCCCGATCCCCCTCGTTATAGACGGCAGATTCTCCGAGGGCTCGGATATTATAAACGACGGTATTTTCGTGATTTTTTGATTATCCAGACTGTCCATAGAGTCCTCCGAGGTGTCAGAACCGGCGACTAAAGTCACCTCGCTCCCTAATCACGCCAAAACACCGTTTTAAATCCACGGAAGCGAAAAACGAACCTAAATTACTTACCTAAAACGTCGGTGACGGATATCTGGGGGTGCCCGCTGAGCCCGGGGTCGCTCTTTGGGCAACTTTGCACGTGAATCTCCTCCTGGATCATATCCAGGCCGGGGCTCCCGGGGTTGCTGATGGGCGAGTTGGTCAGGCTGCGGTGGTTGTGGATATTCAAAATATGCATGTGGTGCGGCTGGTGGAGGAAATTACTGGCATACGACGTCAAGTTGGCGGCAAGATTTGGGGCGTACGCTCCCGTGGTGTCCATTTTGGACTCGTCGTGGAGCTGCTGGTTCCTGAGCTCCAGCTGGAGGTTGGCAGACGGAATGCCTTGCGTTATCGAGCCCGTGCTCGTGGTGTTCAACCCGCTGATGCCTAAACACGATTTATCTCGCTATACTATACGAGATGGGGGAGAAAAGAATGAGACCCTACCTTGCGTTATGGACGAAACGCTGGTGCCCGGCGTGGTCTGGCTGTAGCCCCCGAACACCGGCGACGCGTTGGGGCTCAACAGAGGGTTGAGGATGGGAGAGTTGGCGCCAGAGTACACCCCCAGGCTGGGCACCTGCCCGAAGATGGTCTGCTGGATGGGGGAGCTCAGACTGCTGCTGGGGTTGGTGGCGTAGGGGGAGGAATGAAGGGGGCTGCGATTGACCGCCTCGAACGAGTAGCTCGGGCTGCGGTTGGCGGCATCGTAGGAGATGTAGTTTTGGGATTGGTAGTTCTCGGGGGGGAGGCCGAGCGTGGGGTCGCGGGCTGAGGAGAACTTTTGGAAGTCCTGCAGGGCGGGATCGGGTAAAGCGGGGTAGTATTGGTGGATGGGGGAGGAGCAGTCCGAGACGTGCTGTCGCAACGGCTGCTCCGATACCAGTTGTTGGTGGATTGGAGACCCTGACGGTAAAAGAGTAAGTTTAGGAGAGTGCAACTACTGGACATAAGAACTACTAGTTCATTTATTTTAAAAGATAAAATTCTGCCATGAAATATATGGGAAAATTAGTTTATGCCAAAAAAAAAATTCCATCAAAGCCAAATATCCACATGTTAAGTTAAATAATACACACTGTAGCTTATTTCTTCATTTAGCACATGTGAAATAAATTTTACACTACACACTTAATACACATAAAAGTGAGCTTTTATTTTGTGCACCTACGGAATGTTGGAACTACTAAACAGTAGATCCTACTCATTATTTGGTGCATTAAAAAAAACAGAAAAATGATATCATAAATTCCTTGTTTTATTTGACACGTTTTATATATAAAAAAAATTAATGTTTTGACGTTGTTCTACACATATAATTTAAATTTTATGCCAGTGTAAAATTATAATTTTAGCGCATCTACTTAGCATTTGACCTACTTCTACAATAAGAGCAAACAGGGCTTTAAAAATACAATAAATACGTGACTATTAGTCAAAAACACTAATAAGAGAAAAGTACTCTTTGTAAACCTGAAAATTTATATAAATTTGTTATATGTTAACTTTTATTAAATATTTAATAGTACAGGGAAAAGTCACTGTATGCGTGCTTACCACGCAGGTGGCCTACTTTAAAAATCTATCTCCAAATAGGTTGAAATGTCAAAATTTCATGACGTACCTAATAATCAGAACTACTAATTAAAATTCTGACGCCTATTGTGCGCATCACACATTTGAGGCAATCAAAATATTCCCTCTTTTTTATTACTTTTACTAATTACAATTATCTACTACCATTGAAATAATTTTCTTCTGGCTTTTTTAACCAGAATATTGAAATTCTTGCATAAAAAAATTTACGCCGTAGGTCTAACAGGTTGAGAGCCAACAATCGAAATCTGACGTGCGTGCCCTACCAGGCATAAGAACTATCTGGGATATTTGAGCCATTTTAAAGAACCTAGTATTCCGACAGGCGAAATATCAACACTGAAAATAATCACTCGCAATTGTTGTGCATTATGTTGTGCAATATTTCTAAACATAATTTTTAGGCTGTAACATGTGTAAAAAACCGCCATTTAAGGTAAATAAAAATACATTCATGAATAATTTGTCATTTTCTTACATACACGCGTTTACAGCTCAAAATTTCATACCATGCCTAATATACATTTGAACTACTGGTCAAAATTCTAATCTCTAGTGTGCGTATTACATGTTTGAGGCATTAAAAATCAAATATCCCCCTTTTTTTATTACTTTTACTGATTACAATTATCTACTACCATTAAAATAATGTTCTTCTAGCTTTCTTTTGGCAAGAATAATGAAACTTTCACAGCATGCCTAATATACATCAGAGCTACTAGTTAAAATTCCCGCCCTTACCGAGTGTATCATGCTTTTGGGGGCGTTAAATAGAAAATATGCCGCACTTTTTATAACTTTAATTCAAAACCATCAAAATATTGTAATGGTCGATTTATCGACTAGAATTACTGAATCTTTACATTAACAATTTGGGAACATTCCCACGGGCTACTAACGAAAAATTCGAGCGCGCGCCTACCGCGCCCAAGAACTACTCACTAAAACCTACAGCGCGCTCGAGCTACTGAGTAACACAACAACTCCACTCACCTGGAATCGACCTGGGCGGGCTGGCCCTGCTCTGCAGGCCGCGCTGCAGCCTCTGGCACTCCTGCTGCGGCGTGGAGGGGCTCAGGGTGCGCGCGCCCCCCGCCGACCCTTCGCTGCCCCTCCGGACCGGCGAGAAACGCTCCATCGTCTTCTGCTCGCGCCCTACACACAAAAAAAAAAAACGCCGGCGTTACGACGAGATACGGCGGATGAGACCGTCGGAACCTACCGTCGCCCGACAACGTCGCCGGACCGATGGGGGACGACGTGGCAGAAATGGGGCACATCGAAATGGTGCAGTACCTACCTTGGAGCTCCTGCACGGTAGGCAGGTGCGGCTTAGCGGCGTGCCTGGAGTGCTTGCGCTGGGGCAAAATCGAGGGCATATAGTTGCGTTTCATACGTGCCTCCACCTCCATGACGATCTCGGGCGGGATTACTAACAAGTAAAGTGCATGCGGATTACAACAACAAAAAAAAACTACAAACTCAACGGGGGTGAAAAAAAATAGCTATATACAACGGGTGCAATATAATAACGATAAGGGGGGGGGGGTGACTTGCTTCAGTGGTAGCGGACGTGTTAAATCAACAACAAATAAACACAAAAAACATCTAGTTAATATACTAAACTATACCTTGACTCTAGAAGATTACTTCTAAATAATTACTATTCGATTACCGTTAAAGTGAGTTACCTGGTGGTCGCTCCATGACCGTTAAAAGGCCGGTACGCCTAGTGCGCCCCCCAGAATTAGACGTGGACTGTAAGGAATGTACATCTTCGGGGTTGGCCATCGTGTGTCGCTTCGTGTTCCCCCTGCCTTGCATGTACCTGAAAGGATTACTGTAAGCCTACGAAACGAGCAACAAATTCCGTCCCTACCTAGCCACGGCGAGCTCCTCGAACGCGTGCTGGCTGTGCTCCAGGGGCTGGGTCCCGGTGCCGCTGCTCAGGCTGGGGTTGCCGCTGGAGCTCGTAGACATCATGGACAGCTGCTCGTGGGAGCCGGGCGCACCCCACGCCATGTGCAGATTGGCGCCGCCGTCTGAAACACGATTTAGGGTCAAGAAACGAGTCGCGACGTCCGGACGCGACGTTACCTGACGCTCGCCTTCCGAAACCGCCTGCGGCGCTCAGCACCGTCGGGGGCTTCAGCAGGTGGGGGTCCTTGCCGCCGAAATAGTGCGGGTTCTGCTGGCCCAACGCAGGAAGATGCAGGGGAAGATTCGTGTGGGGTAGTAGCTTGGCGCCATTCTGATCCTGGGACGTCTGCCCCATGTAGTGGTTCTCCAGCACCTTCGGAGCGAAATTGTATTCAGCAAAAGCGGAAAAAAACGACGACGAGACTGAATATACGACTGTATGTGTAAGCCTACAAGAATATATCTAGCAACTACCGAACATTTGACCTACTGTAACCCAAAAATAGCTGCTGACTTTCTCTATTTACATTTAGGAATTGTTCTATTTCATAAAAAACACTGATTTTGCCTGTTTTGAACGTTTTATTAACTATACCAACTGCATATTTGACCTACTAACAAATAAATATAACATTATTTCTTACTGTATTATATATAACCAATAAATGAGTGTTTATTAATGTGGTTAACATGTTATAAAACCCGTTTCAATTATAATAGAACCAAAACCGTCAAGTACCTACGGTACGTTTGACCTACTAACAAGTAAGTTGCTTTAATAGTAGCTGTTTAATAGTAGTTGCTTTAATGATTGTCCCTCATGATTTAAACGATTTATTTTAAACATTCTTCAATTTTCATCACATGCCTACTAGACATTAAATCTATTTTTATTGTTTATCATAAATAAAAATTTTCAAAAAAAAATTTTAATTCTGGACAGTAGGTCCAGATTTAACAAATAATCACACCCTAGAACACCTATTAAATTTTCTTATCACTCACCTACTACACATTTGAACTACTTTTAGTACCATCTAAATCAAAGTAGTATTTTTGCATCCTTGCATTTTTACTGAATACTTTGCGCTACAAATATTCGTTTGATTTTCGCGGACAATACTATTACATTGGAAATTTCCACGATGTGCCTACTGGACATTTAATCTACTGCTTAATATAAAACAACTTTAAAAAGAAAAAAACGTCTTGACTGAAGTTAGAAGAGAAAGAAGAGATGGATCCAATAAAATATTTCACTGGGCGCCTACCTTATATTTGCACTACCTTTAATATCTAAACTAATATTCTCTGTACATCGTTATTGGATATTTCGAGTTAAAAATATTTGTTTCTCATCACAGACAATCTCGTTTTATTTTAGATTTACATCATATGCCTATACAACGTTTAAAATTTAAAAACAACTGTGAAAGAAGCGACTGATTGAAATGAATTATATAAAATAGGCAAACGATTATTTTCTTTGAATGCTGAAAAAATAGTTGCCATAAACAATCGAACGGGAGAGCCGTCCGTTATATTTCATCGCATGCCTACCGGACATTTGAACTACTCGCTAATATCGCCTTATAAATGCGAAAAAAAGAATCACTGACCTGTTCGTGAGCCGAATCGCCGGGGCCGACGGTGTGCCGTCTCACCGTCAGGTGGTACTTGTCGCCCGAGGAAGTGTAGCTCTCGTAGCCCGTCGAGGTCGATGGCACCGTCAGAGAGCAAGCCTCCTCGCTCGTGTCCAAGTCCATTTCGCCGAACTGCAACAAACGCAATTACAAATCCGACGAGTATTACGAGATACCCACCTTCTCCAGGGGCTGATTCTCGCCGTCGCCGGCCAAATAGACGGCGGGGATGGCCGGCATCGAGACGAACGGCGACCCGATGTCCTCCAGCGCGCCCTCGCCGGACAGCTTCAGCCTCTCGTTGGTCTCGTCGCGGATCTCCCGCAGGCAGTTCTCGTTGAAGCTCTCGCGCCTGTAATTGAACGGCTCCTCCACCTCCTGATCGATCTCCTGGATGGCCAGCTGCGTGGCCAGCTGTTTCTCGTTGAACGACTCGCTCCGCTCGTTGATCTTCGGCGGCCTGGTGTGCAGGTAGTCGCCTGGAAGGACGGCGTCGTGTAGGAGGGGCCGGGGAGGAGGTAAGTCGCGCCACTCACCTGATTCGTGCTCCTCGTCCCGCTGCCGCGTCTCCACCCGCCTCTGCTGCAGCACCTTCGACTGGAAGTTGATCGTCCTCTGGTGCAGCTTGTCCAACAGCAGGTTGTATATGGCATAGATGTGGTCGAACGTGTTGTTCTTCAGCGACTGCACGATCATGTTGTGGTTGAGGTTGGGCAGCTGCAGCATATGGTCTATCACAGTTTTGTTCAGCTGCAGGTCCCTCTCGGGGCCGGTGTCGACGGGCGGGGCGTCGCTCAGCCAGCGGTGCTTCACTATCTGCGCCATGGTCAGTCTTTTGTCCGCGTCCACCACCAGCATGTGCCTGATGAGGTGTTCGCAGTCTGAAACGCACTCGTACAGTGATGCGTGATTTTTTTTTTGTATGCGAGATGATACCTTGTGACATGAAGTACGGGATGCGGAATTTGCCTTCTATCACGACGTTCCGTAAGGCGTGCAGGGTCTGCCCGTCGAATGGTAGTGAACCGCATACCAGTACATACAATACAACGCCTAAACTCTGAAAGGGATCAATAATTATCAGTATAATTATCTTTTGCTACGATCTTAGACGCACAAATAAACAAAAAAAAATCTATATGGCTATGAGATTTGACCATATAATCTTTGGTGATTTAAACGTTCCGGTATAGAATATAATCAAATAAGTTTTATGTTATTTACACAAGTTCAATTATCTTGAAAAATTACCAGTAAATGAAATTTTTGGGGAAAAAATCACAGTTTATCGAAGTTTTTGAAGTAATTTTAATACTTTCAAGTTATGTATTCATATAAAGATAATATAAACTGTAAAAATAAAAAAATCGCCACACCCCCCAGTAGGCTTTCTGTAATTTTTATATTCACGACATATAACTCTTAAAGCCTCTACTAAGGCACTATAAAGACAAAACTGTCTTTATTTACCAGTTTTTTACAGACGCTATAAATTTTTAAACAAAAAAGTACAGGAAAAGTAAATTAAAAAAAAACACCACACCTCTGGTAGGACTTCTAGAATCTTGATATTCAGGGTATATAACTCTTATAGCCTCTACAAAGGTATTATAAAGACAAAACTGCCCTACCAGTTTTGTTACAGATGTTACGAATATTTAAAACAAAAAAGTACACGATTCTTAGAGAAAAAAAATTACACACCCTCAGTAGGTTTTCTGCAATTTTGATATTCACGACATGTAACCCTTAGAGCCTCTACTAAGGCTCTGATAAAGACAAAACTGCCTTACCACTTTTTTTACAGACGCTACAAACTTTTAAACAAAAAAGTACAAGATTCTTAGAGAAGAAAATTAAAAAAAAATCACCACACCCTCAGTAGGCTCCCTGCAATTTTGATATCCACGGCATATAACCCTTAGAGGTTCTATTAAGGCATGATAAAGACAAAACTGCCCCACCACTTTTTTTACAGGCGCTACGAATTTTTAAATAAAAAAGCACATGATTCTTAAAGAGGAAAATTTAAAAAATCACCACACCCTCAGTAGGCTTTCTGAAATTTTGATATCCACGGCGTATAACCCTTAAAGGTTCTACTAACGCATAATAAAGACAAAACTGCCTCAAAACATTGTTTACACACGCTACGAATTATTAAACAAACAAGTACAAGGTTCTTAAAGATAATTAAAAAAAAACATCACACCCTCAGTAGACTTTCTGTAATTTTGATATTCACGACATGTTACCCTTAGAGCCTCTACTAAGGCATGATAAACACAAAACTGCCTTCTCACTTTTTTTACAGACGCTACGATTTTTTAAACATTAAAATACACGATTCTTAGAAAAGAAAATGAAAAAAATCACTACACCTTATACGTACGCTTTCTGCAATTTTGATATCCACGGCATATAACCCTTAGAGGTTCTACTAAGGCATGATAAAGACAAAACTGCCTCACCACTTTTTAAAGACGCTACGAATTTTTAAACATTAAAATACAAGATTCTTAGAAAAGAAAATTAAAAAAAATCCCCACACCCTCAATAGACTTTCTGCAATTTTGATATCCATGGCATATAACTCTTAGAGCCTCTACTAAGGCATGATAAAGACAAAACTGCCTCACTACTTTTTTACAGACGCTACAAACTTTTAAATAAAAAATTACAGGATTCTTAGAGAAGATAATTAAAAAAAAAAAAAAATCAACGCCCCCTCAGTAGGCTTTCTGCAATTTTGATATCCACGGCATATAACCCTTAGAGGTTCTACCAAGGCTTAATAAAGACAAAACTGCCTCACCACTTTTTTTGAAGACGCTACGAATTTTTAAACATTAAAGTACAAGATTCTTAGAAAAGAAAATTTAAAAAAATCCTCACACCTTCAATAGACTTTCTGCAATTTTGATATCCACGGCATATAACTCTTAGAGCCTCTACTAAGGCATGATAAAGACAAAACTGCCTCACTACTTTTTTACAGACGCTACAAACTTTTAAATAAAAAATTACAGGATTCTTAGAGAAGATAATTAAAAAAAAAAAAAAAAAATCAACGCCCCCTCAGTAGGCTTTCTGCAATTTTGATATCCACGGCATATAACCCTTAGAGGTTCTACCAAGGCTTAATAAAGACAAAACTGCCTCACCACTTTTTTTGAAGACGCTACGAATTTTTAAACATTAAAGTACAAGATTCTTAGAAAAGAAAATTTAAAAAAATCCTCACACCTTCAATAGACTTTCTGCAATTTTGATATCCACGGCATATAACTCTTAGAGCCTCTACTAAGGCATGATAAAGACAAAACTGCCTCACTACTTTTTTTACAGACGCTACAAACTTTTAAATAAAAAATTACAGGATTCTTAGAGAAAATAATAAAAAAAAAATCAACGCCCCCTCAGTAGGCTTTCTGCAATTTTGATATCCAGGGCATATAACCCTTAGAGGTTCTACCAAGGTATGATAAAGACAAAACTGCCTTACCACTTTTTTTACAGACGCCACGAATTATAAACAAAAAAGTACAAGATTCTTAGAGAAGAAAATTAAAACAAAATCACCACACCCCCAGTAGGCTTTCTGCCTACTGGGGGTGTGGTGTTTTGATATTCATTCACGGTGTTGGGTTTATTAAGATTTTGCCTAATAAACTAACTTTAAAAAAATCCTCGGGCTCAAAAAAAAAAATAAATAATAATACCTCATCCGTGAATCCTCATCCTTATCCCCTTTTTCTAAACGTTTTTCAAAATAAAAAAAAGATTAACAAAAACAGTGAAGTAAATAATCAATTATATTAAAACGTATACATCCAATTACAACCTAATGGATTTTGCGTGTTTCACTATAATTCTGAATCAATTATTCGATAATGGGATAATTTTAAGACCACGATAGTCATCTAGAAAAATTAGGATTACGATTTACCACAAACTATATATTTCCACGACGCAAATGCACGCATTCTCCAAAGCCCTCTAGACCAAGCGAGTGGGCAAGTGAGAACCGATCACCCACTATATTTCCTTCCAAAAACGCAAAGGGTACCCCATTAGACGTGTAAACGAGGTCGTATCACCCCTAAATTCTACTAGTAGATTGGCGAAAAGGGTACGAGTAAGTACTAAGAGATACAACGAAGGAAATATACAAGCTGCTTTTAAAACAAACACACTTTTAAGCGTTTATTTGATACGAATAACTACTAGACGGGAAACAAACGTAATTCTTGTTAAATAAACAAATTTTCCAGCAGACTGTAATTACTGGAACACGTAAAAGTGCATAATTTTCCTTGTTCGCTATAAATACATAATAACTACAGGGGAATAAAAGTGGTGAAAATTGTACGAACCACCGTCATGGCTTCGACTTTTTTGTACCTGCTGTATTTCATTACGTGCGCATATTGTTCGGGAATTACTAGGAAACCCCAGACAAGCAGCGACGATGTACTAGAAGGTTTTATAAAAAAATACATGTCCCATTCGTTGGCGATAATCGACAAGCGAGACAACGACTTCTTATACAAAATGGACGTCCCGAAGACGTTGTACAACTTGGACGAGACGATGCACACGTTCGTGGTGATTGGACAAAATTACAACTACATCATAGTCGAAAACAGGGCAAATTTAAGCACGACGATCGCCAAGTTGGTGGCAACGAAAAGCTTCAACAACCATTACCCGCAACTGGTCGTACTGGAACATGTTTCGGAGGAGGAAATAAGGGACACGTTCATGCTCCTTTGGAAATACTACGTATACAACGTAGTCGTCTACACGAATAGGAACTTTTACACCTGGTACCCGTACGACGAAGAAAACGATTGCGGCGAGAAAGCCCACGCGACGAAGGTGACGACCGACGATCCATTCGTCGGGAAAATTCCCGAAAAAGTACGCGGCTGCCTGCTCAACGTGAGCTGGGACGAATTCGAGGTGATACTCACCGACCCGTACGGTCGCAACCCCGGCGTCCTCTTCCAAATCATAAACTTGATATGCGAAAAAATGGGGCTGACGCCCGAGTACTTGAGGAACAACACCAAGTACTTCAAGTATACGCAGAAATCCAACGACTACAAACTGCTCACGGGCGACATGAAGGAGAGGCGCATAATCGCGGCGCCGGTGATGCGGTCGTCGTACGTGTGCGACCTAGACCCCTTGGAAGGCTTCGTCGAGTCCAACGACATGACCCAGTGCCAGGTGTACTTCGTGGTGCCGCCGCGCCAGAGGAAAAACCTCAACATATACCTCGTCAACTTGTTCAGCCCCGCCTTCTTCGTCTGCATAATCTGCGCGTTCGTCGCGGTTTGCGCGACGTTCAAGATACTCGAACGCGCCCCGACGCTTGGCGTCGTCACGGAATTCCTGCAGGTGAGCCTGCAGCAGTCCATGGAGAACGTGCCCTCGGGCGTCGTACCCAGGACCCTCGTCGCCTGTTACTTCCTCTACAACATTTGCGTGTACACCGCCTGGCAGACGGAGCTGAGCAGTACGCTGACGACGCCGCAATTCGAGCCGAAGATCGAGACCCTAGACCAACTCCTCGACTCCGATAAGAAGATCCTGGGAACGAAATATGCCTACTGCAGCCTAGCCAACAGAGACGAGTCGACGGTGAGGCGGTTCCGGGAGAGGATGGACAAGGCGTTCGATAAGGGTTACAGGGATTCGGTAATAGAATTCCTCAACGATCCTGTCTACGTAACCCCCTTTAATTCCTTCTCGCTTCTCCGCTTCCGGAATAGGGACGAGTTGGAAATAATGACTAGGGAATTGGTAAGTTAACAACGTGAAACGATTTTACTTGGGTGGGGTTAATTAGGGGATGTTTCGCAGATAAATACGATACACCACAGGCTGGTGTTTAGGAAAGACTGGCCCTTACTGGACAACATGAACGAGTGGATAATCTACGTGAGGGAAACCGGGATACCGGACAAATTGGCCAGCGACAAATTGGATAAGGTACTCGTGGCAAAGAATTACATGAAGATAACGCACGAACCGTTGGGGATGATGCACTTGAGAGGGGCCTTCTTCATTCTACTCTGCGGAAACGGGCTTTCCTGCGTAGTCTTTTGTTTAGAGCATCTGTTTTTCCGTAAATAATTACGTTGTATATGCGTGTATAATCGTAACCGGTAGTTCGAAAGTACAGTAGGCACATGAATTTCACTCGTTGGTCTTACATTTAATTTTACTCGTTGGGCTTCTTTTAATGATATATTTGTCGATAATCACCCTATATATAAATAAAAAAACGCCACCATACTTGTTTCATTTTGTATGATTAACGATCACAGACAAATAACCAGATTAATTATTACACCAAAACAAGTGATGCTGCTAAATATTTAATTGATTGGTAACCATGAATTTAAAATCTTAGCAACAAGGAGTCTTAAACGCTTATTTTCTACTTCCTATCACATTTATTATCGTATTAACAAATAAATTATTTACGATACTCCGTCAATAGTCTCTATTGCCCTCTTCGATATGATGACGCTCATCAGACTTGCCAAGCACAGTGTAGTAGGTCGTATGTACGGTAGGCACACGATACAAATTTCGCTCGCATGCCAAACACAACAGACGCCGACGTACAAAAAATCGGAAATCGTCGAGAGAATATTTAAAACCGCTAAAACGTTGGACAAAAGAAAAACATATCGTAATTTCGCAGGTGATCCTAACGACCCCGACCGATAAAAGCGATTTACGACCGGGGAAATAAACAAACAATTACGTACATAATACTCCTATATTTACGTATACATAAATCACATGTTTTATTGTGTTTTATGTGTACATAAAAGCCAGATACATTATCTAGATGATATAATCGCCGGGTGACAATTGCTTGGGCTTTAAAAATATTAAAAACGAATACGCCGACACCGTAACTTTTGATATGAATGGCCGATAAGTAAAATACCGCTATATAGATATATAATAATCGGGTAGCAATCATTTATTATTTATTTATTATGTGTCGTAAAAACGAGCGTTAAGGGTAACGGCACGATGGCGGCGGGAAATAGCGCCGATAGATGGCGCACTGCTTCCTAACGTAAAACAACACAAAACTCACGAAAATTGAATATTGACAGTTAAACACACCGTTTCATATTCGCTATCTATAGTTATTATTTAATTTATTTATCAAATTCATGTTTTAAAGCATATCAACTTAGTGCAATAAAAAAGTACGTTAAGGATATCGAAACGATCGTAGCGAAAAATAGCACCGATAGATGGCGCTGCTTCCTAATGTAAAACAACACAAAGCTCACGGAAATTGAATATTGACAGTTAAACTCACGCAAAGAAACATCAAAATGGACATTTTATATTCGCTATCCATATTTATAGTGTTGGGGGAAAAGTAATTTCGGCTTTTTTCATGTTTTTCAAAGGGAATTTGTTCATATAAATTTCACACATTAATCACTGATATATGTGCCGCTTTAATCGATGAGCTTTTGCCACTTTTCTGGTAAAACCATAATTCCGTCACTGTGGAATTTCTGAGATTTCTGGGCGAAGAACTGCCGAACCAAGCGATTTTCACAAGCCTCTTTTGATGCCAGCTTGACACCATTAAGAGAGTTCTGCAGTGACCGAAACAAATGGTAGTCGGACGGAGCAAGGTCCGGGCTATACGGTGGATGAATCAAAACTTCCCAGCCAAGGTCCCTCAATTTTTGCCGAGTCGCTAAAGATATGTGTGGTCTAGCGTTGTCGTGGCGGAAGACAACGCCTTTCCTATTAATCAATTCTGGCCGTTTTTTTTTTAATCGCATTAGTTGTTGACAGTAATGGTTTGGCCAGGTTGGAGCAGCTCATGATGAATAATTCCTTTCCAATCCCACCAAACACTCAGCATCACCTTCCTTGGCGTCAAAACGGGATTTGCAACCCTTTGTGAAGCTTCTCCGGGCTTCGACCACGATCTTTTCCGCACATTATTGTCGTACGTGATCCACTTTTCATCGCCCGTAATCATTCGGTTCAAAAATGGCTCGATTTCGTTTCGTTTCAGCAGCGATTCACAAATGGAAACTCGGTCCATTAAATGTTTCTCTGTTAATTCATGTGGAACCCAAGTATCGAGCTTCTTTCGATATTCAGACATATGTAAATGGTTCAAAACTGTTTTATGGCCGACGTTTAGTTCCGTAGCGATGTCGCGAGATGAAATATGTCGGTCTACCTCGATTTTTTCCAAAATTCCGTCGACTGTTTCAACGATTGACCGGCCAGGGCGAGGTTCATCTTTAACATCGAAATTTCCGGAACGAAAACGAGCAAACCAATTCTGACACTGGCGTTCACTTAAGCACTCATAATCATAAACACCACACAATTTTCGATGAGCCTGCGCTGCATTTTCCTTTTTCGGAAGTGAAAAAGCAAAATATGCCGAAAATGACCTTCTGGAATCTCCATTTTCAACGCGCAATAACTTTTGGCTGCGTAAACGAATGGCGCTACCTCTATATCCGGACTGTTCTGTGGACTGTTAACTTTCACACGCGCTATAGTACGGCTGCATTCAATAACTCTTCCTAGAGATATGCGACTTTAAAGTCATCTATTGGGACAACCGAAATAACTTTTTTCCCAACCTTATATTATTTCAAATATTTACCAAGTCCATATTTTAAAGCATCTCAACTTACTCGTCTACAACGAAAACTTACATTAAGGGTATCGATACGATCGTAGCGAAAAATAGCGCCGATAGATGGCGCATTGCTTTCGAATCTGTTGTGTTAAAGAAATAAATGAAGTTCGCCAGACTTCATTTATTTCTCATCGTTAATGATTTATGAATTATAATCGGGAAAACCACCGACAGATGGCGTACTAACCCGAAATACTATGACACTTGAGGCCATTCTTAATAAATACCTTACTTTTCTGGGTTTATATTCGTCGGGATGTATTCCAAATAAAAAATAGTAACGCTCCGATCATCTTGGATGATTAATGAAACCATATCGACTTAAATAATTCAATGTTTTCAAAGTTTCCACATATTTACGCCCACATTTGTCATCTAACCAATAATTTTATATAAAATAACATACATTCGCGTAATAACATTGTAAGAACGCATGCAGCCTCACGTATATACATATTTATTTCATTCTATCATAAATATTTTATTATGTATTTATATTACATAGTCGACGGTACAAAATCGCTCACAAACTTCCAAAATGAAGTCGTTCGTGCACACTTTAAGCGTATGTTCCGCGTTCGCGATACTATGCCACGGTTTTGATTTGCCCGCAAGTGAAATCGCTGACGACAAGGTAAGGGGATTGATCGAAAACCATATGCATGATGAAATAACGATCGTGTTCGATGACGTGGCGGGCTACGACTGGGTCTTGCGACAAAACTTCCCGAGAACGATCATAAATCCCGGCTTGAACACACCTGTAAGCCTGGGGAGTAACAGCAGCTACGTTATCATAACGAAACACATTGAATCGCTTGAAGTTTTAATAAAATCACTGACCAATTTGGAAAATTGGAATAACCGAAAGGAATATTTGGTGATCTACGACGACGAATTTGTCACCGAGGACGACGTTAAAAGAAGCTTCGAGCTGCTATTCCGCTACTCCATCTATAACAGCGCCATCTATCGGAGCGACGCGGCGTTCTACACGTGGTATCCCTACGATAGACACAGCCAGTGCGGGAAGATAATCAACCTTATAAAAATGGGCGGCGGAAACCCTTTCGCCGACAAACTTCCCAGGAAAGTCCCCGGCTGTCACGTGAACATCACCTGGCACCCTATGTCCATCCTGGTGTCCGACCCATTCGACGCCACTTACCCCGGGGCGATGGTGATGTTCGTGAACACCCTGGCCGCCAGGATGGACTTGAGGGTCGCCTATTTGAGGGAGAATACGAAATTTTATCCAGCGTAAGTTACATATTTCTACGGCATTTATCCGAATATTATCGGATCGTTTTCTTTCCAGTTACTTGGAGAACAGCTCGTACGACGAACTGGTCAGGGATATGGAGGAGAGGAACATCGCCATGGTCATCTATTTCGCTTACAACGGCTTCGCCATCCAATCCCTCGAGAATTCGCAACGCCTCCACCAGGCCGACAGCTATTTCCTGTTGCCGTCCCGGAAGAAATACCTCAATAAGAATTACATATTCAATCTGTACTCCCCGAAGATGAGGCTCGCCGTTCTAGCCTTCATAGCGGTGTCCACCGCAGCCTGGATGGTTTTATCCAAACGACCATTTTCAGTATCAATCGTCGATCTCATACAGATATCCATACAGTCGGGGCTGAACAGGATTCCCACCGGTACGCCCACCAGGATACTCCTCTTGTCCCTCCTGGTGTTTTTCATGTGCTTAAATGTCGCATACTTCACTGAGCTAAGCAGCATCCTCACAAAGCCCAGCTACGAGCCGAAAATCAGAACTATCGAGCGTCTCCTTCTTGAGACCGATATAAAAATCATGTCGTTCGATGCTACGATAAAACACACGATGATCGATAGGAAATACGTCGAGGTCATTCGACGAAAACTCATCCCCATGCGCGAAGCCGCCGAGATGAGCTTCAGCACCTTCCTACGCATGGACTCGTTCGCGCTGACGTACATCGATTTCCAAATAAACTATTTTAAGAATCCCGAAAAGCTGGAAATCATATACGGCGAACCGGTAGGTACATACCAATTCAATTTTTCCATCTCATGTCTTTTCGTTGCAGTTGAATGCAGCGCTGTACTTTATTGCGATGAAAAAGGGGCACCCCCTAATGGAAGCCGTCGATTTCTGGATAGACACCATGAAGGAGGCGGGCTTCATGGAAAAATACATCCGGTACACCTGTCGCAACCTGACCAAATTTACCGCCGAAGACGCCTTCCGCCTGGAGAAAGTTAAGCTGGGGCTGGTTCATGTAGAGGGCGCGTTTGCTATACTAGTGATAGGGAATTTGGTCTCTAGCGTTGTTTTCCTAGTTGAAATTCTTTACCATAGGAACCGTGCAAATTTGTATACAAAATAACACGTTTGGACTAGAATAAGTTGAAATTACATTAGAGTAATTGTTTCACTGGTGTTATTTTTCGAATAAAACTTAAGAAGTATCAAAGGGAGGAGAAAAGGGCGAGGATCAACATTTTTTAAGTCATACACCTACCTATATCGTAGTTGCACTAGGCACAAAAATTAAGGGATATAAAAAATCATAAATTTTTAGGTGATTTTCAAATGGCTGTAACTTGGAGGAAAACAGTCGCAGAGCAATTTAAAAAAAAGCAAATTGAAGCTGCAACTTCATAGCTTTCAGATGTTGAGTTCAACATTTTTTTCCATCAGCAGTTTTTGGGTAACCGTAAGAAAATCGCCGGAAAAAATTTTTTTAAAATTCTTGCTTGCCTTTCAGAAGGTCCACGGGCTTCAATAAATTTGTTCAGTGATTTCATTATAAGAGATAGACTAAGGATGTTGACCATTTATTTTCAACCTCAAAGTATCCCAAAGAAAGGCTGGAAATTTCAAAGCGCCGCGACTTTTTTTTTCCCTTTGTGTTCGGAATGATTGAATTTGTCGTTCTTGCTAAAAATAAATTTAAGGATCAATTTTTTTTTGCCTCATATTGTTGGATGTTACTTGCAAATAACGAATTCCCTTCTAAGGTATATTTAAATAATCACAGGAACTTGCTTGTATTTATTTTAAAATATTATACGAAAAACATACCCCGCATTGTTAAAAACAACAGAATACGTCCAAATTGAATAATTTTTCCGCAAATACTGGTCTTGTTCTATAAAAAATAGTTTCCGGATTGTATATTTTTGTTCATTTCGATAAGAAACGGATTTCGGACAGGGCCGGGTCCAGAACAGGACCGTATTCAGCACCCCCAGACGAATTTGTCCATTAAATTAATATCAGAAATATTTTTAATCGCATAAAAAAATGTTTACAGAGCAAAATACGGACTTACCCAAATATCCGCTTTAGGCCCGTCGTAATTAAGGCCTTGGAAAAGCTCGGGTGCTGCGTACGGTGGAGATCCACAGAAAGTGGACAATTTACATCCCTCGGTGAACTGATTGCTAAATCCGAAATCAGCAAGCTAAAAAAAAAAAAAATAAACATGGCGTCTTAAATAATTTCCATTGGTCATTCCCTTGTCGCTACTTACTTTTATGTTCAAATTGTTGTCTAACAATAAATTTTCAGCCTTTAAATCTCTATGAACTACCCCCTGAGAGTGACAATAATTTACAGCCGATACGATTTGACTAAATATTCTCTTGGCTTCGGGTTCCGACATTCGCCCTTTCGCCACTAAGTGATCTTTAAACAAAAAAACGCACACAGTTAAAACGCCCTTGCCAAACCAGCCATCACTTACCGAATATTTCTCCTTTACTGGCGTATTCCGTGACCATGTATATTGTCTGATTCGTCTCCATAAGCTGATACAGCCTCGTAATGTGGGGATGCCTAAGTTTTTTTAATATTGCAGTCTCTCTAAATATCTTAGTTAAATTTTCTTCGTCTAGTACAGTCTTATCGATTATTTTTATCGCCACCTGCAACAGAAACGCCCCGTCAATACGTGTCAGCCCCGGATTGTCCGCGATAAGGTACGCTATATTTCGACCGCTCTGTATTACCGGTACGTCTACTATTATTTCTGCAAACAACGACGGTGATACAAGGCAAATAATGAATACGAGATATCACAAATGGAGAAACATTTCCAAGGTTGCTAAATATCGCTTTCATATAGTGCCGTGCAAATAGTGCCGTGCTCCATACATACGTTTTCTACAAATCTAATGTCTAAATCTATAAATCCTATATAAGCGTTCTTTCCTTTTTCTATTGTTTTCTCTAACATAACTCTTAGTATCAGAATAGCTTCGCGAGTTCCCCTATTTCGCCTAAACCCGAATTGGTCTTCTCCTAGTATTTCCTCCGCTCTATTTTCCATCCTCTTCTGCACTATTCTGGTTAAGATTTTTGACGCGTGGGAAGTTAGGCTAATCGTTCTAAATTAATTTATATACTATACTATATAAATTAATTTATTATCAATGTGGCACACAAATTCTTAGCCACAAATGATGTAATCGTTAAGCTCGATGAAAATAATTCAATTTGCGTATAAAATGATTCATCTCGCGCTAGAAACGTGACGCAAGAATTTTCGTTATTCTAGACGCATACTTTTGTACCTTATTTTAATTTAATCTAATTTAATACCGAATTTTACACCCCGTGGAATTCAATCGAACCCCGCAACTGACTTTATATTAAACTTCAGCTGTTTTCAGGGCAAAAAACAATCGCGGTAGTATTTTTACGACTACTACGACTAGTAATTGTTTAATTGAATATCTATTCGAGTCGCCCGTGACCGTAAACGAGCGTTACGTCATCCGATTGACATCCGGGAAAACCCCTCGCGAGACGCCAATGCGTCTAGAACACCCCGAAATCCCTCTGGACGACCCAGCGTTATCTCTACGACGGCGTATTAAAATGCAAAAAAATCGTATCTGATCATTAGAAATTATCTCACGATCTGATCTATTTGTCAAACGCTGCCTTCCATATATTTTTTCGCGACCTAGTGATAATTAACACAGTCAGCCTTGTCATAGCAATGAAAATTTTAATATACAGATAAATGGGTAAAAGTACGGAAAAACCAGTTTGTATGTAGGTAAAGGTGAACCGTATTCGCAGTTTCGATATCAGACAAAAGATACGGTAGCGCTCTTAAAAGAAATATACAGGGTGTCATTTAAGTACGCAGGCGAACTTTAAGGGGTTATTCCTTGTATGATTAAGGCAAAAGGTTCATATAAACATGTGCCCTAACTGTACAGATTGTCGAGATACGGGGCTTTAAAAATTTCATAAAAACCCAATAGGCAAATAATAAAAAAAAATGTCAATAAAATCACAAAGTAGTCCTTCATAAATGATTAATATAAATATTTATTACTATATTATTATCATTGAAAGAATGCATACATTTATTTTTTGACAAATAACTTCTAAGCCTTATTTACGATAATGAAAAACAGTCAAAGAGCAAAGCGTTATAGTCGGCTTTATTCTCAAATCTAGCCAGTGTCGTAACAAAAATTTTAGGGATTTAAAAGGGTTACGACCCAAGAAATGTCCAAGCAAAAAAACGAACTTAAAACTCTGTATATCGAAAATCTATACGTTTGGGACGTATACATTTTTGTATACGTCCCAAACGGACAACTTTTTCTCGTAAAACCGTTCAAAGAATCATCTCTGAAAGTTATCTACGTTGTCCATTAACATTCTGTATATAAAGGAATATAAAGACGGCAGCTTTATCGCAGTTCCCTGTATAACGACAGCGAACACCGTCGGGTCAATTTAACAAATTAAAGACAATCAAACGAATTGGAATCTACACATGTTACCGTTTTATAAATTGCCGTTCTTGGCGCTGCGATGAATTTATTGTTTGTTGTAGTTTCTTATTAGACAAATCAAGATATAACAACTTATTCATAATATCCCTGTCGCTGGCAAACGCTCTGCCCGTTTACTAGTAATTGATTTTCAAAATACGTTCCAGTACTTCGAAGAATGTAACTTTTAGGATAGATATACCGAGCTAGTGTATACGCCCAAATAGTTTCGACAGGAATTCGAGTACGACTAATAGGCTATCGTTTAATAAATAAATACCGATATTGAATTTACGAAACGCATTTTTTAAACGAAAGCAATCAAAAAAATAAACTTAACACAAGACCCCCATTCGACGTTGCCAAATCTCGGACGATCAACTCGGATGTGTTATAATGGCAAGATAATAGTTCTGATACTTCTGGCGAAAATTCAGATACTATTAAGAATAGTAAATTTGTAAATCCTGTTCAATAATTTTTTAAATTTTACTGAGTATTTTCGCTATTTTGCGTCGACATCAGCGCCACCATCGGTCGATTAACAACGGCGTGAGTTGTCGACGAATACGCGGCGATCGATAGGTCGACGCGGCGTTGCCAAAGAAAGATGTAAACTACAGATACGGGACCGTATTCAACGTTGCCAAATCTTCTCGGATGTCTTAGAATAGGGAGTTAATCATACCGAGCCACACGGCCTCCGACGGAAACTAAGGGACCATTAAGAACAGATAATTTGTAATAGCAAATACCCAACAATCCGAATTAATATCCTGTTCAATAATAATTTTTAACCTTCCGTCTGAATCCGAACGCATTCGGGCGCAATGCATCTGAGAGATCCCATATCAAATCTTACACAATTTAGATTTTAATTAGGTGGAGACTCAATTAAACGCTTATTTTAATTAATATAATACAATAATAAATATTTCACACTAGTTTTTAATCGCAATAATTGTTAAATTTACATAAAGGAACTCATTTCATGTTGTACAACAATAAGTTTGAAATATTTTTATAGAAGAACCAGCTATTGGCAACTTTTTTTTCTGTTTTAAGGACAAAACACACACATAAATTAGTATTGAACAATATTTTGAATACAAAATACAAACCACCTATTTTTTCATATAAAAGTCATAAAGTTATATATAAAAAAAAATGTTGGACGTCAACTACAAAGAAAAGTTATTGGTAACTGCATATTTTAAGTGTAAAGAATTACAAATCCTCTTCATCATTTCAGCATGTTCCAAACAAAAATTAACGTCACATTGTTGGTAACAATATTTAGTATAAACCACTAATTTAACACCCAAATGTGTTAATTTTGAATAATAATACCATAAAAAGCCAAAATAAGTAAGTGTAGAGATCCCAAAAAAAATATTATTAATTTAGATAATAAAAGAAATCCATCAAAACAAAAAAGTGAAAATGATGACGTAGTCAGACGCAATGCATCTGACAGATCCGGGCGGCCTATGCAAGACTAGGGAATACAAAAAATCGACACCATATCGAGAACAGTTGTTTGGAACTAGAAAGCTATGAGGAAGTTCGAGTTAATATTAGTAATACACACAAGAGGGCAAAGAAAAAAATGATTGCCGGATCTTACAAACCGGTTGCGCCCGACGGCGACGGAAGGTCAAGCTGCTAATAAACAATCCACAATATATAAAATGCATAAACGACCAACAATTTTACTGCGCATTCCGCCATCTTGCGGCGACACCAGCGCCCCCAGCGGTCGATTAACTCTCCAATCGGCGTGAGCTGTCGACGAGTACTCGGCGATCGAGAGGTCGACGCGGCGTCGCCGAGTAGAAATGTAAACAACAAATACGGGACCGCATTGGACGTTGCCAAATTTCCTCGGATGTCTTGAACTGTACCGATGAATATGGGGCCGAAACAACGGGCAAAATAACACACTAGCATTCTCTCGGCTGCGTTACATAACGCAATTTCGCATGTGTATATTGAACCGCAAATTTATCAGGCGGAGATAAGCGCGTATCAATTTTTTGTCAGTGTGTTCGTAACGTCTGGTTATCACCGGCTTAAAAACGAATCAGGGTGAGACGCACGTTAAAGTCACGAGGAAACAATTGAACTATACACGTATATAATAAAGCATACTAGATATTTGCGGTGGTGTTTCGTAGCACCGTCCTAGGTAGTGGGGAATTAATAATCTGGTGTTGGTTTTTCATTAATATTTTTCTGTAATCTCCTCTCGAACCTGTCAAGTACGAACGATAGATATGGAAATCGCCGGTAAATAAATAGTTAATTTATCTCGTCCAGATTCGGATCCCGTTATCTGTGACAGTATCTTTGAAAATATTATCGATCTAATTTTTGTTTACTTCCCCCATGGAATAACATCTACGAGAACTCAGAGCAAACATAGAAACGGCCAGCTGGAAGGAACAAAATTGCGTCAACTGGTTGTTTTTTCAATAAACAAAAATAATAAAAGTGTTTACTTTAAATTTTCATTAAACATAAAGATCTAGCGTGAATTTCCAGGTTGTGGTTTCAAAAATTGAAAAATATTAAACGCCGTATTAATTTTAATTTAACGAATACAATTGTTGAATATCTACGATTTGAGAAAATGTAAGATTTTTATCCAGAAGAATTTGTTATCAACTGATGTCATATCAGTATAGATATTTAACAAAATAGTACTGAATAACACGAGTGTTTTTTAAAATACTGAGAATAATCCTAAAAAATCCATCGAATTTACAAGGAATTCATGCTTATTCGGTGTAATCTTGTCCATAAAAAAAATCTAAAGGAATTCAATTGAAAATGACACAATTTCCATCAGGAGCAACTCGGACTGCCACAAAAATAAACTCCTGCACACACGTCGAGCAACGGAAGGATATTCAAAAGAACCGCTTGAAGTCTTTTTATTGCGAACAGCAAGGCCTCCTACACGCATCCAGAAAGTTTACCAAATTGGCATTGGGCGCTTATCCAGAGATGTTTTGACGCCACTTTGAAATAAAACACTGAAACCAAAACAAATTACTACGTGCAAAATGTAAATAACATTCACATGGAGGTTATTCAACTCGAGTTTATCCATCTGTTTCCTAATTTTCCAAATAAATTAGTGGTGTCAAAATTGGACTCCGGACATGATCGAAGGCCTCGAGGGGAAATCTCCCAAGACTGGCTGAATCCCGGTTGGCAAATCCGCTCCTGGACCGGCAGTTCGCGTGTGTCCTCGATTAAAAACGGGCTCCAAAATTTCCTGCCAAAAACATGCCCGTCCTTGAACGGCGAGAAAACACAATAGACATAACCTATAAATATTTACGTTGCAAATTAACATCTCCAAAATTCTTATGTTAATCCAGCGTGCGATGTCACACAGATCTGCAAACAAGAATCAGGCTCGATTCCCCGTCTCGTCGCGGATCATATGAGTTTGTTTAACACCAGAGCGAGATATTTCTTTCGAAGGTTCTAACCTTGCGATGGGCCGAATCGCAGGAGAGACGCGGGCAAATCGACGGCGTTTACGCGGCGCTCCGCGTCGCCGAGGCCCCGTTTTCTGGCGAAACAACAAGGGGAACTAAGCAAAATTACATGAATATTTGACATCCGAGATGTTGATATCAAATTCCTTACCTTGGTGCGGGTGACGATGTGAGTGGCGAGCTTAACTACGGCGAAATTGCCTTTTCCTATTGTCTTTTCGAGTTCATAATAACCCACACGCACTAGTTTTTCCACGGGAAAAGTTTTCGCGGACATTTTCACTATATTTTGTCAACCCGTCGTCGCCACATAAAAATCTACAGGCTACTACAGCTTAGTACGTTTTCTCGCATATAGATCTCGCTTGTCGCTTACGTCACCTCCTACGTCACGGGCAGAGCGACATACGAATTGCAATTTTCCCCTGAAAATTTGATAAGATCGCTGGAATTAACGCCGCATTTTGCAGTTATTGCAATTTGTCGCTCCGGCCGTCCTCATTAAAATCAAATTTATTCGCGGACACGGCCTTATTAGCATTCTTCGGCGGTAATAAATTCCATAAATTGTAAGTTATTCTATTTACGTTTTCCGATCTCTATCTCGCGCCCGTGAATAAATTAAAAATTGTACGGCATGCCGACTTTTTTCTAAATAAAGATGCAGTCGCAATGACGTGAGAACATGCAACTGATAAAGTTTCTGAAATTATAGTGCACACGAAGTGTACCCCGACAGCTCCAGTGCCGTAGGCGAGTAGCACTTTCGGAACCCGATCACATACACCATGACGTCACCTGGCTCGAACAAAAAAAACTGAAAATATATAATTACACAAAAATAATACGAGTGTTGTATAATGCATTGCATTTGTGTAATATACTTGGTAATATAGTTGTAACACTAAAATATGTTAAGTGTATAAAAAAAAATACCCTTTTTAACATTCTTTATCAAATTATGGTATTATGAAGTAATAACAGTATCTAAAGGGATCTATTTGTTGTTTTCATTTGTAACGAAACTAATTGCTGTTGATTAATTGACTGCATTGTTTTTTTTCTCAACCGATTCGAAAAGATCTAGCCTTGATATGTAGACAAAAAATACACATTTACAATCTGATTGCGATTACGAAAAATTGCGAAAAAATATCTAAAATTGAGGAAGATGGTAAACGTACAAGACGGCGAACTGTTGGGCTAGTTATCTCTAACTGAAAATTGTCAAAATGACGGTTCTAAGAAAGGATTACGAAAAAACGAATTAACATTAATATTTTAAAACTACTATGGGCTAAATCACTGTCTTAGATGTATAAATTAGTGCTAAAACTAATTTAGCCTTGATATGGCGCAAAATGATCTTGTGACGCACAAGAAACTGCGAATAAATCGTTGAATTCGCACAAGATGGCTGACATGAAAATACGTCTACTGTTCATTATTTTTTACGGAGTTGACAAAATGACAGCTTTAGCAAGGTTTCGAGAGAACGAATTACTATTTTTATGTTAAGATATGGTAGTGTTAAAGATGCCAGTTGTTAACCAACTTTATTGCTGTTTTACATTTAATAACCTTTTGTTTAGCCTGTCATCAATCTCTGCACAAAGCAAATAATCGACCAGCAATAGCGTCGACGCGCATGCATGGCAAGACGATGGGTGTCAATTACAAAACGTTCGAAGCAGCCGAGCTTCTTCTTCTTTTTTTAAAACTTCTTTACTTTATTCAAGTAGCTTTCCTTATGGATCAGCAGACCCGGTTGCCTCGTCGCTACGCCCCTGCCGTCCCTTGACGTCATACGAATGACGAAAATCGGAGCGGTAAGCACCCCGTTACTCCTCCGATGAAAAAGCCGCACACATCGGAAGTCTTCATTGATGCAGTGGCTGTGGAGGGGTGGATGTCGCCGGCAGGGTGCGCACGGAACCACCCCCACCCCCGGGGGCAGCCAGTACGTCAACGCAGTTTGCTGCAATTGTCTCCTTCCGGTTTTCAATATTAAATTGTGACGAGACGTTGCTTGGCGAGCCGTTTAACATTAATGTAAATTAAATCTATTGCAACCACGCAATTACTATTTCGAGGCAAAATAAGGTTTCATTTCGTATAAGACACGAAATTTAATTTAATAAAATCACACTGAGACATGTAAATAATTTGAAAAATATTATGAATTCATTGATACAGCTCTGAATATCTAGTTTCTGAAAGAAATTGCCACTAGAGGGCAACATGAGGCATACAACTAGCGTAATATTTGTTAAACAGCCTGTGAAATTATACTCGAAACAGGAGAACAGTAATTCTTCGTAAAAATGCTCATTTTGTATTATTTATTGCTGTTATAACAGTTTTCAAAGTTTTTAATCGCGT
This sequence comes from Rosalia funebris, assembly GCA_037954035.1. NCBI lineage: Eukaryota > Metazoa > Arthropoda > Insecta > Coleoptera > Cerambycidae > Rosalia > Rosalia funebris. The sequence continues at coordinate 27,354,542 of JAZFAV010000003.1, read as the reverse complement.
GATTAAAATTTACCATAGATATAATAACAGAAGGGTGACTTTATCTAGCCAAATTATTTTCTACGGTAAAAAATCACCTTTTTTCTTTAAATGTTGATACTTATCTACCTCGGAATATATTTAAATTCGTACACGTGGCGCCACCTATTACAAGGTTTAGTCAATCCAACCTTCATTTAGTTAACTGCTTCACCCACGTCTACAAAATTAATACACACAAAACGAATATTATTATTTTAAATAATTATTATCTACAGATATATTGTCATGGAAGAATTTTCTTATAATCGCCACCTCTAGTAAATAAAATCGCGCACGTCTATGTAACCAATCGATACTTCAGTTATGAAACTTGACACCAGATGGCAGCACCTACAGACAGGAGGATCTGCAGTCTACAGCACAGAGGACAAACTGTTGGTAATCTGTGATCTGCATAGTGCACTCTGAAGTTATGCAGTATATAAACGATATAAACATAACAGAGTAAAATGGAGGATCCGTTGAAAATAAAAAAGGAAATTGCCCGTGTGAGACGACGTTGCATTGTGCCCGCATGCAATTACGAAAAAGAACGTTCCGTAGAAGGCGAAAAAGTACATTATTTCAGAGTACCCTCAAACGAAGAACAAAGAGAACTGTGGCAAAGCGCTGTTCGAAATGATTTAACTCTGACCAAAAATCATTATGTGTGTGAAAATCATTTCGATAAATGTACTATTCTTACGGGAAGAGAATTTCGTGATTCGTCAGGAAATGTCATCGGAGAAGTAAGTTGCCTTACGAGTGTTCTTTAATCACATATAACTAACTGAAGAATAATTCAGTGTTTTTAAAAAATTTCGTTCATTAAAAGATTATTATGATTCGACATTATTCAAAGTTTAGTATTATTATTTCAATCGAAGTAATGAATATAATTGCATTAGTCTAAATACACCTTTTCTTTTGCACAGGGGCCATATAAAGTTGTCCGCTTAAAGAAGGGAGCAGTGCCATGTAAAAATCTGTCAAAAGACCCGCTTGGAAATGTAACAGTGGAAGAGTATAACGATAGGACTGCTGATGCAAATGATCTGGCTCCTCGTGCCCCAGATACAACTTGCAATGACACTGACGATACGCACTTAAAATTTGATGACGTAAAAAGTAATTTGAATTTGCCTGATGGTTGGATAAGGATGAATTCTGAGTGCGATGGTACTCGAGTTGTACATTTCACAAGACTTCTGGCGAAACGAATTGGCGATGATTTCATTAGCTACCCCGAAAGAAGTGTTGCAGTCACAGAAAAGCTCGAAGTTCAAATTTTTGTCGCAGGGACTCGAATTTCGCATTCAGATTTGCCAGTCAACGAAGCATTGACTAGTATCGATAATTTTAATACATTTCTGTTTGCAATAAGTCGTTATAACATTTGTATTGGCTGTGCTTCGTCATGTAATGCTACAAATTTGGAAACGTCAGTGTCATTCAAGGATAATTCCAACACATGGAGGCATAAACAATGCAAGTTTCTGTTGGCATCAACTTTACGATGTGAATATTGTAAACGATTGAAACAAACGTTGTATAGAAAGAGAGTACGTTTGGAACAAAACCTGCCTAAGAAGAGAATTCGTCTTGATGTGCCTAGTTACCAGAAAAATGAGCTGTACAAGTTACGTGCAATGCAATACAGTAGTATGAGACAAACGACAAGGTTACTGGAAGGGAAAAATAATTTACAAAAAGAATTGGTGAGATGTAGGGGGAAACTAGCTAATATCGTTGATGAGGATCTGATAGCAAAATTTAAAAAAGAAGGTAGTTCCGATGGACAACAACAAACCATAAGACAAATTTTGGAGTCGTCTCGACGGCAACAATCTAACGGAGTTAGGTACTCGTATGAATGGCTTCTAAAATGCCTCTTGCTTCATATGCGGTCGCCATCGGGTTACAAATTTTTACGAGACTTGGACATCGTTCCTCTACCTTGTCCTAGCACCATACGAAGGTAACATATAGTTTATTTCATCGCTATTTGCCAAATAAAAAATCTCAAAACATACCGTGGCTTGTTTTTATGGCTAGGCTCAGGTAGACTGTTCCATTTATCGGCAAGATAAGAGTTTTTTTATTTGGCAAATGGCAAATTTTTTATTTGCCAAATAAAAAATCTCAAAACATACCGTGGCTGTGTTTTTATGGCTAGGCTCAGGTAGACTGTTCCATTTATCGGCAAGATAAGAGTTTTTTATTTGGCAAATGGCAAATTTTTTATTTGCCAAATAAAAAATCTCAAAACATACCGTGGCTGTGTTTTTATGGCTAGGCTCAGGTAGACTGTTCCATTTATCGGCAAGATAAGAGTTTTTTATTTGGCAAATGGCAAATTTTTTATTTGCCAAATAAAAAATCTCAAAACATACCGTGGCTGTGTTTTTATGGCTAGGCTCAGGTAGACTGTTCCATTTATCGGCAAGATAAGAGTTTTTTATTTGGCAAATAGCGATGAAATGAATAAATGGTACATGTAATAACATTAAATGACAAAAGTAAAACTGGTGAAATTTTTTTTGGAGAAAAAATGAGATAACTGAGTCGTGTGTACAAAAATGTCCGGATTATTTTTAACACATGCAGTGGAAAGGGAAAGAGAGTGTTTCCAAACCGACTTTCATTATCTTTATTTTTTCTCCTAAAAAATGTAATAGTGTTTTACTTACAACTTAATTATCAAATTCTCAATTATGTTCTATGTGGTTTCCTGATTTTATAGGCATCTCTCCAAAACAGATCCTGCTTGTGGATTCGATAAAGAATTTTCGGAGCTTTTACAGAATCACCCGTCAGGAAGGAGTCCCGTTGAAAAGCATGGAACGCCGTCAATTGATGGAATGTCCACTAGGGAAGGCGTAACGATTACACCGCCATGTTCTGGGAACATTTCTGTTGAGAAGGACGCACAGGAAAAGCAACCTGTTAAGGGCGACTTAAGCTCGACAAAAAAAAACAAACGTAAAACTGGTGCTGTTAGAAAGTTGAAGAAGAGGGTCGAGGATGTTGTTCGGACCGAGTCGTGGGATTTGCCACGCCGTTTATATGTGGTCGCAGACCATGAATACTGTTCACCACCAATTAGTGGCGGCTATTCAGGTGAAGTAGGTGAAGTGCCTCTTCACCAAAGAAATTGAGACTGGGTTTTTTTTTATATTTTTGATATGTTTAAAATGTACATTCAAATAAATTTTTTTATGAAAAACCTATTATATTTTTATGTCGAGCATAATATGCTGCTATGCTACTAAAAACACTGTGTTTACATTGGAACGTCCTTTAAATCTTCAATAGGCTGTACGCGCGTTATCTATAATATAATAATATAAATAACTCGCAGGTGCAGAGATGGAAATCAAATGCCCTCAAATATGCACTGTTACAGCGGGTTGCCATGGTAACGTGACGTCACGCAATAGCCACGTCCGTCTTCTCCCTCCACCTAGGTGAAGAGTTTTCCGAGATTTTATAGGGTATCTGCACAGTGGACTTGCATCTATTTAATGTACTGAAGCGCGGTCTGTTTTGGAATTTGAGCGGTTTATTGAATTTGCGTTGTGTTTTCATCATTTTTAGACTTGCTTTTTTGATTTTAATGTGTTGATTGACCAACTGAGTGATCGTATAATTAGTGATTTTGCAACTTCGTTAGTAACAATATTAAATGAAACAATTTACATTATTTATAATGAATCCAGTCAACGACATTATTTGTAATTTGTTGAAAACACCGTTTTGTCTCTGAAAAGACGAAGATAAAAGAGACGTTTTACTGGAAGGAAGACCTACGACTTTTTCATCAATATTCGCCAAAAAAGAGATTAAGAAGTCTGGTAAATCTTATAACGTAAATTTCAAGTCTGCTTGGTCCACAAATATAAATGGTTATGTCATCATCATTAGGTCATCAGTCCTAAGACTGGTTGGACGCTAACCTCCAGCTTCTCCTATCTTGTGCTAACCTACGCATTTCGCTAATTGTGCTACAACCTACATCCCTTACTATTTGCGAGCAGTAGTCTAATCTAGGCCTACCTCTGCCTTTCTTCACTCCTATTTCTGCCTCCAAAATATCGCGGACTATTCCCCCATGTCTCAGCAAGTGGCCTATCATTCTATCTCTTCTCTTCTTTAAGTTTTTCCACATACTTCTTTTCTCGCCGACTTTCTCCAATACTTCTTCGTTTCTAACCCTATCAGTCCATGGTAATTTCATCATTCTTCGGTAACACCACATCTCAAAAGCTTCTAATTTCTTCTTACTTGCTTCCCCTACCGTCCAGGTTTCGCAGCCGTATAGTGCCGTGCTCCATACATACGTTTTCAAAAATCTCTTCCTTGTTTTTAAGTTTATTACCCCCGAGCATAAAAGTGCTTTCTTTTTGTTAAAAGCTACTCGACCCTGCGCTATTCTTTGTTTTATGTCTTTATCGCTTCTTCCATCCCAATTTATTTTACTTCCTAAATAAGTGAAGTCTTTAACTTCCTCCAATCTTTCATTATTAATTTGTACTTTCGTTTTTGCTCTGCTCTCGCGCCCTCTGCACACTAACACTTTAGTTTTGTTTTTATTCACCCTCATTCCGTATTCCTCTGTCAACACTGCCTCCATTTCGTTCAATGCTGATTCTAATTCCTCCTTACTAGATGCTAATACTGCTATATCATCCGCGAATCTCACCATTTTTAGTTTCTGTCCCTGTACTTTAATCCCGAAATCCACTCTATCTTTTACCACATTAATCGCCTCTTCGATGTACAGATTAAAAATTAGTGGTGATAGCGTACATCCTTGTCTTACTCCTTTCCTAATACCTACTTCCTTTTTTTCCCCTTCTACTTCTATAACAGCAGTTTGCTCTATGTATAGATTGTGTACTACTCTCCTATCTCTATACTTCATTCCCGCGCTCTTTAGTATCTCGAACATATTTTCCCATCTTACGTTATCAAAAGCTTTTTCTAAATCTACAAATCCTATATAAGCGTTCTTTCCTTTTTCTATTGTTTTCTCTAACATTACTCTTAGCGCCAGAATAGCTTCGCGAGTTCCCCTATTTCGCCTAAACCCGAATTGGTCTTCTCCTAGTATTTCCTCCGCTCTATTTTCCATCCTCTTCTGCACTATTCTGGTTAAGATTTTTGACGCGTGGGAAGTTAGGCTAATCGTTCTAAAGTTCTCGCATTTGTCGGCTCCTCTCTTTTTCGGTATAGTAACGATAATGTTCTTCTTATAATCCTCCGGCATCTCGCCCGTTTCGTATATGCATTTTACCAGTTCAAACACATCCTATTTACTACTTTCTGTCCCGCACATTTCAAAATTTCCGCCTGTATTTTATCTACACCCGGCGCTCTATTATTCTTTAGTCCCCTTAGTGCTATTTCAAATTCCTCTCTCAATATAGGTTTTCCTACATCTTCCCTATCGATGCTAGATTCTTCCTCTAATATCTCTCCTAATTCCTGACCCTCGTATAAATTTCCTAAGTACTGCTTCCATCTATCCGCTTTCTCCTCTCTTCCTATCAGTATGTCCCCGGATTGACTCCTAACGTTTCTACTTATTGTTCCTATATCCCTGAAGTTCCTCTTAATTATTTTGTAAGCCTCATCGGTTTTACCTACTTGCAACTTATCTTCTACTTCTTTGCATTTATCGTCTATCCATTGTTCTTTCGCTTTTCTACATTTTCTAATGATTTCCCACGTTATTGACTTATAAGTTTTCAGTCCTTCTTCGTCTCGTCTGTTTTTGTAGCCTCGTCTCTTTTGCATTAAGTTTAAGATTTCGTCCGTTCTATCAGTCTGCTACCTCTCTCGTTTCTGTTTCCTAATCCATAAGGACCTACAAATTCTCCTTCTTTCCCCTCACCTACGACTGCGTTAAAATCTACCACTATTATTAAATTTTCATGACCCTTCACAAATCCTATTACCTGCTCTATGTCCGAATAAACGGCTTCTAACTCTTCCTCACTGTGGCTAGAAGTAGGCATGTATACTTGCACTATTACTGTTTCCACTGGCTTCGAATCTAACCTAACCATCATTACTCTCTCGCTATATTGTAGGTAGCTATCTACACACTGTCCTGCGTTCTTCCGCATAACGATCCCTACTCCCGCGTTTCCATTTACCGATCCTGTGTGTATTACCCTATAGTCACCGCTCCAAAAATCTCCTACTTCTGGCCAGCGCATCTCACTTATACCTACTATATCTAATCCCAACTAAATGGTTATGTAGCAGTCCAAAAAAAATCAACCACCTATTTCCTAACCCGCGAGCCGCCACTGACGAAAACATTTTTATAATTGCAAATTAACCTAATTCAATTTCACCTATACGGTAAACAATAATAATCGTTACGTAATACATTGTAGCTTAGATAATTTTCCAATAAATTCATTCTGTTATTAATTTTACATCATCCCTTACGTATATATTAAAATTTAAAAACATTTATGTTCAAATTTACCGGCAACTTCGCGCTGCAAGACCAAGACAACTAGCGCACCTCGTATAGTAATTTACACGCGAACTACCGCAGTGTAGATTATAATAATATACACAATCGATGTCGAAGTTATGAAACTTGACACCAGATGGCCCCGGCTACAAATACGTGTGCTGTCATTGAGACAGCTGTCAGTTACGGGTATTATTTTATTAAACGCTTTTATGACGAAACAACACGAAAATAATTACCGAAAATGATATAGTCCGTGCTAGGAAACCGCAAGTTTTATTTTCCTTTCGTTATATTTATTAAATAACGGTGAGTCACCGACGAAACCCCCACAATCCGCCCGAATTTCAAGGTTATGTCACGCCTATCCCCTTTGTGACGACGATTTTCGCTTACGGTTGCAGGACCCGCAAGTATATGTATTGCATCCTTCGCTACAGCCTTAAGACCGTCAGGAGGAAACTTAAAATGAGCCTGGTATACAGCGAAGTGCCTTGGGGAGTGAGATTTTTACAGAAGGTGACCGATAGGTGTTGTCCCAGACTACATTTCAACAGGGAGATATGGTGAGGCGGAAATCGCTATTAGTCCCTCCGTTACATATAAGGTTTTTCTTTTAGCTACCGAGCAAGTGTTGTATTTTTAACGTACGTTGCCTATATGTGCTATCATTTGTCCAGAAAACCCATTTCAGTAGTGAAAGCGGTATTACATAGGAACTGCAGTAAGCTGACGCCTCCAACGATGGACGAGCCGAGCAACTGGTGCGATTGGGCGCCGTTCGGTAAGCGTCGTACTAGATACAGTCGAACTTCTCAAACTCGAACCCTTTAAATGTGAGAAAATGTCGAGTTAGAGGGGTCAAAAAATTACATGTAAACAATCAAATGATGCCTAAAACATTTTCGAGTTATAGAACTTCGACTGTATATACAAAAGCGATGCGAAATTTTGGCATATCCTTAAACATTTCGCTTATTATTTAATGGCCCTATAAAATATATATGCGGTCTTCTGATGTCCTTGTATTTTTCAAACTGCATGTATGCTTATAAATAAAAAAAATGCCAGGGGTCAGGCTATTATAAACAAATAGAACTGGTCAGGTTTTTTAAAATTTATTATTCAACCAGTCACGTTTGCAAAACATTTATCAGTTAATTAATCATAAATTATGCAGATATTTTATCAGTTGTATATGTTATATTGGTTAAGAATAAAAACTGCTATATTGTTTAAATAAAACATGGCTTTTTATAAGTAATTGTCATATGATTTTTCTAATTTTCACTATATTTGAGATTACCCTTATCGTGAAGAAAGATAACGCTTATTTAATTACTTATTGACACATAATAAAAACAAGTAATCACCATATTTGCTTTAAAGCGCGTTGTAAAACCTGATAAGTTGGTATATGTATATTCCTGATGATAAACAAACATACAGAGAGGCCCAAAAAAGTCGGAAAATGCAAACCACATATTCTAGTTGGCCATGAAAGAAAACAGCCGAGCGTGTCTCTAACTTTCAGACGGCTCAGACTCCAGCGCAACTCAGATGCTGGGTGAACTGGACTCGGCGTTCCTATTCTGTTACGCGGTGGCCATGTTCATTTCCGGCTTCATAGCCGAGAGGGTGAACCTGCGGTACTTCCTCAGCGTCGGCATGCTGATGTCCGGCATATTCAGTTACCTATTCGGCATCGCCAAGACCTACGACATCCACAGTCTCCCCTACTACATCGTTGTCCAGGCAGGTATTTAAACGATAGCAGTCGTTTGCTGATGATGTACAACCATCGCCTCCTTACAACCAGCTTTTCGTTTCTAGTGTCTGGCGGGGATCTCTCAGACTACCGGCTGGCCAGGCGTCGTAACCGTCATGAGCAACTGGTTCGGCAAGAGCAAGAGGGGCCTCATCTTTGGGCTCTGGAACTCGCACACTAGCATAGGGAATATTTTAGGTGCGACGTTATGATAAAATCTTCACGTGTAACTGGTATTTTTTTTTTAGGGTCGCTCATAGCGGCAGAATACGTAGAAACCGACTGGGCTCTATCGTTCATAATGCCTGGGCTGATTATAGGCGTGGTGGGTTTCATTCTGTTCCTCTTCCTGGTGGTTAATCCAGGCGATGTCGGCTGCACCTCTGCCAACCCCAACAGGGACGATCATCTGGTAATTATATGTAGATTTTAGAGCGAAAGGGGGGAAAAAATGAGAGTAAGAGACCTTAGATTTACTTAAAAACGGAAGGGGGGAAAGAGGGGAAAACCTGTGGGCAGTATGGGAGAGAGAGGGGTAATAAATAGTTTTAAATACCAAATAAAAACAAAACACTTGTTAGTATGGTGTTACTATAGGGTAGGGTTAGAAAGTCGTTGCCTTTTTTTTTTATTGTATTTTGGTAAAAAAAAAAAAATAATCTGAGTGCCAGTGGAAAAAAAAAATGCAAAGTGAGACATACACAAATATACAAATTTGAAGTTTTACCACACTTAGTAGTGATTTTTGTTGTAGAAACGTTACAGACAGATGGAGAATCAGGTGGCGAACGACGGCAGCTCTTCTGGCATGGGATCGGATGTTGACGACTCAGAAATAATCATTGGGGAGCAGGTAACATTTTTTTTAATACTGAAAGCTGATTTTATAACTTGTCTTATAATTTTAAATCTAAATTTGTCGTAAAAATTATGATTAATAAAAGAAATTAAACATTATTCCTAATATCGTAGTAGATATTTGATAGGAGCCACATGTATTCATAAAAAATATATACAGAAGTTGCTTATACGCTCTCTATTGAATTTTGTAGGCAATTTTGTCGCGATCACGCTCTTTGGCCGACGGCGACATTGTAAGTGGATTTTTTCCTAAACGTTTTCTGTTGCTTTTTGTTTCCTCGTTCTTTACCGTAGCTGGTCTCTAAAAAAAAATTAGCTGAACGCAGAAAACTTATCAGCTTTGCAAGAAAAGAGCCCGCCGGCATGTCTGTCGGAATAAATGTTATCCTCCCATTCTAGGAAGTCCAGAGGCGGGTCACGGAGCGGACGCACCTCCTTCCTCACTCGTCTTCCAGCAGCAGCAGCGAGCAGGCCATAGGGTTCTGGAGCGCGTGCTGTATACCGGGCGTCGTAGAGTTCTCCTTGGCGCTATTCTTCTCCAAACTGGTCAGCTACACCTTCCTGTATTGGCTTCCACTATACGTGAACGCTTCCAGTAAGTATATCGGGCAACGTTAACGATCATATTCTATTCCGACGTTGTTTCCAGCGAAAATGAGCGCCATGCTTAGCGCCGACCTCTCGACGCTCTTCGATGTGGGCGGCATCGCGGGCGCCATCATAGCCGGCGTCCTCAGCGACAAGACCGAGATGCCGGCGTCGACCTGTTCGGCTATGCTGATACTTGCCGCTCCCATGGTGGGTAACGTCCATGTTAGATAAAATAAGAATTTATGCCCTCATAATGTGGGTTTTTCTTAAAGTTTTATGCCTTTACTGGCATAGAGACTCCAGTTAATACCGAATTTAGAGTTAATGTGAGGTTAGGGGTCATTATTTTGACAGTTATTGTCAAAAAGTTAACCTATACAACCATTTAATGAAAAAATCAAATAGGGAGTGTTATTTTGTGGGCAATTCGACGTTATAAATCTTGGGCGGGACAAAAAACTACTTCTAATAAGTATTTTGTTTAACTATTCACCATGTTCTCCCAAAATTATTTGTTTTTATTACATTTTTACACAGTTGCATCTTAATATTTTAGTCAGAAGTGATAGTAGCAACATTTTTTCTTATTGTGAGGTTATGACGCCACTTTGACAGCTACTGTCAGTTAATGTCAAAAATATAACTATAAAATTATTTTATAACTCCAAGTTTATGAGCCAACAAGACGTTTTTTGAACAGTAACCCTGTAGTGTAGGTTTTATACTAAACAAGTTCCGTTTGTCGTATTTTATCGACATCTACTGTTCAAAAAATTATGTATCAACAACTACAAATTGCAAACTATTGACCAAATAATGTAAATGTCAATATCAAACCTGTTTTCATATTGTGAGGTTAAGTTCTTATATGACCGTCTACTACCTGTCTACCGTCAAAGACATAACCTAATCAAAGATTGATGAAAGAAAAAACGATTTTAGGTGGTTTTTTACAATATCAAAGACTTTAACGTTTGGATTGAACAAGAAAAGCTAAAATTAAGAACGATAAGATAAAGTAATTACATTATTTAGCGTAAAAAACTTTTTTTCACGATTTTGAGTTGATTTTAAAGCATAAATTACCAACAATTTTCATTTCTGTAAGGTGTATTTTGATTTTGGGAATCTACAGGGCGTTGTATCAAAAAGATAACGGTAACCCTAAATATAATTTGAAAACCTCTCAGATATTGTGAGGTTAGGTTTTTGTTTCACCAGAAAACTTAAAATAAATGACTTGCACATCAATTTAAAGGAAACATTCCGCTTTAGATGTTCTTCTACGAACAACTGAGTACCGTAAGCCTCGGATTGAATATGATCCTACTGGTAATCGTGGGCCTGTTGGTGAACGGCCCCTACGCCCTCATCACCACCGCCGTATCCGCCGAGCTGGGCACCCACCACAGCCTGGAGGGCAACTCTAAGGCCCTGGCGACTGTGACGGCCATCATCGACGGCACCGGCTCTATCGGTGAGACGCCAAGTTGTGTCCAGCGAGAATTTTTCTTAACCGCTTGCGTTTCAGGAGCTGCAGTCGGGCCCCTGTTGGCCGGCTTCGTCTCCAACTACGGATGGCAGAACGTCTTCATAATGCTGATGATCTCTGATATTCTAGCGTTGTTACTGCTGCTGCGTCTCGTGAAGCATGAGGTGGCTAGGTTCAGGAGTGCCAGGAGGGCGGACTCGCGCATAGAGTAACAACATGGAGCTAGATTTAGTTTAATTGATGTTTTTATTATTCAAACAGTTGTGATATGGAAAGTACATAGTTCGTCGCGTGCCGGAGGCGAGGCGAAGGCTACGTCACTGTACGTGAACGCTTTGTATATTTATTGTATTACATCATAATACTACTGCGACTCATTTTGTTCTGCCGAAGACCTCGTATTCGAGATCGTCATTTTTGAACAAATACTTAAAAACAGTACAAATCTCTTGCTACGGTAGTCGTTCGCGAAATAGTTTGCAAAACTGCTCCAAGTTATCCTAAAGTGAAGGGATGGCTATTATTATTGTTTGCTATGGCCTGGCTCCGTTCGGAAAATACCAAAACCTAGGGAAGTGTTACCGTTGCATATTTTCTATAACATAAAAAGGAACCAAACATCTCTTCGTTATTTAATGCTTCGTTTAATTTTTTACTGTAAATTTGTCCTATGTAAAGAGAGTATTTTATCGCATTTATTCAACGTAACCTTATGTCGCCTTAACTATAAGATTAATAAGCGTTACCTGGTAAATCGACTGTCACATGCTATATATATATAAAAATTTGCGTAAACCACATGCATTTAGGTAAGGTATTTATTTTTATTTAACACTCACATTCCTTGTATACACCAAAAATCTCTTTTATAATGCCTTACACCCACGTCTGAGTTGCCAAATCTTGACTGTAAATTGACCGGCACACATCACCAGTCTAAGCCCAATTGACCGATTCAACTCCTGCCTTTTATCCGTGTACATTATCCCCTGTTTTATATTATACCAAATTATTTATTATACTTTAGGTAGGTCTCTGATGTTGATAGTATTAAAGAGTCTAAGATCAAATATCTTGTATAAAAAAAATGTAATAAATATATTTTTACCTAAAACGATTTTTTACTTAAATACAATTTTTGGAATACCGTTAATGAACTGTAAAGTACAGATTTGTTATATATTGATCCTCGTTCATGGAATCCCGACAGGAATAATGAACGATATATAATCGGCATATTCACCCCAGCTGGCTCTGTTCGACTGGAATATGGTCACCCATGTCACGAGAATCACGAACCATATGGAGGAGCCGATCGCAGAGAAAATAACATCTGAAAAAACAATCAACATACGACTTCGTACGGGGGAGACATCAAAACGCTGTCTTACACTTTTTAATATGTTTCTGCTCCTCGTATGCGGGTTTTCTAAACGCCTCGTTAAAGAACCAAATGGCATTGATCGTCCAGACGAACGGCAGAAGGGCAAATCCAGCTAAAAGCGAGAAATTTCATAAATCGTTCTCGCAGACAGTTCCATTACATACCGCGAAAATACCATCTGCAGAGATATAATTTTCTTTCGTTCGGCACTTTGGCTAGATCCATCTCGTAAGGATTTATTTGCTATTTATCTTAGTAATATATTATTCGTTAATTACCTTAATATAAAAGCCGTAAACAATACGGACGTAAACACTAGGAAATAAAGCAGATGAGTGATGACATGACTCACTTTTTGACATTCGACAGTACAAACATTAGATTTGTTCGTATAGCTTACACTGGTCGTACACCGGATATTTTATACTTTTCCGTATATATCGTTCAATTCACACTGAACAAAAAAAACACACAGCCAGCGAGATTTAATTGTGTTTTATGCTAGTTTAATCGAAGATTGGTCACAGATAAGACAATAAATGTAATGACAAAATAGATATTGTTATGACGTAAAGAGACCTGTTACGTCCGCTTTTTAACGTAAATATATAACACTATAATAACGAATAGTGACTCACAGTGACGTCACAACTTTACCGAATTCTCTGCCTTCTATATCAAGTCTAATCGTTCATAGGTTCATGATTGATTATTTATGCGACACTATGCGCAAATACGTATTCTAGTTGCCTATTGTAAAGATATACCATCGTATACACGATTACTGTAGGACCGTACTCGAGATATTACATGTGCGCACAGTAAAATATACGGTACGTTTTATGTTACTTACATACAACTTTAGGGACATATATAAGAATAATATATCGAAAATAAATACAAAAGTCGTGGAATACGCTGGAATTAAGACAATTCTAACTAATTTAAAACATAATTTACGCGTCAAAAGGGTAATTTCCTGCGATTATTCAGCCCTTTGTATGTTGTACTATTTTTATGTTAATTGTTGACGTCAATATTTCAGTTATTTTTTAATATTATCATCGACCTATTTCCTGGCTCTTTTTGACGTTTTATAAAGGGCTCGCTCCGGTCCTGCCTACGCGACCGTTTACAGGATACCTGCGGCCACCTTTCTTAGTTTGTTTATCTTCGCTTTGTTTATAACAACAGTGGCTTCTCTGACTGTTATCCGGTGCCTTCCATAAAGGTATACTCAAATCCATTTCAATTCGGTTACGGATAAGCGAATTAAAATCCATAACCGGTTCTGTTTGCTACTACCTACTTCCTGGATTTCTTATGTTGTGAGCGACCGCGACCAGGTGGTACAGGCGAAGTCGAGCCCGTATTTCGGCGACGTGAATCGTCACGGCACGTCACGTGCGTTTATTGTTAATTAACGACTTTTTGAATTCGAGGCATCTTATCGAGTGCATCCCATCGATTCGCAAACGTCGACGACGGTCCTCATTCGCCGCCAGACGATCGCCGATCAATAGAGCCCCTTCTCCGTGCGCGACGTTTTCGTTCGGAATAACCTAAGAAACTCGATATGTTTTTAATAATGCCTGGCCATAAATTACTGTTATCAGCCGTGCGTTAAATCACATGTGATTTAAAACTACGAGACCACCCGTCGCAGCGAGGTCTCGCCTCCAGAGAGCTTCCGAATCGAGGTACGACTTTTTTCGCTTTTCCGCGTGATGTCGAGGAGAACCCCGGCCGAAATACTGTGATTTTCCCTTCCGATATCGAGATGAAGCTCATCCCCGTCACCTACCACGGGTTCACGGCCATGGACAAGAGGTTCTCCAGCCCCATGCTGCCGTGGATCGTCTCGGAGATCAGGAAGAGGGGCTACTGCGAGAAGGTGAGTCGTTAGTCTTTTGTTCGCCCTTTATCCAGCCCCCTGCGGTGGACCGCCGGCTGTTTCGCACCCTACTAGATTAATGTAGGCTTAAAAGTAATCCACCGTCGGTCGCCTAGCGGGATTTTAAAGTGGTAATCGGTGAAAAGGCGAAAAAAATGGGGAAAGAAGCGGCGTTTATAATGGGAAAAATATAGGAAATGTACTCGTTTGCATTTACATAAGTCGGCGTCAACGAAAAATCAATCATTTTCAAGTCGACTTGATTTGAGAATAACTTTTACTGATTATATGCTGAAATAAATGCCAGGAATGTTGTCCCGGTTGGCGTTTTTTGGCGTGGCAAACTCGAGTAATTGTTTAAATGAAATTGATTGTCACTAACCGCAAGTGAATCATGTTTTATTGCCACAGAGAGCAGATAAATTGAAATAACACACGATTACTTGTAGATACAAGTTCGATTTTAACAGTCGAACGATTTTCCAACATGGATTCACGCGCGATAAAGCAATTTTACATTTCCTCACAGAAAATTATCTCGCATATTTATCAGACATTTTTATAGCCGCTATGCATATCCTATCGCGCTTTTTTATAATGGCTTGAAGTTAGAATAGAAAAAAATTATTCCCCACGAAACCACTTAACGCAAGTCCTTGGTTCTATCCTACGAGCAACTTTGCTCGTAGGTTCTATCGGTTCTGTTATGATTGTGTCGTTATTATAGCTGCGGAATGAAGTGTTCTTTAAATCCCCATCTCCGTGCGCCTCAATTTCGTATATCTATCGCCTTCGAACAGTAGAGACCTTGACAAAAATTTGATTTACAGTTTGTGTATTCGACACACTCGGTATGACGTTTCCACCCGAATTATCTATATGCAGGCCTATACGTTTTCGTGGGTCTTAAAAAAACAATTGAACATCGCCCCTGTTCGAGGTAATATCTAAGGTTGGCATTTTAAATAACGCTCGGTATAGTTTACATACAGCGAGCTCCTAGAAGTTGGAACAAATTCGATACCGGGCAAGCTGAAACGGCCAACTAGATTCCAGTTGGCCACTCACCAGTTCTGCACGTATCGTAGTCTCCATTTAGTTGTATTTTTGTAAATACTTATCCTACAGGGCGTCCACGTGATACGGACCGTCGGATTTCGCTTTCCGCAAGACGTCGCTCGTTTTTACTCCATCTTAGTTAGCACTACGTTAAAAAAAGCGCCCAGTACCTTCGATACAATTTAAATTTAGTTTATAAATAAACACCATGTGTATCGCGATATTTTTTCAAATCCATTTTAATTATAATAAACAGTTTTAATACCTTAAAACGGACTTTTCCGCACGGAGAACATCTCTATCTCGAAATTGAGTGGCCGTGAAAAAATAAACCAACACATAAATACAGAATATGTGTTTTATGCGACAGTTTTACTTTTTTCGAATAGTCCACCATCGTGCTTTCTCATGACCCATGGACAGGGTGGGGTGTGTCCTATCCACCTCAAAATCAATAGATGTCGTCTGGTAGACGTCCTTAATCAGAATCAGTCGAAACCCGATTGATCCGACACGATTCAATTGAGTGATCGTGCTAACAAAAAAAAAATCTCAAATAGTCCCCCATTGTGCTTTCTCATGACCCATGAACATGGTACAGTGTGTTCTATCCACCTCAAAATCAATAGGTGTCGTCTGGGGGACGTCCCCGATCAGAATCAGTCAAAACCCCATCGATCCGACACGATTTAGTTGAGTTATCGTGCTAACAAGAATAAATGCCGAAGACAACGACGACAACAACACACACAAAATGGTTTAAAAACCATTTTTTTTGTTTTTAGGCCGAAAAACAAAAAATAAACGCTAGAACATTTTTTACACGATTAAATTACATCACTTCTCCGCGTATAGTGGAGTGCGGAAAAGTAATAATAAAAAATCGTTGTTCTATCCGCTATCACGTTATCGACGCCTGTCGTGCCCTCAAAAACAATACCCGAACAGAGTCTCCACAAATTCGCAGAACTCATTCACGGCAATTATGTCTTGTGTAGTCCGATGGTAAAAATTTTCTCTTGAATTAGTTCATCGCGTCTATCAATTACCGGCCTCGTCCACGATGTCATAGGTTAAACACGAATTAAGGCCAGTTCGTGAAAATTAGACGTAAAATTACTTCTCCTCATCATTACGGCCCGACAATCTCGTTACACAGGCCGCCCCCCCTCAAATCCAATCGCTTGAATTAAGTTATCAATTGAAATGTTTTTGTTTATCGTTTGACACGCAGGCAGGTGCAAAACCCCCTCACAAGACTCTACATAATGTTTTCCACATAGAAAACTATGGAATTGGATTAAAATTAAATACCTACCGAATAAGTAAGACCTCGTCGTGCACGCCCCTGGGACTTTAATTATTGTTTGTCAAGAAGAGAACACGGATGAGAACGATAATGCGTTGCTAGACGGGTTTATTAAAACTCAACGCTAGGTAAGTCAAGGTCGACGATTTTCTAGTCAAATTGCATCGGAATCCGAAGTATGGCGTTATGTAACACGTCAATTATCCTTCCCAACGATCGTAGTATGGACAACAGTCGATTCGCAAACGATTCGAACGAAATACGGCTGAACGACCCCCAATATTACCAGATCTAAGTGTATTAGATTATTTATAGCACAGAAATTTAATTAGACAGTACCCTGTCAATAAACTAATGCCAAGATGATGTTATTACGTTTTTAATCGATTCTAAACACATTAAAATTTGCGAATTAATTAATATTGAAACGAGAAATAATATTTGTCGTTTCCAGTACGATTTATTTTTTAATTCCATATCGCAATTGGAACTAAAGGAACGCGCACACTATTATGTAATGTTAAAGGCGTGTACACACTATAGTCGGTTGTTCAGAATGTACTTATTCAGCGCTCCAAGAAATCTAACGACGGCCTACGCCCTCTAGAGTTAGAAACACTAACTCCAAAGAGAAATCAAGGCAGGGAGTGCTATAATTCGAGTATATTCGTATTTATTTTTGATTATACTAGATCTATTGGCTAGAATTCGATCTAAAGGAATGTGTACGTTTTTTTTTCTCAAAGACATGCACACTACAACCGACGCAACTAAAGATTCAAAGATGGCCGATACCAAAGTGCTAAAAAAAAATGACGCGAAAAGTGACGGAGTACTAAAAGTTTATTATTATGTTTGTAGCCGATTATCTCGTTTTCTATTTGAAATATTCAAACCTAAAGGCGCGTGCGCGCTATACGCAAACATTAAAGGCACGCACACACTATATTTGACGTCACGGAACGCACTTAACGACATGATAACTCACTAGATTGCTGTTACAAATAATTTGAGGCGTTGTAGGAAAAAATATCCTACGTTAAGCTCTGCTAAATATATTAATTATAATAATACAGTTCATTTGGAGAACATCGGACTCTTCTTGTACCCCGCCAGCAATAACTTGACTACCATCGGGTGCGCGTACATCGGCAGGTGATCCAGATTCTTCTGGATGAATTCCAGCACCTTCTGCTCCAGGATTTTCGGGTAAGTCAGCAACGGGAACGTCTCGTCCAACTCATCCTTTTGCTCCTGCTTCAGCTGAAAAATCATAAAGCCCCGATTTTAATCTATTCTTCAAGACTAAAACCGTGGTTTCGGACGCGCGGTACAAAATATTGAGGTTATGTTCGCATACCTCCTTCCATTTGACCTCTTTGTACATGTCTATCAGCTCGGCGATCAGCGACATCTCGTGGTTGAACTAAAAAACAGACCGGTTAACCTCGGTCGGTATGTACGCTGTTTTCCTACCGTTGACGTCATCAGTGAATTCAAATCGTCTAGTAAAGCTTCGAATCTATCGTGATAGATGGCGTAAGCCCAAGGTTCTTTAAAGTATTCGTAAAGATCGGTAATCACTCCCATCTCGAAGCGCAGCTGTAGGTTATTGAGCAACTTCTCGTGTTTCCCCCACAAACAATAAATATTATGAATGTCGATGGGCTGAGGGAAAAATACCCGGTTTAGGTGATTTTCCGAATTAAAGAAGTTACCGCTGATAAGTCCGGATCAAGTCGATTGCATTAAAAAGACAGGCAGACTTAAGTCTGGACTTATTGGCGGCTATGGTTCTTACGAATTTCGTCAGGCAAGTGATCGTCTCTACTCTTTTGAACTGGTTCAGGTGAAGCTTGAAGAAGCCTTGCTTGTCTAGGTCTGTACAAGTTCCGGTTATGAGGAATTGCCCCTTAGATAAAAATGTATCATGATTCAAAAATTATGAATCGGAAAAGTAGTCCCTAAATCAAGCAACGACGTTACGACGTCAACATAATCACCCCATTGCCTGTTTTACATACAAAAAATATAAACGAAGGAATCTCTAAATGTCAGGACAACCAAGCTAATCTGGCAACGTGGCGTCGTCGCCTAATCGTCTTATAAATAACCTTACGTAGTTCTCCATGCATAGAGCCGTTTCCAAAGGCACCCTCCTACCGGGTTTCACCACGGATAGATAGTACAACCCCCCGGGCAGTTTGCAATACCGCATAATAGGTTTTTCGTACATTGGCACCAGACTGTCGCCCCTCTCCACGTCGAAATTCCAGCCGGTCTTCGGTTTCGACAGGTTCACAATCTAAAAACAAACCGGAGGGATCAAATCCGTCGCACTCGAGCTAACCCCCAACCTTTTTAGGCAGCAGCATCTCCTTGATTTGCTGCCCAAGGCGTTGCCCTATCTCCCTGCGATTGTAATATTTATGTATCATGTGCGACGCGTAGTACTTCCTGGAGTACTTGGTGAGGGTGCCGGCGCCGTAGATGCTCGAGTCGTTGGTGCGACACATATTGTCGATAACCAGGCGACCTACGAGACTGTGACGTTAGAGTCCACTATTCTTAATCCGTCCTAAACAAACTCACCGTCGAAGACGAGCCCCGCGTCGTTGATCACCTTGTATATCCTCGGGGTGATGTTCTTATTGTGGAAATAGAACATGGCCATGCAGTCCAGCTCGAGTATCTTGTGACGCGATTCGAACTTCGCAGACGTGATGATATTGGCTTCCGCGTCGTACTCCCAGTCCCTGAAGTAGTACGACGAGTACATCGTGATACCTTGCGCCTTGATCTCCTTCAGCACGGCCTGGTCAACCTCGGGGTCGTTGAAGATGGACACGTTGTGACGGTGGCGCTTATCCAAGTCCATACTGTAGGGGAACGGCTCGACGAAGACGATGTGCGAGCCGGGTATGCCGTACATGCGGAGCCCGTGAAGGGCGCAGTAGGCCTCCAGGAAGTGGCCGTATACGATCACCACGTCTAGGGAGTGAACAATGCGTTAGAACACCCATAGAAAAACTGGAACGCTCCATAGTTTCGCACCGATTAAGAAAACGTGACATCATAAAAGACCCGAACGCGTGACGTCGCGAAAAAACGGACCGTTCCAGCTTGTAGGCGAGTCTCTTACAATCCTCGTTGGTGTTGTCCAGGTACAGCTGCTTCAGCTTGATCACGGCATTGTGGGTGTCCACGGCGTCGTTCAATACGAAACAATTCAGCGGTTCCTCCACCACGGGCGCCTTGACGTCCTTCTTCGGCTTGAGGAAGCTCTCGCCGCACATGAGGAAGAGCAGATCGTACGCCAGGTAGTTATTCTCATTGATGACGATGTGCTTCTCCTTGCGATCGATCTTCGTCAGCTTGCCTTGCACGTAATTGACGTAGGTGCGCAAGCTGATGGAGTCCATGTGGTGCTGGTCGACGAAGTACTTCTTGATCATGAACGCCTCCTGTATCTTGGTGCCGATGCGGTAATGGCGGATGCCGTGGATGCCGACCAGGGTGATGTTGTTGAAGGTCACCTGCGAAGGTGGGAAGCGCGTCGCGGAAGGAACTAGACGTTGCAGCTTAGCTTAGCTTAGCTTACCAACAGTCTGGGGTTCTGGGACAGGATCAGGGATTCCAGGAAGGCGAGGGCCGTGTTGCTGGCGCCGATGACGACTATCCTGATGTTGACGGCGTACCTGCTGACGCTGCACTTGGGCATGGTGGAGATGTACAGCGCGTACGGGTTCTTCCTCTCCGTCACGATTGACGGAATTTGACATTCTAAAAAAGTGTTTCGAGGTAAAAATTTCTACGAGGGACTATGACTGATCATTTATGGATAACCTAGACGTTACAAGCGCAATACAAAACGCAAAATATGACCTTAAAACCCAGCTCATAACGTATCGCGTTCATTACCTTCCTCCTTGAGGATGTTAAGGTCGTATTCGGGCTGGAATCTGGGCATGATGGGGAACAGCGTATGCAAGAGGTTAACCAGCGGCCTCTCCCGATACAGATTCGTGGAGTCGTACGGCGAATGTTTGTAATATAAAATGGCGAAGTCGCTCAACCTGTGCAACTCGCGCAGGAAGTAGTTGGAGTGGTTGTGGAAGATCGGCGACATCACCAGGCTCTCCAGCAGGCCGTGGCAGCCGCTCTTGAAGAGCCTCTGATCGGCGCAGTAGATGATCTCGTAATGAGCTTGGAGATACTCCACGTCGAACTCCTCGGACAGAACTGAAATCAGAGGTCACCGTACCGGGGAGGTAAGGAGCAACGACGCGCGGTACTCACTGGCGATCCCGATGATGTCGTGTTCGCACCACATCAGGTACACCAGGTACGGGGTGTTCGGGTCGTTGATGTAATTCTGGTACTGCTGCATGATGTAATAATTGTTGGGTATGGTGGAGAGAAGCCGGCTGATTTTCGCCTCGTGGTCCCGCCTCGCCTGCGATACGCTCATGGAGCCGCACACGGCGCTCTTATGCACCAGGTACAGCTCGTAGGGAAAGGTAGCGGCCGGCCGGGGCGTGATGCGCACGTACAGGTCGCTGAGCTTGTTCACGGGTATCGTGCTGGGGGTCGACAAGACGGAGTAGTCCCTGTCGGGGAAACAGTCGAAGGCCGATTCGAAGAGGAGCATCAGGGCGTTCTCGTGATCGGGCACGGCGGCCGCCACCTCGATGCAGAACGCGTTCGGCTCCCCCATGAACTTTGGCACCTTCGTCATCGACTTAACCTTCCAGAGATCTGCGAAAGAGGACAGAGTCAGACGGCGCAAAGGGGTAGTCGGTTCGCCTACCCGTACAAACCGATAGGATATCGTAGTCGGGCAGGTCCGGCAGCTTCGGCATCTTCCGGAGAATGTCGCCGAATTCGCTGAGGACGTCCTGGTCGTCCAACGCCGCCAGGTGACTGGCTCTGTCGTCGTCGTCTTGGAAGACGAATATGGACGCCGACGTAAACACCAGGGAGTAATCATCGGAGCTGGTGGCGGTCACGTGTATCAAAATATCGTGGTCGGAGAAGACGTCGGACTTGGAGTCGTCCGACCGTCGCTCCACGATCTGTATCACCCTGCAAGGACATAAGTCAAGAACACGGCTGGTTCGAATTTGGCGTATACCAACTCTTCCTCGCTGGTGAACGGCACGTGTTCGACGCTGGGGTACAACACGTCTAGGGCTAGGTCCGTATCGTCGGGGTGGCACTTCTTCAGGCCGTTGAACGGCGTCAGCTCGAATTCCTCGTTAAGCACCTACGATATTCCCGTTAACAGTGAATATAATTAAAACGCCGGCCCCCATACGACCTTATAATTCACAGTTTCGTTGACGCAGAGCACGGCGACGGCAACGCCGTTATATTCCGCCACCAATATCTGCCGTCCGGTATCCTTGTGCCTGGTGAGGAGCTCGGCGATGTAGAAGCTACCATAGAGCTCCTCCAGCCGCTTTGAGTGAGCGCCGATCAGCGGCACCAAATCGTCGTTGTCCTCCTCCACAGCCCTGCGCAGCTTATACGTCTTCGCGAAGTCCTGGCGCTGCATCAGGTACAACGTCTGACAAGTCTTCGAGTTGGTGCAATCTAAAAATTCGCTTAGAATCAGCGAGCAATCCGAGAAAACCCAAACGCCTACCTTTCGGCAGCACCCTAGTGCCTAGGTCCCCCAGGAAATCGATCTTGTTAACACCCGGAGGCAAGACCATGATCATGTAGATCAGGTACCCGCGCAGCTGGAAAATGCGCTGTATTATCGGTTTCATGAATAGATAGTAATAGGCGGGATCCCACAGGGCGAGGTGTATCCAAAGGGTGTTGCGCGTGGTGACCTCCTCGAGGCCGTACAGGTTCGTCAACCAGCACTCCCACTCCCACGGGGGTATGGCAGGGACGTTGGGGTAGACGTTAGCTACGACCACCCCGGCTAACTTGCCCTCGTCGTCCTCGATCTGGAGCGAGACGAACGATCGCGCTCTGAAACGTTTTCATTCGACGGAGAGGGGAGTGAATCGATCGGGGGAGTACTTACATTAGGTCTTCTACGTCGACGTTGCCGAAGAGTGCGTACGTGGCCTTCGTAACGTATTTTTCGGCGCGTTTGCCTTGATCCGCCATCATCCTGGTGACGTCGGCGGGGTGGAGGACCGAGCATTTCTTGTTGAAGAAGAGCGAACGTATTTTCGCGAGAGACGTCATCTTCGACGCTGTCAAACGGTTGACGTTGACAGCTTCGTCGGCGGTCTCTAAATATTCTCGTTGCCACGCGTGATAACTTTCTGTTTTGTTTCTAGCTTAGCCTCGGCGTGGAGGACGGTATCCTCCAGGCGTACAATCAAGACTTCGAGCTCCAGTTCTCCCACAAGGTCGCCCAGATGACCAGGTTCTCCCAGGCCGACTTGGACCCCTGCACCTTCCTCTACCTGCTCAGGGACGACTACGAGAACCTGCTGTACTGTTACCTGTACCAGGCGAAGAAAACTTCGGACGTAAGTAACCTAGCTAAGCGTAGTTTATTTTTTTACGGGCACAATTTTTTTTCGGATATGTTCGAGCGTGTGCATTCCATATATTCGTTCTATTTATTGTATATTCGAGAGCCATTGGATAGTGATTTCGCACCATGTTTGTTTTATTAATTTTTTTTATTGTGCCGTGTCGTAAAGAATTGAATAATTTAGAAAAACAACGAATAATCGATTTACGTAGTTGTGCAAAAACACAGCGGCAGACCGCCGCAATTATTAATTGTTCACAAAGTGTTGTAAAAAATGTCTCAAACTTGGAGTCAAAAATTATGGTAACAAAAACGCTCGGGCGGCCGTCCAGATTTTCACCGAGGCAAAGCGTGCTATCTGAAGTAATTATCAACTACAAGAGCGTCATTTTCTCAGGTTGTCCGTCGTTTTAATTTAGACGTGATCCCAGTCTCGTATGTAAATGGGCGGCGAAGTCAGGACATTTTAAATACGAAAAATGTTTAAAGAAAACTGCACTTAAGCAGTGTGATACAGAGGCTAGATTAAAATTTGCAGAGGAGTATGATCAAAACAAAAATTTCTGGAACCATGTAATCGTTAGTCAAAAAAAAAAAAAAAATTAATTTGAATGGACCGGATGGGTTTAGCTATTATTGACATCATTTACGAAAGAAGTGACGAATTATGTCAAGAAGACCTCAAACAGTCGGTTTTGTTATAATATAGGCGGCTTTCAAAAAGGGTATAAAAGCCAACTGGCGTTTGTAAATGGCAGAATGAATGCGACTGCTTATCAAAACCTGTTATGCTCTAGTTTCAAAATTGTAGGCAGTAAGTAATTGTTTGCCTGCTATAATAGGCAAACAAAACAGACAAGGGGCGTGCCAACTGTCTGCGCGCGACTAAAGATAGCAGAGATCACAGTGCAGGGAGCGGCCTACAAAAAACTGGTTTCAACAGTAAGGGGTCGACCTTATGCCATGGCAAACATGAAGTCCTGATCTTAACCTGATAGAAAATCTATGTGGAATTATGGCAAGAGCAGTATACAATCCAACAAACCCTTCAATTGAAAGCGTTGATGAACTGAAGCGTCGAATTGTAGCTGCTTGGGACGAAATTCCAGAGACAACTTTAATAAACAGTATGAACAATCACTTATTCAATGTAATAAAAAAAATTAAGGTAAATGGGCCAAGTATTAGTCCAAGTAAAATATAAACACACCAGTGAGTTTATCATTTTTCACAAACTACAGACATTCATCAATACGTGAGACCCTAAAAACTCGTAATATGAAACACTGATTTCACGCAATATACCGCTATAATATATCTATAAAATTATTTTTAGTTTTGAGTTTTACTCATGACGTAGTCCAAATTAAGGCCGAGTCTATATTTTTTTACAGCACTATATAAGTTAAGTTGCCTCTGGCTTCTCCTTATTCGACCATTATATACCATTTTGTGCTCTCTTATTTAAATCGCTATGTACTATTCGTTTCATCGCTATTAGCCAAATAAAAAACTCTGTTATTTTGCCGATAAACGGAACAGTCTACCTGAGCCTAGCCATAAAAGCAAGCCACGGTATGTTTTGAGATTTTTTATTCGGCAAATAGCGATGAAATAAACTATAGACATTTATTTTGCAGTTGGATTCCGATTCAGAGTCCGGTTCTGTCCCCGCTTCTTAATAATTCGTAATTAGAATTACGAGTAGTAAGAATTTGACATCTACCTATTTATCTTTTCTAATTATAATCATAAATATAGGCGAGTTGAGACGTGTGTTTTTTGGAACTACTAAAATAAACCGTTGCCAAGCCGTCTGTTAGGTTAGCATATTCTATTTAATTCGTTCGTCTCATCTTCGCGTAAAGTATTTCATTTATCTCGTCGATATAGAACGGTGGTATCCAATTACGTATCAACATATGCTGTACACATTTATCGAGATCCTCTGGGGGAAATACTATAGGCAGCTCAAATTCATACTTAACACATGTCCAGGGTAAATATCACTGTGGTTTACAACAAAAACGCGTTATCTAGAACGAAAAAGCGCGTAGATTGCCTTCCAGCACTCTCCGGGGCAATGCAGACGTGTTGTTCCAGGGGCGTAGCGTGAGAAAAGAATTTAGGGATGTGATGAAAATTTTATAAGGGGAAGAGGTATAGTCAGATGTATGGTAGGCCATATGAAAATGGTAAAAATAAAAAAGACAGTAACCTAAAATGATTATGCCGAGGTATATATCCTAATTTTTAAAATGAAGATTAATTCTTCGGTTTTTGTTTGTCCAGCGAAAACGTCTATCACTGTTTGTTCGAATGTTGGAGACGATCTCATATATTCTAACAAGGCACTTTCAATATTTATTAATGCTAAAGTTGACAGTCTTTCTTACTTTTGAGAATATCGCAGACAAGTCTTTGTTCTGCTTAAACATGAAAATGATCTTTCCGCGGAACTGCTTGTGGCAGGAATAGTCAAAATTAAACGACACAATTTTGATGATTCCGGCAAAACAGAATATAATTGAAGGGACATAATATATTGGTGAAGCTCAAACACAGTGCTCTTTTTCATATCGGGATCACTATAAATCACTGAACGTTCACTTTTTAAACGATTTACGTCAAAGAATGTTCCATATTTATCTATTAAAATAGAAAAAAGTTCGTCAGGAAAACGTTTTACGAATGAAGTGAATTGTGTGGAATCTAGATTTAAGAATTTCAGTTTAGAAATTTCACTAAACCGTTCACTAATGTTCAAAGTAGTAACGTCCAAAATTTCATAAAACAATCGTGCGTAGGTGCTTCTCTTATCTTCTTCAGGAATTAAATCTAAACGCATTATTTTACTTGGTGGTTGATTTTCCAACACAAATCTGTCCATACGGTCCCAAATGTTACTAAACTCGTTTCTCATTTTTAGAATATGCGATTTGAAATCGGCGATCTTTTTATTGCAGTAACTAATATCTGATATTTTTGTCAGTAGAATTTTAAACAGACTCTCGGAATGTGGGAATATTGCAGAAAATACTGCTAAGAAAAAATTAAAATCAAAGTCGCGCAATGAAGTTAAGAGGTCTCTAGCACAAATAACTGTTTCTGGATCCCATTCCTCATTTTCGTTTTCCACAATTACCTGAAACAGCGCTTCCAAATCTTCCTTATGTTATGGCGCCAGTCCTCAAGATGCGTTCACATAATCGCATAACTGAGTCCGGAAATAACGACAACACCCACTCGAGGTTCCACTGTTGACCGTGTAAGATCACTGACCTTTTCGCCCATCTAACGCGTAGCTTGGATGTAACGTGGACCATCGCATTTCAGCACTGAAGCAAAAAACGCGGGAGTTCGCCTAATAGTTCGCGGGATAATTTCGGGCGCCTTTACGGTTAATTCGAAATAAAAAAGTTCATGGTAGCGTTTAATAATGTATGTTTGCGGACGGTTTGAAATAATTAAAAAATTGTAGTAATTGTATAAATCGATTGAACTTTTAAATAACACTAGTTTGTCAATTTCTTAAGGGATGCGACGCATCACTCGCATCCATGTACGCTACGCCCCTGTATTGTTCGGATATTACAAGTACGCTAACGGGCATGAATGACGGCCCAAGTTATGAAACCTTTGCCAAACGACACTATACACGCCTCTGTCATTCTACCGACACGTGAACGTTTTAAAATGGGGATTGGCACTCGGGACAGTCACCTTTACACGGAGGTGCGCTAGAATTATGAATTCGCAAGGCACGAAAATTAGTATGCGTCGTACAGGGCGAGAGGAAAAAATCGCGTCCACGACACTCGACGGAAATCGTTCGGGACTGGAGCCGAATCTGTTAGGGATGTTTTCCTCGTATCTTTGGACGTTTTTATCGTTGTAAGAAACTAACTTTTTGGTTCTCATGCCATAACTTTAGAAATTGGTAACTATTTTAATGGTAAAAAAATTTATTTCCCATAATTTCTTTAAAGCGGCTTCGTTTTTGATATACAGGGCGTCGATATTCAGTACATGGGATCACGACAGCATTATTATATTACGCACTATATTGGACAAATGATTTTTTTGTACATTTTGGCCAAATCACTCTGTATATTTTTTCTTACAGCAAGCTTTGTTTCTAGCACACCCCGTATGTTTTCACCTTTAATTCTGCATTATACCACTGAGGCCAAGGTTTCGCGACAATAAAAAAACAATTAGTAAAAATAAATAATACAATAAGTTTTTTATTTTGGTACAGAGTACTGGGAAACATTATGTTTATGCCAGGAGACTATTAATGAACCGTCGATTATTCCTAAAACTGATAAAGGATGCGTCATTTCGTAGAAAAATTTAATTTTAATTTCGTACATCGCCGACCGCTAAAGATGGGATGTGAATATTAAGTAAGGCCGAGGCCGTGGATCTCCCAAACTTTATTAAGTTCCTTTCGATCTTTTACTGCACTACCAGGTATGTAAGTATCAAACCGGAATTTGCCCATAGATGGCCTAGCTGCTAATGCAGTTACCGTCAGACCGCGTCATTGGCGTCATTTTCTTGTTTCGAGATCTGATAAAGGTTTTTATCTCACAACAATACAAGTTTCATACAACAACATCGTTTTTAATAGCGTTGAACATGTTGAATATTGTGCCTGGAAACTACGATTTGCTGACAGCATTGATTTTCTGTTACCATTTAAAGAAAACTGCTAAAGAATCATGCTCTTGGTAAATCACAGTGTTTTGAGTAGTTTAAAAAAATCAAAAGCGGCAATTTTGACGTGAGAAACGAAGAACGTGGAAGACCACTGAAAAAGTTTGAAGATAATGATTTGCAAGCATCGTTGGATGAGAATGACGCTCAAACGCGACAAAAACTCGCGGATCAATTAAACGTGACACGAGAAGCCGTCTCCATACGTTTGAAAGCCATGGGAAAGACCCAGAAGATGGAAAAATGGGTTTCACATGAACTGAATGAAAGACAGCAGGAAAACCGAAAAACCATTTGCGAAATGCTGCTCGCCAGGTACAAAAGAAAGTCATTTCTCCATTGAATTGTGTCTTGCGATGAAAAGTGGATATATTTCAAGTCTTAAGCATAAAAGAGCATGGATAACTCCAGGCGAACCATCGACATCGACAGCAAGGCCAAATCGCTATGGACGGAAGACAATGTTCCGTGTTTGGTGGATCAGAAGGGTGTGATTTATTATGAGCTACAAGATCTAGCCAAACCGTCAATACTGAACGCTACCGACAACAAATGATCGATTTGAATTAAGCTTTGCGTGAAAAATTACCAGAATATCAAAAAAGGCAACACAAAATGATTTTGCTTCATGATAATGCGCCATCCATCACACACAGCAAAACTGGCCAAGGACACGATTGAGGCGTTTAGTTCGGAAATACTTTCGCATGCAGCTTACTCACCAGACTTGGCTCCGTCCGATTACTACTTATTTGCATCGATGGGACACGCGCTTGCTGTGCAGGGCTTCACTTCTTACGAAAATGTACGAAAATGGCTCGATGACTGGTTTGCCACAAAAGAGCAAGAATTTTCTTGACATGGAATCCACAGATTGTCAGAGAGATAGGAAAAGTGTATAGCTAGCTGTAGTGACGCATTAAAATTGGCGCATTAGCAGGGATAATGAGTGTGCCTCGATAGCTCAGCGGTCAGAGCAACTAGCCGGAAACTGGGAGAGCCGGGTTCGATTCCCAGTCGAGGCAAAATGCACTTTTATCCTTGCTATCGCCAAAGTGGTGACCCCGACGTGATTCGTCGCTCCAGTATATGCAACCTCCTTTACATCTCAAATTCGCGGATTCGATTCCCGTCCTATCCATCGCCCTACAGTCCGGGGGTTACCGAACAACGGTTCGTAAGTATGGCGAACGCGGTCACATTCCGTTAAATTGTATCGAGACAAATCATGTCTCTAGGGAGGGAGTACTGTAGTGACGCATTAAAATTGGCGCATTAGCAGAGATAATGAGTGTGTCTCGATAGCTCAGCGGTCAGAGCAACTAGCCGGAAACTGGGAGAGCCGCGTTCGATTCCCGGTCGAGGCAAAATGCACTTTTATCCTTGCTATCGCCAAATAGCATTGGGAAATACTTCGAATACAATATTTTTTATCATTTTGAAATAATAAACGTGTATTTTCTATACAAAAAATTTCTGTTTCATATTTACATACCTGGTATATACATTACGATAGAAATGAACTCGAAGAAAAACTCAAAAGCTGTATTAGGTAACATTTTTAAATAATTATATTCTTAATATAGCATCACAATCTATCAAAAATCTGTCGAATACTTCGAGGTTAAATATATGACGAATGGATAAAAGGGTACGTTCAAAAATTCCCACAGCAGAGAGGAATAATTCGTTCACAAATTATGTACAACGCACAGGACATTGCACATCGCTATCAATTCTACACTGAACAAACAGTTCATTTGTAAACTCGTTGCAAACACATTAAACATAAATAATTTTTATCGACGACGTTAATGCACGGTCTCTTAACCTCCCTAAAATATATTCCTCCAAACGTTCCCCAGGGTTTTCCAGTACCCGTCGATCGCCGACTGGGTATTGTCGAAATTCCTGTTCAACCCGCCCATTCGGATCTCCTCGGGGGTATCGTCGCCCCCCGCACTCCTGAAACGCGTGATGGGGCCAGCCAAGACGTGCACGATGCCGTTGGAGCACTCGTAATCGGGCTTCACCACCCTGATGTACTTGTTGCCCCACTTGACGTAATAGTCAGTGTCGATCTTGAGGACGGTCACCCTTATGGGCCCCGCCTCCGTGCTCAGCTCGATATCGGTGTAATTGTTAGCGCGAGACATCGCCAGGAGCCTCTCCATCGAGTAGGTGGCGTCCGAGACGATCAAGTGCCTGTTGAGGATGTCCAGCTCGTTCTCCGTGGGCTCCAGCTCGTATTGCCTCGCCTTTATCCAAGCCACGTCCTTGGGCGCGAAATACGTAAACTTTACCTTATCCTCCTCCAGTTTTTTATTGAACCCGGTCCTCTCCCCCATGTCGTAGATCTCCGCCAGGTCGGGATCGTTGGCCACCTTCTCCAAAACCGGCCTGTAGGGGAACGGCCTCAAAGTTCTGTTGAATATACCCAGAGGTTGCGACACCAAGTGTACCACGCCGTTTTTGACGGGTATATTAGCTAGAATAACCTCGGCAACGAATTCCCCTTCCTCGCCGTTACCATTACCGAGGTCCCCTCCCGCCAGACCCCTAACGAACACCTTGCCGTCCTTCTCCTCGAAGGAGATGACGATGTATATGAACCTGTCGTTGGCCATGGTGCTGTAGGGCGAGTTTTTCTCGGCGGGGCGGGTAAATAGGACCGAGTTGAGGATCACGTGGCCGTAGATGGTATGCCTGTTGATCATTTTGAACCTACGGGGATCGATGCCCGAATCGATAGGGATGAAGAACGTGTGGGCGCCCTTCAGCTTGTACACGTCCGCGAGGTTGTTCTCCAGGACCTTGTGGAAGAAGCTGGTCACCGTTTTGGTGGCGCCAAGCTGCCACTTGTCCACCGACGACAGGAAGTCGTAGGCGCTGGGTTGGAAGTCGGGGGAGGGGATTACGGGATCCAGCACTTCGTCTATGACGTGCAAGACCTAGAAACGCAATCGTGTAACCCAAAGCGAAAAAAAGGTGCGGCGTAACTCACTTGTTCGTTGTCGGAAGCTCCGCTGCGTCGGGACGACACCTGGTCGGACATGTGGGGTAGGATCCTCGCGTTGTTTACGTATATATCCCTGCCGCTCTTCGTGATCCAGAGCGGGGGGAAGTTGGCGTCGGCGCTGAGGATCTTCCTGGTGGTGCGGAGCTTCTCCAGCCGCTTCACCTCGAAGCTAATATGGTAGAAGGCGATTTCCGATCGGAACTCCGCCGGGTGGTCGTCGAACGCCTTGTTCTCCGGTACGAACACCGTCAGGTTGTCGAAATGAAAGTTGAATTTGGCCACTCTGTTGTTCCTGATCAGGGCGCCGAATCCGGAGTAGGCCTGCTCCTGCTGGATCTTCTGGTAGATCGTCTTGTGTCTGAACAAACGAGACTTACTCGGACTGTGCCTACTTGACGTTGCGAGACTTACCTTTGGGCGTCGCCCTGTCGACCGATCGCCGTCGCGTAGACGATTATGGCGAGGTGTAAACCGAAGCGACACATTGCAGTTGTTATTACGAACAGACTGACGATTTATTTTGGACTGTATTTCGGACAAGGTTACGACCGAGTTACGTGGAATCTTCACGATAACGGCGGTTTATCAACTCTTCGAAGCTGTGTTGATAAGCCGGTGTTGTTGGTGCGAAATGTCGAGGCGAATGGAGACAGTGGCGGCGAGGATTTCGCTCCTCTTCGACAAGGCGTTTATTTTTAGATGACGAAATCGGGGTTGACAAAAAAACACGGTAAAGCATCGTCTAGTAGGTAGGATGATGGTAATTTCGTTAAGAGTGACGTTGAGACTTCAACCACGATGGTCTTTCACGATAAGCAACAAAGTACGATTTGGCAACACCAAAAGATGCCGTTTCCTTTTTGTTAATATTTTGTTTTGTGTCTTGTTGCATTCCATTTGTTTTTTATATCTTGTTAAAGGTTTTCAAGGCTTCAAAATAACGGCAAGGTGCCAGGTAGGCAAAAATGCAGGTTTCCCCTTCCTTTGCTGTTTCTTAATTTGACTCAAATCAGGTCGCGCTATCAAAACCGATATATCCAGTATCGGGTTGTCCAAAAAGTTCCTTCGGTTTACATTATAACATTATAGTTATTACAAGTTATTTTTATCAATAATGTACGTTTCTCTATTTTCAATAACTTCTCCCGTCTCTCAGTAAGCTTCATAATACTATTTTCATAAAAACTTTGCGGTTTGCTTGCAAAAAATCGTTTTTAAATGATTTTTGACTTCCTCGTCGTTGGCAAATGTTAAGATTCGTAAACTGTTATCCATGGAGCGGAATAGGTGAAAATCCGAGGGGGCGAGGTCTGGAGAATACGGTGGATGGGGTAAAACATCCCACTCTAACTCCAATAATTTCCTTCTGGTCTGCAGAGAAGTGTGAGGTCGAGCGTTGTCGTGATGGAAATAGACCTTCTTACGATACAAGCCCTGGGCGCTTTTCCTGCATGGCTTCGCTCAATTTTTGTAGTTGTTGGCAGTAAACGTTCCAATGTATTGTTTCGTTCCTCGGGAGTAGCTCAAAATAAATGGCTCCCATGAAATTCCACCAGACGGACAACAAAACATTCCTGGGGTCAAGCCCTTTGGTATGGATTGAGAAGGTTCACCGGACTTTCCCCACGATCTTTTTCGACTGACCTTCATGATTCACTTTTTATCCAGTAACCATATTTGTCAAAAAGGGATCGCTACGTTGACGAATTCTTAACATATCGCAGATATTGATGCGATCCATTAAATTGGATTCGCTGAACACGTGAGGAACCCAAACATCGAGTCTACTGACAAACCCAAGTTGTTTAAAGTGATTATGTACACTTTTTTGACGTCCCGATTATTTCTGCAAGCTCACGTATGGTTTAGCGAGGATTTGCTTCTACTAAGGCTCGTCAATGCTCGGGAACGACTTCTTTAGGTCGGCCTGACCATGAGGAAAAAAATCTCTTGAACCACTTTTGACACGTTCGATCTTGAATAGCATTTTTGCCGTACACAGAACATAATTTCCGGCAAGTTTCAGCGGTTATTTTGCCTTTTTTTAAATAAAAAAGTATCACATGCCTAAAATGCTCGGTTGTTCATTTTCAATTAAGCTCACACACAACAATAATAAAACAAGTTCAGGAGTATAACGGCAGTAAACAACAGTTAAATATAAGGGTTAAATAGGGAGAGGAAGGCTTCAAGGCTGCAGTTGTGCCCATGACATCATAGGCCGTGACACGACTTTTTGGACAATACTCGACGTTGCCAAATTGTTCATGGCTTGTGCCAAAGTATGCTGAATTTCAGGCCCATTTATTTCAAAAATGGAACTTCCTAGCATCATAGGAGCATCCTAGGCTACTGCTAGCGACTTATATACAGATTGTTCGCCTCCCGCGGTGCTACTAAGGGCGATTTCGAGATTTCATCGAAAACAAAAATCAGCCAGGTAACTCTGGCGTGCGTGATGTCAATTTTAAAATACCTGTCCCTCTGCCAAATCACCGTCCCCCATCATTTACGCCTAAATATACCGCCGATGAAAGTTCGGTCAGTGGAACGTCGTCATGCCGTCGCGGCGGGTATTGAAGAAAATGCGTTCAATTCTTCCGCTCGATTAGAACCCGCCGATTCGTTAATCAATAGCAAATTGAACTGTGTAAAGTAGTGACAACTGTTGAAAATTTAAATTGTCGTCGATTAATGTGTCTTTGGGGATCGATTATTGTGTAACAGAACAAGT
This sequence comes from Rosalia funebris, assembly GCA_037954035.1. Classification (NCBI taxonomy): domain Eukaryota; kingdom Metazoa; phylum Arthropoda; class Insecta; order Coleoptera; family Cerambycidae; genus Rosalia; species Rosalia funebris. Next base: position 27,320,690 of record JAZFAV010000003.1, on the reverse strand, counting down.
AAGCTATTGTGTGCCCGAGTGTATGCATGCGCTTCTAATTGTCGGAATTAGAGGAGGGGGCGAGTGGGACGCGTTGCCTCGCGAAAAGACAGAGGCTGATTTGAAAATAACGTGTTGGTGTTACTGGACAACAGAGTCGGTTGACGACCGCCTGGATGGCCCGATCTGAGCCTATAAGCAACTGTAAACAGTCGCGTCGCTGCTGTTATAATTAATAATGATCCGATTACCAAAAAACGACGTTTTCCTAATTATAAATGAACAATTGTCCATTGTACGAGGTGCACTATTTATATTTTGAAGCTAATAATAAAAAAAAAAAAAACATTATTTTGTCATTAAAAATTTCTTTATCGTTTTTCAAAGTATTCTCCTTCATGATCTGTACACTTTTGCATGCGTTCCAACCATTTGTCAAACATTTTTTCCATTCCGCTTGAGATATCTCCAAAACATGGTTTTTGAACGCATCGACGGCTTCTTCTGCCGACGAAAATAGTTGTCCACGCAATTTATTTTTGACGTTCGGGAACAAAAATAAGTCATTGGGTGCCAAATCATGACTGTACGGCGGATGACCCGCTAATTAGATTTTTTGAGTGTTCAAACGTTCGGTTGTTAGACGATATGTGTGAGAGCTCGCATTGTCATGATGAAGAATGATCCGAGGGCGCTTGTTTGTTTTCCTTATTTCACCGAAGACTTCCGGCAAACAAATGTTTGTGTACCATTCAGAATTGACCGTTTTACGTTCCTCTAAAGGCGCTGGTTGCGACATGACCAGTTTTTCCGAAAAACTAGGCGACCATTTGTTTCGAAGTGCTTCGAGCGCGAACAACTTTTGTTGGATTTGGTTCATCTTGAAACACCTATACAGTCGACTGTTGTTTACTTTCCGGCTCATACGTATAGATCCATGATTCCTCACCTGTTACAATGTTATATACGTCTTTTGAAGCACCGCCATTGTATTTCTTGAGCATTTGTCTGCACCAATCGATACGAGCATCTCTTTGAAGTTGTTTCAAATTATGTGGGATCCAACGAGAACAAACCTTTTTTACAGCTAAATGATCATGCGATATTTTATATATGCTAGTCGAACTAATGCCTAAGGTTGTCTCAATCTCACAGTATGTCACATGACGATCTTGCATTATCAGTTTTTGCACAGCATCAATGTTTTCTGGCACAACTGATTTTGGATGACCTTCACGACTTTCGTCGGTGAGCGAATGGCGGCCACGATTAAACTCGTTATACCAGCGTTTCACAGTGGCAAAGGATGGGCTTTATCGCCAAAAGTGGAAGTAAGTTGATCGATGCACTCTTATCTTGATAATCCACGTCGAAAATCGTAATAAATCATGGCACGAAAGATTTCAGAGTTAAATCCATTTTTTCGCTGAGACACAATTTTCAAATCACTGTAAATAACACAAATCGCGCTTAAATGATAAAATGTTTTGAGGAAAGTTATGGTCAAAAATGTCAAACTTTCCACTGGAAACGTCAGATGGCGTCTGAAAACGCTTAGCGTTGCCAATGCAGTAGTGCCCCTCGTAATGAATTGCTCTGACTTTCCCCACTTGCGCCATATTAACGTCACCCGTTTGTCAACGCAATTAGCATTTAACGATAATATACTAATACGATAATTGTGTTTTTTTTTGCACCTCGCCTTCAATTTGCATATCAATTAGTTATTCCGTCCTCAAGGTCAGACTAACAAAAATCCTCTGGCGTTAAAAAAACGGCGACAAAAATTAGCGGACGTATTTCTATTCGTGTATTTAACGGCTTATAAAAAACCTCATTGTAAAAAGACATCATGGGTGCATACAGGGTGCGGTAAAAGTATTGGATGTTTGTTAAGACTTCTATTTAGTTTATAGCAGTGAGTTTATTAGGGCCACTGTAGATATTTAGTTCCCTTAAAAATGTACTTATTTATCATGGGAACGGTCGGGTAGGCTGCATTTTTTCGGAATCATATCTTGCTGTGAATAACTATGTTGAGTGACACAAAATCCGTCACCGTAGCGTCACAGCCAGATGTGAGGAAGAGGCTATAAAACAGATAACCCAAAGCCGACCGTCATGCATTGCTACATCCAACACGTAACTTAGGCATTAATCAGTTTTATAATCATTATACAGAACGTTTTCTGTAAAGTGTTCACCGTTGTTGCTTAGTTTTAATAAATCTATGTATTGAAGTAAACACCGCTGTTTATTTCACAACCCTTAAGGCAACAACAAAGATGTGGTACAACAGTACGCCCTAGTGATACGAAACAAGATCACAATCAAACACATGGTCCTTCGAGCCGGATTGATCAAAAACAATGTTTCTGAGTTGTTCTAATTGTTTGTTTTATACAAGAATTAAATCAAAAGTATTTTAACACTTCCTAGTTGACATTAATCATATGTTACCCTCTTATACAGGGTTTCAGGATAGTTTCTGGTATAATTTTATGCACGGTAGTCTCCCCACTGCCAGAGACCTAAAACTTGAATTCTAAAGCAATTCGACGAAGAACAATTGACCTTATGTCCCCTTACGACAGAACGTCACCGAGTCGGGTCAATAAATTGTCAAACAGCTCCTGATATAGCCAGAAGTGGAGACGAAATTGAAATGATTTTCTTCAGAAATATTAAAAGCAACTACCCCTGGAGCAAACTTGCAAACATTTATTTTCAACATGAGAAATCTTTAACCCTCCGTCGGGCGCAGCCTATCTGTGAGATCCGGCATTTAATTTTTTCCTTGCCCTTTCGTATGTATTACGAATACATCATAGCTTCCCAGCTCTGAACCACTCTTCTCGATCTGGTGTCGATTTTGGAGTGAATTTCCTGGCCTTGTATGGGCCACCCGGATCTGTCAGGTGTATTGCGCCTGATTACGTTGTTATTTTCACTTTTATATTTTATTAATTTCTTTTATTATTTAAATTAATAATATTTTTTGGGATCTCTACATTTACTTACACATTCTGGCTTTCTATGGTATTATTATTCAAAATTAACACATTTGGGTGTTAAATTAGTGGTTTATAGTAAATATCGTTACCAACAATGTGACGTTCATTTTTGTTTGGTACATTCTAAAATAATAAAAAAGGATTTATAACACTTTACACTTAAAATAGGCAGTTATTTATAACTTTTCTTTGTAATTCACGTTCAATATTTTTTTATATATAACTTTATGACTTTTACATGAAAAAATAGATGTTATTTTTTCTGTATTCAAAATATTGTCCAATATTAATTTATGTTTTGTCCTTGAAACAGAAAACAACTTGTCAATAGCTGGTTCTCCCATAAAAATATTCCAATTTTATTGTTTTACAACATTAAACGAGTTCCTTTATGGAAATTTTATTATTGCGATTAAAAACTAGTGTGAAATATTTATTATTGTATTGTATTAATTAAAATAAACGCTTAATTGAGTCTCCACCTCATTAAAATCTAAATTGTGTAAGATTTGATATGGGATCTCTCAGATGCATTGCGCCCGAATGTGTTTGGATTCAGACTGCGCTGACGGAAGGTTAATGACGCGTCACGTGAAAACCTCGCATACAGTGCGCCCCAAAAATGTGGAATAGACACATACTTGAGATACCTCAAAAAAATTGCAATATTCTCACAAAAATACGTTCATCATCAATTTCCACGATAGCGTAACACAGTATTATTTTTTATGTAATAAATTTGGATGCAGTTCCAATTCCATTCGAACGCTCGAGTTCCCGCCACTATAAACACGAATCTGGTCTATATTTATAAAGGAAAATATTGTAATAAATTACTCCGCGTATTATTAACAAACATAACAAACAAAAACAAGGAAAAATAAAGACCGTACGCGAGCTATACGAAAACAAATTGTCCATTTAATAAATTATGTCAACAATCGTTATATTATGTTGTTATCGTGCGTGCTAATTTTATTACAAGCTGAAACACGTGTAAACGGGGATACATTGAAAAAAGTTTGATATACACTAGACACAATAATTAAGGGATGTATTTTTTTTTATTTTTAAGTGATTTTCAAAGGGCTGTAACTTGGAGAAAAATAGTTGCAGAGCAATTTAAAAAAAAGCAAATCGAAGCTGCAAGTTTCTAGTTTTCACATCTTGAGTTCAACATTTTTTCCCATTAGCAGATTTTGAGTTATCATAAGAAAACCATAAAAAAATATCCAAATTTTTATTTGCCTTTCAAAAGGTCCACGAGCTTCGATATATTTTTTTCAGTGATTTCATCATTTCATCATCAGTGATTCACCATAAGTTCAGCCCTCTGAAAGTCCCCTAAAAATTTATGATTTTTTTACATCCCCTTAATTTTTGTGCTTAGTGTACATCGTCGCATGCACATAAATTTATCTAAAACCGGATTCTCGTTCACAGGCACCATATACAGTGTAATACAAAACCATGGAATAGACTCGCTATTTCGGTAACAGGTTTTTGGGGAAAACAAATCCGGAAATATATTTTTAAATGCGCATCTCCTGATTTTCTGACGACTTTGTGACCCTAGCACATTATCGATGAAGTTAACTTCAGACACTTTCATGTTTCCGAAGAGGAACGACTTCCTGCCTGCTAGTTCACAAACGCCCCGTATATAGGTTGATTGTCCAACACCACGGACCCAACCTTGATTGACGATTGTTATGTAGCTCGCAATATAACGCGGACACGTTTCTATTTCGAAACGACGGCCTTTGGACCCTGAACAGATGCCAAGCCTGAAGAAAAATTGGTGTTTTCATTTTGCTTCGTTATTTATCCAGTCTACTCGTGTTTGTTATGATTATTTTTGTGTGAAGTGCATATTTAAAAATAAACAAACCGTGTTAGAGGATCGCATACGACCTTTGGTGGGCAAAAAATCCCGATAACATAACAAAATTCGATCTGTATCTCAAAGATTACGCTCTGCGTCCCGCTCATCAGCTGTTTTTGCGCCGAAATAGAGACAAGTGTCGAAGACTTGTTGACGGCAGCGGGCAGCTTTCAGTCCCTACCCGAACCTTATCGACGAGTTACCTGTAATTAGTCAGGATTAACCCCACTTTATATATTTTTTAACCTCGCTTTCGCTTTAGTTTTAAATTCATATTAAATTTCGGTTTCTTTCTCGTTACTCTCGTAAAATTATTTTCGAATATAATGTTATAAGGCTATTTTTCTTAAAAAACGACAAGGCTATTGTGACATAAACACATTATAGAAAATTTCTTAACCTCGCTTTTAAATAGGAGTTGATTTGATGCATGTTCGTTGTTTTTATTGTTTAAAAAAAATTACGAATAATACAAACTTTGTATCAAATAAACTACGAAATTATTTTGACATAATGTCACTCCCACATACTTTTCTAATCTCGCGTTTTGCTTTACATGTCATTTGACACGTTTTGTATTTTTTCTTTTTCGTTAATTTCGAAAAATAATTCACATTACTACAAGTGGTTTTTTTTTGCGTAAAAAATGCCGATATTACTTTGACATAACCTCACTTTAGAACATTTCCTAACCTCACTTTTAAATATGAGTTAATTTGAGAGATACCCCATGTTTTTATCGTGTTTAAAAAACTGCCGATAACACAAATATCGAAATCAAACTAAAACTACAAAACTATTTTGATATATAACCAACGCCGCTCCACACATTTTTCTAACCTCACTTTTGCTTTAACAGTCATTTTCTGTTGTATTATAATATTTCTTTGCCGTTAATTCCGAAGAATAATCCATAGCAACACTAAATACTTTTCTTACGAGATACTATGTCATTGTATTTACTTTTAATTAACCCTCATACCTTGCAAAAACAATAAGGGTTAAAATAATGACATTGAACATCAGAGTCAAGTATTTACCATCAATTTTTACACATTTATTCCGCACTTAAGTCAACTCAAAAGTGCTCTCTCGTCCAGGGCCGTTTTTTGGGCCGCCTGGTATAGTACCACCAATTGGATGTGTGATCCATTTAAATTTAGCCCGCCTACGTCATTCTGCCTTGCTCCACATGTGTTTCAGAGTCTAAATTTCACGCTAAGCCTGAAACAGACTGAAAACCGCGAGTGTCGGACAGCCTTCTCGAAGAAGCCGTCAGAAACACGCCATTTGCGTGCGGGAAATAAAGACGAACACGTCAAAGGACTGTTCCAATTAGTGCCCGCGTGAGAATTGTTATAAACAACCATAAAATAAACACCTGAGTGCTAATCGACGATTGATATTCAGATTGGCGTCTTGCAATGTGCCCGGTTATTCTATAACGCGAAGTAGTCGTTATACAGTGCTTGAAAATGATGACTGTTCCATTGGGGCTGCACAGCCCTTACGTCAGTTCGCACAGCGACGCCAGTTACATCGAGAAAAAGGCCGTAAGTCGCCCAACTTTATTGTATAGATAAAAAGATCGGCTAGGGCCTCTCGTTTGTTTTGGTCGGCACCCAGAACATTATCGTAAATCACCCGCAGTCTCTTCAGATGTCGAAAAACTCCACGTACGTGAAACAGCCATGTGAAACTCGCGAAAATATTCGCCAAGGTCAAGGCCGCCACGGTCCGGTGTAACACGCATTTGTCAGAGCAAGAAAATACATTTTCTTTTATTAGCCGCTACCTTCGGCACTATGACAGATCTTTTACGGCTGTTTACAACGCGATTTTCGAGGAAAAACACGCGTGCCCGCTCAAATTAATGTACCATCAAGACGGAAAGTAATGAGACCCCTTCGACGCGTCCCCCTAAAATATACGCAATCATTAGTTAGTTATACTTTTAGTCGATAGACGACGTGACCATATTAAGGTGAATAGCGTAATTGACGCTAAAATTCATTCACTACTGCCTACATTTCATGAAAATGCATAGAAAAGGTCTCACTACTTCCGTTCCCAACGGTACGTCTATAATTCTCTACAAGACTTTTTTTACGTTCGATTCAAACGTTTTAACGCCCTGTATTGACAATTAAATTCGACCCGAGAGGATTTTAATCGTTTTATTACACGTACGCGAAGAATTTATAATGACTTTGATAAACCGCATTCCACGAAAGCCTGCGTTGCCGACTGCAAAAATAGCATTTCTGTTTACAGTTAATTCTCGCTAATAGATTTCTGAAATTATATTTAACTACGTATTGCAGATACTCTAGACGCAAATTACGTTTACATATATACCATACAGGCAAGGTAAAATGCCTCCTAATAAAAAAAAACCCTTAATCCAATTTCCCTAATCTAGATCGCCTAGCGCGTCGCTTTTGTTTTCTCACCGAGGTTATCCGTTCCAGGTGACTGACTTGTACAAACAAATGAAGGAACAAAATCAAACGACGCCTACTAGGTCGATCAGTAGCGCCGCCAACTTGACTTCGCTATGCGTGGATATCTCGCCGAGCTCCAGTAATTTTTTCGAGGTAAAAAAAAATCTTAGGCCCTCGAATCGAACATTTACCGATTCTTCTTTATTAGGTGCTGTACATCGGCAAAATTAAGGTATGGCAAAGAAAGGTTCCCGAGACCTTCATCGACGACGCCCTGGAGAAATTCAAGGCGCACGAGCTGGAAAAAAACAAGCTGAGGCAAATCGGCCACATCGGGCGGCTGCAAAGCGAGGACAACATCGCCAGGAGAGGCTCGGTGGTAAATACATTCACATTACGCCCCCCCCCCCCCCTAGCATTATTCCCCCTACGTGTACTTTCAGGACTCCACTACCAGCGAAGATAGCCTCAGCACTTCCGCCCCCTCAGTGCTCATCGTGCCGCCACTGCTTCGCTCCCAATCCGCCCACTCGAACCTCCTAGTGAAGCCGGTGGAAGTCGGCAACGTCCTTCCCGAAGACGACGAGGCGGAATCGAGCGAAACCGGCGATACTCATCAAGCCGCCTCGGGCTCCGGAGATGAGGCCAACAGAGAGCTGGCCGCGAGAGCGGGCCCGGATATAGACGATCACAACCGCACGATGGTGCTGCAAGTCGACAGGACGGACCTGAGACTCATTAGCCCCGACAGGAAGGTCATCCTGCTCCACAAACAGCATCGAGACATCACGACTTGCGTCCAGGTAATACTTCGGTGGTTAATGCCCGACGGGCGGCTTAAAAAATCCTCTTTCTAGGGCCAGGCGAAGGCGGAGCACTTCGGCTTCGTGTGCAGGGAGGGTGGCGGCACCCAGACTTACATAGCGTTCATCTTCAAGTGCGAGTCACCGTCGGTGGCCGGCGACGCTTGCGCAGGTCCTGACGAACAACGGGCGCGTTGACGATCTTTTGACGATTTATTATTGTTCGCAGCTATTACTCAGGCATTTATGAGTGCGGAGTCGCGCCCCAGGCCGTCGGTGACATCCTGCGAGCACTGCCCCATGGTGTGGTACCACAAGCTGTGCCTGGAGATCGAACACATGTCGGACCGGAAGACGCAGGCCGCCATTTTGAGGAGGTACGTTATTCGATGAGAAAAAAATCGCGTATACAAATAACGACCTTTTTAGATTGGAACAGCTGGACGAGGACGAGCAGTCCATCATTCTCACGAAATTTCGGGGGGCCGAGACGGATTCCGTCCGAGAACAGAACGAATTCCTGATGATGCTGCTGCGCGCGCATTGCGAGGGGAAACAAGGCAGGCACGTCCACGACACGGCGGAGAACAGGTAAGTGAAGAGCAGTAGCCTGGCTCGGGCCGCTATCACCGCGTCATAATATCATTTAACTACGCCTTGTTTTAGGTCAGAGTTCTTAAACCAATACTTAGGTAGTAGTACCATTTTCACGAAGGCAAAACGGTCCCTCACCAATTCTTTCGATCAACTGCTGAAGAGGAAGGGGTCGAGAGACGATTTCGGGACGTCCCTGAAGGGGATGAATCTGCCTATAACGAACAGTCTGAACAGGGTAAGCGAAAAATGCGATAAAAATCGAATCTTCGTGTATTATTATTATCATTACAATTAGGAATCATCCCCTTACACGGGGGCAACAAACGAGGCCTCCGATAGAGAATCTGACGGAATGCGTTCAAGATCGTCCACCATCGGCTCCCAGAGCGACCTCAAGGACCACCTTGCCATCAGGGAAAACGGCCATAAGGGATCCGTGTCGCCGGACAGGAGCATCGGCTCGGAAAAAGGCGTCAAATCTCCGATGATGGACATGTGAGTGACCTCGAAACGTTGTACAGAATGTCTTTTGCAGTTTTTTAAGGGTCGAGGTTTTTAGTTAACCTTCTTGTATTCTCAAATTACCGATATATTGACTATGATATATTCTGAGACACCCCGTATAGAGGAAATACTAAAGCGCGCGTCGTTTCCCAGCTTCCTAAAGGTGGGCAACAGCCCCAAAACCGCCTCGGAGGACGGCAGTCCCAGCAAGATGGACGGCGGCTCTTGGAGACAGGCGATATTCAAGAGGGTGATGACGCCCAGCAAGCCGGAGAAACCCGAACAGGACCTCGGCAGGAAAAGGACCAGGGAGGAGCTGAGGATCCTCTGGAAGAAATCCATCTACCAGGCGATCTTGCTCGTCAGGATGGAGAAGGAGAACGCGAGGATAAAAGGTAGGTACACTTGATTCGAAAATTGTCTCGTCACTCATTCGCCCTACTTTCTAGCGAAACAAGAGGAGTCAGCCGTGAAGAGGATCAAACTTGAGTACGACGAAATGAAGCCGAACCAGAGAGAGGTGATGGAGGTGTGGGAGATGGTCACCAGCAAGGACGGGGGGAGGATCAAGTGCGATAACCAGATGCTCCTCCACGCTATAAGACAAGGTAGGCATCCGACCCTTTTCCTTCGCCGTTTTTATTAGAACCATTGCAGGAGTCCCCAGGGGGAAACGCGGCGAGGTCTGGCAGTTCTTGGCCGAGCAGTACTGCGCTAAAATAGCCCCCATCGATCTGGCAAAGTACCCCAACTACAACACACCCTACGAGACGCTCCTGAAGCAGTTGACGTCGCACCAGCACGCCATCTTGATCGATTTAGGTAAGACGTCACGCGTATGTCAGTAGAACGCATCGAAATTTGTTTCATTACTTTCTTTCTCGATAGTACATAGATCGAAAAATTTTACATTATATTCATAATAAAGACAATAGAAAAAAAATCACTACAGTCGCAGTAGGCTTTCCGCAACTTTGATATTCACGATAGATAACACTTAGAGCCCCTACTAAGTGGTCCTAAAGATTAAAAAGCTCTGATATTTTTTTTATAGATGCTACGAATTTTTCTACAAAAAGTACAAATTTTTTAGAGTAGAATTAAAAAAATCACTACACCCCAAACACGTTTTTCACAACTCTTAGAGCCTCTACTAAGTCATCCTAAAGAACAGTCTTAATATTTTTAAATTTGTATTAATCATCGATTACAGGCAGGACCTTCCCGAACCACTCGTACTTCAGTAGCCCGCTTGGACCAGGCCAGCTGGCCTTGTTCAACCTGCTGAAGGCGTACTCTCTCTTGGACGAGGAAGTAGGCTACTGCCAGGGGCTGAGCTTCGTAGCGGGGGTGCTGTTGCTCCACGTAAGTGCCTTAACATAACGTTTGCCACAGATATATAGGATCGTTTCTTAGATGGAGGAGCACCAGGCGTTCTTCCTGCTACGTCACCTCATGTACAGGAGAGGCTTACGCAAGCAATACCTCCCCGACATGGTCTCCCTCCAGATCAAGCTGTACCAGTTGTCCAGGTTGGTGCACGACCAGCTTCCAGAGCTGTACAAGCACTTTGACTTCTACGAGGTGGCTCCAACTCTGTACGCGGCCCCTTGGCTTCTCACCATATTCGCTTCACAGTTCCCCTTGGGCTTTGTCACGAGGGTATTCGGTAAGTGTTCATGACTTTATTAAGGGTATTCGTTCATGGATAGTTGTTATTATTTAAAATATGTTTGACGTGCAATTTTTAACAATATTCGGGTAATTTGCTATGATTTTTCGCTAACAAACGATAGAAATTTGTGAAAATTGGTGAAATTCATTTATTTTCTAATTTTTATGACAAAATTTCGGTAATTTGTTAGGATTTTTTGCGCTAACAAAGGTTTTTATCTTTCAGAGATATTTTCATGACAAAAGTTGTGTAATTCGCTATGCATTTTATCTAACAAATGTTTTTTTAGCTTTAAATATTTTAAGAAACCGGTAATTTTTTATACTTGAAAAAAGTTTACAATGAAACAAAAACACTTTACTCACGTTAAAGTTGTCTATGCCTTACTTAAAATAAAAACTGCAAAAAAATAACACCTTGTGTCACAATGACTTTTTTATTTCAGATCTGATGTTTTTGGAAGGCCCTGACGTTACTTTCCGTGTAGCCCTAGCGCTCCTCTCCTACCACAAAGACAAGCTTCTCCTCTGCGACAGTTTCGAGGAGATAATGAACTACATCAAAGTGCAAGTGCCTAACATCGACAAACCCACTCTCGACAAGGTTATGAAACAGGTAGAAATCGGTTCTATATTTTCTATATATTTAAGATTTGAAATTTACCAATATCAGAATAATTTCAGTAAACAATTGTGTACCATCGTGAAAATAAGTAATGAGACACTCTAGATACATCCCCCTGTACTATAGACAATAACGGATTAATTCTAGAGATAATTATGCTTTTAATATTACAATTAAGAGCCCAATTAACTAAAATTAATTTATTATTGCCTACATTTCAGTAGAACGTACCGAAAGTGTCATTACTTTCTCAGTCGATGGTACACCGAATTTAAAAACTTCACAACTTGCAAAGTTACATCCCAATTCCTAGTAATATGTTCAAGACTATCGCATTTTATTGCCAGAAACTTTTCTATAGGTAGTTCCGTTAGGGACTATCCCATTCCGAACGATCTGACCTAACTCTGGACCATTTGTCTATTTTCAGGTGTACACCACGGACCTCACCAAACAGCTGAATGAGTACAAAGTCGAATACCAGGTCTTGCAGGAAGAAATGTCGTCGGTGCAGCCCCAAGTGGAGGCCCTCCACAAGCTGGAGGCGCAAAACAAGACCCTGACGGAGCAGAATAAAGCGCGCATGGGCCAACTGGAGATAGCTTTGGGCAACGTCCAGCGCCTAGAGAAGACCCGCGTGCTCCAGCAGTCGCAACTGAACCGGTTGGAGATGCAGACGAGAGCCCAGGACGTAACCATCGCCACCTTAGGGAATTTCATCAACAATCTGGTGGATAGGAAGGTGGAGGTGGAGATACCCGACGACGTGCGTCGGATATTATCCCAAATATCGTTGACGGAGAAGCGGAAGAACGAATTCAAGCCGCAGCAGAATAACCTGATGAAGATGTTTCAGAAAGTGCCGGAAACACATCCGGACAAGCTCATGGTGAAGTCCCTTAGCGCCGGCAAAATCACGATACCGCCTGGTTTGGACCAGAACGCTTTCAGGGCGCACAGCCTCAACGCACACGCCATCGACAATCCCGAAAAGGGCCTCCAGACTGAATCCAAATCCCAGAGCAGTTCCACGGAGAAGATATCAAAATTCTTCTCCAGCTCCCACAACACGATCCTCCACCAGAAGCTGATCGGCCAGAACAACGCCAAAATCGACATCCGGATACAGGATTTTGAAAAAGACGACACCTCGAAGAGCACCAACGAGAAATCCTCTAGTCTACCCCTGGCAGAGAAGCCAGAGTACGCCGAGAGCAAAATGTCGCCCAGCGGCTCGGTGGACAGCGGAGTTGGCACCCCCGTCAGTCCCAAAGTAACCGACCCACACCCCCTCAGCAACTGTGATGTGGCGTTTACGTACAACGGTACGAGGGAGCTTAAGAACATCAAGAGCCTGAGGAACCTGACGAGGAATTCTAGTCCCGACCTTATAAAGTGATGATCCAGACGTGTGATATTATTGTTTAGTTTGTCCCCGATAGGTTATATAACGGTTATTATGTTATATGTGTAAGCCCATTGACTAGTTCCACGTTATCGTTACGGTCCTGGACGATGGGAATAGTACCAAATAGTCTAATTACTCCCCTCCCGAGGTGTGGCCAGGCCAGCGTGAATATTTCTCGAATTCAAAAGAATGAACTTTAAACGGTGATTTTGATCTGATATTTCGAATAAGTAATGGAATTGAATTGTACTTATAAAAATTGTTCTGACGTCGCTTGTAAGTATTTTTATGTAATTAATTGTAAGTATATTTTATATTATATCGTTTATTGTGATTTTGTGAAATGTATAGTGAATTGAATAAAGTATATTTGTTTTTATACCGCACTTCTGTTTCTCTCGATGGTCAAGTGAAAATTGGGCGCGTCAATCGAGAAGGCGGAATATCAAAATGAAGCCAATATTCACGTGAATACAATTAAATACATTCAAATCGTCTTACCTTGTTCAATAAAGGCCATTTTTCGTGAACTCAGGTCTTCTCTTAATAACAATAACTACGGTTGTTCACAAATATTTACGAAAAAACTACCTAAATGGAGGTTAGGATACGCGGTAAGTTCCGAAACTTGCGAGCAAAGCCTCCTTAGATATTTGAACTACTTTTCGTATATACCACGACCGTCTAAAATAGCGCCGAATCTTGCGGCCTTCTAAGACTTTTTAAAATTCTGTTAACTGCCTTTATTACTATTCAATCAATAATTATATCTAAAAGACTACTAGTCAATGTTTATAATACTAATTGACTAGTTAACGTAACCGTTTAGAACCCTTGGGCGTAATATAAACCAAATCTCGTTTTAATATATTTTGTTACTCAAATAATATGTAAACGTTTGGAAACTTTATAAATACACTTACCTATTTTAAACGTCTTCTTCATAGACACCAACTTGCTGTTAAACAGTCGCAAACCGTGATTATTCGTAAATACGTAACGAGAACCTGCCCGCCACAATAATTTCAAAAATCAAACTAAATTGAGGTTAGGATACGTGGCGCGTTCCGATATTCACGGGCAAAACCTCTACGGAACTTTTTGCGTACCGTATTACGAGCATTTAAGACACTAACATGGCGCAGTCGTAGGCTCTTCCAAGACATTTTAAAATTCTGTTAACTGTGTCTTTGTTGCTAATTAATCGAAAATTAAATCTAAAATACTGTTTACTACTCGATATAAGCGTACTTAAAACCTTTTGTGTATAATATAAACCAAATCTCGTTTTAATAATATAATTTGTTCTTCAAAAAATATGTAAAAGTTTGGAAACTATGTAAATACACTTACCTATTTTAAACGCCATCTTCCTAGATCCCAACTTGGTGTTAAACAGTCACAAACCATGATTATTCGCAAATACATACGAAAAAACTAGCACCTACGGTAATTTCAAAATTCAAATTAAATTGAGGTTATGATGCAGAGTAAGATCCGATCGTCGCAACTTCTATGGGTTTTCGAATTAGTGTTTATAAAATAATCTTTTGAGATTATTTTATTGGCGTCTGGGGATATTTGTATCAAATAGGTCGCTATCGACAAAAAAATTAGGTCCACGTCCGTAACAATACCAATTATACTAAGTTAATTTTCACTTCTTGTTATATATTATTTAAGAACGGTTTTTTAGTTAAAGAAAACGTAAGGAAAACACCAGGTAATAAGCAAAACAAATTTTCGTTTCCATACTACATTTTGTTACTCAAACACTACAAAATGCGTATAGAAAGTTTTGAAATTACGAAAAGACTTACCATCTTGAAGACCGCTTTCAGAAGCACAAGTTTATTTTGTTAATCATGATCATAAATAACGATTATTCACAAACGTGTACGAAAAACCAGAAAATTTTAAACTCAAATTAATGGGAGGTTATGGCACGAGAACGGGGTACGTTCCGATATTAACGACGAAACGTATTACGGTACAATTGACCTACTTCGCGCGTTTCACAAGATAATGCATTTAAAACAATGTATCTTGAAAATATGTTATTAAAAACTATTTCAGTAGTATATAAGCTATGAGTTTCAGTTAATTTTTTTGTTTAATGAAATCCGAGATTTATTTTCGTAAATGTATGCATATTTGTGAACTTTTAGTTGATGTATTACATTTCTTTTTAATAAACTATAATAATGAATGTCTTCAATTGATTACGGGGTGATTTATGACGATTTCCTTGTGGGGAAATACGAACTAAATTTTTGACAACGTGCAGCAAGCTGTGCAAGTCAAAAATAACCATGACAAAATTTATTTAAAACAGTTGTTTCCTCATATCATATTTCAACATCACAGAGCCAGTATGGCTCTAAAAAACACCAAAATTGTCCGTGAACTAGCCCAAACAGTAAGTACAAACCACGGTCAGCCTCCCCACCCACCTGAACCACATCTATTTTAGTGTAACAAATTTTTATCGAGCAGACCAGACATACCGTCCCCACACAGGGCTCAAGAGCTACCGGAAAGCGCCCAGGGAAATCGACATTATGCGATAAACGCAACCAAATCGCCCCTCATCCCCAAA
Organism: Rosalia funebris; assembly: GCA_037954035.1. Lineage (NCBI taxonomy): Eukaryota > Metazoa > Arthropoda > Insecta > Coleoptera > Cerambycidae > Rosalia > Rosalia funebris. The sequence continues at coordinate 27,305,158 of JAZFAV010000003.1, read as the reverse complement.
GCCGATTTCACGAGGGAACCCGAACAGACGATCCTCTTCGAGATGAACCACTTGCAACCCGCCACTTACCCTAAGTATATAAAGGTGAACACTAACCCTAGGGCCGAGGACGTGTGGCAGCTCCACAGGACAAGCGACAGTAGGTAAGGGGGTGGAATATTTATTCAAATGTGGCTTCTGAGTGTGTTCTTTAGGACATGCAACATAAAATATCCCTCGGATATGGTAGCGGAACAACCAAAATCATCGTTAGTAACAAAGACTTTTAAGAAGAATGTACTGAGGGGGTCTATGAATATCGTCGGTACTAGGAACTACACAACATCGCCCTTCTTGTTCGTATCGAGGCACTACAGTAAGAGAGGAAAGCCCGAAGACAAGTGCGATAAGCCTAAGAAAAAGAAGTGCCCTCAAGGGGTTTGCCCGCACATCAATATCGGCAAGGATTGCGCGCAGTCAACTGGATCCCATTGCGAACATTATTACGTAGATGTGAGTTATTTTTGTTAATATAGAAGAGTCCGTGGTGGTAATTTTTTTATTGCAGCCCAAATGTACGAAAAAAATGGCCCCGTACCCTAGCTACAGCGAGACGTGTCCGCAGGACCTGGAGGACAGCCCCTCGGAATGTTTCCAGTGCCCTTGGAACAAGTGCGGTGGCGTTGAATCGATCAAGCCCCCTAAAAGAAAATACCACACGTCAATCAGGACCAGTGACACAGCACTGATGCCTGGACCTGTAAGAACATTACAATCGATTGTCGTTGATGTTAGTTACAATTTTTCTTTTTTTCAGTTTATGGCAGATCAAGACTGCGATGCAAGGAAGGTACTATTGCATGTAAGTCTGTACCCCTTTCCCAACGGTTTCAATCCCAGCAGGCCACGGAAACTTGACTGACGCTCAAATAGGTTATGTACAGCGTGAGGTTAGGAATTTGACGTTTGACAGCGCCATTTTTCGTTGATAATTAAATGTTTATATACTAGTTTGGCAGTAAATGGTACAAAAAGGTAATACAAGGAGATTTAGGGGAGTATTTTTCAGGGAATAGGTTAATTTAGAGATACATATAACAGTGGGATAATTCTGCGGATTTAGAGGGATACTTCTGGGGGACGAAACTCTGTCCCATTACCTTTCAAAATCAGGTGCCGCTGGGATTCAAACCGCTTTGGAAGGGGTCGCGGCGGTCGTTACGGTAGAAATAAATTTCGAATAGAAACCATGCCAGGCGCCTCCCCCGAAATGCGGAGAGGAGAAGAAGAAGAAGAAGAAGGGCGAAAACTGTCCCGGGAACAGCCCCAAGGATAAGAAGAGGAAATGCGCCAGCAGCTGGACCCACGCCTACGCGCTGTGGCGCTCCAAAGAGACGATCGTCCCGGCCGGCGCTCCCTGGGACGCCCCCCTGGAGATGAAGGAGACGGAGAAGGACAAGGACAAGGACGTCAGGTGCAAGGTGAGTATATTAGAACGACTAGGACGAAGCGAGGGACGTGCTCAGAAATTGTTTCAGTTCCCGTTCGATAAGCGACAGGCGGACTACGAGTACCTGAAGCAGAAGCCCTGCGCCGAGGATCGGAGTTGCAAGAAGAAGAAAGTGAAACGGGTACCGGACGGCTGCGATCCGGACCCGCCCCAGGTTTGCATGGCGAATGCGAATGACGTCGCGTTGTACTTGAAGAAATGCCCGAAGGACCGCCCCAAGTGCCCGGAAAAGGAAAAACCACACTGCCCCTTCGTGGACAAGAGCATAAACGTGAGTTTTTAGCGTTTTCTTTAGTAATTTTCATGAGAACGCGGACGCTATTCGGGTAATTTCGATTTGCGGTTAAGAAGTGCAAGTTCTCGGTCGTGTTTCACGTGGCAAAGTTGTTTAGTTTAGCGGTCGAAGAAAGGTAAGTCAGTTTTTATAGTTAATAATGGCTCAGGGCGATTTTTTTTTAGTATTGCAACGTAGGGAACTTGCTCTTCTGTAACGGCAAACGGTCCCAAGCAAGTTCCCGACAACATAATATCGTATTAAAATCTTTTCTTCCAGCCCAAATATAAGCCGGCCGATCCTTGCTGCTTGGAAGTGAAGAAGCGAAAGCGTACGGGACGCAGGGTTAAGCCGAAGGTTTTCGTGCCGGAGAAGAGGAATTACTAGAAGATTTCCAGTGATGCAATTTCCACGTACTTTATACATGATTCATTGTTTCAAATACTAAATAAATGTAAGATTTCTGGCGTTGTTTTCTTCTCAAACCTTCAGAATGCAGTCTTGTGACCATGTGAACTACTATTAAAACGGTCGGAAAGTCGATAAATATCGAGTAGGAGTAACCGAAAGGATACCGTAACTGAAAGGGAATTGTAATTAACGAACGTTTTATAGGTCACTTTGGTGCAGGCCAGGGAGCACGACAAGGGCCACCCGCCTCCTTGCCAGGAGAAGAAGAAAGAGAGCGAGAAATGCCCCAAGAAGAAGCCGAAGGAGCCCTACAAGGTGCAGAGGGACTTGTACGAGCCGTACTACAGGAAAAACCCCAGACCCTACCCGCCCCACTCGGAGCACTGAACAGAGTTTGTAAGCTTGCGCGACACAATTTGTACCAATAAAAAATTTGTGTTTTCAATAAAGGTCTTACAGTAAACTGGTATTTGGACTCTCGGGGATCAAATCAGGGCGGTTAGTCGGCTATATTAATTTAAATTGGTGGATTTATTTAGATATTGTCCAAACAGTGAACGAGTAATGTTAAATCTTACTGTCATACAGGGGGTCTCCTCACTCTTTGCGAATGCACCCAATCTTTCAGCTGGGACACCAACAGGCCGCCGAGGATTATTTGCGTGGGGTGGTACACTAGGAGGGGCAGGCTGACTTGGCTCAGGTGAGAGTAGCCGTGGAACATTATCCTCAGTATTGGAATACCTACAATGGAACTGTAGAACATAAACACAATTTCTCCATACCAACTACTCACCTAACGTTAACGACTTGTGAGTGGAACAAAAAACTATGGCTATGACGTCTTGCGCAGCGAAAACCCTCTTGAAGCACCTTGACGCTCTGAAACTGATCACCATCAAACTTATCTGGAGTATCAGAACTGAAATAGAACATACAGTAAACTACCGATGGTGTTCTTTCAACGTACTTACCCGAAAATACCGTGAAAAGCACATCCAACGCGGACAGCCCGGTCTCGGGTACCAGGAAAGTGTCGCAGAACGTTGTGTATATCACGAAAAGCAAGGCGCACTGGCTGACGGTGTTGAGCGGCAGCCTGTGCCCCCGGAAACTGGTGAACCGTTTTACTCCTTGGCCGACTAGCAGAGGTATCAGAACGGTCGCAGTTAACTGGATAACGGTGCCGAATAGCGGTACTATCGTTGTGGAGCCTAACTGAAAATAAAATTGTGAATCCTTAATTAGGAACGTTGGATAACTTACGTTGAACAACAGCAGTATAGGCGTTATTATAATCCCCAGGAAACTGCCTAATACTGAATTGAATATGGCTGCAGTTTCGTTCCCTTGGGCTGCCCTAGTTAGGATCACAGCGCTTGAGACAGGCGGAGGCATGCACGCAACCGTTACTAACCTAAAATAAACAGTTTTAACGCTGTTTGAATACTCGGTCGACTTACCCTTTCAACACCCATGTATTGACGCCTAATACGAACAAAACCCTTATCAGGAGCTGGGTAAAAATCGGTATAAAGAGGAATGTGAACGACTGAATGAACAGGTGCAACTTATATTGCTGGAATGTGCGAAAAATGCTGTCTGTGTTCAAAGACAGACCGCTTATCAGGAAAATTATGAATACCGCCCCATATTTAACGGAATATTCCGTTCGTAAAGGCCCTGAAAACGTTTTATAAGCGTTAGGATAGTGGTGTTACATATCGATTTTGTTTAAACCTTCTTTGGACCCCAATTTCGGATAGATTCCGGCTAAGAAGATGCAACATAATATGCCGACTAGCAACCAATTTTTTCGTAAGAAGTTCAGAGGCGTGATGCGATGTTTCATGTTTAAAATAAATAAATACTGGAAGATAAAGTAAAAGCTACATCGTCGTTTTGTATTCGAGTTTGAGGTTATGTTGCCCAGCAGTATTTCCGTTGGATATAATTCTCATTAAATCGAATGCATGAAAGAGCTACTGTCTAAATTTGAAGTGTTTTCTTACGCAACTGGAAATATATTTTAATTTATTGCAATTATAGGTTTCTCAATTATTATTCCCATTTTAAAATAAAAACAAACCGTAACTTGATTAACGTTTATTTACTGTCATCATGGGGGTAGTAATGTTTTTTAAACTATTGCTATTTCCCCCGTGTTGGCAGACATCAAAACAATATCGCCCGTCCTAAAGCACTTTGTGGCATTTTTCGCGCCTACAATACAAGGCAAACCATATTCCCTCGCCACGACAGCTCCTGCAAAGAAATCGTACGACAAAAATAACATCATTTACATATTGTAACTATTCACCGTGGGATATTAGGCCTCCTAATTCTGTAACGATGCCCGACAGCATGGGAAAATACGGCGACCAACCGATATCGGTGCTGTAAGTTATCAGTACATCCCCTGGAAATTATACCTACGGTGCATTTGAACTACTATTAAATTATCGTTTCTATTACCTTGCTGTAGCTGTTCGATCTCTTCCAAATTTCTTATCACGCAAGCTCTACCCTTGACGGTACCAATACAAACCGGGGTGCCTCTGCAAAGTACTGACTTGGAATCCATGTGGCATTCTTCCCCTTTTTCGGGCACCGGCGTACCGAACATGATCTCAGGGAAATTTAGTTTACACCACTTTGGGTAAAGCCTCTGCCTTTTTGCGGCCCTAAAAAAAATTATCGTATGTCCCAAGTTACGCGATAAAAACTAAGAAACTTACTTGGTTACCAATAGAGGGTTCTGGCGCTGGATAACTTGACCGATCTCGTGATGCGTAAGGTGGTAAATTAGATCGGTCGAGGGTAAGAGTCCGTGTAGCACCATTCGCTTGGCTAGCTCTCTATAGGCTTGCCTCAGTACGTTTATCGATCTAACTACTTCGGACTTTGACAATTCACGCAGCCCCACGGCTGAACGGATCCTTTTTGTAAAGAATTTTAAAATACTCCTAAAAAACGATAAAGTAGTTCATGTGTCCAGTAGGTCTGTGTCGGCGTAATAACTGTGGGCGTGGGAAACTTATAAGTTAAACGACATGTACTGACCTGGTCATTACATTTTTTGGCGAAACGAGTCGCTTGACCATTTCATCTATAGACAACGTGGTTTTCTCGTTTTTCCTCTCGTATTTCGCGTTTGCCTGTATCATAACGATGACTTTGGAGGGATCCTCGGCCCAAGTCTTCTCCATTACCTCAAACTATACATAAGAAATTTATGAAAAGGCTCTCCTAGCTCGATGTGTCAATTACCTCTCCCAGACTTCTATGTCCGTGATGCTCTAGAAACTCATTAAAGACCCTGAAAGCTTCGGGACACTTAGCTTGCAGCCAGGTGGCTCCGAATTCGGGTTTGATGGCGCAGAATTCCTCGTCGTATCCCTCCTCCCGTATGATCCTCGCGATTTTCTCGAGATACCTGGGTATCTCGACGGACGTAACATCCTCGCAGGACGAGAGAAGTATGGCCAAGTCGGAATAGTGCTCCAAGGTCAATTCTGGCAAATAAAAAACACGAAACGCGTGCAGTGGGTAAAGTTGATGACAACACTATGACGTGATTACCTTTGGATCCCTCGCAGAGCACGATCATCGCGATAAGTTGATAAAAAAGGCACACCATAGAAGTATGGACGTGGAATATTGCGATCGGAAGCAGCCCGCCTTCAAAACTCTCCCCGATTTTTTTGTGTATAATCAACAACGCATCATCGTCCTTTATATCTATTTTCAAATTAACGGAATGATCCCTTATTTTCTCATAGGTTTTACTATTATTAATCGCCAAATAAAGAATGTTCAACGTTGCCCGTAATTTGCTGTACGACGAAGACACGCCTAACCTCTCCACTACGATCCTATGCATATTCTCGTCAAACACCGAATGCCCCAAGACCGCTAGATCCATGATAACTGATGCTATATTAATCTCCTTGTCCACGTTCTTATGCAGAGTCTGAAACCGCCGTCTTATAGACCCGATTCGAGCCTAATCGATTTGTTCTACTTACGCTTACGATCTCGAGCATGGCTCTGTGCTGAACTGAGCAAACGGCTTTAGAGACCAAAGGGTCGTAGTGCAGGTGGGAATTTTCTTGCATACTCCTGTCTATGACGTGCATAGAACTAGTCTGGGACAGTACCGTCATGCTGTTCGGCACCACCTCCCCCACGTTAGCTACAGTGAAGATCAACTTGTCGCTGAGTATCGGATAATCCATTTCGTGCGTCAGCTCGAAGTCCGACCAAGAACTGAGGGTGGTGACGGGACGAGATTGGAGAAGGTACAGTCGGTCCTTGAAAAAAATAATCGCTAGTAATTGTACCGAGGGTATATTGTTGTAAGTACCTTGCGAAAAGCGAATTCTACGTCTCTGGGGCCTCCGAAGGCTTTTCCCAGTTGTACCCCCAGTTTAGCCAGGCGTAAAACCTGGGCCTGCGTGATGCTCCACCCCTGGCTATCCACCAGCTCGTTCCCATCGCATTCCTCAACGCCCCTATTGGTCATTTTTATTACCTTGTTCTTATCGCCCAGTCTACTGTCTATAACGCAAATTTTATCGTCCCAAGTCCTGTTGACGACGAAAGTATCGGGGTCGATTTTCCCGGACACGACGCTCTTAAAAACATGGGGGTAATTAAAAAAATACGTTGCTCTGACGCCCTTACCTCTCCCAAGCCGAAATTCGACGTCACGACCATTTGGGACGGGTTACACGTCGACGGGTGGCACGTGAATAGGACGCCAGCGGCATCTGCCGGCACCATATTTTGCACGACTACCGCCATCCGAGCCAAAATAGGCAAACCGTGTTCTCTGATTAAAAAAAAAAAAAAAAAAATGCAGACAGGCTTGAAATTTATAATCAACGACGTGACGTACCTTCTATACTGAGTGCTTTGGTAGGTGAATAACGAGGCCCAACAGGCGGCGACCGACTTTAGAACCTGATCTACGGTCAGGCAACCTAAGAACGTCTCGTTTTGACCGGCAGCTGATAACTCTTCAGAGTCCTCACCGACTGCCGACGATCTTACCGCCCAAGCCCTCGTCTCGCCAACCTCAAAACCGTTTTTAATACGGTCCAACTCCTCCATGATACCGTCCACGATTGCAGGTAATATTTTTTCCCTCTTAAAAACGTCGACAGTTCTAAAAAACATGATTAACCTCGTCTGTCTCGTACAAACACGCAAAGTACCTACTCGTTACAGACGTCCTCGAGTTTACTGATTTTTCTGCCGCGAGAAACATCGCTCAGCAGTAGTAAGGCTTTGGTAAGCGCCGGACTAGACCTCACTTGTAACTTAAAAGCGTCCACGGTTATTATAAAACCATCAGGAATTACGTACTGAAAAATATTTAAAAATAAAAAATCGTGGACGCTAAATCCGGGTCATATTACATCTTGCGAGCTTCGCCCAGCCAGCAAAGCCAGGGAATTGCCCTTTCCGCCAGTGAGTGTTAAAATTTTCGCTTCCTCGCTGTTAATGTTCGTGACGAGGACACCAGGCGACTTACCGACGATTTTTGCGCACAACAAATCGTCACAAACGAATTTTTCGTTGCCTAGAAAATTACCAATAGTGTAATCATACATAAAAAGGGCGTAGACACCCTTATACCTTGTTTGCTATACCAAAATTCAACAATCGCATGTCCCTTGTTCCTGTTTACATTGCATTCCCCTGGTAGATTGTAACATTCGTAGCCGTTCTCCTCGTTATTACTCGACAACATACATCGGGACTTATTTAGATGTAAAACGCATATAAATAACTTCGATTCAACTGTAAAATATTTTTTTCTAGCTCTTAAATAAAACACCAACGTCTTAATTACCTGTAATACGCAACGTCATGGTTTCCGGAAATATTTTATGTTGGCCTATATTTTTCAATAGAATATCAAACCCGCTTATTGGATAAATTCTGTTATTGCTGAGAATTGCCGACCCATAATTCATCCTAGGACACGTAAAATTAATATTTACTAACCTATTAGTAGCAATATGCGAAAATCCACTTACTGGGAACACCCATTTCGGAAAGACTTAATAACAACGTTAATCAAATTCCCATACGTATCGGCTATAAACATCCGCAACTTCCTGTTCAGCAAGAACCTGTCGTCTATCTCACTTTGCCCCGACCGTACACATGCCAAGTTCACTACGTACTCATTGGGGTAGGAATCGCCCTTTACGAAACCCTGTAACGCCCCAAACTGTTCGTACCCCGGCTGGGAAACACTACAATAACGTTACTAAATTTAAGTAAAACAACAACAAATTTCTTACAGATAATGTTTCCAGGAACCGTCACGCCAGGTTTCCCTAGTCAGGGCTTCGGCGAGGAGGTCGGTCTCCATGCCGTGAGGAAAATACGTCGGCGAACCAGAGGCGTTATAGCTGGAAATTACGTTGAAAATAAACATGTGGGAAGATTAGGAAATTCGCGGGACGATTAAAGAAATACGTGGGAAGACTGAGTAAATATGCGGGAACGATTTGAAACTACGTGGGATGGTTTGGGAATTTGGTGGGAATGTCGACATTTTTAAACAACTGTTCTTACATGAGGTGAAATTGGACGTGTTCCACTTTCTCATACTCGGTAATAGCGACGTTCTGTAGCAAGCCGTTAAAAATAAAGCGAAACCTCCTCATGGGCTCTAGCGTTTCTATATTTAACCCATTAATTTTCCAAACCGGTTTAGGTATTTTACTTTTGGATATGTGATTATGTCCTAGAACAGTAGTAAAAGCATTTGCGCTGATTTAACAAGGAAAACAGTACCAGGAAAGACGTAATGATGCCCGTCTGCCAGCCTAAGTTGAAGGTCTACTTCCGCTACATTACCGTGCCATAGGGTAAACGTTAAAGAAAGATTATTTCCATTCTGATCGATCGCGAATATGGACTGTGTATTTGAGTGCTGAAAAATTATGTATTAACATAAGATTAGATTGTAAATCAGACGTACTTCGGCTGTTGGCATCTCGGCAATTCCTTCATGACTGTTGGTTTGCTTACTGAAACGTATGCGGTACTTCTCTTTATATTTTTCGACCTCCTTTTTAGCATAATAAAGTTTTATAAAGTAATACCAATCTAGAAATTAAAATATTATAGGTGTGTATCGGAACAGCGGGCAGAGGACTTACCTCTTCCTGTATATATGCTACGTCCATCGTTTTTCTTGAAAATTAAAAAATATACGATGAAAGGAATGAGAAATAAAGCCGTATAATAGCTTAGGTTATATATTAATCCCATGATGTGCAACAAAGAGCAATTTTAACGATCACTAATCAGGATTAAAGTTTAAAAACAATTATCTCTTAGATAGTTTAATACGTTTATGCAATTTTAAATAATACGTTAGTAGAAAAGATTAGATAAAGCATCTTGGCACTTCAAACGAAGCTTCTGAATTAAATCACTTAAATGTATTTATCGTAGCCAAACCAAAATCCACATTTCAAGAGGTTAAGCCAATAAATCCTAGTGTAAACTTAAAAATAACCACGACAGGAGTTTATATTTATTGTGAACCCGCTAAATATGATAAATTACAACGTAAAACACTCACTGAAGAGGTCAATTAATTTAATGCAATTGAACTTAACGAAACAGAATAATATACATATAATTTTACATCATCCTTTACTTACCAGATATTGAAGAGGCGGTATAAATATGCAGATTTTCGCTTAGAACATAAACCGACTGTGTTTATTAGTTATAAATCTTTAAACATTAGATAAATATCTGTATCAACGAATAAAGGTTAGAAAATAAACACTGTCCAAATATTTACTTTCACCGGTATTTTTAGACTTTTTTCACTTCTAATCAACGTACAACATAATTACATTACATTTATTTCTGCCAGGTATCCGAATTTTCGAAGAAAAATATAAAAATAAAAGTTATCACAACACACATTCTCGAACGCACTACCGAACTACTGTGACCAATAAAATGTGTCTTCACGATAGCCAATAACCACTCGAGAATTCTAACAGCTGTCAGTGGTCAGTCGAATTGAAATACTTTGAAAATTTTAACGGTTTTATTCACTGTGGTTTATTTACTTACGTTAAATCTTTAGACATGTATTAAAATTACCATCACGAACAGTTTTATAATACACACGTAAAATGGAATCCTCGGACGAGCCTATCAGCGTGCGAATAGCCCGAATAAATTCTGAAATCACCGGGAAAAACACGAAAGTGGACAAGACAACTTTGCTAGCCCGAGAGAGCCTCCTGGACGTTTTACAAGCCTTATACGAGGAGTGTTGTTTGGAGAATCTACAAAAATACGATGCCAACATCGCGCAGTTCGTGGAAAAACATAGAGAGGCCATCAAAGAGATAAAGCAGCTGCGAGTGAACGTAACAGACTTTGAAGTTAAAGACGTTATAGGAAGGGGGCACTTCGGCGAAGTGCATTTAGTTAAAGAAAAGCAAACCGGCGACGTATATGCCATGAAAACCCTTAGGAAATTCGACAACGACGTTACTAGAACCTCCTTTGAGGCCGAAAGGAATATCATGGCGTACGCCAACTCCCACTGGCTCACATCTCTACAGTACTCATTTCAAGACAATACTTACTTGTTTTTCATTATGGAGTATCACCCGGGCGGCGATTTATTGGGGCTACTGTACAGGCAAGGTGGGACACTTCCCGAAAGCGCAGCCACTTTCTATCTAGCCGAACTGGTAGGTGAATTATGTATTTTTTTCGTCCGTATCTAATCTGTTGTTAGATTTTAGCATTGGAGGACCTCCACAAGATGGGGTACGTGCACAGGGACATAAAACCCGATAATATCTTGCTTGATCGTTGTGGTCATTTAAAATTAGCCGATTTTGGGTCGGCAGCAAAGCTGAACGAAAGGGGCTCGGTGAACGTTAGTCCACCTGTGGGAACGCCCGATTATATTGCGCCAGAAGTCTTACAGTGCCTGGATAATAAGCGTGACGATTCAGAATATGGGGTGAGTTCTTGTGAGCTGCATTTGACGTGACTGTAACTAATGTCTTTTAGGTGTCCTGTGACTTTTGGTCCCTGGGGATTTTGGCCTACGAGCTGGCTATTGGGAACACCCCGTTTGTGGGTCAAAATTCTACTTCAATTTACGCAAAAATTATGAATCACAGCAACACTTTGAAGTTCCCATCGGACGTGGTGTTGAGCCAGGGATATATCGGTTTTATTAAGTCGTTGTTAACGGACGTTAGCAATCGATTGACCGCCAGTCAAGTACGAAAACACGACTTGTTCAGGAATGTGCATTTTGACACTCTCCGCGATCAAGTGCCGCCTTACGTCCCCAAAATAAGCTCTGTGGACGATACTAGTAATTTTAGCGACATCCAAGCGAAAAAGAAGAACCCCAGCATGGAGAGCTTCAAGAAACGTACTCAGTTCTCCGGGAGAAACTTGCCTTTCGTCGGGTTCACGTTTACCCATGATCCGAATTGTTTCGAGGGCATTTTCGACAGGAAAATAGTAGCCAAAGATGAAATCGTCGAGGGTTTGCGGAACGAGGTGGAAGCTATGAGGAAAAAGTTGGTGAAAAATGAGGCGTGGGATCGGGAGAGAGAAGCTCTGGAGAAAAAGTTGGAGGAGAAGTGTATAAAAATGCAAAGCGTGGACAGTTTGAGAGACAGGCTGGAGAGGGATTTGGCGAACAATATGGCCGAATGCGCAGTAAGTAGAAAGTGTTATATTATCGTCATAAGTGTATTTTTCATTGTCGACTATCTATTGTATTATAACTTTTTTCGAGGCTCTCAAAAGAACATTGGAGTTAGAACGCAAGGAACGTACCGAGCTGGAGAGGAAAGCCCTGGATCTGATAAAAGGGGCCAAGCTAAAGTGGGAAATGGCGGAGAAAACCAAGGTGGACGCGTTATTGCTCGAACTGGAGCAGCAAAAAGAGAAAGCGTCTCAACTGACGGCCACCAACGACATGCTGAACGAACAGCTGCAACACGCCCTCAACATGGAGGGGAAACACAAAGAGTCCCTGGAAACCGTCCAGGACTTGAGCAGACGCAGCGTGTTGGGGCTCGAATCGCGACTGGAGAGAATCACGAGCGATACTCAAGGCACGATTTCAGAGCTGCAGAAACGACTGAACGCCGAGCTGCACCGGAAGGCGCTACTGGAAAATAAAGTGAAGGCGTTGCACGAGAACGAACGGTCAATGAAGCAAAAACTAGAACGGTCTGAGAAGAATTACATGGATTTTAAAATAAATCTAGACAAGGCCGAGAACGTCATAAAGCAGTTGAGCGATCAGGTCACCAGCCTGGAAGAAGACGTCGCGAAAATGCAGACGTACAAAGAGGAAATAACTGTTTTGCAGGAAGTCGTCGATAACAGCCACAAAACGGTGAAAGATCTGGAGAATCGCAACACTTACCTGCAGATGGAGACGAAAGCCTTGGAGGAGTACAAGAGGGAGATGGAAGACTTGAGGAAGACCATCGCCGCGTTGCAAAACGACAAGCGCGTGGCTCAGTTGGAGAGCCGGTTGTACGAGGAGCGGGAGAAGAGCCAGACGTTAAAAAAACAGCTACAGGTGGGTATAAAACGGTGTAAATTGAAACGGAACAGAAATAACAACGTTTGTGTGTTAAATATAGTTTTTTTACACGTCTAACCAACTTTTATTAAAAAAAAAAAAATCGTCAGATGACTTCTCTTGGTGAGTTGTGCGTCCTGTCAAAAAAAAAAATCCCAAGTTCGTGACCACCCTGTATATTATTTAGTATACAGGGCGAGGGAAAATCGACGGCACTAAAGGACCCAAGAGGTTGCTAGGGTCACTATACGGATATTTAAAGAATTCTGTTTAACTGTAACGTATAATCACCGAGATACGGGGTGTTTTTTTTTTTTGGGGTTTGGTATAACCCCAAAATTAGTCGATATACGAAGTTTAAATTTGGTACACGTCGGTTTTGTGTGATGATGATTTATAATTTTGTGTAACTTTTGTTCGCGCCTCTACAGGGTGTTACTTTTGATGCGTCAAACGAGGAACGGTATTAAAAATAAAAATAAAATTTTTATAGTTTGTCATTTTATACACGCGTGTGTAGTTTGCTATCATACAGGGTCGTTCAATAGGAACGCTCGAAATTTGTTAGGTTATAGCGGGCGTGTTGTCAAAACAACATGCGTCAAATTTGTTGTGAATTGCTCAGTAGTGCGTGGCAAATCAGCATGGAAGGTTATAGCGTTCAACAACGTGTACAAACCATCAAATTTTATTTTTAAAATCAGTGCTCCGTTCCAGAAACCTTCCGCGCATTACGCGATTTTTATCCTCGCCACAATCGTCCCACCGAGTCGACTACATTTAAAATTCGAGCGTCCTTATTGAAAGACTCTTCAGTAACAACGTCGGGTGAGGAATAAAATTATAAATACGTCGGACGCGGTTTTTAGGAATCTGAGAATATTCTAACAGAGAACCAGGAGCTGAAGGAGCTGCGCACGAAATACTGGAGGATGGAGAAGGAATTCGGGAACTGCAAGATAGACAAGAGGATCTTGGAGAGGGAACTGAAGGACTCCCAGGGGGAAATCAAGGAGTCGAAGAAGAAAATTGAAGAGTTGAATCGCGCCTTGGCGGACAATAAGAAAAACAGCGAGGCGGCCCTCCTGGAGATGAACAACATTAACGAGACGATTTCCATGGAACTGATCAAAGTTAACGACAGTTACAACAACCTCCAGGTACATTAACATCGTAGGAATCCCAAACCGTCGTTTACAACCACTTACCTTTTAGGAAAAAATTAACAACGAACGGGAAAAAGTGGAGGAGGGCAAACGGGCGATGCACGAGTTGAAAGAGGCAGTGAGCAGCAAGGAAAAAATTATAACCGGCCTGAATTCTGAGATAGCTACATTGAGGAACGATATAACGGGACTGGAGGAGGCGTTACGGAAACGGGACAAGGAAAAGTCGAAATTGTTGGACGTGGTAGAGGGTCTCCGGAGGGAGAAAGGCGAAACCCAGCAGGAGCTGGAGAGGACGAAACGTAAAATGGAAAATACGAATTTGGTTTGTACCAACAAGGAATATTTCCCTTGCATGTTTCTATATTTTTTGTTTTCCAGAACCTGGAGGCGTTACGGGAAGCCTGCGTCCTCCTGGAGGACCAGGTGATAGAGTACGAGAAAATAAACGCATCGTTCCAAACAAAGCAGTCCGAGCTAAACGTCAACACCGAAAAGCTGATCCGCGATGTGTGCGAGGCCAAGCAGGAGGTGCAAGTGGCCCGCAAGCACACCAACGAGGAGAAATCCCTGCGACTGCTCGCCGAAAGCCGCGTCAAACGCTTACACGAAGACATCGAGTGCCTCCAGAACGAGTGCGACTCCTACAAGCACCAGTGCATGGAGTACAAACAGTACTCGACGGGTCTGTCCGACGAGCTGACGGCGGCCGAGGAGAAGATCTCCGACCTGGAGGTAACGGCGAAGGCGTGCGAGCGTCAGGTGGAAGATCTGAGGTGCGAGAATCGGGTGATCAAGCAGGAGGTGTCCGACTATCTGACGCAGCTCAACAAGGTGAAGGAGGCAAATTACAAGCTGAACCGCCAGCTGGGCGAGCTCAAGGAGGACAAGGCGGGGCTGGCGCAGCGGCTGCACGAGACAGAGAGGGTGTTGAACGAGAAGAGCGCGTTTTACAGGGAGAGGGAGACCAAGTCGGAGTCCACCATCAAGCAGCAGATCAAGCTGATCGATTATCTGCAGTCAAAGGTGAGTTTTCGATTTTTAAGAGCCACGTTTTGTTGGTATCCATACCATTAAATAAACGCGGTTTATTGATTTTTATTTGGTACAAGCGTTTGTCATACTTTTCACGGCGTAATGTGACTAATTATGGCCCTAGGAGCGAATGGGACATTTGAACTACCATTAAAATTGCTCAGCTATTGTCCATGCATTTCAGGCAACGCATGGGAGATTTAAACTACTAGTAATTGGTCATCGAATATCGCCATAAAATGTTTTCCTTTTTTTGCTTCGTTGTGTACATTTTTGTATATAAAGAAAGTTGTAAAATGTAATGAAATTTGGTAATAAAATGTAATTACATCGTATTTTTCCCTTGCAATGCGGCGCAAACAAGTAGACGGTGATTTCAGGGCCATGAGACGTTTGAACTACTGTTAGTTGTGCATATTATTTCAGTCTAAAATCCTACGTAAAACGTTCTAATTTCTCTCCTGTTAGAATTTTTCGTTTGTCGACAGTTTTGATCACTTTTAGATCGACGAGCTGAGCAACAAGAAGAGGACGCTGACCGAGGTGATATTCGGCAGCTCCAAGAAGGAGAACCAGCCGCCCGTCTCCATCGTGATGAACTATAAGGACCTCGAGACTCGGCTACAGAAAGAGATGCAGACCACCAAGCATCTACAGGAAGAAATATACAAGCTGAAAGCTGCCACGTCGATAAACGACAACCGTTCCCTGGCGGACAAAATAAACGCCAAAGTCCAGCGACACAGATCGGAGATACTGTCTCCGAAAACCAAAGTAGCCATGCAGCAAATCGTCAATTCGCCCAGCAAGCAGAAAAACGATCTATACAGACAGAATTCCGTGCAACGTATGCACCACAACATACCACACAGGCAAGATAAATAGGATTTGATTAGAAGGCGCTTACAAACGGTTTTTTCGTAGGTACGACTCAAAATTGTGCACCAAATCGACTAAATGCGCCAGCTGTTCCGAACCGATAAGCCTGGGGCGATCCATGAGCGTTTGCAGGGAATGCAGTTTGGCGACACACCCCCAGTGCTCCGCAAAGCTGCCCAACACTTGCGGTTTGCCTCAGGTCTACGCCAAACACTACAAGGATAGCCTCAAACCTAAAACCGAAGACGCCCCAGCAGAGACGGCCAAAGACGAGGTTATCAACGTGGAGGGATGGATAAAATTGCCAGGGTACGCATGATACGAAATAGTGACAAAGGAGAATATCCGATGGACGGGTTATTCGCCGTTAACAGTCCATCGGATGTTTAACATTTTTTTTTTTTAGGAAATGTAACGGGTGGGAAAAACGCTACGCCTGCCTAACCAACACGTCGGTGAACGTCTACACGGGACCCCCAAACGAAGGGGGCGCCACGTTGGTGCAAACATTTCCATTGAAGCCCGAGAATAGCCACGGGAAGGTGATTCTAGAGCCTCTATCGGCGGAGGTAGGCGTGCCGGTGGCCAACAGCGACCTGGCCTTCGTGCTGAAAGTGGAAGTGGCTCCGGATACGACCTGCTGGCCGCAGAAGTGCCTCATTTTCATGACCCTATCCGCGCAGGAGAAAGACAAGTGGTTTATGGGTAAGTCGATTTAGAGACTGGGCGAAATAAAAATAATAATTCATTATATTACAGCTTTGCAGAAGATTTTTTGCGAGGACTTTGAGAAGCCGAAGCTCGAGGCGGTGGTCAAGGTTCCGGGAGGCATGAGCGTGAATTGCGTGGTCGATTTAACTGATAACATCGAGGTGATCGGCGCGGATAATGGCCTTTACTCGTACTACGAAAAGCGATTGTTGCACATCGACGGGGTCGCGGCGGTGCACCACGTCTCGATCGTCCCGGCCACCAACACGGTCCTCATGATCGTCGACGCTAAACGCGTCTTGATCTGTTGCGATCTGAACCATCTTGTAAATTTGACGCAGTGTTCGCAGTCCGTCAAGCCCAAGTTGAAATACGAAGAGATTAACATTAACAACTTGAACGGCTTTCAGTTTTTGGAAACGTCTCGGGTTAACAGCCACTGTAAGGTTTGCGTGGCGACCCCCAAACAGTTGGTTATACTGCAGTACGAGTTGGAGACCAGCGATTTAGTCCCGGTGAGGATTTTGGACACCGCCGAGCCTACCAGTTGCGCTCTGTTCACCGACAACACCTTAATCGTGGGGGCTGACAAGTTCTTCGAGATCGACCTCGCCACGTTCCAAGCCGAGGAGTTCCTCGACGTGTCTGATAGTAAGCTGAGACAGGCCGTTAAGTGCTACAGGATGGGCTCGTTCCCCTTAGCTATAATACAAATCTCCAAAACCCCCAAGGAGTATTTACTCTGTTTCAATGAATTCTCGGTGTTCGTCGACGAGTACGGTCGAGCCACGCGCAACAGGGAGATAAAATCCACCCACCTACCTCTTGCGTTCCACTTCAGCAAGCCCTACCTGTCCGTGGTGCAATTCGCGGCGATAGAATTCATAAAAATCACCGAGGAGGCTTGTAACGACGAAGCCGACTTGGAGAGCACCAGGCTGGAGGTGGAGAAATTTAGATATGTGGGGTGTAATAGGAAAGGGGTGTACGTGGCGCAGGGAGACTGCATCAAATTCGTCGAGGTCAGGAAGTTCGTGGACGTGGACGGGAGTTCTATAGCGAGCGGGTCGACTGAAACCGACTATGATAGATTCAGCTTCACCAGTTCGGTAGTGCAGAGCTTGGATGGGAACTTGAGCGATGCGGAGAGTGTCGATAACGATACTCGGCAGAGGAAGGTGAAGTTCTCCCAGACTAATTTGTAATTATCGAATTTTTTTAAAAGTTAGTGTTGGTTGAACGTATTTGACTGGTAATTGATGTCCTAATTTGTGCCCTGAACGTTTCACATTACCAAAGAATTATTAACGTAGTGGAGCTAGCGTCTGATGAACGGATGATTTGGTGTAATTTAAAAGTTTCTGTTCACGGATGTTGGTCTTCCGAAGTCTCTTAATTTTATATTATCCCCGAGGTTTTACAACGGTTTTTATTTATACTTAATCTGTACTTAATTGAAACTTATTCGATCTTTCGATACTTGCCACGTCAAGACTATTAAAATGCTTAATTTTGTAGGTTGTAACTAAGATGTGTTAATTATTTCAGCTTGTTTTTATAATAGCCTGTAAATATTCAATAAAAGCATATAAAAACTTGCATTTTTGTGTTTATATTTTCTTACAAAACTAATAAATAGGATGTACCAACAATGAAAAGGTAAGTAACAAAAGAAACAGATCTGAGGAGTGACGATTATGATAAGGATTCATTCGAAATTTGACACTGCGCATACATACGTTATTTAATCCAAAAATAAAAGTAAATCAATTCATTTACATTTACTATTTGCAGATCCGACGAACGGTTATTTGGGCGACGTTAACAGTTCATCGGATATTAACACCTTTTCAAGTTCGATTTTGCCCATGATTTATTAGCAAATGGAACGTTTCGTTTGTGAATAAAATTACTAATGTTCATCAGATATTCACCTTGCAAAATCCTTTTCTCTTATCGGGGTAACCATGGTTGAATTATAAGGGTCTTTCAATAGGAACACTCGAAATCTGGTAAGTTGTAACGGCCATGTCGTTAAAACAACATCCGTCAAATTTGTTATGAATTGTTCAGTAGTGTATGGCAAATCACCAAGGAAGGTTGTAGCGTTCAACGACGCGTGCAAATCATCAAATTTTATTTTCAAAAAATTTTTATCCTCGCCACAACCGTCCCGCCGAGTCGACTATTCGACGTTTGGTGACCAAATTCGAGTCAACCGGTTTGATAAATAATCAGCTAACACCCGTACGTCATCGAAATGCAAGGTCTGCTGAAAACATCGCTGCTGTGGGTGAGAGTGTGCCTTTGTGCGACTTCAACTTGGCGAATTTTGCGTCGGGACTTGAGTCTATACCCGTATAAAATACAACGACCATAGACAACGCCGTGTGTTCGCTGATTGAGCTCTGGAGCAGTTAGAAATCGACTCAAATGTCGCCAAAAAATCATCTTTAGCGACGGGGCTCATTTTTGGATGAATGGATATGTGAACAAGCAAATTGTCGGATTTGGGGATACCAATTCACAGGAGATACACCAGTACCAAATTCATCCCGAGAAAGTCACTGTTTTGTGCGGATTTTGGCCTGGCGGAATCATCCGTCTGTACTTCTTCCAAAACGAAACTGACATTGCCTTAAACGTCAACGGGCTACAGATCGATGACGAGCAACTTCTTATGGCCTAAACTGGATGATATGGATACCGACGACATGCGGTTCTAACAGGACGACGCTACGTGCCACGATGGACATTCTATACGTGCGATTTGAGGGCATGGTTATCTCGCGCGGCGGTGACGTAAACTGGCCGGGATCGTGTGATTTAACGCTTTTAGACTTCTTCCCTTGGGGCTAACTTAAATCGCAGGTCTATGCGAATAAACCGCAAACAATTGATGCCCTCAAAGCCAACATAACCAGCACCATCCAACAAATTCAGCCACATTTATGCGACAAATTCATCGAAAATTAGATCTCCCGAATACGTGCCACCAAACAAAGGCGCGACGGACATTTGAACGACTTTATATTCCATACTTAAATGCCATAAAATATTCTTTCAAATAAAAAAAATTGAGTGGATATCTCACACACAACTTGTTTTATTTACGTTCAAAAATCGAGCGTCCTTATTGAAACACCCTTTACTATGAAGAATAATAGTATAGAAAGAATGAATTCAAATTTTGATTCGACAAGTACGATACTTAATTAAAAAATAGAAGGGGGTAAAACAATTTGCAAAGAACATAATGGTAAAAAAAAAAAATTATAAATATCCCATGGATAGCAAATTCAAAACTCCCGTGACGTTTGAACTACTCTAACCTCATCTAATATTGACGTCAGATATCTTGGAAAAGGAATATAAAGAAAGATTCAAGGATGAAGGAGGATAATAAAAAAAAACATTTTCATACAAAACATTAAAAAACATAAAAAGAACTTTATTGCAACTATATTTTTCTACATTACTTTTGTCTTGGACTGTTAATTGAACATAAATTTACCCGATAATTCCATACATAAGTAAAAACTCGCTACAGTAATTACAATTTTTCCCACACTAAATTTTATTGTTCACAGATCTGATGAACGGATTATTTGACAAGGCTAACCGTCCATCGGATTTGGCACGTCGATATTTTGTACGAATTATTGAAAAGCATTTTTGGTTGAATTTCGTCCCACAATGATTTAATATCAAATGAGACGTTCAAACTGCTACTAATTGTTGATGAGCTATTGACCTTGCAAGACTTCTTCTTATCGTTTTGAGACAACTAGGGGTCTTTATAGCACAATTGCTTCCGGATACTTGCCGATGAATATTTTAAATATGTTATTATCAAACAGTTCATTGGAAAGTGGTGGAAACATTTTGTGGGGATCAAATTCCATTCCAGGACAATTTGATGGCGATTTGGACATTTGAACTACCTAATTTTGTTGAAACTAACTAATTTTGTAGACATAATTTAATTGTTTTTTTACGATTTTATCCTAATCCACCTCTTGAACTAATAAGAGGTGGATTAGGGTAAAATCGTAAAAAAACAATTAAATTATGTCTACAAAATGGACATGATGTATGAAATAACTGAGGTTCTTGGCATAATATAAACGGAATAAATGTTATAACTGAAAATAATTGTCTTATTATTAATATATATGTAAAAAAATCATCATAAGCACGCTTTTATGATTATCAAACTTAACATAATTCTTAACCTAGCAGAATTATGGAAGGGATACATCCGCAGTAGCCTTTTTATATTTAACATCGCGTACAATACAAAATTTAATAAACAAAGCAAGATAGACTAATATTGAGCATACATATGCTGGAATTTTGTAAAAACTAGTTTATTTAACTGTTTACAGTCGGTCGAGTAAAAATATTACTCGTAATGACAGTCATTCACCGAATAAGGACGCGCTTAGTCCTCTGAATCCGATATTTCTATCACCTAAAACAAATATTGGTATTTTTATCATTGTCGGTGTATATTCGTAAAGTTGGCAAAGATTTTAACAGCTTAAAAAATAAAAATCATTTGCTCACCTGTTCGCTCGTATAGCTTTCAATCTTGAAGGGTAGCTCCGATACCTGGGCTTCCAGGGGCTCTTGTTTTACCGTAAGACCTCCATCGTCGCTACCTCCCTCGTTGACGGCGTAACCGTTCTCGATGTCCTCCAGGCTAACATAATCGTAATTCAACGCAGCTGCTTTATTGTCCTCGCTGGAAACGTTGCCCAGACGTCGATCGCTAGCCTCCGAAGGTCCGTCGAAACTGTCGTCCGTCCCTTTCACGTCCTCCCCGAGCTTCCCCTCGGCGCCCGACTCGACTTTGTCACCGTCTTCGCCGCTATTGCCTTTCTCCAGGATCACCTTCGTCATGAAATCGATGAGGATCTTGTCGAACTCGTTGGGCTCCTTCTGGGCGGCCCAGGCCTTCTTGGCGGACGTCAGGCAGTTGCTCCAGTTTGTGCATATTCGGGGCATGTCCCAGGAGTAGCCCCTGGCGTTGAATTCGGTCATGATTTTAGGCCAGAAGACGCCGCGGTCCTTCTTCACTTTGAACACGTCGCCGCCATGGCTCGTTATTACGGCGATGAGGTCCATTTTTGCCTGGTTCTTCGTGGCCTTGAAGCTGCAGGACAAATTTCTACGGTTTTAGCAGTCAGGAGGGGGTAATTGCGCTCAAAAAGCAACACAAGCACGCGAATGGGGTCCCTCAGAGTTTATTAAGGATTTGCAGTAATTAACACCAAACAATGAGATCATACGTAATTTTTTTTTAACTGAGTATTTTTTTAACTATTGGGCGAATGAGCGATGGGACATTTGAACTACTCCTAACCGTTCGACAAGTATGTGTGGAATTAAAACGTTTTCTTGGCAGCTCTTCAGAAGAAAATCAATGAGGAAAGCAGAGTTGCTTGCCACGTACATTTTCGGAACCAAAAATGGGATATTTTTGGGCGTTTTCAGTCGTGCTATTTTGAACAAGTAGATTAATGATTTTTTTCAAATTGTAATATATTATTGTAATAATAAAACAACAGAGCCAATGTTTGGTAATGAAATTTTTAGGTAAGAAAAAATTACAGATTATCAAAAATAGATGAAATTATCCTTTACCATTTGGAAATTTACGAGGATGAGATGCTACCTAATGTCTTGGATATTATTTCAACTAAACGGTCAATGCAATTGCAGCGGTCTGAAGGGCATTGCATACGTTCCAAGGGGTGCCACAGGGACAAGTAATGGGACCCCTCGCACATCTGAAGCTTTATTAATGACTTGAAATTTGAAAATGAACAGTGAATGATGAAATTTTAAACAAATATTGGCATTTTTTTTAGGCGTTTCGCATAAATAAACAATAGGACAATTGAACTACTTTCAACTTTTCGACAAACGTGAGTGGATGGAACGTTTTTCTAGCAGATTTTCCAAATAATCGAGCAAAACATTTCTGAACCGTATGAATTTTTAAACGAAGAAAAAATCATTTTATTTATTAAAGTAAACGTGAAAAGTACAGGGGAACCAAGTTTATGAAAATGATTCTTCGAAAAGGTAATCGCGGTTTTCTACAGGGGTAGTCAGCAGTATGGAAGTGTATAAAATAAACTCTATAAAAATAAATTTAACAATTACCACAAAAATCGGACACATACCTCTCATTATCGTCGTCCGTCACTTCTGCATCCCTCGCCGCCTTCTTCGTCTGTGGCTGCTGTCTCCTGCGAATCGCGCGGCCGTGCAGCGCCAGCAACCGAGACAGCTTCTTGTCCACTGACGTCGCTGGGCCTTTGGCCTTGCGCTCCCTGTCCGTCTTCCTGATGACCCGCCACAGGTGGTACAAGTACGTCAGCTCCTTATCGTAGCCGTTCTTGACGACTTTCACTATGATGTTCTGCCACGGCCTGCCGCTGATGTGCTCGCCTCTGTTCATCATCGCCACGAACTCTTTCTTCATCAGCTTGATCAGTTCCAGCATGTCGGCCTCTGCACTTTGTTGGTTCGTATTCGTCTCCGAGGAGGCGGGTGGCCCGTCGGACGCTTCTGTAGGCGTGGGCGTGGGCGTGGGCGTGGGCGTGGGCTCGCTCGACTGTGGATCGCTAAAATCAAGGGTACGTTAGGACGGGTTTTTGCCCGACGCGCGACTAACCTGTCGGTTTTGTTGCTGGCGTTCGGTGGGTCGGCGCTCTCCGCGACGTTCACCTCGTTCTCCTCCACGTTTTTCTCTCCAGCCGGCGAGCTATTAGGGGAAAAAAAATTAATGTCAAAGAGAAGATATTTTTTATTAAAAATATTATAACACTACAGCTATTCTGGCAATCTGGCAACGGCGCTTAAACAAAAGAAATCCTAATCTAAAATCTGACAACGTATTTTCACGGATTGTCGCGATAAAAAGGCGCCTTTCGACTACACAATCTTTTGTTCATATATTACTTTGGAAATATGACAAGCCCGCTTCGAAACAGAAGAAACTATAACCTAAAATCTGACGACCTATTTTTCCTGAACACACAATGACAGTTGGAATTAAATCGGTATTTAAGTGGTTGTTACAAAATATCAACTCAAATAAAGAAAAAATACCAAAAACACTTACTATAATGAAATCTATTGATTAAAATCCACATATTTACCTACTATTGTCCTCTTGATGGCTAGTACTTGGACACTCTTCTTCCTCTAATTTCACCTCCTTCATGACTATGCTCTTCTGCACCGCATTCTGCATCTGCAGCATATCCCACACCTCCTCGTCCAGTAAATCGGTGCCGTCTTTCTCGTGTATCGTTGCCGACATCTTCATTTTGCTCCACAGCGAATACAACTTAATATACGAGTACTGTTGGTAGTCAGTCTTCATCAGGCGTTCCAGGATCATCTTCCAGGGAGATTTGCCGCCGATGAGCTCCGATTTCTCCAGACAGAGGTCGTACTGCTGCCTCATGTCGCGTATCAGCTTGAGCCTCTGTTCGTAGCTCCAGTGTTGCCTGGGCAGATGCTTCACGTCTTCCTGCTTCTTCCTCTTCTTCTGCGGCGATTTTGACGAGGCTCTCGTACGGTCGGCAATGGGTTTGTCCGCAATGTTCTTGGATTCGCTGAAAAACACACCCCCAATTGAACCCTATTTATTGTGTTGTCTCTCAAATATTTTAACAAAATGCTTGCACTTTTCTAAATACTATCTGAAGCTTTTGACATTCTCTTTCTTTTGTTTTTCCGTGCTAATTTGGCAACATGGCTGTAACTGGCGAAATTCTAACCTAAAATCTGACAGGACTAATTTTTGTAGAGAAAACATCGCGACGACTGAAACAAACGCAATATTTTCATGGCATACTGTGATAAAATGGTCATTTGTATTTCCAATGACGAAATACTTACTCCAATTGACGCTGCTCTGTCACTTTGGTCTCGTTACTGTTGTTACACACCTCGTCGTCGATACAAATAACATCGCAGTCATCGACGATCACGATCGTATTAGCTTTATCGCCCATCTTTGTATCAGCACTGTCAACAGGATCATTGTGTTGTTGCACCTTGACATCGTCACCTCTTATGTAGTTCATAACCAAACGATTAACGTGACTGATTGGTTCGGTGGTTCTCCAGGCCGCCTCCGCCTTCTTCTTCATCACCTTCCAGGACTTCTGGATGACTTCCAGGGGCCGTTCGTGGCCCATCTCGTGGAATTCCCTCACGATGTTCACCCAAGCCTCGAAGTGTATTCTGGGGCTGACGTCAGCCTTCAAGGGCGCCCCGTGCTTCAGCATCAGCCCGGCCAGGGCGATCTTTTCCTCGAGTGTTAGATGCTGCTGCACAGCCGGAGCCCTAGAAAACCCAATGTTTTAAGAACGTCTCGGAAGTGCAGATTTTTTTACCTTTCTTTGCTCTCCGCCTCGTCATCTGATATTTCTGTTATTGCCGCGTCGCTTCCGCTTGTCGTTGTGCTATAATGACACGTAATAATTGTAAAAGTAAAATATGACATGTTTCTTTCATTTATTTCGAGCAATTAAAATATTTTGCTACAAAATGTAACTAAAACACTGCCTACTAATAAAAAAATCAGTGAACAGAAAACGCGACTGCTTGCGGCGCCATCTGTGAGGCATAAGCTGATTTAAAAACTCGATTTCTTAGATCTAGTCACCTGTTATTGCCTTCTGTGTCCACTTTTGTTTTGACAACTCTTTCCCTCGTCGTACTATTCATTTTAAATATCATACTAGGACTGGGCTGATAATTTTGAGGCGCATGAGGATAAATCTCCTCTTGTTTACCACTATACTTCATCACCGAAGTGCTGGGCATGCTACAATTCACCGTCTGCATGCCAGACGGCATTCCCTGAGCCTTCTGTGCAGGCAGGATGTACGGGTGGTTTTTACTGTAGTGGTGTCCCAGCTGTGATGTACTTTGCCCTGTCGCGATGCTGGTCGACGCCGGGGGAAGACCGCCTGCCACAAACTGATTGGGGCCTCGGTGTCCTTGCATCTTCTGCTCGACGGTCACGCACTGCTGGACGAATTTTTCCAGCTTATACAGGATGTTCCAGCAATTGAGGCAGACCTTCAAAGGTATGGTTTCCTAAAACGAGGTTGTGTAACGCGGTAAAAGCTTTCGTGATCCACTTACGACAGGGTGATCGCTGAGAAACATCTGTTTCAACGTCTTTCCCATAGGGGATTCTTCCTTTAAATCGAAGAAGCTGTTGGTGGAGGAGGTGGGGCAGGCCTTGCAGAGTAGCAATTTGCCGTATTGATTCGGAGTCATATTGCGAAGCATTCCCTTTTCGACGGCATTGCACGTCAGCTTGAATATGTAGAAGAGCCATATGTGGTGGTAACATCTGTAGCATATCAACGGTAAAGGATCGTGAGATAAGTTCTGCAAAAAGTCTCATTTAACGTTCGTATAAACAAACCGTAGTGGAAGACCTACTAATTCCGGTATACAAAACTTCAGTACTTGCAAGAGAGGCTCCGGACGGCAAGTCAGCAATTCGGACTTTATCTGAAATCAAAATTACAGCATTGGCTAGCTTAATACAAGCACGGAAGCGTTTGCAATTCTAATTACCTCAAATTTTTCGTCTAACAAAAGAATATATGCCATAAAACTAGCTAGAACATGCACGAAATTAGTTTAAACGACGATAATTGGTACTTACATCAGGGGGGATCGTACAGGGCACCTTAGCGCTTAGCACTGAAAATATGTCTCCGTCCATAATTATGGACATACAAGTACGACATATCCTCTCAGGCATGTTAAAATATGGTGTAGCAGTAGCATTTAGGCAAACAAACTTATCCGTGTACGTTTCAATTGCATTTGGCTAAAATAATCATATTAATTAACCTCCAAATCTCTTGGTTACGTAGTAACATTATAATAATGTATAACATCGAAATATACAGTTTTTATTCAATCTTGTATGGATTTCTAAAATAATAATAGTAATAATAACAATAACATTTATTGGAAACAAAAGAGATACAATCCGGACACTTGAAAGCACCTAGACGTTTTTTTGTTGATACATACATCGAAGTGGTCTTGACAAAAGTAAACTAAGGCCTCCAGGCCGCTGGACTTCTTCCCGGCAAGCGAGAGCCATATCTCCCTGTATCTGGGCGACGTCGGCAGGGGAAAGAAATTTTTGGTGTACCCGCGATCTCTGGTATTGGAACAATTGGGCACCCAACACTTCTCCATCGGGCTCCACATCTTCAGGCCGAGATTGCGAGATTTTACTCAACTAAACGAGATATGATCACTACAGCTGACAAAGCTAAAAGAAATTGCATGTGTGCAACAATATGCACGTTACTCAGCCGAGTCAAGAATACGAGCCAGTCAATGCCCTTTAAGGTAAACTTGTCATAATCATGGTTGCGATGGTACCATTACTCTGATTTATTTGTTAACTGCTGATTCACTGACGGTTCGAAGTATTTAGGGATTGATTTATCTGTTCAAATATTTTTCGTTAAAACATGCGAAAACAAAAAAAAAAACACAAGAGCGGCATAGACATTTGACAATTGACTGTTCGGTCAGTGCTGCCATCTCTCACCCGAGAAGCTCTAGTTTTCGCGATTGCTAGATAAGGCAACTTGAATTTTTACATCTTTACTCACATGATTTTTATTATTCAAAGATAGTTAAAACCAACAATAACTTATTGTTGGTGTTATTTTGCTTTTATTTGGATGCTAAGATAAAGTAAATATTTCATTGAGACCTAGTTTTGTTCAACGGCTTAGCTGCGACACGTGTTTTATTTTAAAAACCATTTTTAAATGTTCGTTATCTTTACCGCAATAATTAGAGTCCATTTAGGCCATATCTAGGTTATATTTAAATTTGGCTACAATATTTACTATCACAAGGCGATAGAGGTCCGAATGATTCAATATAAGTAATGTGGTTTCGGTTTATTTGAATTTTAAATTATTAAAACCGATAACAACATACATATTTTTATTGCTAATGGACGGCTAATAAAATTTGCATATTCCCTTGTTTATGCAAATCACACGGTGCAATTTTTAGTATAAAAATATGATTGTAACTGTAACGCATTTGGTTAAAAAAATTCCATTGGAATTAGGTCGAGGAATGTATTAAAATTTAAAATCAATAAATAACATTGCTCTTTGTATATAATATTCGTATTATTTTTATTGTAGAACGTATTGTTAACAAAAAAAAAAAAAAAATGTGTAGCCAGGTCCGGCCCTGACTAAAGTCGTTCCAACTCCCTGGCATAGCGGCCGTCCCGCTATCCGAAAATCAATATTAATAGTGACTAGTGACTCAATGAGAAACGCGCGATATACTGGTCAGGGTCATATGGGCGGTAATGTAACGGTAGCTTTGTGTGTAATGTAAACGATTATTAATTATTATGACGTTTCAGCGGTCGTCCGCGAAGTGAGGAATTTGGAAAAGAACCCGCCGACTTCCCGACACCGGGCCGGCAGCCCGGACAAAAGACACGCGTCGAAAAATGCCCGTTAATTGTCTTAATTTGAATTTCCGCAAGCGGCGCGTCCTCATAACCACCGGGAAACACGCCGCCTCACCGAAATAAATAATAAGTGATTATGTATTTGTTGTAAACGTTAAAAGGCGATAAAATCGTTTTGTATATAAATATTTGCGAACGCTACTTGCCACAGGTGGAAATCCGCGAGTTTCGCAAAGCGGGGATCATGTTGAGAATTGTCTTCGTATCGTTCGTTGTGACTTTGTCCAAGCAGGAAGGCGGGGAGGTGAATAGGTTGGTAGCATTTTTATATAAATCGAATCTAAAACCGAATTTGCCCCGAAAAAATGTACAATCGAGATTTTTATCGTAGAAAATTGATCTAGTCTAGTGTGCGCGATAACTGGGGCTTTGTTAGGATTCTGTTTTGTTTTCGCAACGCCAACTTTATATTTGCGGTATCGATTAAAACCCCCTGTTTCACGATTAGCATACAAATTTGAATATTATCCCACATTGTTTTTCCAAATACGTAATCTCAGGGTTTTTATCAAGAAAGGATTTGTTTGACTCTGTCGGAATTATTTATGCGAAATGCAAATTTTTTATATTTTTATAGCGTTATACATTACAATTATTTATATTAAAGTTAATAACATTGCAACAACTGCTTTTGTGCCTTATTTTAACGAGGGTGAAGTTTGCTTAACTGCTATTGTTGCCCTAACTCCCGTTGCTAAAATGCTAAAATGCATATACAGGGTCTTCCAATAGGAACGCTCGAAATTTGTTAGGTTATAATGGTCATGTTGTTAAAGCAACATCTGTGAAATTTATTGTGAATTGTTCAGAAGTGTATGGCAAATCACCGTTGAAGGTTATGGCGTTTAACAACAACATGTGCAAATCATAACATTTTATTTAGTGGCTAAATTCGAGTCAAACGGTTTAATAAATAATCGGCCATTACCCGTACGTCACCGAAACGCGAGGTCTGCTGACAAAAATCGCTGATGTGCGTAAGAGTGAACGTGAAATCCCGAAGCAGTCAATTTCTCGTCGTTCACAAAAACTTGGCCTCTCTGCGACTTCAACTTGGCGAATTTTGCGTCAGAATTTGGGTCCGCACCCGTATAAAATCCAACTGACCCAGGAACTTACGATAAACGACCATAAACAATGCCGTGTGTTCGCTAACTGGACTCTGGAGCAGTTGGAAATTGACACCAAATTTCGCCAAAAAAAAAAAATCATCTTTAGCGACGAGGCCCATTTTTGGATGAATGGATATGTGAACAAGCAAAATTGTAGGATTTGGGACGATACCAATCCACACGAGATACACCAGCACCAAATTCATCCCGAGAAAGTCACTGTTTGGTGCAGATTTTAGCCTGGCGGAATCATCCGTCCGTACTTCTTCCAAAACGAAATTGCCATTGCCATAATCGTCAACGGCGAGCACTACAGATCGATGATAACCAACTTCTTGTGGCCTAAACTGGATGATATGGATACCGACGACATGTGGTTCCAACAGGACGGTGTTACGTGCCACACAGCACATGCCACTATGGATATTTCGCATGAGTGATTTGGGGCATGGTTACTCACACGGCGGCGGCGTAAACTGGCCACTAAGATCGTGCGATATAACACCTTTAGACTTCTTTGTTGATTTTTTCCATCTAGACTCTATGTGTCAAAATATCTTAATAAAACCAGGCGAGTTAGTTGCCTAGGATATGATCTCAGTATCGTACGACCGAATGTTTGCCGCCAGCCGCCATCTTATGTCACGTGTACAAACCCGAAATGACAGAATTTGATCGTTCATTCGAATACGGACAATTTACCGCTTTTTTGTACGTAAATAAACGTGTTCAAATATGTTAACAAAGGACGTACAACAAACGAGATCGCACGCGTAGTAATCTCATAAACTACTTCATTTTTGTTTACATAGTTTTACACACAGAACAAGTGAATAACGATTGTATCTGCTTCTGTCTAGACGCTATCGCGTCCCTTATCGAAACGTCACTTTATCCGAGAAAAATAATTCGTCTTGGACTGATGTAAACAAAGCGTTTTATCTGACATGCAGTTCTTGAAAATATTTGCACTACAAACAGTTAATCTATTGTGACACTGTTTGTGTTTGGTTAATAAATAGCAAACGTTGGAAATTTTTACTTAGAATAGATCCTGACGATATTAAATAACAGGAAGTTCTCTATTACAATTAATTCGTCATTAGAAAGCGTCATTGATGTCTGTGGTACGCTTTAGAATGTAATCCCCCTTTTTGTTACAAATTAAAACAATTTGTCACCAATATACTATAATGTTACATAGATTGTACTATCGTTTTTTTATGAAATGGTACAGGGTCGGCCTATACTAACTCTTTCGTAAGCAATGACGATGTTTTTTCATTTTTTCCAGCAACGACGTGTCTCAGAGAAGCTACTTCAATAGCAATGAGAGTGTCAAAGTCTATTGGAACATACCTACGTTCCAGTGCGACTCTCACAAGCTTAATTTTTCGGCCTTAGCCGAGAAATATCGCATAATCCAGAATGAAAACGACAGATTTCGTGGTGAAGACATCGCGATCTTATACGACCCCGGTAGTTTCCCGGCAATATTGAAAGATGATGCCAAAACAGTACTAAGAAACGGAGGCGTCCCACAGGAAGGGAACTTGACGCAGCACCTGCAGCTTTTCGAGGAACTTATCGAGGAATTGATCCCCGACTATGAATTCGCTGGTAAATCAACGTAATTTTACTTCTTGTGTTGTTTGAGCTTACCGCCTGCCACTTGTTGACCATTAAAGTTTGGACGGTTCCAGGTGTGGGCATTATCGATTTTGAGAGCTGGCGGCCGGTTTTTCGGCAGAACTTCGGCACCTTAGCCCCCTACAAGGACCTTTCGATCAGCATCGAGAAGAAGAAACACCCCTTCTGGCTCAACGGTTGGGTGGAAAAGGAGGCCAAGAAGAGGTTCGAGTTCTACGCGCGCCAATTCATGGAGGAGACTCTATTCGTTGCCAAGTACTTAAGGCCCAATGCCACGTGGGGCTACTACGCGTACCCCTACTGTTTCAATATGTCCCCAAGTAATATGAAACGGGATTGCCCCAGGGAGGTGACTCTGGAAAATAACAGGTAGAGGTTATTAACAACAATGTAGACACATCATTAGACCGAGGATATTATTTTTTAGGGTAGATTGGCTCTTTGAGTTAAGCGATAATTTCTATCCGTCCATTTATTTAGGGAATCTTCGCCTGACGGCTAGCGATAAGGTCCAATTAATAGAGGGCAGGATAAACGAGGCTCACAGGGTCAAAGAGTACATCAGCAAGAAGGGCGAGATACCCAAAATTATACCGTACTTTTGGTACAATTATCACGATACCAAGGAATTCCTATCTAAGGTAAAGCACAAGCGGAAAGGTTTCGTAATAGTGCTGCCATCTAGGAAGATGTAGCGTAACCAATACGTTAACAATAGCAATAATTAAACTTTGAAATTAGTAGTAGGTCAAATAACTGGTAGTTCAGAGTACAAATAATGACGTAGAATGTTGCTAAAACGTATTTCTTCATTCCAGGATGATCTCTTTAGGGCCTTTACGGTGCTGGCTACGTCGATGATAGACGGGATGGTACTGTGGGGCAGCAGCAACGACGTGAACACCAAAAGCAAATGTCTGCAGTTGTACCAGTACATAGATGACGTATTAGGACCACTTCTTATTAACAATTTTTAACTTATTTGTTATTTATTTCAATAAACACTGCCATTTTCAAGCGTAATCGTTTTTAATGAGTAATAAAGATAGATTAAGTAGTCCCATATGTATCAAGGCCTGATAAATTAAAGGAGATGCCTAAAAGCGATGAGTAAACACCGTATGATTCATTGTAAAAGCATTTGATGCGTCTAAAATCCCTCTACAGAGTAGTTAAGACAGCAGTAGGACATATTATTAGTAGTATAAGTAAATATTTCACCTTGCATACAAAATGAATTAGTAGTAGGTCAAATGAATAGTAGGTAGGGTTGAAAAACGTTTATTTAGAACCTCTACTGTCGTCTTATGCCACAATCGTGTTAAAGATGAGTAAATTATACTATTTTACGTTAAAGAACAAACCAATGTGGACTATATGAAGCCTAAAATCTTTAAAAACATCATTACAGATGTTCATAAAGCGCTGCTGCCATCTAGGAAGTAATAACATAAATAAGTGGGCAGTAGGTCAAATGATTGGTAGTTCAAGGTATGAACAATGACATACCAAGCGTAAAAGCAATAATAATGTTTCAATGTTATTTACTAATTGAAACCACCATTACTAGCCCTTCCTGAACTCGTCGGGGTACCAATAAATTTGAAAAAGACAAAAAAAAATTTGAGAACTTAAAAATTCAAAAACGTCTTCATTTATTTACATAATAATAATAATAATAATAATAATTATGTACACGATATTTTACATTATAAAAAATCAGCTATACGGATGTATAACTATGTATAAAGAATCTCTCCAACAAGTCAACGACAATAGGTGTAAGTTAAGTGTCATGAGCTGCTCGAGGCGCCCGAGCTGTTGGACTCCGACCTTCTGTGGCGCTTCTTCGACTTCTTCTTGCCCCTGGACTCGTGGCGACTCCTGGAATGTTTCCTGAAACGCGAAAACTCTTTAGATCTACGCGACACGGCGTGGCGACACTTACCTTTTGTGGCTCTTTTTCTTCTTCTCCTTCCTGTCGTCGTCGCGCCTCTTCTTATTCTCCGTAGCTTCTTCTTCCTCTTTCCTCGGCGTGCGGCTCCTCTTCTCTTTCGTCTTCACCTCCTTTTTCTTGTCATTCGTCTCGCTCTTCTCCCTTTCCGCTTTCCGACTTTCCCTGGATCTGCTCCGCTCTTGTGACTTTTTGCTCGTCACTTCCTTCTCTTTCACGACCTCGATTATCTCCACCGAATTCCTTCGGCTCGGGGGCGTATTCGAGCGGGCTTTGTCGGTCGATTGATCGGCCGACGACGGGCCGTGCTCGGCGGACTTTAGTTTGAGGAAGGCGGCCGCCTTCTTCTTCCTCTCTAGCTGTAGGGCGCGGTCCCTCGACGCCAGGGCTAACTTCTCCCTAGCCGCGGCAGCTAATTTATCCTTGATTCTGTCCTCGGCTGAAACAAAATGAGTTAAAACGAAATAGCGTCAAATTTAGTTAATCCCTACCTCGCTTGGCGTCTTTTTTTTCCTCGATCGCATCCGAACTTAGCTCGATCATCTCCAAAATGGGGTCGTCCACGTCTATAATTCCATTTTTTTTGTCTTTCGTCACGTCGCGGACTTCTCTTTCTGACGTTTCCACATCTAAGCCTTCCTTTGGACTGTTTTCTATGCTGATAATAGTATTTGTGGCCGAAGGTGGAGTAGCGGTGTTAGCCGAGGGCGTATGGCCACCAGACTCTTCCTCGTCGCTCTCCTCCACCGGCAAGGCGCTCTTTATCTCCTTCGGTTGCTCCTCCCTTGCCTTTTTTATGGAAAAACTCACTGGCGCTAAAGATACAACGATTAAAATCACCTGAAGGCACTTGAGCATAAAAATATATATACAGGGTGTATTGCAAAAGTGCAAAATTATGCAAAAAAAACATTACGTTGTTCAAAACTGCAATGAATTTTACGTTATTAAATTATTATTTAACAATTAGAGATCAATAATTATACAAGTTATACATAAAAACCACAATATCGATGAAATTCTTGGTTTATTTTTATAAGTTCCGTTTTCTATTATACTGTTCATGTAAGGTGTACCAAAAAGATTCAACGCCATCAAACTTCCTGGCCAAGCGACAAAAAATTATTAGCAACTACAAAAACTGTGTAATCTCTTATTAAAAAACTTCAAAAACACACAAGTAGGTGTAAATAACCTAAAAAAGCGATTCCGCTTGCAGAGATTGCTACAAAACGCATAACTTACGGCAAAATCAGAGGAAAATCGCTTGCCCCCAGCCGCCATATTGAATTTCGTCGAATAACCCCTAATTTGAAAACCTAACCTCAATCCCCAAACGCCAACGTTGAAATAAACATAACTTACCAATGACTTTCTTTTCTTTCTTTGGTTTAGCCTCCTTCACCTCCCTCTCTTCTCCTCCTTGCTCCTCGCTATTGGCCTCGCTCTTCAACTCCCTGATTTTCTCCCGATAGTACTTGTTGTACTCGTGAGTGTCGTTGAGGAAATCGAACCTGGGATCGCCCTTCGCCTTGACTATGTCCTCGAACTGTTCCCCGTTCTTCGAGACGTACACCGCCATCTTATCGATGACGATTTGGGTTTCCCCGGTAGGTACCGCGTACACCACCTTCTCCCCCCTCTTCTCGTGTTCCTCTTCCGGCTCGGAGGTGTCCTCTGACTCGCTATCGGAGCCCGAGCCGTACGCCGCTAGCGACAGCAGGGGTTTTTTGACTATGACCGATGTTCTTTCAGCGGTCTCTGTAGGTGTCTCGTTTTGAGGGGCCTGTGCAGGAAGGTTCTTGGAAGGCTCCACGTCTTTGACCTGGGGTAATTTCTGAGGCAACTGGGGTACGTTAGCGGTGTAAGGGTTACTTTCTTTGTTGACGTTGGACACAATTTGGGCGTACGAATTGTTGGTCTGTTGTTGCTGTTGCTGGTGCTGCTGCCGGTACTGATTGTAAGCCAGCTGCTGGATGTAGCTCTGGATGTGGGGGTCCAAGTTCTGGAAGTCCGACGGCGGAACGAATTGACCTGCGCAAACGCTGGTTACACACATCCTGGGGTTCACCGAAAATCACCTTACCTGGGTTCCCCCCTTCGCCATGCTGGTACATCGCCATCTGCTTGTAGTAGTCGTAGTACTGCTGCGCGTAGTAGTACTGGTAGTACTGCTGCTGCTCGTAGGTCATCTGAGAGAAGGCCTGCGCCGTCTTGGCTTCGGCGTGCTGGCTGTCCACCTGGTTGCCTTGTATGCGGTTGACCAATTGAGAGTAGGCGCAATTCGACGACGGCTTGTACGGTACTTGGGGTACTGGTACCGCTGTGGGGGGTTCCTGTTTGACAATAAAGGGGAATTACTTGCGAACGGGGAAGCCCAGCGGCCACGGATGTGGTGGGCGTCGTCCAACGGTGATGGCTCGGTGTTTCAGAGCCGTTTGCAAAGTGGAAAAACTTTAATATATAATAAAGTAATCGCGAACGTCTAAATACATTAAAATCCTCTTGGTAAGTTGGAATTGATAGACGTAAGTAAAACAGTAACTAAAATAGGGGAAAAATAAAGGCAGGTAGTTTTTTAGATGTGAAAAACCGCTACATCATATTAATATAATTTTGAACAAAAGTATTTTGTAAGCACTGCAATATGGAGATGAAATATAAAGTAATATAGATAATTTATTTCGCATATGTGATCGAGAACACTTTTTTAAAGTATCTGCAACTTAAATCACCATTCAATTTTAACGTCAAACATTTTTGTCTTTGATTTCAATAAATCAATGTTTGCCTTGTGGTATAACATCTTTTTTTTAAATAACTTAATTTTTCTTTATTTATGTAAAATATTCCTCTCCTTCTTTAGCACAATTTTTATGCCAATGGAAACATTTTTCTAGAAAACAGTTATTTTATGTTATATTAAGAAGAAATAATTGTATATCAGTTAATTATTTAAAAATGTTTGGCGTTAAAACTGAGCCATCCTGTATGAATTATCTATAAATTTATTTGGAATATCAAATAATATCGTGTGTAAAGGGGTTTCTAACGTTCCTGTGGCCAATTTTTTGTTTATTCATCAATTTAATAATCTGAAAAGTGACAAATGATTCAATAGGCAAAAAAAAAATTCGTTTTAAATGGTGGAAAAAGCTTATCAAACCATTTAAATTTGGTCCATGAAGATATTAAATCAGCGTTTAAATTTTTTGGCAAAAAAAAATTAATCACCCAGTATATAACATTTTCTAGATTTGCGGAAAATATGATTTTATGCTGTCTGTTGAGGGGTTTTATCAGATCTGGATACAAAATTTCCATTACTTATATATGATTTGCTAAAAGAAAGTATACATTTACTCAAACGAGACATTTCGTATTTATTGTTTGAAGCCTGAAGATAAGTTTTTAAATATTTGATCCGTTATTGTAATATAGAGAACTTTATGCTACAAACAAGTAAATACTATTTAAAGAAAACTATGTATAAGCCTCTGGGAGAAGCTTGACGACAAAACAGCTGCGTATTGATAAGCTTTTGAACGAAATAATATGAGTTTTCGGGTAAATTTAAAAGGATTCCTGACGTCTTGGTCACCGAGACAGTTTTTTACATAGAAAGGCGGGAGCACCACTTAAAAACATTAAAAAGGATATCAAATATGACAATAAAATAACCCAAAATAATACAAAAGGGACAAAGTTTATTGAAATGCAACAATTCTGTCGCGAAACCATCCCAGAACTTGCTAAATTGAGTTAAAAGACCGATATGCAATTCAGAGCATTAGCACCGAATTGATCTTTAAGCAAAATATCGAAAACAGTCCACAATCTTGCGTAGAGTGTTCGTTTGGGTCTTCTCCCGCTCCTAGGGCACGTTCATAAGAAAGAGAAAAGCAAATATCGCTATTGAAATCGATAGGAGACAGAATTGACGACGGACGACCATCGCCAGGAAGAAAACCCTATCGTGATACGTCGCTTCAGAGCTCCCTTTCCCGCCGCCCCGACTCTGTAATAGAACAAAAACGCACACACCACCTCGACCCCACCTTAAAAGTACCTGTAAACAGAAAAGACAGATTATTAACGGTACACAGCAATTAAAAAGTCATCGTCACAGTATAAAAATATTTTATTCAAACCCCTTTCGGTGTACATGACGAGGGTAAAACATAAATTGCTTACACTTACTACAAGAAAAGAGTCTCTATTAAATGTAAATGGGGTTAACCACGAGACACCTACCGGCTGTTGACTGGCTGATAGGAGGCTAGGGTGCAGGTAGTGACTGGACACGTCTTGGTCCTGACCGTCTTCCTGTTGCACCTCTGAAATGAAAAAAGGCCACTCAAAATGCAGGAAATATCAATCTCTCTGACTTGATCTAGTAGGGGCTTGTCAAAAAGGAGAACAAGTGAATCGGTGTCACGGTTGGCTATGATTAAAACAAAAAAATGAGAAGGCACTCTAGATTTGGTAAATAACTTAATTAAGAGGTTATGTCTGGCAATATTTCGAACACATATTGCTGAAACAGGATGTACAATGACTTGATTTAAAGATACACTGCAACATATGCGAGATAAAGTCAATTTATCTAACTCTCTAGGGGTTTTTAAACAAATAACACTTTTCCTGATAAATCGTAACTCAATCTTCAATCAAAACAGATTGTAAATGTATCTAAAATGTGCTCAGTGGTGCATTACAATCACTTATAGGCAGGTATTTTTATTTAAAACGATTATAATACTTTTAACTCTATGTAAAATAACTTTATTACCATCACGTATATTGTAGAGAATCAACTATGAATAAAATCAGCTTAAAATTTAAAACAAAAAAATCACTTACCACTGTTCGAGTCACATTTCGGCTCGTAGCCCTGATACCGCCCATTCTTAAATGCCGTCAAAACGTGCCTGTAAAACTTATAAAGCCTATCGCCTTGATTTAAAAAACTAAACTGCGGGTTATCCGCCTGCTTTGCTTTAATAAGAATCTCCATTTGTGGACCTTGCTTACAAACAAACGAGGCTGTTTTTTCTATTCTTGCATTTTCCTTGACGGTTTTCGGCTAAAAATAAAACTAACTTTAGTAAACTCACCTCAACTATATCGAGTACACTAACAATATCAATATCAACAGGTACGTCTAGAATAGGTGGTGGTATATACTCTTCCTCCTCGTCCTCCGCCACAGATGGAGCAGTCGCATCCGATTTCTGACTATCTGGGTCACGTGGTACATCGTAACTGTATTGAAAAGTGTTGGTTTTCTGACGTTTCTGTTCCTCCTCTACAACGACAACAAGTTAAATAAGCTAAAGTAAGCTTATGGACGTTCTCTTCACCTTTGTACATCTCCTCTTCCTCTTCGTTTATTTTCAAGGAATAGTACCTTTCCTTATCGCAGAGCTCCTCCAACTGTCTCTCCTTCTCGCTGAGCCCCAGCCAGCGCATGGCGTCGAAGCCCTCCCTGCTAGCCTCATACTTACTCAGATCCGAGAGGGCCCCCCTGCAGTCGTACCTGAAACGCGTCATATCTTAATAAAACCAATAATAATAATGGTTAAACGAAACCTAACCTATCAATCTTCAAGGAGTCGTTGCCCATCCACGGGATCAAGTGTTTACCCTTGTCGATGTACGACGCCTTCTCGTCATCCCTGAAGAGTTTGCAGGCGTATCCGAAGACGAGCAGCTCGTCATGATTTTCGGACGGGGCGGTTTTCCTCAAAATACCAGACTCCGAGCCATTCCATTGCGCCATGTTTGTTTTCGTGTTGTGAAATTGTCGATTGTCAAATTTACAGGCGGTCGGTTAAGGAGGTCCACTTTTTGCGATGATACTCTTCAACCTGACCGACTGTGACGTCATTATCTTTAGGTTATTTTGTAAGGCAATTTTTATTGCGCTTCCAGTTATACGGAAGTAACTAACTGTAAAGCGGTCATGATTGTATGGAATGCAATGTAAAAAACCATATGTTGATTTACCGATTCACATTTATTTCATGTCTTTAAGGCACTGTTCGTTTTCTAAAAATTGTGAATGTCCGATATATAATTTTAAGGAAGCCTCAACCCAGAGAATCTTGCTGTGGATTGGTGGAAATAAAACCAAATGCTACCAACATTAATTTATTAATAACTTTAGGAAATTACTATAAAAATAATACACTAAAATTAATATTTATGCTAACCTCAATATTAACAGAACCATTGGGAAATCCAAACGAATGTCAAAATTAAAACAATATACATTCAAAATCTCCTGGAGAATAACTAGTGCAGCGGGTATCATTAAATTTAGTAATGGAAAATTTACATCGTCGAACTCAGGGAAGTGTTGAATATTGTTGAAAAAAATATATAAACAAAATAATAAATCAAATATATTAACAATCAGTCAGTGTCGTTATTTTCTCTCTTACTTGAAGTGTCTGGGGTCGTCTTGTCTGCTTCCGCAGAATCGTTCACTAAAAAAATAAATATTTACTGACCATTTACTCATGTTTATACGGATAATACGTACAGGGATACGTGACATAGTCAATATCTTCGGAATCATCGGTGTCGTTATGAAAGGGATCTGGTTCCGATATCATATCTATAATATCATTTTCTGAACCGTAATCATCCTCTGGATTGTAATCCTCATCACTGTCGTCATCGTTGTTGGATTCCTGCCAATTCGGATCGCTTTCATCCCCGGATGATTCGGCCCCAGCGGCTAAAATTATGTTAAACTGTGCCCTGTCCAAAACGTTCACTAACTAAAAATACATTCATCAGTATACAACTCCCATGATCAGATATGTTACTGACAGGTATTACCTGTGGAGCAGTGACCCACTCTTCGTCCAAGTTGACCTCCCAATCGCTGTCGTAGTAGTCGTTGTCTTGATCGAACGGGTTTCCGATGAATGTGACCCCCATTCTCGACTTAAACAAACTTACAACTAAGAAAAAACGTCTATTTAGGTGTTCTTTTTCAAGAGTTTCAGTAGGGGCCGTGTGGAGTTCACGGGCCCTGTTTTAGGTTTGTCGTTCTTGTTACTCCTCGTCTTATAAGAACTTATTTTGATACACTTGTTGTTGATTTTCGTTTTTTTCAAATCAACAATTGCCTCCTCCCGTTTTTCTTTGCTTTCGAACTCCACAACGCACCAGCGACGCGATCCCTACGAGATGAACTGTATGATACAACGGATGAATCACAATATCGTCCAACTCACCTGTCTAGGTAAATGTACCTGGACAATATTCGGGTGCAACTCCCTTATCTCGAACTCGTCCTTTATCCTCGTCGGCAATCTGATATATAACTTTCGCTCGTCGGACACCTCAACGCTGAAAAAAAAATGCGTAATATCAGTAAGGATGATCATAACCTCGAAACCTTCGTTTCGTCATTTATTGATATCATGCCAAGGGTACGTGGAGGTACGGAGTTAATTAAGGGATATTGCGAAAGGTGACATAGGGTTGCTTACCCCATAATTGTTTAAATATGCCCGGATTTTCTCGGCAGCATGCGCCTAAAAATCGCAAAACGACGCTCTACAACTCCGATGGTATGAGATTCAAAAACTAATGTTTCTCGTCCGGATTTTTTTTTTTGGCCCTCTGACGAATAGGATGACAACTATCCGTATCTGTATTCCGCTCTAAGGTGGCGCCACCATCGGGCTTGATTAAAAAATAGTGATTCATTTAAATTTCAATAAAAACCTTTTAATTATCGTTGTCGTTTAATGCGTACGTTGTTATGAATAAATATAAATGACGTTTCCACGCGTTGTTAATTCGGAATGAATAATATTTCATTTAAAATTAAAGATAAGAAACAAAAAACTAGAACTATATATTCAAACTTATCTATGCCACATAAATACCATTGTTTTTATTACGATAAGAACTATAATATATGTATTTTTATACTAGAATATACATGCTTGTCTACAATTCGTTTTAAATTTTAATTTTAAGTTATTAATGAAAATTTGTATAACAGTTTTTGGTGAATTAGAGCTATAATTTTTAAATTATTCTCACTATTCGTACCCCGTATAGTGAGAAGCGTGAGGAGTATGGATATAGTCAGATTATTTTCTGAAATTTGAAATATTTTATTGAATCTGTGGCGTCACTATGAGACCATTATGTTATTTTTATCAGAACATGTCTTCTTCATGTTTTTATAAGTTTATTATTCATAGTCTTATTAATACGAATTTTAAATAACTATAAAGGGTTTTACGAACAAAAAAAAATAAGCCACATTTTTTTTAACGACAACTTTATGGAATAGGTCGCGTAAATCACAAACGTCACAAACGTTTACCGACCCGAGGATGGTTTAAAATTTGTTAAATCTAGCCATCCTCTCTCCTCGATTGTCTTGCGCAGATGTAGCAAATTCTCCATGCATCCTTGTGGGATGTTTCGGGAACTTTTGAGGACCGCTGGCCGACGCCATGGACGCCTGAAAATGGCACTGTTGACGCCCTGAGCTTTAATTCGGGTAGCAGGTCGCGGTATATACACAGGCGACGTAATTTCAAGTGATTATGTTGTTAACGAAAAATGCAGTGGACACAGGTATACGTTTTTCCATCTGAAAGATTTCTAAATAATTTGCAATGTGGACTGAAAATAGTCGATAATTTTTTACATGGTGAGTTATTCGTACTCGTTTCGTTAGTCTGTTCAAATAGACTTTGATTTATGTTGAAATAAAATTGTTTTTTCAAGAATTGGGGTTTATTATTTTTGTTTATATTATCGTATATTTTTAGAATTATATTCGGCTTTGAGTTTAATATTGTATAATCGTTTGTTTATTTTAACCACATTATTGTGAGACAGCTAGTTAAAAAGTAGTATTGCGATAACATGTTTTAGTGTTCTATTTAATTTTTTTAGTAGTATATTTCTTTGAGATATAAATGTTATACCTGCTAGTATAATTTTGTACGTTTATTTTAGACGAATGACCGAAACTGTACATAGTTACCCAACCTCTTAAAGTAACTCAAGTAAAAATGCTCATTAAATAGTATCAATGGCTCATAAATACGAATATATTTAATACAAGAAGTGGCCTAAAAAAAAAAAAAAAAACGACAGGAACCCTTTTCTACTCAGTAATAATAAGAGTAAATCGAGAAAATAAACAACCACCAAAGGCATGGGCAAATGCTTTTCTCTAGAGTTAGGTTTTGTGGATTGGTCGTATTGCTAGTAGTATATTTGGTAGGGGTCCTAATACTCTCTGCAGTCTCTATTCACGAATCAAAGAACGCAGCAAATAAGGTAAGCTTTTCATATACCTCAAATATGTATATGTAACAGATAAAATTGTATCTAAAACCCGTTTTTTCACAATTTTCGCTCAATATGACGTCATTTGAGGCTATCTTTTGCGATGCTCCCCACAACCGTACGCGAAATATTCCATTCTACCAACAGCTAATTTAAATGTATTTTCTTAGGGCGGCGGCGAGTTGAATCACCAACAACTGACCAAGTTAAAGAGCTTTGAGTATGGACTACCCGGTTTTAGACCACCCTTACGCAGATCTAGAATTAATTGGTGTTCTGAGCTTAAATATATAGACTTTCTTAGAGAAGCTGTAGCTTTGGCGTCATTCCCCGGAAGTGGCAACACCTGGTTACGATATTTGTTACAACAAGCCACAGGTAAGTTGTCCCGAAGGCACTTAGTCCTTGACGTTCCCTTGTTATTAGAAGAAGACGATTGTAGCATTTTTTTTTCCAGGATATTATACAGGTTCGGTGTACAAAGACTATGGTTTGCTGAAGAACGGTTTTCCAGCGGAGAGCGTGTACAACGGCTCTGTGCTGGTGGTAAAGACCCACGAATGGGGACCCAACGCCAGGAATAAGTTCTCGAAAGCCATTCTGCTGGTGAGATCTCCTGGCGCGGCCATACAAGCGGAATTTAACAGACAAAGCGGCGGCCATATAGGCTTCGCCTCCCCCGATCGATACAAGCGAACGAATGGCCGATGTAAGTATACCCGTAGAGGGCTCGTCGTCGATCCCTGAGGCACGCATTAATGGAATTATTGCAGACTGGCAGCAATTCGTGACCGACAAACTGCGCGGCTGGCAGCAGATGAACCTCGACTGGCTCTACAATTTCACTGGTCCAACTCACGTGATTTTCTATGAACAACTAGTCGATAACGTCGAACATACCCTGCGGACGGTGATGGAATTCATTGAAATACCCGTGGACGAGGGGCTGTTCAAATGCGCCATCGAGCGGAAGGAAGGGATCTATAGGAGGAAGAAGAGGGTGCTGGCGTTCGACCCCTACACGACGAAGATGAAGGAACAGCTGCGGAGTGTCCAGGAGAAGGTCTACGATGCCATCTACAATTTCGCCGCCCCAGCTGCGAGTAGATGATTCTTAGATAGGGCATTCGGGTTCATGGGGTTAGAAGGTGTAAACGCGATCATTTGATATTGCTTTGTTTGTTTTCTTTGTCCTTGTTCGTTACTTTCATTCACATTTATGTTCAGCTGTATAACTAAAATAATAAATACTTTCGGATTAGTTCAAGATGGCGCAGATAATACTTAAATTTAGACAAAAATCCGCATCGAAACTTGAATCGGAACGAAATGTATATTGTCGTTTTTATTTAAATGTAAGGACACGCCTTTATATCCTCTATAGGACTATTAGTATCCGCTTAGATATCCTTTATTTGATGATATTATTTTTGATATTAATATTTCCGATATTTTTAACATTGAATTTTATTTTTCTATATTTGTTATTTACTTTAATATTGTGATTTATAGCAAACGATTTACCTTAAGCTGATGCCAACATGGAGACTTATCTATGTCGTTTCGTCTCCAGCCAATCGGATATAGACGTTTTCAAACGTCTGGTCTCTGATTGGATAACGATGTTAACAACGTCGTGTTAGGATAACGTGACACGCGACAATGTATAGGCCGGCTTGTTCTGT
Organism: Rosalia funebris; assembly: GCA_037954035.1. Lineage (NCBI taxonomy): Eukaryota > Metazoa > Arthropoda > Insecta > Coleoptera > Cerambycidae > Rosalia > Rosalia funebris. The sequence continues at coordinate 27,261,245 of JAZFAV010000003.1, read as the reverse complement.
TTAACGCGATATCTAGTAAACATTTGAACAACCGCATTGCTCAAAAATACTTTTAGGACGATGAGACGATGTCGTGAGACCGGCTCGTCGTGACTTTCTCGTTAAAGTGGAAGTTGTAATTGTTGTAACTCAACTTACGTATAAAAGAAGTAATCTAGACGTATATAGATTAGTGTTAAATACGTGGCAATCATGCATATTGTACCTAGTAATAATTGTTGGTAATAAATATGGAAAGTGGATGTACGTCTTTGATTTATTACATTTCTCTTTTATTCCACAATCATATGAAAGGTGGAGGTCAAATTCTAATAAGGAAACAGCGTTACAACTTAAAAATATTTTATTAATCATTTTTAAGCCAAAAGTATAACAAAAATAATGAATTTCAACAATTCTCTTTGCTTTCTCTTAACAATTGAATAACCCAATATATCCTAAGCTACCTATAAAAACTTTTACACAAAAATCTTAAAGTATTGTCTCTGAAAAATGCATCTTTTATTATATAAATACATCAATGTATATCCTTAGTTTATTCTAGAATTTATTACACGATAATAATTTTTTTTTACTTATGTATCGTATCGGTTACCATTTTAAACATACATACAAGAAATTGTTTACTGATATTTTTAACACCAAACATAACTAATATCGATCGTCCAGCCAATGATGCGGCCTAAATGAAGTCATAGTCGTAAATATATTGATCGGTCTGATGTCGGTAAAGTAGAACATTGCACTCTTAAGCCGCCTGTACATTAAATACTTCAACACGTAAAAGGATGATGGTAAGACAAGATATCAATACTTCAGAATCGTCCTAAAGTATTTATCATAGTGATTTCTTAATTAAATTACAAGAATTGGTGTTTTTAACAGGCTTTACTGACTAAACAACTTTCGAGTTAGCCTGTTTAGTATAGCAACGTTCAGGGCCATCTAGTCTGGTGTAATGACAACATATGTACGCCGACAGTATCAGTCAGCTTTACGAAAAAAATAGCAGTAGAGTAGAAGCACCATACGTTTTCTAACATCATCTTTCGCGGTTATAAAATTATCGAACGTTGCTACAGGGGCCATGCAACTGATTTCCTCAAGAGAAATATAATTATTTTCATCAAGATTTAGGAAAATGTTTTATTAATTTGTAGCCATCTTCCCGCGTCCTATCAAAAAATAGTCCTTTAGTGTACATAAAAATACCCACATTTTTGCAAGTGTAAAAGCTATTTTATAAACTTTTACTATGTAATTTAAGCGGAAATCTGTCAAAGAAAGTGCATAAAAACTTTTACTTTTACAGCTAAAAGAGTTCTAAATGTGATTGTTGCAAGATATTACGGAAACGGGAGATTAAAACAATTCGAAAACAGGTAACTGTTTTAAATCAATCTTATGAAAAATACGTATTCCAAGCTGAAACGTTTGTGTCCTTCATCGTTTGAATGCGATTGCAGTGTGCTTTTACAGTTTCTTATACCAAAACAGGTAGTGGTCGCCTTCCTCGATGAGCAAATCGTCCACACCTGCAAAATACAATCGTCTAATAGAAATAGTTAACATAAGAGATCCGATATTGATCCTTGAGGAGCACAAAAGTTGCCAAAACATTAGAACTGTTATTAATGAGACGATGATTTGTTTTTAGTCATGGTTAGTTCGAACAAAAATTCTTTAAATAGAATTTAGAGTAGAATATAGCTAGAATCGGTTCTAGTCTTACCTTTTCTGCAACTTTATAGGAATTTCAGTTGATTTAGGAGGTGAATGTACTTACCCACAGGCGCTACTAGTTGATTTGCAGGTGGAGTCATCGGATCTGGTATTTCTGGCAGTCGATACAACAGCCAGTAGTGGTACCCCATCGGTTCCTCTTTGTACCCCGCTAATGTGTGGACGTAGTGCCCGTTAGGCCACTCGGACGCTTCGAACGAAAACCTGGGGTCCGTATCCATGGCCATCTGCATTATATTGTAAAAAGACGTATTCCTAGGTGCCGTTATGCTGATGGTGGAGTTCTCGGTGATGTTAGAGCCCACCCACAGGGTGTAAGTGATGGTGACGTTACGTATTTCCGAGTCGTTGAAGTGGCTGGAGAAGGCCTTCGTTAGGCCGTCAATGTCCACTGGAAAAAACAGGTGTATACAATCGTTCAATGAGCGTTCCAAGTCTTACCGTGATTATCGTAGTCGCTGTCGAATTTACCGCAGTTCAAGTTCCGTACGGACCCGAGTCCTCTGTCAGATAGCGCCAGGACTATCTCGGCCGTTAAATTGGGATCCGTGAACGCCCCGTCAGGGTCCTGTCTGGACTCGATGTAGTTTCTAGCTGCCGATTTGTTCCAGTGATTGTTTATCTCGTTCATGCCTTGGAGAGCCTGCAACATATTTACCTGTAGCGTGTGTGGTTACCCTTAAGCCGTTTCCGTGTACGGAACGCTTTATTCGATCTACCTGCAACGTTAAGGCGGTGTTGTATAAGTTGCCGAAGCCGCCGTCGTCCTGCTGCTGTCCCGCCAAGTTTATGCTGGGCCGTCTGAGTGAATGCTGCAGATTTCTGTGCCTGTGGTCCTTGACTATGCATCTCAGGGATAGGATAGTCATGGCGACTGTATCTAGGAACAATTTCTGATAAGGTACAAGCCTTTATGACTTGCCTAAGTGATTTTCTTACCGATATTGTGGTTCTTTGCGGTATTGGCAATGTCTAGCAGCCTCCGGATCTGCTTCTTTCGGACGTGCGCCCTGGCGCTACACGCCGCCAAGGTCGCGTAGGCGAATTCGAGGTCGTGTACGACCTCGTGATGCTGGAGGGTGCCGATGAGGTCGTGACCGTGGAACTGTCGGGGATCGTAGCACATCGCGCTCAAGGCGAGGCAGTATTGGGATAGCTTAGGGGGCGTAATCGGGACTTCGTGGTGTCTGAAACATCGAGAGCGGCCGTCAGCGACTGAGGATGGCCGGCAAGAAGATGTCGGAAACGTGAGATACAATATTTTTGTGTCTTCCATTTAGATCGATTTATTTTAAAAATATTTTTGGTAATAACATTTTCCGGAGGAAGTTATAGAGGAGAAAACCATAAAACTGTTCGAGTAAAGGTCAAATTACGTTTACTTATGACATAGTTTACAATAATTCCAATAAGGCATTTAAAATTAAATTGTATAGACTCATGTTCAAGTTTTATAATTTTAACCTATCCTTTTGCTTTAAAATTAATTTTGTAATGTAAGTTTTATATATATTTTTAATTCTAGTGCCTACACCCCTGGTGGAAAAACTGTAAACTAATCGATTGAAATCATGATCTCAGACTTCAGTGGTCTCTGGTTAACTAAGCCTCATATTTAAATGCTGTTATATATTTGTAAAAGATGGCGCTATATATTAAATTTTATACAAATATTCATCGTAATTAATTTTATTAAATATTGTATCACATATTAACAATGAAAACTCATAGAATAAAAATACCATTTTGAAATTCAATGAGCGAATATCGCGAACAACAACGTGCGTCTAAAAAAACAAAACACAACCGAATGACATTTTCAAATATCTATATGTCCTCTAATTGTAAGTCTATCGTGCACGGTATATATTTTAAGATTTTTCTTGTGTTAATTAATTCGAGAAATAATATCTAGTGTTATTTTTGTGATGCGGTTAATATTTTGGGCGACTTATTTCCCGTGAGTTAAAGTTTGTAATGTTATTGTCGCCGGTATTAACCACTTTTCAATGTAAGTAGCTGGGTGGCGTTTTAAATATATGAAAGGTTTACGATAATCCTAATCGTTTTAAAGAGCAATTACCGCGCATTTGGCTTCGCAGATTTACGTATTTCATGACGAGAATCATTCCATTCATATTCTGTTTACATTAACCTAATATTTAAAAAAGCAACAATGCATAGAATCGCTATAACATTTTCCATCTAAACCGTAAGGCAAGTAGGCTCAGTAAACAAAACACTGCAAATGACATTTCCCCGCAGGTTCATTGTTGATTTTAGTTTGTCGTGTATTACGGTGGCGATAGAAATTCGTACAAAAAAGTGATTTTATTCTCAGTGAAACCATCGAGCGCATTTCAAAAGCGAACTAAATGGTTTTCTTATATTATACACATTCGATTTTCGACATCGTCTTAGGTAAGTGGGTATAAGAAACGACTTTTTTCTCCCAAGACATTTCTACGGATTTTTAACATAAAACTGTGGTTAAAACACGATTTAAGTTTTAAAAATTTCAATATTTCACAACGAACTGACCGGTCTCTAAACTCAACCTGAACTTACCTCCAAAGGAGGATGACAATTTCTACCTCCATCTGCTTGAAGGACAGCTGCATCTCCAGCGGCGTCGGCAATAGGGCTGCAGCATCCTCGGGGGGTACTAATTGTAATGCTGTCAGCACCTTGGGGGTGTCGTTTCTCCACCCCCAATTATTCTCCCGCTGCGTCACTAGCCATGCCAAGGCCTTCTGGAGACCGGACTCGTATTTTTGGTTTTCGGTGGTACTTTTTACGGCTTCAGTTGTTCCTGAGACACAAAATAACTCAAGTTAAGTTTTGTTCATATTTAAAATTTCATTATGGAGCTTTTCGTCGTGGAAAAAGATAACGAACGCTCTGAAAATTCCTGAACCGTCGTGAATAAATCCACGGAAAAGAACTTTATAAATCGATCACAAGAACGGTATTTGTATTTATGTCCCTCCGGTCCGGACCTAACATTTAACAGCCCCTTTTGGGCTATATTGCATTCCACGGTTGGGCGTGTAAATATCTCCTAAAAGGCCGTAATAAATGGGGCCGCAAATTGCGAGCTCTGACCTTTTCTCTATTGAAACTTAAATGCCTTAAAAAATAATTAAGTCGGCAGGAACATTATGCAGAAGTGGGGACAGGAGCGGCGTGCGTATTATATTTCGTTGGGGTCACGAATTTTTAGAAAATATCAGAGATGTACTTGCACATATTTAAGAACACACAGTAGGGTACGTAAAATAATTGTAAAATGTTTAATGTGGTTAAAAAATATACGGTTTATGCATAATTTCCGTTTAAACTTGTTTATAAAAATTTATTTCCATTACATCTATGGATACGCTCATTTCTTAAACTGATATACAGTAGATTCATATTTATACATATAATAATAATTCTAATTTTCAGTTTTCCATTGCACTTACGTAGAAATTTATGTCTCTTAATGTTAACACTAAATAAAACATTTTTTCAGTACTCACCCTTGAATACGTAGGTGGAAGTTGATGTCTGCTGAAGTTCCACATCCTGGGAGTACCCGAAAGCAACCAACGAAAAGGCGACAATAAGCGGTAAGTAGACCATTTTGTTAAGAAATCACCATTAATACAATGCCCTAGAAGAAAGTGTTCAATTAGCCGTTTGAAACAAGATTTTTCAGCATAATTGAAATTGCGTCACTCGTACTCAGGTCTGGATCATTAGGTGGCCAGTTTAAGTATGAAAACAGTCAATTATGTAATGTTATTATGTTTTTTATGTCTAATTAAGATTCAGATGCAATTTTTTTATGAAAAAAGTACTGACGAAGGATTTATATTGTTATTTTCATAGTTTTTCGGTCTAAATTGTTTATAAGTGTGGCCTCAACAATTAAAATGTCCAACGAACTATCGGGGGGTAAAAACGACCCTCGCCAAGTATTTCGATTGTATAAGAGTTGAAGTAAAATCAGCTCCCCCTCCCTCACTTCTGAAGGGTTGTCGTTGATTACTTTTTTTCGTTAGCCCATTGTGTTATAAACCTAAAAGAATATCGACCAAACTCCATTAGTATCAGGTACAGGCTACTACCGACGAAATGGTAGCGTAAAGATTTTTTTTTTAGACAGGGTGTTCTAGACTTGTGTCACTGAATTAATTACTTTGTCTGGTAATACGAGTTAGGCGGATACATTTAAACCCCGTTGGAATCCTTAGTAGGCCAGTGGTTGCGGGTCGTAAATCACAAAGAAAATTCGGATTTCTATGGCTTTCTGTGGTGATGACCTCGTGACCCCATATACCGGCGCCGGGCCGGGGTGTCAGAACCACGACCGAGAACGGGAAACTAGGCGAAATGGGTCCGAGGCGACGGAAATGGGAGAAATATACATACGTATACAGGGTGTTTTAAGTTTAAATGATATTCAGCGTGTATTCCCTCAATTTTCTTGCCGTTGTTTGACAAAAATGGAGCACAATATATTTATTTTTAAATTGTCTTCCCATTTTAAGAAAATAAAATGCCAATTTTTTCTAGTTATGAATAGTTTTTAGAATTATGAACAATTTTTAGTTTGTTCCTCACAATTACTCGCAAACGTACCAGGTAAGTAAAAAATAAAACCGGAATTTGCCCATAGATGGCCTAGCTGCTAATGTAGCTACCGTCATACCGTATCATTGGCGCCATTTCCTTATTTTGACATCTGATAAGGTTCTTATCTTACAACAATACAAGTTCCATACAACAACATCGTTTTTAATAGCGTTGAACATGTCGAATTTTGCGCCTGGATTTGCGGACAGCAAAAAATTTTGTTTAAAAAATTGAAAAGTGGCAATTTTGACGTGAGAAGCGAAGAACGTGGAAGACCATCGAAAAAGTTTGAAGATAAGGAATTGCATTGTTGGATGAGAATGACGCTCAAACGCAACAAGAAAACTCCATACGTTTGAAAGCCATGGGAAATATCCAGACGATGGGAAAATACTTTCCACATGAACTGAACAAAAGACAGCAGGAAAACTGAAAAACCATTTGCGAAGTGCTGATCGCCAGATACAAAATAAAGTCATTTCTCCATCGAATTGTGACTGGCGATGAAAAGTGGATATATTTCGAGAATCCCAAGCGTAAAAGATCATGGGTAACTCCAGGCGAACCATCGACATCGACTGCAAGGCCAAAACGCTACGGATGGAAGACGATGCTCTGTATTTGGTGGGATCAGAGGGGTGTGATCTATTATAAGCTGCTAACACCTAGCCAAACCGTTAATACTGAACGCTCCGAGAATAAATGATCGATTTGAATCAAGCTTTGCGTGAAAAGCGACCAGAATATCAAAAAAGGCAACACAAAGTGATTTTGCTTCATGATAATGCGCCATCACATACAGCAAAACCGGTCAAGGAAACGATTCGGGCGTTTAGTTGGGAAATACTTTCGCATGCGGCTTACTCATCAGACTTGGCTCCGTCCGATTACTACTTATTTGCATCGATAGGACACGCACTTGCTGAGCAGGGCTTCACTTCTTACGAAAATGTACGAAAATGGCTCGACGACTGGTTTGCCTCAAAAGAGCAAGAATATTTTTGACACGGAATCCACAAATTGTCAGAGAGATGGGAAAATGTATAGCTAGCTACTTCGACGAAAAATATCATTTTCATACAATAAACATGTACTTTCTATACAAAAAATTCCTATTTCAAGTTTACATACCTGATATACATGCTGTCAAATATCATAAAATTCTTAATATACACTTTTTAAGCGACTGGAAAAATATCAATTTTTAAAATATATTTGAACACTCTGTATCTACGAAACGAAGCATATTTCGACCTACATTTATATGAACTTTCTTTCTTATTTCGACTTGAGGAAAGCGCCTGAGAAATTTCGACGCATAGTTTAAAAACACCATGTATATTATAATATACACAGAATGGCTTTAATAATAAATTTTGAATTAAAACCGTATCCTTCAAGAAAAACACATCGATTGTATCCTAGTAAAACGTAGCTAGTGTGCAATCTACGGGGTGTTGACATTGAAACAAGTTTTCTTCTCGACGTTTTTTGAAAACGGCTTATCAACTTCATCATTTTAAATAGAATTTCATGTTATTTATTATATTTATTATTTTTATTTTCGTTTTTGTCAAACATTTTACGATTTTTTAAGAGCAAAGAAAGAGTTTTCCCGTTCCTAAAATATGTGATATTTTTATAGAAACATTGTGTATAACCCGTTTAAATGGTACGATACCTTTGATATACCGGATATCGTTTACAATTCAACCAATAGTTTACTGTCATATTCTGTGGAGAAAAATACGTGTACGTGATACATCATCAGGCCTACTTAGCGAATAAAATTAATATATTTTAATTATTTTATAAAAAAACAATGCTATCGAATGCCGACAAATCCTAAAAATACGATTTTTAAGCGAAAGCGAAGATAATAGCTTTGTTTAAATACTTTAACACCCTGTATCTCCGAAACTAAGCGTTTTCCGATCAATATTGATAGGAAATTTTTTTGTTATCTGGACTTGAGGAAGACGTTTTGTCGCATAATTTAGAAACACCGTGTATATTATAATATATACAGCTGGTCCGGTTAATGACGAGACTGGGATTAAACGGACATTTCTGACGCAAAAATAAGTCGATTTAAGTGAATATATTCTAGTGTATGTTGCTGGTCTGCCATCTACAGGGTGTTGAGGTTATTGAAAAGGAGTTTCTAATTTTTTGTGTTTTTCGAAAAGAGCGAATTGACTAAGTTAAAAACTGTAGCCTTATGTTTAAGTGGGAAAGATTTTAGGACAAACATAGGGTGCTGCTTATATTTGTACTTTTAAATGAAATCGATTATTTTTTATTAAAAAAAAATTCGAGTTGAACATTTTAGAACACAAACGTTTTAAATATGATGGTTTAGATAAAGTAATACACGGTTTTTCATATAACCCGCATAGTAACTGTTTTTTCGTGTACCCATAAAAATTGAATTGTTAAAATTTATAGTTGACCCCTTTTAAATAAAATATCGTTGATCTCGTCTGATTTTTGTAGAATTTAATTGTACTCGAATAACTCAGCAATATACAGGGTGTTTGATTGAAATGATTTTTACCGTTTTGACAATTTTTTTTGTTGGCTTTTAAATTATGACGACCCTGTACGCATTTCCCGACTAGCGGAATATTTTTGGAAGCTCTAATTATGAACAACAGTTGATACAAATACCGTCGATTTACATTTAAGCTTTATACAGAGTGTCACAATTTTATTCTTACACTTTTTCCATAATTTTTTTATTTAGTGACCTCGTAGACAGTTTATCCGAAAGCTATACCGTTACGTCTTTTGAAAAAATATATTTGACTAAGCAACAGTTTCATACGACACATCATTCATCGTCAGACCTACTTAAACGGAACGAATCGATGTATTTTAATTAATCCGTCTAGATTCCGGGGAAGAAAAGTTCCCGATTCGTCTCCGCTCTCAAAAATCGCCATGATATCGCAACAAATAAGGACATCGAAAGGCGGAAGAGCGCCCCGGAAGGTGCTCATTTCCCCCTTTTAATGGCCCGCGAAGCTTTGCCTTGCGAGAGAGATAATTTCCCAGCGTAGCATTGACAGGTCCGATTGAATTTTGAATTATCGTCCTGGGGAACGGGGGTTTCCTTTTCCTCGCGACGGCGACCGGTTTTCCGTCTGATTAATATCCTCAGTCGCTGGCCTATCTGATCAATCGGATTTGTTAATTTTGATGAAGAAGCAGTCGAAGGCTCTCATGCACATACATATCGTTGGGAGTGAATTAGACGGTACAAATTAATCAAAAATATATATTGGATGCATTAAAAGCACTAAAGCAGCAGTCGAGCACACAAACAACGCACGTCTCACCCTCTCGGGTCATAATAAACGCTAAAATTACTTAATTACGTGTAAAATCCATTATACTTACTATGAAAAGCACAGATGACTACGATCTCGCTAATAAAGCGATGTCTGGCCGACTAGGACTGGAACACACCGACACAGCCAGCGCCACCTAGATTCAAGCGTTTTCCAGGATCATATCGATTTTCAGAGTCCATTCAGTTTAGTATGTAGACTCAATGACTACGCGGGCCTTAGGCGGCGGCGGCAGAAGGCCCAAGGGGGACCTGCAACACAGCCGGCCTTCTATAATGATAGAATAAGAAAATCCGATCGGATTTTTGTCTTATAACTCTCGGGCTTGAAGTAAGAATAATTTTCTCGGTCTCTTGAATTGAATCGATCGTGCCACTAATTGAATTCAATTCTATAGGCTATTATGGGGTAGTACCCACACTAGCGAATAAGTAATTCGATGTGTACTAAAAAGGCAGGTCACATTTATACACGCGCATGTTTGAACGACCTATTATTTCATCATAATTATTATTTAGTATTAATTATTGATATAATATATGATATAGCAGTATTACCAAAAGGCACGATGTTAATTGTAAATAAAACAAAAAGTTTTCAGAGAATTATCTTAATATTTTTTATTATGATAGAAGGATCTATGACAATTATGTGTGAAACAAAATATCGGCCAAATTCTCGCCACGGCTTCGGTGGCATACCTCTATCCGATGGTCCATATTTTCAATGACTCTGAGACATAATTGAGGTTCAATGTCGTTAATGTGCCGAATTATCTCATCCTTTAGCTCTTGAATTGTTCTTGGCTTATTGACGTACACTTTTCTTTTAAATATCCCCAAAGAAAGAAGTCCAACGGTGTCAAATCACATGATCGTGGCGGCCAATTGACATCGCCACGACATGAGATAACACGGCCATTGAATTTCTCGCGCAAAAGTGCCATTGTTTCGTTGGCTGTGTGGCAAGTGGCACCATCCTGTTGGAACCACATATCGTCCAGGTCCATATCCTCAATTTCTGGCCACAAAAAGTCCGTTATCATCTCGCGATAGCGAACACCATTCACGATAACTGCTTGGCCGACCTCATTTTCGAAGAAGTACGGCCCGATGACGCCGCCAGCCCATAAACCGCACCAAACAGTCAGTTTTTGTGGATGCATCGGCTTTTCAACAATCACTCGTGGATTCTCATTTGCCCATATGCGGCAATTCTGCTTGTTAACGAATCCACTGAGGTGAAAGTGTGCCTCGTCGCTGAAGATGATTTTCTTTGTAAAGTCACCATTCACTTCTGTCTGTTCAACCAACCATTCGGCGTATTGACGATGCTTGAAATGGTCAGTAGGCTTTAGCTCTTGAGTCAATTGAACCTTGTAAGCGTGTAAATTCAAATCTTTATTCAAAATTCGCATCAGTGATGTTCGTGAGATGTTCAATTGTTGGGCACGACGACGAGTCGAGGTTGACGGCTCTTCTGCTACACCATCGCGAACAACAGCAATGTTTTCCGCAGAACGAACTGGGCGAGCATGCACAGGTGTTTTCACATTTCCTACAGACCTGGTTTGCTGAAATTTGCGCACAATTCTCTCGATTGTGCACACATTTGGTCGATTATGATGACCAAAAAACGAAAGGCATTTTGATTTGAACGCACATTTTCGTAAAAGGCTTCAACAATCTTAACGCGCTGCTCAATTGTGTACCTCTTCATGGTTGAGTTTGTCAAACACTGAAACAAAGAAATGTCAAATTAAGTTGGGCAAAAAAATTGACGTTAAGGTGTGACTCACAATTAACATCGTGCATTATGGTTGGACCACCCTTTAGTAAAGAGGAATTAGAATCAGCGTTGAACGAAACGGAGGCGGTGTTGACAGAGGAATACGGAATGAGGGTGAATAAAAACAAAACTAAAATGTTAGTGTGTAGAGGGCGCGAGAGCAGAGCAAAAACGAAAGTACAAATTAATAATGAAAGATTGGAGGAAGTTAAAGACCTCACTTATTTAGGAAGTAAAATAAATTGGGATGGAAGAAGCGATAAAGATATAAAACAAATAATAGCGCAGGGTCGAGTAACTTTTATGCTCGAGGGTAATAAACTTAGAGATAAGGAAGATATTTTTGAAAACGCATGTATGGAGCACGGCACTATACGGTTGCGAAACCTGGACGGTAGGGGAAGCAAGTAGGAAGAAATTAGAAGCTTTTGAGATGTGGTGTTACCGAAGAATGATGAAAATGCCGTGGACTGATAGGATTAGAAACGAAGAAGTATTAGAGTAAGTCGGCGAGAAAAGAAGTATGTGGAAAAACATAAAGAAGAGAAAAGATAGAATGGTAGGCCACTTGCTGAGACATGGGGGAATAGTCCGCGATATTTTGGAGGCAGAAATAGGAGTGAAGGAAGGCAGAGTTAGGCCTAGATTAGACAACTGCTCGCAAATAGTAAGGGATGTGGGTTGTAGCACAATTAGCGAAATGCGTAGGTTAGCATAACAAAAAACTGTCGTGTGGAAATTTTTTACAATTTTTTGGTTTTTGAAAACCCTTCTTGGTTTGATTTGTTTGAGCTTTATTTGTAGTCTATTTTTTAGGATCTAAATCTAGGATCTAGAAAGGCTTATAATCTCTATTTTTTCCTATATTGTAGTTTTAATTCGCTTGTATGTTTTCTATCGTTTATCAGCACTTTTTATTTTTTTTTGGTCGCTAAAGCGTTGTCTATGAAATTTCTTTTATAAAATCGCAGGTCACTGAGGTATTTTTTTCTAATATCCTTCCCGGATAGTATGAATAGCACCGACATTGTTTTGTTTTAAAAAAACAAAGGTTCATCCTTAAGGCGAGATGATTTTTTGCAACGATTTTGAATACACTAGGCACAAAAATTAAGGGATGTAAAAAATCCAAAATTTTCAGGTGATTTTGAACTGCACTGAAAAAAAATATTGAAGTCCGTGGACCTTTTGAAAGGCAAGCAAAAATTTGGATTTTTTCCCGATGGTTTTCTTATCATTATGATTACACAAAAACTGCTAATGGTAATTTTAAACTTAAAATCTGAAAATTAGAAACATGGAGCTTCAATTTGCTTTTTTTAAAATTATTTTGAAATTTTGCCCTTTGAAAATCACTTAGAAATTTAGAATTTTTTTACATACCTTAAATTTTGTGGCTAGTGTATTTTCTAAAATTCTTCAAACGTTTTTCTGTCGATTTAACAGTTGACGTTTCATAATTAATAAATATACGCGCTGAATCGTTATACACATTTATTAGGATATTTCAATATAAAAAAACAATGGAGCATCGTTGTTTCTTCGAAAAATGGAAGAAAAACATTGAAGAAACTCTCTATCTACAATTTAGAATTCCTCTAAATTAATTTATTTTATTGTTATATAAGAATATTTAAAAAAATGACAGTTAGTCCCGTGCCACATTTATTTTGATACGCCACTGGTCAGACAACGTTTGCACTCAAGGCAAGACAATACGTGACTCATGTCATGGGTTTTATTTCCTTTTTAGGGTAAAAATGAATTAATTAGATGATGTTAATGTACCGTTATTTCGTACAAATTGACGAAAGAATAATAAGCGTATGTTTTAGTGAAAATCTCTAGCCATTAATTGTTTATTACCTTATGCCTCTGTGATGTGATGAATAACTTGGAAGAAATAACAACGCACATGTCTTCTAAAAAGGCCTCAAGCTGTAATTCCGCAATTTTTTCCCGATTTTAAACAAATAAAAAACAATTAATGATTGAAAATCAGAACAAGATAAAAATGCGGTTTTATAATTATCAGTTATCCACAATTACAATATAAAAATCAATTTGTGTATTAAAAATAATTTAGTAATATTTTTCTAACAATATTTATTTATTTTATTCATACCTAATAATAATAACTAGATATGAAAGGTGACGACAAGCCTTTAAATAAATCAGATACCGCTATCTACGCTTTTTCGAATTTCCTCTCGTCCCATCCAGGCGGTCCCGACTTATTCCTGACTCTAAATGAAGGGAATACGTACTAAATTATCGCCTATCCAGTCCGGGGGTCATGCGAAAGGCTTTGTCAAAGGATTTCCCTACGTGACAAAACTGTCATCGATTGTGCTAGAGGACCCTTCATTTGAATAGACTCCTGGCACAGGCGAGAGATATACGGATGAATTGTTGAAACGATATCAGCTTGTTTGAAACTGACTGAGTATACAGTGTACGCGAAAACGATGAATAAAATCGATATTTCATCTCTCAATTTAACTCATTTAAAGCGAAACACGTGGAATAAATGGAATACATTTTTCCTTGGCTGCGTAAAAAATATAAACGCGAAAGTTTCATGGCTATTAGCTTTCGAATAAATGCTGATAGCACGTTCGGGAGGGGAACACTGTCAAAGACGTTTGAAGGGCGACTTATTTTTCCTCATCGAGTTACAGTTTTTTTTATTCTGAAAATATTAATTTACGCAATTACAAATATTTAATATTTTATGCAAATTATTACCTTTGCCGACAACTGACTGAATTACCTGTCAGATTTCGAAAAACTGAGAGCCTTCTCAGCATTAGTACCGAAGACACGCTGTTTACAAACTAGTTCAGCATATCAGGATTTCTTATAGCCTTACATATTCCTAGTTCTCGTGAATGAAGAATCATTCCATTTAAAGGAATAAGTTATTTGAATGACCTTGAAATTGATTTTTTTTTGCATTTCTAAAAACTATTAAGCTTTGATATTTAATTTCTTTCATAGTTTTTCAAACTTTCTAAGAAATTAGTCGTTTCGACACTTTTGATCAACCCTGTATAAATTTGCTTCTCACCGACTGAAGAAGAATTTAATCCCCAGAATTATGTTTCAGTAACACCTGTAATATCTTTTATTTTGGGAACAAATTGTGGGGTGATATTGTTTCTAACGTTTACACGGGGTGTACAAATCTTGGTTGGTACACTTTAAACAATGGCACAATTCGAATAATTGTATTAGGCAAACGGTGGGATGAAAAACTATCGTGGTACGATTATTTTTACAGTTCGTTATAGTTTTATTGAGAAAATTCGACAGAAACAACACAGGAATAATACAGGGAATATCAGTACTAATTATTATACTGGAAGAGAATCACCAGATATGTTGTGACGGTTCCAGTTACCTAAAAAAATATAATTAGATTCTTTATGTTAGTTCTCAGAGTGTATTACAGTGGTAAGCAGGGTTCTGTCTATGTCAATTAATGCGCCAGCGTCAAATTTTATAGGGCATTGCTCCATTTGTTTCAGAAGAGTCTTTAACTGAAAAAAATTAGAATCAAATAGTGTTCTGTTTTGAGGAAAAAAAAACGAGTAAATGAGAAAGTGGATTTGATCGTGATAATACTAATACTAAATATGTATACAGAGTGGTCGAAATTTAATATTAAGAAGTTAATAATTGAAAATAAATAAGCTGTAATTTTTATATTAAAATTAAGATTTTAAAATTAAATTAAATTAAAAAAAATAATTTAAACCTGATATATAGTGTCTTGACAATGTTCCAGAGGTAGAATTTTGTAAATTAACGCCGACATCTGTTGTACCTGAAAAAGAAAACAGTAAATTATATTCCAGAGGAAATGGTACCTATACGGGATCATTTTCAAGACAAATCTGCTTTAAGACTCACTAATATGCCTGTTCTACTTTTTACAGCGTTGACTTTGATCTTGAATATCTGACCTTGACAAAAAACCCTTTTTGTTAAGTACTCAATTTGTGACAACTTGACCTTTTTGTGCACATAAATTGCCAAATTTCAATGACGTCAAGTTGGCTTTTTAAACAGTTGACCTTGATCTGACCTTGACTTTGAGCTTTCGATCTTGAAATGTCTGGCCTTGAGGCATAGATGTAGCGCCCTTCAGGCTCTATCATGGAGACCAGCTTCAAAATGTGGCCTAGCGAAACACTTCTTCTAAAATACAGAATGAATATGACGGAAGAATATACTTTAATGGTTTTTTTTTTCGACGAATTATATCTGTAAATCTATTACCGGATCTTAGAATCGTAGAAATGTCAATGCGTCACGAGGAGCAGTTTTTAAATGTTGACCTTGACGGTGACCTTGGAATTTTTTACCTCGACGGTTATAAACAGGTTTAAAGTAATTATATAATTATAATATATAATTGGAAAGTCATTCTTTTACTAGAATTACTTGGAACAAGATTCATAAATCTACAGGGTGGGCCAGAGCAACTTGCTTATTTAGAAATCCAATTAAAAAAGAAGTTATGCAGATATATATATATTTAATTCTTTGAACAGCATCAAGTACAACATTTAAATTTTAAGTTTACACAGTTTTAAAGATGATATCAGGCAGGTGGCGTCCATTGTTGTCAATAAACTGCGTTCGTTAATAGAACTCGGAAGTTTCGTTCAACTCTTTTCAGCATATCGACGGGTATATCGGCAGAAAACTATGGGTATGTTGTCGAAAAAAACAAGTGTGTCGTAAGGCATGCCAAGAAGCGCCCAAGAGCAACAAAATCGCGCAGATTAAGTTCCTGCACCACAGCCGATTTGTAGGGATGAAATTTTACTTCTTCGTGAAGGATTCATGTCAATATTTTGGGGTGATCTTGCTGTTCGTGGAAGCCCCGGTTTTTTTTCTTCAGATCACCAGTGTTCCTGAAGTTATTTACTAATGAAACAACCGACTTCCGGCCAGGAACACGACCACCGTTAGAAAAGTATGCCTTGACAGCGAATGCGCTCTCCACCTTCGTCCACTCCATGATGCTAACTAAACTAAGCGGAGCTGCAACTTTACGCCCCGCTCTCTCGAATGTGCTTACCCCCGCCCTCCTAGGAGCAACCATCGCTTCAGGGCGCCAAATTCAAATAAGCAAGTTGCACTGCCCCACCTTGTACTACCGATACTGTAAACCTATTAGCGATTATTTTTCTTGCGCAGGAATTTCAGTACCTTGATAATCGTATTTGTTATTAAGTCATCTCGGTTTTAACCTTGACGACGACCTCGACCGTACTTGCCTGGCATTTGCAGCCGTGACATGGCTCTATGATGAAGATCAGCCTCAGAATGTGACCCAGCATCCACATTAACTGACTCCCGACGAAGGCGTACTCTTTCGTGCCCTTGATTTGGAGGTAGAGGTCGTAGGGTGTGACCAGAAGGTGTATTATGCATCCCACCAGCATAACCTACAATCGACGTGATAGACGGAGAAACTTGCGATCTGGCTAAGGTCTTACCAGGGTGAAGATCCCCAGGTGATGATTGACCGAGCCGCTAGCCTCAGACAGTAGATTGTGCACGGATATAAGCTGTTTCACTAGAAATAGCAAATCAGAACGGACACAGGTGGAGATGTAGGAGATCCAAAATCTTTACTTACCCTTCTTGGCGATACCTTCGTCGTCGACGTCGTCCTTAACGCTGAAGGTAGACTTGTAGGCCTTGTTGGTGTTCGCCAATTTGGGAAAGTTGTTTCGGGCGTTCTCGTTAGTGTTGCTCAGGATTTGTTGGACCTCTTTGGCCCTTAGGATCTTCGAAAGGATTTCGTTCACTGATATTAACCTGGTTCCAATGGCGTCCACTAGAGTCCAGAAGTAAACCTCTCTTACCATGATGTAAAAATAGGTGATATAGAAGGCTATAATGTTCCCGAAATATCGAAGAAAGCTCATATGCTTGCATAGAACTCTGGTCCAAAGAATGATATCTAGCACGAGTACTGCAGCGCTTATCGACAGAGTGATTATAGTAACGACGGTGCATCGGTTCAGCTTCTGCTTCGGAGCTCCTATCAGAAGGTCCACCTGAATGTTTGAATTATGTTACTTTCGCTTGGGCGTTTTGAGGGACACTTCTTATATTTTGAGCCCTGGCAACACTAAGTGTTGTCTGACGTTTCCAATGGGAAGTTTGACATGTTTGACCAAAATCTTCTTCAGAACATCTTATCGTTTAAGCGTTTATCTTAAAAAGATGCTGGTGTCGATTGGTGCAAACAAATGCCCAAGAAATACAATGGCGGTGCTTCAAAAGACGTATATAACATTGTAACAGGCGATGAATCATGGATCTATGCATATGAGCCGGAAAATAAACGGCAATCGACTGTATGGGTGTTTCAAGTTGAACCAAATCCAACAAAAGTTGTTCGCGCTCGAAGCACTTCGAAACAAATGATCGCCTGTTTTTTCGGAAAAACTGGTCATGTGACAACAGCGCCTTTAGAGGAACGGAAAACGGTCAAATCTGAATGGTACACAATTATTTATTTGCCGGTGAAATCTTCAGTGAACTAAGGAAAACAAAACAAGCGTCTTCGGTCAATTTTCTTCATGGCAATAGCTCTCACACATCTCGTCTGACAACCGAATGTTTGATCACTCAAAAAATCGAATTAATGGGTCATCCGCCGTACAGACCTGATTTGGCACCCAGTGACTTCTTTTTGTTGCCGAACGTTAAAAATAAATTGCGTGGACAACGATTCTCGTCGGCAGAAGAAGCCGTTGATGCGTTCAAAAACCATGTTTTGGAGATATCTCAGGGCGGAGTGGAAAAAATGCGTTGACAAATGGTTCGAACGCATGCAAAAGTGAAAATATAGATCATGAAGGAGATTATTTTGAGAAACGATAAAGTAATTTTCAATGACAAATTAATGTTTTTTATTATTTGGCTCAAAATATAAATATAAATAGTGCCCCTCGTATTGGTGGCTATCGGTTACCTTGGTCATGAATTTTAGATAGCTCCAAAGGTGTTTGAAATAAGGCGGCGTCAGGAAAGTACCCACCAGGAACGTCACGAACAACAAACCGATTTCCAGATAAGTGCAGATGGTCCCCGATGTCTGCGAAAACCTCATGTCAGCCATCTCCTGGATCTGGTAGATCTGGTATTGGCCGTAGAAGGCGGCGCCCGCTGGAAGAAATCGAATTAGTCTTAAGGTCGGTGCGGCGACTCGGTTTTACCTATGATAATCGCGAGTACGTAGCTGGAGACCATAAGTTTTCGCGACCAAGCCAAGTAGTAGCCGGCGGGTTTCTTAACGAAGATCGCCGGGAAGAAAGCCGCGGCTCTGGCGATGTAAAAGACTAGCGACATCGGTTTGAACAATTCGGTGGGCACGACGACGCTGTTTTTGCTGGCGATCATGATTGCACGGCCAAATATCGTACGGTTAAAATCTCGACCAGTCACGCGCGAATCGTCCGCAATAATGTTGTTTATCCGATGAGTACATTCGACGTATTGATTGCTTAAAGTACTTAACACATTTCGGATTCAAACACGTTATAAGATAATTAATGATTGACCAATATTTAATGTGATATTTTTTGTCCTTTAATGTTGCCGCGACGGGAGTAAATAGTACTTGAGTTGCTTTGAAGGGATCACAATCGAAAAAAAAAAAAATGTTTTCGATTGAATCACAGAAACATTTACTACAATAAATAACGAACCATTAACCATTATCCCTAAATTTATTATATTGTGATCGTATCGTTGGGGGTTAGTTGTTGAACTGGAAAAGGATGACCAGGTATGTCGTCACGGCTCCGGCTACCTGGAAAACAATTCCGCTGTTTATGTAGAACGTGGGAGGGACATGTCCGTGTTTCCCCAGTGTCGTATATAATTACACTGGGCACTATACCAAAAACATATATAGGGTGTCTGAGTTGGAACTATAGGATTAGAATTGCGCGCCATTTGTGCGCTGTCAAAGTAGGGCGTCAATATTTAACGACTGCCATCCACAAACCATACGACGTTAATGTGCCACGACTAACAGTTCAACAACGAATAGTTTGTGTACAACTGTTTTATGAAAGTGAGCGATCATTTACAGTTGCATTAAGAGAAATTCGCACGAAATTAGGACAAATTGAAGCGTCTACGGAGTTAACAGTCGGTAACTTAATCAAGACATTTGAAGAGACGGGTTCTGTTATTGATAAGGCATCACCGATACGTCCTCGTCGCAGTGGCGACTCGCGGGTTAGAAAATAGATGAAGAGTTGGGATGTGTAAACAGTTAGAAAAAAGTAGATTAATTTTTCTTAAGACTTACTTATAGCTATCTAATTCTTGTACACCAAATCAATTCTTCGATCTTTTAGTGAGGCGTAGTTATATATTATATCTTCATAAAATGGCTGATTCTTCTTTACTTCTAGTAAAAAATCTTTCTCGATAAAAACAGCTGCTAAAGATATTCTTCTTGGGAAATGGTATTTCTTGAATATGTTCTTGTATACGTTTAAGACACGAAAATCCTCTTGCCACTGACGCACTTGTTGATGGAATAGATAAAATTATACAAAAGAATTTGTAAGCTTCCGTAAAAATGTCTTTGTATCATTTCGTTATTTGAGCAGTTCATGCAGCGGTATAGTTCTGTAACTTTCATCACTATATAACAGGCAAAGTTCGTTTTTTTTAAGTAGTTGATGTTTGGTAAATACATTTCCATGAAATTGTTCCAAATTTTCAAAAGCATTAGAACAGGATTAGGGAAACACGAGCTATATTGTTCAGCTTTTGCAGTATCAGCGAGACCAATAAATTTCAACTTTTCGCAGTCCTGAAACCTGACGTCTATTTCAATTAAAATTATATGATCCAATATTTCATAAAAAGGTGATTTATATCTTGTACTAATGGCTTCGTTATAAATACCAGCCTATTGTCGTTTTGTAATTTCTAATTCCATCATTCTACTTGCTTTATTAAAAATTGTTTTAAAAAAGTCCGTCATTTCACTTTTTGTACAATATTTCACGTATCTGTTTTATTTGATGCACACAAAAATTAATATCTAATGGTTATTTTTGTAGGATATCATACAGAATATCTGGGCAGAATCGGTATGTTTATATAATGCCCTCGTAATAGTGAAAATATCTACAAATCTATTCCTGTTCCAGACCAATTGTTTATTAGAAAATACTAAACAGGGCCCAGCAATATAGTTTTTTTAACATCGGGCTGCTACATAACCATTTATAATTTGTGAACCAAGCAGATTTGAAATTTACGTTATAAGACTTACCAGATTTCTTAATCTCTATTTTGGCGAATATTGATAAAACAGTCGTAGGTCTTCCTTTCAGTAAAACGTCTCTTTTATCTTTGTTTTTCAAGCGACAGAACGGTATTTCCAACAAATTACAAATAATATCTTTAACTGGATTCATTATAAATAATGTAAATTTTTGTTTCGTTTAATATCGTCACTATCAAAGTTGAAAAATCACTAATTATACGATCCCTCAGTTGGTCAATCAACACATTAAAATCAAAAAAGCAAGTCTAACAATGATGAAAACACAACGCAAATTCAATAAATCGTTCAAATTCAAAAAATAGACCGCGCTTCAGTACATTAAATAGATGCAAGTCCACTGTGCAGCAGATCCTATAAAATCTCGGCAAACTATTCACCTAGGTGGAGGGAGAAAACGGACTAAACAAACGTAGGTAGTTGCGTGACGTCACGTTACCATGGCAACCCGCCGTAACAGTGCATATTTGAGGGCACTTGATTTTCATCTCTGTACCTGCGAGTTATTTATATTATAGATAATGCGCGCATGGATTATTGAAGATTTAAAGGACGTTCCAATGTAAACACAGTACTTTTAGTAGCATAGCGGCATATTATGCTTGACATAAAAATATAATAGGTTTTTCATCAAAAAAATTATTTGAATGTACATATTAAACATCTCAAAAATATAAAAAAAAGAAATCCTAGTCTTAATTTCTTTGGTGAAGAGGCACTTCACCTACTTCACCTACTTCGTCGTGATCGGTCAGATGAAAATATTTCTGCAGTGAGTGTACGGAAGTATCGAAACATGTCAAATCAACGTCGTGTGCAACAATTGAGTCTGTCA
Organism: Rosalia funebris; assembly: GCA_037954035.1. NCBI lineage: Eukaryota > Metazoa > Arthropoda > Insecta > Coleoptera > Cerambycidae > Rosalia > Rosalia funebris. Next base: position 27,239,563 of record JAZFAV010000003.1, on the reverse strand, counting down.
AGAGCCACCACGCATCGGATTTCAAAGAAATATCATCTGTCAGCATACAAAATTCAGTTGACGCAAGTTACAGATCGTTTACAACGTCGGACATTTGTAATTGGGTGTTGCTAATTTTTGATTGCAAAATTTTGTTCAGCGATGAAGCACATTTTCATCTTAAGATGCAGGAAGAAAAATGCATCCTCAGAGACGTATTTTGGAGTAATTGGACTTTATGCTTCTTTGAAAATAGAGCTGGTAATGCTATATCACACTAAATGGAGAACGTTATCGTGTCATGTTAAATAATTTATTTTTCCACTAAATTGATGATTTGGATTTGAACAACATGTGGTTTCGGCAAGAGGGGGAACGTGTCATATAGCACATGCAACCATAACTCTGCTGAATACTAAATTTCTTGATCATGTAGTCTCGTGGAATGCCAACATCAAGTGGTCTGCAGGATCATGTGATTTAACACTACTGGATTTTTTCTTTGGGGTTGTGTCAAGGGAAAAGTGTATGCCACCCACCCAGAAAGCATTTAACGGTGTTATTAGGGAAATAGAGCCAGTTTTATGTGCTCGTGTTATGGAAAACTTTACTAAACCAATGGCATCATGCCAGGTGAATCGAGGCGGCAATATGAGCTTTATTATTTTCCATTTTGTAGCCGTATCGTCTCCATTTTATGTTGAAGAATAAAAAACCTCAATTTGTCAAATATTATTAGTTTTATTCACAAATCAAATCCTACAGTTCCAAATAAGACACCCTTAAGATCACAATTGTCTACGACACTAAGTTCTCAAGGTGTATGCCACTAAAATAAGGACTTACAGACGTCAGGAGCGATCTGTCTAGTTTGAAAAAACCTCCGGAAGTGAATTTTATCCTACAATATCTCAGATGCATGGCCAACGCAATCAACTAAAAATAAATTTGTAAATAAGGTCACCATATGGAAAGTACGTGAAAATCAACGTTGTATAAGATTATTTTCGTTAAAAAACTGCTTACCGCCCTTTTCTCTTCCTCATCAAAATGGTACGTTAATAACTCGTAGACCAGGACCGAACTTCTTAGATGCTGAAACGTACCGTAGGACATTTAAATTCCGTTTCCGTTCTAAGCAGCGGCGTAGCCAAAACGGGTTTGCGAGCTTTGTTTTTTTCTTTGGCAATTTTCTTACCCCCTTCTGACTACGCCGCTGGCGCAAACCGCGAATACCTCGTTAAGGCACATCTGACACGGCTCGACGATAATCAGCACCCGCCCGATGTGGGCCATCAACCAGAACGATTGCAAGGTGATGAAAATCAGGTTGCCGTTTTTCATGATTTCCGTCAGGAGAAAATAGGGGGTTACGATCAGATGCAGTAGGCAGCTGAGCATGATCAACTAAAAAAAAAAAAAAACAATCTATGTAATTTTATGCGGAATGCCTTCCTTAACTGCGTCTCACTGGTATTCCGTAGGCTACGCAATCGTTGATGGACACCACTGCCGTTGAGATTTTTTCTTGGAATTTTATCAGCGAAATTATTTTCTCGACTGAAAGCCAACACATATATTCATAAACAACTCAAAAAATTTTAAATATCGAAAGTAGAGAAATGGTAACTTTTGTGTCTTGATTCTTGTGCATATTTTAAATATAATTTAGATAATTTGTATGATTTGATCTTTTGTCCGTACGTCTTTTATGGTTTCATGCAAATTAATTTGCGATAAGTGGTTGTAATTTTGACTTCTGTAATTTTTGTGCCCTTTTCTAGCCCCTGTAAATTTCATGTCATATAGCTTATGTGAGTCGTAGTGGTTTGACGAAAGTAAGTAGTTAATAATTAGCTACCAATATAATTTGTAACTTTTGTGTCTACAGTGTGTTTACAGTTGTGTTTACATATCCATGTGTTATCTAGTTCACTTTTACAATTTGCACTTATTACTTATTTTGTATACTGTGGGCATTACCATGTTGTAATTATAACTTTTGTGCAAACATTATGTCACAAAATATCGGTGTCATTTTTGTGGCGCTTGTTTATTTGCGATTAGCGTTAATATTTATAACTTTTGTGCTTTTTCGTTTGTGATTGCAAACTAGCATTTACATCTTTCTTATGTCATGTCCTTTCTAAGTGTTCACACGTGTCAGTTGCGTAAAATTTAATGTGTTCTACGATTGTTCCTATAATATTTGTGCTCCTGCCACTTTTATGTTACGTAACTTTTGTGCCATATAACTTATATAGAGTGTAATTGTTACTAATTCAAGGAATACAACAACACAACAATGAACTACTAATTACCAATTAACATTTCGAGATTTTAATTTTTGTGGTCACTTATTTTTTATATACTTTTTCCAATCTAAAACATTTTTATTTCTGCCTTTGTGGCTTTTATAACTTCTGCGATTTTGTGTCCTTTTCACGTACTCCCTATTTAGTGGATTTTAAGTTTGAAATTGAAGGTTTTGGATTATTTCTGTAATATTTGTGCGTGTACGACCCTTGTGTGCTCCGTAACTTTTGTGCATTTGAACTTATATGGGCTGTAATTGTTATTAATTCAAAGAAAATAAGTTTTGTGTTCATATCTTATTTTCTTTTTAGTTTCTCATTTTTGTATACAATTTTGACTCTTTCTCTTGTAGCTTTTGTAACTTCTACACGAATTTTGTATTAGCAGGTTTATAATTTCCGGTATATATTTAAAATATAACATTAGTGACGCGCATATAGAATTTTGCCATTGTAACTTTTGTGGTGCGTTTGCGCACTTTGTGACTTTTGTTAGCAATTTGTAATTTTTGTGCTGGTATCGCAACTTTGATTATTTCAATGTTTTAAATCGTTTTTTAAGCTTTGTACATTAGTAATTTGGAGCATTCAGTAACTTACCGATATTATCCTCTTGGACGCCACACAGGTCAGCGCCGCTTTGCCCGCCACCCGGTTTTTCCTGATTTCTGGCATCCTTCGACTTCAAGTCGATCACTACCGTATAGGGCCGTACGGCAATTCTCTTGTAAAACGTGTCAGCTCCGTCCTTTTCCAAGTCCATCAAAGTCTCGTTGAGTATCGATATCCTGATTTTGATGAAGAATACTATGTGCCAGAAGAATACTTCTTGCATGAGTAATATGAAGTAGAGCAGGTAGAAGGATAGGTAATTTTTGAAAAACGCCGAAGTCATATGGGTTTTCCTAGTGCTGTACGCCCATACGCCACCGTCAAAGGCCAGGAGCATGAGGAATAACAGACACACGGATAACGTGAAACGGATCGATGATGTCCTGAACTTGTGTTGATCTTTCATGGGAATCACGGCGTCTACCTGAAAGCGTAAGGGTGGGCGTGCCTCAAGGTCGCGTTTTAGGACCGTTCAATCCTAGCAGTGCATATATAGTGCAGTTTAACGTTACTTACCGCGTTCAAGTTGCGTAGAAGTTGCCAGAATTTCTTTAATTTGAACGGCAAGGCGGCAGTGCTGAAAATTACTATGGCGATTACAATGCTTATGTCGCAACACGTGACGTATCTTCCTTTCTTATCCTTCATCCGAATAGAGTGCGTTTCGTCCTCCCCCAAGTCCTTCACTACGCCTGCAAGGGTCAGAATAGCTGGAAATAAATCAGGAGGCGGTCTCCACATTATGTCCTTGAATAGTCTCAAATCTAAAACTTACTGAGGATGATACAGAGCAGGTAGCTGTATACGGTGTAGCCCAGAGACCACTGAAGCCTATAGTGCGTCCCGCGCTTAGTGTATCTGATGGGAAACAGGCCGAATAGTCTGGACATTGTCAAGATGGGTTGGATTATTTCGAAATTCTCTTGCGAGACGCTTATAGGCTCCACAAACATGTTTGAGGCGTCGTCTTGTTTAGGACGTACGTTTCGGCAGTGACGATGCCATCTTCGGCGCACTCGCGACAGTTTCGTCGGTTTGTTTGGGCGACGAGTGCGCTCTGTCCGGGGAAGAGAAAGCATTGCATTAATGGAATTAATGTTTCACGTCGTTCTCGATTAAAATCGAAGCGTATAGCGAATTGTAAACAAACAAGTATGGTTCGATTTATATCTATCTGACAACACAAATACTGGCGTGCTGGCAAATTGATGGCTATTGAAACTAAAAATATTTTTCTGACCCTTGTGTAAATTATAGGGGAAGGACGCCGTCGACGTGTTGTTGTTTTTTTTTTCTTTCTTGTTAGTCGGTACAGTTATTTTTGCGTTTCAAATGACTGTTCTGGGAAACACTAATTGCATTGCTTGACATTGATGGGGTTGCTACATGGAATTAGTCTGGGTAATAAATACTTATTTTTTTTACCTTTGTTCTAATAAATATTTAACATGTAAATTTTGTGCTATTTATTTTTCTGTCTTCTTATAACTTATAGTCTGATTTAATTCTAACAAATTTGAATGACAAAATCTTATATCTATGCATTTACAACTTTAAATCTGTTCTTGAAAGAAATTCTCATTTTGTAGTTCAAGAAGATATTGAGGATACACTCTTGGACAAAATTAAAGCATCAGAAAAACTAAATATTTTATGCAGGTGGCCTAGGATATCTTCTGTAATTACTGATAAATAATTGCAATTGTTTAATACATGTATAGTAACCTTTTCTAATTATTTGCTAGTACTACATTCAACGCTGTTGAAAGTGATCCGTAAAAGGAAACAAATTCAGTTACGCTAGTGATTCTTTTTGATTTGTCATCAAGTGAATGGAACACTTTGTTCAGTATACTTAAAGCAGAAGAAATTAATCGTCCATGCAACTTTAGTGCACACAGTTACTGTAGAATCTTAGGACAAGGTCGTAAGAAGCCTACAGATGCAAGAGAAGAGCGATATCTTATGCAAGTCACCTTAAGAAACAGGTATTCTATATTCTTCCAGTTTAGAGCTAAGCAGAGCCCTAGCAACAGCTCTGAATATAGCAATTTCTGGACGAACTAGAAGAAGAAGTCTGGAGAAGGTTTAATGAAAAAGGATTGGACAGTAGAAGACCAGCTATTGCACCACCGCTCATCAAAGAACATAGAATTACTAGACTGCGTTATGCAAGGGTACACTTAAATTGGACCATTGACGACTGGAAGCGAGTATTCGTCTCAGACGAAACAAGAGTAACGCTTAATTCCACCAGATGGATGTCAAAGAGTCCGACGGAGGTGAGGAGAGAGGTTTGCTGTCTGCGATATCTCTTCGAGGATCCCATTTTTTGGTGGATCAATAATTGTTTCGATTGTCGCACGGATTTGGTTCCTATAGGGGGGAAATCCATAAATGCACATTTTTACGTAGAAAACATCGTAGACCATGCCCCGTTCGTCGGGGACAACTTCATTTCTATGCAGCATAACACACGGCGTCGCGTTGCTAGAGACATACTCGACTACCTTCGATTTGTGAATATTCCAACTATGGACTAGCCACCAAGAAGCTCAGATATAAACCCCGTAGAGCCTATATGTCGTGGCAGAAATGTATTCACCATGTGACTAAGGTGTAGCGGCGGATGTGGGACCTGGATGTGCGAGTGGAAGTGTTACTTGAACCACTTGTCGTTAATGTGAGAGACGACAGCAGCAGTGGCAGTGATTTCAAGTCAGCATCAGACTCGGATTATTTATAAAATCAGGGTCTTTTTTAACCTTAGGTGATTGTACAGTTCGTTGACAGCCTTTCTATTCGTGAATACCTTTTTCTTACTTGATTAAGCTTCTTAGGGATACCACTATAAAAAAACGTAACTTATTGCACTGTACCTCTTGGGTGGTGTGGAAAACAGTGAAAGCCTCCCCAATCTATATCTCTAATGCAAATATATTTTTATTCGCATTTTTAAAATGTCTGCCCCTTTTTCCACGACCCGCCTATGGTTTTTTGTCCCCTTACCTCATTCCCCGCCGCAACGCTCCAAATGCTTGAGTATGAGTCACTGCTAGTTAAAGTGGTACCGTACTATAGGTGTTATGATTTAAATCTTCGAAAAAATTTAAGTAATGGTTTAAAATTCGTAATATTTGTGCTCTTATTAGCCCCCGTCAATGTTGTGCCATTTATCATCCATGTAGTAGCTTAAATTGGTTATATAAAATTGAGGGAACTTGTAATTTAAGACTATTATCGTGAGTATTGTAAAATGTTATTTTGTTGTCTTTATAGCTACCGTGCTTAATTCTTAAAATGTTGTAAATCCTGTAGAATTAATTGCTGTTTTTCTATTAAGAGAATGACCCTTGTGACTTTTCTAACATCTTATATTACAATAACATTAATTACGCAGACCAACAAATATTCTGTGATCGGACTTTTTTTGACTTTGTGTCTTTGTTACATACCATGATCTACAGAAACACCAGTTTTTTTTGTTTCCATCACGCGCCAGTATTTGTAAATGTACCGGGTTAGTCACCTAAAATTGACCCCCCCCCCCCTTTATTTCTCTTAATTTCAATCGAATCGAAAAATTCAAACAAGGATTTTACATGATTCTTTATAAATTTTTTGAATATTTAAACAAATTTTCAAAAACTCTGCGAATTGAAAGGGGGCGAACATTTTTTTATTTTTTTTAAATGGAACACCCTGTATTTTTTTACTTAAAAAAGTTACCCACAGTTTTCTGACCACAAAAATATATAATTGTTGTTCTTGGTAAGTATTGTTCTTGAGATATTCATACAAATATATAGTCACATCACAGGAATAAGTTTAACATAAGACCATAAATCAGGAGAGCTATGAACCGAAATGATTTAAAGAAACAATAATGCTTCGTTTGACAGTTATGTTATGTTTGATTGTTATATTATTAATACGCTTTAAGTTAAGTTTTAATACACTTGTTAATATATCTAATATATTGATATGGGATATTCATTAGTCGAACCGAAAGAAATATTAGAAATTTACTTAACGAGCAATAAAAACAAATATATAGCTAAAAGAGAATATGCAAGAAAATATCCTGAAAGACGCGTTCCCTCTAAGAACACTTTCTCTAATATTTATCTCAAGTTTGGGGACAGCGAATTCTTAAAAGATAAGAAACGAGAAAGAAAGAAGCCCAAAACAGGAGAAGATATGGAAATGGACGTTTTACTTTTTTTTACCGAACACCCCAATAAATCTACTAACGCTGCTGCAGAAGAATTTAATATTTCTCAAGCAAGTATAAGACGTATATTAAAACGTCACAAATATAAGCCTTATAGTATTTTGCCAGTTCAGCTTTTAACTGAAAATAACTTTGCCGATGAAGAGCTTTTTGTAGAGAGATGATTGAGAGAGCAGAAAACGACAATAACTTTTTAAAAAACTTGTTTTGGACCGATGAAAGTAGCTTTTCAACGGCTGGACTTTTTAATAGGAACAATGCACATTATTGGGCGCCCGCAAATCCACATATTATAAAAAAGATAAAAACCCAAAGATATAATACAGTAAATGTGTGGTGTAACGGTATTCATCAAAATACAATTGTGGGTCCCGTATTCATTAATGGGTCCTTGAATTCAGTTCAGTATTTGAATATTCTTCGGGGTGAAGTAGAGAACTATTTAGATAATATTCCCCTTGCAACCAGGAATTCTGTTATTTGGCAATAGGATGGTGCTCCTCCACACTCTGTACGGAAAGTAACGGAATATTTAAATGACAAATATCTATTTGGATAGGAAGATACGGTCCTATACATTGGCCTGCTAATAGCCCAGACTTGAGTCCTTTGGACTTCTTTTTGTGGGGAACACTAAAACAAAACATATACGAAAATTCGGTATATAATAACTCGGATGAATTGAAGGACTGTATCAGTCAAGAAATAGAAAATTTGCGGCAAAATGTTCATTTATTTGAAAACGTTAGAAATGAATTTATTAAAAGATGCCAACTGTGCCTTGATAGAAACGGAGGATACGTGGAGAACATATAGATATGTTTAATTTTAATAAAGTTCATTGGTTTTATGTTATTTATTGTTGCGCATTGTTTTTTTTATCATTATTTCGTTATTTATGTTTTGTGTTCATTAAACTTTGTTGCTGTCATTTTAATAAAGGTTTATTTGTTTATTATAATTATTATGCGTTGCCGCATCAAAGAATTTTCATACTTTTTTTCTTAAAAAACGAGATGTGTCGTTATATCTCCAAAACATAGCTCTCCTGATTTATGGTCTTAGGCCAAACTTATTTCTGTGATGTGACTATATATTTGTATGAATATCTCAAGAACTATACTTACCAAGATACAACAATTATATATTTTTGTGATCAGAAAACTGTGGGTAACTTTTTTAAGTAAAAAATACAGGGTGTTCCATTAAAAAAAAATAAAAAATTGTTCGCCCCCTTTCAATTCGCAAAGTTTTTGAAAATTTGTTTAAATATTCAAAAAATTTATAAAAAATCATGTAAAATCCTTGTTTGAATTTTTCGATTCGATTGAAATTAAGAGAAATAAAGGGGGGGTCAATTTTAGGTGACTAACCCAGTACATTGTACAATAATTTGTAGTTTTTAAAATCGAGGTTCTATAAAATTAAATTTCACCCCAATCTTTGCGGCGCCCCTGTGTTTAATCGGTTTGAAACGTACTCACAAGTGTGGGAGAGATTTTCAAAGAAAAAAAAATTGGAGACTCAAACCTATTTGTGTTGTTGCTTTTTACAATGTTTTTTAATGTTTATTAAAATTTAGATTTTCCTTTAGTTTTTAATTTATTCTGATTATTCAGTTGATCAAAAACCTTACGTGAGGGGCAAAAACGGAAGGTAGATATGAAATGAATGTAAATAACTCACTTATAATCACTTATCAAACCGGAATCAACTTTCAAAATGTCAAAATTTGTAGGCCACCATAAAAACCACAAAAGATACGGGAATGACTGATAATACATATCAGTCATTACCGTATCTTTGGTGGCTTTTATAACTTTTTGTAACTAAATTGCGATTTCTGTTTTTTTTTAATTAAGGATATTCATAGATTAAACTTGTATACGGTTGTAACTTTTGTGACTTGAATTTTGTGCAATTTCACTTTAACACATACTGATTTACTGGGGTTCAATTCTAGAGATTTAGAAATATAACTTTTGTGCTCGACAATTTTCAATTTTGTGATATTCTGTAACTTTTGTGACTTTTTTGTAACTTTTGTGCATTTTTTTTTTAGTGGGGCGTATTTTTTCTAGCCGTTTGCAGAAACACATTTATTAGCACCGAACGTAGTGATTATTTATTATACTTACCTAATAACTTGATTTTTTCTGATAACCACCCACACAATATACACACAATACTCGAATACTGGACATTCTAATGAAACATTTTGTGTATTAGTCTCTTTGAGATGCAGCCGCCGATTATATAGGGTGGTATTTGCATGTGTTGCACATGAAACGATGTGTTATTTGACTGTTTATACGCTGATAATTTTGTATTTACCCCCTCGTGTAAACAACACCTGATACTTACGAGATTATCGTTTTCAACGAATTATTGTAACAGTTAATAAATCGAAAACGTACAATGATTTATGGACTTTAATAACTTGGGGTGTTGAAGGAATAATAAATTGTTATCTATAACACGGAAACATCTGCAAATAGTGAATTTGTTTTCTGCTATGATGAGGCACATTATGTATTTCGACTTTTAATTACTTTGTACTATCTACGCCGATAGTATTGAATGCGATTTCCGATATTGTTTCATAATGTTATCGTGTTTTCATTGTTTTACCCGTCGCCATTAATAATTCACTGTGGTTAATTAATAATGCTATATTGTTGCTCGTTGTATTTTCCTTTCCAAACAAACCCGTAAAGGAATATGACAAGCTTTCATTAAATCAAACACACGAGATTGATAAAATTATTTACCTTGCAATGCCATGTCCATACACAATCGAAAATAATCAATCTTAATGGGAATATAAACCATCGCCTACTATTCCGGTATTTCCATCGAAGCCACTACTTGGAAATGTCGCAGACCGTGTTGATTTCCTCTCGTATATACGAAGTTTTCCAGCCTATTTTCGTGTTGGTCAGGACTTGTTGCTTATTGCCGATAACGATAAAGAAGTCTGGGGCTTACGCCAGCATCTCCTGGTCTTGGAAATGCTATCTCCTGAGCTTGGCCAGCGCTACGCTCTTAGGTAAGTTCGATACCGTCCAGCCTCATCAGTTCACCATCCCGTCTTAGTTTCAGCGATTTTTTACGGGTTGAATAAAAGCTACCAAATCGACGATGTGTATAATGTAAGGATGAAACAATTTTCTGGAATGTTCATCACGATCCTGGACGATTCGTATCTGATATTGACGTTCGTGGTGTCTACGGTCACGACACCCTTCACATTCAAGCATTTCCACGAATACCTAAGGCGTTTGAACGAGGTAACAACCTCTTAACGTTTAACATTTTCCGACGTAATTAAACGAAATATTTCAGTCTGACAAGCTTTTAAAGTACGATCACTTGGGGGATAAGAAGAGGTGCTACGCCATCGTCGTGCTAACTTTAACTATAGCCGTCGGCGTTCTCACGTTAGATATGACTATGTGGGGTAAGATTTATCAAAAACACGTGAACGTTTGGGTCTACTTGTCGTATAACCTACCCTTTTACTTTACGTATATAATCGTGATGGTCATCGAACTGCATTACTGGTGTCTGGTTCACATGATCAACGTCAGATTGCGGTATTTGAACCGGTGCATGACCGGAACGTACTTTCAAGGTCAGCTGAGGGAAATCAGCGATATGCTATGCAAAAACGTCGAGGTGAGGGAGGTCAATACAGGTATGCGACAAGGATCGTGCGCCTATACCGCTTCTGACGTTGTTTTTCCTTTATTCCAGCGTCTAATAAAACCTTCAATAACTTCATGAGGGCCTACGAATCTTTATTCGAAGCCAGCTGTTCACTGAACAGCCTTTATGGCGTCAATATATTAGTAAGTATCACGATCGGTGTTTACGGAGTTATTTTGAAGCAGAAATATCGCCCCGTATATTATTTCGCGCGGTTTCACAAATTGTGTTTCAGATGGTAATCGTCGGTTGTTTAATTCACTTGTTGGTGACGCCGTACGACTTGTACCTGGAGATAAAGTATCACGACGAAACGTTCATTTTTCCTCAGTTTTTTTGGATGGTTTCTCACGTTCTCAGACTTTTACTCGTGGTGGAACCATGTCACGTGGCCGCACAAGAGGTAATTATATGGCTAATACTGATCTGTTGACGATAACAAAATTTTTAGGTGAAGATAGCCGCCGCCACGTTGTGCAAGTTCTTGTCTATGGATCTGAAGGATCGCAAACATCTGCAGGTAGCGAATTTTTTAAATACCGATACCTCTTTTCCGTACGATGATAATCTATTTACTTGTAGGTCGAAATTTTCGTCACTCAACTCCTACATTGTCCGATTCAATTCACTGCGTGCGATCTCATAGTCCTCGACAGGTCTTTATTGACAGCGGTAAAAATACCACATTCCTTGTTTTTCAGGGATTTGTCTTATAGTTTCTTTTTGTGTTTTAGATCGCGAGTGGCGTTACTACTTATCTGGTGATTTTATTTCAATTCGAGAATCAGTAACGAGAAATTTGTGGCCAGTCCGGTCCTGGATATAATCCATTACGTGTATATTTGTGTCGACCGAGAAGGCCATGATAATAATAAACGGTTATTTAATAGTAATTGGGGGTATTATTAAGGAGCGTCGTTTCGGGCCAGTCCGGCCCTGTCCAATTAAGAAACTAAGCGTTTTAAATGATGTATCTAGACGAGAAAAGTTCTACAATTGAGACGAGGCACTCGGGGAACTCGTCGGCGCAATTACCTTGTTTTAGTCCGACTTCTTCGGCCAGTAGTAGCTTGTCGACGAACTGTAGCGCGGTTCTGTCGTGACTGACGCGTTTCATCTCCAGGGACGGCCTGAAAAAGTGTTTTACGCGTCGTCAAATATAGAAACAATTGCGAAAATCTCGCTGGCCACGAAAAATCGAGGCAACATCGAAATAAAAAGATGAAGCGGGATTTACGTAGCCAATACTACAATTCCCACACTTGTGAATAATCGAATAACTTACGTGAAAACGTAGTGGACAATTTTCTCGAGTAAAGTATCCTCATCTCTGATGTGCATCGGGATTTCGGCGATCTCGCATATGGCTTGCAGTAGGCACTGTTCGTCGTCTAGCCCAAAACTGAAACAAAATCGTCCGGTACGGATTTCGTCAGGCAAGACGGCACTATCGGCAGCGCCGATACGAACCTGTCTAAGTACTGCATCATGTATTTGTAGAACTTCTTCCTGCTGATGTCCAGAAACGCGCTGCTCTCTCTCGTCTTGATGATAAGCGGGGTAAAGTTCGATACGTTGTAGGGCAAGTTGTAGTTCACTTGTGCGCACGCGCTCAAGTTAATCGACCTCCGCGGCAACACCAACGGGACCGTCAGGCCGTACGTGAACTAAAACGCAAAAACTCGTAAGCGAAACATCCGGGATGGATACTGACTATGTTTGGTGATATTCGAAACGTCGTTTAATAATTAAGGTAAGGAAATTACCTGTAGTACTGTGGCTCGATAGTGCTGTTTTCGATAAGTTGTGACTCCTTGTAGTTTGCACCAGCAGGAGTATCAGAAGTAAATGGTTCGTTTTCGGCATTGCGTTAAATTGTTTCTATTTATTATCGTGCCCATCTGTGATATACTGTGTGGTTTGCCTCTGGTACAGCGTTCCACAAAAATCCAGTTATATTTGATGGTCGTATTAGCACTTTGTTAAATAAGCCGTTCTTTTGTGCATAACATTTTTAACGAATAAAGAGCCTCTACTAAGTTATTATAAAGACAATACCAACCTATCAGTTTTCATACAGACACTGCGAATATTTAAAAGAAAAGAGTACAAGATCTTCAGAGAAGAAAATTTAAAAAATATATCACACACCCAGTAGGCTTTCTGCAATCTTGATATTTACGACATATACCACTTAGAGCCTCTACTAAGGCACTATAAAGGCAAAACTGCCTCACCACTTTTTTTACAGACGCTACAAATTTTTAAACAAAAAAAGTACAGATTCTTAGAGAAGAAACTTTAAAAAATCGCTACACCCCCAGTAGGCTTCCTGCAATTTTCATATTCATGACATACAACTCGTAGAGTCTGTTCTAAAACACTATGAAGACAAAACTGCCTGACCACTTCTTGTACAGACGTTACGAATTTTTAAACAAAATTTCGTAACGTAAGCAAGATTTTTACAGAAGAAAATTAAAAAAAAATCACCATACCTCTGATAGATCTCTCAGAATATTTATATTCAGGGCATGTAACCCTAATAGCCTCTACTAAGGTGTTATAAAAACAAAACCGCCCTATTAGCTTTCTTACAGACCCTACGAATATTTAAATGAAAAGAGTATAAGTTTCTTAGAGAAGAATATAAAAAAAAATCGCCACACCCCCTGGTAGGCATTTTGTAATTTTGATATTCACAACATATAACCTTTAGAGACTCTACTAACGCACTATAAAAGAAAAACTGCCTCACCACTTTTTTTACAGACGCTACGAATTTTTAAACAATAAAAGTACAATATTCTTAGAGAAGAAAATTTAAAAAATCGCTACACCCCCAGTGGGCTTTCCGCAATTTTCATATTCATGACGTACAACTCCTAGAGTCTCTACTAAAGCACCATAAAGACAAAACTGTCCGACCACTCTTTGTACAGGCGTTATTAATTCTTAAGCAAAATTTCGTAACGTAAGCAAGATTCTTATAGAAGAAAATTAAAAAATCACCATACCCCTGGTAGGTTTTTCAGAATATTTATATTCAGGGCATGTAACCCTAATAGCCTCTACTAAGGTATTATAAAAACAAAACCGCCCTATTAGCTTTCTTACAGACGCTACGAATATTTATTTAAATGAAAAAAGTACAACATTCTTACAATTAGAGAAGAAGATTAACTATCTAATCTACTAAGAAGGCGCCATAAAGACGAAACTGCCTGACCACTTTTTTACAGACGCTATTAATCTTTAAACAAAAAATACAAAGCATTTATAGAAAAAAAAATAAAAAAATATATATCACACCCCCAGTAGGCTTTCTGCAATTTTAATATTCAAAGTATAAACTCTTAGAGCCTCTACTAAGACACTGTAAAGACAAAACTGCCTGGCATCTCTTTTTACAGACACTACGAATTTTTAAACAAAAATGTACAACATTTTTTAAAGAAGAAAATTTAAAAAATCACCACTCTTGTAGGTTTTCTAGAATCTTGATATTGAGAGCATATATATAACCCTTATAGCCTCTACTATGGTATTATAAAGACAAAACCACCCTATCAGTTTTCTTACAGGCGCTACAAATATTTAAAAGAAAAAAGTACAATACGTGAAAGATCCATGAATGCATATTTCTACGTAGAAAACAACGTAGAAGAACATGTAATACCATTTACTCCGTTTATCGGAGACAATTTAATTTTTATGCAGGATAACGTTCGGCCCCACGTTGCTAGAGAGGTACTGAACTACTCTTGATTTGCGAATGTTCCAACTATGGACTGCCCACTAAGAATACGTTTAATGTTAATTTAAAACTGTTTTAAATTAAGAAACCGAACTGATGCTGTGGTGGGCGGAATTTTTGTAGTACCGAGTTCTGCCGCTAGGAGCGTATAGAGCTATCATTCCCGAGTCAGTAAGCCAAGCGTCGTCGCTTGAAGAAGGTTACGTTCGGCTTGTGTGAATTTTTTTGTGGGAGTTGTTTTACGTGCTCGTCGATTTTTTGATTCTCGTGAACAGCGTGCGGCCAAAAAGTTTTACTTCTTGCTTGGAAAAACTGACACATAAACTCTTGAAGTGTTAAATGAAGTGAACGGCCTACAAGGCTGATGCTATCGGGAAAACTCAAGTATTTGAGTGATTTTCCCGTTTCAAAAGAGGTGAAACGTCAGTTGATGCAAACCTCGCTCTGGTTGTCGTTCCACGGCTGGAACCGATAAAAATGTTGAAAAAATTCACGAAATCATCCTGGAAGACCGACGACGGACTATTGAGGAAGTTCTGAAACTGTCCGGAGTTAATTTCAGCGAATTTTAACGGAAGATTTGGGGATGAAAAGGGTCAAATTCGTGCCTCGCACAGCCCCGTCTGTGCGCCAATTTTTGACCAAAATTGGCATGACCCCTCTGCCCCATCCCCCCTATTCACCCGACCTTGCCCCCTGCGATTTTTTTAATTCCCCGAATGAAAATAGACTTGAAAGGAAAGCGTTTTGCCGACGTTGCTGCGGTGAAGAAAAAACGACGTAGGGGCTGTTGGGCATCACAGACGACGAATTTCAAAAATGTTTTGAACAATGGAATAAAAGATTAGGCAAGTGTACTAGTGCCAGTGGAAAGTACTTTGAAGAGGATTGAAGGTTTTTTGTTTACAAATTTGAAATAAATGGATTAAAAAAATAATAATTTCTGTTTCTTTTGGGTACCCCTCATATTACAATAACATTGATTATCATATCAGATACTGCTGTATCTTTGATGAGTTTTATAACTTTTTGTAACTAAACTATGATATTTATCAGTTTCTTGAAAATTAAGGTTATTAATAGATTAAATTTTTATACTTGGCTGTAACTTTTGTGACTTGAATTTTGTGCGATTTCACTTTCTCGCGCATTGATTTCGCGGAAGTCAGTGTCTGAAGTGATAAAAGAAACGTTTGTGCCCGCCAATTTATAATTTTTGTGTGATTTTTGTAACATTTGTGGTACTTTGTAACTTTTGTGCAGATATACTTTAGCGGCCCTTATTCTTCCTAAACCTTTGAGGAATTATGTTTATCAGCATGGAACGTAGTGTTTATTTCGTGACACGGGCGAGATTATCGTTTTCAACGAATTATTATAACAGATCATAAATCAATAACGTACAATGATTTACTGACTTTAATAACTTGGGGTGTTGAAGGAATAATAAATTGTTATCTATAAAACACGGAAACATCTGCAAATAGTGAATTCGTTTTCTGCTATGATGATGCACATTATGTATTTCGACCTTTAAATACTTTGTACTAACTACGCCGATAGTATTGAATGCAATTTCGGATAGTATTGTTTCATAATATTATAGCGTTTTCATTATTTTGCCCCTCATGATAAATAATTCACTGTCTTTAATTATTATTCGGGTGTCTTTCCCGTTGTTTTCGTTTTCAAACCAACTCGTAAATGAGTGACAAGCTTTCAGTAAACCAAACACACGGGATTGATCAAATTATTCACCTCGCAATGTCATGTCCATCCACAATCGAAAATAAATAATCAGAATGAGGGATATAAACCATCGCCTCCTATTCCGGCATTTCTATCGAAGCAACTAGTTGAAAATGTCGCAGACCGTGTTGATTTCCTCTCGTATATACGAAGTTTTCCAGCCTATTTTCGTGTTGGTCAGGACTTGTTGCTTATTGCCGATAACGATAAAGAAGTCTGGGGCTTACGCCAGCATCTCCTGGTCTTGGAAATGCTATCTCCTGAGCTTGGCCAGCGCTACGCTCTTAGGTAAGTTCGATACCGTCCAGCCTCATCAGTTCACCATCCCGTCTTAGTTTCAGCGATCTTTTACGGGTTGAATAAAAGCTACCAAATCGACGATGTAAGGATGAAGCAATTTTCTGGAATGATCATTACCATCCTGGACCACTCGTATCTGATACTCACATTCGTGGTATCTACGGCCACGACCCCTTTCACTTTCCGGCATTTCCACGAATACCTAAGGCGTTTGAACGAGGTAACAATCCCTGAACCTTCAAAATTTTCCGGCGTAATTAAAACGAATCATTTCAGTCTGACAAGCTTTTAAAGTACGATCACTTGGGGGATAAGAAGAAGTGCTACGTCATCTTCGTTCTAACTTTAACCCTAACCATCGGCGTTCTCACGTTAGATTTGGCCATGTGGTGTAAGATTTACCGTAAAGACGTCAGCGTTTGGGTGTACTTGTCGTATAACCTACCTTTTTACTTTACGTATATAATCGTGATGGTCATCGAACTGCATTACTGGTGTCTGGTTCACATGATCAACGTCAGATTGCGGTATTTGAACCGGTGCATGACCGGAAGGTACTTTCGAGGTCAGCTGAGGGTGATCAGTGATATGCTATGCAAAAACATTGAGGTGAAGGAGGCCAATACAGGTATGCAATAAGGATCGTGCGTCTATACCGCTTCTGATGTTGTTTTTCCTTTATTCCAGCGTCTGATAAAACCTTCAATAACTTCATGAGGGCCTACGAATCTTTATTCGAAGCCAGCTGTTCACTGAATAGCCTTTATGGCGTCAATATATTAGTAAGTATCACGATCGGTGTTTACCGAGTTGTTTTGAAGCAGAAATATCGCCCCGTATATTATTTCGCGCGGTGTCACAAATTGTGTTTCAGATGGTAATCGTCGGTTGTTTAATTCACTTGTTGGTGACGCCGTACGACTTATACCTGGAGATAAAGTATCACGACGAAACGTTCATTTTATCCCAGTTTTTTTGGATGGTTTCTCACGTTCTCAGACTTTTACTTGTGGTGGAACCATGTCACGTCGCCGCACAAGAGGTAATTATATGGCTAATACTGATCTGTTGACGATAACAAAATTTTTAGGTTAAGATAGCCGCCGCCACGTTGTGCAAGTTCTTGTCTATGGATCTGAAGGATCGCAAACATCTGCAGGTAGAGAATTTTTTAAATACCGATACCTCTCTTACGTGTGATGATAATCCATTTATTTGTAGGTTGAAATTTTCGTTACTCAACTCCTACATTGCCCGATCCAATTCACCGCGTGCGATCTCATAGTCCTCGACAGGTCTTTATTGACAGCGGTAAAAATACCACATTCCTTGTTTTTCAGGGATTTATCTTATAGTTTGTTTTTGTGTTTTAGATCGCGAGTGGCGTTACTACTTATTTGGTGATTTTATTTCAATTCGAGAATCAGTAAAGAGAATTTTGTGGCTAGTCCGGTCCTGGATGTAATCCGTTGCGTGTATATTTGTGTCGGCCGGAAAGGCCATGATAATAATAAACGGTTATTTAATAGTAATTGGGGTATTATTAAGGAGCGTCGTTTCGGGCCAGTCCGGCCCTGTCCAATTAAGAAACTAAGCGTTTTAAATTATGTATTTAGACGAGAAAAGTTCTACAATCGAGACGAGGCACTCGGGGAACTCGTCGGCGCAATTACTTTGATTTAGTCCAACTTCTTCGGCCAGTAGTAGCTTGTCGACGAACTGTAGCGCAGTTCTGTTGTGACTGACGCGTTTCATCTCCAGGGACGGCCTGAAAAAGTGTTTTACGCGTCGTCAAATATAGAAACAATTGCGAGAATCTCGCTGGCCACGAAAAATCGAGGCAACATCGAAATAAAAAGATGAAGCGAGATTTACGTAGCCAGTATTCGATTCCCACACTTGTGAGTAATCGAATAACTTACGTGAAAACGTAGTGGACAATTTTCTCGAGCAAAGTATCCTCATCTCTGATGTGCATCGGGATTTCGGCGATCTCGCATATGGCTCGTAGTAGGCACTGTTCGCCGTCTAGCCCGAAGCTGAAACAAAATCGTCCGGTACGGATTTCGCCAGGCAAAACGCCACTATCGGCAGCGCCGATTCAATACCTGTCTAAGTACTGCATCACGTATTTGTAGAACTTCTTCCTGCTGATGTCCAGAAACGCGCTGCTCTCTCTCGTCTTGATGGTAAGCGGTGTAAAGTTCGATACGTTGTAGGGCAAGTTGTAGTTCACTTGTGCGCACGCGCTCAAGTTAATCGACCTCCGCGGCAACACCGCCGGGACCGTCAGGCCGTACGTGAACTAAAACGCAAAAAATCGTAAGCGAAACTTCCGGGATGGATACTGACGATGTTGAGTGATATTCGAAACGTCGTTTAGTAATTAAGGTAAGGAAATTACCTGTAGTACTGTGGCTCGTGGAAATAACAGCGACCTTTTCGCTAAGTTGTGATTCCTTGTAGTTTGCACCAGCAGAAGTATCAGAAGTAAACGGTTCGTTTTTGACATTGTGTTAAATTGTTAGGAGTACTATTTATTACTGTGCCCATCTGTGACATATCGTGTCGTTTACCTATGGTATAGCGTTCCACAAAAATCCAGTTATATTTGATGGTCGTATTAGCACTTTGTTAAATGGGTCGCCGACGCTCGCGAAGATATACGGTGCGTTCGTATAAAATAAGCCGTTCTTTTGTGCATAAAATTTTCATTTCAAAATACTTACCACTTTTATTAACGCTTCAACAAATATCTACAGCTGGTTGTTTCGGTATAATATATATCCTCATCAGCGTAACAGTTTTTGAAGGCGGTAAATAGGTATTAACAATATACCGAGATACGAAAATAGCAGTTCAAACTTAACCAAACATATTTTCCTCGTTTTAATACTTCAGGTTATTAAAGGGCCCACATCCTCTGCTGGCTCATCGATACTGTTATGGCGTTTTATTTTTTTAACAGCCAAAATAACAGTCACAATTTATTTGATAGTCGATTTGGTAATTAATGATAAAGCACAAGGCCAATTTATGTATAACTTTGATCAACCAGTTTTCAATTACGCTATTGTATACTTTTGAATAATCGATTTTATGTTCATCATCATTTTTAGTGAATACATTAGAAATAGTCTATAGGTTATTATTCAACAGTTATTGTCTTTAAATGATAATATTATTTCGGCATTCACCTTGATTTTCATCTTTTTTACGTAAGTCAAGATGTGCTTCTTAGATTTCCAGTAGTCACAGTCTGTAGTGCAAGGTTCTTGGAGAGAAAATTTAAAAAAATCACCACATACGCCCCCCCAGTAGGCTTTCTGCAATTTTGATATTCACGACATAGAGGGGCACCATTTACATTTTGGGCCTGATAATAAAAAAAAAATTAATTTGTCATTGAAAATTACTTTATCGTTTTTCAAAATATTCTCCCTCCTGATCTCTACACATCTGCATGCGTACGAACCATTTGTCAAAGCATTTTTTCCATTCCGCTTGAGATATCTCCAAAGCATAATTTTTGAACGCATTAGCGGCTTCTTCTGCCGACGAAAGTCCTTGTTCACACAATTTATTTTTGACGTTCGGGAATTAAAAGAAGTCATTGGATGCCAAATCAGGACTGTACGGCGGATGATACATAAATTCGATTTTTTGAGTGTTCAAACCATCGGTTGTTAGACGAGATGTGTGAGGACTCTCATTGTCATGATGAAGAATGATCCGACGGCGCTTGTTTGTTTTCCTTATTTCACCGAAGACTTCCCGTAAATAAATGATTGTATACCATTCAGTATTGATCATTTTACGTTCCGGTAAATGCACTGTTGTCACATGACCAGTTTTTCCGAAAAAACAGGCGACCATTTGTTTCGAATTGCTTCGAGCGAGAAAAACTTTTGTTGGATTTGGTTCATCTTGAAACACCCATACAGTCGACTGCTGTTTACTTTCTGGCTTATACGCATAGATCCATGGTTCGTTCCTGTTACAATGTTCTTTTGAAGCATC
Organism: Rosalia funebris; assembly: GCA_037954035.1. Lineage (NCBI taxonomy): Eukaryota > Metazoa > Arthropoda > Insecta > Coleoptera > Cerambycidae > Rosalia > Rosalia funebris. The sequence goes on along the minus strand of JAZFAV010000003.1, from coordinate 27,218,889 downwards.
GTCATTGTATTTCTTGAGCATTTGTTTGCACCAATCGACACAAGCATCTTTTTGAATTTTTTTCAAATTATGTGGTATCCAACGAGAACAAACCTTTTTTATAGCTAAATGATCATGCCATATTTTATATATGCTAGTCGAACTAATGCCTAAGGTTGTCTCAATCTCACAGTATGTCACATGACGATCTTGCATTATCAGTTTTTGCACAGCATCAATGTTTTCTGGCACAACGACTGATTTTGGACGACCTTCACGACTTTCGTTGTTGAGCGAATAGCGGTCACGATTAAACTCGTTATACCAGCGTTTCACAGTGGCACTGGATGGGGCTTTATCGCCAAAAGTGGAAGTAAGTTGATCGATGCACTCTTGTCTTGATAATCCACATCGAAATCCGTAATAAATCATCACAATTTAATGCCATTTTTTCGCTGAAATACAGTTTTTAAATCACTGTAAACAACACAAATCGCGCTTAGATGATAAAATGTTCTAAAGAAGGTTACGGTCAAGACGTCAAACTTTCCATTGGAAACGTCAGATGACGTCTGACAACACACTTAGTGTTGCCAAGCCTCAAAATATAAACAGTTCCTCTAGATAACTCCTAGAGTCTGGACTAAGAAGAAAATTTAAAAAAATCATCACACCTCCAGTAGGCTTTCTGCAATTTTGATATTCACTATATGCAACCCTTAAATAAAAGAGTATAAGATTCATCATCATCATGAGGTCATCAGTCCTAAGACTGGTTGGACGCTAACCTCCAGCTTCTCCTATCTTGTGCTAACCTACGCATTTCGCTAATTGTGCTACAACCTACATCCCTTACTATTTGCGAACAGTAGTCTAATCTAGGCCTACCTCTGACTTCCTTCACTCCTATTTCTGCCTCCAAAATATCGCGGACTATTGCCCCATGTCTCAGCAAGTGGCCTACCATTCTATCTCTTCTCTTCTTTATGTTTTTCCACATACTTCTTTTCTCGCCGACTTTCTCTAATACTTCGTTTCGTTTCTTCGTTTCTAACTCTATCAGTCCACGGTATTTTCATCATTCTTCGGTAACACCACATCTCAAAAGCTTCTAATTTCTTCCTACTTGCTTCCCCTACCGTCCAGGTTTCGCAACCGTATAGTGCCGTGCTCCATACATACGTTTTCAAAAAATCTCTTCCTTGTTTCTAAGTTTATTACCCCCGAGCATAAAAGTGCTTTCTTTTTGTTAAAAGCTATTCGACCTTATTCATAGAAAATGAAGATTCATAGAGAATGAAAATTAAAATAAAGAGGAGTCATTGTTACCAGCACAACTGTAACTGTGTGCTAATTTCCTTAAAATAAATATGAAGGTAAAGCATAATTTCCAAATATATTTATTTTAAGAAATATGTTAAGTAACTATTAAAATTGTAATACATCTATTGTTATAATGTAATATTATAATGTTGATGAATTATTTATATGATTTGTAAGTAAATTAATGAATACATCAGCTATTATGTAACGTAATGTTAATGAATCATTTATGCGTTTTGTAATTAAATTAATGAAATATTAATCTAAAACAGAACGATATCAAGGACCATACTGCCCAAATTAATAATATGCCCGTGGTAATCTTGAGAGTCTGGTGCATCCAATACAGCCTGAAATAAAAAAAAAACCTGTTGATAATTCTTATGATTTATGATTAAATCGTCTATCCCGGCGAGCAGCAACAGAGACGGACTAAAAATCGATACGCTGCCGATGCGCGTCCGTTTCTAGAGCAACTACATTGCCACCGCATGTTACACAGAGACCTGTTACGCGGCCCTGCGCATCATGTCGCGTGTTTGAATCCCTCTGTTTTTATTTGTGAAAATGACTATGCCACTAGACAAAAATCCAGACCAGAATTACTGCAAACTTAGATAGATTGATAGTAACTTGTAGTTGTTTGCGGACATGTGCATTAGAGGAAATGATCTATTTTGTAATGTCTGTGAACGAATTATTAATTTGTCACGTTTATATTCGGAAAAGAAAGTAAAATAACATAAACTGAAGAACTAACACCACGTCAGTTTCTAAATAAATAGGTATATGAATCGAAAACTCCCTAATCCAACTACACTAAGAAACATATATGTTGAATAGATATACGAGGATGTATTGCAAAACATTCGCAACCAGGTTGGGGAACATCTTGAGTTCAGAATTGTTTACCATCAGCAGTTTTTGAGAATCATAAGAAAACCATAAGAAAAAAAATTAAAAATTTTTGCTTGCCTTTCAAAGGGTCCACGGACTTCAATAAAATTTTTTCAGTGATTTTGTCATTAAGATGTTTTAGATTGTTTAATATTTTTTAATTTGAGTGGTCTAAAAGTCTTGTACGATGGTTTTTTGCTGAGTTATCGTCGTTCAAAGCAAAAAAGTCAGTTTTGCCTTTTTGAAGTGAATACTTCTTTGTGGCGCGGCGTTCTGATATTTGACGAGAATGGAGAGTGAATTGGAAAAAATGTAACGTTTCCAGATTTCGTTACACGAGAGAGAAAAAAGATATAACGTAGAGAGAAGGAGGAAGAGAGCTATACGTTTGATATATCTAAAACACAGGCTTCCTTAAAAGACAGAGTACACAGATATATAATATAGAGAGAAAGATAAAGAGAGCTATACATCATATATATCAGTTTAGGCTATCCGTGTCTCCCTATTGTCGCGCATGCGACACAAATATTTTTTACACAAATTTTATATTGTTATATTTCTTTTGAAATTATCCCTCTCCCTTTCTCTCTCTCTATCTTTCAATCTCTCACTCTTAATCTCTCTCGTTCTCTATTCTAAAGAAGTATTCACTTCTATCACGTGTACTGTGCTGCACATGATTTTTTTTTATTTCTTTTTAATTTTTTTTACAATAATTAACATTTTTTGATAAAAAATATGGATTATTGCTAAAAACATTTTCTTTCAACCTCAAAAAATAAATAAAAAATGAAAAATTCATCTTTAAATTGATTTCTAGCGAGAAAGACAAATTGAATCATTCCGAACACAATGAAAAAAAAATCGCTGCTCTTTGAAACCTTCAGGGTTTATTTGCGATACCTTGAGCTTGAAAGTAAACAATCAACATCCTTAGTCTATCCATTATTTGCAAAGTTAAACAAGTTAAGCGGATGTCCATAAATGCGCAATTTCTTACCTCTTTTTCAATCAACATTCTCGCACTGAAAAATTTTTTTAATCAAAACCAATAACTACGACTTGTAATAGTACATTGCAGATTTTAGAACCGTACTTGAATTTTCTGTGCGATCGTTATTTCCCGCGTAATTAATTACGAAAAGTCAAAACTGACTATTTTTATTTGAACGACGATAACTCAGCGAAAAATCATCGCACAAGGCTTTTAGACCACTCAAATTAAAGAGAATATAATTATCTAAAAAGCTTTAAGATGAAATCACTGAAAAAAAATTATTAAAGTCCGTGGAATTTTCGAAAGACAATCAAAAATTTGAAAAACAAAACTTTCGACGGTTTTCTCATGATTACTCAAAAACTGCTGATGATACAAAATCTTAAATTCAAGATCCGAAAACTAGAAACTTGAAGCTTCAATTTGCTTTTTTTAAAATTTCGGTGTGACTATTTTTCTCCAAGTTACAGCCCTTTGAACATTCCCTAGGATTTCTTTACATCCCTTAATTTTTGTGCCTAGTTTATCTCTAATTCTAAAAGTCGAAAGTCAATATAATAATGGATTTCCTGAAAGAAAAAGCGCGAGGACTAAACCTTCTAACATAGATAGCATACCGTTTATATTTCTTTCTCGCGGCCGGTAGGTTGTCCAGGGACTCCTTCAGGAAATAGGTCCTGGTGCCGATGGTGTAACACTTGAAGAACTCCTCCCAGTCCAGCTCTTTGAGATCGCTGAAAAATATCGCCCTGTCTCTCTCCGACATATTCCCGACCGCCTTCTGCACATTTTTAGAGCTGAATTTCCACTCGTTGTTGCAGAAGAAACCCAGGACGACTGAGAACTTGTGAATCTTTTGGTATGCCTTAATCATCCTGAAAGAAACCAGAAATTACGCCACATCCTTTTCCTTTTTTATCTACAGGGTGAGTCGGGAGGAACGGACCAAACTCCAGGAGTTTATTGTACGCGTGAAAATAATGTAAAACACTCAAATGTTGTTATCCGATTTTTATTTGTTTTCAAGTTATAGCGTAATTAAAAATGTTTATCTAGAATGCCATGTTCGAAGTTTAAAAACATTCGATAACTTTGTTGTTTTGACAATGTGTCAGTGTATTGTGACAGTGATTTAAGGTTTATTTTGGAGTTTGAACGATTAAAGTATTACAAAATGCCACAGACGTTTTCACATTTAGAATATGCAAATATGGTGTTTGTTTTTGGTTTTTGTAATGGGAATGCTAGAGCTGCTGTTGAAGAATATCGTCAATGGTTTCCACATCACAAACATCCTAATAAAAATGTATTTATCAAGAGTTTTCAACAAACTGTGTGAGACCGGAAAACTTCCCAGTGTTAACACAACATCTGAACGAGCTACTCGACAAGATTTAGAAGATGTAGAAGATATTCTGGATGTAGTAGCAGAAGATGCGACGACCAGCTCACGAAGAATTAGTATTCAATTGGGCATTCCACAAACAAGAGTAATAAACACACTCCACCAGCAAGGCTTACATCCATACCATGTACAGAGAGTACATCACCCACAACCGGAAACAAATAGAAATCGGTGAGTTTTTTTACATTATTTTCACGCGTACAATAAACCACTGGAGTTTGGTCCGCTCCTCCCGACTCGCCCTGTTTAAGCTTACATGGGGGGCTTTCCCGCGCAAATGCGGACGCCGTCGACTATGTAACCGGGTACCGTGTGCAAGAAGAACCGCAGAATCAGGTACAAATAGTAATATTTCGTTAGGGTCAAGCTGTAGTACCAAATTCCATGAGAGGAGGGGTTAAGCACTCCGACTATCTGTGTCAGTTCCATGCACATCTTCCAGGTTATCGGCTGTAAAAAATAAAGATCTAAGGTCTAGCTCACGCGGCGTAAAGCCCCTCTTACGTTGTCGTTACTGCTCTCGAAATTATAGACGGGCGTTTTGTAGCTCCGTTTTTCCTCATCGGTTTTCTTGAAGTCTTCCGCCACGTCCCACGTCGCTGCCACCATCGAATTCACACACATATCCGCCGGAACTAAGTTACCATTACACTGGGGGTCGCAGTGAAGTATCCTCAAGATGCCGATACCCGCCCCAAACATGAACCCTGTGGCGCCATACAGATTGTTGATCCATCCCCGGACCGGCTCTTTATAGGTCGAGATTACTAGAAGAAATGCGAACTTTTTGTAAGTAGTTTGCGCTTAGGTAGTTCTAATGTCTCGTAGGCGTGTTATTTTTTAATTTAGCGATTATAGTTTCCAGTCCTACCGAACAGAAACTACGACAAGAAGGTTCACTCTTCGTCGGTACTTTTATCTTGCGCTTACAAAGGCATGCCGCCATGTACCGGTTGAACGGCGGCCTTCTTGAGTATACGGGGGATACTTCGTCTTAGGATTACTTATTTCGTTGTGGACGTTTGTTACGGGGGCTGATAGAATTTTTGCGAATTTTATGGTATAATAAAGACGCAGTTTTTTCCATGTTTGTCATCACAGAAACATCTTCGTAGCTTTGCTTTTCGCTCTCAATACAAGTATTACAAGAAGGATTATCTAAAATTTTTACCGAATTTTAAATGTTCCTTTCTGGACAAATTGGGTTTTATCAAATTGTTATACCAATATATACATATATATTTATATACCAGGGGCGTAGCGCACATGGATGCGAGTGATGCGTCACATCCCTTAAAAAATTGGCAAATTAGTGTTATTTAAAAGTTCAATAAGCCTATTCAATTATTATAATTTTTTAATTATTTTAAACCGACCACAAACATCCATTATTTACTTTAAACGCTACCATCAACTTTCTTATTTCAAATCGGCCGTGAAGGCGCCCGAAATTATGGTACTCCCGCGTTACTTGCTTCAGTGCTGAAATGCGATGGTCCACGTTACATCCAAGCTACGCGTTAGATGGGCGAAAAGGTCAGTGATCTCACGCAATCAACAGTGGAACCTCGAGTGGGTGTTGTCGTTATTTCCGGACTCAGTTATGCAATTATGTGAACGCATCTTGGCGACTGTCGCCATAACATAAGGAAGATTTGGAAGCGCTGTTTTAGGTAATTGTGAAAAATGGAAATGAGGAATGGGATCGAGAAACCGTTATTTGTGCTAGAGGCCTTTTAATTTTATTGCGCTACTTTGATTTTAATTTTTTCTTAGCAGAGTTTTCTACAATATTCCCACATTTCGAGAGTCTGTTTAAAATTCTACAGACAAGAGTATCAGATATTTGTTACTGCAATAAAAAGATCGCCGATTTCAAATTACATATTCAAAAAATGAGAAACGAGTTTAGTGACATTTGGGACCGTATGGACAGATTTGTTTTAGAAAATCGACCACCACGTAAAAGAGTGCGTTTGGATTTAATTCCTGAAGAAGATGAGAAAAGCACCTACGCACGATTGCTTTTTGAAATTTTGGACGTTATTACTTTGAACATTAGTGAACGGTTTAGCGAAATTTCTAAACTGAAATTCTTAAATCTAGATTCCACACAATTTATTTCATTCGTGAAACATTTTCCTGACGAACTTTTTTCTTCTTTAGTAGATACATATGGAACATTATTTGATGTAAATCGTTTAAAAAGTGAACTTTCAGTGATTTATAGTGATCCCGATATGAAAAGGAGCACTGTGTTTGAGCTCCACCAATATATCATGTCCCTTCAATTATCCCCTGTTTTCCCGGAGTCATCAAAATTGTGTCGTTTAATTTTGACTATTCCTGCCACAAGCAGTTCCGCGGAAAGATCATTTTCATGTTTAAAGAGAATAAAGACTTATCTGCGAAATTCTAAAATCTAGAAAGACTGCCAGCTTTAACAATAATAAATACTGAAAGTGCCTTGTTAGAAGATATGACATCGTCTCCAACATTTGAAAAAACGGTGATAGACGTTTTCGCTGGACAAACAAAAACCGAAGAATTGATCTTCGTTTTAAAAATTAGGATATATACCTCGGCATAACCATTTTAGGTTAGTGTCTTTTTTTATTTTTACCATTTTCATATGGTCTACCATACATCTGACTATACATTTTCCCCTTATAAAATTGTTATCACATCCCTAGATTATTTTCTCACGCTACGCCCCTGTTATATACAAATATAAACAAAACAAATTTGAAAAAATTTGCTTACTATTTGTTAACAAATTTAATCAGGGAAGTGCACCATAATGCAAACGAGTCTTCGAATCATTTCTAATAAAACAGTCTTCAGGAAAATGTAAACTGGAAACTTTTATTGTACTATTACATTGATCCAGTGTAATATGTATGTATGCCATATAATGTATGCAGTATAATATGTATATAGTATGGGTGCCAACAAACAGTAATGAAATTTTCCAACTCTGACATCTAAAAAGTACTTTATAAATATCTATACGACGTAAACTTAATGTATCTATACCGAACTGTAACCCTATTAAATGCGTAATCAATTATCTTACTTAGCTTCATCTTTTGGACACCGAAAAAATGAGACACTACATCCGATTTTACTGTTACAGCTATCAGCAGAACACAGCGCCATTATTAGCTATCCAAACGTAAATTGATAAAATTCACAATCTAAAATCCGACCGGTATAATACTTCGCCTGCAATCGGTTCGGTGTCGAGACTGACGGTATACACGGACCACGTGCTAGTTAGCTAATTCTCGCTAACGGACGACGAGACGGGGTAAGGAGGGAAATTTAGCGGGAGGAACTTAGAGTGAACATTTTTGTTATAATTTCTGTTCGATGCCAGTTCTTACCTATTGCCGGTCTGTGGATTCCAACTGGCAACCCTCGACCCTCCTTCGTGATCACGTCCTCGGCTATTTGCTTAGTGTAGATATAAGTATTGGGGTAACCCTCGAGGAGCCTAGGTTCGCGTGCAGGAGAAGAGTATTACAATTGATGATAACAAAAATGCGATTTCTCACCTTGGCGTTAACTTCTCCAGAATGGATTCCGGTAAAGTCTCGACCATCGCTATCATTCCCTCGTAATCGACTATGGGCGGGTATACGTCCTCTTCGATCACCTTGTGGTTGCAGTTCGCGTACGCGGTGGAGACGTGCATGAAGGACTTGAGTCTGGGCATCCGCCTGGCCAACCTGAGCAGGTCCCTGGTGGCCCGGATGTTGGTGAGGACTGCCGTTCTGATGTTCTCATCGAATCGAACAGTGGCCGCCACGTGGAATACTACGTCTACCTAAGAAAACCTTCTAATAATACCGAGCGATTCGAGTTATTAGTCTCACCTCTCTTATTAACATCTCCTTAGCCTGGTCGCTGAGGCCCAGGTCTGGCAGGGAGCAGTCGCCCTCGATGGGTACCAATCTTGTTCGAGGTTCTGGCGTTTGGTTCTTGATCCTCTGGAACACGGGATCATTAAGCATCTCCTCCAGTCTGGTTTCCATGTCCTTTCCTTTCTTGTTTCTGGATAATAGGTAGATTTTCGAAACTGGACACGACCTTAGTAGTTTCTCCAGCAGAAGCTGTCCCAAGAATCCCATAGAACCAGTTATGAACACATTGGTGCCGTTGTAGAACTCCTGGATGGGTGTTAGGTTCAGTTTATCAATATCATTCGTGGTGTCTATCGTCAATAGTAGCTTCACGATATCATCGGCTGAAAAGTATTTAAGTTTTCAGGTGTTCCATAATTATTTAACGCTGTAACTTTTTTATTAAGATTGTGACACTTACCGGTCTCCATAGCACTCTTTTTGGTATCCTATCTCAGGCGTGTCGATAACTGTAGGAAACAAATGAATATTGGCTTGTAACACAGCACCTGATATAAGGTCAAGTAGACAGTGAATATATCAGGAGGTGATTTAGGTTATTTGCTTCCAGAAATTAGCATTACCTTTTGCATAATTATAATTATAATCATTGACACTATAGTTTAGAATATAAACATTGTTTGTTTCTTTATACCATTCGAGTTAAACTTATGACCTCAAAGAGGGTTTTATTGCCGGAAAATTTTAACACATTTTTTTATTACTTTACCTGAAAGTTCATTTATATTCCTACACACAAAGATGTTTTTAATATTCTGTATGATATAAAAAATTGAGTTACCTCGTTTTTTTAAATTACTTTTACGAAAAAGTAGAAAAATGTTCATTGGCGTAGAGACAAGAAATCTTGAGGGGGGGAAAAAGTGTAGAAGAACTTTCTTTCTAGGACTTCCATTTCTATACAATTTTTATAATAATTTCACCTAGTTTCGGCTTCAACGATCCGGCATCGGTAAAAATTAACATAAAACATATTTTAAACCTATGAAAGTTAACTTTAAACTTATAATGAATATATAAAACAATACAATGTGTGTGCTTAATCGATTTATTACGATATATCGTTTCCATTTACACAACACATTCGGCTAAGTGCAAAGAGGGTAGTACCCTGCAGTGGCGGCCGGTGTAATTTTTGTCTGGGGGTGTAATCGATAAAATAAAAACAAACGAAAAATTAAAATAAACTTACCTATGTCCAAGCCTGAGGTTATTTATATAGAAAATCCATTCGTCTGTTCTTGGAATTCGCAAAAACGTCAATTACAAGATCATTAAAGTCCAGATTTTAATAATCTGGAATCGCTGCAATTAGCACTTTCTCCATACTTATCATACAGAGTGAATTTTAGTCTGTCTTGCGTCATTGTATTTCTCAAAAAGTTTTTAATTATTTTAAGCGTCGAAAACAGCATTCACTCTCACCACTTGTCATGGATATGGTACAAATGAATTTGAATAATAAAACAGTATCACTAAAACAGTCCGTCAGGTTTCGATCTATAAATAATTGCAAAATTGCTAAGCAACTTGCTGTTTAACGAAAATCTTCTCTGCTGTATATAACTGTTAATTCACTTTTCAATTTAACTTTGTCCAAAAATTTCGTTACATTATCGAAATTTTGAATGGGGAATTGTTTGTCATAGTCACTAAATTTATTGGGGAATAATAGTTTCGACGCTCTGAACTCAAATATATCATCAGTTTGGCTAATTAATATATCACACACTTCCTTAGTTTGTGCAGAAAATGATATGTCATTGTGGGATCGTATTGTTTTTTTTTCAGGCGAATTTGAGAAATTAGTTGTTCGGATTTTTATAATTGCGTCTTCAAAATTATTCAAATAACTGCTCATCTTGACAGCATCCAATGATCGAGACTGAAACCCTTTAAAAAGGATTTCACAATGAGGCATGGACCTTGGCGAGAAACGCGAGCCAGTATTTAAAGTTACCGTTATTTAAATAACCCAATAACATTTGAGCCTGATTTTTTGTATTGTAATCATTTCCCGCACTGTCAAAAATACATTCTAAGCATTCTTTTAAAAGTTCAGCATTTTCAAAAACGGTTTGTACAGTTCGCGTATTAAAATTCCGTTATATATTCCACCGAATATGCCTCCATTGCGATTTCTTCTCTCTCATTGTGGTTATAAAAATACAAACAACACGTGACCACGTAAACAGCCCAGATTTAACAGACAATACAATGCTATACAATACAATACAATACAAGATAATACAATAGACAACCTGATGCACTTGCGTCAAAGCTTACAGAATAAACTTTGCTTTGCGTGGCCGTGCGATGCACGCAAATCTCATATACATGCGTATAGAAATCTCCTGTTTCACGCGCCCGAGTCCTCTCTTTCTAACACTTGGTTAAGCGGTCCTCTGATGTGTGCTAGCTGAAAACTGAACGCGCTATGTATTTAGAGTTGCAGATTTAATATCCCGTAGATAAATCCGATAAATTGTAAGGCTGGCGACTCTCGCGATGTCTAGCAAGCTGTAAGCGAAACTGTTAGATGTCGGAACATTCTATGTATAATGATAATGTGATGTATAGTAAACACCTAATAGGTATTTTTAGGAATTTTTAAGGGAGATCACTGCACAAATGCACCTACAATAAAACCGCCACTGGTACCCTGTATACGACGTGGCTGACCTCCACCAGGTTACGAATTAGAATTGTAATAATAGTGTTATTATTTATTCCTGTATTTCAATGAGATGTTAAATATTTATACCCAGTTTTTGGGAGGTGATTTTTTGATGAGTTGCAAAAATTGTGGGTGTCACGTGACTACCGAAAAAACCTTCGGTTTTATCGCTTTAACTTATCGTTATTGAGAGACTTATAGAGGGGTCACAACCTCTATGTCTTCTGGCTCATATTTTTAGTATTTAAAAATACTTTTCTGGAAATATTTCTTGAGACGCTCTTGCAATTATTTATATAAAGGCCATCCATTGTTATCAAGGTACGTTTAAAAGATTTATATTTTTTCAATATTTTCTTTGCTGAGTACGTCGCAATTGAATGAAAACGTTCTTCATCGATTGGAAATGACAAGACGAGTTGTTAGAGTGGTCACAACCCTTACTTTTGTAGTACCGTACTTTTAGTGTGTTAGAAAGATTTTTTTTCATCGTTTCCAAATTTTTATTTGTAATAACGTATACTATAAGCATTATTGAATTTTGTCAAAACAAAATTTATCGTTTTTCTAACATTTTGTTTATTGAGTATTTTTAAACCGAATAAGAACATTTTCAGTCGATTGGAAATAGCAAGACGAGTTGTTGGAGGGGTCACAACCCATACTTTCGTCGTACCCCACATAAGTGTTTTGACTTTTCCCGATTTTGCCGATTGTTTCGTTCCAATCACTTGTACCGAAGGCGTCATTCAATTTTATCGAAGCTGATTTTGTAAGTTTCCCGCATTTTCAATATTGTATTTACTGGGTGTTTTTAAACCGAATCTCAGTTGATTGGGTATGACAAGACGAGTCGTTAGAGTGGTCACAACCCATACTTTAGTCGAATCACATCTTCAATGTTTAAAAACCGTTTTTTTTTTGGAAGAGGTATTTAATTGAGTGATAATTTATACAGAAGGCTTTAGTGTCTTTATTACTAATACATTTGAAACAGATATTCCACATAAATAATATACAAAAGATACAATAAGTTAACTTACGTCCTAGTTATCTAAACACGCCATACATTTAATAAAATCTATTTACAAAACATTTAAAGCTGATAAATATCCTAAAAAATCATACTATAGAGTAGGGAGAATAGGGACCAAAGTATCCTTAGTAGCAGGAAAGCTACGACGGTCTTGGTGACTTGATGAGCCCAATACAATCTGTAAAGAAAAAGTAACGTTAAATTAACGTAAAAGTTACGTCTAATAATGTCGCAAAAGTAACCAAGAGCCAAATATATCGGCATATATAACAAAATACATAGCGATTCTTTTGAACGATATCATAAAGTTGTGATAAAATATTGCGTCTAAAAGGCGTCATATCGTATGACGTCTTTTAAACGTAACTGTTATTGCTTGAATTATTTGAGCTATCTTACTTGTTCCACTTCTTTTTGGCCTCGGAAAGAGTGTCTATGGGATCCTGTATCAAGAAAACTCTGACACCCCGAAGGTATAGCTTGAAAAACTCGTTCCAATCCAGGTGTTTGAGGTTACAGAAAAATAACGCCCTGTCCTTCTCCGTCATCTTGTCGATGACCCTGTGGACGTTCCCCGATCCGAATTTCCACTGCCTCGTCGAGAAGTAGGACAGAACCGTCGAGAATTTGTGGACCTTCGAGTATATTTTCATCATCCTTCAATGGAAGATAGGTCAGAATTTTCTGTATCGAGCAATGATATGTTTTCTTACCTGGGCGATTTTCCGATGGCTAGTAAAGTTCCGTCTACGATTAGAGCTGGTAAAGTGTGTAGAAGAAACACGGTGAGGAGATATACGGGGTAGGATTTGTGCAAGCTGAAGCTGTAGTACCACACGGCCCTAACGCTGGGAGTGGTCATGCCATAGTGTTTCGATTTGTCCATGAACTCTTGCCAAGTTATCGGCTGAAATAGATTTTTGTATTTTAATAATTTTTTACGGATTTTCATCAAAATATACAGTGAAAATTTAGTGTTTTTTTAATATTATGTTTCCTGTTTTCATCGAAGGCAAATAATCAAATGATGGCAATCGTCTGGAAATGCCGAGTCGAGTTGTTAGAGGGGTCACAAGCGATACTTTGGTCGCACTATATTTTTGGTGTTTATGAAAAATTTTCTGCGTTTTTTTTTTTTTGAGTAGTTTGTACAGAAGTCGTTATTGGTTATTATCAATGAAATAAAGTGCTTTGTAAGTTTTCCGTTTCTTCAGTATTTTGTTTTTAAATTACTTACAAATTGAGTAAGGATAATTTGAATCAATCAGAAATTATGAGACTAGTTGTTAAAGGGGTCACAATAAATACTTTTCGTAGCGTATTTTTAATGCTTAAAAAACTTTTTCTGGAAATTTATTTATTTTTATAAATAGATATTTATTACACACGCTACAATTTTTTTATAAAAATAATACGAGGGGTTTGGGGAAGAGAATTATAAAAAAAATCACCACATCCCTAATAGGTGTTCCGCAACTTTGATATTCACGACATACAACGTTTAGAGTGTTTACTAAGTCGTCCTAATAATAAAATTCCAATAACAGTTTTTTAACAGGGGCTACGTTTTTTTAAATGAAAACAGTACAAAATTTCTAGGGAAGCAAATTTAAAACAAATCACCACACCCCCCAGTAGGCTTACTGCAATCTTTATATTCACGACGGATAACCCTTAGAGTCTCTACTAAGTTAATCTAAACATAAAATCGCTTTAATATTTTTTTGCAGACACTAAGAATTTTTAATGAAAAAAGTACAATATTTTTAGGGAAGAAAATGTTAAAAAAAACAATAAATACCCAGTAGGTTTTCCGCAATCTTTTTATTCACGACAGACAACTCATAGAGCCCCTACTAAGTCGCCCTAAAGATAAAACCCGCCCTACTATTTTTTTACAGCGCTACGAATTTTTTAATAAAAATACAACATTGTATTTTTACCCCCTTGTAGGCTTTCTGTATTGATGACAAACAACCTTAAATCCTTTACTAAGTCACCCTAAACATAAAACCGCATTCGTATTTTTTTTAGACACGCTAGAATATTTTATGAAAAAAGTTTCTTAAAGAAAAACTTTTCTCTAAATTATTTTATAGGTCCACTTGAAATAATTTGTGCAAAGGACTTTATTTATTCATTTGTATAGATATAAACTTAGTAAATTCGCTGTTTTTTTTTTCATTGTTTCGTTTTTGAATTATTTAGAAATACCCAAAAATGATTTAAATCGACTCCAAATGACAAGACGATTTGTTAGAGGGGTCACAACCCTTACTTTTATCTTACGGTTTTTTTTTTGTGTTCTGTTCTAGCCATTTATTTTGTTTCATGAATGCATGGAAACAATTTTTAAAATATATAGATCGATTATAAACGACGAGACAAGTTGTTAGAGGGGTCACAACCCATACTTTCAATCCAATTTTTTTTCTGCAAATGCTTTATTCGTGTTTTGATTACTCTTCTATCACGAACATCGCGTATTAGGAATTATAGCAAATCTTACCATGTCATTGCTGCTTTCGAAATTGTAAACCCGAGTATCGTAGGCCACTTTGTCTTTTTTGGCTTTTTCGAAACTAGTTCCTGTCTCCCAAGCTGAGGCTATCATGAAATTCACGCACATGTCCACCGGGACTATGTTGGCGCTGCAGTCTGGATCACAATGAAGGGTCCTCAGAAGACCAAGCCCGGCCCCGGCAGCTACCCCCGTGGCACCATACATGTTGTTGATCCACGCTTTTATTGGCTCCTTGTACGTGGATACCACTGGAAACGAATTCCGCTAGAGCCACACTTTGTGGGTGTTCTATTGTACATACCTATGGAAGGTCTTATGATTCCAACGGGCAGTCCCTGTCCTTCCTGTCTCACTACCTCCTCGGCGATTTGTTTGGTGTACGCGTAAGTGTTGGGGTATTTGTCTAACAGCCTGAAAAAATGACAATTACCTAGGAAATCCTAGCGACGTTCACTTATAATTACTTACATGGGAGTTATATTGTCCAGGATCTTGTCGGATAGGTTCTCGATGACGCTGATGAGCTTCTTGTAATCGATAGGAGTGGGGTAGACTTTTTCCTCTATGGTGCTGTCTATGACGCAGTTAGCGAAGGCAGTGGACACGTGCGTGAGGGCTTTGAGTTTGGGCATTTGCGCCGCTAGCCGGAGCATGTCCTGGGTCGCCCTCACGTTGATCGCCACGGCCATCTTCAGTTTCTCGTCGAAACGCACCGTAGCGGCGACGTGGAATATAACGTTGACCTGGAACGGGAAAAGAAAGGTAGACTCATATATCTCGTAGAATATACAATTTATAGTTTATCACGTTTATTTGCAACAAGGATATCGAAGCACGCTTCTAAAATGAATGCGTATCGTGTACGGGACGTCCCGTGTTTTAGAAAAACACCTGGAAATATATTCTTTTAGGCTTCATTGTAACAATTTGTGTAGAAGAAATTACTTGTTTACATTAAAGTAAATTTGTGAATTTTCAATATTTCGTTTCATGGGTGTTTGGAAATCATTTGAAAATGTTCGCAGTTGATTGGAAACGATGGGACGAGTTGTTAGAGGGGTCACAACCCATACTTTTATCGTACCGATTTTTCAAGATTTTAGAAAAGCTTTTCCAGAAATTTATTTTTTTTCTTTAGACTTTTGTTGTAATTTGTGAATTCTTGCAGGCGGTGTTGTTGGTATCCATTAAAATAAATTTAAAAAAATATATTTTTTTTATATCTTCATTCCTGAGTATATTGGAACAATTTGAAACTACACTCAATCGATTGGAAATGATGAGACAGGTTGTTAGAGGGGTCACAACCCATACTTTTATCATGCCAATTTTTCTGGATTTTAGAAAAACTTTTGTGGAAATAAATTTAATTCTTCAGACATGTAATAATTTGTGAATTTTTCAGAAGGCGTTTTTTGTTTTCATCAAAATATGTTTTAAAAATTTCAGTTTTTTATATCTTTGCTCATAAGTTTTTTGAAACAATCTTAAGATACACTCAATCGATTGGAAATGTTGAAACCAGTTTCTAGAGGGGTCACAACATATACTTTTATCGTACCGATTTTTCAGGATTTTAGAAAAACTTTTCTGGAAATTTATTTTTCCATTTAGAGTTTCTTGTAATAATTTTTTAATTTTTGCAGAAGGCTTTATTCGTTTTTATAAAAATGAATTTCAAAAATTACAGTTTTTTCAATATATTATTTCATGAGTATAACAGTCTTAACATAGACGCAATCGATTGGATATGACGAGACGAATTGTTAGAGGGGTCACAACCTATACTTTTATAGTACCGATTTTTCAGTATTTTAGAAAATTTTTCTGGAAATTTCTTTCTTTCTTTAGACTTTCTTGTAATGGTTTGTGACTTTTTGCAGAAGGCATTATTCATTGTCATTAAAATAAGTTTTAAAAGTTTTAAATTTTTTCTATATCTTGGTTTATGAGGGCATTGAAATAATTTTAAAATACACTCAGTCGATTGGAAACGACGTGATGAGGTGTTAGAGGGGTCACAACCCATACTTGCGACGTATCCCATCTTTACTGTTTAAGAAAATCGTTACTGGAAATTTATGCTTTTGTAGACTTTCTTACAACGATTCCTGCAAACGAGTTTATTCGTTTTTATGAATATAAAAATAAATATGAAATTCGTCATGCCTGATGGCGGTTTTCGGTGGCACAACAGACTTTTGTTTTATTGCGAATGCGAAATACTGAACCAAAGCCATCCAGTCTCGTTTTTGTAGCACATAGGTAGGTATTACATCGAAAATTGACCAACAATCATAATAACGTAGTGAATTTCACTTGTGACCATAAACCAGAATTATGTCGAGACGCGAGTTTTTACGAATTCATTTTTAATTGTGCATACCTATGCATAAGGCAATCGTTATTGGCCTTATTATAGCAATTTTTACATGGAAATGTGAACGCACTGGAGCGTAAGATTTTAGGTTATCTTTAGTTAGTGTGTAGTTCAGAATATCTTTTGCCAATAACAATGCCAATGTCGATCTTAGATCGTCTTAATTAGTTTTATAATTGTCACTCAGTATTCTAAGCAGTCCTATTATATTTTAAATTTACAAGGCAATTTTGTACCACAGCAACATATAAATCGTTTAATTTATTATAATGGGCCATTATTATCTAATACATACACATCGAATCTATATAGCCTGGACGTGTTTTTCCATGAGCGTGTTGATTAGAGTGGGGAAATAAAAAATAACCAGCGATTTTTGCAAATAAAACACCATTAGCTGACGTGAATTAACGATATAATAACGATAATTGGATTCTGTATTTTAAATGGCATTGCCATCAGTTTCAAATTAAGTACATACAAAAAGACGATTAATTATATTTAAACACCATACACAAATGAATACATTATGTACAATAAAATCTATACACAAAAGAACAAAAGAGTGTCGAAAAAAATATCCGAAAGTTGGTTTTCATTTTCTTATTGGTAAATTCAAGATAATCTATTTTATCTTCGCTTGTCGCTGACAAATTTGGCTTTATCTTATGATGTTACTTTGTATAATAAATAATATACAGGGTGTCTAAACACTTTCAGCTTGTAGATACACTGCGGGCTGTTAAAGTTGAAATGAATTATTTGTACGTCAGAGGGTGTTTATCAATATTTTATTTATAAATTATTTGAAAAGGGACAGACGATGGTTTTAATCGGTCGGAAATGACATGACTAGTTATTAGAGGGGTCACAACCCATACTTTTATCGTACCGATTATTCAGGATTTCGAAAAACTTTTCTGGAAATTATTTTTTTTTCCTTTGAGGTTCTTGTAATAATTTGTGAATTTCTACAGAAGGTGTTATTGGTTTTCATTAAAATAAGTTTTCATGGTATTCATGGGTAGATTGAAGCAAATTGAAAATACACCCAGTTGCTTGGAAATGGCGAGACGAGTTGTTAGAGGGGTCACATCCCATACCTTTATCGTACCGATTTTTCAAGGTTTAGAAAACTTTCTCGAATTTTATTATTATTTTTTTTTGTTAGACTTTCTTGTAATAATTTATGAATTTCTACAGAAGGTGTTATTGGTTCTCATTAAAATAAGTTTTAAAAATATCAGTTTTTTCAATTTTTTCAATCACGGGTGCATTGAAACAGTTTTAAAATACACCCAGTTGTTTGAAAATAGTAAGACGAGTTGTTAGAGGGGTCACAACCTATACTTTTATCGTACCAATCTTTCAGGGTTTAAGATAAACTTTTCTGGAAATTTATTTTTTCTTTTAAACTGTCTTGTAATAATTTCTGCAGAAGGCTTTATTTATCGCGTGCTTTCATTGAAATAAGTTTTAAAAATTTAAATTTTTTTTAATATTTCAGTGCATGAGTACGCTAAAACAATTAGAAACTACACCCAATCGATCGAAAACAACACGACGAGTTGTTAAATGGGTCACAACCTATACTTTTATCCTACCGATTTTTCCAGGATTTTAGGAAAACTTTTCTGGGAATTTATTTTTTCTTTAGACTTTCTTGTAATAATTTGTGAATATCTACAGAAGGCGTTATTGGTTTTCATTAAAATAAGTTTTAAAAATCTCAGTGTTTTCAATTTTATTATTCATAAGTATATTGAAACAATTTGAAAACACACCCAGTTTTTTGGAAATAATGAGACGAGTTGTTAGAGGGGTCACAACCCATGCTTTTATCGTAGCGATTTTTCAGGGTTCGAGAAAGACTTTTCTGGAAATTTATTTTTTCCGTTAGACTTTCTTGTAATAATTTGTGAATTTCTACAGAAGACCTTATTCGTTTTTATTAAAATAAATTTTTAAAAAGTCAGTTTTTTCAATTTTTTGATTCATGGTTATATTGGAACAATTTGAAACCACACTCAGTCGTTTTGAAACGGCGATACCAGTTGTTAGAGTGGTCACAACCCATACTTTTACCGTACCGATATTTCAGGGTTTTGGAAAAACTTTTCTGGAAATTTTTTTTTCGCTAAAAAGTAACTTTCTAGTTATACTTTGTGAATGTTTGGCAGAAGGTAAGACTAGTAATTCGTTTTCGTTAAGATAAGTTTTAATTTTCTTTTTTTAATATCTCAGTTCATGAGTATACTGAAATAATTTGAAAGTACACTCAATCGATTGGAAATGACGAGACGAGTTGTTAGAAGGGTGACAACCTGTACTTTGGTTGTACCCCTTTTTTACTGTTTAATAAAAACTTTTCCGAATTTTCTGGACAATAACTCGTGCAAACGACGTATTTGTTTCCAAATATTAAAAAAATAATATTTTTTTTAATTCGGCGCCAAATCAAACACGCAGCATTACCTCCTCAATCAACAGTCTCCTGTCCTGGGGGCCAAGTCCGAGCTCCGGCAGGGAACAGTCTCCACTTATCCCCACCACCTTGTGTCGAAACTTGGGACACGCCTCCTTCATTTTATCGAAGATGATGTCGTCGAAAATCTCGTCAAGCCTAGTGTGGAGGTTCTTCCCCTTCTTGTTCCGCACCAGTAGGTAGATCGTGGAGATTCCCGGACAAGATCTCAGCAGTTTCTCCACGAGGATCTTGCCCAGGAAGCCAGTGCTGCCGGTCACGAACACGTTGCTCTTGTCGTAAAACTCCTGGATGGGGGTGCGGTCCATGTCCTTCTCCTCGGGCTTCTGTTTCTGCACCGGGTCCATGGCGGTCAGCCCTGGAAACAATTTTTCTCTGTAATGACTTAGACTTAGGTTTTAGAGCAAATGAAATTATTTCAAACATAACGACGTGCTTATGGAATGGGAAAAACAATTGGTCTTATATCCGGTCGTCGCGTTGGCCACTGTGTACATAAACGGGGCCGTTACGTAGAAACCAACTTCCGAAATAGGATATGGCTTTGCGTCGTAACAAATATTGTCTATTAATAATAAAAATATAAACATTAAACCATGTTTGTCCGTAAATATTATCAGTGGCCTTCGTTTATCCTACTGTTTAGCGTACCTGTTATAAATACTATTGGCATTACGGTTATTATAGAGATTATTATTTATTAACATTCCCATACTATCACAGTAATTACTTGCTTACTTAGTATACATGCATTGTGTCTATATACACTGTTATTCATAAGTAATACAGTATTTTTTAAGCCTTGATACACGCCTAATTTATTCTAAAATGGTGTTATTTGTTAACGTTTTGAAAACATTTTCAAAATTGTACAAACTGTGGAATGGCCATCGCGGTGACCCGATCTAAGCCTATTCGATTTTTGTCGTGGCCGCTTGAAATGGGCGTTATACAAAACCGCGGATTATCGATTATCGTTCTTCTACGCAGGGCGTCCGTCGTTCATGAGCGTCTCGTCTTGAACCCGCCGAAAAGGGGTCAAGATTGCACGAAAACGTTTCAAGTTTACCAAAGAACCATGTCGTAAGACACAATTGCGTATACGGCACGTAGTCTCCTCCTCGGGCTGAATATTAAGATGAAGTTTGTGAAACGATAGCCGTGCCCGGCTCACTAGATTCGATTTTGACGGTCGGCCGCTCGATCGAGTGTGCCTTGGGCGCGCGTCCGCCTCGTCGTACCTACAGGGCGTCACACGCTTGTGGCGCTTTCATTAAAAAAAATATATTGGCGTCTGTTGACGTTTGTTTGGTCGGAAATGAGAGGGTGTCGAAGGGTGGAATCTTTATAGACATCTAAATTCAGAATTGTTAAAATGGCAGGCCTGATAAGGGGTGTGTGGAATATCTTTTTACATTTTAGGATTACAGTAATAATAAAAATATAGTTGTGTAAAAGGATGTAAAAAAATCCTAATTTTTTAGGTGATATTCAAAGGGCTGTAACTTGGACAAAAGTGTCGCAGAGAAATTAAAAGAAAGAAAATTAAAGCTCCAAGTTTCTTGTTTTCAAAATCTTGACTTCAAAATTCTTTACCGTCAGCAGTTTTTGGCGCGGGAAATAATGATCGTGCAGAAAATTGAAGTAGGGTTTTAAAAACTGAGAAGTATTCTTTACAAGCCGTAGTTATTGGTTTTTGATAAAAAAAAAAATTAAATTGGTGCGAAAACGTTGATTGAAAAGGAGGTAAAGAATTGCGCATTTAGGGATACTCCCTTAACTTGGCATAACTTTGCAAATAATGGATAGACTAAGGATGTTGACTGTTTATTTTCAACGTCACAGTATCCCAAAGAACCCCTGAAACTTTCAAAGCCCTGCGATTTTTTTCCATTGCATTCAGAATGATTGAATTTGAAAATATTTTTTTTTAGCAATAATCCATATTTTTTTCATCAAAAAATGTTAATTGTAAGAAATAAAAATTAAATAGAAACTGTTTCCGACTATTTTTCTCCAAGTTACAGTCCTTTGAAAATCACCTAAAAATTTAGGATTGTTTTACATCCCTTAAATTTTTGTGCCTAGTGTATCTTCTAGAATTATCCAGAAAGTAACTATACCTACCCCAATTTGAAATATTAAAATGGATTTAGAAGAATATTTTCATAGGTTATTTATATTATAATTAGACAAACATCGAAAAACACAACTTGGCAAAGTTCCCAATTTTTATAGACCGTCTTTCAAAAAAATGACTAAAACTGTTTAAATTTTTCAAAATTGTTTTTACAGCTTTTTGTGAATTGTGAGACCGGCATTTTTTAATTGCATTCTCTACGACACTTTTGTCCAAGTTACAGTCCTTTGAAAATCACCTAAAAATTTAGGATTATTTTACATCCCTTAAATTTTTGTGCCTAGTGTATTTTCTAGAATTATCCATAAAGTAACTATACCTACCCCAATTTGAAATATTAAAATGGATTTAGAAGAATATTTTCATAGGTTATTTATATTATAATTAGACAAACATCGAAAAACACAAGTTAATATAATTTGCGGACTCAGACCTTGAGTTTGGAGAAACCTGATTTATATAATTTTATTTATATAATCGCGTTTTCTAACAACTGCGAAATCTATATTTATTACAAATATTCGCATTAATTTTTTCTGACATTCTTGCCTTGTAACCCAAAAATAAATCATGCTGTAAATTTTCGGGTTAACTATATACGCATAATTGGATGACAGATTGGTGAATCTCATTGGATTATGCGTTTTTTTAACGGGTTTTTTAATAGGAAATCCGTATGTCAAGGTGACACCCTGTATAAGCGGAATTTGTCAAAAGTTGAGAGAAATCGTGTTTGCTTTTATTTTGAAGGTCTTTAAATAAACAATTTTAAATCAGTTTTTAACAACCAAATATGTTTTTGGACCCTCGTGTCAGTTTTTTTAAATTTTCTGCCCTATTGCGAAAAGCCGATTAATCGCCCTGTATAACCCATATGACGAAAAGGTAGCACTAGCCTTCAAAAACGGCGCTGTGAATAAACTTTCACACGAAATTCATTATTGTTTAATGATCTTGAAAGAAAAAATTACAGCAAATTTCACTCGACAAAATTACACTTTGTATAAGCGGAATTTGTCAAAAATTTTATAAAAGCCGTCAGTGTTTTTATCTAAAGGTGATTTGTGAAATGAAATTTGGAAGCTTTAAGAACGATGTTAATAGTCGAAAGCGATTTTTTTACTAGGTGGTTTCTTAGTTTTCTCTTATATTGTAAAGAGCAGACTCATCGCCCTGTATAGACCGCAGAACGAAAATATGGATTTAGCTTCAAAACATAGCATTGAAAATAAATTTCTTGGCAAAGTTTCCAATTTTTATAGACCGTCCTTAAAAAAAAATGACTAAAATTGTTTAAAATTTTCAAAATTGTTTTTACAGCTTTTTGTGAATTGTGAGACCGTCATTTTTTAATTGAATTCCAATAGGTTTTAAATGTAAAGTGTGCAGTAAAGAAAGGTAAAGTTTAATTTTTTTGTTCCGTTATGGTTTATAAATTTTTTGATAGTCAACAAAAAGACTGGCAGTTAAACCTTCGCTGACGTTTTGTTTATGAATTCTGTCTACTTAGGAAATACGTTACTTGAACTCACATTATTTATCGTCTCTTACGTTATGTTTAAAAAACAACCTGGGACTTTGTTAAACAATTTCGCTTTAAACTTCTGCTTCCAATACTCGCTTAATTTTAACCCACTTTCTTTTCGACACAAATTCGACTCACCGGTATTGGTCATGTTTTCCGGAATTTCCTAGGAAATCGTGCGGACCCACTGTATGAATTTTTTTCACTTCACCACACTCGTGTTAGCGCCAAAAGAAGCAATCTAGTAGGCTTCGCCGCGTACCCACTCGGCCTGCTCGATGTCTGGACGCCGAGTAGAAAATTTGCTTACTGGCAATGTTGGTGTTACGTGGTAAAGGTAAGAAACGCACTTTCGTGCCATCGATGAGCGCAAGTAATATATATGAGTGGATTTTTTTGTTAACTCGGAATACGTCTATGATCTCCCCCATTCCAATGTTTATAGCTTTTAAGTATTCGCCATCGCCGCCGGACCGGTTTTTACGGATCGACGATGGTGTGCGGGTGTAAAATTCAAAAACAGTCTGCGACGTTTTGGTAGATTGTTTTGTGTTAGAATGGTTAGAAAAAAAGCCCTAACGGGTTCGGCTCGATGTTTCCCGACAATCTGGTCATCTAACAATGTCAAATCATTTCATATATTGTACATGGCGATGTTAAAACGTCGATCCCGAATGTGCAGACTGTTTTTTCACATACAGTGCTATTCAAAAGTCCCCTCTCCCCCTCTTATCTTTTTAACGATTATACATAAACTAGTGAAATTTGGTAACTGAATATTAAGGGTTGTAAACTTCCCTACTAGTGATGATAGATGACGTATGCGTCAAAGATGACGTCACAAGGTCATTGTGACCAATAATTTTAAATGGAACCCTATGGCAAGCGACACCTCTTTTAAAAGGTATCGAAAAAACCTATTCAATGATACTAATATTGTTTGTATTTATGGTAGTTTTGATGGATTAAATCAGTAATCAGTAAACTTGGATAATAATTTTAATTACAGATTCAAGAATCAGTACCTACTTATAGTAATTGTTCGAAGTGAGCTCCATCTACTTCCTGACTGTAAAACATCCTATTGCGAAACTCTTCTCGTACTTTTTCAAATGTGTCTGCGGAAATAGCCCTACATTCTGTAACAATACGTTGTTTTAAAACATCAATATTGTCAGGCTGAATGGCGTAAGCCTTCGATTTAAGATACCCCCCACAGAAAAAAATTTAAAGGTGTGAGGTCCGGTGATCGAGGCGGCCATTCCATTGAACCTCGTCGTCCAATCTATCTACCAGGATATTCTTCATCCAAATACCGTCTTACTGCACCGTAATAGTGTGGAAGAGCACCATCCTGTTGGAATGTTATTTCCAAAATGTCGAATTCATCTTGATTATCTTCCAAAATTTCAAGGATTAACGGTTCTATTGCATTTTGCAACATCTGCAGATACACCTCACCGGTTAAGTTGGTATTTAAAAAAACAGGCCTAACGATGTGGTTTCCTAGTATACCTGCCCAAACATTGACCTTCTCGGGATACTGAGTATGTGTTTCACGAAACATTTGTGAGGATTTGCGTCACTCCAATATCTCACGTTTTGTGTATTTACATTTCCATTTAGATAGAAAGTACTTTCGTCACTAAAACAAATTGTTTTGACATAGTCTCTATATTTTCACAAAATTGCAGTCTTCGGTCTCGATCGTCGTCTGAGAGTTGATGAACCATTTTTAATTTGTATGGGTGAAATCTGTTTGTTTTCAACACCCTGTGCACTGTACTTTGACTGACTTCACAGGTTGATGCAACTTGAGTTGTTGAAGAAGTAGGATTTACTATTACTTCTGCCAGTATATAAATTTTTTTCTCATCAGAAATTTGTGGTCTACCAGATCGTTTTGCATCATTAATACTACCCGTTGTTTTAAACTTACGAAGAAGCTCTCTCAAATAAGTCCTCGAAACTGGGCGATCGGGAAACCTTTCATTAAAAATGCGTTCTGCTGCATGAATATTTTCTCCAGTTTCACCAAGTATTGGGATCGCTGCTACTTTATCACCTAAAACACGTACCATTTCTCTTCTTGAAGCACTTAAACGTTCAGCTCACAACAGTTTAACAAATTATTGAATGTACAAATATTTTAAAATTACCACAAGGTACTAAAACAGTTAAACGTTCGATCAACAATACACAAATTATTAAAATGTATAAAAACTTTGACAGCTAAAAAAACATCAAATTGGGGAGACTTGCAAAAACGTCAGATTATTTACTATCCAACTATCCAGTGGCGGAGCTTGAATTTTAAATTTTATTATTAACTGATTTAATTCATCACAGCTTTGCGGTTTTTGAAAGCCAGTTGTCAAAACTGCCGTAAACAGACACAATATTAGTATCATTGAATAGGTTTTTTCGATACCTTTTAAAAGAGGTGTCGCTTGCCATAGGGTTCCATTTAAAATTATTGGTCACAATGACCTTGTGACGCCATCTTTGACGCATACGTCATCTATCATCACTAGTAGGGAAGTTTACAACCCTTAATATTCAGTTACCAAATTTCACTAGTTTATGTATAATCGTTCCAGAGATAAGAGGGGGGGGGGACTTTTGAATAGCACTGTATATGTATCACTTTCGCTATGCTGGAAAGTCTTCTGTATGTTTTAGAGTTTACTATTTAGTTGTCGAACAACATTACGTCCAGTAATACTTAACGGGTATCATAACCGCTGTATAGGAGGCTCTCCTCGCCTCCGGCCTGACATGAGGCCATGCCATTTCCTTGAACGGAACACTACATCGCCGCAACTGCAGATGTCGCTCCCAACAGAATCCTTATTGGATACAAAGAAATCGTATAGTCGAAATAAAGTGA
This sequence comes from Rosalia funebris, assembly GCA_037954035.1. NCBI lineage: Eukaryota > Metazoa > Arthropoda > Insecta > Coleoptera > Cerambycidae > Rosalia > Rosalia funebris. The sequence goes on along the minus strand of JAZFAV010000003.1, from coordinate 27,192,702 downwards.
ATCTGTGGGATAGAACGATAGGAAGACGTCTTTTAGGACCTTACTTGTTTGAAGGAAACTTGTAGGAAGACGTCTCTTAGGACCTTACTTGTTTGGAGGAAACTTGGCGTCGTCTTGGTGTTGATCTAGTTACTTATTAACGATTTTCCTTGGCAGACAGATAGGGCGACGAGGTTTAACTGAATGGCCAGCACGTTCACCTGATTTTGCCCCGTTAGATTTATTTTCGTGACGTGGCTTAAAATCGCAGTTTTATTTTAATAGATCACTGTTTTCTTTTAATACATTCGATAGAAATATAAACGGATTTATAAGAATAAATAAAATAAATACATATATGGGACACAAAACAAAATGAATTTAAACACAAATAAATAATGGAATACTACATTAACGTATAACTTATAGGACAGTAAAAAGTTGTTGTTTCCCTCAATGTACAGTAACTCCTTTTAAGTATAGGGTCATTCGATAGAGACGCTTGAAGTTTGTTAGATTATAGCGGCTATGTTGTTATAGCAACAACTGTCAAATTTGTTGCGAATTGTTAAGTAGTGTATGGCAACTCACTATGAAAGGTTAGAGCGTTCAACAGCGTGTGCATATCATCGAATTTTATTTTCAAAATCAGTGCTCCGTTCGAGGAACGTACCGCGCATTACGTGATTTTTATCCTCGCCACAACCGTCCCGCCGAGTTCGACATTTGGTGGCCAAATTCGAGTCGACGGGTTTGATAAATAATCAGCCAACACCCGTACGTCACCGAAACTCAAGGTCTGCTGAAAACATCGCTGCTGTGCGTGAGAGTGTACGGGAAAATCTGAGGCAGTCAATTTCTCGTCATTCACAAGAACTTGGCTCTTCTGCGGCTTCAATTTGGCGAATTTTGCGTCGGGACTTGGGTTTGTACCCGTATAAAATCCAACTGACTCAGGAACTTAAGGTAAACGCCCATGGACAACGTCGTGTGCTCGCTGATTGGGCTCTGGAACAGTTGGAAGTCGCCAATGAATCATCTTTAGCGACGAGGCCCATTTTAGGATGAATGGATATGCGAACAAGCAAAATTGTCGGATTTGGGGCGATACCAAACCACACGAGATACACCAGTCACCAATGCATCCCGAAAAAGTCACTGTTTGGTGCGGATTTTTGGTCTGGCGGAATCATGGGTCCGTCCTTCTTCCAAAACGAAACTGGCATTACCATAATCGTCAACGGCGAGATAAACTGGCCACTGAGATCGTGCGATGTAATGCCTTTAGGCTTCTTCCTTTGGAGCTATCTTAAATCGCAGGTCTATGCGAATAAACCACAAATAATTGATGCCCTCAAAACTAAAGCAAATATAAACATTTTAAGGTAGCAATATTGTTAAACGGTGCCATGCTTCTAATCACGAAACCCAGTGTTTTATATGCCTTAAGATCCACGTGATTGATATGTCCAGAGAAAGATAGTTATCATCAAAGTACGCGCCAAGATCCTTCATATTTTCAGAACGTATTAAAACTGTACCACCAATAGAATAATCACGAATTAGTGGTTGCTTTTTTAAGGTATACGAGCAAACTTTACATTTATCTACATATTTTTATTGATAATTTATTCTCCGGGAACCACGATACAACAAGGTCGATGAGTTTTTGTAATCTCAAGTGATCATCTAAGCAGGTTGTGTTTAAAAACAATTTTAAGTCATCTGCAAATAGAAGATGATGCGGCATAAGCGTTTAAGACAAATCGTTAACAAACAATATAAAGAAAATAGGATGCCTTGTATGTATTTTACCCCTAATTTTACTAAATAATGAACCGATTAATCAACTGATAATCAAGCAATCGTAAATTATATTTTAACCTATCCAAAATTATTAATTTCGTATACATTTTCCGCTGTGTAAACAAAGACAGCTCTTTCCAATTCATCTATAAAATGCTGGTAAAAATTTCATGGCATTGGAAAAATACTTCACAACTAGGCGCAAGCATACAGTCATAAGCCTGATAGGAGCGCCAGTTAAAATGGGATTAAAAACAATTTAACGAATGATTCTTTTACAAAAGGCATTTGTTGGGATTTTCCTTCGCTCGCTTTCGTATTATCATCGCTTTCCAACGGAAAAATATGAATCGCGTCGTAGGTGTTTACAATTATAGTTATTTATATTAAAATATAATCCGTAAAAATACTGATAAATAATCAACAATTAATTATTTACTTCTCTTCTCGCCCTTGATGTCTTTTTATATGAATTATCCTCAGTGGGTCCTAAAGAAAGTCTAGTGGCGTCAAATCGGGCGAACCTGGCGTCGGTCTTATCGGTTACATTACCATAGGGTTGTCCAAAAAATTCATTTTTGGACAACCCGACAAAAAAGACAAACGTTTTGGACAAAAGTTTTCGCGCGGTTTTTTTATAAGTATTTATTATTAACATTATAATTATTACAAATTATTTTAATCGATAATGTACGTTCCTCCATTTTCAATAACTTTCTCCCATCTCTCAGTAAGCTTCGTAATACAATTTTTATAAGAACTTTGCGAATTGCTCGCAAAAAAACGTTTTTAAATGACTTCTGACTTCCTCGTCACTGGCAAATGTTAAGGTTTCGTAAACTGTTATCCATAGAGCGGAATAGGTGAAAATCCGAGGGCGCCAGGTCTGGACAATACGGTGGATGGGGTAAAACGTCCCACTCTAACTCCGACAATTTCCTCCGGGTCTGCAGAGAAGTGCGAAGTCGAGCGCTGTCGTGATGGTAGGCGACCTTCTTACGATTTACAAGTCCTGGGCGCTTTTCCTGCATGGCTTGGATCAGTTTTTGTAGTTGTTCGCAGTAAACGTCCGAATTTATTGGTTCGTCCCTCGGGAGTCGCTCAAAATAAACGATTCCTTTAAAATCCTACCAGACGGACAACAAAACTTTCCTGGGGTGAAGCCCTGCCTTTGGTGTGGATTGAGAAGGTTCACCAGACCAGAGTTTCATCTCCAGTAACCATATTTCTCAAAAAGGGATCGCTACGTTGACGAATCCTTAACACATCGCAGATATTGATGAAATCTATTAAATTGGATTCGCTGAGTTCGTGAGGAATCCAAACATCGAGTCTGCTGACCAACCCAAGTTGTTTAAGATGATTCTGTACACTAGATTTTGACGTTCCCATTTTTTCTTTCTAGCTCACGTATGGGTTGCCGAGGATTTGCCTCAACTAAGGCTCGTAAATGCTCGGGAGCGACTTCTTCAGGTCAGCCTGACCTTGGGACGTCCGTGAGGGAAAAATCGCCGGATCGAAATCTCTTGGACCACTTTTGACACGTTGGATCTTGAATAACATTTTTGCCGTACACAGAACACAATTTGCGGCAAAAAACCGATGTACGAAAATTACGTCATTTTCAAAGGCAATTTTTTATATAAAAAATTTAAAAAATCGATTGTTGCTGAAAATATATTTATAGTACAACTCCTAACGAAGAAAATAAGCCCTCGAACAAATCTTTAGGACCATCCGTTTCGATAGAAAAGTCGTTTTACGAAAACACCTTTTTTAACTTTGAAAAAAAAATATTTTGGAATTGTACAAAAACGATTGTTTTCGTCTCACTTAGGACTACAGTTTCTGAAATTATTAAGTGTTTTCATCAAATATTGTTATTTTTAGAGCAAAAACAAAAAGACGCAATTTTCAACGGTTTCTTCGATATATCTCGAAAAGTAATGAATCGATTCGAGCTCGCAAAAATTGAATCGAAAGATTTTTTCATTATCTACAACTTTCTCATTTAACTTTTTTCAATCCGAGCACAACTTTCTTCTTTATTCGCGAAAAACCGCTTTTTTGACTTTTGCGAATTTTTTAGGTTATGTTAGCGGCCGCCATTTTGAGAGCAAAGAACGATAAGTTACTTAAAATTTTATTTTCTATATGCTCAGATTTTTTTTTTTGCTGTTTACAATTAGTGACCGGGTCATTCTCTATTGATTGGACTAGATTGGGATACACGACAATCATTGCTCACACTCTGTATATACTTAAAAATAAAATGCCCAGAGTTTTAATAATAATAAAGATTATTGACGGAATAATTTAGGAAAACATGTTTTATTTGGGCAATTGAGCAAAAAATAAACAACTTTTACTATAATTCCCTTTATAAAAACAATGATTGCTTAGTTTTTTTCGTTGGTAATAGAAAAACGTTTCTCAGACGTCCGAGTATTAACAATAACAAATTAATCCACCTACGTTTCGTTCTAATGTTTGTTTTGCTGACGAACCATAATATTTGTAATTATCGTCGTTGGCTTGTATGCAGTCGTAAAACAAGGAAGGTAGCTATTACGGTATTTATTATTTAGTCATTTTAATATCACAACCTACTACGACCAAAGCACATGCCCGATGAAACTCGAAATTGGGGGAAAAGTACCAGTCAACAGGAAGCAATTAAACATTGAAAATTTCCCGGGCGTTGCGTTAAATTATTTTTTGATACGGAGCTGGCCGATAGTGTGACTGAGTATTCTACAGGGTGTAACGGACGGCCCGTCCCCGATTAAATATCGTAGGTATTTAAATTGTGAGTTTTTCCACGTTCGGAATTTTAGAATACAATTTAAAATGTTCTGTGCATAGAAAACTTAATCTGGAAAAAAATCACTTACTCTCCATGTTTACAGCTAGTAAAACACGTAGGGGATTTTGAAAATATCGATTTTTTTGTGATTAGCGAGTATCTAAATAAAAGTTAAATTTTCGACAAGAAGGGGCAATCATTTGTTAATAAATAATGTTTAAATTAACTTATCGAAAATTTCGTACGTATTTCACTTCGAAATATTATTTTAAAGATATTGTTAAAAATTCGCATGAAGGGAATGAAAATTGTTGGAGTTACGCTGCGTGCCGTTTTGAAAAATCATGTTTCGAGAAAAACGCGTTTAAAGTTTTGAAATGTGCTATAGATATGAAAAAATTAAAAATCCGGCTGTTTAAAATTTTCACCATTAATCTGCTATCCCATTACCATAAAGGTGCCTTTCTATATTTAAATATTCTTCCTCGTTCTCTTTCCTCGAACGTTTTATGTTAGAGTGTGCCTCTTTCGCTGCATCTGTCAAAGACATCACTCGGCGTGCTTGGTCCGCTTAGCATCGGCTTCTAGACAAAAATTGTATGATTGGACGCCCATATCCATATCCAAACCTTTCATAAATCGAAGAATATTAATCAGACCATCTGGTGGGAGAGAGCCTATTTAAAGTCGGAAGCCGACCGACTTAACAAGTTAAGAGGATTGATTCTTAGAAGTATAACCGGAGTCCCAAGATCAACACCGATCGTGGCGATGGGGATACTGACGGGGATACCACCTCTTGATGTCATCCTGAAAGCGGAAGCCGCAAAGGCAATGCACAGGCTGGGAAACATGAATAGGAAGGTAAGGGACCTGAATAGACTCTCAAGAGAGCTAGCTGAGGAGAGACTCCTATGGATGCCCATCAGTAAGACTGACTGGATGGAGGGTCGAGCTGGATTGCCGCTCAATGGAGACATCTGGTACACGGATGGAGCCAAGAGTGGAGACAGAGCGGGTGTGGGGGTGTATAGGCGCCGCGACGGGATAGGTAAAACCTTCCCCTTGGACAAATACACTATCGCACTCCAGGCCGAGCTAGTTGGAATTACATACTGTGTTCTGGGGGCCGACCAAAATCGGACCCAGGAGAAGGTATGTATCTGCTCGGATAGCACGGCGGCGTTGGCAGCCCTGAATTCAGTGACGACAAAGTCGAAGCTGGTCTATAATTGCACGTATGGATACCTGGACATAATGGCATTAAGGGAAATCTAATTGCAGATGACCTTGCCACACTAGGGACCAGGGAAAACCTCTATGGACCAGAACCTGCAGTGGGAATAAGTCGAAATCTGATCAGAGGCCATATAAATGGCTGGGCAAGAGACCAGCACAATAAAAGATGGAGAGGAGTAACGGATTGTCGAATAACCAAACTCTTCATCGAATACCCAGAGATTGAGAAATGGGGCCAAGAATTCATTAAATTGAACAAGCACAAAGCCAGAAGTCTGGTGGGAATCATTACGGGCCACCATAGTAGCCTGAATGCATATAAGCACAAGCTGAGGCTGACTGATAGCCCGGCCTGCAGATACTGTAAAGAAGACGAGGAAACCTCGATTCATCTTCTTTACACCTGCCCCGCACTGGAGGAGAAGAGGTACCTTATACTAGGGACCCCTGTTATCCAAGAAGAGGCGAGGCTTAGGGCAGGGAACGTGCCTAAATTGCTTCTCTTATGGGATAGCATTTTTGGGTAATGACCCGTATTAGAGGGGATCGCCAAGGGACTACCCATGCGATCAGTGGCTGATGAGGCCCAAATCCATATAATATAATAATATAATATAATACCCCGAAGACCGTCATTTGTTTTCCTGATATTTTATTTGTTGCCAGTGTTTTATGTTAATCCGTATTAAATGCAATGTTATTTTGTTTGCAAAATAAGAAAAACAATCGATGGGAACGAAATAACAACAAATGATGGAAAATATTGATATAAAATAAATAAATGAATATTTTAATAACTGTTGTTGAAAAAAGTTTGTATTTATCTGCCAACCGGTTATTTCTAATATATTTTGTTTATAAAATGCAGTGAGAACTTAAAGGTTGATAAAAATCTCGTTTAAAATTCAAAAATTGTTTATTGGAAAAAGTGTCGAAATTGCATATTTTTATACTAAATTCAGGGTGGGTAACATATAAGTCGAAAATCGAGAAAGAAACCACCAAGCCGCCAAGCGGCTATCAAAGTAGTTCCCGAATAGCAAAGCTATTACATAATCGCTCTAGGAAACAACTACTCCTCGGGCTAAAGCCCCGCCAGGCATTGAATTATACCCAGAAGCGATCCTCGACCCCTTTCTCGTGTTTCTGCACAATCAGATAAGGTTTCAAAAAATTAAACCCGCCACAGGTAGGATTCGACATTTGTCTCGGATCGGAACCGAACGACATACAGCTGTTTCGAACTTGTTAGTTCTCATCAGTGCCGTACACGGTACGCCGATTCAGGACAAATGCCGAATGAACTTTATGGCGTATACATCTTTATCGATACGATCTCTGTCAGAAACATATAAGTCGGAAATCGAGAAAGAAACCACCAAGCCACCAAGCGGCTATCAAAGTAGTTCCCGAATAGCAAAGCTATTACATAATCGCTCTAGGAAACAACTATTTTTTAAATTCAGGGTGTTCTAAAGAAATATATCAACCATCTTTTTTAAATGATTTCCCTATTAATATATTTCGTATTTTCGTCTAGAAAAAAATCCGAAGCTATTTGAATTCGAATGAAGTTTGACGTGCCTTCTTTTATATTGTATACATGAATCCATGTATATCCCTGTATACATGAATTATGTTCGAGTTGTTCCCGTGTACAACTTGGGGAAGTAAAATAAAAAATTACGGGTCCCAGCCTTTTCCCGAATACGAATGGATTAATTCCACCATTTTCATGCTCCCTGTATATATATATATTTTTTTTTAATTGTAAAATTGTGCGTAATTGATGATTATCTGTCCTATTTGCGTACATGTGTTTGGCTGAATAGTTTAATCACAAACATAAGATCATTGTGAATATCGCCAACAGTGAGCAATGACCTTAAAAGAACGAGAATTATTGTTTATTTTCTAATTTAACACCTTCCACAATACGAACCGCTACCGGAGAAAAGGAACAACAGTTTCTGCGGCATTATGTGGATCAGAACGACTTTATTTTATTGTCGTTTTAAATTTTTTATACCCAATTCTTGAAGCATAAACATAAAACATTGTTGGAGAATCTTTCCTTTCGCTTAAATGCACCATCGGATTAAAAATAATAGCCTATTATGTAAAACTAATGATACCCGGCGAAATCAGCGTTAACGAAAGCGACAGCCAATTAACTCGAATTGCTAATTTATAATAAGTTTTGATGGATATTAGACATCCTTATTTGATGTGCGTCTTTTATAATGGTCATGCCTTTGTTAAATAAATTTTGCGCGCTCCTCTCAGGGATTTCCCGTGAAAAAAATATGTATATATATAAAACAATAATGTTATCGAGTGATTCATCTCGAGACATGATGTTGTTATCGACTCGGCTAGCTAAAAAAGGCAAGTCGATCATTAGGGAAATGTAATTGCAGTTAAAAAACGTCTTGTAATTGTTGCTGAATTTAACACAGACCTTGAACTTGACTTTGGATGACTTTCAGCCGAAGGAACAGCTCTAATGCTTGATTTTCATAAGAATGTGTGTGATACACATAAAAAAGACTGACATATAACCTAAATAATTTCGCATAGATTGTGAATATTTAATTAATTTAACTCGATCTTTTTTACTGAGAATTTTGTGCAACTAGTTTACAATTTTGACAGTTTTATGGGGTCGTTATTTGCTTCCGGGCCATTTTGTAGCCATCGGACTGTGATATTTCGCGTAAGGAACCATCGGGACATTATTTTCGTAGTACGACAACAAAGTGGGGAAGACTCCTTCGAAAATACAAGATAACTCACAGATAACGTAATAGAGGAAATTTATTAAAAAAAATAAAAGGTGGTCCAACCAAAACGCACGATGTTAATTATAAATAAAACAAAAAGTTTTCAGAGAATTATCTTAATATTTTTTATTATGATAGAAAGATCTATGACAATTATGTATGAAACAAAATATCGGCCATATGCTCACCACGGCTTCGGTGGCATACCTCTATCCGATGGTCCATATTTTCAATGACTCTGAGACATAATTGAGGTTCAATGTCGTTAATGTGCCGAATTATCTCATCCTTTAGCTCTTGAATTGTTCTTGGCTTATTGACGTACACTTTTTCTTTTAAATATCCCCAAAGAAAGAAGTCCAACGGTGTCAAATCACATGATCGTGGCGGCCAATTAACATCGCCACGACGTGAGATAACACGACCATTGAATTTCTCGCGCAAAAGTGCCATTGTTTCGTTGGCTGTGTGGCAAGTGGCACCATCCTGTTGGAACCATATATCGTCCAGGTCCATATCCTCAATTTCTGGCCACAAGAAGTCCGTTATCATCTCGCGATAGCGAACACCATTCACGGTAACTGCTTGGCCGACCTCATTTTCGAAGAAGTACGGCCCGATGACGCCGCCAGCCCATCAACCGCACCAAACAGTCACTCTTTGTGGATGCATCGGCTTTTCAACAATCACTCGTGAATTCTCATTTGCCCAAATGTGACAATTCTGCTTGTTGACGAATACGTCAACACGCTTCACGAGTACGAGTACGCTTCAGCTCTTGAGTCAATTGAACCTTGTAAGCGTGTAAATTCAAATCTTTATTCAAAATTCGCATCAGTGATGTTCGTAATATGTTCAATTGTTGGGCACGACGACGAGTCGAGGTTGACGGCTCTTCTGCTACACTATCGCGAATAACAGCAATGTTTTCCGCAGAACGAACTGGGCGAGCATGCACAGATGTTTTCACATTTCCTACAGACCCGGTTTGCTGAAATTTGCGCACAATTCTCTCGATTGTGGACACATTTGGTCGATTATGCTGACCAAAAAAGTCACGAAGTGCACGAAATGCATTTTGATTTGAACGCCCATTTTCGTAAAAGGCTTCAACAATCTTAATGCACTGCTCAATTATGTACCTCTCCATGGTTGAATTTGTCAAACACTGAAACAAAGAAATGTCAAATTAAGTTGGGCAAAAAACTTGACGTTAAGGTGTGACTCACAATTAACATCGTGCATTATGGTTGGACCACCCTTTATATTGTAGCAATTTGATCTAGCCATAATTCAATTCGATTTGCCACGACAATTTTGATCGACCCTCATCTCTAAAATAAACTCCTGGACAAAATTAACGTGTCGACAAAACTTTTCGTTATTTCTTATAATCAGTAACTTAGATCGTATCGATTTAGATGAATACCCCACGGATTTGATTCGGCATCTGTCCTGGACTGGCGTACCGTGTACGGCACTGATGAGAACTAATAAGTTCAAAACAGCTGTAGGTCGTTCGGTTCCCATCCGGGACAGATGTTGAATCCTACCCGTGGCGGGTTTTCTTTTCTGAAATTTCTTATGATGTTTCGAAGACTTAAATCATAGTACCTTCGTGATATAATTAATGGTTTCAACTAATGTTTAACAACAATAAACGCAAAGCTTTTAGATGGTAAGTTTTACAAGGTATTGTAAGGAGGCTTATACTCCCAACCATATTTAAGTCCTTAAACATGAAGGATTAAACAAAGTAAGCCACAACAGCTATTTCCCTGGCTATGGCTCTACTCGCTTATTTAAATATTACTTTACATCTGTCAAACAACTGCAATTGTTTATCAATAGTGATGGGGATTTGCCACGATAATTTTAAATAATCTCACTACTAAAACAATTAATTAGACAGCGGAAGAGACGTACCAAGACAATAGAACTATTTAATAAATCTATTGTGTCGAATAATCGACCACCCTGTATATTTCCGCGCCTTCAAACTTCGCCGGTATTGGTATTTGAATAACTCCCTTTCCTTAAAATTCGTCTCGAGACGCAAAGCAATAAAATAAACAGCCAATGATAAATTACCTGTCCACTTGTGTATTTCCGTTGATCAGAAGGCGCATCACACACGAAGTCGGCTATGCGAAATAAATACTTTTCGCTAGAAAAAAAACCGGGGTTTTCCCAAACGTGGAGTGAATGAATTCCACAATCATAGCAGGTGGATCGTTCGCTATGTAGAGGTTCAAGTCTTCCCAGTTGTCCACAGCACCGAAGGAGGAGACGTGACTTGCAATGGAACCTCTCGATTTAGGTTACCATTAGCCATCCCGGAACTAAGAAGTAAAAAAAAATACATCTGTCAAGGATCGATCTTTATTCTTGGGTTATTTTAGCTCGAGCTCGCGAAAATATCGTCTGGTCGAAAAAATCACGCGGTTTTAAATCTGGATGTTTGCTGGCCATTCCTTGCCGTCACGATTTTGTTAAATTCCATCGTAATGATGCAAAGATGACTCGGACAGAGAATATTTCTGAGAAGTAAGAAGTAAAAGACCAGTTCCACCGATGATTCACATTGGATTGAGTGTTGCCCCTGTCTTTTCATAATATCTTGCATAATGCATTGTTTGAGATCTAGCTAGAATATTAAACTGATCGGGATTTATTGTTATTGCCAACGAAATATCATTACAAAATGAATGGAAGCTAGTTGTAGAATTCTAATCAGCGGTCTATGGTAATTACTTTCATTACGTGCGTTTATGTGAACTAATTCTGAAGTGCAGTTTCTAATACAGGGTACTTTAAATTCCAGATCGTCGCCCTTTTATTTTTTCAGTCAGTCAAACCGACTATAATAAATTTGCTAATAAAAGTCAACTAATTTATGTCAATACTTAACTGATAGGTAACTAATATTATATCTTAAGCAATTAAAGTACATAGTCTGAGTAATCATTTTTGAGTGCCTTTTTGAGTTACAATCTTATTTCCCAATTTTTCTGGCAAAAATTGCGTTCTATCTGCAATACAATATTTGTAAAGCCTATAAAAAAATTCGTAGGGCTGCGTAGCATCGAAGATTTTTATGTGGATTATTAAAGAATATTAAAAAAATTGTAAGTAAGTGCCTCTTGTAGGAATTACAATTTTTTTCCAATTTTTATGATGAAAGTCGCGATCTGTCCTTAGTAAAACATTTCTAGGGTTTGTACGAACATTCTGAAGACAATATAACTCTGAGAACTATTAAGTAGGGTATTAAAGAGGTTTCTGCTTAAATTTCGAATTTTATTAATATCTTTTGTAGGAATTTTCTTCCCAATTTCTATGATAAAAATCGCGATCTGTTCCTAATAAAATATTTCTGTAGCCTATAAAAAACCTCCAAGCTATACATAACTTCGGAGACTACTGCCTATATTACTAGAGAATCTCCTGTTTAAATTTCGAATTTTTTTAGTGCCTCTTGTGGGAGTTGCAATTTTTTTTCAAATTTCTTTAACAAATATCACGATCTGTCGATAATAAAATATTTCTAGAGCCTGTACGAACATCCTGGAGGCTGTAAAACTCTGAGAACTATTAAGTGGGTTATTAAAGAGGCTTCTGTTTAAATCTCGAAATTTCTTAGTGCGCCCTGGAAGAGTTACAATTTTTTTCCCAATTAAAATCGCGATCTGTTCCTAATAAAATATTTATGTAGCCTGTAAAAAGCCTCCAAGACATACATAACTCCGGGGACTACTGCCTATATCACTAGACAATCTCCTGTTTAAATTTCGAATTTTTTTAGTGCCTCTTGTGGGAGTTGCAATTTTTTTCAAATTTCTTTAACAAATATCACGATCTATCGATAATAAAATATTTCTAGAGCCTGTACGAACATCCTGAAGGCTGTAAAATTCTGAGAACCATTAAGTGGGTTATTAAAGAGGCTTCTGTTTAAATCTCGAAATTTTTTAGTGCCTCCTGGAAGAGTTACAATTTTTTTCCCAATTTCTATGATGAAAATCGCGATATATTCCTAATAAAATATTTCTGTAGCCTTTAAAAAACCACCAAGACATACATAACTCCGGGGACTACTGTCTATATTATTAGAGAATCTCCTGTTTAAATTTAGAATTTTTTTAGTGCCTCTTGTGAGAGTTGCAATTTTTTTTCAAGCTTCTTTAACAAATATCACGATCTATCGTTAATAAAATATTTCTAGAGCTTGTACGAACATCCTGAAAGCTGTAAAATTCTGAGAACTATTAAGTGGGTTATTAAAGAGGCTTCTGTTTAAATCTCGAAATTCTTTAGTGTCCCCTGGAAGAGTTATAATTTTTTTCCCAATTTCTATGATGAAAATCGCGATATATTCCTAATAAAATATTTCTGTAGCCTTTAAAAAACCACCAAGACATACATAACTCCGGGAACTACTGTATGTATTATTAGAGAATCTCCTGTTTAAATTTAGAATTTTTTTAGTGCCTCTTGTGAGAGTTGCAATTTTTTTTCAAGCTTCTTTAACAAATATCACGATCTATCGTTAATAAAATATTTCTAGAGCTTGTACGAACATCCTGAAAGCTGTAAAATTCTGAGAACTATTAAGTGGGTTATTAAAGAGGCTTCTGTTTAAATTTCGAAATTCTTTAGTGCCCCCTGGAAGAGTTATAATTTTTTTCCCAATTTCTATGATGAAAATCGTGATCTATTCCTAATAAAATATTTCTGTAGCCTGTAAAAAAACTTTAAGGGACACATAACTCAAAGGGCTATTGATTAGATTACCAGAGAGTCTCCAATTTAAATTTCGGAATTTTTTAGTGCTTCTTGAAGGAGTTTCTTTTTTTTTTTCAACTTTCTTCAACAAATATCGCAATCTGTCCTTAGTAAAATATTTCTAGGGTCTGTACGAATATTCTGAAGGCCGTAAAACTCCCAGAGATATTAAGTCAATTATTAAAGAGGCTTCTGTTTAAATTTAGATTTTCTAATGCCTCTTCTAAGTGTTACAACTTCTTCCCCAATTTTTTGACAAAATCCACTATATTTTAAGATATTCCGATTTATGAAATTTATTATGCCTTGCATCTAGATTTTGGACATTTCCCCCAAATCTGGCAAACTTACACGCGCGCCCCGTCCTCCAAATGTTTTAAAAAATTATGACCAACGAAACATAATTATAAAATAAATAGAAGCTAGTTGTAGAATTCTGATCATTCGGCTATTGTAATTACTTTCATTACGTAGGCTTATGTGAATTAATTCAAAAGTGCAGATGCTAATACAGGGTACTTTAAAAGTATCTCTTCCAGATCGTCGTCTTATTTTTTGGAGGTACACTAATGTACTTGGAAGGAAATTAATGGACAAGGTATATTAATGATTTTGTTGCTTGTACGTCAAAAATTCTAACTTAAAACTCGACATAACCTATTCCTCACGACCGTATGTCACCGCTGGCCCTCTTTAACCTAAAATACGTCACTTTCCGTCACCAACTGGATCGAGAACCCACTTCAATGCGTCAGAAATGACACTGTCACTGCATGTCAGCTAGTCAAGGTATTAAGTCATAGAATGGGAAAAATCGGCATCAACGGTTTCGGCCGAATCGGGCGGGTGTTCATGAGGGCGGCCGTCCAGAAGGGCGTCCCCGTGGTGGCCGTGAACGACCCCTTCGCCGACCCCAAGTACATGGCGTACCTCATGAAATACGATTCGACTCACGGCCAATTCTGCGGGAGTATATGCAGCGACGACAAGAACCTCATCGTCGACGGGGAGAAAATCGCCGTGTTCAAGGAGAAGGACCCCAAGAAGATCCCGTGGAAGCAGGCGGGGGTTGAGTACGTGGTGGAATGTTCCGGACTGTTCACCACCAAAGACAAGGCGGCCCAGTTGCTCCAGGGCGGCGGGAAGAAGGTCATCATATCCGCCCCCTCCAAGGACGCCCCCATGTACGTCCTGGGGGTGAACCACTGCAGCTATAACCCCAAGGAAAAGGTAGGAGTTTTAGGGTTCCGAGATAAGGCATTTTGGGGTTTACCGTTGATAGGGAAAGGTAGTTTACCCACCGATTTACTTTGCGAAGGTGGTGTCGATGGCCTCGTGCACTACCAACTGCTGCGCCCCGTTGGTGAAGGTCATCCACGAGAATTTCGGGGTCGAAGAGGCGCTCATGTCCACGATACACGCGGTGACGCTCTCGCAGAAGCTGATAGATGGCGCCGCGAAGAAGGATTGGCGGGACGGGAGGGGAGGCATGCAGAACGTGATCCCCGCCTCCACGGGCGCGGCCAAGGCCGTGGCCAAGGTCATACCAGAGTTGCAGGGGAAGATTACAGGTAACGCGTTTCGAAAGTCGACGATTTTCGTTATACTGGTACTTAAAATTTTTTTTTAAACTATTGGGGAGGGGGATGTGCCAATTTAAGGTATTTTCTTTGATCGACGTATCTTTTGAGGTCCTTTAGGTATGGTAGATGGTTTTTCGTCATGTTACTTACATGTAGTAGAATTATTTTATAAAGAGCAAGTCGGCAATAAACCGTGCAACAAAGAGCAATGTATAGCTTACCCTCTCCCGCGCGAATGCAGTAAAAGAATTTTACTTAGGTCACGATTTATAGGCAGCCTTTAGCATTTAAAATATTTTTACAGGCTATACAAATATTTTATTAGAAATAGATTGCGATTTTTATCAGAGAAATTGGAAAAACATTATAATGCCTACAAGAGGTACTAAGAAATTTCGAAATGTAAACAAAAACTTCTCTAATAATCTACCCAACTATTCTTAGAGTTATGTAGCTTTTAGACTTTTTTACGGGCTTTAGAAACATTTTATTGGGAATAGATCTTGATTTGTATCAGAGAAGAAAAGAAATGGATGGAAAAGAAAATTGTAATTCCTACAAGAAATACTCAAAAATTTCGAAATTTAAACAGAAACCTCTGTCATAATCTACTTAACTGCCCATAGACTTATGTAGTCCTTTAGAGTTTTTTTACAGACTATAGAAACATTTTATTAAAAATAGATCGCGGTTTTTATTAGAGAAATTGTAAAAAAATTGTAACTCCTGTAAAAGGTACTAAAAAATTTCGAAAATTACGCAGGAATCTCTCTAATAATCTACTCAACTGTTCTTAGAGTTATGTAGCTTTTAAATATTTTGTACAGGCTATAGAAATATTTTATTGGAAATAGATTGTGTCGGAGAAATTGGGAAAAAAATTGTAATGCCTACAAGACGAACTCAAAAATTTTGAAATTTAAACAGGAACATCTCTAAAAATCTATTCAAGTATCCCCAGAGTTATGTAGCTTTTAGAATTTCTTTACAGGCTATAGAAACATTTTATTAGGAATATATCTCGATTTGTATCAGAGAAATTGGAAAAAGAATTGTAATTCCTACGAGAGGTACTAAAAATTTTTGAAATTTAAACAGAAACCTCCATAATAATCTACTGAACTATTCTCAAAGTTGTGTGGCTTTTAGAATGTTTTTACAGGCTATAGAAACACTTTGTGACCGACAGCTCGCAGGTCACTTTTTTTGTATTTTCTTCAAGACCAAAAAAAGATACGTCGATCACAGAGAAAACAATTAAATGTCTTGTAACGCCGATATCTTTAATTGAACTTCGACCTTCGACGGTCAAAAGGGGAGAGATTACTATTACTATTGTACGGAAAATGATAATAACGGCGGAATACACCTAGGTATGGCATTCAGAGTACCAGTACCGGACGCCTCCGTCGTGGATCTCACCGTCCGAATCTCCAAATGTACCAAGCTGGACAACATCAAGTGCGCGGTGAAGAACGCCGCCGAGGGCGAAATGCACGGCATCCTCGGCTACACGGAGGACGACATCGTCTCCTCGGACATCATAGGCACCACGTACTCCTCCATCTTCGACTCGAAGGCGTGCATAGCCCTCAACGATAACTTCGTGAAGCTGATATCGTGGTACGACAACGAGACGGGCTACTCCAACAGGCTGGTCGACTTCGTCTCTTTCATTGCCAAGAAGGACGAGGAGGCGGAGTGCTCGGCCAAGAAATGACGTGGGCGACGTCCCCAGGGAGGTTGTTGGTAAAAATTGTCGTGGAAATTTAAGAGAATAAACCTATGCGTAAATTAGTCTCAGTTGTTTGGTTTAGTGTGGGTGTTTTAGACGTCTGAGTTAGCGGCGGTGACGGGTGGTAGTGGGCCGTCGTCACATTTTTGACACCTGTTCAGGTAAAGTTGCGTCAGTTTGGGAAACTTAAAAAAAAATGTTGTAAAGTTGTGTGTGCTCTAGGAATACATTCCTCTCGGGTGTGTGTACGCCTTATTAAGACCGTCTCGCGATTTTTGGTTGCCTTGCTGTACGATGCATGTACAGGCACCTGGCAAAGTGTCGATAAACAGCAAATTTTCAACGGAATGAACTCCTAGTAATTTAAAAAATACCTCCTCGCTCTCCTGTTGTCTTATGCAAGCTATGATTTTTCTGAAAGTCAATAAATGAGTTTTCTTAGTGCCAGGACTGCAAAAATACCGAAGAAGTCTTCGGAATGAGCTCCTGATAACGTTTAAAAATACCTCGTCGCTCTCCTACTTTCCTAATACCCCGTATACATTTTCAAAATCAAGAAATCATTTTGCTTAGTACCAGGAGTGCATAAATACAAAAGAGATTTAGGGATGAGCTCCTGATAATTAAAAAAATACCTCCTCGCTCTCCTGTTATCCTAATACATGCTTTGGATTTTTTTAGTTAAGAAATAATTTTATGTGGTATCAGGAGTTCAGAACTATCGAAATGTTGTTTATAATTATCTCCTGATAGTTTAAAAAATACCTCCTTGTTCTCATATTACCCTTATACAAACTGTAAATTTTTGAAGATTAATAAATAATTTTATTTAGTACTAGAAGTTCATAAATATCGAAGAGGTCTTCGAAATATGCCCCAGATAATTAAAAAAACACCTCCTAGCTTTTCTGTTATCGGAATACAAACTAAACATCTTTCAATATTAAGAAATAATTTTATTTGATACCAATAGTTTAGAAATACTGACGTCTTCTATGAAATATGCTTCTGATAATTGTAAAAGTACCTCCTTCTCCCTCTGTTATCCTAATGTAACCTATACATTTTGAAAATTAATAAATTATTTTATTTTGTACCACGAATTTAGAAATAAGTCAACAATAAGTTCACTTAATTTTCCAAATAATCAACAACGTTAATAAAAATTTTTATTAACGTTGTTGAATTTTTAACCAATCCAGAAGATCATCAACAGGCATGCCTGAATTAATTCAGATAATAAAACACAGACCTACATTAAGAAAACAAGAAAAGCATATACCACTGAAGATATCCGCTTTAGCAAGTAATTTTCCGATTTTCTATAAGCAGACGGGACGGAAAAATATGGCGGAATTTTTGGGACACCCCGTATAAAAGACTGGCCATTAGAAAATTGGGGTGCGATTGATTTTTAATCCGGTGTTCACCCGCAGAAGATTACAGCTTCTGATGCACAAATATAACAACAGCGGGATTCATTATTTCATTAATAAATCTCAACAGTATAATCAAGTTCACAAATTTAAGCTATCGCGACCTCGAGACCCCGATAGAACGAGATTTCTCTGGCGCGGATCGGTAAGATTGCGCTCCTTGGGCAAGTGAAGCAGGTTCCGTTGCCTCCGGCGATGAAAATTTCGGCAAGTCATCGTCCAGACTTAATACGAACAAACTTCGCTAATGATTATTAAAATCAAATCATCATGACCGGCCGTTTTAATACGTACGAGGCGTCTCATTGTATATGAACCACAAAACTGTATTGTACGTGTCTAGTGTTTCTAATATTACGAGGGGCACTATTTGTATTTTGAGCCTAATAATAAAAAAACATTAATTTGTCATTGAAAATCACTTTATCGTTTTTCAAAATATTCTCCTTCACTATCTATATACACTTTTGCATGCGTTCGAACCATTTGTCAAACCATTTTTTCCATTCCGCCGGAGATATCTCCAAAACATGATTTTTGAATGCATCAACGGCTTCTGCCGACGAAAATTGTTGTCCATGCAATTTATTTTTGACGTTAGGGAACAACAAGAAGTCATTGGGTGCCAAATCAGGACTGTACGGCGGATGACCCACTAATTTTCAAGTCACTGTAAACAACACAAATCGCGCTTAAATGATAAAATGTTCTGGAGAAGGTTATGATCAAAAATGTTAAACCTTCCATTGGAAACGTCAGCTGGCGTCTGGCAACACTTACTGTTTCCAAGGCTCAATATTAAGTAGTGCCCCTCGTAGAAATTAAACATGTTCTCGTCTACACCCTGTATATACTCTATTAATAATTTGGGCTATAAAATCTTAATTGCTATATAAGCTTTACACTAATGGTTCCTTTACTTTAATGACGTCGTTTTACGACCTTCATAATGTTGATGTATCAAATCTGTTAATAGCGTTTTTTAATTCGTTCCCAATTTTTCCGCAAAAAAAATAGAATAACAGTCTTCCGTGATTGTTTTTACAATCATTTCACGTTGTTATCTCTTATTATGGGTATCGCATTAAGGTATACAAATGGACTAGGCTTTCTTTTAACCCAAAAAAACACGTAGTACACTTTCTGCAATTTGTGTAGAAAGTAATTTAAAATACTTTCGATTGTTCAGAAACGTCTTCGTATTAAGTGAGACTAAAACACCTTTTAGGGAGTCTCAAGAAAGTGTTTACGAAATTGTTTTTATGCAGGATGTTCAGATTGAGGAGCCCTAAAGTATTTTTCGACATCTTTGATAGTTTTTTGGTTAGGATAGTTTATTAGGAGCTTTTGGTGATGTTTGCTTTTAGACTGGAGTGTCTGTGATGAATATAAGCCACTTAGCGCCATTTTTTAGTGAATGTTTATTAGTTTTCTGACCTTCCTGAAAAAAACCCTCGTTGCGTCATTGTCATTATTATGTAATATTTGTAAGAGTGAAAAAAATGAATAAAATCCATTAAATATATTGATAGTTAATTAAATAAAGGTGGATATAGTCACACATTAAGAACATGATATGAGAATATTAATTGGGAGAGATTTTGTTGGGCTAAAACCTATCGGTATTTTCGCTCAAGGTTTGCCAATAAACAAGTGTTCAACAATTTATCCACATGAACCTCGAACGTCGTTATACACTAGGCACAAAAATTAAGGGATGTAAAAAAATCCTAAATCTCTAGGTGATTTTCAAAGGAGTGTAACTTGGATAAAAATAGCCACAGAGCAATTTTAAAAAAAGCAAATTAAAGATCCATGTTTCTAGTTTTCAGGTTTTGAGTTCAAAATTTTTTATCATCAACAGTTTTTAAGTAATCATAAGAATATCATCGAAAAAGAAAATTTCAAATTTTTGCTTGCCTTTTAAAAGGTTCACGAACTTAATAAAAAAAATTTTGAGTGGTTTCACTATGAAACTTTTTTAGATGATTGTATCCTCATTAATTTGGGTAAACTAAAAGCCTTGTACGAAGATTTTTCGGTGAGATATCGTCGTCCAAAGCAAACAAGTCAGTTTTGACTTTGGTAATTAATTATTCGGGAAATAGTGATCGCACAAAAAATTCAAGTAGGGTTTTAAAAATAGCAAAGTATTCTTTACAAGTTGTAGTTATTGGTTTTTGAAAAAAAATTTCGGTGTGAGAATTTTGATTGAAAAAAGGTAAAAAATTGCGTATTTGAGGATATTCGCTTAATGTGACATAACTTTTCAAATAATTGATAGACTAAGGCTGTTCACTGTTTATTTCCAACCTCAAAGTATCCCAAAGGAACCCTGAAGATTTCAAAGCGCTGCGATTTTTTTTTTCATTGTGTTCGGAATGATTGAATTTGTCGTTTTTGCTAAAAATCAATTGAAAGATGAATTTTTCATTTTTTATTTATTTTTTGTGGTTAAAAATATTTTTTTAGCAGAAATCCATATTTTCTTACCAAAAAATGTCAATTATTATAAGAAAAGAAAAATGAAAAAAATTGTTTTCAAAAAAAAAATTGAACTGACTCTTTTGCTTTGAACGACGATAACTCGAAATAATAAGCGAAACATCATCGTACAAGGCTTTCAGACCACTCAAATTAAAAATTATAAAATTATATAAAAAAGCTTTATGATGAACTTACTGAAAAAAAAAAAAATGATTGAAGTCCGTGGACCTTTTGAAAGCAAGCAAAAATTTAGAATTTTTTTTTCAGTGATTTTCTTATGATTACTCAAAAACTGTTGACGGTAAAACATTTTAAATACAAAATCTGAAAACTATAAACTTGTAGCTTCAATTTGCTTTTTTTTAAATTACTCTGCGACTTTTTGTCTTCAAGTTACAACCCTTTGAAAATCACCTAAAAATTTGTGATTTTTTACATCCCTTAATTTTTGTGTCTAGTGTAAATCAGTTTACAGGAACTCCCTTATTTTTAAAGAACCTGTGTAACACGCCATATACGTAGAGAATAGACCCTTACTAGGGGTGAAATTAAACTTAATATTATTTACAAATAGAATTTATTACCTAAAGATACGATTACATTTGTCACTTCCTCGCTGTAATAAAAAAAACTCTCTACTTATCAACTTATTATACAACTCCTACTGTTGTAAAACTTTGAAAGCCCCATCGTATAAATGCCAACGGCATAAAAAAACGTAGTAAAGCTCGCATCTAACATCTGACTAATGCCTTGAAATTATGTCGTCTATCCATCTCCTGTAGTGGGCAATTTTTACGTAAACACCCGGTTTATTGGCGTATCCGCAGTGCTGACCCCAGGATGTCAGTCCGTATAGCGTAAATAGACCTAGAAAACAATTAAAAACACGTAATATATCATAAAATTTTAAATTGTGAATAATCTAATATACAGGGTGGGTATCAACTTCGGCATAAAACTTTGTGGGGCAATTCTCGTTACCATAACAAGCATAAAAGTCTCTCTAAACATGTGTTGAAAAACGAACGATTTTCGAGGTACAGGGTGTTAAAGGTATTTTAAACTTCCCGATTAAATATTGTAAAGGGTCTTTCAATAAGGACGCTCGATTTTTAAACGTAAATAAAACAAGTGTGTGAGATGTCCACTCAATTTCTTTTTTATTTGAAAGAGTATTTTATGGCATTAAGTATGGAAAATAACATCCTTCAAATATCCGCCGCAGCTTTGCTTGGTGGCACGTATTCGGGAGGTCCAATTTTCGATAAATTTGTCACATAAATCTGGTTGAATTTGCTGGATGATGTTCGTTATGTTGACTTTGAGGGCGTCAATTGTTTGCGGTTTATTCGCATAGACTTACGGTTTCAGATAGCCCCAAAGGAAGAATTCTAAAGGCGTTACATCGCACGATCTCGGTGGTCAGTTCACGTCGCCGCTGCGCGAGATAACCATGCCCTCAAATGGCTCGCGCATAATGTCCATCTTGGCATGCGCTGTGTGGCACGTAGAGCCGTCATGTTGGAACTACATGTCGTCGGTATCCATGTCATCCAGTTTAGGCCATAAGAAGCTGCTTATCATCGATCAATTTATGGCAAGTTATGGCAATACTAGTTTCGTTTTGGAAGAAGTACGGACCGATGATTCCTCCAGACCAAAATCCGCACCAATCAGCGACTTTCTCGGGACACATTTGGTGCTGGTGTATCTCGTGTGGGCTGGTATTGTCCCAAATCTGACAATTTTGCTTGTTCACATATCCATTCATCCAAAAATGGGTCAACTTCCAACTGATCCAGAGCCCAATCAGCGAACACACTTCATTGTGTTCAAATTCGCCAAGTTGAAGTCGCAGAAAGGCCAAGTTCTTGTGAAGGACGAAAAATTGACTGCCACCTAACAAATAACCTAACAAAATACCTCTTGAAAGACCCTATAGAATACTTACCGACACTCAAGCAGTGGACCAGTCTCTTGCTACCCGAGTCGTAAGATGACCATAAAATTTTTATCAATAAATAATTTAGTATACAGGGTGTATACCAACTTCAACACAAAACTTTGTGGGATGATTCTCTATAGACTTATGTTAAATAACGCACAGTTTTTGAGATTCAGGGTGTTGAAGTTAATGAACGCTGCCGCTATGGTGATAATTACCGTCATCCAAGCAGGCGAGCGGTCCGCCGCTGTCGCCGTCGCAGGCGTCGACTCCTCCATCCAAGAAACCCGCGCATATCATACCCTCGGTGATGGCGTCCCCGTACACGTGAGGCATCTTGCAGGTTTCCCGATTATGTACTGGGATCCAGGCCGCTCTCATATCGTGCGAGTACGCTGGAAAACAATCGCGTCAATGTCTAACCTTAAAATTTACAATGGTAGCGTGCAATTCGTCGATGTTACCTGAGACCCCGCTCTTAACAGAACCAAACCCGGACACGGTGCAGTTCAATTCCCTGTCGTAGTCGGCGTCCAGGTCCGGCAGGCATATGGGCTGGACGTCATCGTTCAGGACGAACCCGCCGTGCTTGAGTTTGATCAGCGCGATGTCGTTATTCATCTTGTGTCCCTTTCGGAAGTCCTCGTGTATGAAGTACTCCTCGATGTACTTCTCTTGTTCGGTGCCTTCGTCCTCGTCAGTATTGTACTCGCCGGCTGCGATCACGTAGGCGCCTTTGGCGTAGCCCTGCAGGCAGTGGGCCGCCGTTAGCACCCATTTCTTGGAGACGACGACGGCGCCGCACCAGTGAGCCGCTTTTCCCTTGCCCTTTACACGAAGCGCAGCCTACAAACAGAATTGTCAATATTAGAACCTCCACAGGGATCTAATTTCTCGGTTGTAGATTAATCTTACCTGCCAGGGATAGTCGCCTCGTCTCGCGATCGATCCGCTGATTACTCTCGCGTGTATGAGGTCGTTCTCCAGGAACTGGTTGTCCTTGCGGAAGCCGCAGCTGGTCGAAGGTAAGGAAGACGTCCTGGTGCTCGTGCCGAACGTGTTCGGCGCCTTGGAGTTCCTCTGGATCTCGAGGACGTCGTAATCGTTGGTGCATATGACCCCCACATCTTCTCCGTGGTCGCAATTGTGTTCCCCCCAATTCCAGTGCGTACACTCGTTCAGCAAAGTCTCGTTGCCGTAGCAGCTGACTTGGTCGAGCCATATCGGCCCTCCGCCTAAAACAGACGTGTAAACCTGTGGACTAGCGGAGATGATTTTGTTTTCACTAAACGTACCACTTCCGAAATAGGATTCCTTCTTCACGGCCACGACGCCCCTGAACCCGAAATACTTGCAGGCCACCTTGCCGGCGTCCTCGTTGAAGTCGTCGTCGCAGATGGTGCCCCAAACTCCGTGGTGCTTTATCTCTATCCTGCCCTCTTTGTTGGAGCTGCCGTTAACCAGTCGCATCTCCGTGGGTGCCTAGAAAACGTCGTTTATATCTCGATTCTATCGCGATTTTAGGTCGGGTACCTCGCAATGCTGGGAACCCTCGTCGGAACCGTCGGTGCAATCGTAGAGGCTGTCGCATACGAAGGAAATCGGTATGCATTCGTTGCCGGTGTCGCATTTCCAGTAGCTCTTGCCGCACTTTGCTTGCGGGGTCTTACAGGTCACGCCGGCGATCTGAAAAAGGGGTTTCAGAAGTGGCAGATTCGTTGGTGCGGAGTCTCACCTCGTCGTTGAGGCAATTGTGGACGCCCCAGCCGGAGAAACCGCAGTCAAGCAGAGTAGTCTCGTTACCGAAGCAGTCCAGATCGTCCATCAGATATTCCGTTTTGTTCCCCTTGACGTCTTTGGCGTAGTACGAGTTGCCCTTGAATTCGGCGGCTCCTAGAGGGAATCCCAGCTCCCTGCAGACGACGTTCGCGTCCAGAATCCCGAATTTGTCGTCGCAAATATAGCCTGTCCTTCCGAAAGCTGAAATAACCTCGCACAGTCGAGATTACAACGTTGCCGTTCGTTATATTTATAACGATATTTAGGGAAACTATTTTTAAGTTCACTTGGAAGTAGTAATAAGTGAAAGGGTTATATTTATGTAATGTACGTTTATTTGAAGCTCCTGCTTTCGGTGATGATCTCCAGCGCATGCGTGTACGTCACATGAAGGATAACATGTCATTGGACGTTCAGAGGTTCATGACGTCACTAACAACGGGATTTTATACTTAACCTTTTCAAAATGTCACTCTCGCTTCGAGAATGTTACACTGAGCGTTATCGGTAATATTAGAATGTACGATAACATTAATTACCGGAAACAATTTTTATTAACAACATGAATATGAAAAAAAGACTCGAAAAAATAGTAGTATTATTTTTGTCCCTATTTTCAAGGTGCAAGCTTAAATTTGCTGTTTATAATAACAACGTTACAGAATTTTGCGATAGATTGCCTTCGGAGTGACCTATCATTTTTAATTTTGTTAATTCGACGGTGCCCAAATGAGTAGAAATAATATACATATTACATTAAATACCCGCTATCATAGAATTGATCGTAATAGCCTTGTTTTTGATTTTTTAATAACTATTTATGGTGGAGGTGAAGGCAAGGTGTTCTTTCATCGCTCGATTTCAACAGAATGTAATTATATCATACAGGAGGTCGCGTTTGAAGGAGTGAAGATGACTACATTCAAATGTTAATTTTCTTAAAGTGGGAATCCTGTATTTAATTCTGTCTCCTGGCAGAATTAGATACAGCAAATACAGACCTTGATATTACTCGTGAAACATAGGAAATTTCTTAATTAATATCTTCATGTTCGCTAGTACTATAGCACAGTTTTGGAAGGAATGCTACGTGTTGCTTTTTTGTATTTTTTAAACCGCCCCGTATATTAGAGCCCTAGATTACTTTTAAATTTCTATTGTTTTGATACACAGTCATGGTCACGGTTTAATAAACCTATTAAATTAACAACTATGCAATATAATTGTGTGGTAACGACTTTTTTGTAAAGGGAAAACGCATGATTACTATTCACTTTTGTATGATAATAAGTATTTTGTAGAATGGAAATTGTGAATCAATTATTTTCGCAAATTGCATACATCATAAATTTAAAATAAGTTGATTTGATGACAACGAACAATTTTTTTTACTTGTTTGTACTCTTTTCATTAAACAAATTGTAGCGTTCCTAAAAAAATATTTCGGACATTTTGCTTTTAGACTATCTTAGTAGAGACTCTAATAGATGTCTGTGGTGGATATTGAGGGTGCGTATGGTCTACGTACGGAGTGGTCATTGTTTCAAAATTATGATGCCTAAAAATGGCTAGAAATATCGTACTTTATTAATTAAAAAAATCGTAGCAGCCCTAAAATAATATTTGAGCCATTTTACTTTTAGGATGTCTTAGTAGACACCCCAAGAGATGTCTGTGGTGAATATCGAGAGTGTGTGCAGTCTAAGTTAACTAAACGTTGACTTAAATTTATTTGACTGAATTTTATCTGAATATTCACCAAATTCAGACACCTGCCCACCACAGAAACATGCAGCTCCTTTTTAATTTCGTATATCTAGTCACCTGTGATCTCCACGCGGCCTTCATTTCCGTCGGTAGACCCCGCCAACCTCACAGAATAACCGAAATCCTCCGGTTTGCAACCCCTTTCGTCCTCCCGGTTCCCACAGTCGTCGACGCCGTCGCAGACCTCCCCGTTCATGATGCACTTGTCATTCTGGCACCCGTACATGCCGGTGCAATTGATAGTGGCGCTCTTCAATTCGTAGTAGTCGTAGGGGTAGTCCTTGTACAGGGTCCCGCTCAACCCCACATTCGAGTCTGTCAGGTAGCAGATCCTGTCGGTCCTCCTAAACGCAAAAAATAAAAAAAATCAAGAACGTTCAGATCGGGTGGTTTTGGTGGTCGCTCCGCTATAACCGGTTAGTTTAGGCGCACCTGTAGTTGAACGACCTGCAGTGGAAGCTTTTGGTTTCTATACACAGGTACGCACACGTCGTGCGGCTGACGTTGATCCATCTCTGTTTTTCCAGCACGTCCAGGCGATGGTTCTTGTCTGTCGCGAAGCTCTCCACGTACTCGTCGCAGTATTTTTCGTCCTTCCCGTTCTCGCAGTCCTGAAAAACGGAAGCGTGATAACGTCGGCGGAAGGCCTGGGGGAAAGTACTACCTACCCTGTGACCGTCGCAAACCATCGTGTTGGACACGCAGGACCTTCTCGTGCAGAAGAAATCCGGCTTGTTGCAGCTGGTCCTGTTCGACCTGTCGTAGTAGAAGACGTCGTCCGGGCTGAGCGTTACGGGTTCTCCGTCGTCGTACTCGAAGACGTAGTCGGCGTTGACGTCGGTGGAGGGGTACGGCGGCGGCCAGACGCTCCTGGGGGAAGTCGAGTGTTGAGCCGTGTAAGTTGTACCGAAGACGTGGGAATAATCGGGGAAATTGCTAACAGTCTGATCCCGATTCGAGTAACTCGGCCTGCTCACCACCCCGATTTGACCCCGATCGATGTCCCTCGCCGTCGTCGTCTCAAGGTCGCCGCCTTGGCCCGATACGATGGTCACGTCGCTCGGCCTGGGTGTCGCCGGTCTGGCAGTTGTGAAGTCGTACCCGTGATCATATCTGCCGTGGTCGTAATGGCCGTGACCTTGACTGTGGGTCCAGTAGCCGCCGTCGTAACCTGGGCTTTGAGTGGGTCTGCCGGAGCCGGGCCAGTAACCCCTATAACCATGACCGTGACCTCTACCGGTCCAGTCGCGCCATTGGTAGTAATTGCTCTGACCTTGGGATCCTGACGGGCGGTCTTGGCTGCCCTGGCCTTGTGAATTCCAGCCGCTTCCATGGTTGTAATTGCTCTGACCTTGGGATCCCGACAGAGGACCTTGGGCGTAATCGCCTTGGCCTCGGTTGTTCCAGCCGTGTCCCTGATTGTAATTGCCGTGACCTTGAGATGACGATAGATAGCTTTGGGTACTGCTACTTTGATCGCCTTCTTGTCCTTCATCGTGCCGGTCGCGACCTTGGTTAAAATTGTCCTGTCCCTGAGAGTAAGTACTGTGACCTTGGTTGTAACCGCCTTGACTTTGGCCGTTTCTGTCAGGGCCTTGGTAATAGGTGTGACCATGGTCGTGACCTTGATTGTAACGATCGCGACCACGGGCGTAATTGCCCTGCCATTGGTAGTACGTCGTCTGACCTTGATTGTAACCGCCTTGCCCTTGATTTTGATTGCCGCTCTGACCCTGGGGATACGTCGTGCGACCCTGGTCGTAGCCCCCTTGGCCTCGATATCGCGTGGTGTGACCTTGACTAGGCGCTTCTTCGATTTCCGGAGCAACGGTGGTTGCTATTCAAATGAATTTTATTTCTAAGTGTGTATGACGATTTTACCTACTTACCCGTTCCTGTGTTCGTGCATTCATCCGTGGAATAGCCGCAAAAACCGAGCGACGAGCTGAAGAAGGTCCCAGGGCCGCAGGACTGGACGTACGTCTGGCCACCGGCGCAGTTCAAAAATTTCGTGCAATCGTTCGGGTGTCTCGTAAGTCCTTGAAAGTTGCGTGGACATTTCAGTGTGTTATCATCATCAGTGGCGACGTTCCTACTTTCATTGCCGTGACAGTTGGGGTCGTTGATATTGCATATTTTGTTGTAGTTCGTGGTACTGGAAGCGCTACCTCGACCTCGGCCAGGGTTTTGGTTTTGAGAGTACGTATTGTAGTACCCAAGGCTGCCCCTGCCGCAGTAGTTGTTGTGGTCGTTGCAGTTCTGATAGGCTTTGATGTTGTGACTGCCGAAGCTGTACTGGCGTCGTGGACCCTCGTAGGTTTGACCTTGATAATAGCTGAATGTCGTGGGCCGAGCGTCGTCGCAGTTTTGAACCTGGGGATTGCACGTGGTCGCTTTTATCCTGGTCGAGGTGTAAGAGTTTTGTGCGAAATTCGTCCTGCAATTTGGACTTCCCACCGGGCAGCTGGTGCGGGAATAGAAGTAGCCGCTTCCGCTCGGCGTCTGGTCTTGGCCAAAGTCTAATTTAGAATCGATGTTGTGTTGACCTTGACCGTCGCCTTGCCCTTGGTTGTACTGGGCGCCTGCGTTTCCGGTACTGGCGTCGAATTGGCCGTTGAAACACGTCGATTTATACGCAAAGTCGCAAACGTTGGTGTTGATATCGAAGAGGGTGCCGGGGGGGCAGTCCATGGAATAGCGTTGTCCGTTGTTGCAGTTGATGAACTTGGAACAGTCCGTGTAATTCGGTATTAGGCCGGTGAATTCTTTGGGGCACAGCGCCTGTGTGGCCGATTTCTGAAAGCGGGCCCCTTCTAGGGTATTCTGGCGCGGCCCTAAAATACATCAATGGGATTACGTTCGGGAATTAGCGGTTAACCTACGGTACCTGTTATGCACTCCACTTTTTCCGGGTAGTCGCATTCTAGCGTCTTGGGGTTGAAGAGGGTGCCGGGGGAGCAGTTCTGCGGTTGTCCGCGGCCCCTCCAACAGTTCAGGAACTGGTTGCAGTTGAGCGAGTACACGTATTGACCTGTGGCGCCCTCCGGGCACTTGTCGTACACGTCCACCGTCTTGAATTGGATCTTCCGCTTGTAGATGGTCCTGTTGGCGCTCCCTGTGGCATTCCTTCCGACGAGGGAGGCGAAATGACCTGCGGGGAGAGCGTTTACGACGATGGAGATTACACGTCGTCAACTCACCGTGTCCTTGGGACGGTATTTCGGCGATTCCCTGCGTGGTGTCGGATTCATTGGCGCCGTAGGCATGCGCGTTATACACCGGGTATACCTTCAGCGTCCTCTCCGTCTGGGCGACCACGTACTGGGATTGACCGTCCGGGCTGTTGTGGACGTATACTTTGCTGTAATTCTGGTGGTTTTGGACCGAATTGGAACTCTTCCAGTTGGTTGTTTTTATTCCGGGCGTGTACGACGGCTTTTGCGGTTCCTCGTTAGGTTGAATTATCTACGAGGTGTATCTAGTTAGTGCTTGATATGTGGCGCCATCTGTTACCTTGAAATACAATTGTCGCGGCGGCGTTTGCGAAGTGAACGTTCTGTATGTTATCGACAGGATTTGGTTGGTAGTGTGTCGATAATTCGTTTCGATAATTTCTCACTGCGAAAGTCGACGAGTTTGCATAGAATGAAGAACGTTGCGTTGGTGGTTTGAGGACGCAATTTTAATTTTTTTTTTATTATGCGGAACGTGCAACGTTCCCTCGAGTTCCGAAACAGAAGTGATTATAATCGAATCGTACCGATATTTACACACGGGGGTCGTGAAGGGGATAAGGCAGACGTAACGTTAAGATATCGATTTTAATCCGTCCTTTTGATCTCAATTTTAGGTGTTAAAAATATTGTTAGAGGCTTTTCATAGTTTGATTCTTTGCAGTAAAACTAAATATAAAAATATATCTTGGTAATTTTTTGCGGCAGTGAAGTTCTGCACATTTCAAAAATCGTTACGTCATCGGTGCTCGTTTATTACACTTCACGGAATAATCCGGGTAATTTTTTATGTTGCATTGGCAACGAAAAAAAGTCGAGTTTCCGATCTACTGACGAAATGGTCCACATTCCAGTCGATACTGCAGACGAAATTGGGCAATGCGTGTGTCGTATATATAGGTGCAGGAAAACAGTTTTAAAATAATCGTGGAGAATGTGCATTAGGCAGAATTCGCTCGATTTGGTAAGGCTTATGCAAATTTCCTTCTGGATGGTGCTCTATTCACTATTCTTCGCTATAAACGAAGTAGGAGAACATTATCTGGCATGAAAACAAACTATTTGACCAAACAAATGTGTCTGATTACACAAAACCGATAATATAAAACACCTAACTAGTATAAATACGGAATCTATTATCTCTACTCCCCTCTACCATCCTCTACCTTGTATCCACTTACCCCCTCGGTTGGCCGCCCCAGAAGCAGCGTCGAAACAGTAACGAGTATCGCGAAATCACACCACTTCCACATCGTATTTTCTCCCTTACAAAATGCGACACATCTTTCACACAAATAACGATGGACGATTTGTTGTTTTATTTCTCGAGCTCCGCCGCATTATCTTATCGAATTACCGAGAAGGGGTCAAGAAATAATTTGCCCTAAACGAGATTACGATTATTCTTGGAAGCCAATTATTCAGTTGTTGGGTAAATCGTACGGGACGGCTGGCGGCGAGCGACGTGGTATTTTCGCATCTGTTACGATATGTCCTGATTTAATTCGGTTTTTGCAACTGGACATAATGCGCGTTTCGAGAAGAAAAAAAAAATCGCGAATATTTACATTACTTTCGTATGGAGGTTTGACCGTTTCGAATTCGGGCGGCACGCACGCGTTGTCGAACGCGGCCGGCGTGAAGTTAGCCACGGTACGCCGATTACATAACCTTACTTTTTCCTGTCAACTTCGCGAGCGTAATAGAAAGTGTTATGCCGTGACGAAAGTAAACAAACCAACAGCCTGTGATATGGTGTGAAAGAAAGCGGCTGCAAGATGTTCTCCTTCATCAAGAATCGGCCTCCGCTTGTGATTTTCTTCCTTTGCATCGCTACCTTGGCGGTAACGATTTCCTGTTTTGCGTTTTATATAAAGAACACCGATCCCGTGCCCGACAGCGATAGGGAACACGTAAGCTGATAGATTTCTTTATATGCTAAATACTTTCAGTCTCTTCTTAGGACTGGGTGTCGCTTCTAAGGCATTTTAATGCTTTGGACGCCTGTGTCGAAGACGACGGCAACGTGGTCGATGACAAGGACGATTATAATTACGTTGAAACAGTTAAAGTACAAACGTTAATCAGTGTTAATAATACCGAAATTATTAGGAAACTTACCAGCGTAAGGGGTTTTCTTACTCTAGATGGTAGGTATAATAATTTAACTATCCAATTATGTTGTGTATTATGTATCGTATCGTAGAGTGGCATACGAATTGCCCGAAAAACAACCCGAAACCGAGCAGCTTAGAAATATATTTCGACGTTCCCAAGCTGTCGAGCGCTAACGTTACCAAATATGATATCTGCGTGACAATCCAGGGTCCCGAGGAGTATTTGCCAAAATTCTCAGAGCCTAACTGTAACGTCACCACGCAAGAAGTCTCGAAGGTATTTACTTTAGCAGTTGAGTTGCGAGTTTTAACAATTTTTTTTTCGTAGAAAGCAGCTGTTTTTTCAACTAGCGTAAGATCGAAGAAAGATAATACGTTCTGCGTTGGAGGATCGTTGATAAAACTCGACTTTTATTCCCAAACGAAGGATAATTATGCAAATTTCTTGAGTGATGTAAGTCATTTTTATTTGTGTGTGTTTGTTCTTCAGTTATTTGTACTTTTCAGGGCGATAAAAGCGTGATATATCTTCATCTAGTGTGGACGAGTTACGTTTTGCTTTTCGTGCTGCTGATTATTTTTGTGTATGGGACGTTGCAGAGCGACTACTTTTACGATTCCGTTCTACACAAGTGGATTCCTTTCCAGAAGCAGTGACAGGGTCACTGTGTGTGAAACAGCACATAAAACAATCTGTTTTATGTATTATTCCTTGCTGTTAATTTTTAAGTAGGAGTAATAAAATTATTTTATGATGTTTGTGGGTTTTTCTTATCTTGATTTATTGCTTTTATCTCATAATCCAATTAAGACGTTTTTATTGATGTACTTTCTTATGTATAGGGTGGATTCTACTATGAGGAAGCGACAAGACATTTATTGAGGAGAAGCTGACAGCATAATAACAATTAGAAGTGGCATTTCTACGCCGATGTACCGTCATCCGTTGCCTGTCATGGATTTTTTTCAAGTAAGTTGTATTTCCTTTCGCTTATAGATTCATTGATTAATTACAGTGCCTTTAAATAGTGCTTTAAAATTCTGAATTGATTGGGCCGTTACTTGATGAAAATCCATATTTATACAAAATTAAAACCTTTGCTGGTTAAACATAACAATTGTTTTGTCAGCACAGTGGCTTCTTCAGATGTTGAATACATAGACTCTAGTACATAGTTGAGTACTAGTCTATGTACTCAACATCTGAAGAAGCCACTGTGTTGACGAAA
Source organism: Rosalia funebris (assembly GCA_037954035.1). Classification (NCBI taxonomy): domain Eukaryota; kingdom Metazoa; phylum Arthropoda; class Insecta; order Coleoptera; family Cerambycidae; genus Rosalia; species Rosalia funebris. Next base: position 27,159,990 of record JAZFAV010000003.1, on the reverse strand, counting down.
CAATTGTTATGTAAATACAAATAAAAAGTGAAAATCTACCAAGCAAAGGTTTTAATTTTGTTTTAAAATTGTTAATATGATTCAGATTTTTGATAATTCTATTTATTTGTCTAGGTGATCAGAAATCTACGTCTGCAACAAGTCGAAGTTGGGGTCGAGGTCGACAAGTGGTGAATCGTGAGGGCCGTCTGTTACGTGTATATTATATTCAGTTAATTTCAATATTCTAATTTGTATTTCAAAATATTAAATTAAAAGTGCCGTAAATTTTTATATTACCATATTATAACGCTTTTTGTGATCATTAATATAAAATAAAATAAACATACTTATTTTTTAAGACAGTCTTTAATTTCCTCCATCCCAACACTCTAAACACCTATTCCGTATTTCTGCATTCCTGATACTAAATAAAATTATTTTCTGATTCCGGAAATTTATACGGGGTATTAGGAAAGCAGGATAGCGAGTAGGTATTTTTTTTTTTATTATCAGTAGCTAATTCCGAATACCTCTTCGGTGTTTCTGCACTCCTGGTACTGAATAAAATTATTTCTTGAAACTGAAGATTTATACGGAGTATTAGGAAAGCAGGAGAGCAAGTAGACGTTTTTTAAAATTATCAGGAGCTGACTCCCAAGATCTCTCGGGGTTTTTGCACTCCTGGTACCAAGTAAAATTATTTCGTTATTCCGGAAATTTATACGGGGTATTAGGAAAGCAGGATAGCGAGTAGGTATTTTTTTTTATTATCAGTAGCTAATTCCGAATACCTCTTCGGTGTTTCTGCACTCCTGGTACTGAATAAAATTATTTCTTGAAACTGAAGATTTATACGGAGTATTAGGAAAGCAGGAGAGCAAGTAGACGTTTTTTAAAATTATCAGGAGCTGACTCCGAAGATCTCTCGGGGTTTTTGCACTCCTGGTACCAAGTAAAATTATTTCGTTATTCCGGAAATTTATACGGGGTATTAGGAAAGCAGGATAGCGAGTAGGTATTATTTTAAATTATCAGTAGCTAATTCCGAATACCTCTTCGGTGTATCTGCACTCCTGGTACTAAATAAAATTATTTCTTGTAACTGAAAATTTATACGGAGTATTAGGAAATCAGGAGAGCAAGTAGATGTCTTTTAAAATTATCCGGAGCTGATTCTGAAGATCTCTCGGGGTCTCTGCACTCCTCGTACTAAATAAAATTATTTCTTTATTCCGGATTTTATACGGGGTCTTAGGAAAGCAGGAGAGCGAGTAGGTATTTTCTTAATTATCAGAAGCTAATTTGGAACACCTCTTCAGTGTTTCTGTACTCCTGGTACTAAATAAAATTATTTTCTGATTCCAGATATTTATACTGGGTATTAGGAAAGCAGGATAGCGAGTAGGTACTTTTTTAAATTATCAGTAGCTGATTCCGAAGATCTCTTGGGGTTTCTGCACTCCTCGTGCTAAATAAAATTATTTCTTTATTCCGGAAATTTATACGGGGTATTAGGAAAGCAGGATAGCGAGTAGGTATTATTTTAAATTATCAGTAGCTAATTCCGAATACCTCTTCGGTGCTTCTGCACTCCTGGTACTGAATAAAATTATTTCTCGAAACTGAAAATTTATACGGAGTATTAGAAAATCAGCAGAGCAAGTAGACGTTTTTTTAAATTATCAGGAGCTAATTCCGAAAATCTCTCGGGGTTTCTCCACTCCTCGTACTAAATAAAATTATTTCTTTATTCCGGATTTTATACGGGGTCTTAGGAAAGCAGGAGAGCGAGTAGGTATTTTTTTAATTATCAGAAGCTGATTTGGAACACCTCTTCAGTGTTTCTGCACTCCTGGTACTAAATAAAATTGTTTTCTGATTCCGGAAATTTATACGGGGTATTAGGAAAGCAGGATAGCGAGTAGGTACTTTTTTAAATTATCAGTAGCTGATTCCGAACACCTCTTCGGTGCTTCTGCACTCCTGGTACTGAATAAAATTATTTCTTGAAACTGAAAATTTATACGGAGTATTAGAAAATCAAGAGAGCAAGTAGACGTTTTTTTAAATTATCAGGAGCTGATTCCGAAGATCTCTCGGGGTTTCTGCACTCCTCGTACTAAATAAAATTATTTCTTTATTTCGGATTTTATACGGGGTCTTAGGAGAGCAGGAGAGCGAGTAGGTATTTTTTTAATTATCAGAAGCTAATTTGGAACACCTCTTCAGTGTTTCTGTACTCCTGGTACTAAATAAAATTATTTTTTGATTCCAGATATTTATACGGGGTTTTAGGAAAGCAGGATAGCGAGTAGGTACTTTTTTAAATTATCAGTAGCTGATTCCGAACACCTCTTCGGTGTTTCTGAACTCCTGGTACTGAATAAAATTATTTCTTGAAACTGAAAACTTATACGGGGTATTAGGAAATCAGGAGCGCAAGTAGATGTTTTTTAAATTTATCAGGAGCTGATTCCGAAGATCTCTTGGGGTTTCTGCACTCCTCGTGTTAAATAAAATTATTTCTTTATTCTGGAAATTTATACGGGGTATTAGGAAAGCAGGAGAGCGAGTAGGTATTTTTTTAATATCAGAAACTGATTCGAAACACCTCTTCGATGCTTCTGCACTCCTGGTACTAAATAAAATTATTTCTTGAAACTGAAAATTTATACGGAGTATTAGGAAATCAGAAGAGCAAGTAGACGTTTTTTAAAATTATCAGGAGCTGATTCCGAAGAGCTCTCGGGGTTTCTGCACTCCTCGTGCTAAATAAAATTTTCTTTATTCCCGAAATTTATACAGTGTTGTAGGAAAGCAGGAGAGCGAGTAGGTATTTTTTTAATTATCAGCAACTGATTCGTAGCATCTCTTCAGTGTTTCTGCATTCCTGGTATTAAACCAAATTATTACTTGATTTCGGAAATTTACATGGGGTATTAGGAAAGGAGCAGAGCGAGTGGGTATTTTTTTAAATTATTGGGCTGATTCCGAATATTTCTTCGGGGTTTCTGCACTCTTGGTCCTGGTTCTTGCCCCCTGGTACTAAATAAAATTGTTTCTAGATTCTGAAATTTTATACGGGGTATTAGGAAAACAGGAGTAGGTATTATACCCCGTATAAATTTCGGGAATCAAGAAATAATTTTGTTTAGTATCAGGAGTTCAGAAATACCGAAGAGGGCTTCGGAATGAGCTCCTGATAATTTTAAAAAGTACCTACACGCTCTTCTGTCTTCGTAATACTCCGTATAAATTTTCGAAATGAAGAAATAATTTAATTTAGTACCAAGAGTGCAGAAACCCCGAAGAGGTCTTTGGAATCAGCTCCTCATAATTTAAAAAAATACCTACTCGCTCTTCTGCTTTCCGAATACACCGTAGAAATTTCCGGAGTAAAGAAATATTTTTATTCTGTACCAGGAGAGCAAAAACCCCCAGAGATCTTCGGAATCAGCTCCTGACAATTTAAAAAAATATGTAGCTGCTCTCCTTATTCCCTAAAAACCCGTATAAATTTTTACTTTCAAGAAATAATTTTATTTAATACCAGGAGTGCAGAAACACCGAAGAGGTATTCGGAATCAGCTACTGATAATTTAAAAAAATATCTACTCGTTATCCTGCTTTCCTAATATCCTGTACAAATTTCCGGAGTAAAGAAATCATTTTATTTAGTACCAGGATGCAAAACCTCGAGAGATCTTCAGAATCAGCTCCCGATAATTTTAAAAAACATTACTTGCTCTCCTGATTCCCTAATACCCCGTATACATTTTCAGTTCTAAGAGATAATTTTATTTAGTACCAGCATTGCAGACACACTGAAGAGATATTCGGAATCAGCTACTGATAATTTAAAAAAATACATACTCGCTATCCTGCTTTCCTAATACCCCGTACAAATTTCCGGAATAAAGAAATAACTTTATTTAGTACCAGGAGTGCAGAAACCCCGAGGGATCTTCGGAATCAGCTCCTAATAATTTTAAAAAACGTCTACTTGCTCTCCTGATTTCCTAATACCCCGTATACATTTTCAGTTAAGAAATAATTTTATTTGCTACCAGGAATGCAGAAACACCGAGGAGGTGTTCGGAATCAGCTAATGATATTCAAAGAAAATATCTACTCGCTATCCTGCTTTCCTAATGCCCTGTATAACTTTCTGGGATAAAGAAAATATTTGATTTAGTACCACGAGTGCAAATCTCCGAGAGATCTTCGGCATCAGCTCCCGATAAATTTAAAAAACATCTACTCGCTCTTTTTATTTCCTAATACCCCGTATATATTTTCAGTTCCATGAAATAATTTTATTTAGTACCAGGAGTGCATAAACCCCGAGAGATCTTCGGAATCAGCTCCTGATAATTTTAAAAAACGTCTACTTTCTCTCCTGATTTTTTAATACTCTGTATAAATTTTCAGTTAAGAAATAATATTTGTTACCAAGAGTGCAGAAACACCGAAGATGTGTTCGGTATCAACTACTGATAATTAAAAAAAATACCTACTCGCTATTCTGCTTTCCTAATACCCTGTATAAATTTCCGAAATAAAGAAATAATATTATTTAGTACGAGGAGTGCAAAACTCCAAGAGATTTTTGGAATCAGCTACTGATAATTTAAAAAAATACCTACTCGCTATCCTGCTTTCCTAATACCCTGTATAAATTTCTGGGATAAAGAAATAATTTGATTTAGTACCAGGAGTGCAAAACCCCCAGAGATCTTCGGAATCAGCTCCCTATAATTTTAAAAAACAACTACTTGCTCTCTTGATTTTCTAATACCCCGTATACATTTTCATTTCGAAGAAATAATTTTATTTAGTACCAGGAGTGCAGAAACACCGAAGAGGTATTCGGAATCAGCTACTGATAATTTGAAAAAATACCTATTCGCTATCCTGCTTTCCTGATACCCCGTATAAATATCTGGAATCAGAAAATAATTTTATTTAGTACCAGGAGTACAGAAACACTGAAGAGGTGTTCCAAATTAGCTTCTGATAATTAAAAAAATACCTACTCGCTCTCCTGCTCTCCTAAGACCCCGTATAAAACCCGAAATAAAGAAATAATTTTATTTAGTACGAGGAGTGCAGAAACACCGAAGAGGTATTCGGAATCAGCTACTGATAATTTGAAAAAATACCTATTCGCTATCCTGCTTTCCTGATACCCCGTATACATTTTCCGAATAAACAAATAATTTTATTTAGTACCAGGAGTGTAAAACCCCGAGAGAACTTCGAGATCAGCTCCTGATAATTTTAAAGAACGTCTACTTGCTCTCCTGATTTTCTAATACTCTGTATAAATTTTCAGTCAAGAAATAATTTTATTTGGTACCAGGAGTGTAGAAACACCGAAGAGGTGTTGGGAATCAACTACTGATAATTTAAAGAAATACTTACTCGGTCTCCTGCTTTCCTAATACCCCGTATACATTTTCGGAATAAAGCAATAATTTTAATTAGTACCGGGAGTGCAAAAACCCCGAGGTCTTCGGAATCAACTCCCGATAATTTAAAAAAATATCTTACTTGCTCTCCTTATTTGCTAATACCCCGTATACATTTTCAGTTTCAAGAAATAATTTTATTTATTACCAGGAGTGCAGAAACACCGAAGAGGTATTCGGAATCAGCTACTGGTAATTTGAAAAAATACCTAATCGCTATCCTGCTTTCCTAATACCCCGTATACATTTTCCGAATAAAGAAATAATTTTATTTAGTTCCAGGAGTGTAAAACACCGAGAGATCTTCGAAATCAGCTCCCGATAATTTAAAAAAAACATGTACTTGCTCTCCTTATTTCCTAATACCCCGTATACATTTTCAGTTCCAAGAAATAATTTTATTTAGTACCAGGAGTGCAGAAATACCGAAGAGGTGTTTGTAATCAGCTACTGATAATTTGAAAAGATACCTACTCGCTATCCTGCTTTCCTAATACCCCGTATACATTTTCGTAATAAGGAAATAATTTTATTTAGTGCCAGAAGTGCAAAACCCCGAGAGATCTTCGAAATCAACTCCCGATAATTTTAAAAAATATCTTACTTGCTCTCCTTATTTGCTAATACCCCGTATAAATTTTCAGTTTCAAGAAATAATTTTATTTATTACCAGGAGTGCAGAAACACCGAAGAGGTATTCGGAATCAGCTACTGGTAATTTGAAAAAATACCTAATCGCTATCCTGCTTTCCTAATACCCCGTATACATTTTCCGAATAAAGAAATAATTTTATTTAGTACCAGGAGTGCAGAAATCCCGAGAGATCTTCGGAATCAGTTTCTGATAATTTTAAAGAACGTCCACCTGCTCTCCTGATTTTCTAATACTCTGTATAAATTTTCAGTTAAGAAATAATTTTATTTGGTACCAGGAGTGCAGAAACACCGAAGAGGTGTAGGGAATCAACTACTGATAATTTAAAGAAATACCTACTCGGTCTCCTGCTTTCCTAATACCCCGTATACATTTTCGGAATAAAGCAATAATTTTATTTAGTACCGGGAGTGCAAAAACCCCGAGAGGCCTTCGGAATCAGCTCCCGATAATTTTAAAAAATATCTTACTTGCTCTCCTTATTTCCTAATATCCCGTATAAATTTTCAGTTTTAAGAAATAATTTTATTTAGCACCAGGAGTGCAGAAACATCGACGAGGTCTTCGGAATCATCTACTGAAAATTTTAAAAAGGACCTAAACATTTAAGATATATTTTTATTTATTACCAGAAGTGCAGAAAATCCGAAGAGGCCTTCGGAATCAGCTTCTGATAATTTAAAAAAATACCTTCTCTCTTTCCTAATACCCCGTATAAGTTGCCAGAATCAAGAAATTGTATTTAGTACCAGGAGTGGTTTAGGGTATTAGGAAAGTAGAAGAGTGAGGAGGTATTTTTTACAACTTATCAGGGACTGGTCGCGAAGACCTCTTCGGTATTTCTGCACTCCTGGTACTGAATAAAAATATTTCTTAATTCTGGAAATTTATACGGGGCATTAGGATAACAGGAGCGCGAGGAGGTATTTTTTAAAATTATCAGGAGCTAATATCGAAGACCTGTTCGATATTTCTGAACTCCTGATGCCAAATAAAGTTCTTTCTTCATTCTGAAAATTTATAAGACAAATTGAAGGTAAGTAAAATACGTTAAATACAACAGAAAAATTTTATTTTAAATATTTATTTCACTACAATGAATATAAAACAAGAAAGTGATGCCATAAATGAGAAAATTAACAATGACATCAGGGACCTTTTCAAATTATATCCTTATTTTGATGGTACCATTCTTCGTTAACACTGCAAAGTCCCCATAATCTTTCATTCTGAAAAATAGAAAATTAAAATAAATACTTTGTTGAAAATCTAAGATGACAATAACATAAAATAGGAATTAGTAAAGGAGCAACATAAAAACATTTAAATACGTATAAATAAATTTGCATTTTGCAATAAAATAGATTGCAAAACAAAATAGAATGTTGTAATAAGGTATTTTTTAAATGTAAATAAATAAAAATACCAGAGATTAGGGTTAGTGCACGTTTTAAAATTACGTGTAATAGTTACAGAATCCTATGTTACTATAATAGAAAAATGTTATTGTGCCTCTTAGTGTACGCTACTAATGCTAGGTGGCGCCAACGTCAACTCAATTATACGCTTTTCATAAGAGCGAATTCTATTTTTATAGTGAACTGACGATAGCATTCTACCGTCCACTAGATGGCGCTAGTTATATGGGAAACTTCGAATAACAAACCAACTAAAACATTTCGTAAATATTAAAAACAAATAAAAAATAGATTAAATGATGCAAAATAGTGTTTTATTAAATACTTACAATTCTACGTGCATTACGTTCACACGATAATTGTGAAACACAAAATCATAATAAATATTAAATAAAAGACCTATCCTACTAGTACCTGTAATGTTTAGTTATAAAATTAACTAGAATTGTGAATATAACAGTATGAATACATTTACATGATAAATATAATACTGGTCCAATATGGACGATCGCCAACATTTTGTAGGTAAAAAAGAGAGCTTACAATTCGGTAATATAAAAATACTGAGTATTTGACATCAGCCTCATGGATTTTTGGTCATACTGTGTAAAAATACTGACACCTGATGATAAATTATCCTAACGTAACGTAAAATACAATCAATACGCAGGACGATTATAAAAAAAAAACGTATTTACACACAGTAGAGTAAAAATAAAATAACGACACTGGTTTATCGTCTAGAATTCGTTTGCTGGATATATTTCGGTGGCACATTCTCCTTGTCACACGTAGTGGTGGCCCTGTAAGGGCTCTCGATACCGAAAGGGCTGTACAACTTCGTAGGTGTCCGTCCTAAAAGCTGCTTCGAAAATGTTCGCGGGGTATTGCAGCTCGGCGTCATGGGCCCTTCCTCCAGTATCTGTCTACGTTTTGTCGATATTTTGAACCTCTAAACAACACCTACTACGTTAACCTACAATCACATCACTTCCCGACCTTACATACCTGCGAGAACGTACCAAAACTGGTCCGCACCGTGTTGAAAGTCTTCGTGATCCTCTCCGCCCCATTCCTGAGAGCTTTCCTCGTGTTATCGTTGATCGACAGCACCGATAAGATACTCCTGTCTCCTACCTGGGCGCCGCAATCGTTCTTCTTGCCGGTGTCGTCGAACTTGGCCTGCAATTTTCGCCTGCAGTGTTGCATCCCGGCGCTTCTGGTCGAGGAACTCGAGGAGTTGGCCGAGTCGTTGCGGTGGAAGGTGAAGGACTCGCTCTTGCACGGCTGCATTTTTTCGTTTCCAAGTCGACGAAACTCGTTTTCGCCGGAAGAATTTCGAATGCGAGAACGACCGTTATCCGTCAAATTAAAAATAAACTGAAGTTAGCTACGATCGATAATGGGTACGTTCGCTATTACGTCAAATATATTCGATCATACACAGAATTAGTTGATCTATGCCATGGATATACTCCCACCACAGACTTGGCCTTTGTTACTTGTTACGTTACGGTTCATAATGGAATATTCTCTATGGAATCTTTTCTATGGAATGGAATAATTTTCTCCATGCTTAAAGGTTTTGAATTCGCTTAGTTCACTTCCTTATCGCTTGAATTTGCCACGATATAAAATATGTGTCACGTTTGTTTATATCCTCAAAACAAACTTTAATTACTAGTTTAATGAACACGATCACATTATTCACATCATACCAATAAGAGGAAATGGCTGCTGCATTGTCATACGAAGGTAAAGAATAAATATTTTCACGAAATTACCGATTTAAATACCACTGCACGTTATATTTAGGCATATCAAAATCTTAAATCGTAAATAAATGTATTAAAAAATTGATTTGTTTATAACATTGAAGTGAGGTTAAGTTCAATTGTTACTAATCTGTTTTGTAGATTTGCGCAAGCAAGCGCGACAGTTAGAGAACGAAATCGACCTTAAGCTGGTCGCTTTTAGTAAACTGGGGGCCGGAATAAAGACCCCACACAATGCTTCGGCCGATACAGTCCCTCTCCTCTCCGGAGATGATACGTTCGAAGCGATGTCACTAGAAATAGAACAGCTGCTAAACAAGGTAACTCTTTCCGAAAATATCGAGCTTTTACACTTAGAAACGCCGTTTTGTCTTCGTAGCTCACACAAGTGAACGAGAGACTGTCCGAACAGCCCGTGTCGGGGGCTGCTATGCTGCATACCCTCCAGCGGCACAGGGATATTCTGGCGGACCTCTCGAGGGACTTCCGAAAGACTAACTCGCAGAGGGAGAGCCGCCGTGAGCGCGAGGACCTGCTCCGGGGTTCTGAGTCTTTCAGAACCGATGGCGTCAACAACCGTAAGGATATATACTTGAAAGAGAACCAGCACGTTCATAAGTATGTGCCAATGCTAGTTACTGACTCCGTATAACTTTATATTCATTGCAGTTCTGATCGTTTAATAAACGAGCAGATTTCTATAGCGGTAGAGACGAGAGAGCACCTGACGAGCCAACGACAGACCTTGAAGAGGCTACAGACGAGGTTCAATGACATTTCGAACCGATATCCCATAATCAACAGCCTGATCCAGAGAATTAACCTGAGGAAGAGACGCGATTCGATCATAATCGGATTGGTGGTGTCGTTGTGTACTGTTCTAATGCTTGTCTACGTTTTCAGCTAAGCTCCATCGTAGCAATTTTTTTAATGTTTTTCTGCCTATGTGATATGATAGGGTTTCTACTACTTTCTAATTTTAGGCTCAAATATATTTATATTATTCCTTAATTCATTTTTGAAATGTCTATAGTCGTTATATTTAACTTAATAAATATGTTCTATATTCTTTTATTTCGATAAAGCTAAATGACAATTTAATTTAAAAATAAGACTAATCTAGATCAATTAGTTTTCTCTGGTTGAATAATGGCAAATGCTACGAGCAAAACTCTGCTCGTAGGGCAAATGTAAGAGTTGCGCCATCTAATGTTAAAAACCTCAATGCGACTTAGGCGCGCCATCTATCCTCCGATAGCGTAAGGTATGTGAGTATAACGCTACGATAAAACAGTATTCATGTTTTGCAGACCGCAGAATGTCGTGATCACAGATCATAAACGCAATCGTATCATTGGACAAAAAATTGTAGTCGACATTCTTCAGCTATGATTACCCGATTTTCAGTCTAAAAATAAAACTTATACCGCAAAAAAATATTGTGTGATCGGCAAACAATTTTTTGCACCTTCCCGACCTTGAGTTTTCCTATCTCGAGTGTCGATTTAGTGATTTATCGTCCGTCAGGTTGTCGCTTTACGTCAAACGGCCAGTTGCTTCAGTCAGATTTTTCTAAAGTCGAATTTTTTTAGGTGAAACGGTCGGTGCGGTTCTTCGAATATGATTCTTTAAATTAAACGGAGTGTCAGACAGTCAATAAACTTTTCACAGGATGGGTACGGTACACGCAAAGGTAACGGATCGTATTTATTCGGATACGTACAATATAACCTCAAATTTACAGGCGGAGGAAAATTTCACTGAAGCACCGAGTTTCGGGAACCTGCACGCCTTTCATGAGCCCGCCGAGACGGTCTCCATCAAGGAGATCGATCTGGAGACGGTCAAGGTAGGTTTGGCCCTTCCGTAGTGCGAAATAAGTCGTCATCAGTCGACTAGTAATTTTCCCTTGAACTTCCAGGCCAGGGTTGATAAGATAAACGTGGACGGACTGTCGCGCACCAAAAACGACATCGTGCAGGACTGCATAAAAGAACTATTCAAAGCCAAAGACTTCCAAGACGTCCTGTTAAAAGCGCATAGAGTAAGTACTGTTCTGCGGTCTCCGACGTTTATCAGAAACGATTTGTTTTAGGCGAGAGTGAAATTAGATGAATTAGGATGCTTCAAGAACATCTCTGTGTTCATCGACACCAGCAAGGGTCCGAAAGCGACGTCGGACGGTCTAGAAGTCACTTTTAACGTCAAGGAGCACAAGAGGATAACCGGTGGGGTTAGCACACACGTAGGTAATAACGAGGGGGCGCTTCTCGTGGGGATGCGCGCCCCTAACCTATTTGGCAGGGGCGAGCGTGTGCAGGTGGAGTACAGCTATGGCTCGAAGAAAACTAGTAATTTTAACGTTGCCTTCATTAAGCCTTTTAGGGGCCGCCACAGGCCAACGTAAGCACGACAAGTTTCAACACCGTTTTATAGGTTTTTTAATCTAATGTAAAAATTTGTTCTAGACTGAGCACGTCCATTTTCCAAGCGCATTCGGAGTGGCCGACGTCCGGTTACAAGCAGATCGAGAGGGGCTTGCTAGTAGACCTGGGTTTTTACTCCACGCCTTTGGTAAAGGGACCAATAATGACAGTAATGCCGGATCTGACGTTCTTTTTTTCCCCAGCTTAAGCATAATTTCCAATGGGAAGGGAACATCCGCGATCTGGGCGTTCTGAGTAGAGCTACGTCGTTCAACGTCCGGGAACAATCCGGCTTGAGCCTCAAGTCGTCGTTGAAACACATTTTATCGGTTGATTTAAGGGACGATTTGATTTTCCCTTCGAGTGGGCCGCTCTTCCAACTCACTTCGGAGATAGCGGGCATCGGAGGCAACGTGGGCTTCCTTAAAAACGACTTCTTCCTACAGACCAACTACTCCATTATCGAGGATTTTGTAAGTAAATTGTTCATCCCTACGGTTTGAGACCAACTAAGGGGGCGACTCTGTTTTACTGTTTAAAATCCCTGACAAATCCTCTTGTTTTACCTTCATATTGTTCAATTTAGCGTATTGCAAAGATTCCATCCGAAAGTAAAACCAAAATCTTTAATATCTCAAGTTGAAGTGAAGTAGTTCAAACGTACCACTTGAAAATCTTCCTGGAACATGACATTTCTTAACTCTCACAACATTTTCAAGGTTCTGCAAGGCTGCCTGTCCGGCGGATACATGTCTAGGCTCAGCAACGACATGAAAATCAGCATGTCGGACATGTACTACCTCGGTGGCCCCCTGTCGATCCGCGGCTTCCAGATGCGAGGCGTCGGGCCCCACTCCGACAGCGACGCTTTAGGCTCGATGTCGTACTGGGCGGCGGGGCTCCATTTATTCGCGCCGTTGCCGTTCAGGCCCGGAAGGGGGGGCTTCGGCGAGCTGTTCCGTACCCACTTGTTCGTGAACGCCGGCAACATCGGGAATTTCCAATTAGGTAAGGATATCGCGAGAATGTGCCCGTTAGTCTTTAGATAATTTGGTTGCAGCCAAGAGCGAGAACGTCTTGGAGGCCCTGAAGGCTAATCTAAGGTTGTCGTATGGCCTCGGCATCGCTCTGCGTCTGGGCAATATGGCCAGACTGGAGGTGAACTACTGTTTTCCGTACGTCTACGATAAGGGCGATCAGGCGCATCCAGGCGTCCAGTTTGGGATCGGGGTGCAGTTTTTGTGAGGGTGAGCGGTTCTATTTCAAATTGTCATGCCGTCATTCATTTAGTCTGCATTTAATGTACATTGAAATTTATCCATTATAATTTAGTCTACTGAAGTTGTTTAAATAAAATGAATTGTTGCCTTGACGTTTGTTTTTATTCGACTTTGGACGTAACATGTGACAACGTTGCATCTCAAAATTATCAATTTCCCTAAACATCCTTCTAGATGTTATATGTGGCAACGTTGAAAACGTCTCTAAACATACTAGACGTAACAACTAGATGTGGCAACGCCGCAATCTCAATATTGTCAATACGTTTAAACATCCTCCTAGATGTATTACATCTAAGAGGATGTAACACATGTTTTTTCTCCTAGATATATTATATCTAGGACAACGTCGTAATCTAAAAATTGTCAATTTCCCTAAATACCCTTTTAGAGCTAACATCTGGCAACGTTGCAGTCTCATGTTCCTGTAACCTTGAAACTATCGCTGCTTGTATTAACTTTTAATTACATGAAAAACGCTGTTAAATCTAAACATCCTGTATAATTACTTATATCGCATCCCTGCGATTTTAACCCTTAAAATTTCATACGCGGATAGTACATTTTTTTAGTAGGTTTAGAGAGTTAAAGGTTAAAAAATTAACTACTATACTATTATCGTCTATTATTTCGATTTCTCGCTTAGAAAAATAACGGCGCTCAAATTTGGGACATCCCGTATAGTAGTTTTCGTGGCAATAACTCTATTGTCGGTTATATTTTATTAAAAAGCCAATGAACTATTTTTAGAAATGGTAGGAAACGTATTTCGGAAAGTAGGTCACGGAACGTACCACTTGAAAATCCCCACCGAGAAGTACTTTTATTTATCAATATTTTTTTGTTTATATCTGATTGTGCTCCCATTACACAAGGCGACAAATTTTTATGTAATACAATGGATAAAACATCACGCAGGGAAGGGAATAAAACAAAAACGTAAACAAAGATAATAATTAACAAAAAAAAATAGTTATACTTATGAACAAAACATAAGTCGTCAAATATAAAAAACAAAAGAAAAACAAACACCTACATAAAACCTAAAATATGTATAAAAAAATTGGGTAACAAATAAATTGTCAAATATGTCATAGATACATTGCCATTTACAAAATACAGTTTTACAAAAAAATAAATAAATACTAGATAAAAAAAATACATGCTAAAACATGATACATAAAAAAGGTAGGGGTGAGTGGGGTAATTAACTTGCTATACGAGAGTAGAATAACTTTTAAGTAAAACAAATCTCGGTAAAACTGTACCTGGTGATACAATAAAAAAATATATAGAGCAAAATATACAACGTTAGTTTGTGTACCGTCTCTGAAGTCTGACATTAAACAGCCTTCTATTCGTACAGCGCCATCTACCACTGAATAGGCGAACTTATCCAGCATATAATGAATTAATTCGATTTAAAGTGGCGCCATCTCACAATAACAATTTTGTAAGGAGTAGCCAAAAGTTTGTCCAATCGAAAGAACGCTCATTGCAGAAAAAGTTAATCTGAATTATAAAAATATAAATAATGTAAATTTTAAATTCTTTTGATTTTAAATGGCCCCTCCCCCATTCTCACGCTAAATTAAATTTTAATAAAAATATATACAAATAAAACCTTACAAAATGTATACGTATAAAAAAATATAGAAATATACAGAGCGGATCAGTTTTAAAGGTACTTAACACCTAAACAAAATTTTTTCAAGAAATACGATTTGTTTTTGGAAATTTTATGTTCTTAATTAATCTTTTGAAACATCTTCCAATCCAATCTGGCCGTTTGACTACTAGACTAACGACAATTTGAAAGACCAGAAAGAGAATAATAAGAAGAATTTAGATGCACCTGGTCGTACCTGCTAAACCAACACACCCTGTACATAGATTTTTAATATCTAAACTTAAAAATAAAAAACGTGTAAGTAACAGACAAAACGTGTCATGATAGGCAATAAATACTCTTTTTTGGCAGCATTTTCTACAAATGAGGTAGACTTTCTTCGAAACCAAGCGCTATTCATAACATCCTCCGCAAAAAACTAAACGAAATCTTATTGCACATAGCCAAATTATATATCTTTGAGTGCCGCGCACTTTTTACTGACCTTACGGGAAAAATAAAACGATAACCCGCGCCTACGCCAAATCATAACCTAAGATATCCTCCAGGCCGTACCCAAACAGCTTAAAATCCGCCTCGTACATCTTATACAAGGCGTGTATATCGTATATCGAAAGTTGCTGAAAATACAGCCTGAGGTGGTCCCTTGTGTGGCCGTTTCTGGTTACGGGGAAGACCACGGCGGGGGCGTCCACCATGTCCAGGATCGTCTTCGCGTCCTCGGACAGGGTCTCGTAATGCCCGACGAAGGTGTAGTTGAGCGCGCACGGCAGGCAGAGGTCGTAGATGGGGGCCCAGTGCTCGTTGGTCATGACGCCTTCTTTGAGGAGGTAACGGACGAACTCGGGGAAGGTCACGTTGGCCCCCGACTCCAGGTCCGCCTTAGTGGGGCGGGAGCGGTATTTTTTTATGATGTGCCGGCCGTAGCGGGACTAAAAATACTCGGGTAAGTCCACTGTGTAATAATAACTACAATTGTTTTTTTTCTCTGACTTTCAATGACCGTGTTTTCCGTGTTTTTTTATTGTTGTCTACATAAAATAACGTTTTACGCTAACTCTAGGTATATTTTTGATAGATCTACATTATAAACTTCATTAACAATGTTCAATCTACCTCTTTCACATTTTTCAAGAAATAAAGGACAAGATCTAAACTGTTTTAGATACACTTATAATAGTTCTAGTTACTTTTTTTTTATTAACACACATTTTTAATACTAGGATGGTCCTGAATGAAAAATGGTAATAAGTTCAGTATTTCTTTTATATAAATTTAAAGGACATTGTCTAAAGTGTTTTAAATCAATCTGTAACACTTTTAGATTAATTTTAACGACAATAATCTTCAATATGGATGGTTCTGAATGAAAAGCACTAGGAAAAAATGGTTTTCTTTGCATATAAATTTAAAGGATATTGTCTAAAACGTTTTAAGTCAATCTGTAACGCTTTTAGATTAATTTTAACAACAATATTCTTCAATATGAATGGTCCTGAATGAAAAGGAGTAGTAAAATCATGATTTTATCTATGCATAAATTTAAAGGATATTGTCTCAAACGTTTTAAGTCAATCTGTAACGCTTTTAGATTAATTTTAACAACAATATTCTTCAATATGAATGGTCCTGAATGAAATGGAGTAGTAAAATCATGATTTTATCTATGCATAAATTTAAAGGACATTGTCTAAAACGTTTTAAGTCAATCTGTAACACTTTTATATTAATTTTAACGACAATAATCTCCAATATGGATGGTCCTAAATGAAAAGTGGTACTAAAAACACGATTTTATTTATATATAAATTTAAAGGACGTTGTCTAAAATGTTTTAAGTTAATTTGTAACACTTTTAGATTACCTTTAACGACAGTAATCTCCAATATGGACGGTCCTGAATGAAAAGTAGTAGTAAAATCAGGATTCTCTTTATATATAAATTTAAAGGACATCGTCTAGAATGCTTCAAATCGATCTGTAACACTTTCAGATTAATTTTAATGACAATAATCTCCAATATGGATGTTCCTGAATGAAAAGTGGTACTAAAAACACGATTTTATTTATATATAAATTTAAAGGACGTTGTCTAAAATGTTTTAAGTTAATTTGTAACACTTTTAGATTACCTTTAACGACAGTAATCTCCAATATGGACGGTCCTGAATGAAAAGTAGTAGTAAAATCAGGATTCTCTTTATATATAAATTTAAAGGACATCGTCTAGAATGCTTCAAATCGATCTGTAACACTTTCAGATTAATTTTAATGACAATAATCTCCAATATGGATGTTCCTGAATGAAAAGTGGTACTAAAAACACGATTTTATTTATATATAAATTTAAAGGACGTTGTCTAAAATGTTTTAAGTTAATTTGTAACACTTTTAGATTACCTTTAACGACAGTAATCTCCAATATGGACAGTCCTGAATGAAAAGTAGTAGTAAAATCAGGATTCTCTTTATATATAAATTTAAAGGACATCGTCTAGAATGCTTCAAATCGATCTGTAACACTTTCAGATTAATTTTAACGACAATAATCTCCAATATGGATGTTCCTGAATGAAAAGTAGTACTAAAATCATGACTTTATGTATATATAAATTTAAAGGACATTGTCTAAAACGTTTTAAACCAATTTGTAACACTTTTGATTTAATTTTAACAATAATACCCTCAAATATGGACATTGCTGAAGGAAAAGGGTGGTAAATTTAGTATTTACTGTTAATAAATCTTGATAATTTATTGTATTACAAAAAAATAAACCACTTTTTAAATGTCAGCATATAATTATTCCCATTAAACATTTCAAAAACCGAATTTGATAAATAAACCAATCCTGTTACGTAAAACATGTAAACAAAATGAAGGACAAAGCCTATAAACTAAAGGACAATGGTCTAAAACAAACGCAACTCAACTGAAAACCTCCTTTTTTTAGAATCTGCGTCGTTCTCACGCGTCTCGACAACACTCATTCAATTAACTCACCTGAAAATACTTGGAACTGGGCAACGAGTCCACGAACTTATTCCTATAGGCGGAGAGGAGCCTCTCGAACGGATGTCTCGCGATCAGAAACATCGTATAGTCGTCGAGGCAAGTCTTGACTTCGTCCGACGCCAACTGCGACAGTTTGAGCGTGGCATTTTCAGAGTGGGCCAGGGAGGCGGGAATGTCTACTAGATTGGAGGCCGTCGACTCCCCGGTTAAAACCATCATGACCTAAATCGAGTTCTGTGAGACGACTAAACGCAAACGAGATTTTACTACTATTACCCTTTTCCAATTGGTGCAAGCTACCTTGGGCACGTAGCAGTAGAGCAACCTGTGACGATGGTCGACCAGGACGTGGTCCAGCTCTTCTATGCTATACTTATTCCTATATTTAGAACCTAGGTTATCACAGCCCATCGTTAACTGTTCCTGTCTAGAGATCTGCTCTAGCCAGGGGTATTTATCAGCGTGAATCGCTAAAAGACAACAGCAACTGTAGAGTGAAGGAAGGTATTTAAAAGATAACAGCAATAAATAGAGGACAAACGTCTAAAAAGTTTCTATTAATCAGATACAGATAGTGTTAAGAAAAATTAAGGGGAACCTAAAATTTGAAGGACTGGGAATGCCTGTAATAGTAAAGGACAAAGTCTAAAGATGAAAAAGACAAAGTAAAAGATGAAATCGATGAAAATTAGTCAGGAAAACGACTAAAAATGAAATTGGGCACAACGAATATGGGCATAATTAGAGGGCAAATGGCCTAAACATTTTTTACTAAGCAGACGTTGATAGTAAAAAAAATTAAGAGTAGCCTAAAGTATAAAGGGCTAGGAAGGTGTGGATTATTAAAAGACAAGGTCTAAAAATGAAAAAAACCTTTAAAAAGTAAAAACCTGCATTGTGAAAATTAGTCAACAAAAAGACAAAGTGAATGGCATAATACAATTAAGGACAAATATATAAGTGGACTGGGTCTAAAAATGAAATTGATCACAACAAATATGATGATAATTAGAGGACAAATACCTACAATACAGCGAGAGAGTAATGATGGTCAGGTTAGATTCGAAGCCAGTGAAAACAGTAATAGTGCAAGTGTACATGCCTACTTCTAGCCATAGTGAGGAAGAGTTAGAAGCCGTTTATTCGGACATAGAGCAAGTAATAGGATTTGAGAAGGGTCATGAAAATTATTAATAATAGTGGGAAATTTTAACGCAGTCGTAGGGGAGGGGAAAGAAGGAGAATTTGTAGGTCCTTATGGATTAGGAAACAGAAACGAGAGAGGTAGCAGACTGATAGAATTCTGTGAGAAGCACAAAACCAGTCCAACCAGTCTTAGGACTGATGACCTCATGATGATGATGATAGAGGACAAATGGTCTAGAACGTTTACTACTAAGCAAACACAGATGATATTAAGAAAAATTAAGGGTGCCTATATTTTAAAGGGCTAGGAAGGTCTGTATTACTGAAGGACAAGGTCTACAAATGAAAAAAAACTATATGAAGTAAAAAACTGGCAATATATGAAAATTAGTCAGTAAAACGACTAAAATTAAATGATGTATAATAAAGTTAAGGACAGATAGACAAGAGGACAGTGTCTAAAAGTAACATTTGGCGCAATAAATTAGCCACATGTGAAAATTAGAGGACAAAAAAGACACATGAAGATCCATATTACATACTTTAAAGGTTATGTTCACACCTACTACAGAAAAACATAAAAAAGCTGTCGTAAGAATATCAATAAATATTGAAGACAGAAAATTAAGACAGAATCGAAGAACTAAAAGAATTTTGATGGATGGATTAAATGTTGAACAGAATTTTGAAAATACACAATGGATTAATTACATCAGAGATAAAGGACAAGGTAAAAACAACTTCTGAAAATAAAGGACAAGGACCAATAAAAGAAGGACTACAAAGGACAGTGTCTAAAAACATGGGAATTAATTTTAAATAAAAGAAAGGCTATAAATTTTGATAAATTGTAAATGATTATCTATTAAGGCAAATTTTACACTAGACATTAAAAAACGAAAAACCAGAAAAGATATAGAAGTTATTTAGAGAAACACAATTTTAAAAATGTTACTCAAAGAAATGTATCTGCATAATTTTATTTACGAAAAACTTCAGTGTATTTTAACCACTTATTAGTCATGAGTGCATGCCCCGCAACGACTCACTCACCTGTGAAAGGCATTATGACTAGGATGGTCAGCCACACGGCCCTCATTTTCAATTTCTTGCCCCTCATACCTGGTCAGCATGTCTCCGAACGGTCGGACTCCTTCCTCAGCTTTTTCACGAATCTTATCTCGCACTTATTCACGATACCTACAAATGTGTACTGCTTATTACAAAACCAAGATATGCCTTCCGAAATGTACATAAATAAACAATCAATCACCATTCAAGATTAGAGGAAATCTGAATCTTGTTGACTTTATATTCCGAATGCTATCCCTAATCAGTTACTGATAAGGCGGCCTTATCTCGATGAAAGGTTTCCGTATCGGCTGGGCTTTGAGGTGAAAGTAAACGAAGCGTGTTATTTATAACAAATTAATCGGCTGCAAAATTCCAGCCAACAAACAACATTAATCGCTATTAATAAACTTACCATACTCGGTGACCTCTTTTTTGTCGTCCCTCATAACCTGACCAGACTGCACATCCTGTAAGTGGAACGTTCTCCACACGTACTTCCAACTTATTTTCGTTTTGCTCCTCTGCCGCTGTTGTTTCAAAGCAAAGGTCCTGCGGATGGCTTTCTTTAAATCGAGCACCGTCGTACCCTTCTGAGGTATCTGCAAGCGACGGCGGTTACCCCAGAAATGTGGAAAAAAAAACCGACTTACCACAACGTTAAGAGGTGTTTCGGAATATCTTGTTACTATCACTGTAATGGACTGCCCCTGAGCTACGGCGATCTGGGCTAGGACTTCTTCGGTGGTAACGTCAACAGGAAGATCATTTAGTAAAGGATCGGACGCTATGAGTCTCCTCAAGCTGCTTTGGGTAATTTCCAACAGGTCCTCGTGAGACAAATTCTCAATTTCCTCGTCTAGAGTCAGGGTCTCCTTCTCGTTTTCCGCTTGCCCGCTCATTCTGGAGATTTACTTACGGTAAATACGCGGTATTATAAGACACAAGTAAGGATAAAGCGGAATAAAATATTTATAGGTTACGTTATTCACGACGCCACCAAATTCGCCAAACTAAATAAAAAGATCCAATCAAGGGACGCCTGAGGGAACAAACGTCGAAACAAAACAAAAAAATCCGTATTACACGCACACGAACAGTTATTCGATGTTTATAAACAGCTACATCGAATTTAGTTTCATCGAATTCGACAATAAAATGAGATCACTTTTTTGTCAATCGATCAATAGCGGTGGCAAAAAAATATAAATCATTACCTATCGCGACCGTAACACAAGGTTAAAAGCCTAGTCGCACATTAATTGTGGTGAATTACGGTAATCGTTTTAATTATAATTTCTACGTAGACACTTTTCGTCGCCCCATAAATCAAGCTTTTTAAATTATTACTAAAGCACGAAATAATTTAATTATAATTACTGTAAGTAACTGATATTGATTAATAAGGTATTAGTTACAGATAAAGTCACCTTACCACACGTATTCCAACTATTTTACCAAATATATGTTTTAATTACTATGTAAAATGTACAAAAAACCATGACTAAAGGAAAGAATACACTATTGATACGACCTTCATTGATAAATATTAATTTAAAACATATTCTAACTGTTGCAATACGTAAAAACACGTATAGAGTTATACAATTAAGTTTTTATTATGCGGAATCATGTTTTTACTTCGAAACTTGTTTGTCCACCTTTATCGTGCGAATATTACGTCACCCAGTTTGTTTTACAAAACAGGGAAGAAGAAAATTTAATTAATCAGCAAAAGCTTTCTATTAATTAAAATCCTTTAACGTTACAATTAATGCTAATTATTTAAGTCGATATGAATTACTATTGATTTAATTCAGTCTGTTTAATCATGTTATTAACACCTGTGTGATTTATTTAACGAGAATCGTTTACGCCCAATAATGTTTACCCACAGGCGGGCTCGCTCTCCCCTACCTAGAAATACTAAAAATATTTTTTATGCACGCTGTATCGTGTCCAATAAAAAATCTTACGTAAATAAACAAACGGCATAGCCCTTGCTTTTTTTGCTTTCTATTTTAGGTAACTTTTTTTTTCTATGTTGGAGGCGAAATTATTTTTAGTAACATTTCGCCTCTAGGAGTTGGCGATCAGTTTATATAGAGATCCTGCAACACTGTGTGAGTACTGAGTGTATCGGTTGCTATTTTTTGAGGCGACTTTTGTTAGGCAGAAGCCCAAGTGATTTGCAAATAATTGTGATACAAGTGTATATTTTTTATTTGTTGACTGTATATAATATAAACACAATGATCGTGGAGCAGGTAGACGCTTTTAAAAGTTGGTTAACAGCTGTTCTCAAGCCTATGTGAGTTGACCCCATATTAACTTTTTTTTATCGCGACATCCACTAATTAATTCGCTTTCAATTAAGCACACATACATCGCTATTTAATCAAAATCTGGTAAATCAATCTTATATTCTATACATGGCGGTCATTTACCGATTTTTTTGTTAGGAGTGTATATTTCGCAAGCATAACCTCACAAATTTGCGTCAATACGCAGTACAATCCAGGTAAAATCTTCTTTATTATTAGGTGTGAAGCTGACCCAGCCGCTTTAGCTAAATATGTGCTAGCGCTGATCAAAAAAGACAAGTCAGAGGAAGAATTAAGGAGAAGCATGGTGGGGCAACTGGATGTATTCTTAGAAGGTGGTAAGTATTCTGTGGTTTTTTTGGTGTGGTACTGATGTTCTCATTTTTTTTTAGAAACACAGTCATTCGTAGACTTGGTATTTCAAACGTTAAGTACAAAAGACTATGTCAATACTCCAGTGATACCGAATACGAACCCGCCCAATCCAAACGTTGTAAAATCAACCGCCAAAGAACCGAATAAAGAAACAAAGATAATTGTTCAGCCTAGTGAGCTGCCAAACTTGACTGAAACCGTCAACGGTGGAGCTAAGAAGGAATTAGAAGTCAAACGCGACAGAGAGCTGAGGAAAACCTCCGATATTGTAAGTTGACATCGTCAGACTTGAGTTAAACTTACTGGCGTCGTTTTCAGGAACGAGATGACAGGCCTATACGTAGACGGTCCCCCAGGCATCGCTCCTTGTCGAGGAACCGGTCCCGATCCCGTTCCAGGTCATGGGACAGGACGAAACGGTCCAGATCCCGTGAAAAATCGCGAGAAAGAGAACAGCATCGCCTGGACCGCGAAAAGCGGGAAAGACAGAGAGTGTGGAGGAATAAATCTCCGCCTAGGCGGTATGAGAGAAGACGGTCTAGGGCGTCGCGTACTCCCTCCCCCGTGAGGCCGAGATCACGCTCCCGGAGCCCTAGACACTCCCACAGGAACCGTTACAGGAACAGAACATCAGCGAGCCGCAGCAGATCCAGGTCTATGGAGAAGAGAGACAGGCGAGACTCCCTGAAAGAGAAAGAGAAGGAACCCTCGAGGCCCGGCACGCCGACTCAGGACTCCAACCACGGCGACATGGACTTGAGGCTGACCAACAGCACGCAGAGTATACAGAGCGTGGTCGTGCAACAGGGCAACAAGAAACGCTGCAGAGATTTTGACGAAAAAGGCAAGTATGTCGTGTATATCAACGCATAATTCCTAAGAATTTTCTCTTTTAGGTTACTGTATGCGCGGTGAGATGTGCCCTTTCGACCACGGTGTCGACCCGGTTGTGCTTGAAGACGCCACGCTCACCAGAGTGCTGTCGTATAACCCGAACGGCGCCCCCACGGTGGTTACGTCCGGGGTTATACCGCCGCCCGTCCTACAAGCCCCGGGGCATCCGCTTATAGGGCAGAGGCACCCCATGCAGCCAGATAACCCGTACAATCCACAGGCGCCTCAGATATGGAGGGAGTCAGGGAGGTTCAGGGGGCCCAGGCCCGGAATCGCTAGGGTGAGTTTGAATTCGATTTTGTTTTATTTTATCAATATGCAACCAACTTTGGGATTTCCTTCTGGTTAATTTTGATCAAAACTATAGCGTGTGAAGTTCCTAGCGTTTACAGAGTGTGTCAAGGATGTGGTATGAAATTTTGTAGTGGATTTAAAAATGTGTGTTAATTCTGTAAAAAAAATATCAAATGCTATGGGAAGCATAACAATTTTTTTATATACTAATTGTTCTGTTTAAATTTTTCTTTTTTACATAGGGCAAATATGGATTTTGTTAATTTTTTTTGGGACACACGGTATGTTTGTTTGGCGATTTATTATTGGAGTTTCATTCCAATTGTTTTTAAACAAAAAATTAACATTGAAGGGGTTAATGTAAGATACAGAGTGTCCCAAAAATGCGGAATGGAATTCACTTTGTAGATTTCAAAATGCGTCATAATTCCACAAAAAATATGAGAAAGTGCTATAAGAAAATTGTTTTATTAATTTTTTATATATGTATATACATATATATATATATATATAAAAAAAAAAAGAATTCTAATCATTCTTTTGGGACACGCCGTATATTCATTTAGTATATTCATGGAGTTTTATTATAATCCAAGTTTAAACAAAAGCATTTTAAAACTTTGAAGAGGCCAATACATTATATAGTGTGTCCCAAAAATGTGGTACGAAATTTACTTTGAAATTGATTTAAAAATATGTTATAATTCCGGAAAAAATATGAGATGCTGTGGGAAACTAACAATTTTTTCTTTTTTTTTTAAGGAAAAAAAAAGGGGTTTATTCATTTCTTGAGACACTATATTTTAATTTGGAAATTTATCAATTATTTAATATTTCTATTATTAATAATAAACCTTTAAATTTTTTTTTAATTGATATTCAATGACTAAATTTGCAGATTTTTCATAATTTTTTTTCTATCGCCAGCCGAATTTTAATTTTAAAATTCATTTTGTTTATCATTTGGGCGTTATTCCGGTCAATTTTTATCAAGAATACAACATTTGAACATACTGATGTATTATACAGTGTGTCCAAAAAATATGGTATCAGTTCACATTGCTCTTTTGTCAGCAGGTGTATAAAAAATGTTTTTTTCTAAGTATATTTTTCATATTTACATTGTATGAAGAAAAACGTTATTTGGCTATCTTCCATATTCTTGGGAGACACTGTATTTTCCATTAGGGAAATTCATTGAAGTATTTTAGTACGTGTTTTAATTTCTATCGTAACTTTGGAGTTCTTTATTTATGCAGTTATTATAATAAACGTCATCATTTATTGATTTGAAGAAATGTTGTTTATACTATGATAGATTTGTGCTTAAAATAACGTTTTAAAATTAGGTCTCACATCATTTAGCTCGTATTTATTTAAAGGGAAAGGGTTTTTAATAAGCGTTACTGCAAGAGACAAGATTTACTGTTGTTTTTAACTCTCCCAACTCCGGATTTTTTATTAAACAATTTTAGAATTTATAAATCACAATTATAGTAGGATATTTTAAATCGCTTGACCTACAAAAATCCATGATAACTGACTTCACCTGTATCGCGCATCAGGTCCCGCCTATGGGGGCCTTCCCGCCGCAACCCAACATGAACCGCGAGCTGATTCCGGTCCCTGTGATGGACAACAAACAGCCAGAAGGTTACGCCCCCATCTACAACCAGCCGCCGAACTACATGAACAAATCGGACCACGACAACATCTACAAGAAGAAGGCCTTCGACTTCAACCGTCTTGGCCCTCGCTCCAAGAACCCCCAGAACTGCTCGCTGGAGCTGAAGAAGGTGCCGCAGGGTCTCAACAGCATCACTCACCTGAACAACCACTTCTCCAAGTTCGGTAAGATAGTCAACATCCAGGTGCAGTTCGAGGGGGACCCCGAGGCGGCCATCGTGACGTTTTCTACACACGCCGAGGCCAACGCCGCTTACAGAAGCACCGAAGCGGTGCTGAACAACCGCTTCATCAAGGTGTTCTGGCACAACGTAAACGTCAACATGGATGGCAAGCAGGAGAACGTCCCTCCGGCCCCCAGGTCGCTCAAGGACCGCCTCGGCACCCAAAACATCGTGCCCCCCAATACCAACAAGGTGCTGAACCTCGTCCAGCCCAGGGCGGACAGTAACGCGACAGCCAACGCCTCGGAGGAACAGAAGGGCGACGGGGACGAGGCGAAGCCGCCCTCGAAGGAGGTGAGCAAGGACGAGAGCAAGGCGCAAGCCACAGCGGCCATCAAGAAGAACCAAGACCTGCTGGCGGCCCAGGCCAAAGTCAAGAAAACCCAGGACGTGCAGCGCAAAGAAGTGCTGAAGATACAAAGCGACCTGCGCAAGCGCAAACAGGAGCTACTCGACAAACAACTGTCCCAGCAGAAGATCCTCATCGAGAAGATGGAGAAACGTGAGCGCTTACACGCACCAGGCGGTCTATCGGGGGATCTAATGTGTTTTTTTTATAGTGCCGCCAGGCCCCCAGAGGGATGTCATCAAGGAGACCATCAAGAAGACGCAGGAGGCGATCGAGGGCATCAAGAAGGATCTGGAGGCGGCAGCGCTCGCCGCCAAGAACACGCCGCAGAAGAAGACGAAGGAGGAGACGCAGCGCGAGCTGCTCGACACCGAGCTCGACCTGATCACCAAGCAGCAGGAGGGCGCCGACACGTCCGAGATCCAAAAGAAGCTGCTGGAGCTGAAGGCGAAGGTGGCTATCGGTAGGGGCAGGGGTAGGGGCGCGAGGAGGTTCACGCCGATCGTCAGCAGACACCTGCTGAAGAAGAATAACCTCATCGATAGTATGAGTAAGTGTTAGTACAGTAGTCGTAGATGTTTTGACATAACCTCACTTTTACGTAACCTCAATTTCTTCGGCGTTGACTCAGAAGGAGACTTTGTGGACGATACGAGCCTTGGTTTCACAAAAAGTAGCGGTATTTTTATATAACCTCACTTTTAAGCGTGACTCGATTTGAGAGATATGTTTCTTTATTATTATTATTATTCTCATTAAAGATAAGATGTATGGATAATAGAAATGTTATAATAGAGCCCAACTAAAATGGAGGAATTATTTTGAACTACCTCATTTTACATATTTTTCTAACCTCACTTTTGCTTGTGCTGCCATTTTAGCATGTATCTGTCAATAATTCAGACATACAATTTTTTTTAATAAAAAATGCGATATTATTTGGAACTAACCTCACTTTGGTTGATTTCATAACCACACTTTTAAGCGACTGAGTTGAGACACATCTGATGTTTCTTTATTCTTCAATGTGTTTAAAAATGTATAATACAAACGTTAAATCAATCTGAAATTCTGGAATTATCCTGACATAACCTCACTTTACTATTATCCTAACCTCGCTTTTGATTTACTTGTTTCTACCGTACTGTATTTCCTTTTCTCTTAATTATCAAAAAAAAAAAGGATCATAATTTTACAGATTTGTTTATACAAAAAATAATTGCGATATTATTTTGACATAACCTCACTTTTAACTAGTCAGCTAATTTGACACTTAATTATTTTTACATATAAAAATCAGCAAGTACGGGAACATTTTACTGAACAACTAAATTAAATTGACATAACCTCACTTTACATATCATCCTAACCTCACTTTTGTTTGGTCTGCCATTTCCTGTTAAATTTCACAATTTTTTTTTCTGTTAAATTGAGACTGTTGACTTTTGATTTAATCTCATTCCGCATAAAAAAAAAACAAAGTTAGCATTTCGACATAACCTCACTCTTTGTGGCAACACAACTTCCCTTCCTTCGCGGCGTTGCGTTTGCTCACAAACCAATCCCGCATTCTAGAACTGAAAGGCGTGACAAAGGCCGCGAACAGGACGACGTCGATGACCTCTCTGGCGACCTCTGCGTCCTTCCAGAAACTCACGGTGGACCACCGTCCTACTCGTCTCCTCGTATCGGGGTACGAGACCGACGAACAGGACAGCGTCCTCAGCCACTTCCAGGTAGGACTCCCCGCTCGGGTCGGGTTCGTCATCTATCTAACCTCACTTTTTCCCGCAGCAATACGGCGAAATCGTCGACTACGTGGTGGACGCGTCCCTGCCTAGCATAACCTTGAACTACAAGACGCGCAAGGAGGCCGAGATGGCGCTGCTGAAGGGGAAGAATTTCCAAGTAAGTCTCGCATTAATGTCAGCTTTTTTTTTTGTTTTTTTTTACTATCGGTTTCTTTTGCGTGAGTTTGCGACGTTTATTTTCGAAGTTATCGCAAGGAAGTCGGGGAAGGTTCGTTGAGTTAAAGGAAAAACGTTAACAGCCTTATGATAAAAAAACGTTAAGCGCTTGCGAGTCCTTTATGGTTAAACTATCAGTAAGGGGTCGAAAAGCGGTCTTTGAGCAACTTCCAGTAAAATGTTTTGGAGTCAGAGGTTTCCCCCTATAGGTGAGAAGAAAAGTACTTCGTTTACTTTAAAGGGGATGTTCTATTACGAATTTCGTGTCATTCATGCTTACGCCTGTTGGGAGAGGGCCCGGAAACCTTCCTTGAGGATCCTCCAATTTTATTTCTATCCACGTTCGCGGTTTTATTTTTAACTACGACTAGTCGCTAGACGCGTCATTTATGTCTTAAGACTATACAACAGGGGCGGGCCTAGGTAGGGTCCCTGGGGGACATCCTCCCAACGAAGTTGCAGTTTTTTGCGTGCTAAACGGGTTGTTTCTGTCAAAGGACCGTACGTTGTCGATAACTTGGAGCGTCAACAAACAGCTCAACAGGCAGAGGAGCGGCGGGGGTTCGTCGACGAGGACCGTTCTGATGTCCGAGACGGACGAGGACCAGCTGATCGATCAGAGCCTGCTTGAGGGCGACGAAGAGGTAGGTGTTAGAGGTTTTCAGCGGGCGCTAGTTTAAATTCGGTTTCTGTTTAGTTGGGTCCGGAGATATCCGAGGAGGCGCTGTTACAGGACGACGAGGAGGAAGAGGACGAGGACCGCTCCTGGAGACGATAGTCTTGTTTTTTTTTTTGCTTTCTTTTTTGATTTGGCAGTTCGATTGATCGATGCCATACATTCACTAGGAGTGAACTGTCAGAAAGTGATAAAAGTAAAAAAAAGTGACTGGTTTTATATATTTATGTACAAAGCATTGTTATATTAACGTTTTTTTTTTTTTATATAATTTACTTAGGTAGCGTTTTTGTTTGTGGTATGATTTTTCATCTCATATTTTTTTCTTATATATAATTTCTTTGCACTTGTGAGCCAAAAATCTATTTCGTGGAATGATTTTTTTTTTTAAATACGATTTTTGGTGTTTTTTCTTATGTCTGTAAAAAGTAAACATGTTACATAGATATTACGATGATAATAGTAATAATAATAATAATAATAAAAGATAAGGTGGTGCCCCAACAAAAGATAAATAAAAGAATAAAATATGTACAAATAAAAGATTAAAAAAACCACTTAATTGCTAAGTAGAAAAAAGATACCTTCAAAGAGAAAAAAAAAAAAAAAAAGTTGACGTATTTGTATATTTTATTATATTTGCAAAGAATCTTGGGGCACCAAAAAACATAAATATTTCCGAAAAAGAATTCGATATACAATTTTAATGCCTCGTCCGTCCGAGTACCCTGTATATGGGTGAGTAACGCATGCAATTTTTTTACAGGGTATTTTTCCAGGTGCAGATCCCGTGGATGCGTGAAAAATTATTAATATTGAAAAAATATATTCGGTATACGACATACAGGGCGTTTGCAATTTAAATCAATTATTCAGATGACTTATTTCTTTTTTGTTTTAACGTGAAAAAGACGCTGATTTCTAACGCTAAGGTTTAATAATTACAGATTTAATGGATGTAAAAAAAAACAACACCCTGTGTGTTGTTTTTTAACAACGCCGAAAAATGTTTTTTCTGGCGCGTATTGCAATCAATCGAATTCAGCATTAAATTAAAAATTTAAAAGCTTCGGTTCGGATTCAAAGCTCAAAAGTATCCATACAGGGTGTTGTAAATCGAATTGACAGAACTTTGAAATGAGATCAAGGTTTTTTTTTTTTTTTTTAACCAAATGTACACTCGAACACATACTACTTAGCATTCAAAAAATAATTGGTCCGATTGTTAAAATATATTTTTTCATTATGGGGCGAGTGGGGTAAATAATTACAAAAAACTTTTATGTGTGAGACAAATAGAAAAATTGCGTTTAAGGTTCGAAAGTTTGAACACTATAAAGAAATTTACTCGGGGGTTAGTTAAAATTATAGTTACAGGATGTTACTAGAAGTAATTCCGAAATAAAATTACGAAAAATGCGAAGAGTAAGTCCCCAAAAATTATACACAAATTAGCAACGTTTTAAACATTTTTTTGGTTGATTAAAAGAAAATAAAAAGGTCGTATCGTTTAAAAAATCGCGATTGCACACAAATACGTCGCTGCGTAGGGGAAAGTAGTGCATTTAATAATAATAGTACTATCGTACCTCATATCCCCTATGCTGGAACGCCACTGTGCGACTCATGTGTTAGGTTCGGGGCGAATACGGCTAGCGCAGTTGGCGAAAATTGGTTAAGGGCTTGTATTTTTGATCTCGCTAAATTTTAAAATCTAACAGTTACTATGCTGACGAAATAAACGAAAAACGATCCAAACAGCAATTAGGTTAACCTAAGATTAAAACTTGCCCTGGAACCTTTGGAGATGGTGTTAATTACACATTTTTTAACTTTGTCGGGTGCTTCAGTAATTTTTTTATATTGCCTAGTATCTGAGGTGTACATATATAAAATTATGCCAGAAACTATCCGGACACCCTGTATAAAAAACGTTAAGTAGAGAAAGTCCCAAAATTTGAAACTGTCGGTAACGATCGTCTCTTTTAATGTTGCCAATTTGACTAGAATTATATATTTACAAACGATAAATGAATTTGAACCGTTTTCTTTTTGTATGTTATCAAAGGTCATACCTAAAAAAGCTACATTTAAATAAAAAAATAAAACGGTCGCGTGAACTTATTAGACAAACTGCGATAGAAATGTAAAATTTGTAGACTAGATAACATTTTATAGCGTTTCTAAATACGTATCCTCTATTACCGTTACAATAATCAAACGACGACATTGTTAGTGGTATTTTTATGGCATAAATATCGACTAGAAACGTGATAAACAGGGCGAAAATAATAAAACGCAAAACAAAATTGCACGAAACTATAAAGTAAATTACCCTGTATGTTCACTATTCGAGTCTAACGTTTATCGACGAGTTGTAACTAATTCTTAACGGCTTTTTTTTATTCGACGGCGATA
This sequence comes from Rosalia funebris, assembly GCA_037954035.1. Taxonomy (NCBI): domain Eukaryota; kingdom Metazoa; phylum Arthropoda; class Insecta; order Coleoptera; family Cerambycidae; genus Rosalia; species Rosalia funebris. Next base: position 27,128,914 of record JAZFAV010000003.1, on the reverse strand, counting down.
AAGCAATTTATTATCACCAAACTACACGAATGCAAATACAAACTAGGCCCGATAAAAAAATCTCGGTCGGATAATAATGCAAAATTGCCCCGAATACATACCTTCCCTATTTAAGACCCCAAACCGCGAAATTCGTTAGCATTCACCTCGACATGTCGCTATTTATAACAGCCTCTCGAGTCTTCCTCGCGATCACGACGATTCGCGCCCTACCCCTTTCGGACCAAGACGCAGTGGACGTCTCCTACCTCGGCTCTCGAGTATTCGCCCTTCCGGACCCCGAAACGGGCAAAAAACTGGAGAATTGGAACGTGACGTCGGGGGGAAACCCAGAGGAACTGGGCGAGTACGCCGAGGGCGATATAGTGTTCCCCGAGAGAGGTAGGAACGGCATGGTGGCCGAAACGTTTCGATGGAAAGACGGGGTGATCCCCTACGAGATCTCCGGATATTTCCCCGGCAAGGACCTGGAGGTCATAGCCAGGGCGATGAGTATATACAAAAAGTACACTTGTATAACGTGAGTAACGTCATAGTTGGCTTGGAAGACTGTTATGTTGTTTATAAGCCGTCTAGATGTTGTTTTTAAGTTTTAGGAAACGAGTATCCACGGATGAGGATTACGTATCGATAGTGGGCGGCAACTCTGGCTGTTGGTCCAGCGTCGGCCGGATAAAAGGCAGGCAGGAGGTGAATTTACAGAGCCCGGCGTGCACCACCAAAGTAGGCACGGTGTTGCACGAAATAATGCACGCCGCAGGGTTTCTACACGAACAGAGCCGGCACGAGAGGGACGATTACGTCAAGATAGCGTGGCAAAACATAAAAAAAGGTAATCTAGTCAGGCGGTGGCTATAGGTACGTCCATTGTCAATTTTACGTTTTAGGACACGAGGCCAACTTCGATAAAGCGCGCAAGGGCGAAGAGAGCGGCCTGGGAGTCCCCTACGACTACAGGTCCGTGATGCACTATTCGAGCACGGCCTTCTCCGCCAACGGCCAGCCAACTATCATCCCCAGGGTACGTAAAAAATTAAGTACTAAAGGGTCTTTCAATAAGGACGCTCGATTTTTAAACGTATGTAAACAAAACAAGTTGCGTGTGAAATATGCACTCAATTTTTGTTTGTTTGAAAGTATATTAAGTATGGAATATAACGTCATTCAAATATCTGCCGCGGCTTTGCTTAGTGGCACGTCCAATTTTCGATGACTGTCTCATAAGTCTGGCTGAATTTGCTGGATGGCGTTCGTTATCTTGACTTTTTGCAGTTTACTCGTATAGACCTGCGACTTAAGATAGCTCCTAGAAAGGAAGAAGTCTAAAGGCGTTAAATCATACGACCTCGATGGCTAGTTCAGATCGCTGCTGCGCGAGACAACCGTGCCCTCAAACCGCTCGTGCAGAATGTCCATCGTGGCATGCGCTATATGGCACGTAGCGCCGTCCTGTTGGAACTACATGTCGGTATCCTATCATCCAGTTTAGGCCATAAGAAGTTGCTTATCATCGATCTGTAGCGCTCGCCGTTGACGGTTATGGCAATACCAGTTTCGTTTCGGAAGAACTACGGACCGATGATTCCGCCAGACCAAAATCCGCACCAGTGACTTTCTCGACACGCATTTGATGCCGGCGTATCTCGTGTGGATTGGGATCGTCCCAAATTCGACAGTTTTGCTTGTTCACATATTCATTCATCCAAAAATGGGCCTTGTTAAAAATGATTTCTTTGGTGAAACTTGGATCAACTTGCAACTGCTTCAGAAGTAATCAGCGAACACGCGGTGTTGTCTATGGTCGGTTACCTTAAGTTCCTGGGTCAGTTGGATTTCATACAGGTGCAGACCCAAGTCCCGACGCAAAATTCGTCAAGTTGAAATCGCAGAAAGGCCCAAGTTCTTGTGAACGACGAGAAATTGACTGCCTCGGGTTTTCGCGTACACTCTCACGCACATCAGCGATGTTTTCAGCAGGCCTTGCCTTTGAGTGACGTACGGGTGTTGGCTGATTATTTATCAAACTGGCTGATTCGAATTTGGCCACCAAACGTCGAATAGTCGACTCGGCGGGACGGTTGTGGCGAGGATAAAAATGACGTAATGCACGGACCGTCGAACTCTCGAACGGAGCACTAATTTTGAAAATAAAATTTGATGATCTGCACACTTTGTTCAACTATATATAACCTTCCATAGTGATTTGCCGTACACTACTGAACAATTTGACAGATGAGGCTTTAACAACATGGCCGTTATAACCTAACAAATTTCGAGCGTCCCTACTACAAGGCCCTATAGAATTGCATACAAAGGTATTGTTTTGTTGTAGGACGCGACGAAAGTGGAAAAGATGGGACAGAGGGATGGCTTCAGCAAAGGGGACATCGCGAAAATCAACGCCATGTATAAATGTCCGGAAAAGACTGCGGAAGTGACCAGAGGCAATAGCACGGGAAGCGGTATCGAAACTATCGAGAAGGGGTCGCCTTCTAACCCGTTGGTCGACGCTGCTGCTGGACTTCTGTCGTTTTTCTTCAACAAATAATCGACTTGCCGACTGAATTAAATATAATAGGATTCGAAGAAGATTATTTTAATAATAAATGCCTTATTTTAATGTCTGGACTTTTTTTTGTGAACTTATGCGTCCTAATAACTGAGGCAGTAGATGACTAATGACTAAACGCATTCTAAGCGTTCATTTCTAAGTTAAACGATATTAAAAATTATGCAAAATCTGGCGTGGGTGTATGTTCCATTTTTTTATCGTACTGATGAATTACGCCCTGATATATGCAGTCTTATACAGTTTATATTAAAACAAAAGCGCAAGAATATTTTCATTAGAAATTATTTATTTTTTCGAAGAAATAAATGTATCTAATTTGTTTATTACCAGAACGAACACGCAGTACTATAACAATTCATAAAGTCGGGTTTTTACAGTTTTTTTACGATCATACAATCGGCTTATCAAGCACTTGAATACTTACGATCGCCAATTACAAATTATTTATATATTTGTTTCATTTATCTATACCTTCTAAAATGTCATTGTGTGACAAACCACCCGTTCGTATTCCATCGATTTCACGGAGGGAAAATGTCGAAATTATTAGTGATTTCTTTAATGGTAATAGTATTAATTCACATAGTCAATTCCAGCGACGAACTGCTCTCCGTGATTATGGTAAGTTACTACGCCCCCTCGCGAAATTGTCCCCCGTCAAGAAATTTACAGTCGACCACACGTTGCTCCGTCAAATACTGTCACCATTTCAATTTGTAGCTATATCGCCATGGCGACAGGACGCCCGTCAAAGCCTACAGATACGACGTCTACGATGAATCCTGTTGGCCAGGAGGTTTCGGCCAGTTGACGAACGTAAGTAGCCTGACAGGTTTTTCGTAAAATTACGTTCGTAACTTAACCTATATGCAGCATGAATGAATTATTTATGCAACTTGGAAAACACCTTAATTTCCCGGTGATTCTCATATTTGGCGTGCCCTCAGCCGCCATCTTGGTCGCGGTCAGACCTGCCTGCATCTGATTCCTGTTACAGATCGGCAAAAACCAGCACTACGCGCTCGGCAAATGGCTGCGAAGGCGATACGACGGCTTCCTAGGGAGGAAATACGACCGCAGGGAGATCAAAATTCTATCCTCAAACGTCGACAGATGTCTCATGTCGGCTGCGTCCAACCTGGCGGGGTTATACCCGCCGGAAGACCATCAGGTGTGGAACAGGCAACTCAAGTGGCAGCCGATCCCCATCCACACGACGCCGGAGGAAGAAGACGCATTGCTGGCGCAGAAAAAGCCTTGCCCCAAGTACGATAGGCTCTACGAGAGCCTAATGGGAACGGAGATGTTCCGCGACTTCTTCCGAGAGAACGCCGAACTGTTCGAGTATATTTCGGAAAATTCCGGCGACGTTGTCCAGACTTTTGACCAATTGAAAGACTTGTACAATACGTTATATGTGGAGGATCTATATAATCTGACGTTACCCCTTTGGACTCGGAAGGTTTTCCCCCAAAAGCTAGAGGAACTTTGCAACTACGCCTGGAGCACTTATACGTATACGAGCGAATTGGCAACGTTGAAATCAGGCACGTAGAAGCGTTTCAGAGCGTTTCCCTTATTAACTGATTCCACTTTCAGGCCCTCTGATCGATTACATTTCGAGCCATTTGGAAAATATCACGGCAGGCGTGGGGGATACACCAAAATTCTTAATGCTCTCCGCGCACGACTCCACCATAGCCCACCTCCTGAATTCCCTGAAGGTGTACAATTATCTGTGGCCCCCCTACGCGTCTTCTGTGATTTTCGAGCTGAGACGGGGCAAGGAACACAACTTCGTGAACGTGTTTTACAAGAATTCGACGGAGGCTGTCAAAATAACGTTGCCCCATTGCGACTTCGACTGTAATTTTGACGAATTCAGGAGGATCGTTCGACCCGTCAGGATCAGTTTGCAGGAATGGCAAGAGGAATGTTTGGAGTAGTTCAATTGAACTTCTGTTTTCGAATAAAGTTCTTTTTCAATTAGTTTCATTTTTCAAACAGTTATTTAAAAGACCAACAAACGTTTACGAAAAATTATATCTGCCATAAAGGGATTACTATAATAATCTTGTGCAAACAGTCGCGTGTTACTGCAATCTGTCGGCATCTTTACGCTATATGGAAGTCGCAGAAACTTGAATTAATATAAAATTTGAGGTAAAATTGCTTAGGGGTTGGTGAAAATTTTGAAAAAGTTGATAGCTTAGGCCACCGAACAGAAACTAAGACTAGAAGATTCATTGTAAGCTCCGCCCCGAAAGTTTCCCTCCTTTCCCCGTCATGTCGTCCAGCGAGAATTAGCTAAGTAGCACGTGGCGCGTGTATACCGGCAGTTTCGACACCGAACCGACTGCCGCAGTATTATACCGGTCGGATTTTAGATTGTGAATTTTATTAATTTGCGTTTGAATGGCTAAAGATGGCGCCGTGTTCTGCTGATGGGTGTAACAGTAAAACAGGACCTAGTATCTTATTTTTTCGGTGTTCAAAAGATGAAGCTAAGTAAGATAATTGATTACGCATTTAATATGGTTACAGCTCGGATTAGATACATTAAATTTATGTCGCATAGATATCTATAAAGTACCTTTCAGATGTCGGAGTTGGAAAAAATATATTAGGATTTGTTGGCACCCATAGATATGCTAATCTTACACGGGATTAATATAAGAGTAGAATAAAAATTTGCAGTACATTTTCCTGAAGACTGTTTCATTAAAATGCATGAATAAAACTTAAATGAAATTTTATTAAACATCAGTCGCGACTTGGTAGAAAACTGTAAGAAATTCATTGTCCCAGAATCAGTCGCAAGAAAATCCTTAAAGGTTTTTACAAGTGATTATAGAAATCTTAACAGTACAGAAGTTAGTGCTTTCTTTAGTTTACGAAATTGGTTATCTGCTAAAAAAATGTTTGTTACAACACTCCTGCAAACTGTGTTTAGGATTCAATGAACAAAATACTTTAGACACATGCCACATTATTATCTAACAGTGGCGGCTCGTGAGTTTTACAACTGAGGGGGCAATAAATAAATATTAATTTATGTATATTTTTACTTCTTCGGCACCTACATGGTTACATTTTTAGTAGGTATATCGCAGTGTTTTAAGCCAAGCTTTAAATATCAGAATAAAACTATTAAATTAGGTACATACCTATTTAGCTTTAATTAATTTTCTTGAAAACCAAATCCATACGCCCTTTTTTGCGTCGTGCGAAATGGTCGATAACAAGTTCATTGAAATTTGTGGTTGACGTTATTAGTTCTTTTTCAATTGAACACATTGCTATGCTGAGAATATGCCGATTCTTACCTACCTGTTCATTTTGTTGGATAATATTTAATCGATATGCACAATTTAATTCACACATGATATTGACTTTTCCTAAAATCGAATATTCAATCACATTATTTAAATGTTTTTCACTAATTTTATGCCTTTTAATTTGTTCACTGAGGCGTTTCAAGTCACAAATTCCCTTAGTGGTCCAAGAGGGATCGCTTTGTAGAGAATTTCGAATTAAACAAATGAAATAAAAAAAAATGCATTTCGAACACTACATCTGCACAACCAATCTGCTGAATCGTACATGCTTTTATTAAATTTTCCCGTATAACTTTTGGCTCCTGATATTTTCTGGAAAATTGTCATATTCGGCCGAGGACATCCCAAATTTTTCATTTGAACCTTTATCTCGTACGTGAACTCATTGTTATCTAAAGGGTGGTCCAACCATAATGCACGATGTTAATTGTGAGTCACACCTTAACGCCAAGTTTTTTGCCCAACTTAATTTGACATTTCTTTGTTTCATGGAGAGGTACACAATTGAGCAGCGCGTTAAGATTGTTGAAGCCTTTTACGAAAATGGGCGTTCAAATCAAAATGCATTTCGTGCACTTCATGACTTTTTTGGTCAGCATAATCGACCAAATGTGTCCACAATCGGGAGAATTGTGCGCAAATTTCAGCAAACCGGGTCTGTAGGAAATGTGAAAACACCTGTGCATGCTCGCCCAGTTCGTTCTGCGGAAAACATTGCTGTTGTTCGCGATAGTGTAGCAGAAGAGCCGTCAACCTCGACTCGTCGTCGTGCCCAACAATTGAACATCTCACGAACATCACTGATGCGAATTTTGAATTTACACGCTTACAAGGTTCAATTGACTCAAGAGCTGAAACCTACTGACCATTTCAAGCGTCGTCAATACGCCGAATGGTTGGTTGAACAGACAGAATTGAATGGTGACTTTACAAAGAAAATCATCTTCAGCGACGAGGCACACTTTCACCCCAGTGGATTCGTTAACAAGCAGAATTGCCGCATTTGGGCAAATGAGAATCCACGAGTGATTGTTGAAAAGCCGATGCATCCACAAAGAGTGACTGTTTGGTGCGGTTTATGGGCTGGCCGCGTCATCGGGCCGTACTTCTTCGAAAATGAGGTCGGCCAAGCAGTTACCGTGAATGGTGTTCGCTATCGCGAGATGATAACGAACTTCTTGTGGCTAGAAATTGAGGATATGGACCTGGACGATATGTGGTTCCAACAAGATGGTGCCACTTGCCATACAGCCAACGAAACAATGGCACTTTTGCGCGAGGAATTCAATGGCCGTGTTATCTCACGTCGTGGCGATGTTAATTGGCCGCCACGAACATGTGATTTGACACCGTTGGACTTCTTTCTTTGGGGATATTTAAAAGAAAAAGTGCACGTCAATAAGCCAAGAACAATTCAAGAGCTAAAGGATGAGATAATTCGGCACATTAACGACATTGAACCTCAATTATGTCTCAGAGTCATTGAAAATATGGACCATCGGATAGAGATATGCCCCCGAAGCCGTGGCGAGCATTTGGCCGATATTTTGTTTCACACATAATTGTCATAGATCCTTCTATCACAATAAAAAATATTACGATAATTCTTTGAAAACTTTTTGTTTTATTTACAATTAACATCGTGCGTTTTGGTTGGACCACCTTTTATTAATTCTAAAATATGAATTACTCATCATCAATAAATAGTCCCGTAAACTCGTAAACAGCAATAATTGAAACTATGTAGTAGGTTTAAGAATGTATCTAGCGCTACACACGACCGGCGCAACACAGTATCTGAAAGCCGCTTGGCTTGGGGCAACTTGGTTTTAGCCCAAATGATGACGTAATTCGACGGACTTAACTGAATGCGCTAAGCCTTTAACCTCCTACCATCCCGGGTGGCGCGGGACTACTTCGTAGGTCACCCCGCTGTGCACTCGCTGTAACCAGTAGTACACCCTCATTCACAAATTGCGCGATTCCAGCAAAGCGGCCAATTAACATTAAATTTCAATCAAAATCATTATAAAAAAATAGAACTTCAATTGACATAATGATAAAATTTACGCAGAACCTTTATTAAATTACTAATAAAATATAGAACTTTAAGAATTTGAGGAATTAGTGGGGGGCACTGCCTCATTGCCCTCCCTGCACCAGCCGCCACTGTTCCCTAAAGCAAAAGCTTATGTTAATTCAGAGAACTTACCATTTGGTGGTTTGACGGTACCATCACACCATAGTACAATATATAATACAATCAGAAAATATATTTATAGATAATTTTAATAAATTAGCTTGTTGCGATTCAATTGGGGCAAAACTAAAAGGTATATTTAAAAATGCGCCTTTTACATATCCGTATAGAAGTTTTCCATTAAATTATTTGTTATCCCTCTATACTAGTGTCCCTTTATTATGCAATAAAATTCGCAAATAGCGAAAAAAAAAAACAAAAAATTACAAAAACCAAATGCCAAGCTAATCATATTGAAAAATTTGTGAGAATATTTGTTTATTAGTTTGTCAGTCTAGTTAGTAAATAATGCGATATTGTTAATATATTCGCAATAATAATATTTCTTCTTTTCAATAATATTATTTGTAGTTTATGTACTGTCTTACCTCTATTACATGTTAACAATAATTTATGTAATAGACATTAGTAAATCATATAATTACTTCAACAAAATATTTCCGTTAAGAAACGGCTCGATATCTATTTTATACGTGTATTCTATTGGCCTAACAATGTAAACATCGCGGCTGGATGGCGCATTCCTGTTGCCACGTGGTCATGTTCACCGAGAACGGTTCTAAAAGTTGCTTGTAGTTCCCGAATTCGCAATCGAATCCGCACCCTTCCAACGTCAACTCTTCGGGAACCACCATAGTGCTGTTCTTCTTGTAGTACATATTGACGAAGTAGACGCCACCCTCGGTCTTCCTTAGCTCCCAGACGATGCACGAGGCGAAAGCGGGCGCTCTGTAGTCGAACAGATTCATGCTATTCAAAGCGGCAGCGAGGGTACTTTCATGTCCGGAGAGCATCAGCAGCTTCGGCGCCGACGTGGCGTTAGCCACCATCTTGTCGAAGTGGGAGGTGAGATAGTCGAAGAACGGTCCGGCCCCCAGCCTCTTCAGGTCATCGGTGAAGGTGTACCTAGCGTAATTAAGACCCGCCAGGTATTCCAGCTTGTCCTGGTCCAAAGTCCCCGCCCACGACGGGAGATACGAGGCGTTGTAGTTGGCGTAGACGTACAACACGGACTGCAACTGCCCGAAGAAGTTGACGTCGCTTACGTTCCACCCCGTCAGCTTCGACACTTCCTTGTAGAAGCCGGCGTACTGTCGATTGATGTTCGCGAAGAAATCCGCGTCGTACTGCTCGTCGTAGAGCCTATCAAACTTGCTGCAGTTGTAGGCGTTCATGTATAGGATTTGGTCGTCGTCTTTCGGTATGGTGTGGACAGGGACCGGTTGCCACAGCAGCTTGCTGTTCCAAACCTGGGAGTCGACCGGGGGGTATAGACCCGCTAGGTTGGCGGAGGCCGACATCAGGGTCCTGTCTACGTCCGTGGAACGTACGTAGATGTCGTTCGATATGTATTTTTGCGGTAGGAACGAGCTGTAACGCGTCCGCAGCCATTTGCCTAGCTCGTACTGGCGCATCTTTCCTCTCTGAAAACAAGCACGAATCGGTTGAACGATTTCCGCAAAGGTAGGCCTGATGTTATATTATATGAGGGGCACTATTTATATTTTGAACCTTGGCAACACGAAGTGTTGTCAGATGCCATCTGACGTTTCCAGTGGAAATTTTGACATTTTTGACTAACCTTCTTCAGAACATTTTATCATTTAAGCGCGATTTGTATTGTTTACAGTGATTTGAAAATTGTATCTCAGCGAAAAAAATTAAATGAATGAATGGAAATTTTCGTAAGATGATTTATTACGATTTTCGACGTGGATTATCAACACAAGCGTGCATCGATCAATTTACTTCCACTTTTGGCGATAAAGCCCTATCCCTTGCCACTGCGAAACGCCGGTTTAATGGTGGCTGCCAGTCGCTTACCGACAAAAGTTGTGAAGGTCGTCCAAAATCAGTTATTGTACCAGAAAACATTGATGCTGTGCAAAGACTGATAATTCAAGATCGTCATGTGACATACTGTGAGACTGAGGCAATCTTAGGCATTATTTCGACTAGTAAAATATTGCATGATCATTTAGCTGCAAAAAAGGTTTGTTCTCGTTGGATCCTACACTTCGAAACAAATTTTCGCCTGTTTTTTTCGGAAAAACTGGTCATGTAACAACAGTGTCTTTAGAGGAATGTAAAACGGTCAATATTCAATGGTACACAACTATTTGTTTGCCGGAAGTCTTCGGCGAAATAAGGAAAACAAACAAGCGTCGTCGGATCATTCTTTATCATGACAGTGCGAGCTCTCACACATCTCGTCTGACAACTGAATGTTTGAACACTCTAATGGGTTATACGCCGTACAGTCCTGATTTGTCACTCAACGACTTCCTTGTCTTCCTGAACGTCAAAATTAAATTGCGTGGGCAACGATTTTCGTCGCCAGAAGAAGCCGTTGATGCGCCCAGAAACTATATTTTAGAAATATCTCAATCGGGATGGAAAAAATACTTTGACAAATGGTTCTAACGAACGCAAAAGTGTATAGATCATGAAGAAGAATATTTTAAAAAACGATAAACTAATTTTCAATGACAAATTAATGTTTTTTTTATTATTAGGCTCAAAATATAAATAGTGCTCCTCGTAAAAGTGTGTTAGAAACTTGCTAAGCCACAGCGAATTTGATCTACAGAATTGCAGAGTTGTGGGAAATGCATACGAGGTATTGCGACAGCGTAGTCCACTGTCGTTGGAATTTTTAGAGCACCCCCCTTAATGATATAACCAATACAATACCCGCTTACCTTTGTCAATTGTCCAAATCCCATGGGCCAGTACTCCAGGTCAAAGTAGGGGTCCTTAGGAAACGAAGTGGTTGGAGTCTTGTCTCCATGCCTAAACAACTGAAGTTTACGTTTTATTCCAATATTTCATTTAAAAATTGTAAGTTTTATTAATTGTTACGGTACTGTTAGATAGAGGACGCTGTATCGTCCATCATCCTGCCGTTTTCAAGTCGGATACGAGCCGCGACGCTAGAAATCTGGCAACATCGAGTGTGGTCCTGCCGACCGCAGGATGGTTGGCGTAATTTTGCAAAGATTGACGTAATTATAAGTTGTATTTTGTGTTGGGTTTTTTATACGGTTATCCGATACACATTTAATGATAATAGTATCGCGAAGTTTTTCCCAAAAGTCAAAACTTGACTTTTTTGCTTTGAACGACGATAACTCAATACGAGTACGAGGATTTTTGACCGCTCAAATTAAAGAGGATAAAGTGATTTTTATCATCGCCACAACCGTTCCGCGGCATCGTCTATTCGACATTTGGTGGCCAAATTCGAGTCAACCGATTTTGGTAAATAATCAGCCAACACCTGTACGTCACCGAAATGCAAGGTCTGCTGAAAGCATCGCTGCTGTGCGACAGAGTGTACGGGAAAACCCGAGGCAGTTAATTTCTCGTCATTCACAAGAACTTGGCCTTTCTGCGACTTTACTTTGGCGAATTTTGCGTCGAGACTTGTGTCTGCACCCGTGTAAAATCCAACTAACCCAGGAACTTAAAGTAAAAGACCATAAACAACGCCGTGTGTTGGCTGATTGGGCTTTGAAGCAGTTGGAAGTTGACCCAAATTTCGCCAAAAAAATCATCTTTAGTGACGAGGCCCATTTTTGGATGAATCGATATGTGAACAAGCAAAATTGTCGGAGCTGGGACGATACCAATCTACACGAGATACACCAGCACCAAATACATCTCTACAAAGTTACTGTTTCTCCAGTTTGTCGCAATTTTTTCAACCACCGGCATTATTTTATTCTCAATGTAATTGAATGTGCCTATGATCATCCGGAAATATTCACGAAATTTTTCAGGGTGCGCTGTCAACTTCACAAACAAGTGGTGAAATTCACCAAATACTAGCCGCTCGATATTAATATGTACCCATTTACGTTTTAGTTCAGTTAATTTGGGTACTGCCAGTGGCGAAGCGGCGATTTAAGCTGAGGGTAGGCTGTCCTGAATTAGACGAGGGAGGGGGGCTGCTCATTTTCAATGCAATATATATATATATATATATATATATATATATATATATATATATATATATATATATATATATATATATATACTGAAGTATATTGCTGAGATTCGCGGATGATATAGCAGTATTAGCATCTAGTAAGGAGGAATTAAAATCAGCGTTGAACGAAATGGAGGCAGTGTTGACAGAGGAATACGGAATGAGGGTGAATAAAAACAAAACTAAAGTGTTAGTGTGCAGAGGGCGCGAGAGCAGAGCAAAAACGGAAGTACAAATTAATAATGAAAGATTGGAGGAAGTTAAAGACTTCACTTATTTAGGAAGTAAAATAAATTGGGATGGAAGAAGCGATAAAGACATAAAACAAAGAATAGCGCAGGGTCGAGTAGCTTTTAACAAAAAGAAAGCACTTTTATGCTCGAGGGTAATAAATTTAGAAACAAGGAAGAGATTTTTGAAAACGTATGTATGGAGCACGGCGCTATACGGTTGCGAAACCTGGACGGCAGGGGAAACAAGTAGGAAGAAATTAGAAGCTTTTGAGATGTGGTGTTACAGAAGAATTATGAAAATACCGTGGACTGATAGGGTTAGAAACGAAGAAGTATTAGAGAAAGTCGGCGAGAAAAGAAGTATGTGGAAAAACATAAAAAAGAGAAGAGATAGAATGGTAGGCCTCTTGCTGAGACATGGGGGAATAGTCTGCGATATTTTGGAGGCAGAAGTAGGAGTGAAGAAAGGCAGAGGTAGATTAGACTATAGTAAGGGATGTAGGTTGTAGCACAATTAGCGAAATGCGTAGGTTAGCACAAGATAGGAGAAGCTGGAGGTTAGCGTCCAACCAGTCTTAGGACTGATGACTTCATGATGATGATATCAATTCCATTCGCCGCGTTTTCTCTTCCGCAAAAACACCTATAGTTCTTGAAATAAATTGCTAGGTTTTGCCGCTTTAATTTTTCAGTTTATCTTCTAAAGATAAATTATTAAAATAACCACTCTTATTAATTCGAAAGTCTACTAAATCGGCAGAGTCTAGGGCCGCCATTTTTCGCGTACTCCAGTGGTTACTACTATATATTATAATAGAGAACTTTCCGCTAGCATGTGCCGTCGAAGTCTTCCCATTTTCAGACAAAGCAAAGACCAACAAGCGACTAAATCTACATCGTGTCGCGTCCTATTAAAATACTTGAAGAAGATCGCTTGCGATCAATTGCATCGGATTGCAAAGCATCGCCTCGCCCATCGAGCCATCGCGGTCTGTCTGAACGTATGTACACTTTTAAGGCTTCTTCCTACCCCGAAACAGGGGTCCTGTTTCGGGGTAGGCCTAATAACGTTATCCATTTCATGATTATCTGGGAACGAGATAATTTTTAACATAAGTGGTAAAAATGTTAAAGATAACATAAGTGTTGTTATTAATTTTTTTTTTGACGTATTTGAACTATTTTGAGCAACGGAATATTTTTTAGAACAAGCAAAACCAATTAACAATCCCTGTAATTCTTCATCAATTTGAAGGTAAGAGAGACAAATTCGCGATACTATTATCATTAGCAGCGAGAGATAGGAGCGTTGTTCACTTTTATCAGCAGCGACTAAACCACATTGTACAAAGTGAGCGAAACTCGATGTCTCAGCTCTATTATAAGAAAAGGAAAAACGATAGAAAAAATCTGAAAAGAGGTTCTTAAATGGAATTGAATAAGGTCCATTTTAGGCCGAATGTGCATATTTTTCCATATCTGGAAACTGAAGTAATGACGTCATTGAATTTTTTTTTCCAGAAACATACATATATTTTGGCGCATTCAAAAAGAGCCAATTTTTGTGAACAAATTTTGTAAAGATAAAAATCTTTTTCCGTTAAGAAATTATAAGCAAATTTAAGAAAAAAGTATTATCCAAAAATTTGCAATCGTCAAGATTTAAACAAGTAGCCTTTGGAAACAAACAGCAAAGTCGCATCTGTCAATAATTAATCCAATGGTTGGCAAATATTGTTTTGTTGTCATTTGACTTTGAGAAATGTTCACGCATAACGAAAAAGTCGATATGTAGTTTATGGGGAATCTCAAAAGAACCTTAGAAGAGCAGCTCAGTTATACGCCCAGAGATACCCCAAGCTTAAAAATATTTGCAAGAATGGAACGCAATTTACGTGCAAATAACGAGGCACTTTCTTCTCGAAGAAAATCGAATCTTTCGGTACGAAAAATTTTGAAAGAAAATAGTTATCACGATAATAAAATTAGAAAGTAAATAATAAATAACGGAAATAGTAAATAATTAGAAAGGAAATAATAATGATAATAAAATTAGAATATAGAAAAAGGAAAGAACGCTTATATAGGATTTGTGGATTTAGAAAAAGCTTTTGATAATGTAAGATGGGAAAAAATGTTCGAGATACTAGAGAGCGCGGGAATGAAGTATAGAGATAGGAGAGTAGTACACAATCTATACAAAGAGCAAACTGCTGTTATAGAAGTAGAAGAGGAAAGAAGGGAAGTAGGTATTAGGAAAGGAGTAAAACAAGGATGTACGCTATCACCACTAATTTTTAATCTGTACATCGAAGAGGCGATTAATGTGGTAAAAGATAGAGTGGATTTCGGGATTAAAGTACAGGGACAGAAACTAAAAATGCTGAGATTCGCGGATGATATAAGCAGTATTAGCATTTAGTAAGGAGGAATTAGAATCAGCGTTGAACGAAATGGAGGCAGTGTTGACAGAGGAATACGGAATGAGGGTGAATAAAAATAAAACTAAAGTGTTAGTGTGCAGAGGACGCGAGAGCAGAGCAAAAACGAAAGTACAAATTAATAACGAAAGATTGGAGGAAGTTAAAGACTTCACTTATTTAGGAAGTAAAATAAATTGGGATGGAAGAAGCGATAAAGACATAAAACAAAGAATAGCGCAGGGTCGAGTAGCTTTTAACAAAAAGAAAGCACTTTTATGCTCGAGGGTAATAAATTTAGAAACAAGGAAGAGATTTTTGAAAACGTATGTATGGAGCACGGTGCTATACGGTTGCGAAACCTGGACGGTAGGGGAAGCAAGTAGGAAGAAATCAGAAGATTTTGAGATGTGGTGTTATCGAAGAATGATGAAAATACCGTGGACTGATAGGGTTAGAAACGAAGAAGTATTAGAGAAAGTCGGCGAGAAAAGAAGTATGTGGAAAAACATAAAGAAGAGAAGAGATAGAATGGTAGGCCACTTGCTGAGACATGGGGGAATAGTCCGCGATATTTTGGAGGCAGAAAGAGGAGTGAAGAAAGGCAGAGGTAGGCCTAGATTAGAATACTGCTCGCAAACAGTAAGGAATGTGGGTTGTAGCACAATTAGCGAATTGCGTAGGTTAGCACAAGATAGGAGAAGCTGGAGGTTAGCGTCCAACCAGTCTTAGGACTGATTACCTCATGATGATGATGATGATGATGATGATAATAAAATTCACAACCTAGAACACTTGTCAGATCAACATCAACAACGAAGAATTAATTATGTTGCCCAAGTGATGCTAAACTTAGAAATCAATGACAATCGGTTTTTTCAGCGTGTGTTGTGGACGGACGAAAGTCGTTTTGTTAGCAACGATAAGCCCAATAAAAAAAATGAACATTTTTGGGCTACTGAAAATCCACATTTTGTCGATACGATTGAAAATCAAGGACATTTCGGAATTAACGTTTGGTGTGGTATTATTAATGGGCATTTGATTGGTTCATATTTTTACGAAGGAATTTTAAATAGTGAGCGATATTTGCAATTCCTTCAAAAACAACTTCCTGTGCTTCTCGAAAATGTGCCATTACATCTGCGAGTGCTTCCAGCATGATGGAGCTCTACCGCATAAAGTAAGAATTGTCCAACAATATTTAAATGAAACTTGGGGAAAAAACTGGATAGGTCTATCGTTTTTTTTTGTTCTTATAATAGAGCTTGACACATCGAGTTTCGCTCACCCTGCACATTTTTGGTATTTTAATAAAAATAATTGTTATCAAAATGTCACCGCTGATAAAAGTGAGCAACTCTTACCTTCACACTGATGATGAATTACAGGAATCGTTAATTGGTTTTGCTTGTTCTATAAAATATTCCGCTGTTGAAAATAGTTCAATTACGCAAAAAAAAAGTACGGATTGACATAATTATAAGTTGTATGTCGCATTGGGTATTTTTGTACGTTATTCGATGAACATTTTCGGTGCCCGGTGTCTATGAAAGACTACGATTTCATGTAATATGGATATATAAAAATGATTTTCATTAAAATGTTGAAAATGTAGATGCGCCATGCCGTGTTTAGTCACCGCTGATAAATGTGAACAACTCTCCTACATATCTTTCTCTGATAATGATAATAATGTATCGCAAATGTTTTTCTCTTGCCTCCACATTGATGACGAATTACAGGAATTGTTAATTGGTTCTGCTTGTTTTACAAAATATTCCGTTGCTCAAAATAGTTCAAATACGCAAAAAAAAAATTAATAAAAACATTTATGTTATATCGAGATTTAAAATGATCTCGTTCACAGATAATCATGAAGTTATCATTAGGTATATCCCAGAACGCGACCCATCGCTAGAAAAAACAATAACAGTTTCTCATTTATTGAATTATTATTGCTCTGCGAGTATTTCTCTTCAAGTTACAGCCCTTCGAAAATCACCTAAAAACTTGGGATTTTTTACATCCCTTAATTTTTGTGCCTTATGTATTAAAACTATTATAAATAAATAAAAACCCCTAATTAAATCAGGAATTTTTTATAAAAGGAATAATAACGTTTCTAAACGTTCACAACGGGAATGAGTAAAATAACTACTACGTTTTTATACCACTATATTTCCACAGAAACGTGACTGCAGTTTCGACAACTATGTCATTTTCAAACGATGATTCAACTAAGAATAAAATACAAACTTGTCGAAAAAATTGTCGAAACTGCAGTCACGTTTCTGTAAAAATATAGTGGTATAAAAACGTAGTAGTTGTTTTACTCATTTCCGTTGTGAATCATGAACTACCGCAGAATAACGGCTTCCTCGATTAATTTATTTCTGTACGTTCTTAAATTTTAAAAGAAGACGCAGATTGTCCACGTTTCTATCCAGGATCCTGTTATATATAGACGAAAAGAAATTAGTCTTAAAACGGTGTAAAAACAAAATGACATATGTATGTGGGAACACGTAACGCCCCGTACATGAAAACAACCGCTTCGAAAGCAACAGAAATTAATTCGTAACGGACCAAATTCGACAGTGTACACGAAAAAAAAAACATCGAATGTTACGATTCGATGAATCAAGCAGGCCGCAATTGCAACAACCGAACGCAGGAGGAAAATGCGCGGCTATTTTGATATTAACAATTTCGAACAAGGAATTGCCTTTACACAACCGATTCAACAAAAATACCCCAAAAAAAAAAGCTTACCACAGCCACGGACACCAAATCGCTTTCACTTCTGGCGACGTTCCCGATGACAAGGGCGCTATTGCAGAGCAAAAAAATCGCCGGGCACACGCCGGCGAGGAACGACTTCATTTTCGATAACTGCAAGGACGATGTAGCGCAGCGGATCGCGAGTGATAGACGTAAAAGGACCGAATATCAGTGAACGGGTATTTTTAAATTTTCTGATATATAATCGAAGGCTGGGGTAGGAGTGGCGATGGGGGAAACGGGCGCAAAAAATGCGAGAAACTCGCGTTATCGCACGAGTTATCTGGCACGCAAAAATACGCGCAGTCAAGGCCGACGCGACATGTCTTGCAGCGCATTGAGCATCGACGAAAAAGCTGCCAGATCAAGTTGGCGAAAAAAAAAAAATTGAACTAAGCTTAAATACGTACCTCATTAAGGGTCCCTCGATCCAGCGGTCATCCTGCCGTTTTCCCCGCCTGAAAATAAATATAATTAACATCGCGATTACGTATCGTATACACATCACCCTCCATTTGGCACAGTTCACCCCCGATTTTTCTTTCGGCGTTCCGTCGCATGCACAACTTCGGGTAAAAACAGTTGTAATAACGTTTTAAATCGTCGGAGAAGGTGGTCACGTGACCGCGCCCGCCGTTTCTCTTTTGTCCGAATTGGATCTCGCCTCATTTCATGGATGACTTGACTATGTCTTACGGCCTTCGTACGTAATAATCATAACATTTATAGAATTAATATTATTAATCAGTGGTTTGGAAACGGATATATCTATTGTCCCAATTTATTTCTTTGTCGCTAACGAAATAGCCGGCGATTTTTGCGAATCGGGAAAAAACCGGCGCACAGGGGCGCGCCTTTCGGGGGGCGATAATTAAATTAATAATTTTCGACGATAAGCATAACGGCCATGTTTTTTCTCGACTTATTCGCTGTGCCACCACTGCATAATACGCGCCTGGCACTGTCCCTTACTTCTTGAAACATTTCTAATCAATGACGAATTATTTTCATTTACGAATTTGAAAGAAATACTCCTAGAATTTCGGGGTGACGTCGACTATTAAAAAAACAACTCCGCTCTGTTAAAAATCCATTATCGCGGCCAAGAAATATGACACAATAATGCTACTTGAACGATAGAGCTAAAAACACATTGGCGTACGTCACACTTAATGTGTGTTCGCTGATTTGGCTCTGGAGCAATTGGAAGTTGACCCTGTCAAATTTCGGAAAAAAAAATCATGTTTAGGCTACGGCCACACGGGCAGGCCACACACGCCAATTTCGGTCCTTCGTGTGCCTTGGAGCTGTGAGGTTTGTAGAAATGAACCAAATTAGATTGAATAAATGCAGTTGTTGCACTTTGTGCCGCGGTTCGTCGTTTACGTCGTCGCCGGCACAGAAAATGCTGGATTCATCCAGTATTGACTGATCGACCATCAAACGGAAGATTCGTACTTCTTCACAAGATCTTGAAAGAAAACCCGGAGAAGTTTTTTGAACACTACAGGATGTCAATTTCCTCCTGTAAACTGATTTTATTTAAAGTTAAGGGTAATATATCCAGACAAAATACAACAATGAGGGATTGCGTCAGCGCAGAAGAGAAACTCGCTGTAACATTAAGGTAAAGTTTATTATTTTTGTAGTATGTATTTTAGTATTCTATTACATCGTAAGATAACATTCAATTTAAATTACAATTTACAAGAAAATAATTGATAAGAACAATTAATTAAAACTTAAATTACAAACTAAAAAAAGAAATTAACGACTCATCATCTGAAACGGCAATATTTTCATTGGGTGATGCCATAATTTCATGGGAAAGTACAGGAGAAGAGATTGAATTCTTACGCGATGGAATAATTTGAATACTGGTGGACGGTGTGTTGCAGAGTAAATTAGGTGAAGGGGGTTTGAATATGATAGTGATAACTGCATGAATCTAATTCGAAAATCTGGTTCATTGGAAGGACTTTTTTAATAACAGGAATTTGTTATAAAGAAAAACATTTCATCGGAATCTTGAAGTTCTTGGGAGTTTGTTACATATTGAACTTCAGAATACCGATTATTTCTCGTTCAAACGGATCGGATTTCCTCTTGTTTGAAGATCGTGATGAGGCAGGTCCATGAGCAGAACTGAAAAAAGACGCCGCGTGCTCTTTCGCCCGTGTGGCTACCCAAGACAGCGTAAAACAACGTCGAAAAATGAAACCAGCTCTATCTCTCGGCGGCTGACCTTGAAGACGTGCCCGACTCCTACCGTTCGGGTGAGAATGAGGCATCTGGCCTACCCAACTTGCAACAGTAAGGTCTATTTTTTGGCATTTTTTTCCTGCCGAAACGCAGCGTGAAGTCCCGCCCGTGTGGCCGTAGCCTTAGCGACGAGGTCCATTTTGGATGAATGGATATGTGAACAAGCAAAATTGTCGGATTTTGGACGATACCGATCCACACGAGATACACCAGCACCAAATATATCTCGAGAAAGTCACTGTTCGCTGCGGATTTCGGTCTGGCGGAATCATCACGACGAGGACCGTTCTGATATCCGAAACGGACGAGAACCAGCTGATCGATCAGAGCCTGCTTGAGGGCGACGAAGAGGAAGGTCTTGAGAGGTTTTCAGCTTGGTTTAAGTCCGGTTCTTTTTAGTTGGGTCCGGAGATATCCGAGGAGGGGCTGTTACAGGACGATGAGGAGGAAGAGGACAAGGACCGCTCCTGGAGACAATAGTCCTATTTTTTGCTTTATTTTGTGATTTGGTACTTCGATTGATCGATGCCATAGATTCACTAGGGGTGAACTGTCAGAAAGTGATAAAAGTAAAAAAGTGACTGGTTTTATATATTTATGTACAAAGCATTATTATATTAACGTTTTTTTTTTTTTAATTAATTACATAGGTAGCGTTTTTGTTTGTGGTATGATTTTTCATCATTTTCTGTTATATATAATTTCTTTGCATTTGTGACCCAAAAATTTATGTTGTGGAATGATTATTTAAATACGATTTTTGGTGTTTTTTCTTATGTTTGTAAAAAGTAAATTACGTACATATTACGTTAAATAATAATAATAATAAAAGATAAGATGGTGCCCCAACAAAAGATAAATAAAAGAATAAAATATGTACAAATAAATGATTAAAAAGAAATACTTAATTCCTAAGTAGAAAAATCTACCTCCAAAGAGAACAAAAAATAGTTGTATTTGTATATTTTATTATATTTGCAAAGAATCGTGGGGCACTAAAAACACATAAATATTTCGAAAAATGAATTCGATATACAATATTAATGCCTCGTCTGTCTGAGTACCCTGTATATGGGTAAGTAACGCATGCAATTTTTTACAGCGTATTTTTCCAGGTGTAGATCCCGTGGATGCGCCAAAAATTATTTACTTAAAAAAAATTATATTCGGGATTTAGCCGGGAACGAATTCACACACACAGGGTGTTTGCAATTTAAATTAATTATGCAGATGTTTATTGTGAAACATCGCACGCGATATTTCGAACGCGAAATAGATGCTTATTTGTAACGCTCAGATTTAATAATTACGGATTTAATGGATGTAAAAAAAACAACACCCTGCATGTTATTTTTTAACGCCGCTTTTTTTTTTGGAATTGTAACCAATCGAATCTAATAGCTTCGGTTCGGATTTTAACCAGGCTCAAGATTATCAATACACGGTGTTGTAAATTAAATTGACCGACTACTGAAATGAGCTAAATTTTTTATTTATTTTTTGTCACCAAATGCAGATTAGCACGTACATAACACATAATTCGTAACATTCAAAAAATAATTGGTCCAATTGTTAAAATGATTTTTTTTGTTGTGGGGCGAGCGGGGTAAATAATTTCGAAAAACTGAGTCCTGAATAGAAAAATTGCAAAGAAATTTATTCGGGGGTTAGTTAAAATTATAGTTACAGGGTGTTACTAGAAATTAATTCCGAAATAAAATTGGAAAAATGCAAAAATTGAATCAAAAAAATATAAATTTGTTGCTAGTATAAAAAAAACAAAAAGTCCACATCGTTTATAAAAAAAAATCGCGACATCACACATATGACGTTGCGTAGGGGAAAGTAGTGCATTTAATAATAACAGTAATATCGCAGTACCTACCTTCAAATATATTTTTTCATTTTTATAAAAACATTTAAGTTTATGTTAATATAGGAGAAAGTGGGTTAAAATTAATATACAGGGTTTCGGGATAGTTTCTGGCATAACTTAAACAGGATCGTGACCCCACTACCAGAGACCTAAAATTTAAGGGGTGATCCCCTACGAGATCTCCGGATATTTCCCCGGCAAGGACCTGGAGGTCATCACCGGAGCGATGAGTATATAAAGAGTGGCCCAACTATAATGCACGATGTTAATTGTGAGTCACACCTTAACGTCAAGTTTTTGCCCAACTTAATTTGACATTTCTTTGTTTCAGTGTTTGACAAATTCAACCATGAAGAGGTACACAATTGAGCAGCGTGTTAAGATTGTTGAAGCCTTTTACGAAAATGGGCGTTCAAATCAAAATGCATTTCGTGCACTTCGTGACTTTTTTGGTCAGCATAATCGACCAAATGTGCGCAAATTTCAGCAAACCGGGTTACAAGGTTCAATTGACTCAAGAGCTGAAGCCTACTGACCATTTCAAGCGTCGTCAATACGCCGAATGGTTGGTTGAATAGACAGAAGTGAATGGTGACTTTACAAAGAAAATCATCTTCAGCAACGAGGCACACTTTCACCTCAGTGGATTCGTTAACAAGCAGAATTGCCGCATTTGGGCAAATGAGAATCCACGAGTGATTGTTGAAAAGCCGATGCACCCACAAAGAGTGACTGTTTGGTGCGGTTTATGGGCTGACGGCGTCATCGGGCCGTGCTTCTTCGAAAATGAGGTCGGCCAAGCAGTTACCGTGAATGGTGTTCGCTATCGCGAAATGATAACGGACTTCTTGTGGCCAGAAATTGAGGATATGGACCTGGACGATATGTGGTTCCAACAGGATGGTGCCACTTGTCACACAGCCAACGAAACAATGGCACTTTTGCACGAGAAATTCAATGGCCGTGTTATCTCACGTCGTGGCGATGTTAATTGGCCGCCACGATCATGTGATTTGACACCGTTGGACTTCTTTCTTTGGGGATATTTGAAAGAAAAAGTGTACGTCAATAAGCCAAGAACAATTCAAGAGCTAAAGGATGAGATAATTCGGCACATTAACGACATTCAACCTCAATTATGTCTCAGAGTCATTGAAAATATGGACCATCGGATAGAGGTATGCCACCGAAGCCGTGGCGAGCATTTGGCCGATATTTTGTTTCACACATAATTGTCATAGATCCTTCTATCATGATAAAAAATATTAAGATAATTCTCTGAAAACTTTTTGTTTTATTTACAATTAACATCGTGCGTTTTGGTTGGACCACCTTTTACAAAAAGTACACTTGTATAACGTGAGTAACGTCACAAGTTGGCTTAGAAGACTGTTATGTTGTTTATAAGTCGTTTATATACTGTTTTTAAGTTCTAGAAAACGAGTATCTACCGATGAGGATTACGTATCGATAGTGAGCGGCAACTCTGGCTGTTGGTCCAGCGTCGGTCCGATAAAAGGCAGGCAGGAGGTGCATTTACAGAGCCTGGCGCGGCGTGCACCACCAAAGTAGCACGGTGCTGCACAAACTAATGCACGCCGCAGGGTTTTTGCACGAAAAAGCCGGCACGAGAGGGACGATTACTTCAAGACAACGTGGCAAAAACATAAAAAAGGTAATCTAGTCAGGCGGCGGCTATAGTTACGTCGATTGGTAATTTTACGTTTTAGGACACGAGGATAACTTCGATAAGGCGCGCAAGGGAGAGGGGAGCGACCTGGGAGTCCCCTACGATTACAGATCCGTGATGCACTATTCGATCACCGCCTTCTCCGCCAACGACCAGGCAAATATCATTTCCAGGGTACGTAAAGAATTAGCGTCGATCCTGGCGGGGTTACACCCGCCGGAACACGATCAGGTGTGGAACAGACAACTCAAGTGGCAGCCGATCCCTATCCGATAGCACCTATACGTATACGAGCGAATTGGCAACGTTGAAGTCAGGCACGTAGAAGCATTTCAGAACGTTTCCCTTATTAATTGATTCCACTTTCAGGTCTTTTGATCGACTGCATTTCGAGGCATTTGGAAAATATCACGGCAGGCTTGGAGGATACCCCGAAGTTCTTAATACTCTCCGCGCACGACTCCACCATAGCCTACTTCCTGAATTCCCCGAAGATGTACAATTATCTGTGGCCCCTCTACGCGTCTTCTGCGATTTTCGAGCTGAGACGGGGCAAGGAACACAACTTCGTGAACGTGTTTTACAAGAATTCGACGGAGGCTGTCAAAATAACGTTGCCCCATTGCGACTTCGACTGTAATTTTGACGAATTCAGGAGGATCGTTCGACCCGTCAGGATCAGTTTGCAGGAATGGCAAGAGGAATGTTTGGAGTAGTCCAATTGAGCTTCTGTGTTCGAATGAAGTTTTTTTAAATAGTTTTATTTTTCTAACAGTTATTTAAAAGACCAACAAACGTTTATGAAAAATTATATCTACCATAAAGGGATTACTATAATAATCTTGTGCAAACAGTCGCGTGTTACTGCAATCTATCGGCATCTTTATGCTATATGGAAGGCGCAGAAACTTGAATTAATATAAAATTTGAGGTTAAAATTGCTTAGGGGTTAGTGGAAATTTTTAAAAAGTTGATAGCTTAGACCGCCGAACAAAAACTAAGGACTAGAAGATTCACTGTGTGCTTCGGCGAAGAACGTCAATTCAATAATAAATTGACTTTTTGCCTTGTATCTGTTATTCGATTCGTCTCTTTGTAGTAGAATATTCTAGACTGGATGAAAAACGCATGTGTAGGCGTACTGGGTTCGGTAGCTCTAAGAAAACGTTAAACCAAATGAACTACAACCGTAATTAAAATTTACTTTATTTGCACCACAATGAAAATCACCAAATTACATATACGAGTCACGCTTGGTCACATTCTTTACTCCATTCCGTCGCGTTCAAATTAACCGGACCCAGGATCTCTTTAAAATCCTCGAATCTACAATCGAACCCGCAATTCTTCAACTTCAGCTTATCCACGGCGTCCTCGTCTGCATGCCTCTTGTACAGCACGTTGACAAAGTAGGTCTTCCTGTTCTTCCTCAGCTCCCACAGGATCATCGACCCGAATTCCGGCGTTTTATAGTCGAATAGATCCATCGCGTTCAATATGCCGGCCACTGTACTCTGGTGGGCTACCAACATAAGGAATTTAGGCATGTCGTCTCTACCTTCGACGAACTTGTCGAACTGCCTGACGATGTAGTGGAAGAACGGGCCGGTGCTCAATCGCTTCAGGTCCCTGGTGAACGTTGACCTGGCGTAGTTCAATCCGGATAAATAGTTCACCTTGTCGAAGTCGATCGTCTTCGCCCAAGCCGGCAGGTACGAGGGGTTATAATTGGCGTAGCAATACAGCACCGACTGTAGCTGAGCGAAGTAGTGGACGTCTGTGACGTTCCAGCCCGTCAACTTGGACACTTCCTGGTAGAAATTGGCGTACTGCTCGTTGGTGGACCTGAAGAAATCGCTGCCGATGGCCGCGTTGTACAGCTTGACGTATTTATTGCAAGTACGCCCGATGCCATGCCTGCCGATGTACAAGACCCTATCATACTCCGTCGGTACGGTGTGAACGGCGATCGGCTGCCACAGGATGTCGGGATTCCACACCTGGGGCCCGCGCGGTGGATAAAGACCGGCCAGAATCACGGCGGCTGACGATAGGCAGCGATTAATGTCCGTGGAACGGATGTAGAACTCCTTCGGGTAATACGGCTCGGAGATGAAGGTGCCGTAGCGGTTCCTCAGCCACGTCCCTAGCTCGTAGCTCCGCACTTTGCCTTTCTGAAAGCGAGAGGGCACTATTGGCGCAGCCGCTATGGACGTGGCGTCCACAGCGGCTGCGCCAATAGCGCGCCAACGTCTACGAGAGGCACTATTCATATTTTGAGCCTAATAATACTAAAAAAGCATTAATTTGTCATTGAAAATTACTTTATCGTTTTTCAAAATATTCTCCTTCGTGATCTATACACTTTTGCGTGCGTTCTAACCATTTGTCAAAGCATTTTTTCCATTCCGCTTGAGATATCTCCAAAAAATGGTTTTTGAACGCATCAACGGCTTCTCCCGCCGACGAAAATCGTTGTCCACGCAGTTTATTTTTGATGTTCGGGAACAAAAAGAAGTCATTAGGTGCCAAATTAGGACTGTACGGCGGATGACCCATTAATTCGATTTTTTGAGTGTTGAAACATTCGGTTGTTGGACGAGATGTGTAAAAGCTCGCATTGTCATGATGAAGAATGATCCGACGGCGCTTGTTTGTTTTCCTTATGTCACCGAAGACTGCCGGCAAACAAATGGTTGTGTACCATTCAGAACTGACCGTTTTACGTTCCTCTAAAGGCACTGTTGCCACATGACCAGTTTTTCCGAAAAAAGCCGACGACCATTTGTTTGGAAGTGCTTGGAGTGCGAACAACTTTTATTGGATTTGGTTCATCTTGAAACACCCATACAGTCGACTGCTGTTTACTTTCCGGTTCATACGCATAGATCCATGATTCGTCACCTGTTATAATGTTATGTACGTCTTTTGAAGCACCGTCATTGTATTTCTTGAGCATTTGTTTGCACCAATCGACACGAGCATCTTTTTGAGATTTTTTCAAAGAAAGTTATGGTCAAAAATGTCAAACTTTCCATTGGAAACGTCAGATGGCATCTGACTACACACTTAGTGTTGCCAGGGCTCAAAATATAAATAGTTCCCTCGTACAAGATGTTAATGACGCCCATAGGGTGGTCTCTAAAGTTTCTCATTGAATGTAATTACCACTTTTTTTTTATGGAGTCTTAGCCACAATATTGCTTCGGCTACTTCTAAAACTCTCCACGTACGAGGTGTGTTAAAAAAATAACGAGAATTTTCGTTTCTTGAAAAGAATTTTATATAATCATCTACATTAATGTTATAAAATAGTCCCCATTAAATATTATACCCTTATGCCAGCGCTTTTTCCAATCTCAGAATCACTTCTGGAACCCGATATTTAGGATAGTGTTTAGCTCTCTCTCAACCATGTGCTTTTAGTCTTATCTATGCTCGCAAGGCGACGGCCCTTTAGGGTTCTCTTTATCTTTGGGAACAGAAAATAGTTACACGGAACTATATCTGGCGAATATGGAGGTTGGGACATCATTACGGTGTTGTTTTTGGCCAAAAATTCAAGAGCAAGCATGTATCGTGGTGCAAAATTGTTTCGCCACAAATCCGGAAGTTTATTTTTCGAATTGCTTCACGTAAACGGCGTTGAACTTGTAAGTAGTACTTCTTATTGATGGCTTAACCTTATCGTGGTAAGAACTCATGGTGCACTATGCAGTTAAAATCGAAGAAGACACCACATTCGACCGCACTTCTCGAGCTCTTTTCGGTCTTGGCGATCCAGAATGTATTCATTGGGACGATTGAGCCTTAGTTTCGACGTCGTATCCGTAAACCCATGTTTTATCAACTGTTTGCACGTTACAGTAGTTGTGCATCGTTGTTGACTTCATTTAGCGGCTTCCAAGCAACTTCCATTCGCCGCTGTTTTTGTTCAAAATTCAACAATTTTGGAACACACTTAGCTGCCACAGGTTTCATACCCAAAACACTCGAAAAAATGTCATGGTATGAGCCAATTGATATGCCAACATGACCAGCGATTCTCTGATTGTAATTCGACGATCGTTCTTAATCAATTTTCACTTTGTCCACGTTTTGATCGGTTGTTGATGTTCTGGGGTGTAGAGGGCGCTCGTCGAATTCACGGCCTTCTTGGAAACGCTTATACTACTCTTAAGCCCCTGTTCTACTAATAGTAGACTCACCAAAAGCAATATTTAACATTTCTAAAACATTGTTGCACTCTATTCCATTCTTATTGCAAAATTTAATCCAAATTCTCTGATCAATTTTTTAAATCAATAAATAATCGCCGATCGTACCAAAACACGTGTAACCTTTTTGACAGCTGACAACAGACTAAACGTCTAATATGGCTAACAATGTACAGATACTTTTCAGACGTGTTTACCAACACAACAACGAAAAAATCGCGCGAATCGGACTAATACAACTCGCGAAATTACAAAATTCCCGTTACTTTTTGAACACACCTCGTACATAGTCATAAAAAGCTACGAAGAAATTAAATCATTCTGGGGCCTTAATGGCGGTTTCTAAAGGTTCTCATGAACTGTGTGGTAGATCCAGGACCCCAGGACGGATTAGTAGACGTTTCAAGGTACATCGAAGGAGAAACCGATTTAGAAGTAGCCGTGAATCTCACTTACCTTCGTGAGACATCCGCGGCCCATGGGCCAGAGCGACATATTATGGAAATGGGGGTCATTGGGGAACGATACGGTGGGAGTCTTGGCGCCATGTCTTGACAACTACAAAAGAACGACTATTTTACAAGGGGTATTGTTGGAAGTAAAGCCAATGAAATAAAACACCAAAGAGCTTAATCATAAACTTTCATATCTTTATTAACAACGTAAAAACTGCGCCTAGAGGTCGCATTCCTTTTGCCACATCATCATGTTCACCGCGAACGGTTCTAAATGCTGCGTGTAGTTCCCGAATTCACAATCGAATCCGCACCCTTTCAACGCCAACTCTTCGGGAACCACTATAGTGCTGTTCTTCTTGTAGTACATATTGACGAAGTAGACGCCACCCTCGGTCTTCCTTAGCTCCCAGACGATGCACGAGGCGAAAGCAGGCGCTCTGTAGTCGAACAGATTCATGGTATTCAAAACGGCAGCGAGGGTACTTTCATGTCCGGAGAGCATCAACAGCTTCGGCGCTGACGTGGCGTCATCCACCATCTTGTCGAAGTGGGAAATGAGATAGTCGAAGAACGGTCCGGCCCCCAGCCTCTTCAGGTCATCGGTGAAGGTGTACCTAGCGTAATCGAGACCCGCCAGGTATTCCAGCTTGTCCTGGTCCAAAGTCCCCGCCCACGACGGGAGATACGAGGCGTCGTAGTTGGCGTAGACGTACAACACGGACTGCAACTGCCCGAAGAAGCTGACGTCGCTTACGTTCCACCCCGTCAGCTCGGACACTTCCTTGTAGAGGTCAGCGTACTGCTGATTGATGTTCGCGAAGAAATCCGCGTCGTACTGCTCGTCGTAGAGACTATAAAACTTGCTGCAGTTGTAGGCGTTCATGTATAGGATTTGGTCGTCGACTTTTGGTATGGTGTGGACAGGGATCGGTTGCCACAGCAGCTGGCTGTTCCAAACCTGGGAGTCGACCGGGGGGTATAGACCCGCTAGGTTGGCGGAGGCCGACATCAGGGTCCTGTCTACGTCCGTGGAACGTACGTAGATGTCGTTCGATATGTATTTTTGAGGTAGGAACGAGCTGTAACGCGTCCGCAGCCATTTGCCTAGCTCGTACTGGCGCATCTCTCCTCTCTGAAAACAAGCACGAATAGGTTGAACGATTTCCGCAAAGGTAGGCCTGATTTTATATTATACGAGGGGCACTATTTATATTTTGAACCTTGGCAACACGAAGTGTTGTCAGATGCCATCTGACGTTTCCAGTGGAAATTTTGACATTTTTGACTAACCTTCTTCAGAACATTTTATCATTTAAGCACGATTTGTATTGTTTACAGTGATTTGAAAACTGTATTTCAGCGAAAAAAATTAAATGAATGAATGGAAATTTTCGTAAGATGATTTATTACGATTTTCGACGTGGATTATCAACAGCAAAAGTGTATAGATCATGAAGGAGAATATTTTGAAAAAACGATAAACTAATTTTCAATGACAAATTAATGTTTTTTTTATTATTAGGCTCAAAATATAAATAGTGCTCCTCGTAAAAGGGTGTTAGAAACTTGCTAAGCCACAGCGAATTTGATCTACAGAATTGCAGAGTTGTGCGAAATGCATACGAGGTATTGCGACAGCGTAGTCCACTGTCGTTGGAATTTTTAGAGCACCCCCCTTAATGATATAAACAATACAACACCCGCTTACCTTTGTCAATTGTCCAAATCCCATGGGCCAGTACTCCAGGTCAAAGTAGGGGTCCTTAGGAAACGAACTGGTTGGAGCCCTGTCCCCCTCCCTAAACAACTGAAGTTTACGTGTTATTTTAATATTTCATTTAAAAACTTATAAGTTTTATTAATTGTTACGGTACTGTTAGATAGAGGACGCTGTATCGTCCATCATCCTGCCGTTACCAAGTCGGATACGATCCGCGACGCTAGAAATCTGGCAACATCGAGTGTGGTCCTGCCGATCGCAGAATGGTTGACGTAATTTTGCAAGGATTGACGTAATTATAAGTTGTATTTTGTATTGGGTTTTTTTATACGGTTATTCGATAAACATTTAATGATAATAGTATCGCGAATTTTCTTCCAAAAGCCAAAACTGATTTTTTTGCTTTGAACGACGATAACTCGACGAAAAATGATCGTACAAGGCTCTTCGACCACTCAAATTAAAGAGGATAAAACAATCTAAAAATTTTTTATGATGAAATCACTGAAAAAAATGTATTGAAGTCTGTGGTGTTTTTGAAAGGCAAGCAAAAATTAAAAAAAAAATTATCCGATGGTTTTCCTATGATTACTCAAAAACTGCTGTTAGTAAACAATTCTGAACTCAATATCTGAAAACCAGAAACATGGAGTTTCAATTTGCTTTTTTTTTAAATTGCTCTGCGACTATTTTTCGCCAAGTTACAGCCCTTTGAACATCAACTAAAAATTTAGGATTTTTTTTACATCCCTTAATTTTTGTGTCTTATGTATTAACACTATTATAATAAAAACCCCTAATTAAATAAAGAATTTTTTTATAAAAGGAATATAATGTACGTTCCTAAATTTTAAAAGAAGATGCAGATTTTCCACGTTTCTATCCAGGATCTTGCTATGTGTAGACGAAAAGAAATTAGTCTTAAAACGGTGTAAAAACAAAATGACATATGTATGTGGGAACACGTAACGTCCCGTACATGAAAATAAACCCTTCGAAAGCAACAAAAATAATTCGCAACGGACCGAATTCAACGAAGTGTACACGAAAAAAAAAACGATTCAATGAATCAAGCAGGCCGCAATTGCAACAACCGAACGCAGGAAGAAAATGCTATTTTGATACAAATAAATGATTTCGAACAAGGAATTGCCTTTACATAACCGATTCAACAAAAACACCCCTAAAAAAAAGCTTACCACAGCCACAGATACCAAATCGCTTTCACTTTTGGCGGCGTTCCTGATGACAAAGGCGTTATTGCAGTGGAAAAAAATCGTCAGGCACACGCCAGCGAGGAACAACTTCATTTTCGATAACTGTAAGGACGATATAACGCAGCGGATGGCGAGCGATAGACGTATAAGAACCGAAAATCAGTGAACGGGTATTTTTAAATTTTCTTATATATAATCGAGGGCTGGGGTAGGAGTGGCGATGGGGGAAACGGGCGCAAAAAACGCGAGTTATCTGGCACGCAAAAATATGCGCAGTCAAGGCCGACGCGGCATGTGTCGCAGGGCATCGACGAAAAAGCTGCCAGATCAAGTTGGCCAGAGAAAATTGAACTAAGCTAAAAAAACGTACCTCATTAAGGGTCCCTCGATTCAGCGGTTATCCTGCCGTTTTTCCCCGCCTGAAAATTAATATAATTAACATCGCGATTACGCATCGTATACACATCACCCTCCATTTGGCACAGTTCACCCCCGATTCTTTTTTCGGCGTTCCGTCGCATGCACAACGTCAGGTAAAAACAGTTGTAATAACGTTTTAAATCGTCGGAGAAGGCGGTCACGTGACCGCGCCCGCGCCCGCGCCCGCGCCCGCCGTTTCTCTTTTGTCCGAATTCATGGATGACTTGACTATGTCTTACGGCCTTCGTATGTAAATAATGATAATAAAATTTATAGAATTAATATTATTAACCAGTGGTTTAGAAACGGATATATTTATTGTCCCAATTTATTTCTTTGTCGCTAACGAAATAGCCTATAATAATGACGCTAATAGAAATATAAAGGGTGGTCCAACCATAAAGCACGATGTTAATTGTGAGTCACACCTTAACGTCAAGTTTTTTGCCCAACTTAATTTGACATTTCTTTGTTTCAGTGTTTGACAAATTCAACCATGGAGAGGTACACAATTGAGCAGCGCGTTAAGATTGTTGAAGTCTTTTACGAAAATGGGCGTTCAAATCAGAATGCATTTCGTGCACTTCGTGACTTTTTTGGTCAGCATAATCGACCAAATGTGTCCACAATCGGGAGAATTGTGCGCAAATTTCAGCAAACCGGGTCTGTAGGAAATGTGAAAACATCTGTGCATGCTCGCCCAGTTCGTTCTGCGGAAAACATTGCTGTTGTTCGCGATAGTGTAGCAGAAGAGCCGTCAACCTCGACTCGTCGTCGTGCCCAACAATTGAACATCTCACGAACATCACTGATGCGAATTTTGAATAAAGATTTGAATTTACACGCTTACAAGGTTCAATTGGCTCAAGAGCTGAAGCCTACTGACCATTTCAAGCGTCGTCAATACGCCGAATGGTTGGTTGAACAGACAAAAGTGAATGGTGACTTTACAAAGAAAATCATCTTCAGCGACGAGGCACACTTTCACCTCAGTGGATTCGTTAACAAGCAGAAGTGCCGCATTTGGGCAAATGAGAATCCACGAGTGATTGTTGACAAACCTATGCATCCACAAAGAGTGACTGTTTGGTGCGGTTTATGGGCTGGCGGCGTCATCGGGCCGTACTTCTTCGAAAATGAGGTCGGCCAAGCAGTTACCGTGAATGGTGTTGGCTATCGCGAGATGATAACGGACTTCTTGTGGCCAGAAATTGAGGATATGGACCTGGACGATATGTGGTTCCAACAGGATGGTGCCACTTGCTACACAGCCAACGAAACAATGGCACTTTTGCGCGAGAAATTCAATGGCCGTGTTATCTCACGTCGTGGCGATGTTAATTGGCCGCCACGATCATGTGATTTGACACCGCTGGACTTCTTTCTTTGGGGATATTTAAAAGAAAAAGTGTACGTCAATAAGCCAAGAACAATTCAAGAGCTAAAGGATGAGATAATTCGGCACATTAACGACATTGAACCTCAATTATGTCTCAGAGTCCTTGAAAATATGGACCATCGGATAGAGGTATGCCACCGAAGCCATGGCGAGCATTTGGCCGATATTTTGTTTCACACATAATTGTCATAGACCCTTCTATCATAACAAAAAAATATTAAGATAATCCTCTGAAAACTTTTTGTTTTATTTACAATTAACACCGAAACGCAAGGTCTACTTAAAACATCGCTGCCGTGCGTGAGAGTGTACGGGAAAATCCAAGGCAGTCAATTTCTCGTTGTTCACAAAAACTTGGCCCTTCTGCGACTTCAACCTGGCGAATTTTGCGTGGGGATTTAGGTCTGCACCAGTATAAACCTAGGAACTTAAGGTAAACGACCACAGACAACGCCGTGTGTTCGCTGATTGGGCTCTGGAGTAGTTGGAAGTCGACACAAATTTCGCCAAAAAAAATCCCCTTTAACGACGAGGTCCATTTTTGGATGAATGGATATGTGAACAAACAAAATTGTCGGAATTGGGACGATACCAATCTACACGAGATACACATGCACCAAATGCATCTCCAGAAAGTTACTGTTTGGTGTGGATTTTGGTCTGGCGGAATCATCGGTCCGCACTTCTTCCAGAACGAAACTGGCATTGCCATAACCGTCAACGGCGAGCGCTACAGATCGATGATAAGCAACTTCTTAATTATGTAATGTAATGAGGTCATCTCATTACATAATTAATAAAAACAAATTGCGAGAAAGTCAATTTCAGGCGAGCGAAATACGTTTTTTTATTCTCCTGTAAAGTTGCCAAAAGTTAGTTACCACATGTGGCATCTTAAGCGACGATATCGTATGTACTAGGGAAAGAACAATTTGGACACGTGTGTGTATAACACAAGCCAGTTTGCTGCCAAAACGCCCCAGACATTTTTTTTAATAATTCAACAAATGACCAACTGCTATTGTTTTCCTAGCGAAACGAGGGGTCATTTTTCGGAGTAGACCTAACAACGTTTTCCATTTCATGATTATCTGTGAACAAGATCAATTTTAACGTAAGCGTTAAAAATGTTAGAGATAACATAAGTGTTGTTATTAATTTTTTTGACGTATTTGTACTATTTTGAGCAACGGAATATTCTACAGAACAAGCAAAACCAATTAACAATTCCTGTAATTCTTCATCAATTTGAAGGCAAGAGAGACGAATTCGCGATACTATTATCATTAGCATCTAGAGATAGAGTTGTTCATTTTTATCAGTGCGCATAAACACGCATGGCGTGTGTACATTTTCGATATTTTAATAAAAATCATTTATTACAGGAATTGTTAATTGGTTTTTCTTGTTCTATAAAACATTCCGTTGCTCAAAATAGTTCAAATACGTCAAAACAAAAATTAATAAAAACACTTATGTTATATCGAGATTTAAAATGATCTCGTTCACAGATAATCATGAAGTTATCATTAGGTATATCCCAAAACGTTACCCCTCGTTTCGCTAGAAAAAAAATAGCAGTTTGTCATTTATTGAATTATAGTAGAATTATTTTATGAAGAGCAAGTCGGCAATAAACCGTGCGACAAAGAGCGATGTATAGCTTACCTTCTCCCATGCGAATGCAGTAAAAGAATTTTACTTAGGTGACCTTTAAAACTACTGAAGTGCACTGACACGTACGTATTTTTAAATTTGCATAAATCAGACAAAGACAGTAAATATTGAATGTTTCGATAGTTATACTTAGGTCAGGTCTGCGGTACAGGGGCGGATTATGGTAATGAGAATGAGGGTATGAATGGAATACACAACAAACTGGTTTAAAACATTTATTAAATATTTGTAATATGGTACCCATGTGTTGGTCACTAGACTATTAGGACATTATAGTTGAATGCAATTTATATTTTTATGGCACGCTTTTAACATTCTTATAGTATGCCGCTAAAGGTTTTATAGGATGCCGTTTTACATTTAGACAATATTACGACATTATGAATACTAGGAGAAGACCAATTCGGGTTTAGGCGAAATAGGGGAACTCGCGAAGCTATTCTGGCGCTAAAAGTAATGTCAGAGAAAACAATAGAAACAGGAAAGAACGCTTATATAGGATTTGTAGATTTAGAAAAAGCTTTTGATAATGTAAGATGGGAAAAAATGTTCGAGATACTAAAGAGTGCGGGAATGAAGTATAGAGATAGGAAAGTAGTACACAATATATACAAAGAGCAAACTGCTGTTATAGAAGTAGAAGGGGAAAGAAGGGAAGTAGGTATTAGGAAAGGAGTAAGACAAGGATGTACGCTATCACCACTAATTTTTAATCTGTACATCGAAGAGGCGATTAATGTCGTAAAAGATAGAGTGGATTTCGGGATTAAAGTACAGGGACAGAAACTAAAAATGCTGAGATTCGCGGATGATATAAGCAGTATTAGCATCTAGTAAGGAGGAATTAGAATCAGCGTTGAACGAAACAGAGGCAGTGTTGACAGCGGAATACGGAATGAGGGTGAATAAAAACAAAACTAAAGTGTTAGTGTGCAGAGGACGCGAGAGCAGAGCAAAAACGAAAGTACAAATTAATAACGAAAGATTGGAGGAAGTTAAAGACTTCACTTATTTAGGAAGTAAAATAAACTGGGATGGAAGAAGCAATAAAGATATAAAACAAAGAATAGCGCAGGGTCGAGTAGCTTTTAACAAAAAGAAAGCACTTTTATGCTCGGGGGTAATAAACTTAGAAGCAAGGAAGAGATTTTTGAAAACGTATGTATGGAGCACGGCACTATACGGTTGCGAAACCTGGACGGTAGGGGAAGCAAGTAGGAAGAAATTAGAAGCTTTTGAGAAAGTCGGCGAGAAAAGAAGTATGTGGAAAAACATAAAGAAGAGAAGAGATAGAATGGTAGACCACTTGCTGAGACATGGGGGAATAGTCCGCGATATTTTGGAGGCAGAAATAGGAGTGAAAAAAGACAGAGGTAGGTCTAGATTAGACTACTGCTCGCAAATAGTAAGGGATGTAGGTTGTAGCACAATTAGCGAAATGCGTAGGTTAGCACAAAATAGGAGAAGCTGGAGGTTAGCGTCCAACCAGTCTTAGGACTGATGACCTCATGATGATGATGAATATAAATCATATAATATAAAATAATCCTTACTATAAGTAGGTAAAATACAAAATGTTAATTTAGGTCACCATCTGCCTCAAAATCTGATTCACTCTCAGAAGAGTAATTTGTACCAATGTTTATTACAAGTGGTTAACCTGATCGTCTAAAGCACATTCTTTCTGCCAATATTCCTTAATAATATTTTCTGTATGTTAGATGCAATCTTCCCAATGTCTTTTAGTATGTAACACTCTGCAACGCTTGATTCCACACATTTAAAACCGCTTTTTCGTTATGTTCTTGTTGACCCACCATATTGTTGTTATAAAAATATTTGCACTGAGTCCATATTAACTCAATAGCATTAAAAATACAGTGGTATGGCGTAAAACTTTATGACCCATTTTACAAGTCAACACATCTGCGGCATATGGCATGGCCACTTTATATTTTTTTACATAATCTAATAGCTCACATTTCAAAGCATTTTCTGGAAAGTCTACTTTCTTATTTTTCAACCACTTAGTTATGTCCTCTTTTGTTGTAGATGTATCTGGAACAATTTCATTCAGTCTAGAGTGATATCGAGCATTGTCCATTACGAGTAGAATTAAATATGGTCCCTCTAATCTAGGGAGTAGTTGCTCTTCTAGCCATTTTTCGAACACTTCGGCATTCATATTGTCGTGATAGTCAGCAAACTTGTTTTTTGTTGAAAATATAATACCAGCCTCATTTATAAACCCATCCCTATTCTCAGCTTGAAGAATTATGTATCTCTTTCCCTCATTTCCTATTTTGTTCAGTACTGATTTGGGCTCTGTGTCGTGCCAGGTTATAATAACACTGTATTGTTGAAAAACTCATCTAGAAATATTACATCTAATGGATTATCTGACAATATGTTTTCCATGTGATTTTTCAAAAACTGTGCGCGTTTTAAAACTATTTGTGGACTTTCCATGAATGCGCGCCTTCCACAGTCAATTGTATACTTAAAACCTATGGGTTTTAGTAATTTTCTTAAACTTGAAACACTAACTGCCATGATGTATTTATTAATTAGTTCTTGACATAGTTTTTTTTAACATTATGTGCTCCTCTCTTTCTATCATGTTATGTATAACTCTTCTGTTCTCACATTTTTAATTTTCTGTCATATCTTTACTTTTTGGAGCTTTTCTATTTTTTGTACGCTAAAACAGAAATGAATAAGGTGTACATTTTTTATAGCTGACTTGCATATTATACAGGTAGAGTAATTTAAATAGTACGTACACTACTATTTTCCTATAAAAAATTATTCTAAGTTTTCATCCCAAAATTTTATTGTTTATTTTAAAACCCCCCGTCTATGTATAATTCTTGCTTATATTATAATATTAGATAGTTTAATTGCAAAATATATTTGTCCATAAGAAATTTAGCACTAAAAATATAAATGAGTCTATTCTGGGATCTTACAAATATTTCTATTTATTTCCCTTATATAATATATTTAAATATACTAAACTTACCGGCTTCTTTATTATAGAGGGTCCTTGTTGTCTAATTCTTGTTATGGCACTCTGACTTAACTTTAATACCTCAGATGCACATTTAATTACAGACATATTTTCTGTATTGTTCTCTTTTTGGTTTTGGAAATATTCGATAACATTTAAAACTAACCTTCGGCTTTGCGAATTTAACATTTCTCGTGACATTTTATACATTAGTTTATAATCTCTCACAGTAGAAACCCACAATTCAAATATTTAAAACGTTTGAGCCAAATTCCGATCTGTAATATTCTGACGACCCTTCATTCGCCACTCTTTTAGAAACTATCCTTGTTTATACTCATAGGGAGGAGCAGGACAAGAGGTAAGACTTGTGTATTTGATTCAGTAATACTATTACAAGCGGCGCGCGCAAATGATTTATAGGCAGGTCTGTGTCTCTTATTCAGATTGGATTGGTATGGAAGAAAGTCAGACATGCATCTGTTTTTGTCGCACGGTTTATTGCCGACTTGGTCTTCATACAATAATACTACTATATTAACAAACCACTGGCGGTTCGGAAGACGTCTGGGGCGTTTTGGCAGCAAAATGGCTATGCGAATAACCCGCAAACAATTGATGCCCTCAAAGGCAGTATAACGAACGACATCCAGCAAATTCAGATTTATGCGACAAAGTCATCGAAAATGTGACCTCCCGAATACGTGCCACCAAGCAAATCCTTATTAATAATAACCTACAAATTCGAGGTTAGAATTGTAGACTCTAGCGGGCAAATTTGAGCTTCCTCTTCTTCTGGAACAAGCAAGAGAGGTATTCGAGCAAGGAGATAGACTTGTGGCTGATAAAAATCCGTAGGACAGTTATTTGAAATCCGATAAATTGAAATGAGACGTCACCGAATTGAAAATAGACCAAACTGTCAATCTCTCCTTGAACCAGCTGAGAAAAATCGCAATTATTATAGCAATTAAATCGATTTGGTATTGTTATTAATTACGATTACTTACAGCTACGACTGCCAGCAGTTTCGAACAACACGAGACGCAAAGCTTTACGGAGACCACTATCAAAATAATCACCAACAATTTTGACATTTTTACTGGGCATGCGGTTACCCTTTCCACTTGAACATCTTCCAAAAAGCGGGGTTTAAATATGGAGAATTGGACACCAAATCATCGTTTCACTCTTCTTTTTTTCCAAACATATATAGCAAAATGCGTCGAAAATTTTGATCGGGATTTTTTATAGTTCTGATTAGATTAAGATGAAACTTGGTGTAATTCCTTTTTACGTTGGTAACGAATGACGTTTAAGTGGAAGAAGAAGAGACGGCAAGTACCAACTACGCAGGAAATCCCCTAAGTTTAAAATTTACGTCAAATTAACAGTCGCATCAGGAATATGTCAAAATTATTTGTGTTATTTTTTGTAGGGTTTTTTGTAACCCCCAGCGTTTCCTATAAATCGGAGCTGGTGACAGTGATAGCAGTAAGTAATTAATGCTAGTTTATGTATCGTAGTGAAGTACATACATAGATATACAGTGCGGTGTAAAAGAATTGATTAGTACGAGGTGGTTTCTAGACAAAGTATAGAAGCATATATTGAACACCTAATTCTAATGACATGTCTGTCGAATTTATGACGTCACACGCAATAGAGTCGTGGCAACATGACTTCGTGGTTGCTTTTAGATGGCGGTTGGTGTATTTAAAAAAATCCAAGACAGGCGATAACAAAAATACTTTGAGACAACTATTTCGATATAGAACTGTAGTTAATTTTTGTTCTCGTAGATATGCAGACATGGAATGCGAGTTCCTTCGGGAACGTACAACAACGACCCGCTCAAAGAAGTCCATCCGTGGAAGGTGACATACGGGCAGCTCACTAACGTAAGTACAGGGTTGTTCTCCAATAATACGGGGAGAATTAGGAGAACCTTTTTTTTTTAATTAAGCAGGATATTAAAACACGGTATAAATCTGTACACAACAAAACAACGAGCCATCGGGCCATCAAAAACGATGTCGTGAGTTGCGCGTATCTACACGATGTCAATATTTTCAGGAAGGCAAGATGCAGCACTACAACCTGGGCAAATGGTTCCGCAAACGCTACGACGGCTTCCTGCCGCGAAAGTACCTGAGCCGCGACTTCATGATATTCTCCTCCGATGTGGATAGATGTTTGGAATCGGCCGCCGCGTTCGCGGCGGGGATGTACCCCCCCGACAAGTCCGAACAGTGGAAGGAGGACCTCCTCTGGCAGCCCATCCCGATTCACGCCAGCCGGGACGCCCTGCTCTACCACAAGATCTTCTGTCCCAGGCACACCAAGCTGCTGAAGGAGCTGCTCCATTCGGACGTGTACGCCAAGATCCAGAAGGAGAACGAGAAGTTCTTCAAGTATATCTCGAAGATGTCGGGGGAGTGCGTGAGAAATATCCGGGACGTCAGGCTCTTGTACGGGATAATACACGTGCAGAGCGCCTTCAATGTGACCTTTCCCGAGTGGATCCAGACGTCGTTCGAGCAAATGCACCAACTGTCCATGATGGAGATGATGGCGCATACGTACACTACAGAGATGGCGAAATTGAGGACAGGTAATGGGCGTGCGGCTCGTATACAGCCAGCGGCAGGCTAGTAGACAAATCCGTGGGCATTTTTCAATTCACAATTTCATCGAATCGAGACTATCAGCGAATAGGGGCGTAATCCACCTAGTAGGCTGCCGCTTCCTGTATAATAGCAACACGTGCTTGGGTGTTCGATTTTGCATATTTACTCATATCAAGCAATATCCTGGGTATTTTTAAAGCTTCACATAGATCAATCAACTCTCGATTTTTTTTTGAATACCCCTTAGACCACATTTAACATAGAAATAACTGGTGGCACTCGAATCACTCTACATTAAATCACATGTTAACACTTAACCAACGTTCCTACTGTTGATACGCGTTGATTTATTCCTCAAATTTGGGACACTGTATAATTCAATATACAGGGTGTTCCCATACTTGGCCGATAAACTTCGGCCATCGATAGACAACAAGATTTTGAGGCAAAAATCCTCTATGGACATAGGTCCGTAAACACTCTATAACAGAGATATGGGGTGTTGAAATTTCAAATTTAAAAACAAAAACGACCTAATTGACTGTTCTAACAGTCTGTATTAAATCACATTTTAACACTCGATCAACGTTCCTACTCTTATAGACTAAAGCTGGGACACTCTATATAATGAAATATACAGGGTGTTCCCGTATTTGACCGACAAACACCGAGGCACTGGGTGTTGAAACTTAAAAATCTTAACAAGCCACCTAATTGACTGTTCTAACATACTCAGGCCCATTGACGGAGAAGATACTCAGACAGTTCGAGACCGCCATAGCCAACGACAGCATTACCCTAAAGTCCTCCTCGGTGGTGTCTCCCACGATCAAGTTCTTCCTGTACATGGCCCACGAGGGTACGCTGGTGAATATCTTGAACACGATGAACATATTCGACCACCATTGGCCGGAATTCGCCGCCACGTTACTGGTGGAACTTAGGAGGGACGGCAAGAAGAACTTTGTGAATATGATGTACAAAAATAGCTCGGGGTTGACGAAGTTGTCGCTGAAGGAGTGTGTGTTCAACTGCGAGTTGAGCAGATACAGGGAGCTCCTGACGCCAGTCGCGATTAGGATGGATGATTGGTATAACGAGTGTGACATTTAAACGGTCTATTTGTTGGATAGATATGTGTGAAGTATTGATTTGGTAATAAAGTTGTTTATTTGTCTTAATGTCAACATATCCACACAATCTGGTAAAAAAGATAACGCCAATTACACCCATAAACTTTGCTTTACCCATTTTGGTATTATTTTATATTTATCACGTTTATAACTATTATTCAAGGGAGTAATAAAACATTGATTTAAAAATATATCTTTATTTGAACAAATTAACAACTTAAATATGTCTTATCCAGTATTAGTATAATTGCTGATTCAAGTTCATGTTACAAATAAAAGACTGAGCTACCAATAATATAAGTCTCTCGATGTCTTGTTAGAGACAAGGCTCAAAGTCGCTAAAACCTCACTAAATATTGCTCATAGTTTATCTACAGGGTGTTACACTTGTGAAAGTATAGTTAGAAATAATTACAAATCAATCATTGTGTCATCGGCTTTGTTTGGTGTATTTTCAATAACACCGCTTTACGTTTTATACACCGAAGTGTTCGTCTTTCTATATCATGTGAACGGTATTACGAAAATTACTACCCTTAGTGTGTTTTAATCAGTCACATAGTAATTTCGTTTTTTACATATTCTGAGCAGCACCAAATAAGTTCATAAACACATTTATACCCTCGGAATTAACTTATACAATAACTTAAGTGGAAGGATTTTTGCAGTCTTCAAATAAAATAACAGTATTAGAGTAACGAAATTACTGAAAAACATCTTACGTTTGAATTAGAATAACTGTTTGTTATTTTATCATAATATCGAAGAAATTATTTAAAAATATGCAATTCTAGGGCGTATTCTCATGGCTGATATTTTTGTGGTAATATGAAAACATTGTCATGAAAAACAGTATGCAATTTTGGAAACCCTGTATGCGATTACCAAAAATAATTAATCTTATTACGTGATTGTCCTTACGTTACATATAATAAATACACTATATTGGGAAATATTTTATCAAAATATTTTCACGGAAACCTTCTAATTGTATATTTTAGGTTAACTAATTTTTACCACCACCTAATATACCCTGTACTTACGCATTTTTGTAGTAAAACACAAAATCACAAATCCAAAACGGAGATCTCAGAAATCGAAAGTTTCGAACGCACATTTCACAAATTACTTATTTAACAGTCACACTTTTTAGCCAGGTAAAACTAGTTATAAACTAATTAAATCTATTTTGAAAAAAATATTTTTACAATCGAATTTTAAGGTTAGAAAAACAACGAGAGTTTTTTTCGTAAATGTTTAGGTTGGTGACACTGATCAGCGCCAACTTCTTAAAATAATGACTTAATTAACAAATTGAAATAGTTCAGAACTTCTCAAGCAAAGTTTTACAGAAAGAAAGACATTTTTAACAAACATTTCATACAAAAATACCATTTTGTATTTTAAATCCAACAAACAAACGGAGATCATTCATATTTACATATTGACGTTGAAAACTGTTTCCATAGCATAGTGACCGTGAGCATAGTGAGCCTTGATCAGTGTTACCAAACAATATAAACTCAGTTTATCGCGTCAGTTATAGAAATTATGAAAATTCGGCGTGAGTCTTTTCCGAAAAAGTGGCCGTAACGTGTGATTTCGTGCGATTGTATTCATTTAAGCGTAAATAGTGCAACTTTCTACGGAATTTAACTGATAAATGTAAGTAGTACACAAAAATTTTCATTTATAATCGTTATGCACTTGGTAGGTAATGCAAAACAGAGTAAATCGCGAGGTTTGTGCTTGAGATCAACGTTTTGTTAGTAGAAATACATATAAATGAAGCAATTATTCTTTGATATTAAGAGAATGTAAAAATTAATCTATTGATACTATCAATATTTGGATGTTAAAATGAAATTTCTACCATTTTAGCTTTAAGAAAACAAATTTAAACGTTTCTGAACATGAGTCTTTATTAAATCGTTCTAATTATATGCACCATTTGTTTATTAGGCCCAAATTTATCACTTTCCGGCTCTATATTGTCTCATTTTTGTTCAACCTCGCCTGATTTAAATTACCATCATATTACCACAGCTGTCATGTTCACGTGGTCGAACTTCCACCTTTGATAAACGCTATTCTTGCAGTCGTACACCTTCAGCCCCTTCCCGTTGTCCACGCCCTCGCTACTAAGACACTTACTCGTGCTGGGGTTGTACACTGTCCCGTTCCTGTACAACATCCAGTACTGTTCCCTTTTATGCCCGTGGCACTCCGTCAGTTGCACCTCCCGCTCGTTGAACACCTCCGCGCAGAAGTTTTCGTTACGCAGCTCCCCCTTCTGGCTGATAGAAAAATACTGAGACATGGCGAGGTAGGGGTGGCACTGGTACAGCCCCAGAGGCCCCACTTTGCCCTCCGCCAGCTGCAGGTCATCCAGACACATGTCGAACTCGGTCCTCACCTGGCCGTAGGCGAAGACGTTCTCGTCCAGCACGAACTTCTCGGGGTAGACATTATCGAGGTACCACTTGAAGGATTTGCAGC
The DNA here is from genome assembly GCA_037954035.1 of Rosalia funebris. NCBI lineage: Eukaryota > Metazoa > Arthropoda > Insecta > Coleoptera > Cerambycidae > Rosalia > Rosalia funebris. The sequence goes on along the minus strand of JAZFAV010000003.1, from coordinate 27,085,108 downwards.
GCAGCTTTCGCCGTAGGTGCTTCCTGTGCGTGAGGTCGCCCACGATTGGGTTGTTCTCAAGGCCCGGCTGGTGCATGAAAAAGAAGCGCTTGTAGTCGTCCATCCAGACGTGTGCCAGCCGGGCCGTGTTGATGCCGTGCGTGTCCTTGTTGTTCGGGAAGGAGTACGGATGGAAGTCGCGGAATATATGGCCGACCCTCGAGCAGGGAACCTGTGGAAAAATCGGAATATGCATACATGTTTACACCCTTAGATTTTTAGTTAAAGTTGGCCACGGTTTATTTTGTTTCTTGTGTCAAAGCGAACTGAGTTGCACGGCTTTTAAGGAATTTATAGTGTTTAACAAAGCATGCCATGATTTGAGGTAATAAATGGAGATTGTTATAGTTTCATGAAGCATTTGTTTTATGTTCCATGGCATACTTTGTTAAAAATCATAAAAATAATAATTTTTGTTACGAAACTTGTTGGAAAATTAAAATTGCGGCCTTCTATTATTGTTAAGAAGATATTAGAGGAAGGAAATATACGTTTCTTTAAAAAGCTTGGTTAATAACTTTATTATTGTTACCGTCTCGAGTCGTCCGCCGCACTGCCATATCCTGAAGGACATCTCTAGGTTCTCTCCCCCCCATCCGTCCATCTGCTCATCATACGACCCGATGTCCCAAAAGAACTTCCTGTCGATGGCAAACAATCCCCCGGCCATCGTAGGCGACTTCACGGGGGTCAACTCGTTCTTGTCGTTTTCGTCCTGGATGTCGATCCACGTAAAGTGACCTGACCAAGAAAAACCGCCTACCTGAAAGCTGGTATAACCTAAAAACGATCAAAGTATAATGCCACCTCCTTTACTAGTAGGTCGTGGAATAAGTGAAGGTAAAACAAAAGACAATCACCGTTAGTCGAGTAGGCCAAGTTATTGGCTTCTATGACATCTATTATGGGTACCAAGACAGCGGTGCGGTCCTCTTCAATCCTCGATAGCAGAGGCTCCGCCCAACCGATGGTAGCTTCGCAGTGGGCGTCCAGGAAAATGAGGACGTCGCCCTGGGCGACTCTGGCGCCTTGCAGTCTAGCCCGGATGAGCCCGAGCCGGTTTTTTAGTCGAACCAGCCTTATGTTGTAGTCTCTCAATCGGGTGCTTATATAATAGTCTAATAAACCCTTCAACCCCTCTAAAAAAATTACAAATTTTATTACAAATTTGTAAGTTTGTAGTTTTGATGTTTTCTATGTTACCTTCAGTGCTGGCATCGTCCACCAAAATAATCTCCTCTAGCAGGTGGCTGGGCGTTTGTAAAATGACGCTCCAGACGGTTCTTAAAATTACGCTCAACAGTTCGTTGTAAAATATCACAATGACAGACGTCTTTAATTTAGGATTGTACTTGAATTCTTTGCATCTAAAAAAAAACAAACCGCTATTTGTAGAACGTAAATTACCCAATCAAAATAGGGCGAAAGCAGTTTCCACTTACTTCTTGTTCCTTGGGTCCCTAAGCTTCCTGTCCAAAGGCATCCTGTCGCTCAGGACCGTGTTCAAGGCGAAGGTTTTCAACGCCTCCTCGCCTTTTCTCACATCGTCCCCGCTCAAGTAGGCCGCTTCTCCGTTATCCCCCAGATGCGGTACGATTTTCCTCTCGTAGTCCAACAGTTGCCGTTCAAAGACATTGCTCAAGTTCGAAATGAACTTGCTCTGCTTATACACGCCGAGATACACCACGCTGTTAACTTCCGGCACCAATTTTATGTATAAAACCAGTAAAAATAGTAGAATTAAGAGCAGGAAGACGACTTTCACGTAGATTCTCTTTAATCGTATACATTTCAATAACATTATTGGGGGATAAATCGCCTCGGTGACAAATTCATCACATAATATTTAATTTCGTTTTGATATTTACGTAAAATGACGATGTGGCGACATGCTGGCATATGCTAATTTTGATTACACAATTTTTATTGTGGGTTTTCACACTTTCGGATAACACTGTACACCATGAGAAAGCATAACACTTTATTTGAATTATAAATACGTAATAGCAAAAGATATATTACAATAGATACTCTAAGTCTTTCATTTTTGAATTTTATCAAATTCTAGGTTATGTGCAATATGCAGAAGATGCAGAACAAAATACCGACGATTTACTACGTATTCAGCTGAAAAAATTTTCATTCTATCTGTGGTAAAGGAGCTCTTTACAGAGTCCTTTATATGGTTTACTAAATTGCCATTAGATGGCAGCACCAGCTGAAGCATGGTGCGAAGCCAATAATTTTTAATTTTGATCCGCACAGACTTGCAATACGGCTATTTTCGCAATAACATCATCGTAAACGTTCCCAAAATTAAAGCATTTGTATTTTCCTATCTGGCTCCGAAACAAAACATGTGCCGGTCGCGCATGCGCATCGGGCTTGTTTTAGGTCCCAGTAATGGCGGAATGTTTGTAATTGTATGTAAATTTATGTGTTTTCATAATGATAATTTAATTGTTTTGTGTGTATTTAAGTGAGTCACCGGACGATAAATCTCCGGCAAGAATCGACGTGTCACCGTACGAGGAGGACTTCACGTGGAATCGAGCGGAAGCGGCAAGCTTTTGGCATTACGGTAAGTTTTTGTTTGTCCATACCCTTTGTTTGAATTTTTTACGCCGATGGGAAATGGTAATTAATGCAATGTCTTTGTGGAAAATGAAAAGCGGCGTTCGGTGCTCGATCAACGTTGCGTAACGGCCGGCAATGTTACATTGTATTTACCTGCAGATATAGGTTATTTTCTTATACATCATAATATAATGTACATAATTCATTTCATCGCTATTTGCCAAATAAAAAATTCTCTTATCTTGCCGATAAACGGAACAGCCTACCCGAGCCTAGCCATAAAAACAAGCTACGGTATGTTTTGAGATTTTTTATTTGGCAATAGCGATGAAATAAAAAATAAAGTCTACGTACTGTTCTCAAGCATAATGGGTACGTTTCTTCATGAAGAGTTTGTAGGTTAAGCTCCTTCTGAGCTTAACACAAGCCTTTTGAGGCAGATGTTTCCAGTCTTAATTATTTTTTTATGTATAGATGAAGGATTAATTAGCAAATATAGGCGTTTTATTGTCCGTTTTCTAATTACAATTAAAAATTCAAAAACCGTATCGATTTTCTGCCTTTATCGTAACTTAGCAATGCAGGACGAAAGAAATAGGAACATACAGGATGTAATGCTCGAGGGAGCCATAATGCGAGAACAATATTAATGTTTTTTTGGATTCGGTGTTCCAAAACAGGCAAATAGAATTAGAAACACCACACACAAGGGTAAAAATGTTAGTTTTTGCATTTTTCCAGTGTTTTTTTTTTTGTTTATAACTAATAATAAAATGGAAAGTAACATGGGTGGGTGGACATGTTTATAGGAATATTTTTGTACTCAAAAGTGACTTTCCCAGACACCTGTGAACTTTAGCACAATAAAATTGGGTCAGCTTGCGTATACCGTGGTCTGTATTGTAATAAGGCGTATTTGATTAAAAAATAACTTAGAAAACGCCCACGTAAGAAATACGATTTATTTATATTTACTTCGCCAAATCCCGATGTAAAATCTAGATCCCCCTGTATAGTAGATTATACAGGGTGGACAAAAGGTAACGTCTTCAACTGTAATTAACAAATTTCTGTGCTAAATGGTTTAATTTTTGAGATAGCGGCTGTTAAAATTGTTCTATATATTTTATAAATTCCTTGCAAATTTGCTATCGGTTTAAAAAATGCGAAACTTTACAGCAGGCGATATTTAAACGAAATCTCTAAACAGAGGGACGTACGAGGGATCATAAAGGGACATACATGAAGTACCCGACCTAATAAAAAAAAAACACAACAAATTTGGGAAGAAATATCTTTTTCCCTACATAGTCTCCTTTCTAACTCGATACACTTTTCCCAGCAATGTTCAATAGCTTCGATACCCTGTTTATTTAGGATCGTGGAGCTCCTCAAAATAGCCATCATACTTCTTCATTCATCTATCTACTACCAAACTATCTTCATTGTTGGCAAATCTTTTACCACCGAGCCATTTTTTCAAGTTGGGAAACAGAAAATAATCCGAGGGGACTAAATCTGGCGAATAGGGAGCGCGAGGAAACAATACGAACTTCAACTCATTGATTTTCGCCATCGCGATAGCGGATGTGTGAGCTGGTGCATTGTCTTGGTGAAACAAAACTTTATTTCTCATCAAATGCAGTCGTTTTTTCTTGATTTCATCACTTAAACGCTGTAATAAGTTCGCATAATACTCGCCGTTGAATGTTTTTCCTTTCTGAAGATAATCAATGAAAATTGTCCCACACGCATTCCAAAATATCGATGCCATGACCTTGCCTGCAGATGGAGCTGTTTTCGCCATCTTTGGAGCCGATTCTCCCCTTTCAGTTCATTGTTTTGACTGTTCCTTCGTCTCGGGTATGAAGTAATGAACCCACGTTGCATCCATGGTTATGAATCGACGCAAAAACTCGGCTTTATTCCTGCGCAACTTCGCCAAATTGAAACTTTCTCACGACGCAGTTTTTGTTCCATTGTGAGTAATCGCGGCACCCATCTTGCGCACAGCCTTTTCATGTTCAAATTTTCAGTCAATATACAATGTACGACACTTTTTGAAATGCCTACCATGTCTGGTAGCTTGCGCACTTTCAGTCGATGGTCATCCAATACCATTTTGGGGATTTTCTTTACCATTCTTGGCGTGGTCACTTCATTTGGTCGACTACTGCGATGTTCGTCTGGCCAGCTCGTACGGCTTCGGCCCAATATTTTACTGTTGCAAACGAAGGAGCAGACTTCCCCAGATTATAATCTAGTTCTGCTTTGATATAGGCTTGACTGAGGCCTTTCAGCCAAAAGTATTGTATCAAACAACGATGACCAATGTTTTCCATTTTTACAAATTTACTGAGAGCGTTCAGTATTGATGGCTGCCAAACAAATACTAAACATAAACAACGTAGCGTCGTCAAACTTCAAATTTAAGCTTTATAATGTTGGTACTTTCTAGTCTACCATAGTTATTCTTTTCAAACAACAACAACCGCCATCTGTACGTCAGGTCGGGGACTTCTGGGACTACCCTCGTACTCTTTACGTATTTTATTACTTCTCGACTTTTCTGTATTCAAATCAGGACCGTCAGCTGTATCCCCACCGGTATTAATTTAACCTCTTGGAGATGAACCGTCACTGGCGTCGTATTAGAAACGTCTAAATCAAACGAAATTACCTATATGGGTCATCGTAACCGCACCTAGTTAATCCTGCGGAGCAATTAGATGATGCCTCCTCTCCCCGTGGACTTTTTCACCGACCAACAACGTGTCTATTACCTATACCGGTCGCTCTTAATTGCCTCAATTTCAATTAGAGGAACGATAAAACTGTTTGTCTATCACCTACGCCTTTACGACACATTATATGGCTGGGAGAATTAATTAGAAACACCCCCTAATGGAGGTGTCGGCGGGGATAGATGTTTGGTACGTATCGGTTGTGATATGCTTGGGATTTCAGCTTGGGGACGAATTAGTGCGATTTTATGTATTATCTGAATTTTATGATGACAATGTCGTTTATATTAACTACGAATGCTTTAAAATTTGCATCAGGAGTCGTATTATTGGGGTAATGGACGACAACAAGCTCTTTTACCCGTTTCGGACATGTTTGTTTATCAGGTATGTAAATATGAAACAGGAATTTGCCCATAGATGGCCTAGCTGTTAATTTAGTTACCGTCAGTCGTACCGCGTCATTGGCGCCATTGGCACAATTTTCTTGTTTTAACGTCTGATAAAGGTTTTTATCTCACAACAATACAAGTTCTATATAACGTCGTTCTAAAGACTCGAATTTTGTGCCTGGAGACTACGATTTGCGGACAGCATTGATCTTGGGGTAAATCACAGTGCTTTGGTTGTTTAAAAAATTCAAAAGTGGCAATTTTGACGTGAGGAACGAAGAACGTGGAAGACCACATCGAAAAAGTTCGAAGATAGCGAATTACAATCATTGTTGGATAAGAATGACCCTCATATGCAACAAGAACTCACGGATCAATTAAATGTGACACGAGAAGCCGTCTCCATACGTTTAAAAGCTATGGGAAAGATGCGGAAGATAGGAAAATGGGTTCCACGTGAACTGAATGAAAGACAGCAGGAAAATCGAAAAACCATTTACGAAATTCTGCTCGCCAAATACAAAAGAAAGTCACTTCTCCATCGAATTGTGACTGGCAATGAAAAGAGGATATATTTCGAGAATCCTAAGCGTAAAAGATCATGGGTAACTCCAGGCGAACCATCGACATCGACTGCAAGACCAAATCGCTATGGACGGAAGACAATGGCTCTGTGTTTGGTGGCATCAGAAGGGTGTGATCTATTATGAGCTGCTAAAACCTGGCCAAACCGTTAATACTGAACGCTATCTACAACAAATGATCGATTTAAATCAAGCTTTGCGTGAAAAACGACCAGAATATCGAAAAAGGCAACACAAAGTGATATTGCTTCAAGATAATGCGCCATCACACACAGCAAAACCGGTCAAGGAAACGATTGAGGCGTTTAGCTGGGAAATACTTTCTCATGCGGCTTACTCACCAGACTTGGCTCTGTCCGATTACTACTTATTTGCATCGATGGGACACGCCCTTGCTGAGCAGGGCTGCACTTGTTACGAAAATGTACGAAAATGGCTCGATGACTCAAAAGAGCAAGAATTTTTTTGGCATTGAATCCACAAATTGTCAGAGAGATAGGAAAAATGTATAGCTAGCAATGGGAAATACTTCGAATAAAATATTTTTGATCATGTTTAGACAATAAACGTTTAGACCTTGTTTCATATTTACATACCTGGTACATTTCATTTTGCCGAAATTAATTTCCGCATTTCCAAAATATGTTACGTTAACCTAAGCTACAGTGGGATTGTTCACATTGTAAACAAATGAACTACTCACAGCTAGTTATCGAAGTTGAACTTTAACTTTAGTTTGGTCCACCCAGTATTTGGAACTATAACAGGTTTAGAACGGCAGACCCCCCCGATTGTTGTGAACACAATAAGTTCGCCCTTAAAGAAAAATACCGCCGATCTTTGGAAACGTCGCCGTCTGTCACATTTCCAAAGCCTTGGATCGTCGCCACTGTGACCTTTTGAACCGAAATGTCAGTCGTTCGGTTGGCAGCTCGGGCACTGACGTGTAAAATGTCGGGGTAAATTAAAGTACGCGCGAGGGGTGGCTCGACCGTGGTTTATCCCCCGAATATGCCTTAATTTTTTTATTAAAAATGGGGCGTCCCTCGGGACAAGTATTAAACTGAGTTTCTTAGTATTTGGATGGGCCTTGCGGGTAAGTTCTGTAGATCAAGCGACAGTGGCGCAGGCGCGGGCGACTCGACGTTTCTTAAAGACGTTATACGTAGGACTGTTTCTGCTTTCAAAGTTTCAGAAGTTTCAGTTTTCAGAGTTTCAGTTTTCAAAATTTCAGAAGTTTTAGTTTTCAGAAGTTATCAGAGGCTTAAAACAGCTCTAAGGTCGCCAGTGTTCTATGTTGAGGTTTCTGTGCCGAAAATATACTGGGTCAACATCCTATTTACTACTTTCTGTCCCGCACATTTCAAAATTTCCGCCTGTATTTTATCTACACCCGGCGCTTTATTGTTCTTTAGCCCCCTTAGTGCTATTTCAAATTCCTCTCTCAATATAGGTTTTCCTACATCTTCCCTATCGATGCTAGATTCTTCCTCTAATATCTCTCCTAATTCCTGACCCTCGTATAAATTTCCTAAGTACTGCTTCCATCTATCCGCTTTCTCCTCTCTTCCGATCAGTATGTCCCCCGATTGACTCCTAACGTTTCTACTTATTGGTCCTATATCCCTGAAGTTCCTCTTAATTATTTTGTAAGCCTCATCGGTCTGACCTACTTGGAGCTTATCTTCTACTTCTTTGCATTTATCCTGTATCCATTGTTTTTTCGCTTTTCTACACTTTCTAATGATTTTCCACTTTATTGACTTATAAGTTTTCAGTCCTTCCTCGTCTCGTCTGTTTTTGTAGCCTCGTCTCTTTTGCATTAAGTTTAAGATTTCGTCCGTTATCCAGGGCTTCCTAGCTTCCCTTTTCTCGCGTCCTAAAACGTCCATAACCACGGAATCTAGACTATTCTTGATACCCTCCCACTCAGTTTCTGCGTTCTTGATTTCGTCATTACTCGCTTTATTTATTAATTGATCTGTTTTCTCCTGGAACTTATCTTTTATATGCTGATCCCTCAATAGATCTACATTTATACGTTTCTTATCCTTCCGGGTTTTCAGATTTTTGAACTTTAATCTAGCTTTCATGACTATCAAGTTGTGGTCGCTGTCTACATCTGCTCCATAACTCTTACAGTCGGCAAACATGGTCAACAAAATTACTAACCACGAAACAAAACGTTTTTCTACGAATATAACCCCATTCCGCCGCCCAACCTCGCCGCCGCCGCCTTCCCTGCATGAAATCGTCCTGATCACCGTGCCGGTTGGCCCGTATATTAGGCTGTCCTCTCACGCAATGTCATATCGGACTTTGATACACATTTTTAATTAAATTATTTGTCTTGATGACTGCTCCTATCTGAATTATTTTTAGCGGCAGGAAAATCATTTATATTGTCTCTGGCGGGTCGGAATAATTCGATGAAATATACTTCGGGGCGAGGTCGCGCCTAGAAATGTGATCGATAACACAGACAAAAAAAAATAAACGTAAGCATCACGTGTATTTTTTTTTATTAATTAAGAAACCGTTTTCATGTCATTTTTTAAGTAGAATAACGGTTGGGGCAGTGGGGTAATGTTGACTGCTTTTAGCGCACCCTAAAGTAACTGAAATAGACGATACGGGACTTGGATCAAGCTCAGAAGTGGGATAGTTCTTTCTATAAGCTTAATTCACGATAGTTTTTTTTCAAAAACTGGTACTTCATTGACTATTTGATATCGAAGTAATTCTAAAATTAATTTACTCAAATAATCCACCTGTTTGATATTATTAAGTTAAGCGGAATCTCCGTTTTCAGAAGGGGGATAATTCCAGCGAATTTCGATCGAGAAAAGCCACCGCGTATTTTGTTGGCCGTTAATGTTCCCCAATTTATTCCCGGAGTGGAGAGGAAGATCTAGTTCAGGCGCGGGATAATCTCTTAACGCATTTGCACAGTTTGTGTAAATTATTTGGGTCGACTTACATTTTTTATTCGATCAAGTATTTTGTGCACTTAATTCATCGCCCAATAAACGAAATCTGGAGGGATGATTCGGTTCAGAAGGGGGATAAACGCTGCAATTGGTAATCCGCCGCTTGCTTTGGGTTTTTATTACGGAATTATTTCAGAAGTGGGATATTAGAATTCCTCTTTACTTTCATTTATAATTATTTTTGGTATACACTAAAACATTATCGAAACTGTTAATTATGATTAAAAAAGTACATAATGTTCGTGGTATTTAAAAAGAAACCTTATTTGTTACATTTGTATGAACTTTTGTGTCAACAACATTTAAACGCGATTTGCGACGTGGTCCCGCTCGACAAAAGAAGCAGATCCATACAAACTATCGGCAATATCTCCTCTCGGACTTGATATAAATAATCTAGATGTATTACATGAGGTAACAAGGTATTACACAATTTCCTGCTAGCTTAGATGGTTCCGTGCTGAACGTTAGAAAACGCAGACATATGTCTGAGGCTCCCCATAGAGATGCCAGTAAGCTCGAGTACCTGTATTAATACGATGATCGGTAAATAACAGCGCGGTATACAGAGTGTTGGATCGCGAAAATCGTCGATCACGTAAAATTTTTGACGCTTCATTAGAAGCTGTAATAATTCGGACGACTTTATTAGAAACTTATAGAAGAATTAATAAAAAAAAAAGTAAAGCATTTAAATTAGACTATGCCTTGATGTGTCTACTACTTCAACTGTTTTCTATAGTGTATTGAAGTTATGAAAATATGTTTTATGGGTTTTTAAATATTTAAGGATGATGTCAAAAGATTACCAAAGAAAAAATTAATAAATAAAAACTTATGCCCCTCTACGACGGAAATCCACTGGGTTTGGTCAATAAATTGAAAGATTTAGAACGAATGCCGCTAAACTCAGTTGACGTTGATATTTCGTGTTCTATCGACTATTGTTTTACACTAATCTTAGAGGCAGAAGGACATTAATTACAAATTTTTTTTTTTACTTCCTGGTACGCTTTTTTTTTGTATCTTAGTATCCCAGGGATGCGTATATAAAGTTATGCCAGAAACTATCCTGACACCCTGTATAAAATATGATAAACAAGCCGCACATAGCAACCGCAATTATAAAGTAAACTTAATCCATACGAAATATATTATTTGATGTAACATACCGATCATCTGGCATCGATAAATGGCAACACCGCTCTTATACAAATTAACCGGTAAAATAACCCAGACGCGTTCCGGCTTATAGGTAGGTATTTCCTCTCCCTTTCTTAATGCTAATTTAATGTGTTTCCTCAAGACCTCTTGAATTTTTGATTAGTGATTTTTACAAATATTGATTTTAAATATTGAATTTTCGTTATTACAGTGTTGTTTGTTCAAATTACCACATTTAAGACATACAATCAACGAAGCTACAATGGTTTTTTGTTGTTGGTCGTCAATAGTAGGAAAAAGTGTTAGATTTTTCTATGTATGCGTAGAAGAAAGAGTGGGGATAGCATTCGGCTATTTATTAGACCAGGCTATTCTTGACGAGCTGTACACGTTTTTGTTCATGACTTGAAATACTTTTGTTTATTGAACCTATTAATGTTAAACTGGGAGCTCCTACAAAGCTGGGTTCAGTGAGCCTACTAATATTCAACGCGCATCTCTATATTTATTTTTCATACCCCTTCGGGAAAATAGGGCGCACGCCATTGGCACCGCGCCCAAGGCCTACCCGGCAGGGCTGGCTTATCGTAATGTTCGGACTCACGCTGACTACTTGGCCGCCGTCTTTTATTCCCCTGATTAAAATGAACGAAGTTATTAGATCCAATCAATATCGGACGAAATGATGAGGTGTCATCGTCTCGAATTGCAATTGACAAGTTCGCGGAGCCCCACCCAGGCGATGTTCCTTTATTTGAATTTATGTTCGTTTTTTTCCGCGCGTCTATTACCGGCCGTTGATGGATGCGATGTGGGCGCGTAAGCAAAGGGATCGATTCCTAATCAATTTGGAATAACGCCGGGCGCGCGTCCAATTTAAATTTAGAGGGTCTTTCAATAGGGGCGCTCGAAATTTGTTAGGTTATAGCGGCCATGTTAGAGCAGCATGTGTCAAATTTGTTGTGAAGTGTTCGGTAGTGTATGGAAAATTACCGTGGAAGGTTATAGCGTTCAACAACGTGTGCGAATCATCAAATTTTATTTTCAAAATCAGTGCTCCGTTCGAAAAACGTTTCACGCAATTACGTGATTTTTATCCTCGCCACAACCGTCCCGCCGAGTCGACTATTCGACGTTGGGTGGCCAAATTCAAGTAAACCGGTTTGATAAATAATCAGCCAACACCCGTACGTCACCGAAACGCAAGGTCTGCTGAAAACATCGCTGCTGTGCTTGAGAGTGTACGGTAAAACCCAAGGCAGTCAATTTTTCGTCGTTCACAAAAACTTTGCCTTTTTGCGACTTCAACTCGACGAATTTTGCGTCAGGACTTGGGTCTGCATGTGTATAAAATCCAACTGACCTAGAGATTTAAGGTAAACGACCATAGACAACGCCGTGTGTTCGCTGATTGGGGTCTGGAGCAGTTGGAAGTTGACCCAAATTTCGCCAAAAGAATCTTCTTTAACGACCAGGCCCATTTTTCGATGAATGGATATGTGAACAAGCTAAATTGTCGGATTTGAGATGATACCAATTCGCACGAGATACACCAGACCAAATGCATTCCGAGAAAATCACTGTTTGTCATACCCGCCATAACCGTCAACGGCAAGTGCTACAGATCGATGCTAAGCAACTTCTTGTGGCCTAAACTGGATGATATGGGTATCGACGACATGTGGTTCCAACAGGACGGCGCTACGTGCCACACAGCGCATGCCACGATGGACATTCTGCACGAGCGATTTGAGGGTATGGTTATCTCTCGCGGCGGCGACGTAAACTGGCGACCGTAACGCCTTTAGACTTCTTCCTTTGGGACTATCTTAAATTGCAGGCCTATGCGAATAAACCGCAAACAATTGATGCCCTCAAAGTCAACATAAAGAACGCCATTCAGTATATTCAGCCAGATCTATGCGACCTGGTCTTCGAAAATTGGATCTCCCGAATATGTGCCACCAAGCAAAGCCGCGGCGGGCAGTTGAACGACATTATATTCCATATTTAATGCCGTAAAATATTCATTCAAATAATAAAAAATAAATTGGGTGGATATCTCACACACAACTGGTTTTATTTACGTGTAAAAATCGGGCGTCCTTATTGAAATACCCTTTATAAGTGGAATCTGCGTAGACAAAACGTCGTAAGCGGACGTTTTAAGGGCGACGTAAAATGTTTACATCGTTTCAGTTTAGGCGATCAATTCCTCACAATTTTACTGACCCAATTGTCGTTATATCTCGCATAATCAGTCCGAAAGGCGTCGGACATTTCGTTGCGATAAAATGAGGGCTCGTAAAACGGCTGCATAATAGGTCGTCGAAAGGGCACTCGGTTGCGTTATTAGTCATGACGTTCTAATTCAAAAGGTCGCTCGGTTTTTCTTATCGAGACGTTTTTGTTGTTTTACCGGCGCTTTACTTAAATTGACGCGTCTCGTTCCCGTGACTTTCCTATCCGAAGTCTCCCACATTAATCCTCCCGCGGTATTTTTGCGAACTTTCCGATCGAACATGTGAATCGCCGTTAACCTGAGGGGGCAACACGACCGATCTCACGGCTAGGTTGGGCCAAAGGATAGACGGGTACCGATACATTCTCGGGCGCCGGCCGAACTGCACGCGGCGCGCCGTTTTAAATCCGGCCGGGGTCGAAGAGGCCGAAGAGTTGGGAAAGCAGTATAGCTTTCGTTATTTCAAGAGTTTTCGCTAACATGGTAAATCTGGAAAGCACGGGAATGTTAGGTAATCTTGGAGAAATCGTAATCGAAAGTCGGGAAATTTCAATCCCAGTCAGGGGATATTTTACGTAGTTGTAAATTGTCAAAACTCTTTTTAAAATATCCTGAATGCCCATAAGGACGATGCAGTGACATCGAAAGTGAAAGACGAAGAAAGGAAAATATTAAAATAGCCGGAGTGCGCTAATGTCATTTTCAAATCGTTGAAACCTCTTTTGGGTGCTGCGGTAAATTGCGGTTCGGTCGAAATGGATGCAAGTTTAGGACTTTTACAGTGTCACAGTTTTATCGAGAGGTCGTGGCGTTACGATGAGTTGCTCTAAATTACGTTTCCTAATGAATAGAGCTGTATAACCGGTGCCGCGTACATGTGGCTTGCATATGGGAAGCCGTAGCGGGGGCCTCGAGCACGTGACGCGGAGTTCAATTCACGCTGATTTAATCTGACTTTCATTTAATCACCACTTTTTCACGTGCAGATGGTACATATATAATAGCTGCGCACTGCGGCCCTAGTCGGTAATGGGTACTTACGATTGTATTTCTTCCAAAAGTCTTTAAATGCTGTTGTGTCAAGTAATGTAAGTGATAAATGACAGGTAATTAACACGAGAAGTAGATCAAAAATGAACGTTTTCCGTGGCAGGCTCTTTTTTATATCAATATGTTCCGTATTATTTATATGTCTTTTGCAGTTTCTCTTTTCTCAACACAATAAATCTTTTTCACAAACTTTACACACTATTTTCGCCCCATTGTACATCAAATCTGGAAAGTCCCGAATAAACTTATCCACATTGTCGGCAAGCGGCCGTTTTTTCGCCATTGGCACCGTGGACATGTTTTTGTAACCCACGCACGCCGTACAAATTATGTATGTAATTACGATCGCAAAGTGATTTAGTTCTTTCGCGAAGCAGACGTACACGGTCTCAATGTTAAACAGTAACTGGATACCTAGCACAAATCGAGTGTTTTGTGATACCAAAGTAGTTTGTGTATAGCGTGAATTGAACGCCGCGTCACGTGCTCGAGACCCCCGCTACACCTTTCCATACGCAAGCCACCCGTACGCGGCACCGATTATACAGCTCTACTCTCTCTAATTAATCATTAGGAAATGTAGGCTAGGTTGGACTAATTCACTATCATCATCATTAGGTCATCAGTCCTAAGACTTGTTGGACGCTAACCTCCAGCTTCTCCTATCTTGTGCTAACATACGCATTTCGCTAATTGTGCTACAACCTACATCCCTTACTATTTGCGAGCAGTAGTCTAGTCTAGGCCTACCTCTGCCTTTCTTCACTCCTATTTCTGCCTCCAAAATATCGCGGACTATTCCCCCATGTCTCAGCAAGTGGCCTACCATTCTATCTCTTCTCTTCTTTATGTTTTTCCACATACTTCTTTTCTCGCCGACTTTCTCTAATACTTCTTCGTTTCTAACCCTATCAGTCCACGGTATTTTCATCATTCTTCGGTAACACCACATATCAAAAGCTTTTAATTTCTTCCTACTTGCTTCCCCTACCGTCCAGATTTCGCAACGTATAGTGCCGTGCTCCATACATATGTTTTCAAAAATCTCTTCCTTGTTTCTAAGTTTATTACCCCCGAGCATAAAAGTGCTTTCTTTTTGTTAAAAGCTACTCGACCCTGCGCTATTCTTTGTTTTATGTCTTTATCGTTTCTTCCATCCCAATTTATTTTACTTCCTAAATAAGTGAAGTCTTTAACTTCCTCCAATCTTTCATTATTAATTTGTACTTTCGTTTTTGCTCTGCTCTTGCGCCCTCTGCACACTAATACTTTAGTTTTGTTCTTATTCACCCTCATTCCGTATTCCTCTGTCAACACGGCCTCCATATCGTTCAATGCTGATTCTAATTCCTCCTTACTAGATGCTAATACTGCTATATCATCCGCGAATCTCAGCATTTTTAGTTTCTGTCCCTGTACTTTAATCCCGAAATTCACTCTATCTTTTACCACATTAATCGCCTCTTCGATGTATAGATTAAAAATTAGTGGTGATAGCGTACATCCTTGTCTTACTCCTTTCCTAATACCTACTTCCCTTTTTTCCCCTTCTACTTCTATAACAGCAATTTGCTCTTTGTATATATTGTGTACTACTCTCCTATCTCTATACTTCATTTCCGCGCTCTTTAGTATCTCGAACATTTTTTCCCATCTTACGTTAACAAAAGCTTGATATGAGTAAAATATCCCTTGTGTCTAGGTACATTTTTAATCTAAACACACGGCACTTGCAATTAAAGTCCCCTTGAATACTTAGATTCCCAAATTTTATAAATAAACCTATTATAGTTCTCGAGTTATTAAGGTCTGAAAAGTGCTATTTTTATCAACACTCACTGACTGACTTACTCATCGAAAACCTAGACTGTATTTAGGTGACTTAGGAACTTAGGCATCAAGGTAGATAATTAGGTGTATACAAAGGAAATAATGCGAAACCACAAATCATCGATGTTCGGTGTCGACAAAGGTATTGGTGTGGTTAGTTTCAACTACTAATTATGAATCAATCCAACAAATAGTGGGTCTACCTACACGATCTACAGGGATACTTGATTATATACGTTTTGAAATTTTCAGAAACGTTATCCGATGTCAAATGGTAAATATTTTCGAGTTTCTCGCGGATCAAAAAATGCCTCATATGTGCAGTTGACGCCATCCCCGCGTATAAAACGAGAGTAAATGCAAAGTGATAAATTAGCTCGCGATTATTACCCTGACTTTTAGTGTTTATCGTTTCATGGTGTAAGTAATACGAGAGGAATAATGTCTGTATTATGCAGATTTTTTTTGCGAAGTCCGAGGCATTTGTTTATACCCGTGCGCATATGTTCGATTGGTTTTTTCTTCTATTCAAACCGATTCAATGGGAAATTATTTGACTGACCGAATATATCGATAGAACGCGTTTAAACTCCTGTAGTAAAAAAATACCGGGTGGTCCAAAAAATTGTTTTCGCTTTTCTCTTATAACTTATAACTTTATTATTTGTTAATCGAATTTCGAGTTATTAGGCTCATTTGAAATACGGCGCTTACAGTTGAGCAACCTTTTGACGGAAATTGGCGTTGTGGAAGTGGCGAGTAAGGCGGGTGTATTCAAACTCTAGTAAACTGTAAAAACCGCTGGATGTTTCTCTGAATGCCGTATTGACTCACAGTTTCTTTGATTGTGTAATGTTTGGAAAGCCGTGTTTTTTTTTTTTGGGCCATCCAGTATTTAATGACAAATTTTGCTGCGAATTTTTGGTAAAAAAGCGATTTTCTTTTTGGCTATTTACGTTGCATTCTTACCATAATTACCATCGTTTATTTTATTGAAATCAGTTCCCGTCAATCCTTCGCGTATTTGAACCGCATTTCCATCTAAATCAAGAGCGTTAAATCAACTGTCATGTCATTGCGTCGAGAGGGCTTTGTTTTTCCGCATTTTCGCCGTTTTAATTCAACGCGTTCGCTACATTCGATTATAATAATAATCGAGCGAACGGGCCTGCGCCCGATCCGAATTTAAAATTTCGTTATTCCGCTTTCATTAATTCCTGGATGAACACATTTGGCCCTCTTAATTCCAGACACTAGGGCGTTGTGCGAATGCATAGACCGTTCCGGCGTATCCCGCGAACTCGGCTATCGATCGCCCGCATATACGGGGGGCATCCAGAAGTTGTAACGGAAATGCGTCAGAATACCAAGTTGGACGCCGAATCCGTCGTACAAGTCGAAATTGGCTCCAAAATATGTTTATATTATTCCAAGAACGATCGAATGTCGCATTCGGGGTTCGATTGTTTCGAAAATTGAGTGCGCGTGAATAATTTTTAGCGACGCCCTGTATATTTCTTGACATAATCGAATAGCACTTTTAATTTCCTCTTCAGCGATACGTCGCAAGGCATACTTTGTTTAGATGACAGCGCGAGACGGGGTTTTCTCAGATTCAATATGGCGACGTTCTATTGCAATCAAGCGATTTAAATAACTTGCAAACTGCGGTTTTATTTCATAATAAAGGTTTTATTATTATATTGGAGCCTACTGGAGCGATTCCAATGGAATTTAAGAATTGTTAAGACTATAATCTGGTACTCGTCGAAGTGGATTTTCGATATATATTTTTGTCTGTTTTTTTTTTTAAGAAAATACAAATTTACGTAAAAATGCATATTTGACAGCTGACATTGATTTTAAAGCAACCGTTTTCCCAAAGTCGGCTTTGACAAATGCTTTCTCTCTTTTGTTAACTAAAAAAAAAAAAAAAATCGGATAAGAAATAGCGGAAAAATGTCTGGGGCTAAAATATGGGCCACAGAAAAGAGGCAGCTAGAGCAGATTTCTGTTCTTAGAGAATATATCGTAATATGTGAATAACAAAATGCATATGTTGGTTTGTTAAAAAAATTCTTCACAAGAAGAAATACAATAAAAAAAGTCTTTTTCAAAGCCTCTGGAAGAAGTGGGGGGTGGGGGGGAGATAGTGAAAGATATTTTTATACAAGCTTTACACTCCGAAAACTAAAATGGGACCTGTTACCATTTGGTATTTTATGTTCACGAATTATTTTCGGGTACATTACTTTTTTTCCCGAGTTTACACATTCAGGTGATCGAGATAACTATATCCCACAAGAAGTTTTGCCTGGTTGATAGGTTTCTACCTATCGGAGGAATTGGAGAAAAAATGTTTAACTTGTTTTACTTCTCTGTAGACGTGTTTATAAATATAATGGCGTCGCGAGATAAAATTTTATCATCTCGGGCAAACTTTTTACGTTTTTTATTGTTTATTTATATTTATGAGATTATTTAAAACATGAAGAAGTAAATATTAGGCGGTTGTGTATATTTTTCGATGTTCTAATAACCTTGTAATTTTCGTTAATATGATGGAATGTGATCCAAAACAAGTTATTATATATAAAACCAATGATTACGCAGTTTTTATTATTTTAGGAAAAAACGTGTAGGAGTTAGATCCGGCAGTCTTACAGGCCATTCTACTGTCTTTAGGCAAAACAGGTGATATTTTCTCATTAGAATCGTAGGATTGAAATTACCCTTTCACCTTGTATTATATGAATTGAAAAGGGACTTTTTAGATCAAATAAATACCATACCAGTAATTATTTGTATAGAAAGCGAGGATGAGGGAGGTACGTGAGTTAGAAATGCAGCTGTGCTGGATCTAAGAGGGAAATTTAATTTTCAAATCACGACTTTTCTGTTTGCCCTCGTCGAGAACACCGGGAACGACTGTTAAGGATCCCTCGGTAAATAGTAGTCTAACCTCCGGCCAGGAAGTCTTCAACACATACTGTTTGAAGCGGAATTCACGCTAAAACTATACACTAGGCACAACAATTAAGGGATGTAAAGAATCATAAATTTTTAGGTGATTTTCAAGGGGTTGTAACTTGGACAGAAATAGTCGTAGGGCAATTTTAAAAGAAGCAAATTGAAGCTCCATGTTTCTAGTTTTCAGATCTTGTTTTCAAAGCTATTTTTACCACCAGCAGTTTTTGAGTAAACATAAGAAAACCATGGCCATTTGAAAGGCGAGCAAAAATTTGCAAAAAAATTTTTCCCATGGTTTTCTTATGATTACTCAAAAACTTCTGACGGTAAAAAAATTTTAAGTCAAGATCTGAAATTTCGAAAATTGAGTGCGCGTGAATAATTTTTAGCGACGCCCTGTATATTTCTTGACATAATCGAATAGCACTTTTAATTTCCTCTTCAGCGATACGTCGCAAGGCATACTTTGTTTAGATGACAGCGCGAGACGGGGTTTTCTCAGATTCAATATGGCGACGTTCTATTGCAATCAAGCGATTTAAATAACTTGCAAACTGCGGTTTTATTTCATAATAAAGGTTTTATTATTATATTGGAGCCTACTGGAGCGATTCCAATGGAATTTAAGAATTGTTAAGACTATAATCTGGTACTCGTCGAAGTGGATTTTCGATATATATTTTTGTCTGTTTTTTTTTTTAAGAAAATACAAATTTACGTAAAAATGCATATTTGACAGCTGACATTGATTTTAAAGCAACCGTTTTCCCAAAGTCGGCTTTGACAAATGCTTTCTCTCTTTTGTTAACTAAAAAAAAAAAAAAAATCGGATAAGAAATAGCGGAAAAATGTCTGGGGCTAAAATATGGGCCACAGAAAAGAGGCAGCTAGAGCAGATTTCTGTTCTTAGAGAATATATCGTAATATGTGAATAACAAAATGCATATGTTGGTTTGTTAAAAAAATTCTTCACAAGAAGAAATACAATAAAAAAAGTCTTTTTCAAAGCCTCTGGAAGAAGTGGGGGGTGGGGGGGAGATAGTGAAAGATATTTTTATACAAGCTTTACACTCCGAAAACTAAAATGGGACCTGTTACCATTTGGTATTTTATGTTCACGAATTATTTTCGGGTACATTACTTTTTTTCCCGAGTTTACACATTCAGGTGATCGAGATAACTATATCCCACAAGAAGTTTTGCCTGGTTGATAGGTTTCTACCTATCGGAGGAATTGGAGAAAAAATGTTTAACTTGTTTTACTTCTCTGTAGACGTGTTTATAAATATAATGGCGTCGCGAGATAAAATTTTATCATCTCGGGCAAACTTTTTACGTTTTTTATTGTTTATTTATATTTATGAGATTATTTAAAACATGAAGAAGTAAATATTAGGCGGTTGTGTATATTTTTCGATGTTCTAATAACCTTGTAATTTTCGTTAATATGATGGAATGTGATCCAAAACAAGTTATTATATATAAAACCAATGATTACGCAGTTTTTATTATTTTAGGAAAAAACGTGTAGGAGTTAGATCCGGCAGTCTTACAGGCCATTCTACTGTCTTTAGGCAAAACAGGTGATATTTTCTCATTAGAATCGTAGGATTGAAATTACCCTTTCACCTTGTATTATATGAATTGAAAAGGGACTTTTTAGATCAAATAAATACCATACCAGTAATTATTTGTATAGAAAGCGAGGATGAGGGAGGTACGTGAGTTAGAAATGCAGCTGTGCTGGATCTAAGAGGGAAATTTAATTTTCAAATCACGACTTTTCTGTTTGCCCTCGTCGAGAACACCGGGAACGACTGTTAAGGATCCCTCGGTAAATAGTAGTCTAACCTCCGGCCAGGAAGTCTTCAACACATACTGTTTGAAGCGGAATTCACGCTAAAACTATACACTAGGCACAACAATTAAGGGATGTAAAGAATCATAAATTTTTAGGTGATTTTCAAGGGGTTGTAACTTGGACAGAAATAGTCGTAGGGCAATTTTAAAAGAAGCAAATTGAAGCTCCATGTTTCTAGTTTTCAGATCTTGTTTTCAAAGCTATTTTTACCACCAGCAGTTTTTGAGTAAACATAAGAAAACCATGGCCATTTGAAAGGCGAGCAAAAATTTGCAAAAAAATTTTTCCCATGGTTTTCTTATGATTACTCAAAAACTTCTGACGGTAAAAAAATTTTAAGTCAAGATCTGAAAACTAGAAATTTGGAGCGTCAATTTGCGTTTATAAAAATTGCTCTTCGACAATTTTTTTCCGAGTTACAGCCCTTTGAAAATCACCTAAAAATTTAGAATTTTTTTACATTCCTTAATTTTTTATATAATGAAATGTATAGAAATTTCGATTTTCAAATTTTTCTTGTGGCAGATTTTTATTTCTTTATTTGATATCGTGACTTTGGTAAGTGTAAACAGAGTAATCCATCATTGTTTGCAATCGTTTTAAAAACACTTTTATCAGCAGTGCTTCAAATCTCGCATAACCCCATCTGATAATGCGACAAATCTGCATTCTGGCATTTGTAAGCCACTATCGGCCTGCGAGGTCGAGGGGTAGTAATTAGAAGGGGGCGCAGAGATCGAGAGGTTGATCCGGAGCGACAGTCAACATCGGCAAAAGGGATTTTATCCGGAGGTGTTTCCGGTTCGACCGGACGAACTTAAAGCGTGACTTCGGAGTAAAAGAAAAATAAAGTCGCGGCAGGCTTTGGGGATCGCTGGGGCTTCCAAAGATGGCGGTCGGAACGGCGCGGCGTTGTAGCGGCGATTTCTTTCCTCGAATTCAGAAAAGTTGAAGTGATTGAATGGCGCTTTCCTAAAATAATGAATAAATTCGTTAAAAATTCAAGGAAATAACTTTTTCTTTCCACAAGATGGTGCCCCTGCCCATTACGCAGCTTTAGTCCGCGTTTATTTAGGTGAGATGCTCCCGAATCGTTGGATAGGGAGAAGGGGGACGATTAAGTGGCCAGCATGATCGCCTGATTTGGCATCTCTAGATAACTTTTTGTGGGATACGTAAAAAGCAAAGTATACGTTCTACATCGGAGAATTTAGGAGATTTAAATCCTGAATCTCCTCCTGAATTCTGAATATCCCGAAGTTATTGACAATGGTCACTTGGCTACTGTCAGGTAGCCAACGGTGCACGATTTGAATATTTAATGTAGTTGATTTAAAAAAGAAAAGGGGTTGCCAGTAAAAAAATATCGATGACGTAATTTCTCCTACACGAATCACCCTGTATGTATTAATTATATTTTAAAAAATGCGCAATTAAAAATAAAATTTGATGGGTCCTACAGTTTTTCCCACAAGTTATTCCTTGAATTTTTAACGAGTTTATTCATTATTTGACGGAAACAGTATAGAAATTTATCATTTCAAACTTTTACAGCATTTTCCAAACATCCTGTGTTGTTAAAATTAATAGAATTGACATCCCATATTTTATTTTCATTAGTTTTCTAATGTACTTTTTTATTTTTGCACTTTTTCATACAACTTTCTCGCATTCTATTTTGATACTTTCATATTTCACATTGTTTTTTTCAACCCCGTACCCTCGCATAACTTAACACCGCAATGTTCTCACACTGTAGCTATTGCCCTACATTTGTTCGCATATTCCCTACATTTTCCCCATATATTTCCCACAAATTTCTCATATTTCCCACACTTTTCCTATATATATATATATATATATATATATATATATATATATATATATATATATATATATATATATATATATATATATATATATATATTTCCCACGAAATTCCCTAGTTGTTTTACACTTTGGTCTCGCTTGTTTTCCTTTTTAGAATGACATATTTAAATTAGTTTATTTTTAAAATATTAAAATCCTTTTACGATTATTTTATTTTTATTGCAAAAATTTAACGATTTGGATTTATCATCTTTTTTATTTGTTACATTTCATATAACTGTATGTTTTGGGACAAAAATATGTATCAGTTTAAAATTATACTATTATCTGGTGTATTTTTGTATGTTATCATTATTTATATCGACATTATTGTTATCTTTAGTAAATGGAAAGATTTTAAATAACCTATATCTGTTGTAAATAACAGTAATTTGACACAACTACCAATTTTTTATTTAATGGAAAGGCACTTGTTAAATCGCCAAAATATATTCAGCAAGACCGCAAGAATTTATTGTTTTAATAATATCAGAACAGTTTCGAGATATATTTAATAAAATTATTTAAAAACGCGCTTCTGTTTGATTTTAATTACTATCTAAGTTAAATAAAAATGCGTAAAGAATTAAA
Organism: Rosalia funebris; assembly: GCA_037954035.1. NCBI lineage: Eukaryota > Metazoa > Arthropoda > Insecta > Coleoptera > Cerambycidae > Rosalia > Rosalia funebris. Next base: position 27,062,205 of record JAZFAV010000003.1, on the reverse strand, counting down.
TTAATTTTTATTAACTAACCATAAGCTTTATATTAACATATTTCTAAATATAAAAATCAATTCGAAAGATAACATCATTTTAATCAGTACAGATAACTTACAACTCAGATTTTTTCAAGCATGTTTCAGCAGCAGGGCTTTGTGCGCACTTTCAAATAAAAAACGTACTACTCAAAAACATAAGAACTCGTTTTGTTTTTGTTATTACTCGTTCTGTCACTATTCCGTCTCACTTATGCACCCCCACATCTATTCGACAGGGTCCCCTCACGATTTCCTCAAAATTTCCTCAGCCTCCCTCTTGAGGTACTTGAACCCGGTCTCCCTCTTGTATTCCAAGGTCATCAGCGCACTGAACGTTACGGCTAGTATGAGGAAAATCACAACGAACAGAAGCAATTCCCTGCAGCGTTTTCCCCAGTTTTTCCTTGGGGTCTCTCGTTTGGGCGAGTTGATCTCGATTAAGAAATTTCGGTCGTCGCTGTTTCTATCGAAGTAATCCATTTCGAGGAGCGGGTGCGTTCGATGTCATTCCGCGTACGGCGAGAAGTGTTTTGACTGCTCTCGTTGGTTGTATTTTATCTGGTGTTATCTCGAGATAGGATTCCCAAACGATGTCGATAAGGAAATGGGGGCATGCAGCCTCATTTGAACCGATATATTACGGGTGTCAGATTTGAGTGGGTATTGTCTCCACTTTTTCCTCTGTATTATATTTTCTCCATGTTTTTCGTATGTTTCCCGTGCTATTTCCGTACTTTCCTCTTTATTTCCCACGTGTTTTCCATATAGTCCCCTTTCGACATGATTTCTATTTTACATATTCCTATTTAGTTAAACCTTCTCCCCAAGTTTTTTCATACATTTCCTATGTTATTCCCGTATATTCCTCTGTGTTTTCCACTTATTTCCCATGTTCTTCAACTTCAACCTATTTCTCTCTCTGCACTCTTTCTTTTTTTGCACGTCTCTACCATCTTTTCAATTATTCCCATATTTTTTCACCACTATGCGGGATATTCCCACTTATTTCCTGTGTTTATTCCCACACATTTCCCATATTTCTTCCGACGTGTTGGAAAATAAATTTAGGAATTGCTTAAAATATGTTTTAAAGCATTTTACTAGAATCTTTGAGGAATTAAACAAAAAATTGCTACAGCAGTTTTAATTAATTATTACTGCGTTATTTTTCGGATGCCCTGTATAATAATTACGTCGAACTTATATGGAATGCTAACGGCTAATCAACTAAGTTTTCCTTTATCCCTTATTCGAATTGTCTACTTTCCTAGTACTCCTTCATCCTTCGTTAGTGGTATATCATGTTAAAGGGCAATGCTGAGCCCTAGGCGTGGTCTCTCGGAGTCGTTGCATATCTACGGTTGCGTGAGAAGTGTCCCACCGAGAATACCCATTAGTTAATAGAATCGTGGCGGGCGAGGGCCATTCTGCCTTCGAATACCTAAAAAACAAAACACGACGCCTCCCCCTCGCCCTCTCTCGGGGGGGGGTCGGGGTTGCCACTCCGCTTAGGACGTTGCTCAGCGCTCGTGTTTTTTTTCCATAAAATTCTCGCGTCTGTTACATGTATTCCTTTTCCCATATTGATTTCAAATAATATAATGCGGGAAGTTCTTTGCTGTTATTTTTGCTAGAAATATAGTAAAATGGGTCATTCCGATTTTTCTAAAGAGTTTAATATGTTTCAATAGAGGGTAAAATAACTAATGTCAGTAAATATAATATCAGTAGTTTCATACAATTCCCACAAAATTCGCGCTTTTCCCACATATTTCTTATCATTGTCCCAAAATATTTCTTCTATTCTCCTACATTCCTCGATTTAAAACTTTTAATATAGGCAGTGAGTTATCCAGATCGTTTAAAAATACTGGAGAGATGTATGTTTTTATAACTCTTGTAAATAATTGTGAGTCGATAAAATTCAACACTCTATGTGCGTAGGTAGACTTCAGGCTACTTTGATTTTAATCGTAGGCTTACTTTAGAGTCTCTATTAAGTAATTTTAAAGGCAAAGCCATCGACATATTTCTTTTATAGATTTTACGAATTTTTTAATGCAACGAATATAAAATGTTCCGAGCAGAATACTATAAAAAATCATTACTCCCCCAGTAGACCTCAGGTGACTTTGATTTTAACTGTAGGCATACTTTAAAGCCTTCACTAAGTCACTCTAAAGTAAAAGCCATCCATATATTTCTTTTAGATATTTTAAGATTTTCAATGCAAGGAGCACAAAATATTCAGAGCAGAACAATGTAAAACATCATTTGCCCTCCAATAGGATTCAAGTTACTTTGATTTTAACTGTAGGTATACTTTAGAGTCCCTACTAAGTCACTCTAAAGGAAAAGTCATCCACATATTTCTTTTATAGATTTTACGATTCTTTTAGTGAAAAGAGTACAAAATATTCAGATCACAATAATATAAAAAATCATTACTTCCCCTATAAGCTTCAGGTTACTTTGATTTTAACTGTATGCATTCTTTAGAGCCTCTATTCAGGCACTCTAAAGGCAAAGCCATCCACACATTTCTTTTATGGATTTTACGAATTATTTAATGTAGAGTACAGAATTTCAGAGCAGAATAATATAAAAAATCATTACCTCCCCTGTAAACTTCAGGTTACTTTGATTTTAACTTCAGCCATTTTTTAGAGCCTCTACTAAGTCACTGTAAAACCAAAACCATCCAAATATTCATTTTATAGATTTTACGAATTTTTTAATGTAGAATACAGAATTTCAGAGCAGAATAATATAAAAAATCATTACTTCCCCTGTATGCTTCAGGTTACTTTGATTTTAACTTTAGTCATTCTTTAGAGCCTCTACTATGTCACTTTAAAGGCAAAGCCATCCACATATTTATTTTATAGATTTTACGATTTTTTTTATGAGATGAGTACAAAATATTCAGAGCAGAATAATATAAGAAATTATTACTTCCCCTGTAAGCTTCGGGTTACTTTGATTTCAACTTCAGCCATTCTTTAGAGCCTCTACTAAGTCACTGTAATGGCAAAACCATCCACACATTTCCTTTATGGAGTTTACAATTTTTTTAGTGAAAAGAGTAAAAAATATTCAGAACAGAATAATAGAAAACTTCATTCCTCCCCCAGTGGGCTTCAGGCTGCTGTGATTTTAACTGTGGGCATACTTTACAGCCTCCAGTAAGTAACTCTAAAGCCAAAGCTATCCACATATTTTTTTATAGATTTCATAAAAATTTTAATGCAAAGTGAATAAAATATTCAGAACAGAATAGTAATTAAAATAACTAATGTCAGTAAATAGAATATCAGTCGTTTTCTACGATTCCCACAAAATACGCGTTTTCCCACATATTTCCTATTATTATACTAACGTATTTGGCATATTTCCCTACATTTATCGATTCAAAATTTTCAGCACAGATAGAGAATTATCCATTTCGTTTAAAAATACCGAGATGCGTACGTTTTAATAACTCTTGTAATTAATTGTGGCTCGATAAACTTGAACACCCTGTGTGCGTATATATAAAATGTTTACTAGCGCCAATATAATCGCGAGGGGCGTGTTTATCCACTACAAACAATTTAATATCTGCAAAATCTGCCCCCCTAAACCGGCTGGCAGTAAGCCCCCGCCCGGATTGTTAAGGTCCAATTTGTCGCCAGTCCACTCATTATCAGGGACAGTAAAAAAAAACACCGCCTCTCCGTAACGAGCCCAACTAAGCGTACGCTCCTATTTGCCTTGCACTTTATCAAAACGACCGTATATTACGCGGTCGCGAATCCCCATTTGAATACGAATCCGGGGAGCCGTCAAATTATCCCACTTCTGAGCGATAATAAGTGCCACGGTGTCGGATGACAAAGTAACAATCCGTCTTCGTTAGCGGTCACCTTCGATGTCCGCCGGATGGGTAAATAGGGCGTGTGATGTATGCCGGTCTATATTTTCCAGCGGAAATAATGGCGGGGCGCGAGACGGGGTCGTTTGGGCGCGGCTGCTCGTGATACCCTTAATTTTTATCGCCGCCGCGATAGTTTACCTGATGTTTGCGAATGTCCGTTAAATACCGTCGTATTATATTCGGTTAGTCTCTTTGCATGCACACCTGTATGTATATATTATAATCAAATAACGTTACCGTCGTCAGTAGGGACCGAGTCAAGTTCGTATGTGGGCGAGAAACTGTGATTTCCGACGAGGATTTGGGGTTTCCCACAAATTTCTTACGTGTTTCCCACGGTATTCCCACATATTTATTTGCCGAGAAATTTTCTCGTCCCCATTCGTCCAGCAACTATCCTACACTATTTCAGAATTACACAGCTTTTTCCCACGTTGTACAGCCCCTTAACACTTCATTGCCTATAGCTTTCTATGCGTTTTACTGTGTTCTATGGCTGCGTGTATAATTATTTGACAAATTGTAATTCCTTTAATAATTCTTTTATAAATTTTGCGATTTTTTAAAGCAAACAGTAGGCTTCAGGCTACTGTAATTTTAAATGTAGGCATAGTTTAGAGCCTCTACTAAGTCACTCTAAAGGCAAAGCCATCCACATAGTTCTTTAATGGATTTTACGATTTTTTTTAGTGAAAAGAGTATAAAATATTCAGAACAGAATAATATAAAAAATCATTACTCCCCCAATAGGCTTCGGGCTGCTTTGATTTTAAATGTAAGCATACTTCAGAGTCTCTACTAAGGTACCAAAAAGGTAAAGCCTCGAAATATTTCTTTTATAGATTGTACGATATTTTTAATGCAAACACCACAAAATATTCAGAGCATATTACAAAAAAAATATATCACACCCCCCAATACGCTTTAGGCTACTTTTATTTTAACTATATGTATACATTGGAGTTCTACTTATTAAGTTACTCTAAAAGCAAAGCCACCCAAGTGTTGCATTGAGTTGATTCCAATTTTTTATTGAATTCGGAATAAAGTTGGTATTGTATGAAAAGAAAATAATTCCATTGTATATCTTGAATTTTATGATATGAGGTGCCCGATTTTTATTGTCCATCAGTACATTACTGTCTCTGTTCTAAGAGGTATGATGAAGTAGCTTAAATGGATCAAAAATTGTCTAAGTGATCACTTTCAGTGATCAATAATATGCGGCAGAAGAGATTTTAACAAATTTTCTTTAACTTTTTACCTAAGAAACAGTTGGTTCCTAAAACATTGTTTAAGAACATACTGATATAATAGAAAAACCATTTAGAAGTCCCGAGACATATTTTGTCTACTTCTAAAATACACTAGGCACAAAAATTAGGGATGTAAGAAATCCTAAATTTTTAGGCGGTTTTCAAAGGGCTGTAACTTGGAGAAAAATAGTTGCAGATGAATTAAAAAAAAAACAAAATAAAACTCCAAGTTTCTAGTTTTCAGATCTCAGTTAAAATTTTTTTACCGTCAGTAGTTTTTAAGTAAGAAAAATATCGGAAAAAAGTTTCAAAATTGTTGCTTGCCTTTCAAAAGGTCCACGGACTTCAATAAATTTGTTTCAGTGATTTCATCATAAGGCTTTTTTAGATGATTTTATCCTCTTTAATAAAAGCCTTGTACGATGATTTTTCGCAGAGTTATCGTCGTTCAAAAAAAAAAGTGAGTTTTGACTTTGGTAATTAATTACTCGGGAAATAAAGATCGCACACAAAATTCATGTAGAGTTTTGCGCAATATCTGAAAACTAGAAACTTGGAGCTTCAATTTTCTTTTTTTAAAATTGCTTTGCGACTATTTTTCTCCAAGTTACAGCCCTTTGAAAATCACCTAAAAATTTCGGATTTTTTACATCCCTCAATTTTTGTGCCTAGCGTATTTCCAACGCATTTTTTCAATCTTTTTTTAACGGTTGAACATTAATGAATAAAAGTCGAGATCCGCCGGGATTAATTCGAAAAAAGGGCGCCTGCTCCTCTCGTAACGCAGGGCAAAACATTAACAGGGCGACGCGAAAGGCACACTGTTGATTCTATCATTAGGCGGTGTTTGCTGAATTAATGGCGTCGGGATGTAGACTGACGCCAACATCTAGACGGTCGCGGCGCCGCCTCGTATAGTCACACAGCATCGGAAGTAGGACACCACGGCGGAACAGGATGACGAGGGGTGCGGATTCGCCGCCGAAAAAAATTCTAGAACGTGACCAGGTTGCGAATCGACGCAGGGGGCGCTAATACAATTTAATCTGATGGACAATAATGGATCGATGTGCAAAAAATCCGGATGTGAGACTTTTTTTTTAAACTCGCCCCTGCAATCTCTAATATCCTGCGTGTATAGTGCGTACCGGAATTATATGCGTGTTTACTAGTCGATTCTTAAACAAAACGCCCTGTATAATCATCTCGTGAAGTTGTACGACTTTTTAAATCTAAGGATTGCTGTAAAAATCAAGGGGTGTCTTGGATTTCTTTTATCTTTCAATCTAGATTGCTATGATCCTTCAACGCCCTTCCTTGCACCTACCGTTAGGTTTTTTAAGTATTTTTCTTAGTTTTGACGTTTTGGTAGCTTGTCTGAGCCTTTGCCTCGCTCACCCATTCATTCTTTCACTAATACGTTTATTTTTTGGGCTGGATTTGCTCTGCTTACGCTTTAGGCGTTTGGGATCGAAAGACAGCGTAAAACGCTTCGAGGAAGTTTCCCTCCCCGTTTTGGTCTTTGGAAAGCATATATTAATCCTTTTCTGGGTAACCCATTTGGTCCTTCACTGTTGCATTTAACTTAGACTGGATATTTTTCCCTTCCTCAGTCTCAGGATTGTCCTTTTCTTTCGACATCGACGACAAAAGATGATGAGGAAGTGCCCTTCCTTCCTGGTCTTTTGGAAACATGTCTTAAACCCTTTAGACTGGATGTTTTGGCCTTTCTCAGTCGTTGGGGCTGTCGCCGGGGAAGTTGGTAATAGCAGAAAAGAAAAAACAAGTTCTCAAATAAGATATGTAAGTCTGATTCTGATAACCAAAAAGCTCCTGATGAAACTAGAAGAGCAAATGACGTAATAATGACAGTTCTTTGTGATGACTCTATTGTCAATTAACGACGAAGCAACTGATTGGTCCAATTTTATGGTAGACACCAAACGGAAGCAGCAAAAAAAGATGGTCACATTTAGATGATCTACACTTGATGAGTTAAAGAAGCCTTTACCTTTGGGGAAAGTCGGGCCTTATCGTGCGCGGATTATACAGAACGTACACGACGGCCTCGCCTTTGCCCCCGTCGCCCCGGAGAGCCAAGCCGCCCCAGTTATACTGTACGTTCTGATTCCTCTGAATAATCGAACGTAGTTTCACCTGCCCGATCGTGAGGCACACCCGCGCTATCTGCGTTGTTGGTCATCACGTATCAACACGCGAGTAAAAAATCCTAACCGCTATTTAAGGACATGACATTTCCTCGGGTGCTATCCTAAAACGGGCGGAAAAATTGCTGTGGGCGTGTGAATGTTTTAGAAATAACAGGCGTATTGCACACATCGACAATTATGTGGCAAAGGCTACGCCTCTGGGGCTCTCGGGAGGCGTATGCAATTAGACGAAAGGGTACTCGTTAACGGTGGCTGTTACACTGCCCCGTATAGTACGAATTGATCGAGGAGTGCCCGGTGTGGTCTCGTGACTGGCCGGGTCGCTATTATTTACAATATTGTATGAAAATCCCGAATTGTTGTACATAGTAAAGGGTCCTTCAATAAGGATGCTCTATTTTTAAACGTAAATAAAATAAGTTGTGTGTGAGATATCCAGTCAATTTTTTTTAATTTGAAAGAATATTTTGTGCCATCCAGTATGGAATATAACGTCGTTCAAATGTCCTCCGTGGCTTTGTTTGGTGGCACGGATTCAAGAGGTCTAATTTTCAAGAGGATGACGTTCGTTATGTTGACTTTGAGGACATCAATTGTTTGCGTTTTATTTGCATAGACCTGCGACTGAAAGTAGCCCCAAAGGAACAAGTCTAAATCGCAAGATCTCGGTGACCAGTTCACGTCGCGACTGCGCGAGATAACCATGCCCTTAAATCGCCCGTGCAAAATGTCCATCATGGCATACGCTATGTGGCATATAGCGCTGTCCTGATGGAACAACATGTCTTCGGTATCCATATCATCCGGCCACAAGAAGTTGCTTATCATCGATCTGTAGCGCTCGCCGATGTCAGTTCCGTTTTGGAAGAAGTACGGACTGACGATTCCGCTAGACCAAAATCCGCACCAAACAGTGACTTTCTCGAGATGTATTTGGTGCCAGTGAATCTCGTGTGGATTGGTATCGTCCTAAATCCGACAATTTTGCTTGTTCACATATTCCTTCATCCAAAATTGCCTCGTCGCTAAAGATGATTTTTTTTGCCGAAATTCGAGTCAATCTCCAACTGCTCCAGAGCCCAATCTTCCTACTTTGCCAGATTTCCTACTTGTCAAAATGACAGCGTCGTTACTTTCTACTAATTTTGACATACTGCATTCTGCGATAAATAGTAGTAACCATCCGTTTCTCTAGAATACAAAACCTGTCTGTATTAGTATTATTATTTGCGTGTTAAAATTGTCATCGGATTTGTCATTTCGATGTGGATACACCTTGCGGCCAGTGCATTGTCCCGATCTGACATCTCTCGACTAAAAAATTTTAACACCGTTTTTTCGCCTCTCAGCACACGCGGGACAACCCAGACCGATTTGAAGTTGTCAATAACGATTATATAACGTCATTTATCAACGATTATTCCTCCGATACGTCAATTTTGTTTCAAACTCGACGTTTTCCATTTGTCTATCGGCTATCTATCGATTATCGGCGCGGGGTCAACTAAAGGTCGACGGTTGCGTAAGCGATTGTTTTGAGGGATTCCACGTGATCCGGGGGTTGTCCCGAAGTCTGGATCTAGACGCATACGTCTAACGTGCTCCGGAGGGCAGCTAATCGCAATTGAAAGCGCCACCGGAAAGACGTCGTACAGAAAATTGAGAAACAACGTTTCCCGGACTTGCAAATTATACTAGTAGCCGCCCCTTCCCCGCGACCGAAGACATGGTGGTTATTAGTATTGTCGGCGGCTGCCGCGAATTGGGGAGGAACGATTTTGTGGTATTGAAGATGAAAAGTGAACGCCTGTTTGTGGTTTCCATGCATGTAAATGGGGGTGTTATTGTTCTTTTGCCGTTTTGGTAATCCAGACACGAAAACAACGTATTTATAATTTAGGCGCCTTTCTTTTATGTGCCTCATATCTGCATTTGCCAAATTTACAGACGCGGACGCCCTTACGATTTTCTTATGACGTCCCTTTCGGCATGTTCCTCGTATTTTATCGTCGAGGATTGAGTTGTGAAGCGATAAGGGCCACCGATGACCGTTAGAGGAGCCCAGACGGGCACATGCCGAACGATTGACTTAGATTAGTATTTTTCATTAATATGGCTCGATACTGTTGCAATCTCGCCTAGTGTCACATGATCTAGGTCTAATATTCATATGGTCCTAATGGTCCTGCAGTCTAGAACCCGAAGATTAGTCTCCGTCGATCTGGATTGGAAGCAGCCTTTGGTCAATCGTTTTGGTGTCGTTTTCTAGGCCGAGACATGATGCAACCAAAAAGGATTCTGCAAAGCGCCGAAGGTGACGAGTTCTTTGGTGGTTGGTGATGGTAATAGTGCTTCCAATTGTTTGAAACTTGAATCAGCTTTTCAACCTTCTGCCTCTATTTGTGTCTCCCGGTTTTTTAATGAAAATTTACGTCAAAAAACGCTTGTTTCAATTTAAACAATTGCTGTTTTCAAAAAATGTATTGATTGATTTTGTTGGTTTTTTAATAAAAAAATGTCTTTAGTATAATGCAAAGTTTTACTACGCAGAGGGTAATATTCAAACTACAGAAGTAAGGAGTTTATACTCGAACCCATCTGCAAATGCCTTATATAATAAGGATTAAACAGATACGAGCGCTACATTACATGACAAAATTTGCCGCATTTTTGTCTAACAGAGTTAGCACTAAAATACAGTGATTGTTCCAAAAACCACAAGAAAGATGCAAAGTGTCACCTATCTTAGCCCTTAAACCCCTTAAAAAAGATTCGTTTGTAATACCCTTCTCGGTATCGAATGTTTTTTCAGCTATTTTTGAGCTGCACGTTTTCATTAAATCTTGGTGGATCGTCGTCATCTCTTGGGTTAGTTAAAATGAAACTTCATTCAATTTTAACTGCCCAAGGGGATGATTCAGGATGAAATATCACCTGCGTTTTTTTTTGTTTGATACAGAGATTTTTCCAGAATGTAACTGGTCGATCACCATGTGACATGGTTTGGGTTTCCATTCTGGAAAATGGGTAACACCAAATCGATACTGTCAAGATCTTGGGTATAATATACCAGCATCTTTGTATACCCTCACAACTATTATAAATATTGCTCAAATTTTTGCGGAACTGCCACTATCAGAAGTGGGATAGTTATAGTTTTAAGCCTAGTAATTAACGTCGATGATTAAATGAAGGATTATTTCGTTCCCGGCCTGCTAGATTAGAACGAGAAGCGGAAAACCGAGCCCCAGTCTAATGTCTCCGACCCCGTTGGCGGCAGATACACCCGTCCATCGGGCCGTGGCGGCACGTTAACTCCACGTCCCGCTACCATATTGATCGCCTGTTGCATCCGCGCCACTGCGCACGCGCCCCATCCGCATGTCCTACTCCTGCAATCCCAAGTAGGCCATGGTTCGCACAGCTGACTCGAAACTTTCGTCTCCTTTCTCACACACCGAGTTCTGCCCCCCTCTGCGGTGTGCGTCTCGCCGCCCTCGCACGTCGAAAATAATTGTTTTTCCCCCCATCGGGGGTGCCCTGGCCAGGTGAGTCTGTTGATGGTGCATGATCTGTTTTTTTCTGTCCGTATGCTACGACGACGGGGGTGGTCGGGGATGGCAATAGGGTGGGGCTGCGCCCCCGACGCGGGGGGTCGGCCAGGAGAAGGTCAATCGCTCTGCGAAATGTCAACGCAGCCAAAAGGTTATGCAGTCGCTGGTATTTGGCGCATCGCTGAGGGTAGTTTGTCGTATAGAATCCTCTGGGATTAATTTAGGTGCAAGGGGTATTGTTTTAAAGGGCATCGCCCTATAGGGGTTTGGATTAGCTTTGAGCGAAACGGCCTAGATGTCTACTGGATGTTTTTTCAACGAAATTCATCTAAAACAACTAATCGAGTCAATGGAAGTAACTTATGACGGCTTTTAAAGCTTGCAGTGCAGTCTTCGTTTACTGTTGGAACCAATTTTCTTGTAACTGTCATAAGCTTTTATAATTTTAGTCTATAGTAGTTAGAGTAACTAACATTTTTGCTTATTGTCTTAGTAGCAAATAATATATTTTGTCTAATATAAATCTGTAAAAAATTTTAAAATAAGCGAAAGACTTGTGTTATTTTTGTTCGCTTTATATATTTATAGCTCTATTATCGGTGGGAGAAATACTACTGAAATTTTGTGCCTCCACCTCTAGAAAAGTTTATTGCAAATGCTAAACGCTATTTTGTGGCATCAGTATGATTCAGGTCGTTAAAGCGCAGTAGAACCAAGCTCGGCCCTGATATTGATCCCTGGGGAACTCCTGAGCGTTGGCCCATGTTGTTTGTTGTCACACACACACAACCAAACTTATATGGAATCACATGGTAGTCCTGGCAAACAATTTTTTTCCTACAAAAAGTGATATGCGTATAAAAAATGAATGTGTTTACTAACAACAACAAGTAGATTCATTCGAAGTAGATGAAATTTGCTATTACAGTGATGATTTGGCGGTTCACATGTAAAATCGTAGTGAGGTTATAGGTTGTTTGAAATTCTTTGAAAAAAAATGTCTTATGTGAGGTTATCAGGCGTGCAGAGGGGTAGAATTATTGCAATGGTAGAACAGGGAATGTCACAAAGAGAAGTTGCAGGGACGGTTGGGGTTACACAAGGGGTCGTTTCGAAAACCTATTCAAGGTTTCTAGAATTGGGAACCTTAAAGAATAGACCAAGGCGAAGTCGTGGAAAAGTTACTACTGAAGAGCAGGACTGGTTTCTAGCTTAAATAGCAAGAATAAATCGGACTGTATCTCACCTCGAGCTTCAATGACAACATTTGCAACCTACGAGTATTAGTGTTTCCGTCGAAACTATAAGGAAAACACTTTCCGCTCGAGAATTATTTAGCAGAAGACAGTTAAGGGTTCCCGAACTATCAAGTTAATATAAAATTGACCGTTTACAATGGTGTTTGGAGCATCAAAACTGGACAATGGAAAACTGAAGAAATGGTTTATTTTTTGATGAAACCAGAATTGGCCTGCGGTCAGACGACTGGCGAATTCGAGTTTTGAGAGGTCGTGGGAGACAGCTAGCATTGAGATTGCCAAATCTGTCCCCAAATACAAAGGAATAACTGTAATGTTTTGGGGTGGAATTATGATGGATGAGAAAACTCCTTTATCTTTCCCATAAAGACAAATCTTAACGGGTCCGAGGTATGTTGATTTAATTCTAGGACTCATAGTAAGAAACTGGAGACGCGCTTTTGGCGAAAATTTTGTATTTATGTAATATAATGCACCTCCTCATACGATCAGAGTTGCCGTAAATTTTTTGGAAACAGAAGGTGTGACTGTTTTAGAGTGGCCTAGTTGTTCACCTGACCTTAATCCCATAGAATACTTATGGAATATGATTAAAAGAAGGATTAGACCTCGAGTCAATGACCCTGGTAACACAGATGAACTGAGTCAAGCAGTTTTAGAAGAATGGGGAAATCTTCCCCAAGAAAAAATTAATAACAATCGAAAGCATGTCTCGTCGAATTCGCGCATGTATAGAGGCTAGAGGTGGCAACACTGATTATTAAATTAACAAGGAGTGATTATTTTTGTCTTAAATTCTCTATTACGTTAAAGTTTTTCTTTGAGAAAAATGTACTTTTTATTTTTCCTGTTATTATTACACAACTTGTTTAAGAAGTTTTTGTTTGTTATTTTTTCAATTAAAGTTGTTTGCATACACTTCTATTTATTTTCCAGCAATTTCTCTTTTCTTTAAATGTAATGAAATAGGAGAAAATGAGTGATAAAATCCATATAAGTTTGGCTGTGTGTATCTACTCGCCATTGCTTCTAGACGTACGGGAGGGCACAATTAGTAGAAAATGGATCTGATATTTAATATAAATTTTGGGGAAGAAGAATGAAGGGGGTAATTTGACGAAACAATTACTCAAAGGATTATGTGATCTTCGACTGTCTCTGCCGCACGCTCGGTACGCTTCAATCTCGAGAAAGGGTGAGAGAGAGGTGTAGTAAACGTCGAGGATCGACTGAGCGTCCGAATTCGAACGCGATTGGTCGTGACAGATGGGCGTGTACTCGGCATAACGTGGTCCGAATTAACCCGGCTATATATAAGCGTAAACGGTCTATAAAAAATCGATGTCGCGTCGGCTATGAATGTCCAATGTGTGCCCGCCTCGTCGACGGACGATTTTATTCGGATCCGTGATTTATAATAGCGGCGGGAAAATGATGCCGGCGAAGTAGTCGACTTTTTAATATAGAGAACGACTTGAGAAGAGGCGGTGGATTATTAACGGCGCGCTTCTGCGCCTATAGGGGGTAATTCGCCCCGTTTACCTCTTTATTTCTCGCTTCTGCCGCGTCCTCGCTGCATTTTTATCGGCTGCGAATCTATAATCAACTGGGAGGGTTTGGTATAGGAAACATTGGGGTGATAGTATTGGAAAATTACAAGACGTTATCTGCGACGAAAATGAGTGGATGTCTCACACATAACTTGTTTCATTTGTTAAAAATCGAGCGTCCTTATTGAAAGACCCTATATATTCCCGTTACCCGTTGTAACCGCGTTAATCAACAGGGGTGTTAAAATAATGAGGCTGTAACGGATGGGATATTTTCCGAATAACCTGCCTCGGGGCGGGTGTGCACTGGAAGACGTATGGCCTGCCGCCGCCAGCACCGCCGCCGGATATTTAATAATTTAATTGAAGTAATTCGGGCCGCGAATAACAACTGATATATCGTGCGAAATTAATTGGTAATGGCTCGGCAAATAGGACGCCTGTTACTGGAATGAAAAAACGTAAAGTGAGCGGGAGAAAATACGTTATTTAAACTTGGAGTATAGAAAGTACAGGGACCCCGTAATTTAAAACAAACGTCGATTCACGCCCTCTAAATTCTTTAGTCTGTTTAAATAGACCCGTTTGGAAAAAATCAAGGGGGTCAAATCAGGTGAACGTGGTGGCCATTCAGTTGGTTGTCGTCGTCGTTTCCATCTGCCAGGGAAATAATCGTCAATAATGGCTATTCTAGAATCCAATGAGCATTCTCTTGAGATCAGTATTAGTTGCGAAGCTTCTAAAAGCCGCTTCACCCAAAAAACACATTTTAAAGTTGTGATTTTCGTCACAACGCACGTAACATGATTTAACTTATAGGTGCGTCTTTTATATTTTTTAACAACATTCCAACTGATTCATTTGTCTATTGATTTCCTAGTTTCAGTCAAACTATTAAGGTGGAAATTTTAATTAGTTCTTACAAATGGCAAATAGATGGCGCTGATACGTCACTTTGAAAACATTGAAATACGAATCGATTATCGTTGTTTTTTTTAGCTTAGTTTAGTTACATTTTTAATTCACGGGTATTCCGTGTAATATGATTTAAAAAATTTCGATGTAAATTACAAATTTATTTAACGGTTATTTAATTTTAAAATGGCGGTTAAAATATACGCTGGCAAAAGGCCAAGAAGAATTTTGTGTATTTAAACATTTATTCAAGGGGTGTATTTGATAAAATATTACCGAAGGGCACACAACGTGACGGAGGTAGCAGCTGCTAGAGGTCGAACAGGTGCCTCTTCGAATACCTGTTGTGCCTTTCGGTATTTATCGCCCGTTTATTGAACGAATCGGTCGTTATAAAATAATCACTGAGGCTCCCAGTAATGGTTGTTTAATATTTAATCACACGGTGCCGCGTTTTTTTTTTTGTCAGATAATTTTATATCACTGATTAAACCATTTATAAATAAATATAATATTTAAGAAGAAAATGCGAGATTTATGTTGATTGATTCACAGGCGTAACAGTTATATTATAATTAAGGCTGTGGGAAATGTGCTGCGCGCCATAGATGTACGCCATCGTAACAAGAGTAATAAAATAATAATACTAAGTGATTAGTAACAAACGCACTAAACTGTTACAAGCTATATAACATTGAATGTCATGATCCTCGTAACTAGCTTGATGAACTAGCATCTTCATTACGAACTGGAGATGATCCGCAAATACTTTGCAGCATCGGGTATGTTTCCATATTTGTCTTAGAGACTGATTTTCGCTGTGGTGAAAATATGTTCTTATATTTGGAGAACGACCGTTCGACATCTATTGATGTAATGCAGGCATACGTAAAATACCCTTTGCATTCACTTAACGGATTTGTAGACGCACTATCACTATTAGCAGCATCATCAGAAACATGCCATTCTGTTAAAGTCGGTGTCTTTCTTTAACACACCTTCGAACTTTTCTTTGACGTATTAATTTTTTGCATCATCTATGTATAGCAGTGAATATACTTCGTTCACTATTTGTAGGTACTCCGTTAACACCAACGCTTTTTGTAATTTCTCTAGTTCGTTGAATTATATATCTCGGTGAATACTATACATCGTTTACGATGAAATTTTATGACGAAATTTTATAATGAAATTTTATGAATATTATTATTTTAGAATAGATTTGTGGATTTGATAAGCGAAACGTTCGTTGCAGTTAAAATATCATGCCCCACATGAAGCGCCAATTTTATGTTAAGTTACTTGATATACGCCTTGATTAATCTGTTATCCCACCGGCCCCCGGGATACGCCCCTGTGAGCCACCGGCCTAATACCGCGAAGCGGTATTATATCGATTGCCCACTGAAAAAGGATGTAAGACTATGTAACTCGGATGAGAAATGGGGTGGCTGAAGTATTAGAAAACGCTTTTTACTGATTTTTTTTTTTTTATTTTATTTGCCTGCGCCGCATTCGGCGAAGCTCCGAAATTCGATATTGGGGATGGTAGCGCGCGACCCATGATGCATGTATTTGTTCTTTATATAATCCGTGGGGGAGATGAGATTTGGAGTGATTGTTCGATTAGGGGTGGGTTTTTTTCTTCCCCGGGCGTTTTATCTATCCGAAAAGGGTCAATGGAACATGTATCGAAGCGGTGATAAATAAGATGCGTTATTATGTTCAAAAAGTGCTTTAATAAGTATATTTAAGTTTAATAATTTACATTTTTTTTTATTGTCACAATTTTTAGCAGCGATACAAACTGTTGAAATTTAAACAAATTAATTATTTTATTAAATAAAATAGTCAATTATCATAATTATTAATGATTTTCTTGAGCAGTATATTGTGCTTTACAGAAACTCTCGTAAAAATTTGGTTGCTCTATTTAAACTCGATTTTTTTTCAAAAGATTTTTCTTTTCTAACAGCTTGTATATACAGAATTGCTTAAGTGATACATGTAATAAGTGTAGAATAAATTAAATAATCATTTTTCTATATTTGAAACAATAAGTAATATTCTTTGCCTATGTCCGTCCACGTTCATTGCCGGATCCGAGTCCAATTGAGTTACCCCTTATTCGCTAATAGTCCATCGTTCTTCCTTTGACACGAAAACCGTGGACTGTTGGGAACGCCCCCGGTCGAACCCCTGCCAGATCCACGTAATTTTGAACTGAGAATTACAGTGGATTCAAATCCGTCGGTGTGCTGGCTGGCCGGGCTCGAAGTCCAACTGGGCGTCTTCCCCGCGTCCTACGACCTCAACGGTCTGAGGGTCCTGGTCGGCGGCGGCGGAATTCTCGAGAATCCCGCCGCGTCAAAGACCGGCAGAAGTTTCTCCTTGCTCCCCTTCAGCTGTTCCTTCTTCAGCGGCTCCGTAGGGAAGTACGTGGCGCCGTAGAAGTCCAAGCCCTGCTGCAGGAGGCTGTTGAATTCGTCCAAGGAGGCGACGGTTATCCGGATTGGCGGCGGGGATCCGGGCAGCTGGTCGGGGCGGTTCACCAGCCTGGTCACCTCGACCTGGAAGGTTGACGACATGTTAAATGTGTGGAGCACATAGTGGACAGTTCTAAAACTAGTGAACGCCAAACTTGACCGTTGACCAGAGAAACAATCGAATAATCAACAAGTTAAAGTAAGGAACTAGTAGTACCGAAGATACTACGCGATTATCAGCAGCTGGTACATACTTTGGATCAGTTTGAACTCGAAGTTTCGTCTACAGCTATATTTGGGCACGTTAAATCTACAGAGGGTGTTGCTAAATCACCAGATGAAGGATTTTATCATTATAATTGGATCAAGATTAGGGTAAATTTGAAGATGTTAGCTCATCGTCTATCGACCTGAACCTGTCTGATATCTTATCCCCTGCGGAATCCAAGGCAATTTTGTAATCACGTGGCAGACCAACACATCCGTGTGGTAAGCATCTCCGTAGGGCAGATTAATCAGATGTGGTAATTGTTTATCGACTGTTCGTGCAGACGTAGCCGTGTTCATTTCACGTGATCCTCGCATGTTTACCGACAGAACCGGGAGAGGAAACGGGGCGCTTCGCAAGAGAAAAAAAAGCCTCGAGCCTTGCCGGTCCTGCGGCGGATCAATGCTCGCCATTCAGACCTTCCTTTATGTAGATGCGGGGGCAAATCACTGTTACTTAGCCGTTCGAAATCCCGTGCGCAAACAAATGGCATAAAATATTGCCGGCTTTCCCTCCTTTCGTATTCAACAAATGTCTCGGTGAGCCGCTTGCTCACGTGCCACCGGTACTACGCACGTGTTATCGATCACGGTCCCGTCTGTGTGATCATATATTGATGGCCAATAACCAGAAGCCGGAATAGAAACGTCGGAGGCGGAAGGGGGTGGGTCGCCCCGTAATTGTCCCGAATGAGTTCTCTCATTTGTTAAGTGCATACCCCTCCCGCGACCGCATTCAAATCTGTGGTCGGTCAGGCCGCATCGATTAGGCCCCCGTTTTGTCTTACGAGGCGGTCCTCGAAGGCGTTAGAAATATGACGGGCGAAGAGTATTTTGCTTCGAAACTAGACGATTTAGCGTCTGTAAAATATATTAAATAGACCTTTAATAGTTCGATAGAAATACCAAAAGATTGGAGCGCTCTGGAGGTAGGGGGGAGCGTCAATATGCATTTGGTTAAAATAAGGTTACACAGACTCCTCCAGATCTCCTATGATGTCAAATTCGATCTGAATTAGTTTTAAACTTGGAACCATATTGTAAATTGGTAAATTAAAACTATTTCTGGTTTTTTTCAATGGAAGCTCTGAGTTTTCCTGAACTTAGATCGACATTGGAAGTGTATATGGTAATTAAGGCGAACTGGACTTGGTGATGCAAGAACTAAATTGGATACGTCACTAGAGTCCAAGGACAGAATTGCATGATGGATTCAAAATATAGGCTCTAATTGTCCTAAAGTACTTACCACGGATCCGTATCTGTATAGGCTAGCTCTGATGTCGTCTTCCGGCAGATCCTGGGGCACTTCCTGGACCAGCAAAGAGTAGGTCTTCTGCGGTCTACACGGTATCTGCACTTTTCGATATAGCCTTCCTCCTGTTACCTAAAACATCAAAATTGGCTTGGAGTTATACCAGGTATGTAAATATGAAACCGGAATTTGCCCATAGATGGCGTAGCTGCTAATGTAGTTCCCATCATACCGCGTCATTGGCGTCATTTTTTTGTTTTAATATCTGATAAAGGTTTTTATCTCGCAACAATACAAGTTTCATACAATAACATCGTTTTTAATAACGTTGAACATGTCGAATTTTGTGCCTGGAAACTACGATTTGCGAACAGCATTGATTTTCTGTTACCATTTGAAGAAAACTGCTGCAGAATCGTATCAAATGCTTCTCGAAGCCTACGGTGAGCATGCTCTTGGTAAATCACAATGCTTTGAGTGGTTTAAAAAATTCAAAAGTGGCAATTTTGACGTGAGAAACGAAGAACGTGGAAGACCACCGGAAAAGTTTGAAGATAGCGAATTTCAAGCATTGTTGGATAAGAATGACGCTAAAACGCAACAAGAACTCGCGGATGAATTAAATGTGACACGAGAAGCCGTCTCCATACGTTTGAAAGCCATGGGAAAGATCCAGAAGATGGGAAAATGGTTTCCACATGAACTGAATGAAAGACAGTAGGAAGACCGAAAAATTATTTGGGAAATGCTTCTCGCCAGGTACCAAAGAAAGTCATTTATCTATCGAATTGTGACTGCCAATGAAAAGTGGATATATTTCGAGAATCCTAAGCGTAGAAGATCATGGGTAACTCCAGGCGAACCATCAACATCGACTCCAAGGCCAAATGGCTATAGACTGAAGACCATGGTCTGTGTTTGGTGGGATCAGAAGGGTGTGATCTATTATGAGCTGCTAAAACTTGACCAGACCGTTAATACTGAACGTTACCGACAACAAACGATCGATTTGAATCAAGCTTTGCGTGAAAAACGACCAGAATATCAAATTAAGCAACACAAAGTGATTTTGATTCATGATAATGCGCCATCACACACAGCAAAACCGAAGGAAACGATGGAGGCGTTTAGTTGGGAAATACTTTCGCATGCGGCTTACTCACCAGACTTGGCTCCGTCCGATTACTACTTATTTGCATCGATGTGACACGCGCTTGCTGAGCAGGGTTCACTTCTTACGTAAATGTATGAATAAAAAATGTGGAATGCACAAATTATCAGAAAGATAGGAAAGATGCAGAGCTAGCAATGAGAAATACTTCGAATAAATTTTTTTTTATTTTTTTGTTGTGCAATCTTAAAATTAACTCGCCACGGAATTTAATTTGATGTTAGGCTGGTGTTAAGTCGGATTTAACTTATTTATATCGCCATTGGTAAATTATTGCGCTTTATAATTTAAATTTAGTATACGCCTGTGTACAAGGATTTAATTATCGTAATGTAGTGTGTTTGTTTGGCACTGAAGCATAAGAAACGGACGGTTTTGTCAAAGATAATTCGTTAGCGCATACATGGCGATACGTGGGGGCCCAAGGTTGGGTCCCTGCGGGACGCCTGCACTCCGCACCGTATTTCGACGGTTTTGCGGTCGTTATTCCGCGTTCGGATGGCCTCCTCTTTGGTGTTGCGCCGTTATGTAACGCCGATAAGATACATTTACCATTCGACGACCTATAAAAACTTCTACGAGTATAATTTACCTACCACAATGGGCTATAACAATACCGTTCCCTCTATTATTTATTAAGCCATTGTTAATGCAAATCACGGTCGATTGTTCGTTATGTAATAGGCTTCGCCCGTTCTCGTATATAACGCATTTAATAGAGACGGAACTAATGACAATTAAAATATGATGGACAAACATTTGTGTATCGTGCCTATATGTGGGGTCTTCACGCGACACGCGATATGATAATTATTAAAAAAAACAACGGGGGTGAAACCCGGCAAGTTTTTAGGCCACTGTTTAAAAAAACTAATATGGTATTATGATACCGGTAATATTCCACCCTATCTTATATTCTGAGCAACCTCGAGGGGGTTCAGAGATCCCCGCACGCGGAGAAGAGACGGTTATTATTATTATTTGCAATCGCGAGGCGATTTTTGGGGACGGCGTCACTCACCTTGTGGAAGCCCTTCCGGAAGACTTGCTGGTAGTCCTCGGGTTCGGAAAACTTGAATAGTATCCCCGTGGCTGTCTTCGTGAGGCTGAAGCTTCCCCTGAAGTTAAGTTTGTCGCATATGTTGGCGGCCTTGTCCAGGGTCAGGTCGTGGGACGGCGTCAGGAGGAATGCCCCTAAGAGAAACGGTTTGTATGAGAATTTGGGCGATGTATTTCGGTATGGGCATCAGGAGATTTTGACAATAACTACGTGACGTCAGATGACGTATGTTTGTGGTTTTGAAAGTACTAGTTGGGCTGAATGAAGTTATTTTGGAAATATAACGTGAAGCAATTATACAGTAAGTTCCAAGATGAAGGAATGGGGTTAAAAATGAATGTTTTATATTTACAAATACAGGGTGTCTCATTTGGAGGTATAGGACGTGGTTTGCGAATAAAGCTAATAATATTTGACAAACTGTTGTTACAGCTAAAACAGTTGTACACAAACTATTCGTTGTTGAATTGTTAACATGTTGTTAACGACGTCAACATCGCATAATTTGTAGATGACAGTCGTCAAATATTGACTGCCTACAATTGACAGAACAAAAATGGCGCGCAATTCAAGTCATATAGTTCGAACTGAGACGCCATATATTAACTTACTTTAACAAAAAGTAAAGAGTAGTTAACTAACCTTTTACATGTTTCAACTAACTAATATTTACAAACATTTGTTTTCACGGGAAGTGTTAAGTAAAATTAACTTTAGATTTATTTTTTGCCGAATAACTTTTAAACCCTAAATGGTAATGAAAAACGTCAAGAAAGTTTAAGAACAAAACCTTATATCATACTTTATTCTCAAACTTGGTCAGTGACGTCGTAATAAAAAAAAATTAAAGGGGTTAAAATGTTGTGACAAAAAAATAGAACGTTGCAGATTATTTAAAAAATTAACAACTTGGTTCCATGGGGATTGTTTTACGTATTATGCGTTCTAAATTTAAATTAATTATCCTTAAAATTGTCTAAGAAAAATCTAAATAACTTTATAAATTAAATTTTAAATGCAACCCCGTACGTTTATGACACATATTTATATGAAGTTTCTGCCTTAAAATCATACAAGGGATCGCGTCGTAAAGTTTGTCCGCATTCTTAATTAGCACCCCGTATGTTACGGCTATTTAAATTTGGCATATTTACGTCGAATCAGTTAGGGTCAAATAAACGCGTTTTCTTATCGTAAATAAATTGTTTCCTCGGTGTAATACGATCCAAACGAAAGCACACAGATATCGCGTATTATCGTTATCTAAAAAAACTCACCCTTAGTAAGGAAGCGGGGATGCTCGCTCAGGTCACTGTTATCGTCGTCGTTCTCACCCATCATATCAGACAACAATAAGGACATTATCCACGTTCGCGGGACATACTTCGACGGCCTTTTCCCGTCTGGCCTCTTTTATACGGCGAACGTCTGTAGAGGAACGACCTACGCCTCCCCAGATGTGCCCATGACAATTTTCTATTTCTATCGATGTAATTACCTTATTATAGTTTATAGTAATCTTCTATAGTTTAATTCGATAATTTGCGATCCTGTTTCGATGGATCGGCACGGTAATTGGCTGCTGTTGGGTAAGGCCGGGGTGGCGGCCCGCACGTGCGACGCTGGCGGCTGTTTTCGGGGTTTTCGTGGGCGCCACGGACGCCGCGGTCGGGGGTTTTCGAAAGCCGGCTCGGGAAAAATCCGGGGTCAATTTTTCGTGCGTTTGCAGACTGATTCAAGGTCAAAGCTTCGAGGTAACGCCCTATGTTGTCAACAAGATATGCTGCTTTTCGCAGCTGGTGTTTTTACTACTTCATATCTTTGGGCGATCGAACTAGAAAGAATTTTGTAAACAAAAAAGTAGGAGAGTTAGTTCCTTGACGTGATTATTTTCAAGGCTATTTTATCTCCCTTATACTGTTTCCCATTCTGAATTCTATGCTGTTTATAACATACTATTTCCTTCAAAACTTATGTTATGTTATATTCTGGCACGTCCACATCTCTGGAACGCTAGATCGCCTTCTAATTTACGGTTCTTTTAATCGTGACGTCATCGGTTGTATACGTAGGCTGCGATTATTTAAAGAGGGTGACGTCATCGGTGGTATAAGTACTTCGTTCGTCTCGCAAATATCATGTTTTCTTACGATTATTATCCTTGACCAAACTTTTTTCCTCTAGTTTTCGTTTCAGAATTCTCTTGGTTCGGCAAAAATCGATCGGGGATATTTTCAAACCTCCGAATATTTTTGTAATGCAGTTTCTTCGAAAGAGCCTAATTAGAGTATGGAACTAACAAATCAAATGCTTCAGTTTACCATCAGGGTACGATTGTCTTCAACTGTGACATCATCGGGTGTATTTAAGTAGACTCTTTTAAACCCTTATCTACTTAAAACCTATCTAAAACTTATCTACTTAAACCCTTATCTACTGTAAGAAATCTATAATATAGAACTGACAAATTGCTGTTTATCAGATGTCTTGTTTACAAGTTAAGTTACGATTCTTTTTTAAACGTGACGTCATCGGTTGTATATAACACTAAGTAGGCTGTTCTGAATATTATCCAATCCTGTGTAAATTTTTGTGATGCAGTCTCTTTCAAATAGTCTGGAATATCACATTGACAAATCGGTATTTATCATGTCTCTTGTCGAAGACTTAGGTTACGATTATCTTTTAAGTGTGGCGTCATCGGTTGTATATAAATAGACTGTTTTAAACCCCATCCAACCCGTCGACTATTTCTGTAATGCAGTGTCTTGTAAGGAATGTAGTGTAAGGAACTGACAGATGGATATCTATCATGGAAATCACTGAAAAAATTTTATTGAAGTCCGTAGACCTTTTGAAAGGCAAGCAAATATTTGGATTTTTTTTTCCGATAGTTTTCTTATGATCACTCAAAAACTGCTGATGGTAAAAAAAAATTGAATTCAATAACTGAAAACTGGAAACTTGTAGCTTCAATTGGCTGTTTTTAAAATTGCTCTGCGACTATTTTTCTCTAAGTTGCAGCCCTTTGAAAATCACCTAAAAATTTAGGATTATTTTACATCCCTTAATTTTTGTGCTTATTGTATATCTCTCGATATATTTGTCTCGATTTTTCCATGAAATTGACGTGTAACATGGAAAAAATCAGGCGCCCCAGATGATTGCATAAAGAACTGTTTTAAATACATTTCTATTCGTCCCACGTACGTTCCATACATTTCATTGTGTCAAAAACTGTCCAATTACACCGACGATATATTAGAAGCCCGTAGGTCGCCCCCGCTGCCCCGCCCATGTTCCAAGGCAACCCGTCTAATTTATAGACCGCGCCGTACGAATAGTTCTGACAAAATATTATGACACGTCGACTTCCAGCTGATTTATACATCGATGGCTTACTTAATTGTATGCGAAAATTCGCTCCTCTGCATACTGACGTTGCCGTTTCTCGGCGCAATGCCTCCTTTCGCTCTATTACACGACTAACTGTACACGAGAGGTAGATTAGAACGAAGCGAGGTTGCCATCGTTCTATTTAACGGGTTATTGAAAAAAATCATAAGGGTCAGATCAGGCGTGTGAGGTGGACGATTTTTTGTCGTCGCCTTATTTGAACGCCCGCAAGGTCCGATCTAAGTGCCCGTAGATATCGTATTTTTTACGGTCTATTACGTATTCACGGAGCGGCCTGGCCCCGTTTAAATTAAGTAGAAATAATTAGCGAGCGAGAACCAGTCGTAACGACGTCCTCGGTGGGATGAAATAGTGGCTTTGTAAATTCTATTTGCTCGGTTAATTAACACGGACGTAATTATTCATACCGGGGTCGCCGAGAAGTCGGGAAAGAATGTGCGGCAGTCGTTTGAAAAACCGACGGGGATTTTTGCAAGTTCATAGGTCGCAGTCGTACGTTTAAAAAGTGTGGGATTATCGTCGTTGAGAATCTACCTGCATCCGAGTATGTTTTGCATTATTTGCTTCCTTGAAATGGGTTAATATATCCGAAATAATCATCATCGAATGTTTTGCCCAACGGCTGTGGTCAGAAGGTCGCCCAGCAACGCGAGGGTGCCCCAAGGGTCAATTTTGAGGCCTCTTCTATTTGTATCTTGCATAACAATCACGTTTAAAGGTCTTCCAAGGAGGATAGAATTAAATAAACTACGCAGCGCAAAGCCTGGTTCTCTAGGGCCATGTCAGAGGGCAAGCTTTGAAGATTATTTCTTTTGCGGGTGGGGTAAAAATTACAATAATTCGACCGTCTATCATAAGTTTTCTGGAAGTTATGGTAGACGGTTGATGATTCAATAATGGCCGTTCGGTTAATGCTTCAATAATTTTAAAAAAGCGCACAAATAACGTATCTGTCGGTCAATAAAGTCTGAATTGGCGAACAATTACAAAATTTATTCATAAATCAACCCCAAAGGTTACACAGGCCAACAAAGATTTTGTGATCGGACTTTTTTTTACATTTTGGCTTAGTTACATACCAACTAGAAAAACACTGTTTCTTTTTTGTTTTCATCACGCACCGGTGTTTGTAAATGTACATTGTACAATAATTTGTAGTTTTTAAAACCGAGGTTCTATAAAATTAAATTTTACCTTAATCTTTGCGGCTCCCCTATGTTTCGGTAAATCCCCCACACACAAGTGTGGGGGATTTACCGAAACAGAGTTGTCCGGTGGGGATATTCCGGTTTTATACTATTCGGGTATTTATATAGTCGCTGTAGTGCGTTTTTAATGTGTGTACGTTTATTCGTGACATCGCGTCATGTGTTTTTATTTTGTGTTAAACATGCCTAGAAGTTGTAAAAATACACCAAACACATTTTATTACAGACTTAACACCTGGTTCAAAAAACGTTTTTTACGCAAATTTTATAGGATGTTTGAACTGGTAAAATACATACAACTGGTAATATATGAAACGGGCGAGATGCCGGAGGATTATAAGAGGAACATTATCGTTACTATACCGAAAAAGAGAGGAGCCGACAACTTTAGAACGATTAGCCTAACTTCCCACGCGTCAAAAATCTTAACCAGAATAGTGCAGAAGAGGATGGAAAATAGAGCGGAGGAAATACTAAGAGAAAACCAATTCGGATTTAGGCGAAATAGGGGAACTCGCGAAGCTATTCTGGCGCTAAGAGTAATGTTAGAGAAAACAATAGAAAAAGGAAAGAAAGCTTATATAGGATTTGTAGATTTAGAAAAAGCTTTTGATAACGTAAGATGGGAAAAAATGTTCGAGATACTAAAGAGCGCGGGAATGAAGTATAGAGATAGGAGAGTAGTACACAATCTATACAAAGAGCAAACTGCTGTTATAGAAGTAGAAGGGGAAGTAGGTATTAGGAAAGGAGTAAGACAAGGATGTACGCTATCACCACTAATTTTTAATCTGTACATCGAAGAGGCGATTAATGTGGTAAAAGATAGAGTGGATTTCTGGATTAAAGTACAGGGACAGAAACTAAAAATACTGAGATTCGCGGATGATATAGCAGTATTAGCATCTAGTAAGGAGGAATTAGAATCAGCATTGAACGAAATGGAGGCAGTGTTGACAGAGGAATACGGAATGAGGGTGAATAAGAACAAAACTAAAGTGTTAGTGTGCAGAGGGCGCGAGAGCAGAGAAAAAACGAAAGTACAAATTAATAATGAAAGATTGGAGGAAGTCAAAGACTTCACTTATTTAGGACGTAAAATAAATTGTGATGGAAGAAGCGATAAAGACATAAAACAAAGAATAGCGCAGGGTCGAGTAGCTTTTAACAAAAAGAAAGCACTTTTATGCTCGGGGGTAATAAACTTAGAAACAAGGAAGAGATTTTTGAAAACATATGTATGGAGTACGGCACAATACGGTTGCGAAACCTGGACGGTAGGGGAAGCAAGTAGGATGAAATTAGAAGTTTTTGAGATGTGGTGTTATCGAAGAATGAAGAAAATACCATGGACTGATAGGGTTAGAAACGAAGAAGTATTGGAGAAAGTCGGCGAGAAAAGAAGTATGTGGAAAAACATAAAGAAGAGAAGAGATAGAATGGTAGGCCACTTGCTGTGACATGAGGGAATAGTCCGCGATATTTTGGAGGCAGAAATAGGAGTGAAGAAAGGCAGAGGTAGGCCTAGACTAGACTACTGCTCGCAAATAGTAAGGGATGTAGGTTGTAGCACAATTAGCGAAATGCGTAGGTTACACAAGATAGGAGAAGCTGGAGGTTAACGTCCAACCAGTCTTAGGACTGATGACCTAATGATGATGATGACGCAAATTTTGTTGATTCACAAATAATTCTTTTGCCGCTACTTCATATTCAATTAGAATCAATGAAGCAATATGTAAAAGCTATAGATAAAAGTGGGAACTGTTTTAAGTACTTATATGGCAAGGTTCCAGCTCTTTCTGAAGCAAATCTAAAAGAAGGCATTTTCGTGGGACCACAAATAAGAAAATTAATGCAGGACCAACAGTTTGAAGAAACAATGACAGAAATTGAAAAAGAATCTTGGATACGCTTTAAAAATGTAACAGGATTTTCTATGAAATTATAAACATCCGCAGTGTAAGGAAATTGTCAACAAAATGCTGGACAAGTTTAAGCAACTGGGTTGTAATAAGATTCTGCATGCTCATCTGGACTACTTTCCAGAAAATATTTGGTGCCGTTAGTGAGGAGCAAGGTGAAAGGTTCCATCAAGACATAAAGGAGACGAAAAGGAGGTCCCAGGATCGACGGGATGTGGCGTTGATGGCAGATTATTACTGGATACTGAAAAGAGAACATCCAACGAATGATTACACAAGAAAAACTACAAAACGAAGTTATTTGTTAAAAAGGGAGGGATTTTTAAAGAAAAAAAGAAAATAGAGATTCAAAATCATTTGTGTTATTGCGTTTTACTATGTTTTTTAATGTTTTTTAAATATAATGTTTATTAAAATGTAATTTTTCCTTTAGTTTTTCATTTATTCTGATTATTGAGTTGATCAAAAACCTTACGTAAGGGGCAAAAACGAAAGGTAGATATGTCAGTGTAAATAACTCACTTATAATCACTTATCAAACCCATATCAACTTCCAAAATGTCAAAATTTGTAGGCTTGTGATATGAATTAAGAATATTTACAGTTGATCTACCTTCTTACGATCCTGTAAGAAAATTATTTCACATGGTTTATGATGCTAAATAACTCTTTTTTTTTTTTGTTACAGAAATTCCACATTTCCAGTTGGTAAGTACAAATACGTTTTTTTTTTACTTTCTAAAATTCCCTTATCATCTCTGTTATGTCGTTTCTGGTTTCGGAAGAGTCCTGGATCGAACCCAATCTTAACGTTTCCGTTTCATTTATTCCAATCGACGGTAGAGAAATTCCGAAATCCGGTCGCTCATCATAGAAACCTTCGACAGCCGTTCCGTGACCGCCGGCCCATCGCCGAGGGCCAAGCCCTTCGAGAACATTAGTTAATGCAAGGCGCGGCCCTCGGAAGTGGAAGAGGTGCGCCAGGGCGCGCCAGGATATACACTCATTATCAGTCACCTTCCCCTCGGCAGTCGGTCGGTCGTCCTGTCACCCAGCGAAGGGGGCCCCCCGGGGGGGTAGGGAGGGTGGGGCTCGGTGATACACAACGCGCTTCGACTGTGACGGATTAACGGGGCTTCCGTTCGGTTCGTCGTGGGGTCATCTGAAGGGCTCGCCGCCGTCACCAGGAGTTGATGACAACGCCGTTGGCGACGTTCCACTGGCTTATGCTCTGATATCGAGCTGTTGCTACCCCGATCGAGCGTCGGGATACGTTATTTTCGTTCAGGGAAGAGTATTGAAACGTTTGTTTGGCAGAATCCTCTTGGAGTGATCTCTCAATGGCCATTTACCGTTCTGAATCCAATTCATCTAAAATTCACCAGAGCTGAGGCGTGTTTCTCTTTGATGAAGAGCTGGAGATCATTTTAGACCAAAATCCAGTCAATTGTCTTTGATAGATTTTTCAGAAAAATGTCCGTTTAATCCTGATGCTAAATTTTGGTCTGTCTTCGTTAATTATTCCCATGAATACCAACAAGCTGTCAGCATTTCTTCTAGATATCCAATTTTAAAGCTTACAGATCGTAGAAGAGACAACCAGGTGAGATCGTCTCTTGAGAACTATTTTAAAGCTTGGACATATTTTGGTCGTCAGCTAGCTGCTAACGTAGTTACCACCATACCGCGTCATTGGCGTCATTTTCTTGTTTTAATATCTGATAAAGGTTTTTATCTCGCAACAATACAAGTTTCATATAACAACATCGTTTTTAATAGCGTTGAATAATGTCGAATATTGTACTTAGAAACTACGATTTGCGTACAGCATTGATTTTCTGTTACCATTTGAAGAAAACTGCTGCAGAATCGTATCGAATGCTTCTCGAAGCCTACGGTGAGCATGCTCTTGGTAAATCACAGTGCTTTGAGTGGTTTAAAAAATTCAAAAGTGGCAATTTTGACGTGAGAAACGAAGAACGTGAAAGACCACCGAAAATGTTTAAAGATAGCGAATTGCAAGCATTGTTGGATGAGAATGACGCTCAAACGCAACAAGAACTCGCGGATCAATTAAATGTGACACGAGAAGCCGTCTCCATATGTTTGAAAGCCATGAGAAAGATCCAGAACATGGGAAAATGGGTTCCATATGGACTGACAGCAGGAAAACCGAAAAACCATTTGCGAAATGCTGCTCGCCAGATACAAAAAAAAGTAATTTCTCCATCGAATTGTGACGGGCGAAGAAAAGTGGATATATTTCGAGAATCCCAACGACCAGAATATCAAAAAGGGCAACAAAAGGCAGTAAAAGGATTGAGGCGTATAGTTGGAAAATACTTTCGCGTGCGGCTTACTCACCAGACTTGGCTCCGCCCGATTACTACTTATTTTCATCGATGTGCACGCACTTGCTGAGCAGGGCTTCGCTTCTTACGAAAATGTACGAATATAGCTCGATGACTGGTTTGCCTCAAAAGGGCAGGAATTTTTTTGACATGGAATCCATAAATTGTCAGAAAGTTGGGGAAAATGTATAGCTAGCAATGGGAAATACTTCGAATACAATATTTTTTATCATTTTCATACAATAAACGTGTATTTTCTATACAAAAAATACCTGTTTCATATTTACATATCTGTTATACCCCGATCAAGCTTCCAGGTATGTCATTTGCTTCAGGAAACGTCTTTTGTTTATAGTCTGCTACGGTTACTTCGATGGCCGTTGACTATTCTGGATCCAAAGCCCGTGAAATATTTTCCAGTTGTAGATGGCATTTCTACTCTCTGACGAAGTGTGTGACATCTCCACCCAGTATAACCCTATTCCTGGAATTCCGTCGCACAGTCACACCTTCCCTGTCACAGCCATGGAAAACAAAGTTTTCTATTACTATTTGTCTAAATCTGATCGGGATCCAATTTAGGGCGAGCCCTATCATGCACAGAATTACAGGTGCCCCACCCTGCCCTGTCAATCCCCGTGACATCTTATTTGGTCCGGGGGCGGATCGCCACCTCGTGGCGAAGTGTCCGACCCCTCATTAGGGGCAGTCGGTTGAGGGTTCGCCTTATGGTGACGCGGCGGGGCTTTGTTTGCAACCCTTAAGCGTCACCCCTGGGGTGGGTTTTTTAATACTTGTCGCACGAAAATACAGGGTAGTTTTTGAAGTATGAGCCCTCAAAATAGGGCAGGATATTTTTCGATTTTAAATATTCTTGTATTTCGTGGGGCGAGGGGTGAAATAGGTGTAAGAACTATCCCCTTGGTGAGGGACTCCTGTTGAGTTGCGTGTGCTGATCGATTGTAAGTATTTAATGGACGACGCTCCTCAACTAAATTAAACTTATACGGGCCGCCTCGTTCGGTGGATTTTATCGTACATTTTTTATTACATAGATCTTCCTTAATTAAATGTTATTAGACGCAGCGAGGGAGACGGGACGCGTTATCTTAGGCGGCGTCCCTCCAAACTCGGGGACGCCGTCGTAGTCGCCGAGGGTCGTAAATTTTAGCAGCCCCAGGATTGAAGGAAATTAAGGGTAGGACGATTTAGTGTGGATTTTAGCTCCGGCGTTTTAAGCCTCTCCTAAAGAGTGTCGTTTCGCGAACGAGCATGAATGTCTTGGGCTTTCGACTATCACCACGACATTATCGACGAAAATGTAACAGAAGTGTTCATATTGTTGTCAAATCCCTTAAAATGGCATTGATAACAAGCATCGGGAGTCATTTGAATGAACAAATTACGCGTAAATCGGTAGGACTTGGTGTTTTCCAAAGTTGGCCACCTCGGTGGCCGGATCTAAGTCCATGTGATTTTTTCTTTGGGAAGCTATACAATTCTTCCCTAGCTAGCTGGAACTCAAGGGTCAATCATCCCAATACCATCTCTATAATTTGGATGTTTTTGGATTTCAGTAATGTTTATTACTGAAAGGTCAGGGGAACTATGTAGGTTACAAGAAGATGACATTTTGGTTGAGGAATTATTTTGCGTCTAGTTATTGTTTAAGCGATTTTTTTTAAATAAATAAGAGATGTGGGGGTTTCAAAGCTGAGCACTTCGGTGGCTGGATCTAAATCCACGCGATTTTTCTTTGGAGAGTCATAAAATACAGCTCCTCTGGGCCTAATTGAAATTTGAGGAATCCTATCAATATAATCGGTTTATTTTCACATTTTTCATTATTATAACATAGTCAAGGAAAATCTGTAGGTAAGATAGATAAGAACACGATATTGCTTGAGAAATTATTTTGCATCTAGTGATTGCTTAAATGAAAATTAGGACGTATATAGGGGCTAGATATCATGTGGTGGCTTCCAAAACTAACCTCTTCGGTCGCCGGATCTAAATCCGTGCGATTTTTCTTTGGGTGCTTATAAAAACACAGTTTATCTTCATCTAGTTTAATCGTGGTAAAACCTTTCAATAAAATCGTTTTAGCCTAAAATTGTTGTTTTGTTATAAGATGATCAACGAAAATCTATATATCATAAAATAATCGTATTTTGGTGGCAGAATGATTCAGCATCAAGTTATTTGTTTAACAAAATTTTGGGCATAAATAAGAGATGGATGGAACGTGGAGGTTTCCCAAAGTGACCGCCTCGATTACCACATCTAAATCCAATAGATTTTTCTTTGGCGAGCTTAAATAAAGTTTTCCTTCATTGGCTGACTCTCAAAAAAATATTTGAGTAAGAGAGTGGATATCTACGTCTACAATTTAAAAGATTATCAAACGGATCAAGGAACTGCCATCGTTTTGTCTTCCTCCACCTCCTGATCTAACCCAGCGTGTAGAAAATGTTTTATTGAAGTAATCGTGAACGTTTTGTAGACGCTAATCATTATCGTTTGGGCGTTTTTGAAACGCGATATCAGGTCATTAATACATGTGTGAGGCACAGTACGGCCACAGAATTGATCCCTGAAGAACACCTTCGTTCCGATATCCTGTAGATTTCTTATGGGCCGCCCCTGGTGGTACCCTGTTTCCTTGTATGAGTTATGTACTTGATTTAACTGGAATTTGGGTCGTGATTACATGGTTACATTGAGATAGTAGTACGATGGTCGTATAAATCATAATTATTCAAAACTAAACGTACGGTACACTAAGGTAGAGGGGCCAAGCAGAGTGAGAATTACTCTAAATGTAATTTGTATATACGTATACTGAAATAAGGGCATTTATAATCTTTTTTGAAAGGTCAACTGTTTCGATATTAACAGCATCATCATCAGTGAGTATTTGGGTAAAATATGGTAGAATACCCTGTATCTCTAACGATAGAATGGTTGAATAATTCGCGTTAGGTCTTCTGTCATGTGATAAGAGCTGGTACTGTGGCTGTGCTTTTTTTATACGAGTGACGTAATATTTAATTGTTATTTTTTATAGCAGAAGTCTTAGTCATGCGATGTAAGTCATACCTTCATTCGGTGACAGTGATCATCATGTGATATCATGGGACGGGTGTCCACGGCTGGGCATGCGTTACGGGCCAAATTCATATCTCTAAATACACTCCTGCGAGAAATTAACGTATCGGCAAAACTTTTCATTACGTCTTATTGTTTTTCGAAGTTTTAAATCCTTCGGTAACATATAAGTCGGAAATCGAGAAAGGAACTACCAAACCGCCAAGCGGTTATCAAAATAATTCCCGAATAGCAAGGCTATTACATAATCGCTATAGGAAACAACTACTCCTCGGGTTAAAGCCCCGCCAGGTATTGAATTATACCTAAAAGCGATCCTCGGCCCTTTTCTCCTGTTTCTGCACGATCAGATAAGGTTTCAAAAATTAAGACCCGCCACAGGTAGGATTCGACGACGTCGTTCGGTTGCAATCCGGGAACAGTTGTCCGAGAACAATCCAATTCGGGACAAATGTCGAATCCTACCTGTGGCGGGTTTTATTTTTTGAAATGTTAAATCCTTAAACATTCTGTAGGATATCCCACAGTGAAAACGGTAAGTCTGGTTAATGAGGGATATAGCCAGCGACATGTGGCCAATTTGTTAGTTAGTTAGACAATCAATAGAACAGTTAAATGTTTTATTGAACTTGGAAGTTACTATAGAATCCCAGGACAAGGTCGTAAGAAGTCTACAGATACAACAGATGAGCGATATTTTATGCAAGTCGGCTTTCGACACAAGTATTCTACCAGTTTAGAGCTAAGCAGAGCCTAAGCAGCAGCTCGATATGTAGCAATTTCTGGACGAACGATCAGGAGAAGGCTTAATGAAGAAGGGTTGGACAGTAGAAGACCAGATATTGCATCACTGTTAGAGAACATGCAGTTACTAGACTGTGTTTTTCAAGAGAACGCGTAAATTGGAACATTGATGACTGGAAGCGAGTTCTGTTTTCAGACGAAATAAGAGTAAGTCTTAATTCACCTGATGAACATCAACGAGCCTGGGGGAGGCCTACAGATATTGCCTGCAATATTTCTCCTACAATCCAATTTTTCGGTGGATCAATAATGTTCTGGTAAGGAATTTGTTTCGATGGTCGCACGGATTCGGTTCCTATCCAAAGGCGAGATCCATGAATGCACATTTTTACGTAGAAAACATCGTAGAAGAACATGTAATTCCATTTGCCCCGTTTGTCGGGGACAATTTCATTTTTATGCAGGATAACGCTCGGGCCCACGTTGCTAGAGAGGATTAGACTACCTTCGATTTGTGAATATTCCAACTATAGACTGGCCACGGAGAAGTCCAGATATGAATCCTATAGAGCATCTGTGGGATGTACTAAAACGGTCAGTTAGGCGCCACATACCTGCTATTATGATTCTTAGGGAACTCGAACAAGTCGTTCTTTGTCGAATGGGAGTATTATATTCCTCAGGAAACCATTCACCATTTGATCGATAACATGCCGAGACGAATGGGAGCAGTGTTAAGACCTAGAAGAGGATCTACACTCTACTAAATCCAAATTCTTAGGGTTTAAGTTCACCTCTATTGTCGTTTCATTGCATTTAGCGTTATTTTTCCTTTCTGTAATTTATTTATGTTTTTTTCTCGATATCATTCTAATTTATTAAACATTAGTTGAAATCATTTAACTATATCACGTTGGTACTATTCATTTCATCGCTATTTGCCAAATAAAAAATTCTCTTATCTTGCCGATAAACGATAAACAATCTACCTGAGTCTAGCCATAAAAGCAAGGCACGGTATGAGATAAGAGCCGTTTGGGATTTTTTATTTGGCAAATAGCGATGAAGTAAACTATACTATCATTTAAATCTTCGAAAAATTGTAAGCAATAATGAAAAGCTTTGTTGATGCGTTAATTTTGTCCAGGACTTTATATCCTGCCATGGTTATTTCTGGTTCATTTATAGCATCTACGCAGTTTTTATTTTTAATATAACTTCTTAAACTACCCCCAAAAAATTATCAGTAACATTTTTTCTTGCCTTCTGTGTTTCATTCATGTATAAAAAAATGTTCGCGGCATACTGAGTTGTCCCGTGAACTATCATCGTAGGTGCCACGGCACACGTCCTCGAGGCCCATGCGGAAGATGGATGCAATTGTAATTCGACGAGGCGTATGTGGACGATTAACGGTTTTAATTGAAAACAATGCCGGTTAATCAGAGACGTCTTATTCCGTAAATTCGAATTCTTCCAGGCGCATTTCTCCAATTTGTTCAATTTTTTCGTTTGTCGGCCATTCTCGTTCAACCGCGTGTGTTTTCTTCATTCGCGGCGCAATGCAACAACGGCAGTAGAAAAATCGGCATCGCCAGTCGCCTTCGGGCCGGAATAAAGCCAGACATATGGAGTGGTAGGTCCGGAAACAATGAAACAGCTGAGGATCGGGACAGATGTATCGGGCACCTGCTCAAGTTCGTACCCCTGCCCTGTACAAATAGCAATAAAATGATCCAGTAGGCCGATGCCCGCTGCCCACGTGCCCGGGCCCGTGTTCTCTTGATTCAGGAGTTTTCTGGGTTATTAAATTTATTGTAATACAGCGGCTTTGTTTACTGAAATACCGACCGTTGTTTACCGGACGATCAAAGCCTCGTTTCTTTACGTTAAAAGTTGCGGAAAATCCGCCCGGAAAAGTTAATTGCGTACCTTATACAAATACACGCATTATTTTATTCCTTGAACATTTTCAAAGTTAATTAATCCTTTGTAATATCTCGTATATGCTTTTCAATTATTCCCGGTGAGTATTTTTTCTTATACGTAAATTGACCTGTATATGCGTATGTTTTTGTTATTAAAGTATATGATTGGAATATTATTTTATAGACTTCTTTTAGAATCCAAAGCTTCATCCAGTAAGCTATGATAAATACACTAGGCACAAAAATTAAAAAAATATTAAATTTTTAGGTGATTTTTAAACGGCTGTAATATAGAGAAAAATTGTCGCAGATTAATTTTAAAATAAGCAAATTGAAGCTCTAAGTTTCCACTTTTCAAATATTGAGTTCAAAATTTTTTACCATCAGCAGTTTTTTAGTAATCATAAGAAAACCATCGGGAAAATTTTTCAAATTTTTTCTTGCCTTTCAAAAGGTCCACGGACTCTAAAAAAGCTTTTTTTAGATATTTTCATCCTATTTAATTTGAGCGGTCTAAAAACCTTGTACGATGATTTTTCGCTGAGTTATCGGCATTCAAAGCAAGAAAGTCAGTCAATATCTTCCAATTTGTAATAACGCAGACACATAAGTTGTTGTTAAGGGATCTTAAGGTTTCTCTTAAACATCTCTCATTAAAAGAGTTCATTGAAGTGTTCATTAACAATATTTTTAATGAGCCGTTTCATTAAAAACATTCTTTCGAACCCTTTACGTATAATATTAACTATATTGTTGTTTTTTCATATTCCTTTAATAAGTCATCGTTTCTATCTTTGTTTTTTGGAAACGGGTATGGTTTTATCATGTAATTTTGTTAATGTCTTATGTGTTTTCGTGATTGTATTTTTTATTGTAATTTTGTTAGAGCGAATTCTTATTAAGCGAATTTTGTTAGAGCGAATTGTTTTTAAGAAAGCTAAAGACTTATTCAAGTAGAGGTTCATTAAAATGGATGATCCTTAAGAGGAGCCATTTAAAATCGTAGTTTTAATGAATCAAATACGGAAATTTTTATTATGGGTACAGTTTCTATAAATGAAATAAGTTGAATTCTTATATTGTACAAATACATTTTATTCAAGGTCCAATTTTAATTAGAACGACAAGTTAAAATCCATTGTGTATGTTTTTTAAACTATACACTTATTAAGAATAGATGTTTTAAAGAAAGCTATTTTTAATAGTGGTTCATTAAAAAGAATATATAAGGTATAAGGTTCATTAAAAATCGCAGTTTATAATGAACCTTACACGGGAGACTTTACTTTACGGGGTCACCTCGAAATAGTTGTTAAACAATGCGAAATGTTACTACAAATTGTGAAAGTGTTTTATAAACTCGTTTTTTAAAAATGTACCATTAAAAAAGGTATTTTCGTGGGTATGTTCATTAAAATCTGAGGTTTTTTAATGAATCTTCTGTAGCGTCTAGTGAACAAAAACCTTGTATCGGCGTTTTTTAGAAGCGATTGTAGTCGTATCTTTTGATTTTATTTTTTTCGATATTGTTTTTCACGACTGAAATTCGAATAGTGGCTCGAGCTTCGCCGCGTGTTTGGTCAAAACTAAAATGAAACTATCGTGTCTATAACTTGTCTCAGAGGCTATTTAATTCTGAAGTTTTCAACGCTTTTAAGTTTTTAATGAACCCTTTACGATTTAATGCGAATTATATCGTATATGCAACATTTTTTGCCTGTCTGAAAGTGTTTTCAAGCGTTTCGAGTTGACAAATACCCGCCCCGAGGAACTTCGACGAGAATACCTGACCATAAACCGTTTTTAATGAACCCTGCGACGTGTAACGCGACCCCTCCGCGAAAATTACAAGCGACCCAGCGTCGACCCGCATAGGTGCACCCTCGGGGGTGCACCAGTGATACGGTGTTCGACTTCCAACGAATTACCCCGTAGCTACGACGTACCCTATAATTAAGTCCGTGTTTGCAGCAACATTAGGAACGTATCGATCACGGCTGGCGCTGCGACGGCAGCCCTGCCCGACGGACGTGCGTCGCTGGGCGGGGGAAGGTCACCCCTCTATGAATGTGCCGCGTTATTAACATATGTGGGCAACAGGTGCCGGCCGAAATTTCGGCGGTGCAATAATAAATTAATGCTTCTGCGTTAACGGTGGGCCTGAAAATGCAGATCTATTTTTGGGACTGAATTTCGTCGTTTAACTAACGCCTAGAGTTGTAATATTAATGCGCGTGGCTAGATAAAGCCTTCGATTAGGTAATGAAGTAGTCTCAGGTCATACGCTACTTTTTGGAAGAAAATACAGGAGGATGTCTCGTCAGCGGTGACCTGGTATCGGGTTGTCCAAAAAGTTCGTTGGGTTTTTTCATAAGTATTTATTATTAACATTATAGTTATTACAAATTATTTTAATCGATGATGTACGTTCCTCCATTTTCAATAACTTTCTCCCATCTCTCAGTAAGCTTCATAATACCGTTTTCATAAAAACTTTGCGGTTTGCTCGAAAAAAACGTTTTTAAATAATTTCTGACTGCCTCGTCATTGGCAAACGTTAAGTTTCGTAAACTGTTATCCATGGAGCGGAATAGGTGAAAATCCGAGGGCGCGAGGTCTGGAGAATACGGTGGATGGGGTAAAACATCCCACTCTAACTCCAACAATTTCCTCCGGGTCTGTAGAGAAGTGTGAGGTCGAGCGTTGTCGTGATGGAAGACGACCTTCTTACGATTTACAAGTCCTGGGCGCTTTTCCTGCATGGCTCGGCTCCATTCTTGTAGTTTTTCGCAGTTAATGTCCGAATTTATTGTTTCGGTCCTCGGAAGTAGCTCAAAATAAAAGATTCCTTGGAAATTCCACCAGACGGGCAACAAAACTGAAGCCCTGCCTTTGGTGTGGATTGAGAAGGTTCACCGGATTTTCCCCACGATCTTTCTCGACTGACGTTGTCGTAAATGATCCCCTTTTCATCTCCAATTACCATATTTTTCAAAAAGAGATCGCTACGTTGACGAATTCTCAGCATATAGCAGATGTTGATGCGATTCAATAAATTGGATTCGCTGAAGAACCCAAACATCGAGTCTACTGACAAACCCAAGTTGTTTAAGGTGATTCTGTACACTAGATTTTGACGTCCCGATTTCTTCTACAAGTTCACGTTTGGTTTGGCGAGGATTCGCTTCTACTAAGGCTCGTCAATGCTCGGGAACGACTTCTTTAGGTCGGCCTGACCTTGGGGCGTCCGTGAGGGAAAAATCGCCAGATCGAAATCACTTTTGACATGTTCGATATTGTACAACATTTTTGCCGTACACAAAACACAATTTGCGACAAGTTTCAGCGACTCTTGCCTTTTTTAAATAAAAAAACAACACACGGTTTCACACATTTTCAATTAATCTCACACACAACAATAATGAAACAAGTTTACGAGTATAACGGCAGTAAACAACAGTTAAATATCAGGGTTAAATAATGAAGAAATCTTCAAGGCTGCAGCTGTGCGCATGACATCATAGGCCGTGACATAAGTGGTAACTCGGAAAACCGAGAGAACTTTTTGGACAACCCGATACGTAAGCAACTACATATAAATTATTTTTTTCCGTGAGTGATGTCTGGTGCGATGAAAACATTCTTATACACACCGAGATTTCGTAATGGCCCGGCCGCGGCGGCTGTGAGTACCAAACGAGGAGGGAGTTCCGGAAACTACCCCAGACGTAGGGCGCGCGAGAAGTCTGAAGTTAATCGGGAGTTATTAGTCAAACGGGGTGTACTTCACCGTATGCCCGATTACGTCATAGTTGGGAAATTTTCAACTATACCGCCCGGTTTACTCCATTAAGAACAATTCGCCTAGCAATTATCCGTTTTTCTAGAACTTTCGAGCACCTCCTTGCTCGCATTTAGATAAGCTGGTCTACTGAAATAATAATTTTTAATCGTTTTTTACGACTTACGGTAACCCGCGGGCGTGTTACGTGCCGGAGCGGGCCAGGGAATTCGCTGGAGGAATTGGCGGGGAATTTGGGGTAATTCGATTCCGAATGAGAGCCAACACGATTGACTCCTTGTCGTAACTACAAGCTAATACATATTTTTCAATTTGTGAGTTAATTCGAGTTAATATTCAAAGTTAAACGTCAATCATAACTTTAAATAACTGTAAAATATAGTTCAGTTGTTTTTTAAGTTTAAAACTCTCCCGATTAATAACTTAAAGACGTAGTAACAATTTGGAACTAATTTTTAATTATTTAATGACGCCTGGCCTTTTTTTGCTTTAAACAACTTAATAATTTGAGCTTATGTTAAATTATGCAAAAACATTTCTTTAATTAGGAATTATAACTTCAATTTTGCAATACATTTGAAGTTATATAAATTTTAAACAATGCTAAATTAGAAAACACTACATTTGTCCACTTTCACAGATTTTGTACGTTTATTTTGAGTATATCATTTTGAAGTTATCAGTTTTTTTAAAGTTAATATAACTAAAGTTGTACTAAAGTTATAAACAATAACTATTAGATCTTTTTGCGTAAACATGTATGAAATCCAAACAATTCCAGACTGCGTGTATATTTTAAATAACTTGGAAGTTATACACATTATAAATATTGATATCGCAGAAAACTCCTCGCGTTTTCAACACTGTATACATGTATACATATGTGGAATATTTTATACAGATATAAAAGTTTTATGTGATTTTGTTATTAACAGTTTTTGAAGTTACTGATTCAAATTATAACAGAAATAAC
Organism: Rosalia funebris; assembly: GCA_037954035.1. Classification (NCBI taxonomy): domain Eukaryota; kingdom Metazoa; phylum Arthropoda; class Insecta; order Coleoptera; family Cerambycidae; genus Rosalia; species Rosalia funebris. The sequence continues at coordinate 27,021,865 of JAZFAV010000003.1, read as the reverse complement.
TGTAAAGTTAACAGTAACGATACTTTTTACGTCTGTGTAGTATAAATATTCGTTTTAAATGGAATTATTTCAAATTGTTGCAATAACTTTATTGTTGTGAAATAACTTTAAAGTTACATGCATTTATTAAAACTGCATTTATCCAGCTTCGCACGTATTTAAATTTGTGGTGTATATAAATTTGAACGGTCGACATTATTTCTAGGTTGATAATTTGAAGTTATTGACTTAAAATCTTCAATTTTACGTATGTGTATATATAGAATTTGACGTTATTGCGATTATATGAAGCTGTCGATTTTTTTTCTAATATCTAGGGTTTGTTCATTCAAGACTTTCTCTTTATGGTGGGACTGATCGGAATCGCTGATAACCCATACCATTGCAGGAATCATTTGCTAGTAGTTTTGATATTAGAATAACTAGGTTTATTTTTGAAGTTATTTTAGTTTTTAAGGTTGTTTTAGTATTTAAACAACCACTATGGATATGTTACCATCTGTTACTGGTCTTTTACGGGTGGCTGGAAGCTTTTGAAGTTTTTCCCACGTCAATATGTATAACTTTAACTGTTTTGGTCGATTTTGAAGTTACCGCAATTGTGTTGAAGTTATAGATTTTGAAGTTATGGCGATTGTTTTGAAGTTTTCGACTTTTTTTTTTCTAATTTCTGTGGTTTATTCTAAGACTTCCTTTTTGCGGTGGAGCTGATCTGGATTGCTGAGGGCCCCCGTTATTGCGGGGACTGCGCCTAAAAGTGGTCGTAATTTCGCGTTACTTTACGGCCGCCGTGCCCTATTCCTAGCGGCAATAAAACCGTCGAGAATGGGGAAAAAAATCCGGGCCGCGTCCCGCCCGTTCGACTTGTAGGTACGGAGCGGCGCGTTCCATGCGATATCGACCGGGCTAGTAAAATGCGAAACCTTTTCTCATTAAAAGTGTTTGCCAAATCGATTTATGAGTCCAAGAATATAACGCCGTTAAACATTATCTGCGAACGTAAATTACGTTTTTATGGGAATACAAACAGCGCTCTTTTTTCCTCACCCCGAAGGTGGGCACGATAGGTGTTAAGGTAAACGATTAATTAGGTTGACGGCGTCCGGACGTGTGTTTTTCAATTAAAAGGTTATGGTCGCCGATGACTCGGCTTAATTGATAGCCCGTCCCCGTCGCCCCTGTGAGGCCTTACATCGGACCCACCCTCATCCCGTCCTCGTTCCTTATAGTGTTCTCCGTTTATTCCCAAAAATCGACACTGAAAGCTTGGAAAATAATTCGCGACGTATTTTAAATAGTACATTCCCATCCCATAGATTTCTAGCTATATATAGTAAAAAAGTTACCGAGGCCTTAGAAATGCCTTGTCAGGTTGTTTTTAAAGTTATTGTAATTTTGAAGTAATTTTTATTCGTATTTTCTGTCTATTCCGCAAAACTGTTACTAACATCTTTAATATTTCTGAAGTTGTACTAAAGTTTAGTAATTTTGAAGTTATCCTTGAAAACGGTATCTGCAATCTTGGAAACTCATTCGGATGTTATTTTTAAGGATCATTTTAATTTTTAAGTTATTCGCGCCCTGATTTCCCGTATTTTTTTCTATTTATTCCACGAAGCTATCACTGAAATCTCAGAAAAATAATGTATGGCCTGTTCTAAAAGTTATACTAATTTTGAAGTTATTTTCATTCTCTTCTCTCTCATTTTTCTTTATCTATCAATATCTATCAAAAAACATTGCTGGTTGTGTTTAAAGTTACTCTGATTTTGAAGTTATTTCCGTGTCGTCTCCCGCATTTTTCTTCTGTGTTATTTTAGCTTCTATTAGAAAATATTAACTAGAATCTGATCTTAGAAAATCCTTCGAAGGTTATTTTTGAAGGTAGTCCCATCCTTGCCCGTCGTATTTTTGTTTGCAAATTCCACCAAGCTCTGCCTGTAATCGAAGAGATGTTAGTTTTTAATTTATATTAATTTCGAAGTTCTTCCTATTCTAGTGTTACGTATTTTCCTCTATTTATTCTATAAAATCGTAATGAAATTTTAGCTTATTATAATTTTGAAGTTATTCTCATGTCTTGTATTTTTCTGTTTATTCCCATCAACCACAACTGAAATAATTCGGATGTTATTTTTGAAGTTATACTAATTTTGAAGTTATTTCTGTTTGCGTCTCTCGTATTTTTCTTTGCTTACTTCACATAGGTGTAAGTGAAACCTTATAAAGTAATGTGCACATTCTTTTGAAGTTATTATAATCTTGAAGTTATAACTTTTATTTGAAGTTAGCGTTATAATTAATGAGTTGAGTTAATAGGTTCATAATTTTAGAAAATAACTTTAATTTTGGATATTCCACCTTAATTTGGGTACTTTAAAAAGTTATTGGTTACGTTGGGACGTTGAATTTAATCTCTCTTGCGGAGTATAACATTCTTGATGTGACAGTTATTTTATTCGCATTTCAAAATAACTGTCAGAATGAATGTGACAGTTTTTTTAAGTTATATAGTGAGACGTGTTCAATATTTTGAAGTTATTTCTTGGCCTATGTAACTTTTTTGTTTTTTTTTTTAGTTTATATGAGGTTCTAATAGTATAATTGAAGTTATTTTAACTTCAAACTAAGTCCTATTACTGCCTATATAGTAAAAAGTTGTTGCCAGTCTTGGAAATACTAACGATACCGTTGTTCTATTTATGAAAAGCGTGGTGTTTCTAAAACGACAAAAAAAACCTCTTGGCAAAGTTCATGGGAATTGTACCACGAGGTCTGCCAGTTCTCATTAGAATCAAACCGATATAGTAGTGGTCTGTATGAGCTGCCGTATAGGCGACGGTCTTTGCGTCGCTTTCTATTAACGGAACGTGATAGATTGGCAAGACGTAATGAGCATTCAAATCGGCGCATAGCCCAGGGTTGATATACAGGACGTCACAGTCAGAATACTGTGGGTATTTTAAATTGAATATTTATCGTATCATTCGTATTTTCTATTAAGTAACGGTAAATTTGAAAAACGACATTTATTAGTAAATACAATTTCCGAGAAAGGCTAGCAGAGAAAATAAAACAGAATTCAATACAGATAATCTACAGTGTACATGGTTATATAGTTGGGACTATCAAACTATGAAATTTCTTCAAAGCGTTTGCGGTTTCTGCGTAAACCATCAGTGCGTTGTCGATTAGCTTTTTTGTTGTCGTATTTTTCAGATTTTGCAGGTCAGGACGCCATCGAACGTTGTAGTCTCAGGCGAAACCGTGAAGAGACGTTTCTAGACGACAAATGTGTACGTACGAAAAAATCGTAAAACAACACCGAACTACTAAATCAGTTCTATCGTTATCGTGTAGCCCGCGATCTGCGCGTTTTCGCCTGCTACAGAAACGCGAGATTTTTTTTAACGTCGTCGTTGTAAAGTCAAGAAAGAAAGACGGTAACGTTAGAGGTGCACTTTGCAACTTATTAAGTCATCAGACTGGTCACGTCGTCGGTTCAGCAATTCTAAACGAATCGTGACCGTAGGAAAAGCATGATCGAAAGAAACTCACCTGCAAAAATCAATTAGGAGGAATTTATGTTAATGCCGTGGTATATCTGTGGCCTCCTTTTCTCTGAATAGTTATGTTTCGAATGGTTTAATTTCGACGAGTAATACAGGGTGTATTGTTCTTATGGTCAAAGCGATTTTCGGTATTTCCTGTTATAAAAATGTAACAGTAGTTCTGTCTTCGGCCATGAACATTTATATTTTGATTAGGCCAGTGGCGAAGCGTTCATTAAGGCTGTAAGGCGCAGCCTACCCTATATATTTTAAATGATAGACTCTGTTTTTATGTTGCCACTTGCCTTTGCCAGAATGATAAACATTTTCTATTCATATTATCATACCTACTTCCATTTAAACTGAAGCGCCAGCATGCCGACAACCGACAGTGCGCAAGCATTGGCAGGCCTGTGCACTGAGAATCTGGACTGACTCTCTACCGCCTTGCATTTTTTATCCGGGGTGCACGGGGGGGGGGGGGGGGGGAGAGGAGAGTACTCGAAAAATTATATGCAATTTAGCTGGCCTGATCGATGAGTTTGCGTAATACAGTGGCTATAATATTGACCTTATTAGAAGAAGTAATCTCTGGTTGGCTCAGTTCAGTTAAGTTCAGTTCTTTAAGTCTATGATCTATGGGGCCATGTATCACTGTGTATGTTCTGCGATTGCATTCGATAGTAGTAGTTGTATAGAAAATAAATATATTTTGTTTAGTCCGCATTCGAGAATTTCATTTAAGAAACAAGTAAAAATAAGGCGCAAGTAAAAGTAACAATTCAACAGACCTGTCGTTAGTCGTAGCGATTAATGTTATTTTTAAGGATAATGGCGGCTCTAGACCCTGCCGATTTAGTAGACTTTTTGATGAATAAGAGTGGTCACTTTAATAATTCATCTCTAGAAGGCAAACTGAAAAATTAAAGCGGCAAAATCTACCAATTTATTTCAAGAACTTATAGATGTTTTTGCAGAAAAGAAAACGCGGCGAATGGAATTGATATACAAAAAAATAGCACATGTCTTCAAGGGCAATATCTTTCAATTGAGACACAGAGAACTGGAACTCTCTTCGCTGTGCATGGTCTGTTGACAGAAGTTGAGGCAAGAAATTGTCACCATAAATAGTTTTTTTGTTCAAAATAACGTCGATTTTGGAAATATTTTTGTTAAACATGCGAAGATAGAAGCACTTTAGGTAGATCCGATATGTTCCTAGTATGCTGCCGCGCCCTGTATCAATGCTGTGCCCGATGTGAAATAACTTAATCGTTCTCATCGGCGACGAAAAACACGACCGACAATAAAACGAAACGCAACAACAAATAATGAGCAAATCAAACGAATCCGGTCGACATCATTAAACCAGGCTATTCATAAATCATAAAATAACTGTTTTTGTCACACGGGGCGACGGACGTTAACGCTACCGGTGTTTACCGGGACTTCGCGCTCGGCGCATTTTCATAAACCCGAAGCTCTAATGGGATATTAATTTTAAAAGAGTATGTGCAAATATCGTTTCGGTTCAATCTCTCCATTTTGCTCGGAAAATATATGGCGTGGTTGTTCGATTTCTGCGAAAAATTGAATTAGGAAAAAAAGTCGTTTCGATTGTCCCGTGTAATTTTTTTATTTACCCGCATACCGTTATATAGGATGTCTCAGTTGCAACTGGGATTTGAATTCCGTGCCATTTGTGGTCTGTCAAAAATAGGACGTCAATATGCCTATGATAGCATTACCAGTTTCATTTTCAAAGAAGTAGGGTTCAATTACTCCACCACTCCAAAATATGTGTACCAAACCATGCATCTCTATGGATGCATTTTTTTTTCGTGAACAGCATGTGGATTTTTGGCACCCCAAAGTCGACAATCTTCTTTGCTGACGTATCCGTCAAGACGAAAATGTGCTTCATCGCTGAACAAAATTTTTTTGCAAACATCAGCATCACCTTCTTTCTTTTCTAACACCCAATTAACAAATATACTACGTTCTAAATGGTCTGTAACTTTTATTGTTGTGTCAACTGAGCTTTGTGTGCTGACAGGTGCAGATCATTCTTTAAAATCCGATGCGTGGTGGCTCTTGACAGATTCAATTGTTGTTCACGATGTGTTTGAATACTCCTGTACACTTTCTCTTAACTGCAGAAATATTTTCATCTGACGGACCACGACGAGGACGTATTGGTGTTGCCTTATCAATAACAGAACCTGTCTTTTCAAATTTATTGATTAAGTTACTCTGTAGGCGCTTCATTTCGTCCTAATTTTGTGCGAAGTTTTCTTAACGCAACTGTAAATGATCGCTCATTTTCATAAAACAGTTGTGCACAAACTATTCGTTGTTGAACTGTTAATCGCGACACGTTGACGTCGTGTGGTTTGTAGATGACAGCCGTCAAATATTGACGCCCTATCTTTGACAGAGCACAAATGGCGCGCAATTCAAATCTTATAGAACCCCTATAGAAAATGATTTATTTATAGAAATATTTAGGACATTTCTTAAACGAAATTACATCCGTGAAGGTCTGCTAGTATATATTTTTCATTATCGTCCGCGAGTTTTCCCCAGTTTACGATCGTGCAATTGTTCAACGAACAGACTATACGTCTCTCTCGATAAGAAACAGACTATACCTGCGATATTGTACCCCAAGTAAACATTCGACATTTTTTGAATTGCGAAAATTGGCAATACGACCTATAACGATGCACCCCTATCACCTGCGAGGGCAAGAACGACCCTCCCCCCCCCTCCTCGACCCCCTCATTATAGCATTTCTGACTTGTCACGCTCCATTTTGGCGGTGAATCGCGGCCAATTTCCTATCGTTTACCGACATAAAGGGCGGCTGAGTTCTGTCGAAATTAGATTTAAAGCGATCTGAGCGATGGCCACAATATGAGCTGTTAGGCACAATGGGTGTGATGTATTACATTTTTTTTTATTCCGTGAGATGTCAGAAGCCGACGCGCGATTGTCGCTGCCAGGGCACTTAATGTCATTTTTACTGCAGCGCGTCGTTCAAGGTGGGTCTTCGAGTTGTACATATATTTTAACTGCTCAATGTCTACACCTGGTAAACGATTATGGTGAAAAGCATTTTTTTGTATCGTCATAATTAACGGAGTTATTCAATTTTTTATATTTCGACAAAATTGCTCGACATTTTGAGAGCCACTGATTTATTGGATCCAGTGTATATCCGTGATACAAGTTAGAGCAGACGTATTGCCAAAAGCGTAGAGCGTCCACTATTGCCAAAACTTCCCGGTACATTTTCTTCCTTTAGTTGAAAAATGAGTATCCAAAAATTTATTTTATTGCAAATAACTTGGACTAAACAGAGCTGGAATGTGGGCTGCATCCTTAACAGGTAAAATATTGGCGTTTTAAGATATATTTTTAATTTAATTTATATTAAAAACTCTGGAATACCGAAGCAGTAATATTTTTAACTTTTTACCTCCCAAAGTTCTTTAAAACTATCCCTCTGCAGAAGGGCTATCAAGTTACGGAGACTAAGATACTATTGTTCTACCATAAATATGAGATCTCTTTCAGATAAAAATTTAAATTTATTTATCCACCGTAAAGACACCATTTCTTAACGTAAAATTCTGTTTTGCAGGTAAGAAGAGGTAAGAAATTGCGTATTTAAGGATATTCGCTTAACTTGGCATAACTATGCAAATAATGGATATACTAAAAATATTAATTTTCAACCTTAAAGTAGCCCAAAGAAACCCTGATAATTTCAAAGCGCTGCTATTTTTTTTTTTCATCGTGTTCGGAATGATTGAATTTGTTGTTTTCGCCAAAAATCAATTTAAGGATGAAGTTTTAATTTTTTATTCATTTTTTGAGGTTGAAAATGTTTTTTAGAAATAATCCATATTTTTTATCAAAAAATGTTAATTATTGTAAAAAAAAAATTAAGAAAAGAAAGTCAGAACTGGCTTTTTTGCTTTGGACGACGATAACTCAGTGAAGAATCATCGTACAAGGCTTTTAGACCGCTCAAATTAAAGAGAATAAAAGGATCTAAAAAGGCGTTATGATAAATACACTGAAAATAATTTGTGCGTAGACGTTGAAAGGCAAGCAAAAGTTTGGATTTTTTCTGATGGTTTTCTTATGATTATTCAAAAACTGGTGATGGTATAAAATTTTACTTAGAACTTCATTTGCTTTTCTTTAAAATTTCTCTGCGACTATTTTTCCCAAAGTTTGACAGCCCTTTGAAAATCACCTAAAAATTTAGACTTTTTTTACATCCCTTAATAACTCTAACACTCACCTTGTATACAGCTATTTATTTTTAAGAAATGTGTAAATGCATTCCAAACTCCAACCTATTAAGTTTTGCGTTTGAATAAGAAAGAAGTTTCAATCGGTCTGTATCTCCCTGTATCAACATTAAAAATTAGACACAAAAACAGACCTACCTTCCCTAAAGGGGAATGTTACACCTGGAGATAAAGACAAACGCACCCGTGCTCAGGGAGAGGTTCCACCCTTTCGAACCCAAGCATACAAAGACACCTCCACAATACCAATCGCCGCCTACACCCCGCGCCACCGGAGGAAAAATTTTCGAAGATATTTGGATCATCGGAAAAATTTTCCAGCGTCCAATTGGAGTGGTTTAGAATATGTTAGCGATTGCACCAATCTGAGTTAGAATCGCCGCAACTTTACCGTGGTTTTCCGTGGCAAATATCTAGAAAGCCGCGGTCCATGAATTTGTCTTGCTCTGCCTATAATTTGCAAGTCCGAGAAGTTGGCTGTGAAAAGACGGTCGCATCGAACAAAGACGCGTATACGAGAGCGGAACGCGTTCGCGTGAAGTACGTCGCTCGGTCTCGCTCTCGCCCAACGGCGGACGGCCTACCGAGATGCGCGCGTACTCCGGAGCGATGACGACGTGCGGGCAAAGCAACCGCGACCGCCACTTCCTCCTATTGCGGGGGTGGCCGGAGCGATAGAGACGGAGCGCGGTGCTATTGACGTAATAGCGGAAGGCGGCGACGGCGCACGATGCCGGGCGATCTCCTCCGTGTGTTATAATTTACATGCTTTACTCGATTCTCCTCAGTCGGTTCAGATGGTCGGCCGTGGTTGGATGGTGTGTCGTCGCGACCACCCAAAGCTCCAGGAAACCGGTACAGCTTTTGTAGATGGTGCGAGACCCGTGCTTTTGTGCTTTTGTATTGTTTTTTTTACCCATTTTGGGTTGTTTTTGTTTGAATGTGCCTGACTAGGATTTGATTTTTCAGTTTTTTTAGCTGTAAGTTTTTTATTTTGTTGTTTTTTTGACTTTTTTTACATTGTACATACATAGAGCGGTCTTTTCTTTGCGTTTCTCGCGGATTTCAGACTGCGTTTTCTGGAAAGTTGGTGGAGCGCGGCTCGATTTCGTAAAAAACAGGAAGTGTGTAACGTTTTAAGACCCGGATGCAAAGAGCAGATCGGGTTTTTAACGAAACGTTCGAAATCCTGGGTGTATTTTTGCAGCCGGGCGATTGTATTTGCATTTTTTTCGGATCGGCCAGCTAGTATAATGAAAAAATTCGTTCTTGGTCTAAATTATCCAAAAAATCGCGAAACAAAGCAAATTCGGCGATAACTTTTGTAAAATGTTTGGTAAAAACTCATTAGCGTCAAGACCAAAACCATTTCGTAGTAATTTACTGTTCCAAATTACAGAAAACAATTTTTTAAGTTCAAAATTTCATCAACATGTGCAAATATATTTCGAATCTCCAATCAATTTGGTTTAGAATAAATCAGCTGTTAAATATGGACCTTTTCGTCAAAAATATCAAAGTAAAACAAATATGAATTTTCGTTGTAAGAGTATCAGAAGTACCGATGTTTATCTCTACTATAATCCTTTAGGGCCATCTGATGTTCGAAATCAAACAGCTGTCGCCTTCTCACGTTTTTTCAACCGAATCGTGTCAGTAGATTCCGATTGCATTGTTGAATCGTTTAAAAGAATTGAGGAATATATAATAGTTCTAGTGTACGCAGAAATGACCATTTTCATCTATGAATATATTTTGTGTTGCCCAAATGTTTTTTGAACGTTGGCGTGTAATACAGGGTGAGTAAATATGGGTGTTATCGAAAGGGTTCTTTGTAATTGTACGAGATACAAAAAGAAACAAGGGCGGGACATTTTCGATGTCATCTTGTGAGATAATTTCCTTTATTCAATTTGTTTAAAAAATTATGATCAATTTGAAAAAATTACGAACGTGTTTTGTTTTCGAGTTATTAAAAGTTGTTTTTTTCACTTTTCCGGCGTTGGCTGTTCGTGGAATTGACTTTTCGGTGTGGAATCCAGTGGCGTCCACTAATTTCGAATAAATGGGTAAAGTTTCGTATTGTTACGTAATGTTGCGGTTTTTTTTAATACAGATCGTGGTTGGTGGTGGTTTGGTTAGAGATATATAGACCCTTTTTTAATTAAAATGTTATTGGTCTTTTATTTTAATTTGAAAACTTGTGATTCGTTTATTTAGTTCTTCGATTTTGGTATGACATATGACTTGACATATATTTGAAACTGACGATGTAAACTAGGACGTACGTCTTCCATTTCATTAGCGCCTTTAATTAAGATAATTTCCGGTATCTAGATAGTTATGAGAACGTTAAAACGCTGTTTTTAGGGTTATGTGACGAAAGAAAACGAGTTCCGTCTTGAAATTTTGAGATAAACTTGGATAAAGTTAATAATTGCGATATTTATTTAAAGAGGGGTTTCAGGAGGCGACAAATAGCAGATAAGTATTTTCCAGTGGGAAATACTTATCTGCTCGACAATTCTTATCTGAACGACAATAACTCGGCCAGAAATCATCGTATAAGGTTTTAAGACCGCTCAAATTAAAGAGGATAAAACTATCTAAAAAAGCTGAAAAAAATTGTTGTCCTTTTTTGATTTATTGATTTTATTGAAAACCTTTTAAAAGGCAAGTAAAAATTTGGGAAACAATTTTCCGCTGGTTTTCCTATAATTACTCAAAAACTGCTTGTGGTAAAAAATGTTGAACTCAAGATCTGAAAATTGGGATCTTCAATTTGCTTTTTTTTTTTAATTGCTCTCCGACTGTGATTCTCCAAGTTCCAGCCCTCACCTAAATTTGCCTAAAAATTTAGAATTTTTTACATCCCTTAATTTTTGTGCCTAGTGTAGATACGATATCTATTTTCTATTAAAATAAAAAAAAAGAAAATACGTCAACTCAAATTCCAACAATTTTTGATAATCGTGGACGCCACTGGGCGTTTAAAAGAAGTACCTAAAGATGACATAGTTTTTTTTTGTAACGCCCCCAAATAAAGTCAGTAAATGTGATAAATCAAAATTTATAGTCAAAAATCAAATTCAAATTCTCGCAAATTTCCACCGAGAACTTTGTCAAAAAGATAACGTTTTTGTATCTCTTATAGTAAATTTATCAAGTAGTCTTAGAAAACACGTAAATTTGCCATCCCTAAACCTCGATACGATCGACTTCACAAAATCGAAAATCTCAATTTGGGTAATTTTAATTGAATTAGTAAATACACCCGACAATTTTATTAAATTTAGCGAAATCCCATATCCGCTTTCCCGTAATCCTGTACGGAGCGTTCCACATTATCTCATTAACAAGACCTGCGAGTTTTCGGCTTGTTTAAAATCTAATTATACCGAAATTCCGTGCGGGCTGGCTGGGCGTTCGAAAATTCGCACATCATTTCTTCCGGCTATCGCCGCCTCTCCCACGACTTTTTATTGCTTCTCGCGATCGAATGGAATGCCACCGAAATGTTGAGGGTAAAATCTATGAGAGATATGGAACTTAAAAATATCTTTCATCGATAAATAGTTGCACCGGGCGTATCCATTCAAGGCTTTCAATACGTTGGTTGGGTCAGGTCAAAAGAACCTCGAAGTCGATCGAGTTCACTATCAAGCGAATACAAAAAAAAAAAAAATCAAAATAGAACCGCGGAAAATGTAGAACCGCCCACCTGGTAGCCGCCAGTGCCGGTGCCTTTTTACTCCCGATTTACACCAAACTTTTATTACGCCAAATTTAAATTTTTTTCACCAATTTATTTCCTCCGTCACCAATTCGTTCAATCCCAATTCCGTTAGGGAATATTTTTATAGGAAAAAAGACAATCGTTCCATTAAAAATACTTTTAAAAATCAAACTGGTGGAAATTTGAAAAAAAAATTCCCCTTGTAGTAGGAGTTACAAATTAATGAAATTGAGAGCGCACGGTTGTAGGGCGAAAATTCTTGTCCCTGTATCTTGGCAACCTGCAACAATCGAAGTGCCATATTTTCAGAATTTGAAAACAGTCCTCCCCACCTACAGAAATATAAAGTTTGGTATAAATCGGGAGTACACAGTTTTTGGGCGGGTACACTCTTGCCCCGTATAATGAATGACGTATAATTACCCTAGTGTAACGCCACTGATGCGGCAACGTATCGAGCGTATTTTTCCCCGAATAACGTCTATATTTCTGGTCGGAAAGACCTTACGCGTGTATCGTCGCCGGCATACATCCCCCTATCATGCCAGCCGGTCCGCTGTTGCATCACAAAAGGGCAGGTATCGTGGAATTTTTCAATAATGACTTGCCTAAATGTTGCGGGTGTGCGCGCCATTGTTGATCACGGGGTCAGATGGCGCCGTACGACTCCCGGTTTTAATAATCATGTTGCGGAGGATTTTTCATTAAAAAAAAATGGGAGGGGGTAACGCAAATGTGGTACGGAAGAGGTGCCGTGTGCATTTTTTAACACAAAAGGGCCACGAAATTCGAGGAAAGCGGCCGGTAAGAATTTAATTAACGCCGTACGCCTGTCAGATGGTTTTTGTTTGTTGATTCGGGGTGTTGCGCGTAGGTTTTTCATCTACAGGGCGTCGAAGAATTGGGTACCCACCACTTTGTTTTTAATCGATTTTTTATACGATTTTAAGCAGTACAAGGCTCTAAGTTTAACTTTTTAAAAAATACCGTTTGGCGATAGCAAGGATAAAAGTGCATTTTGCCTCGACCGGGAACCTTGCTAATGCGCCAGTTTAATGCGTCACTACAGTACTCCCTCCCTAGAGACATGGTTTGTCTCGATACAATTTAACGGAACCAGACCGCGTTCGCCATTCTTACGAACCGTTGTTCGGTAACCCCCAGGACTATAGGGCGATGGATAGGATGGGAATCGAATCCGCGAATTCACCACTTTGGCGATAGCAAGGATAAAAGTGCATTTTGCCTCGACCGGGAATCGAACCCGGCTCTCCCAATTTCTGGTTGAGTGCTCTGACCGCTGAGCTATCGAGGCACACTCATTATCCTTGCTAATGCGCCAGTTTAATGCGTCACTACAACCGTTTTTTATATAATAACATAGCCAGTAACATATAAGTCGGAAATCGAGGAAGGAACTACGAAACCGCCAAGCAGTTATCAAAGCAGTTCCCGAATAGCAAGGCTATTACATAATCGCTATAGGAAACAACTACTCCTCGGGCTAAAGCCCCGCCAGGCATTGAATTATACCTAAAAGCGATCCTCGACCCCTTCCTCGTGTTTCTGCACGATCAGATGAGGTTTTAAAATATAACTGCTTGCCGGTTTGGTAGTTCCTTCCTCGATTTCCGACTTATATGTTACTGACATAGATCGAATCGATAAAGATGTGTACCCCACAACTTTTAATCGGCATTTGTCCTGGATCGGCGTACCGTGTACGGCACTGATAAGAACTAATAAGTTCGAAACAGCTGTATGGCGTTCGGTTCCAATCCGGGACAAATGTCGAATCCTACCTGTGGCGGGTTTTATTTAAAAAAAAAAATAACATAGCGTATGCAAGTTTGCTTAAAAAAATTAAATCATCAAAAAAATAAAAACTCATTTGTAAGGGTTAAAAACACACGGAGGTACAATCCGTTACTCAAACAGGCGTAAAATAGGTAAACTGTCACAAAAACATTTCCATAAAATTGAATGTAGAACACTCACCAGCTCACTGATGATCACTAGCGTGCCCGTCTCTCTCTAATTACCTATTTGTGAGAAAAATACAGTGAGTGCCTTATCCCAACTAAACCTTGCAACAAGCAAGCTCAAAACAGCTCGTCCATGACAGAGGTTATTGCTAATAATATTTAGATCGTCTCTCGTCTTCACTAACGAGCTCAAACTATCTGACCTTCATTAAAAATCACCTGAACATTAATCGTACGCACTCAGGGCCTCGCCCCTACCCAATCAAGGCCACCCGCCAAGATCGACTCAATCAAGGCCACCCGCCAAGATCTACACCATTTGTGAGCCCCGCTCGCAAACGACTCAGCTAAGGCCATTCCTCGCCAAAGCCTACCCATACGATTAAGGTCCACCCTGTATACAACATTAACAACGATCCAAATACCTCTTAGCCTCACACATCCTCAACTACCTGCATTTTCACCACATTCCGTAATTAATTGCAAGATAAGCAACTCTCTACCTAATCTAAACATGCAATTCTTAGTCTAACATGGAAATAAGAACACTCAGTGAAAAACTCACCAAATATAGAAAATATCCAAATTACTCGATAATTGCACAACGCACGCACATGTTTAGAATTTCGGAACTACACTGAATTATAACAGATGACTTTTACCGGCCCTAAAAATACTTTGGCTAACTCAAATCCGTCAGCCTCTAAGCTATATTATCTATATAATGAATCGTATCGATGCATATTCGGGCTAAGGAACCTCGAGCCTCTTCTTGTACTTGACGTTTGTCTAAACATAACGGCAATAACTCTCAGACATTTGTTTACATAAACTAGGGCTGGAATTTCGTTTCAGTCCTTATCGAAGTGCGTACGTATTATATTTCGATTACTTTTAAACTGATATACAGAGCGATTCGCGAAAAGGGAATAATAATAATATGAATATTAAAACTTACTATTACACATTTGTACTACACTTTTGAAATAATTTCAAACATGCGACAAAAAATCAAGGTAGTCTTGTGTACTAAAATTAAATACACATAAAAATGAGAAGTGCGTGAGTTCAGTGCGTGAAAATCCTTCTCAATCAATTCGCAAACTCTCACCACTTCTTCAATCGCTTGTGGGGCTCGAACAGAGCACGGGCGACCTGGATTGCGAATTTTTATAGTCGAACCGGTATTCTCAAACATTCGAATCCATTTTCTGATCTTACACCTCTTGATTATTTCTTATGGGGATACCTTAAAGAGAAAGTGTATGTAAACAAACCACGAACTTTAGTGCAATTAAAGCACAACATTCGCACCGAAATGTCCGCCGTTTCCAGAGAGATGTGTAGACGCGTGGTGGCTATTTCCGTTTACGGTTAGAGGAGTGCCAGCAGCGTGAGGGTCAACATTTGGAGAACATAATCTTTAGTACTTAATTTTCCAAAACCTTGTCCAAAGATTAACAAAAAAATTTATTTTTTCTGACTTCTAGTTTTTTTTTATTGAATCTACAAATACCCCCTACCTTTTCTGGATACCCTTTAGAATGATATTATCGATAGAAAACGATGTTAATGAAACACTTTAAAAATAAGATTGGAGGTGAAATTAAATTGTAACGATTTGAATTCAGTAGCGTGTAGATCCTGCTGTAGCTCTTATCACTGCTTCCATTCGTCTGTACATGCTATCGATCAAATGGTGAATGGTTTCCTGAGAAATATTCTCCCTTTCGACAAGATCGACTCGTTCGAGTTCCTTAAGATTTATAGGGGCATGTTTTAGTGCGCTTAACTGATCGTTTTAGTGCATCCCATAGATACTCTGTGGGGTTCATATCTGGCTTTTTGGTGGCCAGTCCATAATTGGAATTGGACAAATAGAAGGTAGTCCAGTACCTATCTAGCAATGTAGGGCCGAGTGTTATTCTGCTAAGGCTCTACTTTGTTGTAAACTGGTCGAATGCCTGTTTCTTAAGGCGACTTGGATAATATATCACTCATCTTGTGCATCTGTACCACTTTCACTGCTTCATCTTCTCTTAAGCTACGTAAACGATTCATTTCTTCTACTCTAAGTGTACTAGATAAAGCATTTCATTGACTTTATGACATTCAATTAAAAAAAATCACTAGCGTAACTGAATTTATTGCCTTTTACAAAGCACTTTAAACATCGGTAAATGTATCAAAAAACAATAATAAAATATAACTTTACATCTGTGAAACAATTGCAATTGTTTATCAGTAATGATAGAGGATATCCTAGGCCATCTACATAAAATGTTTGAGTATTAAAAACTTCTCTAAAATAGGGTGAAAAATGATTTTATTCCGTCAGCAAAAGACACCCTGTGTATGATAAAATAGACAGTACAATACATACAAAGAAATATGGCAGTACCATATTTTTACTTCTCGGTCCCACTTCTGACCCGTCTCGGTTACCATTTCGAGAAAATAAACGTGTGAAACTGGACGATGTGATTCAAATTCGTATGACGTTTTGTGTCCTAAAAATGACCCTCCCCACGTCCTTTTAACTCTTCGTATTTTCGAAGTACAGGCCTGGGTCAATATTTGGCAAAATAACCAAAAAATAAAAGCAAATGTTCGAACATTTTGCAATATTTAATACGACGAATTTGACCCCCCTTGGGGTCTTCGATGGTACGCCCATGCCCAATCGCCTATTAAGACCGATTAAAATTCAGAGCCGGGCAAGTAGCTGGTCGGTAGCTTGTCGTGTGTCATGATTTTAAATATAACATATGATCGTGTTTCAGAATAGCTCATTTAAATTTCGCGGACGTATCTGAGCATATTAATTCGAATTAATTTACACCGCAAGAAAGTGACGGTCGTTCCGTGACGAGCCGAGAAAATGGTTTTAAACTGTTCGAAATTTTCAAATGTAACCCCGTTACAAGACCGGGTGAATTTTGTGCACTATCGCGAATATGAATCCCGGAAACTTATACGCGTACATGAAATATGAGGTCCACGAGGAAGGCCTGTCGATATTTCCCCGAGTTTCTATATCATTATCAGACGATTTGGGTATATTTTATTTGCGTAAAACGACCCTGTGCCGGCGGGGCCCATTAGGGGGCGGCGGGGGCGTCGAAGGGCGCGAATGCAAACAGCGCACTGTCGACCGGATGAAATTAAAGCAAACACACACACACTTATTGGGGAAGGAAATCCTGACACCTTGGCAAATGATTTATTTGCGCGGTGCGACGTTTTCTCTTTTCGCCGGACCGACGGCTGTCAATTATTTTTCTAAGTGATGTAGCCTGACGTGGGGGCGGGACGTGGAGGAAGGTGTTATAGCGAGAGGGTGCTAGAGTTGGACGGGAAACAGTTGAGCGAATTTTACCACCGCGCGTGAGGGTTGGTCATGCGATTACGTAGAGGTATTGTATGCGTTAATATACCGGTGTTGAAGTGATAGGGGATACAGATCAGGTGCCCGAGGTGGAGCTAATAAAAGTGTTGCCCTCTGTTCCGCGTCCACTACGTGGATGGGTCACCTATCGTATTCTATGATAGACGTAGCTGCGATAATGTCATTCATACTCTAGCCTGAGATGGCAGACTTGACCCAGTATTGGGGTAGAGAATTTAGCACCTCTCCCTGATCACGAGTATGTTTGTCTTCGTCTCTATGTGTAACCTTTCCATTTGAAACGTGAGGCTTTAGGGGAAGAAGGTCGATTATTGTCTAAAAAAAGTTTGTAAATATCTTTCTGTTAGGGTAGTTTCTTCGGAAATCCACTTTTCTATAGAATTTCGTCAAATTTCGGGTACACATAAAGAATAGACTTTCCGAAAGAAATTGCTAAAATTTTTGCAAAAGAGAAGAGGTTAGCTGGTTAGCACCTCTCCCCGGGAAGGAGCGTATTTATCTTTGTCTCTATGTGTAACCTTCCCTTTTGCAACTTCAGACTTTAGAGGAAGGACGCCTGATTTCTTTGTCTAAGAAAATTTCAGGTCTGTATATATCTTTCTGTCGCTAACTACCCGATTTTCGTAATTTTTTTTATACAAATTGACTGTTTTTGCAGCGTTGTCTTCCTAAATATCTTTGGTAAGGATGACACAGAAGCGATATTGATTTTAGGTATTATCAAAAAACGTTTTTCCAACGTCGTTTTTTACGCACCTTTGTTAGAAAAGCATTAATTAAAAAAATACATTTCCAGGATTCCTGACAAACTTCTGTCAATATTAATTTGTCACAATCGATGAATCGAGAGACGTTTTCCATATAAAAACAAGTTTACGAACACCATATACCAGTCATCAGCAAGGTCTTTGTTATAACTTCGTTAAAAAATATTTTTTCGCCATTTCTAATGAACTTTAACCAAAGTAAACTTCTCACAATCGATTAATTTCATCGAGATGTATCTTCCCTTAAAAATAAATCGCCATGTTCGTGAACACCCTGTATTACGTTTACTCGGTAACAATCTTGAAAATTCGACTCGCATTTTTCCACAGTCGGCTTCGTTTGCTTCAAAATCTATCGACACATCAAATAAAAACCCTTCGAAGCTCCTATTTTATATTATTTTTATAAAAGGTGGTCCAACCAAAACGCACGATGTTAATTGTAAATAAAACAAAAAGTTTTCAGAGAATTATCTTAATATTTTTTATTATGATAGAAGGATCTATGACAATTATGTGTGAAACAAAATATCGGCCAAATGCTCGCCACGGCTTCGGTGGCATACCTCTATCCGATGGTCCATATTTTCAATGACTGAGACATAATTGAGGTTCAATGTCGTTAATGTTCTATCTAACATCGTGCATTATAGTTCGACCACCCTTTATAATCGCGCTTAGTTCAGGTTTTTCTCGTCAGGTGGCGCGATGACTCGAAACATATTCAAGTTTTCGGCCTAATTTAAGTGGAGCTGCAAAACCCGGATCGCGGTGGCCTGTCGACGGGATACAGAGGAAATAAAAGACGAACCCGAGGCTCCCCCTTCTATAGCCGACGACGATTCAACAAGTGCCCAGGTATTCCATCGACTTTTGGACTCTTTCTTTTCTTTCTCCGCTATTTTTACACTCTCCTTGGCTCGCGTGGGACTCGTTAGCGAATTAGAGATCGAATCCGGAGTAATAGCCCTTCCTGTCCGTTAACGAATTGACAGAACGTGAAATTGGGAGCCGGAGAGCCGCTAGCGCTCCCCAAGAGAGGGAGGTTCAGAAGTGGGATATAAGCTCGTGGGCAGCCGGGCTTAGTTGTTCGGTTGCGACAGTCTGTCGGGGCCGAGTTGGATTTGTTTATTTCGTCCGCAATGATGGATTTCCGATTACTGTTGCTAAACCAGTTCGTGGTTTTGTGGTGTACGAGGGGGGATCCAAATAAAAATGAAAATTATTTTCTGCAGGCAAATGGGTTGGCAGTGCTGCCCTCTCCCAATAGGTAGGTTTATTAGACGCTCCCTACTTAGGCGGTCAAGTATCATTCATGTGAACCATCGCAGCGGACGGAGTGATTTTTTTCTTAAGCCCATCCCAACGCTTTCGGTAATTATAACTAAAATAACAGTAAGTAAAAAATGTTGGAATCGTATCTGAACATCAGAAGTTTGGAGCTTCAATTTGCTTTTTTTAAAACTGATCTCCGACTATTTTTCTCCAAGTTACAGCCCTTCAAAAATCCCCCAAAATCACCTAAAATTTTAGGATTTTGTTACGTTTCTTAATTTTTGTGCCTAGTGTAGTTGAACATGTTCTGTTTGTATGGAAATCCCATATTTTTTCGATTTTTCGATATGCAGGAGCAGTGCCGGAATTTGAGCTGAAAAGGCCCCGGGGCAAAACAAAATGTAGGGGCCCCATTTAAAAATTACTTGTGGTATTAATATAGAAAAAATGAAGGATAAAAATCACTGTATTTTGTCCATAATAATTATATTTAGATATTATTCATTACAAACAATTGGTTGAAGTGTTAACTGAGTAAAATTCGTAAGCCGAAACCTTAAATCATAAGAAAAAAGTTTCAGATTAGCATACTTGTAGATTTTCTTATTTTTATCACCTTAATTCATTTTGATGATTATCTTCTAAATAATATTTTTAGGAATCTTTGTTCACGTGTTTTTCAATATTTTCTGATGGGGTTGAATCATTTTCCCTTTTCATTTTCTGCCAGGGGGTCCTCTCGCGTCGGGGGCCCCGGGGCAATGCCCCGGTTGTCCCATTGTAGTTCCGGCCCTGTGCAGGAGGTATAACAAAATTCCCTATAAAAACGTCGAAATTTGCCCACTCCCTACATGCGAAAGAACAGTTTTCCATTCGAAAAATCGCCCGTTTCGTTGAGGGTTTATGCCGAAACGATTGTCGCTATCATACATTCATTTGCGTGTATGCCGAGAGGACCGAACGCGGATAAAATTCCTTCTCCTGTTCGCGCCGAAATCATCGGCGGCCGGTACTATACCCAACCGGTCCGCAGCAGCGGCGTCGGCCCGAAATTAGGTTAAGAGAACAGATAAAAAACAGTTACGCAAAAAAAAAATTAGCCGAGGAAAATTCCGCGCTACGCGGAACCGGCCGCCCGGGCGCCAATCGAATTCCTCGTAAAATTTAATCAAGCTGAATTATGCGCACCCACGTGCGCGCCAGGTTACACCGTGAGAGAAGTAAGTACGAATCTCGCAAAAAACGAGACACGTTCGCACATGTAGGCCGCGTCGGTGTGTGGTACTTCGTTTTGTTTTGTTTGTTGCGCGGCGCACCGCTATTTATCGCTATCATTATATCGCCGCTTATTAGGCGATGTCGGTAAATCGAGGAGGCTGGAAAAGCAATTGAAAATCGTCCGCCGGTAAACGCGTGATGCAACAGCATTGCGCAATTAATGGTCTTAATTAATAAAATAAGCATACGAGGATGTCGTGATTAAGGCAGTAGATTTATGCTGCGTAATCGCGGATCGACTATTAGTCGTTTGGAACGGACTCCAAAGTAAGTAAGGGCCTTTCAATAAGGACGCTCGATTTTTAAGCGTAGATGAAACAAGTTGTGTGTGAGGTAGCCACTAAATTTTTTTTGTTTGAAAGAATATTTTGTGGCATTGATTGTGGAATATAACGTCATTCGAATGTCCGCCGCAGCTTTGCTGTGCGGCACGTAGCGTCGTCCTGTTGGAACCACATATCGTCAGTTCCATATCATCCAGTTTATGCTACAAGAAGTTGCTTATTATCGATCTGTAGCGCTCGCCGATGACGGTTATGCCAATGCCAGTTTCGTTTAGTATGGACCGATGATTCCGCCAGACCAAAATCCGCACCAAATAGTGACTTTCTGGGGATGAATTTGTTGTTTGTGTATTTCGTGTGGATTGGTATCGTCCCAAATCTGACAATTTTGCTTCTTGACACATCCATTCATCCAAAAATGGGCCTCGTCTCTAAAGATAATATTTTGCTGAAATTTGGGTCAACTTCCAACTGCTCCAGAGGGAACACACGGCGTTGTTTATGGTCGTTTACCTGAAGTTCTTGGATCAGTTGGATTTTATACGGGTGCGGACCCAGGTCCCGACGCAAAATTTGCCAAGTTGAAGTCGCAGAAAGGCCAAGTTCTTGTGAACGACGAGGAATTGACTGCCTCAGGTTTTCCCGTACACTCTCACGTACAGCAGCGATGTTCTCAGCAGACCTTGCGTTTCGGTAGCGTACACGTGTTGGCCGATTATTTATCAAACCGGTTGACTCGAATTTGGCCACCAAACGTCGAATAGTCGACTCGGTTGTGGCGAGGATAAAAATTATGGAATTCGCGGAGCGTTTCTCGAACGGAGCACTAATTTTGAAAATAAAATTTGATGATTTGCACACGTTGTGGAATGCTATAACCTTCCATGGTGATTTGTCATACACTACCGAACAATTCACAACAAATTTGACAGATGTTGCTTTGACAACACGGTTGACATAACCTAACAAATTACAAGCGTCCCTATTGTAAGACCCTGTAATTGCCTACAGACAATACATAATACCTGTAACCTAAAAGAACAGTTTTAGGTTATTTTAACCCCAAATTTGTGCCAACGGTAACGTTTCAGTCATTTTTTAAATTGTAAGTGTTTTTTTTGTGATTTTCCTTTTTTATGTTTATGACTCCTTTACACAGCGTTTGAAGTAGGAAAGAACTATTTTGAATATTTAAAAACGTTTTTTAATATATACTTTTGTTAAACAAGAGACGACACAGTTTTACACGTGCACCAAAATATCACACGTTCCTGCACGCGTGTTTCGCCAATCAAGTGGGCATCGTCGGGTGATGACTAAAACTGTTTCAGTTGATTCAGTTTTAGTTCAGATTCAGTGTAACACCTATACTAGACACAAAAATTAAGGGATGAAAAAAATCCTAAATGTTTAGGTGATTTTCAACGGGCTGTCACTTGGAGAAAAATAGTCGTAGAGCAATTTAAAAAAATGCAAATTGAAGCTCCAAGTTTCTAGTTCTCAGATCTTGAGTTTGAAATTTTTTACCTTCAGTAGTTTTTGGGTAATTATAAGAAAAGCAAAAAAAAATTCAAATTTTTGCCTGCCTTTCAAAAGGTCCACGGACTTCAATAAATGTTTTTCAGTGATTTCATCATAAAGCTTTTTTAGATAATTTTATCCTCTTTATTTTGAGAGGTCTAAAAGCCTTGTACCTTTGTCTTATATGTCATTGCGTTATTGTGTAGTGAATGGTAAAGCGCTTGCGTACCATCGCTGTTGGTAGTATTTTCTTACACAGCAGCCGATATGACTTATAGACGAGTGACAGGGTTCGCAGAGACGACTGAACCTTGTCTTGTCGTCACGTGGGTAGGTCCTAACGATACGTGCGTCCTCCTACCGCGTATCGAAAGGACATTACGCGACTGTTGGCATGATGTATGAAATCGGCCTCTCCTACGCCTTCTTGACTCGAATAATTGCGCTCCGCGCTTGAGTACCGCAAGATCCAAGGCCTGTTAAGATAATCGTCGACGGCGTCGTACACGTAATCGGGAGTCACTCATTACTTTGCGGCTAAGGGACCGGCAGTGGCGGCGCTGTATTTATTTCGTAAGACGTTTTTCGGTGACGTAAAAATTTGTGCCATATTCTTGCCCCACACTGTATACTAGTCGTGTTTGTCGATTGCGGACAGTACCGATTCGAGCGGCACGTGTGCGTGTCATTGCCCAAAATCGTACTTCCAATTCGGGTAATATGACGTGAAATATATCGGGTTGTCCAAAAAGTTCGATCGGCTTTTCATAAGTATTTATTATTAACTTTATGGTTATTACAAATTATTTTCATCAATAATGTACGTTACTCCATTTTCAATAACTTTCTCCCATCTCTCAGTAAACTTTAGAATACCAATTTCATAAAAACTTTGCTGTTTGCTCGCAAGAAAACGTTTCTAAATGATTTCTGACTTCCTCGTCACCGGCAAATGTTAAGTTTCGTAAACTGTTATTCATGGAGCGGAATAGGTGACAATCCGAGGGCGCGAGGTCTGGAGAATACAGTGGATGGCGTAAAACATCCCATTCTAACTCCAACAATTTCCTCCGGATCTGCATAGAAGTGTGAGGTCGAGCTTTGTCGTGACGAAAGACGACCTTCTTACGATTTACAAGTCCTGGGCTTTTCCTGCATAATTTGGCTCAATTTTTGTAGTTGTTCGTAGTAAACGTCCGAATTTGTTGTTTCGTCCCTCGGGAGTCGCTCAAAATAAATGATTCCTTTAAAATCCCACCAGACGGACAACAAAACTTTCCTGGGGTGAAGTCCTACCTTTGGCGTGGATTGAGAAGGTTCACCAGACTTTCCCCACCACCTTTTTAGACTGACGTAGTTGTAAATGATCCACTTTTCATCTCCAGTAACCATGTTTCTCAAAAAGAGATCGCTACGTTGACGAATTCTTAACATATCGCCGATGTTGATGCCATCCATTCAATTGGATTCGTCTGAAATCGTGAGGAACCTAAACATCGAGTCTACTGATCAACCCAAGTTTTTATGGTGATTCTGTACACTAGATTTTTACGTCCCGATTTTTTCTGCAAGCTTACGTATGGTTTGGCGTGGATGTGTCTTAACTAAGGCTCCTAAATGCTTGGAAACGACTTCTTTAGGTCGGCCTGACATTGGAGCCTCCGTGAAGGAAAAATCGCCAGATCGAAATCTCTTGAACCACTTTTGACACGTTCGTTCAAGTGCTCGAAAAACCGAACGAACTTTTTGGACAACCCAATATAAATTCAACGAGTCCGCTTTCCAACGACCAAAAGAAAGCACCGACTACCCCTGTAAAATCAATCACGCAATCTAATCTCATCTATTGTTGTTGGGAAGACCCACTCCCGCTGAAAAAAACACTCCCCGTATTGTAAATAAACATTTTTTATTCTCGGAATTGTATGACTGTATCTTTTGCAATATCTCTACGAGTATAAACAAGTGATTCTAATTGTTTGAAGGTTAAATGACGCGACTGCTGTTAACTATTAATATAGGAGTTATTACGATGGTCGATTTCCACAGCCGCTTTGTCAATATTTGCCAGTTGATGTCTCATCTTTGTAGACCGCGTCCCAGGTAGTCATATCATATCGGAGACGGACTCGGCGCACAGTACCACGTACAAAATATATATGTAAACGGTAGAAAATGTACAATACAGTCCCTTATATTTTTGATAGATCATTTTTTAATGTTGGTTTGTAAAAATCATTACTAAATTGATTATTTTCGTCAAGAGAAGCTATAGTTCAAAGACGCACTATAATCGTATGTAAGTTACTTGTCTGTATGTGTCTGTACTGTGTCTGAATCGTATGAAAATATACTCGTAGTATAAATAAAGCTGTGGATAACAGCTTTGCTAATACTCAGAAAAAATAATGCCTGGTCCCTAACTTTTTTCGTCCAGTGTACGAACGGCAACAAGTTGGAGAGGCGCTTAGTGCCCGCAATTCCTAGGCGAATATAGTTATGAAAACAAATGGCGCAACATCCGAGGGGCATAAATACCAACGGAGGTGTACGGAGAAGGACGAGTCGGTGGGAAAAAATGCATCGCGGACGAATCGAGATGGAGGACGCCTCGAAAGATGCAATCATCGCCGAACGAGGTCGTTGATAGCGCCGGTGCAGGCAGCCGGGGTAACGACGAGGGTGTAATTGAGAGCGGCCATGCAATTTAATAAATATACATTGTGGAGATTCGGGGGAGGGGATGGAATGGTTGAAATTTCGCGACTGAAACATCGTTGCGAAATACTTTTGCGGTGTAATATCGGCTACACGCCCTTAATGAGGGTAAACACTGCTTGAATATAAGAGAAAGAAGAAAACGTATTAATTATTCTGCGACTGTTAACGTAATCTTCAAAAAATTTTAGTGTGATATACTTAGCCCATCAGCCTGGAGATTTGTTTTTTGTTTCAAAACAAAATACGCTGACGTTACATTTTTCGTGATCATCATCATGAGGCCATCAGTCCTAAGACTGGTTGGACGCTAACATCCAGCTTCTCCTATCTTGTGCTAACCTACGCATTTCGCTAATTGTGCTACAACCTACATCAGTAGTATAGCAAAGCCGGTACCAGGCCACCATCGGATTTGTCCGCGGACATTTGATGCCGATACCATGTGGTCATTGTTGATCTGAAGAACTCTTGGCGCAGGTATAAAACAGGTCTGTACAGGTATAAAACAGGTGTGTATCGGTTTAAAACAGGTATGGTAACCTGTTTAATGACGTCATGTTTTTTTTTCCTAATACCACCATACCTCCATTTCTCTATTTCTGCCTCCAAAATATTCCCCCATGTCTCAGCAAGTGGCCTACCATTCTATCTCTTCTCTTTTTTGTTTTTCCACATACTTCTTTTCTCACCGACTTTCTCTAATACTTCTTCGTGTAACACCACATCTCAAAAGCTTCTAATTTCTTCATACTTGCTTCCCCTACCGTCCAGGTTTCGCAACCGTATAGTGCCGTGTTCCATACATACGTTTTCAAAAATCTCTTCCTTGTTTCTAAGTTTATTACCCCCGAGCATAAGAGTAACTTCTTTTTGTTAAAAGCTATTCGACCCTGCGTTATTCTTTGTTTTATATCTTTATCGCTTCTTCCGTCCCAATTTATTTTACTTCCTAAATAAGTGAAGTCTTTAACTTCCTCCAATCTTTCATTATTAATTTGTACTTTCGTTTTTGCTCTGCTCTCGCGCCCTCTGCACACTAACACTTTAGTTTTGTTTTTATTCACCCTCATTCCGTATTCCTCTGTCAACACTGCCTCCATTTCGTTCAACGCTGATTCTAATTCATCCTTACTAGATGCTAATACTGCTATATCATCCGCGAATCTCAGCATTTTTAGTTTCTGTCCCTGTACTTTAATCCCGAAATACACTCTATCTTTTACCACATTAATCGCCTCTTCGATGTACAGATTAAGAATTAGTGGTGATAGCGTACATCCTTGTCTTACTCCTTTCCTAATACCTACTTCCCTTCTTTCCCCTTCTACTTATATAACAGCAGTTTGCTCTTTGTATAGACTGTGCACTACTCTCCTATCTCTATATTTCTTTCCCGCGCTCTTTAGTATCTCGAACATTTTTTCCCATCTTACATTATCAAAAGCTTTTTCTAAATCTACAAATCCTATATAAGCGTTCTTTCCTTTTTCTATTGTTTTCTCTAACATTACTCTTAGCTCCAGAATAGCTTCGCGAGTTCCCCTATTTCGCCTAAACCCGAATTGGTCCTCTCCTAGTATTTCCTCCGCTCTACTTTCCATCCTCTTCTGAACTATTCTGGTTAAGATTTTTGACGCGTGGGAAGTTAGGCTAATCGTTCTAAAGTTCTCGCATTTGTCGGCGCCTCTCTTTTTCTGTATAGTACCGATAATGTTCCTCTTATAGTCCTCCGGCATCTCACCCGTTTCGTATATGTATTTTACCAGTTCAAACATCCTATTTACTACTTTCTGTCCCGCAAATTTCAAAATTTCCGCCTGTATTTTATCTACACCCGGCGCTTTATTGTTCTTTAGCCCCCTTAGTGCTATTTCAAATTCCTCTCTCAATATAGGTTTTCCTACATCTTCTCTATCGATGCTAGATCCTTCCTCTAATATCTCTCCTAATTCCTGACCCTCGTATAAATTTCCTAAGTACTGCTTCCATCTATCCGCTTTCTCCTCTCTTCCGATCAGTATGTCCCCCGATTGACTCCTAAAGTTTCTACTTATTGGTCCTATATCCCTGAAGTTCCTCTTAATTATTTTGTAAGCCTCATCGGTCTTACCTACTTGGAGCTTATCTTCTACTTCTTTGCATTTATCCTCTATCCATTGTTCTTTCGCTTTTCTACACTTTCTAATGATTTCCCGCTTTATTGACTTATAAGTTTTCAGTCCTTCCTCGTCTCGTCTGTTTTTGTAGCCTCGTCTTTTTTGTATTAAGTTTAAGATTTCGTCCGTTATACAGGGCTTCCTAGCTTCCCTTCTCTCGTGTCCTAAAACGTCCATAGCCGCGGAATGTAGACTATCCTTGATACCCTCCCACTCAGTTTCTGCGTTCTTGATTTCGTCATTACTCGCTTTATTTATTAATTGATCTGTTTTCTCCTGGAACTTATCTTTCATATTCTGATCCCTCAGTATGTCTACATTTATACGTTTCTTATCCTTCCGGGTTTTCAGATTTTTGAACTTTAATCTAGCTTTCATGACTACCAAGTTGTGGTCGCTGTCTACATCTGCTACATTTTTCGTGATGTTTTCGTAATTTTTGTCGGTGCATCAAGCTTTTAAGTATTTATAGGAGTTTTTTCGTATCGTTCTCTCGATTTTTCCGGTATAATTGCGGAACATCCTGTATGTATGTCGCGCTTGGCCAAGATCTGAATCGTCGTTTTCTTGAATTCTGACTTGACAGAAAATTATAAATTTTATGGGAAAATTAATAGTCGTTGTTACAAACTTTGAGTAACTCGATTTTAAGTGATTGACAACCGGTATTGTGTTGTTACGGACATCATCTTATATTAATAGTAACTACACTAGGCACAGAAATTAAAGGATGTAAAAAAAAATCTTAAATTTTTGCTTGCCTTTCAAAAGGTGTACGGGCTTCAATAAATTGTTTTTAGTAATTTCATCATAAAGCTTTTTTAGATAGTTTTATCTTCTTTAATTTGATTGGTCTAAAAGCCTTGTACGATGATTTTTCGCTGAGTTACCGTCGTTCAAAGGAAGAAGTCAGTTATGGCTTTTTTTATTTTTTTTCTTAAATAATTAGCATTTTTTGATAAAAAAAATCTAGAGTATTGTTTAAAAAACATTTTCACCATCAAAAAGTGAATAAAGAATGATATATTCATCCTTAAATTAATTTTTAGCAAAAACGACAAATTCAATAATTCCTTAAACAATGAAAAAAAATCGCAGCGCTTTGAAATTTTCAGGTTTTCTTTGGGATACTCTGAGGTAAAGTATTGTACTTGTATACAAGTATGCTTGGACTTGTAAAGAATATTTTTCACATTTTAAAACCATACTTGAATTTTCTGTTCGATCATTATTTCCCGAGAAATTACTTACCAAAGTCAAAACTGACTTCTTATGCCTAGCCGGTAAACTGGTAAAATTATGCCTGGCCGAACTAGTATGAGCCTGGGCTCGTAATTGTGTCTCCAGAATGTTACGGCTCCGTAATCTTAGACACATCGACGCCGTTACAGTCGGGCTATAGAAGGCCGTCGTTTTGGTCATTTAAAATTAGTTGACATATGTATTATTAATCGATTAAATTAAAACTTTTTATACTTCTACAGTCGCAGAAAGAGTAGTTCATCTCTTGCGAAATAAAACAGCCGTGCCCTACATCAGACTAGACATGTATAATCGAGTTGATTACTTGTTTCGCCATTCCGAAATGAAACACACGAGACCTGCGTTGATAATAGCATCATGCGTGCTTAAAGGGTAGGTCACCTTTATACACACCCATGCTTGAACGACCGCCCATTAAAGCCGGGGCAGTTTAACTAGGTTTTTTATGCGTACTAGACATGTGATTTTCTCTCACAAATAATATTAGGTGGCGAACAATGAGAACTGTTAGCGCCGATAAGATCGCGGTCTTTCGCGCTCCCATTAGGGCCGTCGACGTTTTAGGTAATCGCCGTTTATTTCGTCAAATTACACGGTGTTTTTTTGTATAACGCAGCTAACGACCTTTCACCGGAATCAAGGTATGTGGATTTGCTCTCCATTTTGTTTTTATTTCTCGCTCGCCGCCACCCACGGTCGAGCCTCGACCGTACCTAGCACACTCGGATAATTGGGCTTATTGTCTTAGTTGTCTGCGGAGTAGTTCAAGGTTCGATCCCGGGGGTCAATTGATGAAGTTCGTTAGGTTCGTTTAGGATAGTTGTCGAGTAAATTTCGTCACGTTATTAGTGAAGCGTCTATTCTAGAGAGCTGCAAGAGAGTCGGACTCAGGACGCTATTATTTTTCTATTACACAACGATGGTTTACGGAAAATACATCATGATATAATGATGAGTATTAATGAATACTCGAATAGACAGAGAAACGGGAACAGAAATATATAAATAGCCCCAGAAGAAAAGTTCCATTAGGTTTAAATCCGGCCATCTTGGTGGTGATTCAAAGAGTCCTCTTCCAATCCAGTGACTCGAAAATATTTAGTGTCGATCAACGTTAACTCCATAATACAGTGAAACTCCATAACAATTCACCACTTCATATAGCCCATTATGTCTTAGAACCAACAACTTTTCCGTATTTTGAGTCGGCATCGACCTCGGTATTCCCCAGATATTAGCCCTGGGACTATGGCGACGTCCACGCTTTAATATGTCGATCGAGCGACGGTCGGTTCTGGAACTTGCCAGATTTCAACACCTATGGAAATGGCAGTTTGGCGAAATATTGTGTTCATTTATCTCTATTACTCATTTGGTGGTTGGCAGATTCTGTTATTTGAGTCGTCACTTGTTTGAGGTTTATCAACGTAAACGTTTCCTCGTTAAACTAGTGTCGAAAGAAGTCTGATGTCATTAGATCCGGTGATTGTGACGACCACGTAACACCAAACTAATATAAGATGTAGTATTGTCTTCAAATTATTCCCAGATATACCAGGCAGTCTCGGAACTGCGTATCGCTGTTTCCCGTAGGTGACAGTTTGTAGTTTAGTAGACAGATGGCGTGTTCTCTCGAATTTGTAAATATAAAATGTGTTTTATGTGTTTTATTCCGCTCCATGGATAACAGTTTACGAAACTCAACATTTGCCAATGACGAGGAGGTCAGAAATCATTTAAAAACGTTTTTTGCTAGCAAACGCAATTTTTTATGATAATTGTATTATGAAGCCTACTGCGAGATGGGAGAAATTTATTGAAAATGGAGGTGTACATTATTGATTAAAATAATTTGTAATAACTAAAATGTTAATAATAAATACTTATGAAAAAACCGAACGAACTTTTTGGACAACCCGATAGTTTATGGCATATCAGATGTTGAATATGTTTCTGAACTCTTCGGTACTCCGTGAAGTCGTCACAATACTAACGACCCGACGACACGCGGAGATTTGCCCGATAGCAGAGCTGCTCATCTAAAAAAACAAAAAAACGCTCTACTTACGGAACCGTAGTCGGCCACGACGATTCCTAACGCCGCGGAACGGTGCCACGGGTTCCCAGGCCTAACAAAGACCCGACCGGAGCCGCTAAACGCGAAAAGATGATCCGGCACAGCGTCACCTCGGCGACCCGCCACGCCAGCCTCTTCCGCCACGCGAGAGGTGAACGTTTCGCTCTGAACTCGAAGACGTCAAACAAAGGAATCACCGCTGCGGTGACCTACTGACTCCTAGGGGACGGGGGCGTCCCGCGCCCGTAAGATCTGCGTCCACGATATATTTTTTTCGTTGTTATTCTAATGGTCCTTCTGGGCGAGCGGGGCTCTTTGTTGCGCTGCGAGGTAAAGGTGGAATTTACGCCGAATGTAGAGTTTCGCGGGAGCTTATCTCGTTGCGTCGTCGGAGACGTGGAGCTGGCCGCTAGTTTGACGGTTCTATACCGGATGTCCCTTAAGTTTGGAATTAAATTCGTCGAAACGGTTTTTGGTGTTGACCGATCGTAAAATAATTATATTGTAAATATTATACGTACGTGTACTGGACCGTCGACAATCGACATTTCCATCACTGTTAGCTAGCAAAAGACTAGACTAGAAAAGAAAAGAATGTACTGGCAATACAATTACGCAGGTGGTACTGGAGACGTTAGAAAAATTTCGAGTGTCGAACGTCATAAATGCAGTATATGTGTTTTATGCTAGTTTTACTTTTCTCAATTTTTCTCAAATAGTCCACCACTGTGCTTTCTCATGATCCGTGAACATGGTTGAGTGTGTCCTATCTACTTCAAAATCAATAGGTGACGTCTGGGGGGCGTCCCCGATCAGAGTCAGTCAAAACCCGATCGATCCGACACGATTTAGTTGTGTTATCGTGCTAACAAGAATAAATGCCGACGACAAAGACAAAGACACGGGAAAAAATTTTTAAAAACTATTTTTAGGCCGAAAAACGAAAAATAAACCTAAAAAAATTTTTTCTTTACACAATTACATTAGTTTTCCGTAGTGCGGAAAAGTGTGAATTCTTCAAAATTTCAAAACTCCATTTAACTATATTAGTTGTGGTATTATTCGGCACAATTGCCTTTTTGAAATAAATTTTGTTTAGTGTATGATGGTTCACCTCCGAAGAGAGAAGATAGCTCTCCATATGCCGCTCCTTTTTACCACCCCCACCGCGTTACTAAAGCCTAAATAAATCTGCCTAGTAAAAAGTCGAAATTCCGGCCAAGCCAGCTAAACATTCCTGCCCGGATCCGGAAGGGCCTGGCAACTTCCACAGCTACATCCCCCGATGGATTTATAGACGAGACGTACTTGTCTCGTATGTATGCATGGCGGCATCTCGGCCGGCTTTTTGCCGTCTGGAAAGAAAGCCTGTTCGTCCGGCGCGTCCGGATTTATCCGGCAACACAATTAGGGCTTACCCGTTTGACACGTTAATTTCCAACACGTTTTGCGTAAGCCGGGCATTAGACGATGCCGTCGCCACGGCGACCGACGCCCTCCGCGTACGCCAATGGAGGCGGGAACCGGTCGTTCTGTCGGCGCGCCCTTTCCCTGGCCTTTTGTTGCCCCGGCTCTCGTAAATACTTCAATCGGGCCTAATTGGGGGGTTATTATTTTTTGAAACGCAACTATTAACGGGCGTGTTTCACAACGATCGAGGTTAGGTTGAACGCGAGGTTTCGCAGTCTGTGTGGGAGGGGAACGACGCCAGCTGCGGCATGTACATGTACAATAAATACGTCCAACTTCGCCGGATTTGTTTGGTTTAACCCCACGCGGGATGTTCGGGGTTGTAGCATTGTTTCTTTACGTTTTGATCGCTAGGATTCAAATCTGCCTGGCGAGAAGGATGATAATTAAAGTATTTCTTTCGTCAAAGAAACGGTACGAACGATGTCGGGTAGGATCCTGGTATGCGAAGGTGCTGGTGTAGGAAAATCGATTTGTTACGTTTCAGTTAATCTACAATCTATCAATAGGGACGCTTTTGGGCGAGCGCTACAGATCGATGATAAGCAACTTGCTGTGGCCTAAACTGGATGATATGGATACCGACAACATGTGGTTCCAACAGGACGGCGCTACGTGCCACACAGCGCATGCCACGATGGACATTCTGCACCAACCCTAGAATTCTAGACCAACCTGACGAGTTATTTCAGAAGAAAAGACGGCAGCTACTTTTCAATTGACGGATAAATCTGATTTCTTGGGAGCAGAATCTCTTGGGAGAAAGTTGATAGACCAATTTAACGAGTGGCTTTGGAAGAAACGACAGCGGCCATAGGTGTTTTTTGACGGGATTGGGTCATAAATTCGTTACCGCGGGTTCTGGTAACGAAGAATCTGCATAATCTCTTGGAGAAGGTTGATAGATCAATATGACGAGTTATTTCTGAAGAGAGGATGTCAGCCATACGTGGTTGGCACGGGATTGTGTCGTAAATGCGTAGCTGCAGGTTCTGGTAACGAAATACATATCTATCGGTTACATTTCAGTTGAAGGTAGAACGGCGGAATTTTTGAGAAAAGTTGAGGTGGTTGATGTCATATTGTGATCAACATATCCCGACGTGATCGAGGGGTAAATTTAAGAGTGGAAATTTCTTGAAACAGACTATGAACGTTGCGGTCGACATCGACGAATAATATACATACGCTGTCTGTGTGGTATCAGACCCAAGCCCGCGACCGGCTGATGGAAAAACTATGCCCCCGCCATTAGGGGAGGAAACAAAGCGGCGGGATATCCTATCGCGCTCTGCTAAGCGCGAACGTTCGCGAACGGTTACGATAACAAGTGGGCTTATCTGATCTGCGACGGCCGCGACTTGGGCGATCGTCATTTGTTATTATTACACATTTGGATTAGTCATTTGTTGCATAACGTCGCCTGTATGTTTACAAACAAAACGATGCACAATCGCGCGTTTGGCAAGCTATTAATATACATGTTGTTTGGCGAATTGTCGCGTGGAAAAATTCCCCGGGTCGTTACGGGGCCAGGATTAATTTCCTGTTTGAATTTTTTTTCCGAGAAACATCGCAAAATATCGCGCTTGGTATTGGCGAGTCTGGCGCGGAATTTTAAGTAAATTGGAGGTACACTAGGCACAAAAATTAAGGGATGGAAAATAATCCTCAATGTTTAGGTGATTTTCAAAGCGCTGTAACTTCCACAAAGATAGTCGCAAGGCAATTTAAAAAAAAAGCAAATTGAAG
Organism: Rosalia funebris; assembly: GCA_037954035.1. NCBI lineage: Eukaryota > Metazoa > Arthropoda > Insecta > Coleoptera > Cerambycidae > Rosalia > Rosalia funebris. The sequence goes on along the minus strand of JAZFAV010000003.1, from coordinate 26,988,295 downwards.
CTCCAAGCTTTTGGTCTTCAGATCTTCAGTTCTAAATGTTTTACTGTCAGCAGTTTTTGAGTAATCATACGAAAACTTTCGGGAAACAAATTTTCCAAATTTTTGCTTGCCTTTCAGTGGGTCCACGGACTTCAATTAATTTTTCTCAGTGATTTCATCATGAAGTTTTTTTAGATGGTTTTATCCTCTTCAATTTGAGTGGTCTGAAAGCCTTGTACGGTAATTTTTCGCTGAGTTATCGTCGTCCAAAGCAAAGAAGTCAGTTTTGACTTCGGTAATTAATTACTAGGGAAATAATGATCGTACAGAAAATTCAAGTAGGGTTTTAAAAACTGTAAAGTATTCTTTACAAGTCGTAGTTCTTAGTTTTTAATAAAAAAAATTTGGACTGAAAATGTTGATTGAAAAAGAGGTAAAAAATTGCGTCTTTAGGGATATTCGATAACTGGCATAACTTTGCAAATAATGGATAGACAAAAAATGTTGACTATTTCTTTTCAATTTCAAAGTACCCCAAAGAAACCCTGAAAATTTCAAAGTGTTGCGATTTTTTTTTATTGTGTTCGGGATGATTGAATTTGTCGTTATTGCTAAAAGTCAGTTTAAGGATGAATTTTTCATTTTTTATTCATTTTTTTAGGTTGAAACTGTTTTTTAGCAGTAATCCATATTGTTGTTATCAAGAAATGTTAACTATTGTAAACAAAAATCTGTACGATCATTATTTCTGGAGTAATTAATTACTTATTTGGTTTTGAACGACGATAACTCGAAATAATAAGCGAAAAGTCATCGTACAAGGCTTTTAGACCGCTCAAATTAAAGAGGATAAAAGTATCTAAAAAAACGTTATGATGAAATCACTGAAGAAAATGTATTCAAGTCCGTAGACCTTTTGAAAGGCAAGAAAAAATTTAGAATTTTTTGTTTCAGATGGTTTTCTTATGATTACTCAAAAACTGTCGATGGTAAAAATTGAACTCAAGGTTTGAAAACTAGAAACTCGGAGCTTCAATTTGCTTTTTTCAAAATTATTCTGCGGCGATTTTTCTCCAAGTTACAGTCCCTTGAAAACCACCTAAACATTTAGAATTCTTTTACATCCTTTAATTTTTGTGCGTAGTGTATTCAGATTTAGAAGTGTTGTGCTGTTCTATACATTACATAAACGTCTTCGGTTCATCAAGGGTCCGTCGTGGGTCCGTTATCGATCCATCATAAAAAAATTTCCAAACTTTCCAAAATCACATTTTATCTTCAGAACTGGATTTGACGTGTCGATTTTGGAGTAATATACTGTTTTCCAACTCTCAAGGGCCGCTAATGAGCGATATACAGGGTCCCCTTAATTTAACCGTCAATATGAAATATTTGAAAGCGGTAAAAGTAGTTGTTTTCAAACAAACCACCCTGTGATCGTTGAACTACTGAAAGCGCAATTAAATTCCGCCTCGATTCACATAGGATGAATCGTCATACCTAGTTTGAACGGTTTTAGAAATGTCCTAAGGGCATTTTACTGAATTATTACCCTACTAGAACGATTATTGTAAATGAAGTTGTGTGCGAACGTCTTTATAAAAGAATAAAAATCGTTTATAACTGTACCAATCAGTACGGAATTAAAAAACAAAATTAAAACCACTCTATATGGAGACTGTGGCAATTTTTTCGACTAGCATTTTTAAAATCCCACTTCTGAAATTGACTCAAACAGTGACAGTGTACAATTTTTTTTTAACAGTAATCCTTATGGGATATAATTGGAATACGTCCAATGGGTGGGCGACTTTTGACCCAACAAAAACACCGTTTGGATTTAAAAACGTCCAAGCCACAGCTAACTCATTGGTTTTTATTTTGGTAGTGTAATTAATCTATTATGGCTGTCACGATTGTGCATAATGTCTTGATAAGATCATTAATTACGCTTAAATTCTACGTCTCAGTTGGCGGACTCGCCGAAATAATATACTCAGTCGCGTCTGTTTTGGCAATAGAAAATAACGTCTGAGTTTTAAAATCTATTAGCTATTGACCATTACGCCACGTATTTAAGCGATTTGTGTACAAAAAAAATTGCAATTATTTTTTGTATCCTCCACGCGTACGCCCATGCTCGAACGCGTAATTTCGAGCGTTTCCAGAGCTTCGGCTTGGAGAGAACTTCATTTATGTGACAGAAATATTAATAAAAACCATAATGACCTATAAATATTGATTTGCGATGTGATACGTCACGTCGTTAGTTATGAAATGTAAACACCATTATTATATAAAAATAATAAAATTGCGATGTAAATTCGGGGTAATGAGATGATTTATCGGTATTTGCGACGTAATACGCTAAAAACGGCAGTAATTCGTCCACCAGCGCCTGCTCTCCTCGCGCCAGTGGCGTCGTGAAAGCGGAAACGAAGGGGTACGAAAATATCAATATTCAGTAATTAGTTTTATAAATTTAAGTAGGAATATTTAACAAATGTCTATAAACTGACAAAAATATACCGAGTATGTAAACCGGAATTTGCCCATAGATGGCCTAGCTGCTAATGTAGATACCGTCATACCGCGTCTTTAGCGCCATTTTCTTGTTTTGACATCTATTAAAGGATTCTATCTCACAACAATACAACAATACAACAACATCGTTTTTAATAGCGTTGAACATGTCGAATTTTGTGCCTGAAAACAATGATGTGCGGACAGCATTGATTTTCTTGTTACAATTTAAAGAAAACTGTTGCAAAATCGCATCGAATGCTTCTCGAAGCCTACGGTGAGCTCTTGGTACATCACAGTGTTTTGCGTGGTTCAAAAAATTCAAAAAGTGGCAATTTTGACGTGAGGAACGAAAACGTGGACGACCACTGAAAAAGTTTGAAGATAGCGAATTGCAAGCATTGTTGGATAAGAATGACGCTCAAACGCAACAAGAACTCGCGGATCAATTAAATGTAACACGAGAAGACGTCTCCATGCGTTTGAAAGCCATGGGAAAGATCCAGAAGATGGGAACATGGGTTTCACATGAACTGAATGAAAGACAGCAGGAAAACCGAGAAACCATTTGCGAAATGCTACTCGCCAGGTACAAAAGAAAGTTATTTCTCCATCAAATTGTGACCGGCGATGAAAAGTGGATATATTTCGAGAATCCTAAGCGTAAAAGATCATGGGTAACTCTTGGCCAACCATCGACATCGACTGCAAGGCCAAATCGCTATGGACGGAAGACAATGTTCTTTTGTTTGGTGGGGTCAGAAGGGTATGATCTATTATGAGCTGCTAAAACCTGGCCAAACCGTTAATACTGAACGCTACCGACAAAAAATGATCGATTTGAATCAAGCCTTGCGTGAAAAACGACCATAATATCAAAAAAGCAACACAGTGATTTTGCTTCATGATAATTATGCGCCATCACACACAGCAAAGCCGGTGAAGGAAACGATCGAGGCGTTTAGTTGGGAAATACTTTCGCATGCGGCTTACTCACCAGGCTTGGCTCCGTCCGATTACTACTTATTTGTATCGATAGGACATGCACTTGCTGAGCAGGGCTTCACTTTTTACGAAAATGACTCGATGACTGGTTTGCCTCAAAAGAGCAGGAATTTTTTTGGCATGGAGTCCACAAATTGTTAAAGAGATGGGGAAAATGTATAGCTAACAATGGACATTACCTCGAATCAAATATTTTTCATCATTTTCATACAATAAACGTGTATTTTCTGAACAAAATAATCCTGTTTCATATTTACATTCCTGGTAGTGTTCATTTCTTTTTACGGCTTCTTGAGGATTTCACGCATACTACCTATTAACAATTATTCTGAAGGCTGTGTTACAGATTATTCTAAGAGCCGGTCGAGTTTGTTAGAAAATTGGCAGTCACCGCTTTCACCGGGTCGCGCAAAAAAAGGTTCTCCACGCGTAGTTGTGATCTGCAGCTCAAGGAAAATACGCAGACCGCGGCCAAGACGTTCCCATCACGTAGAGGAGTCGTGGGGGCGACGGGCGCACGCCGCGAACCGTCTACCGAATGACGGGGGTTCGCTTTCTTTATCGACGCGGCCGAAAATAACTCGGGAATGATCTATCGCCTGATTAATAAAAACGAAGAACGTTCCTTGTAATTGTCTATTAAAATTTCGCCGGTACGAGACTGTTTCGTGTTCCCAGTTGCGTTCGTGTTATTCGTCAAGCCCGGCGTCGTTTTAATAAGTGCCTGTTAATACATGATTTCGCTTTGTTCGAGTGTTTTGTTACGTTGCCTGGTTGCGGTCCTACCCACAGCCAGGACACAAGGGTCATTTTTGTAGGGTAGGCCACACGGAAACACGGAGCCCGCGCTTCCGTGAGCGATGTCCAGCGCGGTGAAAAATTGTATTTTTCAAAGAAAAACTATTTTTTCTAAGCTTTTAATGATTAATACGTATGCACATGACGGTGGAAGCGAATCAAGTACTATGACGTTTGCCACAATGTTTTTATGAAGTTTTTTAGAATTTTACATGGCTTTTAATGGATGTTTTTAGTAATTATGAGGGCTAGTTAAGAGGGTAAGTACGTACAGTGTTATATTTAGTTGTAACAGTTTAATGCGTTTGTTACTAATTATTTTGTATTATTATTTTACTACCCTTGTTACGAGTACGTCTATGGCGCGCAGTACGTTTCCCACAGCCTTAGTAATTATACGTTTGTCGGGGGGCGGTATATGGTCAACACTGAACTAGTCTACCTATGTCTGTCTACGTCATACCACGAAGATCAATCATAGTATGTCTATTAGCTTAAAAAAATATATATATTTACACCAAGCGATTGCTCCTATCTCCCCCACGCCTAAAGCATTACTCTTCGCTTTTGTCCGGCCTCCATTGTTTCTCTAATTCATGGTATTGTCGCGACCATAACTGTACAGGCTTCTAGATCACGAAAAACGGAGCTCGTTTTTCGTTATTTTTTTTTTTTATATAATTCCTAAGTTCTTTGTTCCGATGGCCACAGCTTGAGGTTAAACGCTGATAAAAAGTGCGCGGTAATTTCGATAGATTGGCCTAGTTTCATTTCGCGCGGATATACAGAGCGTTTCGTCCGGCCCGTCCACGACTGATGTGTTGTAGATCCTTATATCGGTGTTAAAATAAATCGCAAAAGAATGAATTAGTCCGTGTTGGATGTTGGGAAACGCCATATATACAGGACGTCCATGGTATGAGCACCCTTATTGTATCGGATATTTCGAACATTATAGTTTTACTCGCGTACGAAACGCTCTTGCGTTGCATACGCCCGACGTATGTCGCCAGGAAGTGTCTAGAACAACTGCCGTTACGTCTCCAAGCCCACAGGCCTTGCATATGACGTTAGCGGCGTCCCTAATTAACAATTAATCTAATTGGTAGCGTCAGGAATACGTCTACGTTGTGCAATATATCTTATCATTATAATATACTGTAATCGATGGTCACCCATATTCATCAATTGCAACTGTCGACGGTGGATGGCAAATGGCGATACGATCAATGTGACTGTTTAAAGAGAGAGAAATGTTTTTTTAATTTAGATGCGCAAAATCGTGTGGATTAATTTACCTATATTTGCAGAAATGTTTATTCATTGTTTACTTGGGACCATAAAAAGGTCCGGAATAATACCAGTATTTTTCGTGGTCGTAAAACATGCCAAGATATAAATATTCAATTCATACCAAGAGGAAAAAATATATAAACGTAACATAAATGTAAACGTGGAGTAATAATACTCGGGAATATAAAGCTGGATGTGGTCTCACGTTGACGTCACAGCCTTGTTGGGTATTACTACTACTACCACTAAAATTCAAGCATTGACATCGGCCAATCCATTTCTTTCGGTAGTCCATCTTGAGGGCAACCGGTTCTAGTTCCTTTGGAAGGAGTATTTCAGTTTACAACAACCCAGGACAATAGTCTAAATATCAGACCCCCGGCTCGCCCCGTTTTGACCCAATTAGCGCGGGAATCGTTGGAGAAACCCCCATTAAAATTCACCCTCGGTCTTGTACGGATCAGGAAGCGGGTCTATATCGAAATCAGTGCCCCTCTCCTCCCTCCTGCGACTTCCCTCACAGCAGTTTGAATTTATATACGTATACCTGAGTCCTGCAGCGATAAAACTAATATGTAGTCCTATTTTCGGAGGTGTCCGACTGCTCTGGGCGATTTTACTCGGTTTTTCCCTGAGTTTTCCAGATGTTTAATGTATCTCTAGTATTTGCCAACTTTCCAATACGAGTCTAGCTTCTTTTTTCTAGTATAAATTTACGGGCAATATACTATCGATTTTTGATAAACGTTAAGCGTACGCCACTGGAGAAAACCTCGCCTTTAATGTATCTTATATCGTACGGATATATTATTGAGGATTTTCGTATCGTTATCTTATGAGAAAACAGGCCGTGAGATAAAAACTGGGCGACCTAACGATAATAAAATTGAAAATCAAGTGGAGGTTGATCTGGTAATTTTGGTGGCCGCATTTTGTTTGTCAAGATACATTAACATTTAATATTTTGCAATAAAAGTATGTTTTCATTCTAGACAGTTATGATTAAAAATCTAGAATTCTTCATAATAAACAATTAGATCTAGTGATTTTTTTTGTATTATTTTTATTTTTCCAATAAAAACAAGTGGGGCTAGATCTGGAAATTTTGTTGGTCGTTGTAAATGTCCATGTGTGCTTCGTTCATTCATGACACATATCCGACAGATTGCTTCACAGTATGCTGATATTTATGAAACTTTGGCGATAGCACGGATAACAAAGTGCATTTTGCCTCGACCGGCATTCGAACCCGGCTCTCCTAGTTTCCGGCTAGTTGCTCTGACCGCTGAGCTATCGAGGCACACTCATTATCCCTGCTAATGCGCCAGTTTAATGCGTCACTACAGTACTCCCTCCCTAGAGACATGGTTTGTCTCGATACAATTTTAACGGAATGTGACCGCGTTCGCCGTTCTTACGAACCGTTGTTCGGTAACCCCCGGGACTATAGGGCGATGGATAGGACGGGAATCGAATCCGCGAATTTGAGATGTAAGGGAGGTTGCATATACTGGAATGAATCATATCACGTCGGGGTCATCACTTTGGCGATAGCACGGATAAAAGTGCATTTTGCCTCGACCGGGAATCGAACCCGGCTCTCCCAGTTTCCGGCTAGTTGCTCTGACCGCTGAGCTATCGAGGCACACTCATTATCCCTGCTAATGCCCCAGTTTAATGCGTCACTACAAAACAAAAAGTTAGTTAATAAAAGCTGAGTGGAGATAGATATGGGAATTTTGATGGTCATTCTCAAATCTCCCTTTTTTCTTTTGTACTTTGTATATTTTGAGAACATGTATTTGCATTTTTTGCCATGGTACCGATTATGAGAAATTTACCACTTCCATCTTCGTCTTAAAAAATTGTCGTTCTAAAAAGCCGAAATCGCGTGGAGGCACATCTATAGCTTTTGCTGGCCTTACGCGGTTTATCATATCCTCATCTTTTAAAAATCAAGTGGAGTAAAATATGGAGATTTTCGTGGCCGTTACCACACCAAAACGTGTTAGAATACTTTCATTATATAATTGAATCCCAACGACTTCTTATTGGCCTTTAGAGGAAAGCTTGTGGAAGTAGAAACGGTGAATAATAATTGGGGTAACCTACAATTTGTGTATGCATATCCCATGCCTCAACCGTGGCGTGTTGTAAGAAAAACGTAATATAAAATAAAATCGACCAGGAGTCTCGGGGGTGAAGAGACACGGTTTTACACGCGTGTAATGCTCGTTCGTCATGCCATGCCCCTGGCGATTTTAAATATTCCATTACGTAAGCCCCGGGGGTAGTTTTCGGTATCGGAATTCCTGCATAGAGCGTGATCGATGGCTTGTAGCTATTTTTAAAACGCGATGAGGACAATAGTTCCCACCGAAAATCTAGTGAACCGCGAATGTTCGATGCGTGATATCGTTTACATTCAAGGATCTATCTTCGATCACATCCAAATGATCATTTAGAACGAAAGAACATAGTCGGATCACGTCTTATGATCCAATAGAATGTGTTGAATAAATTCTAACTTACACGTTAGTTGACTCTGTAATTGATATTCGTATTAAGATCGAAAGAACGCTTAGGATCACATCTAGTATGCGATCCAAGGCGACAGAACAGTTAGGATCACATCTGATGTGTGATCCAAGGCGAAAGAATATAACTAAAATATCTCTTGTATTCGAAACCAGTAATTTTGTGCTAAGAATGTGCCGCCGCTGACTGAAATCATCGCCACGTCTCCCTCCCCCGCCTCCCTCTTGCGTAAACATCTCCCTGGCAGTCAAGTAGATCAGATTCCGCGAGATATGACGGCTTGACAGATTCGATAGAGAGTCGATTGCCTTCAGCAAACACGGCGGCGTCTTCTAAGCTCGAGAAAGCCTCCCGAGATGTTTTAAATTGCGATGCCTTACTCAGGACCGTACTCGGCGCCGGGATCAACATCCCCAATAAAAACATTAGTATATCTGATGTATTATGATATTTATTTCTGTAGAGTTGTTCCAGCTGCCTACAATATTCACTCATAGTGTATTTAATCGTGGTAAATAGGGCCGGTGTCCCCCTAACTCCGGCTCTGTCCGATGGGAACATCTGCTGGAGAAAAACAAAGAAATAATTCTAAAATAAACCTCGAGTCATAACAGATTTGTTCACTCACTTGTCCCTCATTATAACGCCGGCACGTACGGTATGTGGATGTGGATATGGATAATTTAAGGAATTCCGGCTTTTGATTTACGGCGTTTTTTTCTAGAAAATCACAGCCTCGCGCCACCATGTGATGTAAGTCACAAAAAATAGACTCCGGGGAATGTTGGACGCGTATATGGTTATTTATTACATTGCCCGTGTACTTTTACAAAATATTGGGGTTTCTGGAACGCTATGTATGAGTATACAGGGTGTCACAATTGAAATGAATTGTTTACGATGTCCCTGGTATTATTCGTTGACGCTCCAAGGTTAGTGGCATAAACTTTTGGTTTCAGGTGTCCCCAAGTCTAGTGGTGTCAGATCTGGCGATCTGAGCGGCCACTCCGTTGGAACTTTTCGTCCAATGGATCTAATGTTCGAGAAATTTTTGGTCCAAGTAGATAAGTGTTTTCGACGGGCAAATTTGGCACGTTTAAGGATTCTATGAACGAGATCTTTGGGCACTCCAGAGTCTTGCGATATCATTCGAGCTATTTGCAGGAGGTCTTAAGCGACAGTCGCGGATTTTATGTCAAAAAATTTTACAATACCAACTAAAAAATATATAACAGTTATTCCGTGTTTTATTTTAGTTGGGACATCCTGTATATGCGATTATTAAAGCTGTTTCTGGTTTACTTTCCAGGCGGCATAACGGATCGCCGTCATCTCTATGTTAAATAAGAACGTGTCCAAAATAGGCAAACCAAAATAATAAATATTAATGGATATTGTAAGCCCATTTGCATATGTCAGATAAGCCCTGTGCCGGACTGAATAGATTATATTTATTCTTTTTTTCTCTCTCGGAACAATGCCCCCTTATCTCGCGTTACTTTTTCACGCCTTGGTTGCTGCCGTTCGTTATTTTACACTTTTATTGTTACCTCGCTTATGGAGACGAATCCGTCATCTGACATATTTTTTTTTATGATTTGTAACGTTGTATTACCATCACCCTGTAATGTAAATTAGACGTTAAATGCGTTATTGTTATGTTATCGCCAACGTTATCTCTTCATTTTATCAAAAGGTCGATAAGATAACAATAAGAAATAAATCAAAGCGATTCGGTCGATCTTCGTAGACAATTTGAGGAAAATAGCCGTCGGAAATCGTTTTCCCGTCCAAGTTAATTCATCTTCGTATTCTATTGTATCGTAAGTATAGTTATTTTTTGTTAAAATAATCAAACTGCACCAGGAGAGTTAGAAACATCGTTATTTAGAATTCAACCGTGTACCGTTGGGAAGAAACGTAGTGATACCCTTGCGATACGCCCCTGTGAAACGTGGGCAATAACGTGTTAATTTTAGAGTTGATTAAACTGTCGACAGGAAAATGACGGCCCCCTGCATCGACCAGGAGCCCTAATTAACCTTCCGTCGGACGCAGTCTCATTCCAAACACATTCGGGCGCAATGCATCCGAGAGATCCCATATCGAATCTTACACAATTTAGATTTTAGTGAGATGGAGACTCAGTTAAATGCATATTTTAATTAATACAATACAATAATAAATATTTCACACTAGTTTTTAATCGCAATAACTAAATTTGCATAAAGAAACTCATTTCATGTCGTAAAGCAATAAATTTGTAAGATTTTTATAAGAGAACCAGCTATTGACAACTTTTTTTCTGTTTTAAGGACAACGAACCACCAATTTTTTCATGTAAAGGTCATAAAGTTATATATAAAAGAAAAATTTTCCATTTTTCTTTACACGATTACATTACTTTTATGCTAGTATAGTTGAGTGTGGAAAAGTTAAAAATATATTGGACGTGAATTACAAAGAAAAGTTATAAATAACTGCCTATTTTAAGTGTAAAGAATTATAAATCCTCTTCATCATTTCAGCATGTTCCAAACAAAAATGAACGTCACGTTGGTGACGATATTTAGTATAAACCACTAATTTAACGCCCAAACGTGTTAATTTTGAATAATAATACCATAAAAAGCCAGAATAAGTAAGTGTAGAGATCCTAAGAATTGTTATTAATTTAAATAATAAAACAAATTAATAAAATATAAAAGTGAAAATAATAACGTAATCAGGCGCAGTGTATCTGACAGATTTGGGCGGCCCATACAAGGCTAGGGAATGCACTAAAAAAAATCGACACCATATCGAGAACAGTGGTTTGGAGGTAAGAAGCTATGAGGGCGTTCGACTTAATATTCTTAATACACACGATAGGGCACAGTGACTGCCGGATCTCATAGATCGGCTGCGCCTGACGGAAGATAACTTTAAAACCAATCCGTTGTCGATATTTCTTCGATGTATCGGAAGCGCGTGTCATTACGTCCCTTCTCAATGGTACACGAGAAATCGAAGTGGAAAACAATCCGTTGCATTTTTTTTTTTTAATTTCTAATAAACTCCCGATGAATAACATAACATGTCCTTCTCGAGTTAAGAAAATTATTAATACCGCAGATATTCGGGGAGATCGCGAGGATTCTGTTTTGTTTCACATACCGGACGGGTGGGCCGGGTCCCGAAAGAAATTTAATCGGGATAAATATAGAACAAGATTTATTAACGCATAAGTAAGTATGCGCCCGCCATGTAATTACGGGCGATGAATGTGGAATAGTTTTTCGGGTGTGCGACCGGTATTTTTAGAAATTAAATTGTAGTTGGTGTACATTTTTTTTTTCGTCTTGGTCGGGTGTGTCTGTTTTGTTTTTGGTTCCCGCATGCAAATTAACAACGCGGAATTGACATGTTATGTGGTTTATTTTTTTGTGCATTCCTTTCGTCGTGTATGTATGTGAGGCGTTAGTTCCTATCCTACATATAGGTAAAGGCAGTAAATATATTTTGCCCGATTTTGTTGTAAAAAACCTGCGTGTTATTAAAAAGCTATTCTCGATTATCTACTATCGTTAAATTTACCTCTTTTAGTTTAAAGTGATAAATTTTGGAACACCACGTATATATTTAATTTTTAAGTTGGTTTCACCAGCTGCCATAGGTTCGTTAAGTTGCCTCTTAATTGTCCGGGTAAAGATTGATTTGTCTGGGAGTGCGGTCCAATGAGATACTGATGTTTTTATAGTTCTTTAGGTTTTTTAAATTTTTTGTCTTACGTATGGACAATAAGCTCATCATGGACAATAGACTCATCACTAACCGTAACTTTAAGTGGACGTGGAGCCTCTTTAGTCGGGTTAGACTTCCCTATGCGGATTCCTTTGATATTTTCATTTTCGGAAATAGACAATGAATTGAATATATCAGTTACCAGTTGTTCTTCATTTTGTATTCGTGTTTTGGCTCCCTAAGTTAGGTACCTCACTGATGCCGAAGATAATGACGTTGCGTTTTCTTTTTTCTCGCTCATGCATTCCCTGCAAAATTTCCCCAAACTGATTGTTTTCTACTGCAACCGGTAAAATTTTTGTTATTTGTTGTTCCAGATGATTTAACTTGGATTTTAATTGGCTAATTTTCTGTACGCGTGTTTTTATCTTTCTTCTCTGTTAGTTATTTAATTTCAACTTTTCTGCACTCCCCTGTACGCGGAAATCGTGTAAAATTTTTTTTTCTAGGGTTTATTTTTCGATTTCGGCCTAGAATGCCAAAGAAAATTGTTTTTAAACCATTTTATGTGTGTGTGTCGTTGTCGTTGGCATTTATTCTTGTTAGCGCGATAACTCAACTAAATCGTGTCGGATCGATCGGGTTTTGACTGATTCTGATCCCAGACGACACCTGTTGATTTTGAGGTGGATAGAACACACCCCACCCTGTCCATGGGTCATGAGAAAGTACGATGGTGGGCTATTTGAGAAATTGTTTTTGTTAGCACGATCACTCAATTAAATCGTGTCCGATCTATCGGGTTTCGACCGATTCTGATTAGGGACGTCTGCCAGACGACATCTATTGATTTTGAGGTGGATAAGACACACCCCACCCTGTCCATGGGCCTTGAGAAAGCACGATGTTGGACTATTTGAGAAAAATTGAAAAAAGTAAAACTCTCGCATAAAACACTTATTCTGCATTTATGTGTTGGTTTATTTTTTTCTCGGCCACTCAATTTCGAGATAGAAATGTTCTACGTGCAGAAAAATCCGTTTTAAGGTTTTAAAACTGTTTATTTGAAGTATCTAATTGTTTATTCACTTTGTCGAACTCATCGCGTAGATTTTTTACAACCGTAGTCGATATTTGTAAAACAAAGGTCTCCATAAATTCCTTGTCGATAAAACAGTCCTTGATTATTTCTTGCGATATTTTTCTAACGTCGGTTTCTTGCGCCTTAGTTAAAACCATGCTGGGATTTCTTATGCGCTGTAGGTATACGCAGGAATATGAAAATATAATTGAAATATTAGTCAGTAAGTGAACGAAATCACGTGTGCTTGCTACGCTAGCTCAAGACAATGGGAAACATGGTCGAAGGCAGCCTTTATTACGCTGAAAATTTACAGCAAATAAAACCTGTAATACTACAGTTCGATCCTGTCGAGGCTGCAGCTATGAAGGAAAGCCAGACACGATTTCTAGATATTTCCATTGAAAATGATTTAAAAACCATTCATACCAACTATAAAGGAGTGCATGGACGCATAGAGAAATTAGAAAATAGTGCGCTGGCGTTAGCGGAGTCCTTGCAAATAGTTAGCCGAGTAAATTCACTGCTACACGCTACAGATGATACCAAAATTGGGCGCGTCAAACAAAAGTCCGAAAGTGTGTCAAAGAAAGACGCCAATTTTAATAGATTGACATGTTTGCGATGATACTGCTAATAGTGATAGTGCGTCTACAGATCCGTTAAGTGAGTGCAAAGAGAATTTTACATATGCACGTATTACATCAGCAGATGTCGACCGGTCGTATTTTCACTACAGCGAACATCATTTTCTGAGACAAATATGGAAACATACCTGATGCTGCAAAGTATTTACGTGTCGTCTCCAATTCGTAGTGCTAGTTAATAAGGTACGTTTGTTACTAATTGCCCTGTATTATTATTCTATTACCCTTGTTACGATGCGTACGAATATGGCGCATCACATTTCCCACAGCCTTATTCATTGATATTCATTATGGTATTATGATATATTTTTTGTGAACTATCCCTGTGTAATAATAACGACCTGAGACCGACTCTGTTGCGCCTCGCCAGAATAGACGCTTTAAATATGTAAATATGTACGTACAGCGCCACAACTAAAATATTTGTCGACCTCTCCATTCTCCAGAAAGTCACAGCTTTTCGAAATTGTGACCAGTTGTGTCTTTTTTTAACATACCATTATTTTTAACATACTAATGCTGAATATACCATACTATTACAATTGGATGATATAAATAAAACTATTGTTATAAACCGGAAGAAAGTGACGCCACGGTCGAGGGTAAAAAAAAACCCATCGTCTCGGCGGAAACTGTGCAAGGCTACGGCCTTATCGAACGGGCCAATTTAAAGTATTAAATCTGGCTTATTAAACCCGATAAACTGTTTATAAGTATAGACGAACTAATTATAAACACATCGAAGAGGTGTTGGTCGCGCTCTCGATGTTTATTTTCGAAATTTTAATTGGGTTTTTTTATTTATTTTTTCAGGTGGAGCGTATACAACGAAGTCTCGGTATTTTCGTCTCGCCGATCGACCCAATTAGCCCGAGAGGCGAAAGGACGATGTCCCCCCTTTCCCCGCTTCCTCCGCCCGTGGCGGATCGACGACGGATCGGTCGTCGTGGGAAGGGCACACTTTTGACGGGCTTGAAATTTTGCCCTCCCGTCTATTATACAGGGTGAGCAAAGTTTCAGGTGTGTTGAAGGTTTGCCGAGGTCACGCTGGCATGCCGACGGAATTGTGACGAATTTAGGAACAGTTTTTCACAAACGAAACTTTGCGCAAATTAATAATAACCCATCTAGCTAATGGGAGGTGGGAGCGAATAGGGGTGCTGGGTGGGGTAAACAGGTGTATTGAGGAATGTTAATTTTGGAAAGGTACATAAAAAAATGTAAACTTTTTAAAATATTCAAAATATAGGGGTAGTGTTTTAAGGGTTGAAACATCCCCTTCTGAATTTTCGCCTTTTTTTTCATCGACGTGTTGTACGTTGCTGTAGGAACAGTTTTTCACAAACAAAACTGCGCAAATTAATAATAACCCATGTAGCTAACGGGAGGTGGGAGCGAATAGGGGTGCTGGGTGGGGTAAACAGGTGTATTGAGGAATGTTAATTTTGCAAAGGTACATAAAAAAAATGTAAACTTTTTAAAATATTCAAAATATAGGGGTAGTGTTTAAGGGTTGAAACATTCCCTTCTGAATTTTCGCCTTTTTTTTCATCGACGTGTTGTACGTTGCTGTAGGAACAGTTTTTCACAAACAAAACTGCGCAAATTAATAATAACCCATGTAGCTAACGGGAGGTGGGAGCGAATAGGGGTGCTGGGTGGGGTAAACAGGTGTATTGAGGAATGTTAATTTTGCAAAGGTACATAAAAAAAATGTAAACTTTTTAAAATATTCAAAATATAGGGGTAGTGTTTAAGGGTTGAAGCAATATTTGTGTGGTGAAAGGATGTGGCATTGTGTGCACATAGAGACCCCAAAATTAAATATCTTGCTTTTTTTTTTTGTTAAATTTTGGCGTCTGTTGTTGAAGGGCAAGGGATATATTTGGTATATAAATGATCAATGTTCAAAAATAATTTACAAGATAGAGGGATAGTTTGTAAGGGTTGAAATAATCGTGAATCCTAATTGTTTCTATTTGTCATAATCTGCCTGACCCTTTTTTATGCACGTGATACGGTCATATTTAAATTGATGTATATTTAATTAATTTACTCACATGTTGTATTCCAATTATTAAAACGCCATGTCTATTTAAGAACGATGTAGGTCCTTCATTTGATGCTGTAATAGCATAAAATTTCGCGTAAGTGACATCGCAAGAGTCACAGGTGTTGAAATCACAAAACCGCACAGGCACAGGTGTAAGATTCACCAATACTCTGTTTTCACTCATATTTTTGTCGCATTCGACGCGCAAGAATATTTGAAGTTTAAGTTCTAGCTGTGAACAAAGAACTGAATAGCTGTGTTATGAAAAGTGTCTTTTCGGCATCCCTTGGCGCGTGAAGACGTTTCCAACTAATCAGGGCGTCTGATTTTGTTTACATATTTGTAAATTCAATAGACAGTGATGTCTGCGCTTTAGGTAAGCAAGTAATTTATAGCCTATATCGTATATTATGATAGTTGTATAAACGTTGATGTGGCAACATGGGAACTTTGGTGAACTACAGAAACGATAAAGTAAACAGTAAATCAGCTGTGCGCATGGAGAAATGTTCCAATTTTAATTTATTTATAAAAAATACTTAACGCCATTTGCGCAAGATATGATAAGGTGCGTTGTACTCGTGATGGAATGTAGAATGTGTGAGTAAGTTTAGTTCTTCGATAGGGCAGAAGGGGGTGTTCTATACAATGACCGCCATTTTTTTAGGGTGTTGTTGTTACTAGCATTATTACAATTACACATACTTTATCAGTTACTTAAACATTACGTCATTATATTTATTAAGGTATTAACTGAAAATGAAAAAAAATCTTATACTTTTTCCAATACAAAAATTTATAACATCTTTAAAAAAATGTTGGGGCGGTTTTCTCTTTGGGGTACCTTAATAGAGGCTCTAAGGGTTCTCTGTCGTAAACATCGAGGTTGCGGAAAGCCTACTAGGGTTGTTGTGATTTTTTTTAAATGTCCATCCCTAAAAATCTTGCACTTTTTTCGTAAATAAATCACAGCACCTATAAAAATATGTTTAGGGTAGTTTTATTTTTAGGGTAGCTTAGGAGAGGCTCTAAGAATTGTCCGACGTGAATATTGAGGTTGCGGAAAGCCTCCTGGGGGCGTGGTAGATTTTTTGTATCTCCTTTCCTAAAAGTTGATATTTTTCATTTAAAAATTCGTAGCTTATGTAAAAAATATATTAGGGTGTAGAGTAGACCTTTGTAGAAGCTCTAAGGGTTGTCTCTCGTAGATATCAGGGTTGCATAAAGCCTACTGCGCGTTTAGGGATTTTTTAAATTTTCTTCCCTAAAAATTTTGTTTTTTCATTTAGAAATTCGTGGCATCTTTAAAAAAATATTAGGACGCTTTTCTTTTTAAGAGTAATATAGTCGAGGCTCTAAGGGTTGTCTTTCGTCAATATTAGAGTCGCCAAAAGCCTGTTGGGGACGTAATAATTTTTTTTTATTTTCTTTAGAGACCTTGTATTTTTTCCATTTAAAAATTTGTAGTACCTGTAAAAATATATTAGGACGTGTTTATCTTGAGGGCAATTTAATAGAGGCTCTAAGGGTTGTCTGTCGTTAATATCAAGGTTGGGGAAAACCTATTGGGGGTGTAGCGATTTTTTAAAATTCTATTCCTTAAAAGTGTTACACTTCTTTCATTAAAAAATTCATGACATACGAAAAAAAATATTAAGGTTGTTTTATCTTTAAGACACCCTAGTGGTGGGCTTTAAGGGATTGTATGTGATGAATGTCAACGTTACGGAAACCCCATCGAGAGTGTGGTGCATTTTTTAAAAATTATCGTCCCAAAAATCATACTTTTTTCATTAAAAAAATCATAGCATCGGAAAAAAATTAATAAAGGGGATTTTATCTTTAGAATGACTTTATAAAGGGTATATCATGAATAGCGTGGTGGCGGAAAGCTTCTGGGGAGTGTTGTGAATTTTTTATTGTCTTCTCTCAAAATGGTGCAAATTTTTCATTGAAAAAATTATAGCATCTATAAGTAAAATGTTAATTCAGTTTTATCTTAAAGGTGATTTAGTAGAGGCTCTAAGGATGGTCTGTCAGGAATATCAGAGATATGGAAAACCTACTGTGGGTGTGGTGATTTTTTTAATATTACTTCCTAAAAATGTTGGGCCTTTTTCACAAAAAATAATCAACATCTACAAATAGAATATTAGAGCAGTTTTATCTTAAGAGTGACTTAGTAGAGGCTCTAAGGATGGTCTGTCAGGCATATCAGAGATATGGAAAGCCTACTGTGGGTGTGGCCATTTTTTCTAATATATTTTCCTAAAATATCTTATACTTTTTCATATAAAAAGACCATAGCATCTACAAATAGAATGTTAAGGCAGTTTTATCTTAAGGGTGACTTAGTAGAGGCTCTAAGGATGGTCTGTCAGGAATATCAGAGATATGGAAAGCCTACTGTGGGTGTGGCGATTTTTTCTAATATATTTTCCTAAAAATCTTGTACTTTTTCATTAACAAATCATGGCATCTATAAATAGACTATTAAGGCAGTTTTATCTTAAGGGTGACTTAGTAGAGGCTCTAAGGATGGTCTGTCAGACATATCAGAGATATGGAAAGCCTACTGTGGGTGTGGCGATTTTTTCTAATATATTTTCCTAAAAATCTTGTACCTTTTCATAAAAAAAGACCATAGTATCTACAAATAGAATGTTAAGGCAGTTTTATCTTAAGGGTGACTTAGTAGAGGCTCTAAGGATGGCCTGTCAGGCATATCAGAGATATGGGAAGCCTACTGTGGGTGTGGCGATTTTTTCTAATATATTTTCCTAAAAAATCTTGTACTTTTTCATATAAAAAGACCATAGCATCTACAAATAGAATGTTAAGGCAGTTTTATCTTAAGGGTGACTTAGTAGAGGCTCTAAGGATGGTCTGTCAGGCATATCAGAGATATGGAAAGCCTACTGTGGGTGTGGCGATTTTTTCTAATATATTTTCCTAAAAATCTTGTACTTTTTCATTAACAAATCATGGCATCTATAAATAGACTATTAAGGCAGTTTTATCTTAAGGGTGACTTAGTAGAGGCTCTAAGGATGGTCTGTCAGACATATCAGAGATATGGAAAGCCTACTGTGGGTGTGGCGATTCTTTCTAATATATTTTCCTAAAAATCTTGTACTTTTTCATAAAAGAAAGTCCATAGCATCTACAAATAGAATGTTAAGGCAGTTTTATCTTAAGGGTGACTTAGTAGAGGCTCTAAGGATGGTTCGTCAGGAAAATCAGAGATATGAAAAGCCTACTGTGGGTGTGGCGATTTTTTCCAATATATTTTCCTAAAAATCTTGTACTTTTTCATTAAAGCATCTATAAATAGACTATTAAGGCAGTTTTATCTTAAGGGTGACTTAGTAGAGGCTCTAAGGATGGTCTGTCAGGAATATCAGAGATATGGAAAGCCTATTGTAGGTGTGGCGATTTTTTTTAATGTTTTCCTAAAAATTTTGTTTTTTTTGATAAAAAAAATCATAGCATCTATAAATAGGATATTAAGGCATTTTTATCTCAAAAGTGACTTAGTAGAGGCTCTAAGGATGGTTTGTCAGGAATATCAGAGTTATGGAAAGCCTACTGCGGAAGTAGTGATATTTTTTAATTTTTCTTACAAATCTCTTACGTTTTCCATTATAAGATTCGAAACATCTCGTCTGTAAAAAGATATTCGGATGATTTTATCTTTAGGGTGACTTATCAGAAGCCCTAAGGATTGTCTGTCGGAAATATCGAAATTGCGTCTACTGCAAAAGGCCTACTGAGTGTTTTCTTTCATTTTTGTTAAAAAGGAAGAATTTCAGTTTAAAAAATACTATGAAAACGGTCCAGCTCAAATATAAAATAAAAAAAGAAAAATTAATGTTAAAAAAATAATTAAAAATTGCTGAAAAATAAGGTTGTT
This sequence comes from Rosalia funebris, assembly GCA_037954035.1. Taxonomy (NCBI): domain Eukaryota; kingdom Metazoa; phylum Arthropoda; class Insecta; order Coleoptera; family Cerambycidae; genus Rosalia; species Rosalia funebris. The sequence goes on along the minus strand of JAZFAV010000003.1, from coordinate 26,968,742 downwards.
TTTCACAAGGAAATAATTTAATAATAAAATGTCCGAAACTTCGGCCGCCTCGCTGTGTCAGTTAGGGTATCTTTTCAAATAGTATCCTAAAAGACGTGTGCTAGTACCCTAAATTTGTACTTGTAGGGTCCTGATAGTAAAATATCGATAACAGTATATATTGTACAAACGATATTGTACATACGAATTAATACATTCTTAGCCAAGTACCCTAAACTTAGGACCCCAAATTATTAGGGTCCTCGGCTGGATTTAGCAGCATGATTTTGAAACGCCTAAAAACGCGATCGTTGTTTTGATCGCCCGGTAAGAACGAGGAAGCGGGAAGCCGAGTGTCCCGTGCAATAACGTAACGGAACTCGCCATTATTCTTTTGTTTTTCGTCGCTCTACCATCAATCAGCGTTCCGGTTCGAACGGTCGACGGATTCTTTTATTCGGCGGTAGACGCTTTCCTGCCTTTCGTCGGGCCTGGGCGACGAAAAAAATTGTTTACGCCGACTGCCAGCCCACGCGAATTTTGGCAACGCCGCCGCCGCCGGCTGTTTTCACGTCTGGTCCTTCGGCCTATCGGCCGTCGACGAGGGGAGATGTTATACTGAGCGATCGTTCCGGCGGGTAGCTATATCGAATAACATCTTCTGAAAATATCAGAAAATAAATGAATGATCGTGAAAATATCTTTCGGATTTGGATTTTTAAACCGTTAACACCCTGTACATTTTTGCTGGTTCTGTTATTGCTTTGCCTGTGTTACATCTTTTTACTGTTTTCTAATTTTCTATATAGTTCCATATTTTTTTCTATTTAGCAAATTCTTCTTTTAGCTCATAACCCTTGGTGGGTTTTGGCTTGCTCTACTATGTTCCTCCATCTGGTCCTATCTACCGCTATTCTCCTCGAGTTTCTTAATCTTAGAGTTTTTAGGTCTTCCTCCACATCGTCTATCCACCTTCTCTTGGGTCACCCTTTTGGTCTTGTGTTTTGAGGTTTCCATTCAAGGATTCTCTTCACAATTCTCTCGCCCTCCATCCTGTATACATGTCCTAACCACCTTATCCTTTGACTTTTTATGCATCTTACTATATCCTCTCCTTTTATAAGTGCATCAATTTCGTGATTCATTCTTATTTTCCACATTCCGTTTTCTTGCACTGGGCCGTATATTCTTCTAATGATCTTTCTCTCAAATATTGTTAATTGATTTTCATCATTGTTTGTTAGTGTCCTATTTAGCAAATACCATGTTTTAATAAGTATTTTCCCATCTTCATCTTCTTGATTGATAATTATTTATTTGAGAATTTTTTCGGTACTTCAAACATTGATAACCATTTACCATGCTCTTTATTTTCCTCTTTTTAAGGTTGTGAAAACCCTTCTGGGGATATGATGTTTTTTTTTCTTAATTCTGTTCCCTAGAAATTAGTACTTTTTCATTAAAAAATTCGTAGCATCTGTAAAGATAATATTAGGGGATTTTAACTTTAGGGTGATTCAGTAGAGGCTCTAAGGATTGTCTATCGTGAATAGCGAGATTGTAGAAAGCCTACGGGGGGTGTGGTAAATTTTTGTTTTATTTTCTTTCCTAAATATTCTGTATTTTTTTCATAAATAATTCATAGCATCTGTAAAGATAATATTAGGGGATTTTAACTTTAGGGTGATTCAGTAGAGGCTCTAAGGATTGTCTATCGTGAATAGCGAGATTGTAGAAAGCCTACGGGGGGTGTGGTAAATTTTTGTTTTATTTTCTTTCCTAAAAATCCCATATTTTTTTCATAAAAAAATCATAGCATCTGTAAGGATAATATTAGGGGGTTTTAATTTTAGGGTGATTCAGTAGAGGCTCTAAGGATTGTCTATCGTGAATAGCAAGATTGTACAAAGCCTACGGGGGGGTGTGGTGAATTTTTGTTTTATTTTCTTTCCTAAAAATCCTGTATTTTTTTCATAAAAATTTCATATCATCTGTAAAGATAATATTAGGGGATTTTAACTTTAAGGTGATTCAGTAGAGGCTCTAAGGATTGTCTATCGTGAATAGCGAGATTGTACAAAGCCTACGGGGGGGTGTGGTGAATTTTTGTTTTATTTTCTTTCCTAAAAATCCTGTATTTTTTTCATAAAAAATTCATATCATCTGTAAAGATAATATTAGGGGATTTTAACTTTAAGGTGATTCAGTAGAGGCTCTAAGGATTGTCTATCGTGAATAGCGAGATTGTAGAAAGCCTACGGGGGAGTGTGGTAAATTTTTGTTTTATTTTCTTTCCTAAAAATCCTGTATTTTTTTCATAAAAAAATCATAGCATCTGTAAGGATAATATTAGGGGGTTTTAATTTTAGGGTGATTCAGTAGAGGCTCTAAGGATTGTCTGTCGTGAATAGCGAGATTGTAGAAAGCCTACGGGGGGTGTGGTAAATTTTTGTTTTATTTTCTTTCCTAAAAATCCTGTATTTTTTTCATAAAAAATTCATAGCATCTGTAAGGATAATATTAGGGGGTTTTAATTTTAGGGTGATTCAGTAGAGGCTCTAAGGATTGTTTATCGTGAATAGCAAGATTGTACAAAGCCTACGGGGGGTGTGGTGAATTTTTGTTTTATTTTCTTTCCTAAAAATCCTGTATTTTTTTCATAAAAAATTCATATCATCTGTAAAGATAATATTAGGGGATTTTAACTTTAGGGTGATTCAGTAGAGGCTCTAAGGATTGTCTGTCGTGAATAGCGAGATTGTAGAAAGCCTACGGGGGGTGTGGTAAATTTTTGTTTTATTTTCTTTCCTAAATATTCTGTATTTTTTTCATAAATAATTCATAGCATCTGTAAAGATAATATTAGGGGATTTTAACTTTAGGGTGATTCAGTAGAGGCTCTAAGGATTGTCTATCGTGAATAGCGAGATTGTAGAAAGCCTACGGGGGGTGTGGTAAATTTTTGTTTTATTTTCTTTCCTAAAAATCCCATATTTTTTTCATAAAAAAATCATAGCATCTGTAAGGATAATATTAGGGGGTTTTAATTTTAGGGTGATTCAGTAGAGGCTCTAAGGATTGTCTATCGTGAATAGCAAGATTGTACAAAGCCTACGGGGGGGTGTGGTGAATTTTTGTTTTATTTTCTTTCCTAAAAATCCTGTATTTTTTTCATAAAAATTTCATATCATCTGTAAAGATAATATTAGGGGATTTTAACTTTAAGGTGATTCAGTAGAGGCTCTAAGGATTGTCTATCGTGAATAGCGAGATTGTACAAAGCCTACGGGGGGGTGTGGTGAATTTTTGTTTTATTTTCTTTCCTAAAAATCCTGTATTTTTTTCATAAAAAATTCATATCATCTGTAAAGATAATATTAGGGGATTTTAACTTTAAGGTGATTCAGTAGAGGCTCTAAGGATTGTCTATCGTGAATAGCGAGATTGTAGAAAGCCTACGGGGGAGTGTGGTAAATTTTTGTTTTATTTTCTTTCCTAAAAATCCTGTATTTTTTTCATAAAAAAATCATAGCATCTGTAAGGATAATATTAGGGGGTTTTAATTTTAGGGTGATTCAGTAGAGGCTCTAAGGATTGTCTGTCGTGAATAGCGAGATTGTAGAAAGCCTACGGGGGGTGTGGTAAATTTTTGTTTTATTTTCTTTCCTAAAAATCCTGTATTTTTTTCATAAAAAATTCATAGCATCTGTAAGGATAATATTAGGGGGTTTTAATTTTAGGGTGATTCAGTAGAGGCTCTAAGGATTGTTTATCGTGAATAGCAAGATTGTACAAAGCCTATGGGGGGTGTGGTGAATTTTTGTTTTATTTTCTTTCCTAAAAATCCTGTATTTTTTTCATAAAAAATTCATATCATCTGTAAAGATAATATTAGGGGATTTTAACTTTAGGGTGATTCAGTAGAGGCTCTAAGGATTGTCTGTCGTGAATAGCGAGATTGTAGAAAGCCTACGGGGGGTGTGGTAAATTTTTGTTTTATTTTCTTTCCTAAAAATCCTGTATTTTTTTCATAAAAAATTCATAGCATCTGTAAGGATAATATTAGGGGGTTTTATCTTTAGGGTGATTCAGTAGAGGCTCTAAGGATTGTCTATCGTGAATAGCGAGATTGTAGAAAGCCTACGGGGGGTGTGGTGAATTTTTGTTTTATTTTCTTTCCTAAAAATCCTGTATTTTTTTCATAAAAAATTCATATCATCTGTAAAGATAATATTAGGGGATTTTAACTTTAGGGTGATTCAGTAGAGGCTCTAAGGATTGTCTGTCGTGAATAGCGAGATTGTAGAAAGCTTACGGGGGGTGTGGTGAATTTTTGTTTTATTTTCTTTCCTAAAAATCCTGTATTTTTTTCATAAAAAATTCATAGCATCTGTAAAGATAATATTAGGGGATTTTAACTTTAGGGTGATTCAGTAGAGGCTCTAAGGATTGTCTGTCGTGAATAGCGAGATTGTAGAAAGCCTACGGGGGGTGTGGTAAATTTTTGTTTTATTTTCTTTCCTAAAAATCCTGTATTTTTTTCATAAAAAATTCATAGCATCTGTAAAGATAATATTAGGGTTTTTTTTTCTTTAGGGTGATTCAGTAGAGGCTCTAAGGATTGTCTGTCGTGAATAGCGAGATTGTAGAGAGCCTACTGGGGATGTTGTGAATTTTTGTTTGATTTTCTCCTAAAAATCCTGTAGTTTCTTCGTAAAAAATTCATAGCATCCGTAAATATAATTTTAGGACTGTTATATCTTTAGAGTGATTCAGCAGAGGCTCTAAGGATTGCCTGTCGTGAATAGCGAGATTGTGGAAAGCCTACTGGGGGTGTGATCAGTCTACTGGGGGTTTTTATTTTATTTTCTTTCCTCAAAATCTTGTAGCTTTTTCATAAAAAAAATTATAGCATCTGTAAATATAGTATTAGGGGGTTTTATCTTGAGGGTGCTTCAGTAGAGGCTCTAAGGATTGTCTGATAATTAGCGAAATTGTAGAAAGTCTACTGGGGTGTGGTAATTTTTTTGTTTTATTTTCTTTCCTAAAAATCCTATACATTTTTTCATAAGAAAGTCATAGCATTTGTAAAGATAATATTAGGGCGGATTTATATTTAGGGTGATTTAGTAAAGGCTCCAATTGTCTACCATGAATATCTGGGTTGTGGAAAGCTATTTTCTTATTGTTCTCACCATTTCCCAAAAAGTATTAAAATACCACCGAAAGATAAATAATAAATTAGATCGATCAGAACAAACGAGATGTAATAAAATTTAGCTTAATATGTTATTGGTATTTTTCTTCCGAATTTTTGTACATTCTTTTTTTTTAATATGCTGGAAAGAAACACTAATTGTGGCCTGGAAATCTTCCAAAAGAGGGCTTAAGAAAGTTTAGTTCCTTTGCCACAGCTTCAAAGTCGCTTCGCAAATTTATGATCATCCCCTGTATACTATCATCCACGACTAATTTTATCGGTTTTGTTATTTTTTCACTTTTTTCATAAGTACCACACTCGTCTATTTTTGTTTTTATTAATCTCGAATCAGAATCATATCCGTCCAACTTTTTTTTTTTTTCTCTTATATTCTGGAGTTAATTAGGAGGCTCCTAATGGCTCCCTGGTCTATCAATTTGGGTCGCTCGACTACGCTTTCTGTGCGTGTCACAAGTTGTTGACGAATCGCCGTTGACATAACAGTCGATGGGGCTAATTATTAATAATTGTATTGTTGATTAATGATGCTCCTTATAATTATAATTAATTACGGCGGACAAAAAAGGAGTAGTAAATCAGAATGTGTCGTTTCGTTATATACACTCGTATACGGATGTTAGTCATTGTATAGAATACATACTTACATATTTGTCGTTGGTGATAGAAAAGAAAAACAACTTAACATGCCTAATGATTTTATGGGAACGTGAAGGGTCTGAGAGGTTGTAAAAAAATATTAGGGCAGTTTAGTCTTCAGTGCGACTTAATAGAGGCTCTAAGGGTTGTTTGTCGTGAATATCAAGGTTGCGGAAGGCCTACTTGAGGCATTGAGGGTGTGGCGATTTTTTTATTTTCGTGCCTAAAAATCTTACACTTTTTTCATTTAAGAAAATTGTAACGTCTTTAAACAAAGTATTACGGCACTTTTAACTTTAAGGTGACTTAGTAGAGGGTCTAAGGATTATCTGCCATGAATATCGAGATTGTGAAAAGCATACTGCGGGTGTAGTAATTTTTTTAATTAATTCCCTAAAAATCTTTACTTTTTTTATAAAAAAATTCGTAGCGTGTGTAAAGAAATATTAGGGCTGTTGTATCTTTAGGGTGACTTAGTAGAGGTTCTAAGGGTTATGTGTTGTGAATATCAAGGTTGCGGAAAGTCTACTGAGGGTGTAGTGTTTTTTTTTTAATTTTCTTCTCATGTAATCTTATACATTGTTTTATTAAAAAAATTATAGCATCTATAAAAGACACATTAGAACAAGTTTTTCTTCAAACTGACTTAGTGAAAGCTATAAGGGTTGTCTGTCGTGAATATTAAGATTATAGAAAGTCTACTGCGGGTGTACTGATTTTTTTTTAATTTTCTTCTCTATAAATCTTGTACTTTTTTCATAAAAAAATTCGTAACATTTGTAAAAAATTATTAGGGCTGTTTTATCTTTAGGGTGATTTAGTAGAGGCTCTAAGGGTTATGTGTCGTGAATATCAAGGTTGCAGAAAGTCTACCGGGGGTGTGGTGATTGTTTAAAGTTTTTTTCCCTAAAAATCTTGACATTTTTTCATTGAAAAATGTATAGCATGTGTAAAAAAATATTAGGGCGGTTTTCATTTTAAAGTGACTTAGTGGAAGCTCTAAGGGTTGTCTGTCGTGAATATTAAGGTTGTAGATAACCTATTGCGGGTGTACTGATTTTTTTTTAATTTTCTTCTCTAAAAATCTTACTTTTATCATAAAAAAAATCGTAACATTTGTAAAAAATAATTAGGGCCGTTGTATCTTTAGGATGACTTAGTAGATGCTCTAAGGGTTATGTGTTGTGAATGTCAAGGTTACGGAAAGTCTACTGGGGGTGTAGTGGTTTTTTTAATTTTCTTCCCATGAAATCTTACATATTGTTCTATTAAAAAAATTATAGCATCTATAAAAATACATTAGGGCGAGTTGTTCTTCAAACTAACGTAGTGGAGGCTTTAAGGGTTGTTTGTAGTGAATATTAAGATTGTGGGAAAGTCTACTGCGGGTATACTGATTTTTTTTAATTCTCTCTAAAAATCTTGTTTTTTTTTTTCATAAAAAAATCGTAGTATTTGTTAAAAATTATTAGGGGTGTTGTATCTTTAGGGTGACTTAATAAAGGCCCTAAGGGTTATGTGTTGTGAATGTCAAGGTAGCGAAAAGCCTACCTGTGGGGGTGTGGTGATTTCTTCCTTAGAAATGTTTACATTTTTTCATTAAAAAATGTATAGCATATGTAAAAAAATATTAAGGCGGTTTTCATTTTAAAGTGACTTAGTGGAAGCTCTAAGGGCTGTCTGTCGTGAATATTAAGATTGTGGAAAGTCTACTGCGGGTGTACTGATTTTTTTAAATTTTCTTCTCTAAAAATCTTGTACTTTTTTCATAAAAAAAATCGTAGCATTTGTAAAAAATTATTGAGGCTGTTGTATCTTTAGGATAACTTAGTAGAGGCTCTAAGGGTTATGTGTTGTGAATGTCAAGGTTGCGGAAAGACTACTGGGGGTGTAGTGGTTTGTTTTAAATGGTTTTCCCATGAAATCTTATACATTGTTCTATTAAAAAATTGTAGCATCTATAGAAACACATTAGGACGAGTTTTTCTTCAAACTAAATTAGTGAAGGCTCCAAGGGTTGTATGTCGTGAATATTAAGATTGTGGAAAGTCTACTGCGAGTGTACTGATTTTTTAAAATTTTCTTCTCTAAAAATCTTGTACCGTTTTCATAAAGAAATTCGTAGCATTTGTAAAAAATTATTAGGGCTGTTGTATCTTTAGGGTGACTTAGTAGAGGCTCTAAGAGTTATGTGTTATGAATGTCAAGGTTGCGGAAAGTCTACTGGGGATGTAGTGATGTTTTTAATTCTCTTCTCATGAAATTTTATACATTGTTCTATTAAAAAAATTATAGCATCTATAAAAACACATTAGGGCGAGTTTTTCTTCAATCTGACGTAGTGGACACTCTAAGGGTTGTCTGCCAGGAATATTAAGATTGTGGAAAGTATTGCGGGTGTACTGATTTTTTTAAATTTTATTCTCTAAAAATCTAGTACTTTTTTCATAAAAAAATTCGTAGCATTTGTAAAAAATTATTAAGGCTGTTGTATCTTTAGGGTGACTTAGGAGAGGCTCTAAGGGTTATGTGTTGTGAATGTCAAGGTTGCGGAGAGTCTAATAGGGATGTAGCGATTTTTTTAATTTTCTTCTCATGAAATTTTATACATTGTTCTATTAAAAAAAATATAGCATCTATAAAAACACATTAGGGTGAGTTTTTCTTCAAACTGACGTAGTAGACCCTCTAAGGGTTGTCTGTCGTGAATATTAAGATTGTGGAAAACTTAGTGGGGGTATACTGATTTTTAAAAATTTTCTTCTCTAAAATTCTTGACTTTATTCATTATAAAATTTGTAGCATTTGTAAAAAAATATTAAGGCTGTTGTATCTCTAGGGTGACTTAGTAGAGGCTCTTAGGGTTATGTGTTGTGAATATCAAGGTTGCGGAAAGTCTACTGGGGGTGTAGTGGTTTTTTTTTTTATTTTCTTCCCATGAAATCTTATACATTGTTCTATTAAAAGAATTATAGCATCTATAAAAAACACATTAGGACAAGTTTTTCTTCAAACTGACTTAATGGAGGCTCTAAGGGTTGTCTGTCGTGAATATTAAGATTGTGGAAAGCCTACTGCGTGTATACTGATTTTTTTTTAATTTTCTTCTCTACTTTTTTTATAAAAAATTCGTAGCATTTGCAAAAAATTATTAGGGCTGTTGTATCTTTAGGGTGACTTAGTAGAGGCTCTAAGGGTTATGTGTTGTGAATGTCAAGGTTGCAGAGAGTCTACTGGGGGGGTGTAGTGGTTTTTTTTTATTTTTTCCCATGAAATCTTATACATTGTTCTATTAAAAAAAATATAGCATCTATAAAAACCACATTAGGACGAGTTTTTCTTCAAACTGACTTAGTGGAGGCTCCAAGGGTTGTATGTCGTGAATATTATGATTGTGGAAAGTCTACTGCGGGTGTGTCGATTTTTTAAAGTTTTCTTCTCTAAAACTCTTGACTTTTTCCATTAAAAAATTCGTAGCATCTGTAAAAAAATATTAAGGCTGTTCTATCATTAGGGTGACTTAGTAGAGGCTCTAAGGGTTATGTGTCGTGAATACCAAGGTTGCGGAAAGCCTACCGGGGGTGTGGTGATTTTTTAAAGTTTTCTTTCCTAGAAATCTTGACATTTTTTCATTGAAAAGTGTATAGCATGTGTAAATATATATTAGGGCGGTTTTAACTGTAGGGTGACTTAATGGAGGCTTAATGCAACCTAATAATTTACAACCTTTAGTAAATTATTAGGTTGCATACAGCCTATTGTGGGTGTAGTGATTTATTTTAATATCCTTCCCTAGAAATCTACCACTTTTCACATTAAAAAATTCGTAGCGTCTGTAAAAAAATATTAAGGCTGTTCTATCCTTAGGGTGGCATAGTAGAGGCTCTAAGGGTTGTGTGTCGTGAGCGTCAAGGTTGCGGAAAGCCTATCGGGGGTGTGGTAATTTTTTCTTCTCTAACAATCTTTTTTTTTTTCATAAAGAAAAATCATAACGTTTGTAAATAAACATTGGGGCTGCCGTTAGTGTCGAGGTTGTACAAAGCGTACCCCGGAAGTAGTTGTTTTATTAAGAAAAAATATTAGAGCAGTTTTATCTTTGTACTAACTAAGTAGAGGCCCTAGGATTGCGTCCTTCGCTAAATATAGGAAATAAGGATAATAAATTAATTACCATTTATTTCCTACATTTACCCAACATTCTCTCGTGTTTTCGTACCTGTTTTCTCAGACTTTTTTGAAGAAGGTTGTGTAATGTATAGTTTATTTCATCGCTATTTGCCAAATAAAAAAATCTCAAAACATACCGTGGCTTGTTTTCATGGCTAGGCTCAGGTAGACTGATCCGTTTATCGGCAAAATAAGAGAGTTTCTTATTTGGCAAATAGCGATGAAATGAACAGTATCCTCAGACCCTCAAAATTAATATATTTTTTTTTCGGTCGGATGTACTATTGAAAATGGAAGTAACGCAACACTTTAGAAATGTTCCCCCTGGCATATGCGCTCTAATTAATTAATTTTAGAATTAATTACGCTCTCGATTTCAAAATGAGCACGTTTTTTTTTGCTAAGAGCATAATCAACTTAAAAACTAATTCATTATGGCCTGTATTACAGGGAAATTTATCGAAAGCGTCTCATTACATCATTTCTTGATGGTACGTCACACGCAAATTATACAAGTCCGGAATTATGCCGACATCCGAGTAAAACATCATTACGTCAATAAAATTATTTGGAAGATTTTCGAGGTGAGGTGTTTTTATAAGCGTAAAATAAATATTTTTTATGGCGGAAACGTAGCGTTGAGGCCCTTTATCTGATTAAAATTACATCGCATGGAATGGGTTTAGCGAAAAAGTCATAAGCGGTGTAGCAACACGTTATTAGAGAAATAGCGTGGCCCGGATTAATCGAAGTAAAGTAAAAGTGCTCTAAGGTCTGCAATATTCAGTTGAACTAAAATCGGGAACGTCTAACGGCTGTCAAGGCCAAGGATTAAAAATAGATTGGCATTTAAATTGAATTAATGCAATTTGCAAGTGAATAAAACGAGTGGGTGTTGTTTTTTTTTTTATTTTGTAATACAAGTTATCTTGATGTAGTGGCGGCTCGTGATGAAATGAAACGGGTGTTCTGCACAGGGTATTGGCTGCCCGCGTGCAAATTTCAAACGTATCCAAACTACTGGCGTCGTAGGGGCCGTAAAAAAATTGCGCCGCAGGCGAAAATTTTCAAGGTCACGCGTTTTCCTCATATTTCAGAATTTTTATGTAAAATCCGTTTATACAAAAATATAGACTTTCACAAGAAAAATTTTTGGAATTTAATACCTTTTTGAGGAACATTCATGTTTGCCGTCATATTCTTTGGTTAAGAGAAAAGGCTTGTAAGGTGGATTTTCTACTAGAGGGTCTATAACACTTAAAATATTTTCCGAAAGAGTTTCAGCGTCACATTTTGTAGGTTTCAGGTATGTCCAAAAACGTTCAATCGCTTCACCATCGAGAATATATCTTAAAACTACCACTAACTGAGAACATTTGCAGATACATCAGTTGTTTTGTCTGCCATAACTGCCAAAAATGAAGGTTTGTTTTAATTTCTTTAATTATTTCTTCATGACATACTTTTAATATACAGTCTAAAAGATCATTTTGTATTTCTTTAGAGGTTCCTTTAAATACTGAAGCATTTAGTAGATGCTCGCTTAAAGTTACATCAAGCTCAGCAGAAAAATTTATCAAACCACGAAATATCCCTGGGTTTTGAGAGGTTTCAGCTTCGTCATGTCCTAGCAGCGCCAGTTCAAAGGCCCCACAAAACTTTATGCAGTTTATAATTTTTGACAAAACGTATCTCTTTTTTGTCACATTATCATTATGCTTTTGCGCATTTATCCAATAAGCTGAATCTAGCTGCGCTTTAATATTAGTTGTGGCTTTTGGAGTTGTCGTGCTTTTTTATTTTTTCAGTTAAGTGCACCAAATCTGTCACCCCTACCTCCGTCCATGCTTTATCACCGCCAAAAAGTAAACAAGGAAAACAGAATAACGCATTTTTTTGTTGCACCCACAAATCCAATTGTTCTTCGAATAAATGTCTCTATTAAATTGACGTTTATATGCTTTTCCGCGGCTAACACCTGCAGTCTCAATAACAATATCGGGCAATGGCCTACCATTGTTTTTTAAATAAATTTTTTCTTCATAAGAGCATTTAAAAAATCACTTCACATGAACTAAATTATAAACTAAATCCATTGTCACTATCACAGTATATAAATATTAATAATTAGTACAATAAATCACTACACAAATTCACAAAACAGTATTTAAAATCTCAAATTAACACGAAATACGAAATAGGTACGATTTACGCCCGCACGAGGAGTAGGAAGGAGTAAACATTCACTGATGTTGCCTTAGCTGGAAAAAATACAGCTCACTGACCGTGTAAATTCGCGCATTTACGAGCGCCAAGTGTGGATTGTCGCGGGTGTTGAGGGGGAGCACAGGTGTGCCTAGCCGTGCTGAGAACTACCTCGTGTGGCCCAGTTCAATGTACCGCGACGCGCTTGCGTAGAGACCCAGATAATTCATCTGGTCTACTACTCAATATAGGACGGCGGGCAGAATGCGACTTTAACGCAATAATTTGGTTAGCTGCACCAACTAACCAAATTATTTTATTAATAAATTTTAGTAATTATTATGTCGCGAAAATATACAAATATCTAATTTTTTTGGCAGTTCTGCAGCTCTGCAGCATTTATACACCAGCCACCGCTGTCTTGATGTAATATAAGTTATGGATCTCTCAGATCCATTGCGCCCGAATATGTTTGGATTTATACTGCGCCCGACGGAAGGTTAAGAAATCACCCTGTGTATCAAAAACGAACAGTTTGTGACGTCACTACCGTGGAAGTTGTTAAAATTGACTCGATTCTAGCCTCAGGATTTCTTTTTTGTAACACTAACGACGATTTTCTTGTCTATTATTAAATTTATAGGCAAAATCCGTTCGGTATTATCTGCCTTGTCCGATAGCTTGAATGTCGATTATTTACAGTCAAATCCGGTCCGTGTAGGGGCGATTTTTTTCGAAAAACTCGCGGCACGACCAGTTGTCGATTACCGAAGCGTCTTGCGAACGAGTAACCTAACCTAACCTCGATAATTCCCTTCCCGTCGGCTATTTATAAATTTATTACGAGATGTATGATGTATTCCCGATCGTTAATTTCTAAGTTTTCGTTTTGAGGCACGTTCGCTATATAAAATGAGAGGAAAATAGCCGGAGGTTCGACGTTATTCCGCCTTTCGAGCCGAAAAAATAAAATTCGGCGTTGTTTGTGTGTTTCGAGGTAATAACAACGCTTGAAAAATATGACAGACAGTTACGGTGATGTTTGTAATAATGGGTACACTAGTCACAAAAATTAAGGGATATAAAACAATCTTGAATTTTTAGGTGATTTTCAAAGGGCTGTAACTTGGAGAAAAATAGTCGCGGAGCAATTTTAAAAAAAGCAAATTGAAGCTGCAAGTTTCTAGTTTTCAAATCTCGAGTTCAACATTTTTTACCGTCAGTTGTTTTTGATTAGTCGTAAGAAAACTACGGGAAAAAATTAAAATTTAGGATTTTTTACATCCTTTAATTTTTGTGCCTAGTGTATTTGATTGTGTCGATAATTTCGGAAAACCTGAGAACGGTGAGCCACATTGACGGTATACAGGGTCATCATCATGAGGTCATCAGTCCTAAGACTGGTTGGACGCTAACCTCCAGCTTCTCCTATCTTGTGCCAACCTACGCATTTCGCTAATTGTGCTACAACCTACATCCCTTACTATTTGCGAGCAGTAGTCTAATCTAGACCTACCTCTGCCTTTCTTCACTCGTATTTCTGCCTCCAAAATATCGCGGACTATTCCCCCATGTCTCAGCAAGTGGCCTACCATTCTATTTCTTCTCTTCTTTATGTTTTTCCACGTACTTCTTTTCTCGCCGACTTTCTCTAATACTTCTTCGTTTCTAACCTTATCAGTCCACGGTATCTTCATCATTCTTCGGTAACACCACATCTCAAAAGCTTCTAATTTCTTCCTACTTGCTTCCCCTGCCGTCCAGGTTTCGCAACCGTATAGTGCCGTGCTCCATGCATATGTTTTCAAAAATCTCTTCCTTGTTTCTAAGTTTATTACCCCCGAGCATAAAAGTGCTTTCTTTTTGTTAAAAGCTACTCGATCCTGCGCTATTCTTTGTTTTATGTCTTTATCGCTTCTTCCATCCCAATGTATTTTACTTCCTAAATAAGTGAAGTCTTTAACTTCCTCCAATCTTTCATTATTAATTTGTACTTTCGTTTTTGCTCTGCTCTCGCGCCCTCTGCACACTAACACTTTAGTTTTGTTGGTATACAGGGTAAACATATAAAATAGATTTAAACATTAGTGTTTACTCCTAGAATATTTTTACTTTTTCTTACGAACGTGGTATCATTGTATTGGCAACTAAACGCTCCAAAAGACATTTTAAACAGATACAGGGTGTCCAATTTACTATCGAAATTAATCGTTGTACATTAAATTACATCAAAATGATCGTTGCGCTTTCTTTATGTATCTGTACCCCTTCCCGACGCCCATGGGGGTGACGATTAAGAATTATAACCCACTTGAATTGTTATTACTTTTCCGCACTCCACTATACGCGGAAAAGTAATGTTATCGTGTAAAGAAAAAGTGAAAAGACAATGGTGGACTATTTGAAAAAAGTAAAAGTGTCGCATAAAATACATATTCTGCATTTATTTTGTTGGTTTATTTTTTCTCGGCCACTCAATTTCGAGATAGAGATGTTCTACGTGCGGAAAAGTCCGTTTTAAGGTTTTAAAACTGTTTATTTATATTTATTTTTGCCCCTTGCCCACGACATCAATGCAGTGGTGATTAAATAATGTCGATGTATTTTTTTTTTCAGGTGCTGTGTGGCGGTCCGCCCCGTGCCGACGCCTATGTGTCCTCGGGCCAGCGGCGGAGGCGGCGATCTCGAATCGTCACGCTTGAACTTTGTTTTTCCTGTGTGATATACTAGGTGAGCAAAGATTCAGGTGTATCGATCGAGATTGTTCATCGAGAAGGATTGGGCATCGAGGCGAGGAATGTTATCTGGCGGCTGTGTTTGCTGTACGGCGTGTTTTATCGTCTTGTTTATTTTTAAGATTACCATACAGTCTTGTGCTCTGCTGTAAACGTTTATGATGTTAATAAAATTTTACGGCTTTTAAAGCATTTAATTTATTGGCCTTTATTTTTTCTGAGTCACCGTCAACGGGGTAATGCGCTCCGGCTAGCCGTAATTTCGTCCTGGGGAACGATTGAAATAGCAGACTTTATCCACGATCGTTTATTTGAAAAAAAGGGCTTCGCGTTTCTACCCTCCTGGTACACATCTTTGCTTACTGAATATCAATTTTGTCACGTAACATTTTTGAAAGATAACTCCTCGCATTTCTGCCCTCCTGATACAAATTTTTGCTCACAAAAAATCTAATTTGTCACCTCATAATAATTTAGAAAAATACCTCCTCGCATTTCTGCTCTCCTGAAACAAAATTTTTGTTGACCGAATATCAGTTTTGTCACCTCGTAATAATTTAGAAAAATACCTCCTCGCATTTCTGCTCTCCTGATACAAACTCTTGATCACAGAAAATCAATTTTGTTACCTCGCAATAATTTAGAAAAATATCCTCTCGCATTTCTATTCTCCGGATACAAATTTTTGCTCACAGAAAATCTATTTTGTTACCTGGTAATAATTTAGAAAAATGCCTTCTCGCATTTCTGTTCTCCAGATACAAATTTTTGCTGGCAGAAAATCTATTTTGTCGCCTCGTAATAATTTTTAAAAATACCTCCTCGCATTTCTCCTCTCCTGATACAAACTTTTGATCACAGAAAATCAATTTTGTTACCTCGCAATAATTTATAAAAATACCCTCTTCTGATACGAATTCTTGCTCGCAGAGAATCAATTTTGTTGCTTCGCAATAATTTAGAAAAATACCCGCTCGCATTTCTGCTCTCCTGATACAAATTTTTGTTCGCTGAATATAAATTTTGTTACCTTGTAATAATTTAGAAAAATACCTCATCGCATTTCTGCTCTTCTGATACAAACTTTTGATCACAGAAAATCAATTTTGTTACCTCGCAATAATTTAGAAAAATATCCTCTTGCATTTCTGTTCTCCGGATACAAATTTTTGCTCACAGAAAATCTATCTTGTCGCCTCGTAATAATTTTTAAAAATACCTCCTCGCATTTCTGCTCTCCAGATACAAATTTTTGCTCACAGAAAATCTATTTTGTTACCTGGTAATAATTTAGAAAAATGCCTTCTCGCATTTCTGTTCTCCGGATACAAATTTTTGCTCACAGAAAATCTATTTTATCGCCTCGTAATAATTTTCAAAAATACCTCCTCGCTCTTCTGCTCTCCTGATACAAAATTTTAATCACAGAAAGTCAATTTTGTTACTCGCTCTTAATAATTTAGAAAAATGCCTTCTCGCATTTCTGTTCTCCGGATACAAATTTTTAATCACAGAAAATCAATATTGTTACCCCGTAGTAATTCAGAAAAATACCTTCTCGCATTTCTGTTCTCCAGATACAAATGTTTGATCACAGAAAATTAATTTTGTCACCTTGTAATAATTTAGAAAAATACTTTCTCGCATTTCTGTTCTCCGGATACAAATTTTTGCTCGCAGAAAGTCTATTTTGTCACTCGTAATAATTTAGAAAAATGCCTTCTCGCATTTCTGTTCTCCGGATACAAATTTTTGCTCACAGAAAATCTATCTTGTCGCCTCGTAATAATTTTTAACAATACCTCCTCGTTTCTCTGCTCTCCTCATACAAATTTTTAATCACAGAAAATCAATTTTGTTACCTCGTAACAATTTAGAAAAATACCTTCTCGCATTTCTGTTCTCCGGATACAAATTTTTGCTCACGGAAAATCTATTTTGTCGCCTCGTAATAATTTTTAAAAATATCTTCTCGCATTTCTGCTCTCCTGATACAAGTTGTTGCTCACAAATAATCAATTTTGCCATCTTGTAACAATTTAGAAAAATACCTTCTCGCATTTCTGCTCTCCTGATACAAATTTTTAGTCACAGAAAATCAATTTTGTTACCTCGTAATAATTTAGAAAAATACTTTCTCGCATTTCTGCTTTCCTGATACAAACTTTTGTTCAATGAATTTTGTTACTTCATAATAATTTAGAAAAATACGTTGTCTCATTTCCATCTCCTAATGCAAATTTTTGCTCACAGAAAATCAATTTTGTTACTTCGTAATAATTTAGAAAAATATCTTCTCGCATTTCTGCTCTCCTGATAAAAATTTTTATTCACTGAATATCAATTTTGTTACCTCCTAATAATTTAGAAAATACCCTTTCGCAGTTCTGCTCTCCTGATACAAAATTTTATTTGTTGAACGTCGATTTGGTTACCTCTTAATAGTTAAGAAAAATATCGACTCGAAATTTTGCTTTAATTTATAATTTTTTATTCTTGTTTTTAATAGACTTCATTGAAAAATTATAAAAGTATAATTTCATACTATCCCCAAATATTTCTAAATCACTTCCAACGTTTTAAAAACAAAATAGCCACAAAGCAAATGATATTAAGATTCCGTAATGAAAAAGAAATGAGGGCATTTATGCTATTTTAAATAAATTATTTAAAAAATGCAATATGACGCTTCTGTATAAAATTTTATATTGCAATTTAATGTCATTCATTTGTAGCAACAGCTTACTCTCCCTTCAATCGATTGGGTAATAGATGTAGATATATATTACGATATTTTATATAAAAAATAACCAGGACCGCCCTCTATTGACTGTAGCGTGCGGTTGATCTACTATATCGTTTACAAAGACAGTTACTAGAGGCAGTAGTGTCGCAGAACTAGACTGTGCTGCCATCTTTCGCGCAATAGCTAAAACGTCGCGTGAACACAGACATATATTGTAATGTAGAACCCTACTATATCTCTAGGCGATTGAAGCGCCATCTACCGAGTAGTAGCGCAATATAGCAGTATTGAAAAATCGTAATCTGCAGCGCCACTGTTAGTAGCTGATTGCAGTGCCATCTACTGGCCATTAGATGTAATCTATTCATTCTTGAGCAGTGGTGGCGCCATCTAGTGAATTATGTGTTAAGTTATTTATATATTTTGAAGGAAATAAGTTGATTTAGTGTTTATTTTTCATTTTTACGAGAGTTTATCGACGTCGGAAATAAAACAAAGATTTTAATCTAAATATTTACATTTATTTAGTTATCACAGTAAAAAATATACAGTTGACACATAAAATAGGTCTTGTTCAAACCATAGAAATTACAAATACTCATATATAAATATAAATAGTGGTGATATGAAGGTTCCAACTCAAACCTTACTGGGATCTACAATATAGCAACTATAAATCTATTTTTTTTGTCTTACGAAAAGCCAACATTTTGATTAATAATTATACAAAGACTTTAAATATAAATAGGGGGTCGCAAAGTTATTTTTCACCTTGGGAAACAAGAGTCCATCGAATTTTGCGCGCAAAATTGACAGAAAAATGAAAAATAAATTCGCGATACGGGTCAGGAGGCACCTAGTTTTGTTTCTCAAGAACCCCTTCAAGTAAGTGCGTCCAAGATACTCGTTAAAAAATTTCCGAAGGCCACCTACAGCACCTGACTTGAACCCCGGGAGTTTTCGACTGTCTACTTCGCGTGTTTCGACTTGGCACTTGATTTGGCATTAACGGGATCGAGTTTCCAGAAAAGTATTCTCGGAATTTGCATGAAAACGAACTGAATTTTTTCTCCTCGTATTTGTAGCGACATTGATTCACTGGATATTAAGAATCGATGTCAGTGCCCCCCAAGCGTTGAAATCCAAATAAATCAGGTACCTACGTCGCGAAGCAAAACTTTCAATCTTGATAAACTACCCGCCAAAAGCAATGACGCCAGGGCGTACCCGCGATTTTGTAGGGCAGTTTATGTAATGATCGCAAAGCCGTCACAGGGATCGCAAAAAACTTACCGCAAAGTACCATGGTAATAAAAACTGTCCCATACAGGATATAAACCAAAACAATACTGCATAAAATCCTTTATAAAAGGATTTAATTTTTTTCCTGCGCACAAAATCCTCAATTTTTCCATCGCCCACGCCCTGTATGGCCGTACAACCACACGACTAGGCCCCAAAAACGACTACTCCTAAGATTTGGTCAGTTTGTTTCGAATTTTCGCTCACGTGAAAAATCCGGGAGAATATACAGGGTCTGACAAAATGGAATACGAACCGAAACATGTATTTCTGAGGGGGCAAAGGATGCGTACCTATTTATATCTGTTTCTAGTACACCAAACATGGCGACAGTTAGACACCGAAATAAGCTAAGGGTAAACCCAAAGTATACTGGGCGTTCGAATGACCGACCGTTATATATATTTTTTCATTCTTGGGTTTTTTTTTTTTAGTTTCGGTTGTGTTTTGCGAGAAATAATCAGCATTCATGGCTATTTGTGTTCTATGATCGCAAGAGTGCCCGTCTGAGGTTGCAATTGAGCAACAAGGCCAATAAAATAGAACCTTGAAAAATAAAAAAAAATAATCTAGTTATTTTTATGATTTTTAATATACACTCTCGGACTATAACCTTTTGGTTTTCTTCAAATTTACTATTAAAATAGAATGAAATATAGACTTATTACCAACTTTAAGGCTATCAAAGGCTATAAAACCTTTTAAATTATCATTTTAACCTTTTATAACTTAATTTGCACAATTTGTTACCTCAAATATTCATAAATGAACTTCTTAAAGGATTATTTGAAGGGCAGAGCCTTTCAAAGTGTTGACAGGAGCCTAACGAACCTTTAAAACCCTTCAGTTACCGTGAAAAAGATCACCAAGGTTTCTAATTAAAGAATTTGCAGTATTTTACGTACTAGTAAAACTATTTTACTAATAACTCTGATTAACGAAGCCATTTCTCGAAGGCTATAGCCTTTTAAATTTAGATTTTAACCTTTTTAATTAGATTAGTATCGAAAGGGAAACAACATTCATATAGAATTCCCCTAACGAAATAGGTTATCGATTTTGATGACATTTTTCGAAGGCTATAGCCTTTGGAATTACCATTTAAACATTTTTAAATTAACTTTCATCAAAAATGATTGCGACACTTCACAAATAAAATTCCCATAGGATTATCTAAAAATTTAGAACGCCTTTTTTCTAAGGCTCCAAGGCCTTTGAAAAACCCCTTTTAACACTTTTGGGCACATTATTAATTATACATGACGGGAATCTTTCACGAGTGAAGTTCATGTTGAATTTTTTCACAGATCTTTTAAAATAAAAAGGCCATTTTTCGAAGGCTATAGCCTTGGGGAGGCACGTTTTTGGATAACATTGAATTATACGTGATCGTGAGCCCTCAGAAAATACTTTTGTATATGATCATCGGAAAGGTGTAGACTTCGCCGATTAACGAGACCTCTTTGCGAAGGCTATAGCCTTCGAAATGTCAATTTTCCTCTGTTTAAAGAGATAGGCTTGCGGAAACTTTGAGAAATTATTTCTTATGAGATTCTCTAGAAAATTTTTGCCTCTTAAACTGCCAAGGGGATCTTTTTCGAAGACTATAGCCTTTTCAGTTTTCAGACTTTTCCCTTCAGTCAGATGCGACCTTAGATCTTGGCGTCATTAGGCAACGTCGAAACGTTTCTAATCCAAGTGAAATAATAAACCGTCCGACTGGCGTATCCAAAAACCACCCCCTCCCCACTCGGCCTCTGCCCAAGACCAACGAAGCTAAGCTACGTACAGAATGACGAAAGCGACGAATAAACGGATATAAACGGTTCGATCGCAACGCGTCAAGGTCCCGTGACTCCCCGCTTTTCTTTTCATTCGAGCTCGATCCCCACCCGCCCCTCCGCATCTCGGGCCGCCCACCCAACCTACCACACCTCGCACTTCTTGTCGGGGTTCATCTTTGTGCCCCGCCTACAGTGGAACTCCTGGCTGAACTCCCTGAGGTTGCTCAGCGCGCCTATCACCCTATACTGGGGCGGCGAGTGCGAGTCCTTGTCGATCTGCAGCGTCATCGCCTCCTTCGTCACCGTCGAGCACCAGACCTGCACCAGCGCGATTAACAGCTAGCAGACGCGATTACCAAGTTCACCGGACGACTTACCTGAGCGAAGGCGACGAAGAACAGCTGGCGGTGGTTCAAGTGGATCCCCGGCAACGGCTGCGACTCCGGCTTCTCCGCCACCAGCTCCAGGTAGGCGTGGTAGGCCGCCTTCAACCCGCCGTTGTCCGCTATGTTCTCCCCCAGCGTCTGGTTGCCCTTGATGCTCGTCCCGTTGATCTTGTACTTATCTGAAACGAGAACGCGGTTTTCGTACAACTGCCGGCGCGCCGACCCTACCCGAGCCCCGCAGACTTACTGTACTGGTCCACCACGCACTTCGTCCTCTGTTTAAATTTCTCGATCGTCTTGCTCTTCCACCAGTGGTTCAGGTTGCCGTACTTATCGAACTGCCTGCCCTGGTCGTCGAAGCCGTGCGTCAGCTCGTGCCCCATCACCACCCCCATGCCGCCGTAGTTCAAGCTCGGCGGGAACGATGGGTCGTAGAAGGGCGTCTGCAGTATGCCCGCCGGGAACACCATCTGGTTCTTCGTCGGCGTGTAGTAGGCGTTGACGATCGACGGCGCCATGCCTGTAAAACAATAATTGATCCTTCGAGCCGGACACTTTTGATCCCACTTACTCCACGTGGTCTTGTTGACTTGTTCGTTGATTTTCTCCAGGTTTTTCTTCAGGTTGAACGCGTTTATGTTGATGTTGTTCTCGAAGTAGGTGTCGTTCCTCACTGACAAGCTCTCGAAGCGTCTATCCAGCTGGTTCGGGTCCCTGATGAACTCCGGATAACCTGGAAAGTGAGTCATTTAACGGTCAAAGGATGCGAGGTGTGCCCGTCTCGAGATTTACCGATCATGTCCGATATGGCGTCCGCCTTCTCTATGGCCAAACGCCGCGTGTCGTCGTCCATCCACTTCAGGTTCTGAAAGTTCTTCTTGAAGGCGTTCCTCACGTTGTTTATCATCTCCTCGGCCTGCAGCTTGGACTCCTGGTGGAAGACCTCGCGAACGAAGATGGCGCCGATAGCGAAACCTGAGACGTCAATATATTTCTATGAAAAACGGCAACCAAACAAGACTAATTTTAGAAACACTATCGAAGAAGTATCAAAAATCGATACCAAAGGTGTGCACGCTCGTGACCTGGAAATTCTCCAACCTTGACCGTTCTGAAGAGACTCGTACAAAGACCTCTACCTCCTACAGGACTTACCTAGGACGTTGTTGGTGTCTTGGATGCAGTACCTCCACTGGGGTTCTTCTCCGCCCTCAGAGCCCATCAGGGCGGTCCTCAGGCCCTTGTAGGCGTCTCTGAACGCCTTCGACAGACACACGGTGAACAGGCGCACCGTCTGCCATACCATGTAATTGTTCAATACGCTAGAAGGTCAGGGATTATAATTTTGTCATTCTGGCAACCGGATTTATTTTTGAAAGGCTATATAGCCTTTAAAATTCCTACGATATTTTTTGTATAACCAACATTTTAAGTACCGACTGAAATAAATAAAGGATTTTATACAAATCGGATGTTTCTCAATAATTTCATTGATTCTTAAAAGGCTATATAGCCTTCAAAACTCCTATGTATTATGTTTATTGTATAACTGACATTCTTGACATGATTTCAAATGCCGACTGAAATGAAACGAACAAGGAATTCCGTACAAATCAGGTTTTTCTTTATATTATCAATTACTTTTAAAAGGCTATGTAGCCTTAAAAATTCCTACGATGTTTATTGAATAACCAACGTTTTAAAAAACGGTTAAAATCAATAAAGAATTTCATACAAATCGCGTCTTCCTCTATAATTTCACTGATTTTTAAAAGGCAATGTAGCCTTCAAAATTTTTATGATATTTACTGCATTTTCAATAACGATTGAAATGAAATTAACAATGACATTTATACAAATCGGTGTTTCTTCATATTTTCAATGATCTTTAAAAGGCTATATAGCCTTAAAAAGTCATACAATATTTATTGCATAACCAATATTTTAAATAACGGCTGAAATAAATAGACTTTCATACAAATCGTGTCTTCCTCTATAATTTCATTGTTTATTAAAAGGCTACATAGCCTTTAAGATTTGTACGATCTTTATTGCATAACAATAGCGGCTGAAATGGATAAAGAATTTCAAGCAAATCATGTCTTCCTCTATAATTTCATTGACTATTGAAAGGCTATATAGCCTTTTAAATCCCTACGATGCTTATCGCATAACCAAGATTTTAAATAACGGTTTAAATGAATAAAGAATATCACGCAAATTGTTTCTTCCTCTATAATTTCACTGATTATTAAAAGGCTATATAGCCTTTAAATTTCCTACTATGTTCATTGTATAACCAAGCCTTTCAAAAAATGAAATAAATAAGTAATTTGATATAAATCTTTTTATTTTTAAAAGGCTATAAGAACCTGAACAACCATTGATTTAGAAGGCTATATAGCCTTCGATCTCAGCTTTGTAGCCTTTCGAAAATATTAAAAAATGTTCACGAGTGAAGCGACTGAAATATGACTGAAGAAAAACTCACATTTTTCCTTCGGTGGTGCTGTTATACTCGTCGATCAGTTCCGTCAAGTTGGCCAGATAGTCGGGGGCGTAGACCACCACCTTCTCCTTGACCGTCACCTTCTTCCCGACGACGCGCATCGCGTCCTCGAAGAAGTCCCGCCAATCGAGCTGCGAAGAGGCGCAAGTAAGCGTCGCGCAAGCCACACGATTAGATACTTACGAAGGGCGCCAACTCCTGCAACTCGGCGATGCTCATCAGGTTGTAGAGCGACTCCTCGTCCCTCCTCAGGTCGCTGGGCACGGTGATGTTCGCCAGCTTGGTCTCGAAGTCTATTATGGCCTGCATCTGGGCCTCCGTGGAGTTCCCGCCGCCGAGAAGGGTACCCACCTGGAAGGACAGATTTAGCGGTACTCGACCACGATCGGGGAGAGTCACTCACCTCGGTCATGTATTTTAAGTAGGCCTTCAACACTTTGGCGTGTTCTTTTGTTTTGTTTAGGTAATTCTCGCGCGTGGGTAAAGTCAAACCACTTTGGTCGATCTGCAAGACGTGCCTGGACGAGTTCTTGTCGTCTTCCCCGACGGCATACGAGAATAGACCACCTGAAAGTTAAAAATACATAGTACATGAAAGATACTAGCACACCCTCACGAATTGTCACCTATATTATACTTATTCTGAATAATCTGGGTGATATTCTGCAAGCTCCAGGTGCCCACGTTGAACCCGCTCTCCGTCACGTTCCAACCCCCCAATTTCTTGAGCAGATTCAACATGGGGGTGGCGCCCAGCTTCTCCACAGCGTCGTTGGCGTCCAAACACGATTCGTAGTACATCTTCGCCTTCTGCTCCGCCTTGGACTTCAGCGACTCCATCGGCCGTTCTAAAAATCAAACCGACGCGTAAATAGCGATCGTGAACGGCCTCGGATAGGTGCCTTGCGGCACGCCTATACCAACCTAGCACGTGCTTTATAACCAGCTGGTTCTGCTGCTCCAGCTTCATGAAGGTGCCCCAGGTGCTCTTGCCGTCCGGTATCGGGTTGGCCCTCACCCAACCGTTGCAGGAGTAGGAGTAGAAGTCCTCGCACGGGTCCACGGACATATCCATCGCCTCCAGGATGGTGCTGGCGATGTGTATGCAACTCTTGTTCAAGCACGGCTCGACCTAGAATAGAAACACGCGCAGATTTGAGTCCGGTCTATCCGATGGCCGGCAGTCGGGCCGGATTTTAACCCGATTTAAAATATAACTAAAGTAGGCTGCTTACTTTGATCTCCTGTAGTTTATGCTCCGCCACGTGTATTATGACGGTCAACACGAAGATCACGAACAACAACACGCCTACTAGTAACATCAGGACTTTTTCCAGCGGCGATTTCAGCCGCCATATCGTGTTGCTCGTGTGATATCGTATGTGGGTAGCGCTGGTGCTTATACCTAAAAGAAATACAGGAAATAGCCGGCTCACGCCCCATATCTAAGCCTTATTGATTTAAATACGTTACCTTCGTTCAGTTGGACGCTGTTGACGCTGTCGTCGTCTGCGAAGTCCGCGTTGATGTATTTCGTCATCTAGAAAGTGGTGAACGTTACTATTGCGCCTTTACCTGGCGAGTTCTTAGATTCTAATGCGGGTTTGGTGTTTTCCGTCGATTTGTGCGTAGTTTCGTAATTAAGGGATTATGTAAATCCGATGTTGTTATTCTCGATTATGCCGCGACGGTAATATGGGTGTTTTCAAATTCGTGAACACGTCAATTCGATAATGGAAAATCGTTGTAAGATATGGCGTCCCAATCGAGGAAAACGCTTTACTGGTTATCTGTATGGCGGCGGTGATAAAAGCATCGTTTGCGTGATGATTATATACACAGTGGCAACAAAAATAGTCGTCGTTTTCAAAACGAAACGAACAAAAAAGCAATACCAATATTACGCGCTACTTTGGAACACACTGTATATACAAGCGGGTTTTAGGCAAAAAAATTTACATAAAATATATGAAAGAAAAAAGCAAAAAATACAATGTACCTTACCAAAGATCGGCTAGACTTTTTTATTTTCATAACCACCACCATGTAGGGGCGGTTTGCAACCCCTCATTATCAACCACCTCATCGACCTAATCGAATGCAGTTCTGTCTTGCCTGAGCATATTTGAAGCTTTAAAATCTTATCAACTATGGGACCCTTCAACCATCAAAACGGACAGACTTATATCCAATTGTTTTTTAGACAAAATATGCGTCACTCTTAATATACGGGGTGGCCCACGAAGTTTTGGCCAGTCGACATATCGAAACCTATTTGAAGTATAATTTTGAAAATTGGCGATGTTAAACAATTGAAAGCGTTGCGCATTTTTTGGCATACAAGGACTTTATTTCACCTGCACATTTCCGGTCACGTGAACACGTGACATCGACTTCAAAGTTTTAAATGAGACACCCTGTATGTTATTACAATTTTGTGATGGTCTATCTAATACCAATCTAACGATACCATATTTATTAGCACGTTTATGTAAAACAGTGACAACCTGAGCTATTAAATGAATGGATTGATTTTTTAAAACTTTTATCGAAGAAGATAAATAATTACACAGCAAAATACAATAATTATAAAAATCATTTCAGTTGATGCTCAAATTGATGTCCACCTTCATTAACGCAATACATCCGTGTAGCATACTGCTCTAATCATTTCTGGTGTAACAGTTTGACACGCTAGCGCTGCCCTGATTTTGTTTTGCAAATCGTCTAAATTTCTAGGCTGTGTGTTGTAAACCAAACCTTTTAAGTATCCCTATAGAAGGAATAAGGTGTTATATCTGGGGAGCGAGCCGGCCAAGATATTGTACATTGCGCCCAATTCATCTTTCAGGGAAAGTAGCATCAAGATATGTCCTAACTTGTTGGGCAAAGTGAGCCTGCTGCCACCACATCGCCCATTTTTCGTTTAAGGGAATACCTTCAAGTAAATGGGGAAACGTATTCTGGAGAAAATCTAAATATCTTTCGCCGTTCAACGTTTCTTGATAGAAATGTGGCCCGATTAAACGGCCGTCGAATAAACCACACCAAACATGTTGTGTGGAAATTGGTTTCTCGCATTCGTTCTGGAGTTTCAGCCGACCAGTAGTGACAATTGTGTCTATTAACGGTATCGTTGTTGTGAAAACGACTTTCATCACTCCACAATATTTTATTTAAAAAGAACGGGTCATCTGCGACTATCACCGACATTTTAGCAATAAAACTAAGCCTTCATTCGGGATCTTCAGGAGTTAAACCTTGCGTTAAATGTATTTTGAAAGGATGATATTCATGATCTTTTTTACTCTCTGGATTGTAGTTCTACTTACTCTTAATTCTTGCTGAAGGCACCGCGTTAAGATATGGGGATTTACTTGAATATTAATTATTATGGTATCCTTTGTTTGAATAAGCTTTCTTCGAGGAGTTTTCCGTTTTCCACTAGGAAAAGAACCACGTCTTAATGTTTGTTCCACGTCAGCAAAAGTATTTTTCCTTGGAGTTGTTCGGTCGGGAAAACAATAACTATACAAACCTCTAGCACGTGTACAATTTTCTCCATTCTCCATAGATTAGCAGCATATCGACGTACTCGTCGTAAGTAAAATGTAAAGGCATAATAATCTTATTACTATTTTTACAAACACAAAATCTACTAACACCGCTTGACAGTTCTTGACAAGTAGTGATGTCTTCCTGTTGCTAGGACAACTTTTTTGTTTCGAAGCTGTCTACGTTTTTTTTTTTTTTATGAAAATAAAGAGACGTTCATAAACAGTTGTTTATCATTACCGTAGTGCCTCAAAAACTTGACAAATATGGTATCGTTGGATTGGTATTAGACAGCCCATCACAAAATTGTAATAACATACAGGGCGTCTCATTTAAAATTTTGAAGTTGATGTCACGTGACCGGAAATGTGCAGGTTAAATGAAGTTCTTTCATGCCAGAAATGGGTAACGCTTTCGGCTGTTGAACATCGCCAATTTTCAAAATTATTGTTCATATAAATTTCGAGATATGGACTGACGAAAACATCGTGGGCCGCCCTGTACTTTCTCGAGCGTAAGTATTTAATTTTAACCTAATTGTTTACTAAATGCGGATCGATACTACCAGTGTCCGCATTCTTTCGAACTGTTTACGGATTTTCAATAGATATTTCTGGAAAAATAAGTTTCTAATATCGATGATTTCAATTGTTTTCCTCTTGAAATAAAAATCGCCCAATATATTTAATAGAAGGTGCAAATGTGAATTAAAACAAAATCTAAATTATATCCACTTACCCATACTATATAACGATAATGTCAGTTTATTGCGTAGTAGAATAGGTTATTTTTGTGAACCCATATTAGTTTTTTTTAATCACTGAAACAAGGTCGACCGAAGGTTCACGATAATATTTTTTCATATATTTTCATAAAACAACAGACGCAAACATTGTATAAAGGAAGCTGCGGAATTTTGGCATGTTCAACAATTTTCGCAGAGCTTGTAATAATTGTAAGGTATATCTCTTCGCAGCAAAATTACTGAAAAGGCTTAATACATTCATCACATACATCTCCCAGAGTCTCTAATAAGTCAGTGGAAATGGAAAACACCTCAAATAATTTTCTCCGAGATGCTATGAATTTTTTACTAACAAGATAAAAAAAATTTCGAAGACAAAAATTGAAAAAAATCATCACTCCTCCAGTAGGCCTTACTTTACCTCAATATTCACCACATACAGATACATCCGTTAGAGTCTGTATTAAGTCATCCTGAAGGAAATATCCCTCAAATAATTTTCTCTGAGATGCTACGATTTTCTTACTAAAACAAGGATTTTTCGGAAACGGTAATTTAAAAAAATCATCACTCGGCCAACAGGCCTTACATTACCTTAACATTCACTACATACATCCAGTAGAGTCTTTACTAAGTCACCTTAAAGGCAAATCCCTTCGAAGATACTGAATATTTTACTAAAGAAAGTACAAGATTTTTGGAGACGAAATTAAAAAAAAATTCATCACTCCTCCAGTAGGCCTTATATTACCTCAATATTCACTACATACATCCTCTAGAGCCTGTACTGAGTCACCCTGAAGACAATACCCCTCAAATAATTTTCTTAGAGATGCTAAGAATTTTTTAATTAAAAAAGGCCAAGATTTTCGGAGACGAATATTGAAAAAAATTCATCACTCCTCCAGTAGGGCCCTATATTACCTCAATTTCCACCACAGACATCCATTAGAATCTGTGTTAAGTGACTCTGAAGGCAATACCCCTCAAATGATATTCTCCGAGATGCTACGAATTTTTTACTAAAAAGAGTACAAGATTTTTCGGAGACGAAAACTGAAAAAAAAATCATAACTCCTCCAGCAAGTCTTACATTACCTTAATATTCACCACATACATCCCTTAGAGTCTCTACTAAGTGACCCTGAAGGCAATACCCCTGAAATAATTTTCTCCGAGGTGCTACGAATTTTTTACTAAAAAGAGTACAAGATTTTTCGGAGACGAAAACTGAAAAAAAATTATCACTGCTCCAGCAGGTCTTACAATACTTTAATATTCACCACATACATCCCTTAGAGTCTCTACTAAGTGATCCTGAAGTCAATACCCCTCAAATGATTTTCTCCAAGATGCTACGAATTTTTTACTAAACCAGGGACAAGATGTTTCTGAAACCAAAATTTTAAAAAAATCATCACTCCTCCAGCAAGTCTTACATTACTTTAATATTCACCACATACATCCCTTAAAGTCTCTACTAAGTGACCCTGAAGGCAAAACCTTTCAAATAATTTTCTCCGAGATGGTACGAATTTTTTACTAAAAAGAGTACAACATTTTTCGGAGACGAGAACTGAAAAAAAAAATCATTATTCCTCCAGTAGGTCTTACATTACTTTAATATTCGCCACGTACATCCTTTAGAGTCTCTACTAAGGCGCCATAAAGGCAAATCCCCTCAAATAATTTTCTCCGAAATGCTACGAATTTTTTACTAAAAAAAAGGACAAGATCTTTCTGAAGCTAAAATTAAAAAAAAATCATCACTCCTCCAGCAAGTTTTACATTACCTTAATATTCACCACAGACATCCCTTAGAGTCTCTACTAAGTGACCCTGAAGGCAATTCCTCTCAAATAATGTTCTCCGAGATGCTACGAATTTTTTACTAAAAAGAGTACAAGATTTTTCGGAGACGAAAACCGAAAAAAAATCATTACTCCTCCGGAAGGTCCTACATTACTATAGTATTCACTACGTACATCCTTTAGAGTCTCTACTAATGTGCCATAAACGCAAATCTCCTCAAATAATTTTCTCCGAGATGCTACGAATTTTTTACTAAAAAAAGGAAGAATATTTTTCTAAATCCAAAATTTAAAAAAATCATCACTCCTCCAGCAAGTCTTACATTACCTTAATATTCACGACATACATCCCTTAGAGTCTCTACTAAGTAACCCTGAAGGCAATACCCCTTGAATAATTTCCTCCGAGATGCTACGAATTTTTTACTAAAAAAAAGGACAAGATCTTTCTGAAGCTAAAATTAAAAAATAAATCATCACTTCTCCAGCAAGTATTATATTACCTTAATATTCACCACAGACATCCCTTAGAGTCTCTACTAAGTGACCCTGAAGGCAATTCCTCTCAAATAATTTTCTCCGAGATGCTACGAATTTTTTACTAAAAACAGTAGAAAATTTTTCGGAGACGAAAGCCGAAAAAAAATCATCAGTCCTCCAGCAGGAGTTACATTACTTTCATATTCACCACGTACATCCTTTAGAGTCTTTACTGAGGTGTCATACAGGCAAATCCCCTCAAACAATTCTCTCCGAGATGCTACGAATTTTTTATTAAAAGAGAGACAAGATTTTTCTGAAACCAAAATTAAAAAAAAATCATCACTCCTCCAACAAGTCTTACATTACCTTAATATTCACGAAATGCATCCCTTAGAGTCTCTACTAAGTGACCCTGAAGGCAATACCCCTCGAATAATTTCCTCCGATATACTACGATTTTTTTACTAAATAGACTACAAGATATTTCGAAGACGAATTCTGAAAAAAAAAAAATCATCACTCCTCCAGCAGTTCCTACATTACTTTAATATTCACCACGTACATTCTTTAGAGTTTCTACTAAGGCGCCATAAAGACAAATCCCCTCAAATAATTTTCTCCGAGATGCTACGAATTTTTTATTAAAAGAGAGACAAGATTTTTCTGAAACCAAAATTAAAAAAAAATCATCACTCCTCCAACAAGTCTTACATTACCTTAATATTCACGAAATGCATCCCTTAGAGTCTCTACTAAGTGACCCTGAAGGCAATACCCCTCGAATAATTTCCTCCGATATACTACGATTTTTTTACTAAATAGACTACAAGATATTTCGAAGACGAATTCTGAAAAAAAAAAAATCATCACTCCTCCAGCAGTTCCTACATTACTTTAATATTCACCACGTACATTCTTTAGAGTTTCTACTAAGGCGCCATAAAGACAAATCCCCTCAAATAATTTTCTCCGAGATGCTACGAATTTTTTACTAAGAAAGGGACAAGATTATCTGAAACCAAAATTTAAAAAATCATCACTCCTCCAGCAGTTCCTACATTACTTTAATATTCACCACGTACATTCTTTAGAGTTTCTACTAAGGCGTCATAAAGACAAATCCCCTCAAATAATTTTCTCCGAGATGCTACGAATTTTTTACTAAAAACAGTAGAAAATTTTTCGGAGACGAAAGCCGAAAAAAAATCATCAGTCCTCCAGCAGGAGTTACATTACTTTCATATTCACCACGTACATCCTTTAGAGTCTTTACTGAGGTGTCATACAGGCAAATCCCCTCAAACAATTTTCTCCGAGATGCTACGAATTTTTTATTAAAAGAGGGACAAGATTTTTCTGAAACCAAAATTAAAAAAAAAATCATCGCTCCTCCAACAAGTCTTACATTACCTTAATATTCACCACATACATCCCTTAGAGTTTCTACTAAGTGACCCTGAAGGCAATTCCCCTCAAATAATTTTCTCCGAGATGCTACAAATTTTTTACTAAAGAAAGTACAATATTTTTCGGAGACGAAAACTGAAAAAAATCATCACTCCTCCAGCAGGTCTTACATTACTTTAATGTTCACTACGTACATCCTTTAGAGTTTCTACTAAGGTTCCATAAAGGCAAATCCCTTCAAATAATTTTCTCCGAGATGCTATGAACATTTTACTAAAATAAGTACAAGATTTTTCTAAAACCAATATTTAAAAAAAATCATCATTCCTCCAGAAAGTCTTACATTTCCTTAATATTCACCACATATAGTCCCTAGAGTTTCTACTAAGTGACCCTAAAGGCAATACTACTCAAATAATTTTTCCACGGTGCTACGAATTTTTTACTAAAAAAAGTACAAGATTTTTCGGAGACAAAAATTGAAAAAAATTTATCACTCCTCCAGCAGGTCTTACATTACTTTAATATTCACCATGTACATCCTTTAGTGTTTCTACTAAGGCGCCTAAAAGGCAAATCCCCTCAAATAATTATCTCCGAGATGCTACGAATTTTTTACTAAAAAAGGAACAAAATTTTTCTGAAACCACAATTTAAAAAAAATCATCACTCCTCCAGCAAGTCTTACATTACCTTAATATTCACCACATACATCCCTTAGAGTCTCTAATAAGTGACCCTGGAGGCACTTATAAAATAATTTTCTCCGAGATGCTACGAATTTTTTACTAAACCAAAATTGAAAAAAAAAATATTTGTGTATGTAGAAAAAAACCTTCTAAATAACTTCAATATAAACGTTATTTTTCGTTTATTTCTAAGAAATATTCCACGTCAAAATTTTATACAAAGCTACAAAAAATCGTGTCAAAGGGTGAAAAAGATATTTTCAAAACTTTCCTATGTTTATCTGCTTCCAGTTGAACTTTAATACATGATAATATAACAATGTGTGCACAATTAATTTGGCTCACGCTATACACATCGCAATTTTGCTTAAGTAAATATTTACGTATACACAAACAGCATGTAAGGCGGCGTTACGGCTATCAACCATCTTATAATAGAATTTCCCAAAAGGCGACAACAAACCTCACTCATTCCTTAGCGAAAGATACGCACAACTCCACCACCGAACCACCACAACAAGAGAACTACCGCTACGCGCTACGCAGCTACTTGTTCGCTCACGCGCGTATGTTACGTCGAAAATAAATCGAAATTAATCGGGCTAATATTTAGATAAAATACGCAAATCAAATATTTGGGTTGATTTCGTGTTGCGGGCATAACAAAGTCAGCAAAGCTCCACAGACAAGTCAAGCTCGACACATACATATAAGCGAGGAAAAACTGCCATAACTTACTATCTTATCGGATACACTGTGAAAGTTCATAGCGGTGCCAGAGATCTCGTCGCTCTTATCTGTCCCTTATCTGTCGGTTTTTGTGTGCGCTGTATGAGTGTCAGTGTGTCGTGTTTGTGTGCACCTGAAAAACAAAAACTAGCTGTAGGTCTGGCGGAGGCGAACCACACACGGCCCAGTGTACTTTACATATACAGGATGTGTCAAAATTGCGTGTACGCAACGACGTTTCCCAATCTTAAGGGGTAACTTACACCATTGTAAATTTTTCAAAAAATCGGTTTTTTTCCTAAAGAAAATTGAATTGTTTCCCTGAAATTTCGCGCTCCTCCTAATTAGTCCAATCAATAGGGAATGACCCGGTCACTAATTGTAAACAGCAAAAAAAATTTAGCATATAGAAAATAAAATTTCAAGAAACTTACAGTTTTTTGCTCTCAAAATGGCGGCCGCTAACATAACCTAAAAAATTGGCAAAAGTCAAAAAACGGTTTTTAGCGAATAAAATAGAAAGTTGTTCTCGGATTGGAAAAAGTTAAATGAGAAAGTTGTAGATAATGAAAGAATCTTTCGATTAAATGTTTGTGAGCTCGAATCGATTCATTGCTTTTCGAGATATATCGAGAAAACCGTTGAAAATTGCGTTTTCTTGTTTTTGCTCTAAAAATAACAATATTTTATGAAAACATTTAATAATCACAGAAAATGTACTCCTAAGTGAGACGAAAGCAATCGTTTTTGTATAATTCGAAAATATTTTTTTTTTCAAAGTAATAGCTGTTTTCGTAAAAAAAGGTGTTTTTGTAAAACGTTTCGAAACGGATGGTCCTACAGACTTGTTCGAGGGCTTATTTTCTTCGTTAGAAGTTGTATTACAAACATATTTTCAGCAATAATCGGTTTTTTTTATTTTGTATATAAAAAATCGCGTTTGAAAATGACGTAATTTTCGTACATCGCTTTTATTACAAGAATTTATTGCCAAAAAACCGATGTACGAAAATGTCATTTTCAAACGCGATTTTTTATATAAATAATCTAGGATTTTTACATCCCTTAATTTTTGTGCCTAGTGTAGCTCTAAGATAGTAAACACCCTGTACATATGACATCCAAAAAATAACCCCAAAACTTGCCTTATAATCCAAGTTTTAAAGTTCTGGTGGGTGGGGGGAAGGGGGGGAGATAGTTACGCCATAAACTATCCAGACGCCTTGTATAAAAATTTCATTTGGGTAATTTTTATTAGAAAAACTGTCTTTATTTTGTTATTATTTTCTGGGGTTTATTTCCCGGGGGTGTCATCTCCTCTATCAAGATGGACCTACCTCTAAAGATAGACACCTACCTCTAAAACATACATATCTCTAAGTTAGGACACACTCTGTATATACAACTACCCTGAAGTACTTCTAAAAATTAGTTTTTTGCCCTTTTAATTATATATATTTATATTATATATAATTTTTTTAATATATTTTTGAACCTTGAATTTTTCCTAAATGACAACGTATTCTAAATTACCATCGCGTTTCACTGTATAAAACACGCGCTTTAGAATCGACACAAATTTTCGCCATCAATACAAATTACTCGCACCCAGTACAGTAATAAAGTCTGTACGATTTCTATATAAGAAAATCAACTGGTACTATGGAACAAGATTAATTACTCTTAACTTGTTGCGCTAACAAAAAAAAAGTATGTTTACATTCCGTCTCAAACGATACAGTCACGGACAGATGTTAAATGATTCGCAGAAATAGACTACATATACAAGACTTACATGTTTGTTTCCTCTAGCTTTACACAAGGACGAACATATGGCTACAAATATACATGAAGGTATAAGTTTTGGGAAAAATTATTGGACCTGTCGAATTTTATTTTTAGTTGCCTATTTCTTTAAGTATAATTAATATATACAAGATGATTCGTGTAGGAGGTATGACGTCACTGATTTTTGTTTAATGACAACCACCTCTTTTTTAGTACGGAATGTAAAAGAGCATAGTTTTTACATGGAAATTGAACAAAAAATTATCACACACAAAACCTCCTAAATAATTTTCTTCGAGATATTACGAATCTTTTACTAAACCAAGGGCGACATTTTTGGGAGAGGGAAATTGAAAAAAAAACATCGCTCCTCCAGTAGGCCTTAAATTATCTCAATATTCAAGACAGAGATCCCTTAGAGTATGTACTAAATCACTCCAAAGGCAAAACCCACCAAATAATTTTCTCCGAGATGCTACGAATTTTTTACTAAAAAAAGACAAGATTTTTCAGAGACAAAAATTAAATAAAAAATTCATCATTCCTACAGTCGGCCTTACATTACCTCATTTTTTACCACAGAGATTCCCTAGAGAATGTACTAAGTCACTCTGAGAGAAAAACCTACCAAATGATTTTTTCCGAAATGCTACAAATTTTTTACTAAAAATGACAAGATTTTTCGGAGACGAAAATTGAAATAGAAATCATCACTCCTCCAGTAGGCCTTACATTACCTCAATATTCACCATAGATATCCCTCAGAGTATATACTAAGTTACATTGAAGACAAAACCCACCAACTAGTTTTCTTCGAGATGCTACGAATCTTTTACTGAAAAAATATAAGATTTTTCGGAGACGAAAGTTGAAAAAAAATTCATCACTCCTCCAGTAGGCCTTACATTACCTCAATATTCACTGCAGATATCCCTTAGAGTATGTACTAAGTCACACTGAAGACAAAACCAACTCTAACTAATTTTCCCCGAGATGCTACGTATTTTTTACTGAAAAAATACAAGATTTTTCGGAGACGAAAATTGAAATATAATTCATCACTCCTCCAGTAGGCCTTACATTACCTCAGTATTCACCACAGATATCCCTTAAAGTATGTACTAAGTCACACTGAAGACAAAACCCACTAACTAATTTTCTCCGAGATGCTACGAATTTTTTACTGAAAAAATACAAGATTATTCGGAGACGAAAATTAAAAAAAAAATCATCACTCCGCCAGTAGGCCTTACATTACCTCAATATTTACTGCAGATATCCCTTAGAGTATGTACTAAGTCACACTGAAGACAAAACCAACTCTAACTAATTTTCCCCGAGATGCTACGTATTTTTTACTGAAAAAATACAAGATTTTTCGGAGACGAAAATTGAAATATAATTCATCACTCCTCCACTATGCCTTAAATTACCTCAATATTCACCACAGGTATCCCTTAAAGTATGTACGAAGTCACACTGAAGACAAAACCTACCAACTAATTTTCTCCGAGATGCTACGAATTTTTTACTGAAAAAGTACAAGATTCTTCGGAGACGAAAATTGAAAAAAAAATTCATCACTTCTCCAATAGGCCTTACATTACCTCAATATTCACCACATATATCCCTTAGAGTAAGTACTAAGTCCCCCCAAGGAAAACCCCCCAAATAATTTTCTACGAGAGCTACGAATTTTTTTGCTAAAACAAGGACAAGATTTTTCAGAGATGAAAATTGAAAAAAAATCATCGCTCCTCCAGTAGACATTACATTAGCTCAATATTCACCACATATATTCCTTAGAGTCTATACACTAAGTAACTCTGAAGGCAACCCCCCCCCCCCCCAAATATTTTTTTCCAGGTGCTACGAATTTTTTTACTAAAACAATAAGATTTTTCAGAGACGAAATTTGAAATAAAATATATCACTCCTCCAGTAGAGCTTACATTACTTTAATATTCACTACATACATCCCCTACAGTCTCTACTAAGTCACTCTAAAGACAAATCCCCTCAAATAATTTTCTCCGAGATGCTACAAATATTTTTCTAAAAAAAGTACAAGATCTTTGGAGACGCAAATTGAAAAAAAAATTCAACACTCCTCCAGTACGCCTTATATTACCTCAATATTCACCATAGGCATCCCCTAGGGTCTTTACTAAGTTATTCTAAAGGGAAAACCCTCAAATAGTTTTCTCCGAAATGCTACGAATTTTTTACTAAAAAAAGGATTTTCCGAAGACGAAAATTAAAAAAAAAATCATTACTCCTCCAGTACCCCTTACATTATTTCAATATTCACACCACAGACATTCTTTTAAGAGTCTGTAGTAAGTCACTCTGAAGGCAAGTCCGTCCTTAATTTTGTCCTTCGAACAATTCCTGTATAAAAAAATATACTCAACCACTGTTTTTAAGCAAATAAGCCTGATTTTACAGATATTCGCCAGTATACATTTGGCGTAATTCCAAGTAAATTAATTTTTATTACACCCAAATAAATGCTAATAAAAAATCAATACGACACATTAAATTATTTTCTGCATTTCTTAGTCCAATCAATAGGGAATGACCCGGTCACTAATTGTAAACAGCAAAAAAAAAATTTGAGCATATAGAAAATAAAATTTTAAGAAACTTGCAGTTTATTGCTCTCAAAATGGCGGCCGCTAACATAACCTAAAAAATTCGCAAAAGTCAAAAAAGCGGTTTTTCGCGAATAAAGAAGAAAGTTGTGCTCGGATTGAAAAAAGTTAAATGAGAAAGTTGTAGATAATGAAAAAATCTTTCGATTCAATTTTTATTGAGCTCAGATCGATTCATTATCTTTCCGAGATATATCAAAAAACCCGTTAAAAATTGTGTTTTTTTGTTTTTGCTCTAAAAATAACAATATTTGATGAAAACATTAATTATTAAACATTAATAATTTTAGAAAATGTAGTCCTAAGTGAGGCATTCAATTGTACAAAAACAATCGTTTTTGTACAATTCCAAGATATATTTTTTTTCAAAGTTAGTTGTTTTCGTAAAAAAAGGTGTTTTTGTAAAACGGCTCTTCCATCGAAACGGATGGTCCTACAGACTTGTACGAGGGCTTATTTTCTTCGTTAGGAGTTGTACTACAAATATATTTTCAACAACAATCGATTTTTTAAAATTTTTATATAAAAAATCTCGTTTGAAAATGACGTAATTTTCGTACATCGGTTTTTTGGCAATAAATTCTTGTAATAAAACGTGTTATTTTCTAAACGTTTCCATGCCTTAACTTCGAGTAACAATTTTTTTCAATATCGCTTCCGAAATTGCCAACGCAATTCTTGCGCAAATACGCATATCTAATAACAATCATCGGATTCCCATCAAAAAGCGCAATAATCAACTTCAATATGGTATCAAATTCTGATAAACTAAGTATACACAATTGAATTGCCAAGACAAACAAGTTTTATTTATCAGAATTCAATGACAATATGATAAAATCGTTCGGCGGAAATTAAATGCGGGTGAAACTGGAGCGAAATAACAAGCGACGCCATAGGCGTAGTCAGATGATTTTCTGGGGAGGGGTAAAATTGCAGAATTAAAACCAGCAATAGCGTTAAGGCTACCGTAAAAGTACCGGGCGCGATAGCAAATAAAGTAATGCGTTTTACAAAAAACGCAGCTTCTTATACAGGGGTAACTGTTAAACCGCACTCTTATATTTCTACGTTCACATTAGATGTCGCAAAATGGTTTGAACGTCCTACAGGCGATTTTTTATGTACATTCGATGATACAAACATAAATTTGGATTTGTTTTCCTGTTTTTGACAACTTGTGTGTGTATTTTATATAGAAACCTCGAGTTTATTTACATAAATGAAGCGAGGTGTGAAAACGTTTTCTTGCAAGCATCCCTCTTTTTTTACCAAGTTATTTAATTTTTACTCAATTTGGAAGCTTAAGGACGTGGTAAGTCCAGGAAACGAAAGGATTTTTACGTTTTATATGATTACTGACAATTCATACGTACTTGAATACTTTTTCATTTTTACCTTTTCACTCCTGGACAAAATTAAGGCATCAGCAAAGCTTTTCATTATTTCTCATAATTTTTCGAAGTTTTAAACCCTTAAATATCTTATGTAGGTGGCCTAGGATGTCCTCTGTCACTACTGATAAACAATTGCAATTGTTTAAGTCTTAATTCACCAGATGGACGTCAACGAGGCTGGTTTGTAGTGTAGGTAGGCAACGAGTGTAGGTTTGCTGCCTACAATATCTCTCCCAGGATCCTATTTTATGGTGGAACACTAATTGTCTGGAGAGGAATTTGTTTCGATGGTCGCACGGATTTGGTTCCGATATGGGGGAGATCCATGAATGCCCATTTCTACGTGGAAAACATCGTAGAAGAGCATGAGATGTCATTTGCCCCGTTTCTCAATTTCGTTTTTATGCAGAATAATGCTCGGCCCCACATTGCTAAAAATATACTGAACTACTTTCGATTTGTGAATATTCCAGCTATGGACTGGCCACTAAGAAGCCCAGATATGAACCACATAGAGCATCTATGGGATGCATTCATTTAACATTGTTCCTTTCTTATTTATTCATGTTTCTCTAATTTGCTAAACATTAGTTAATATCATTTACAACATCACTATTGAGAGAGGAATTTGAAATAGCACTAAGGGGGCTAAAGAACAATAGAGCGCCGGGTGTAGATAAAATACAGGTGGAAATTTTGAAATGTGCGGGACAGAAAGTAGTAAATAGGATGTTTGAACTGATAAAATATATATACGAAACGGGCGAGATGCCCGAGGATTATAAGAGGAACATTATCGTTACTATACAGAAAAAGAGAGGAGCCGACAAATGCGAGAACTTTAGAACGATTAGCCTAACCTCCCATGCGTCAAAAATCTTAACCAGAATAGTGCAGAAGAGGATGGAAAATAGAGCGGAGGAAATACTAGGAGAAGACCAATTCGGGTTTAGGCGAAATAGGGGAACTCGCCAAACTATTCTAGCGCTAAGAGTAATGTTAGAGAAAACAATAGAAAAAGGAAAGAACGCTTATATAGGATTTGTAGATTTAGAAAAAGCTTTTGATAACGTAAGATGGGGAAAAATGTTCGAGATACTAAAGAGCGCGGGAATGAAGTATAGAGATAGGAGAGTAGTACACAATCTATACAAAGAGCAAACTGCTGTTATAGAAGTAGAAGGGGAAAAAAGGGAAGTAGGTATTAGGAAAGGAGTAAGACAGGGATGTACGCTATCACCACTAATTTTTAATCTGTACATCGAAGAGGCGATTAATGTGGTAAAAGAGTGGATTTCGGGATTGAAGTACAGGGACAGAAACTAAAAATGCTGAGATTCGCGGATGATATAGCAGTATTAGCATCTAGTAAGGAGGAATTAGAATCAGCATTGAACGAAATGGAGGCGCCGTTGACAGAGGAATACGGAATGAGGGTGAATAAAAACAAAACTAAAGTGTTAGTGTGCAGAGGGCGCGAGAGCAGAGCAAAAACGAAAGTACAAATTAATAATGAAAGATTGGAGGAAGTTAAAGACTTCACTTATTTAGGAAGTAAAATAAATTGGGATAGAAGAAGCGATAAAGATATAAAACAAAGAATAGCGCAGAGTCGAGTAGCTTTTAACAAAAAGAAAGCACTTTTATGCTCGGGGGTAATAAACTTAGAAACAAGGAAGAGATTTTTGAAAACATATGTATGGAGCACGGCACTATACGGTTGCGAAACCTAGATGGTAGGGGAAGCAAGTAACAAGAAATTAGAAGCTTTTGAGATGTGGTGTTACCGAAGAATGATGAAAATACCATGGACTGATAGGGTTAGAAACGAAGAAGTATTGGAGAAAGTCGGCGAGAAAAGAAGTATGTGGAAAAACATAAAGAAGAGAAGAGAATGGTAGGGCACTTGCTGAGACATGGGGGAATAGTCCGCGATATTTTGGAGGCAGAAATAGGAGTGAAGAAAGGCAGAGGTAGGCCCAGATTAGACTACTGCTCGCAAATAGTAAGGGATGTAGGTTGTAGCACAATTAGCGAAATGCGTAGGTTAGCACAAGATAGGAGAAGCTGGAGGTTAGCGTCCAACCAGTCTTAGGACTGATGACCTCATGATGATGATACAACATCACGTAGGTACGATTGAAATCTTCGAAAAAATAAAAGTAATAATGTGAAGAGAAATCAGTTAACTAGCACATCAGTTTGAAGGCAGGCTTCAGTCATGCACATTTTATAATCTGACCAAAAAAGTACTCGTTACTTGGTCCAGAATAGAAATAGTTTTTAATTAAACAAAAATGTTGTTACCTTGCAGAAATTTTAAAAATTACTTTGACTACATATACCCTCAATAACGTTATAATGACTTAAAAGAATACACAAAGCCAACATACAACAATATACAAATCAGCTTACAATTCAGTTATTAGAGAGAAATACTGTATACATAAATACAATAGTTGTAAGTGTAGAAGTAATAGTGTATCGTTATAAAAATAAACCTAAGACAAATAAACTCAATTAACCAATATGTACATATATAAAACAATACTTAAATATTCTTAAATGTATGTATAACGTAGTAGGTTACG
The DNA here is from genome assembly GCA_037954035.1 of Rosalia funebris. NCBI lineage: Eukaryota > Metazoa > Arthropoda > Insecta > Coleoptera > Cerambycidae > Rosalia > Rosalia funebris. The sequence continues at coordinate 26,927,223 of JAZFAV010000003.1, read as the reverse complement.
TAAAAACAATCTCATGTTCAAGAGAAAACATTTATCTCTCTACCACTCTAATGATGTTTTTAACGTGTCTAAATTTATTTCCGATGTTTTGTTCATGAAAACGCAGGCCCCGTTTGGACGTAACGTGGATTTTAATAATGATTTTCCTTAGATTTACTTAGTGATGGTGATTTCTACGCAACGGAGGCATGCCAAAGCGTTAACAACTCGACTAACTCGATTGTTTACCTTATTGACGGTGAAGATCCCCTGACACTCGTTCATTAGATCACTAAAACATTTATTTTACGACAGCGAATACGTCACAATAGCCGGCGAACGCACAGGTTAAATAGCCACCACAAAGACTGCACAACAGCTTGTCGCCTATAGGGATGTTTTTCCAAGAAGCGCCCTCGACGATCGGCCCTTCCTCGGCGACGGGAGACAAACGAAATTCAAGCTCCAAGGCACGCCACGCTCTCCCCGATCGTCGCGGGCCAATTGTGGACGATAACCGACGTCGTGTTCCTGTGTACCTAATTGTATAGCGCGGTAACAAGGTCCATCCTATTACGCTTTTGTTGTTTGCTGTAAATATTAAACATAGAGCGGACGAAAGCGGTTGTCTTACCTTGACGCTCATCATTTAGCTGGGCGGCACTGAAACGGGCTGCCGGGCAACGTTCGTGGCTGTTGTCTTTCGGTATCGAGGGCTCGCCGATTCGGTGGTGCGACGACGGTTCTCGTTTGGCTGTGTCGACGCCCTGTGTCGTAGAGGCGACGCTATCCGTCCAGACTACACGAGATATTGATTGCCCGGTTGCCGTTTACGTAAAAAGCACGAAAGCCGGGTTCACGCGCGGCGGTTTTACGTAAAATCGACGGCGAGGCGATCGCGAGAAATTCGGCAACGCCGAATGGGGTCCACGTCCACTATAACTGAAGCACCGAAACTAAGACAAGAAGGTTCACTCTCCGTCGGAGCTTTGATCGTGCGCTTACAACGGCATGTCGCCACGCAGCTGTTGAACGGCGGCCTTCTTGAGCGAATATTGCGAATATATTAACAACAATATCGCACTATTTACTAACTAGACTGACAGCTAATAAACAAATGTTCTCACAAATTTTTCAATATGGTTGACTTGGCATTTTTGTAATTTTTTGTTGGTATAATAAAGATGAAATGCGTAGGTTAGCACAAGATAGGAGAAGCTGGAGGTTAGCGTCCAACCAGTCTTAGGACTGATGACCTAATGATGATGATAATAAAGATGCACTCTAGTATAAAGATATATATAAAGATATATAGACAAAAAATAATAATGCTACTTTAAACTACTTTTACGGAATGGAATACTGACACAAAATATTAGGAACAAATTAGGTACAGCTGACGCAGCAAAAAGATTCGCAATCTAAAATGCCATTCTTGAGTGTTGTATTTCTAACAATATAGTGACCCTCTAATATATTTACTAGAATTATTGCGCATCTAGTATGTATTAAATGAATCAAAAGTTATACGCCTATCGCCACTCAGAATCCAGTGCTCTAGTCGTTGCGTTTAGCAACTGAAACACCCTATTCTAAAAAGAGTAAAATGAAACGTAATTATAATGATTAATTTTTTTTAATTGCGCAACATTTTTCTTTTATTAAATTCAAAAATATTAACACGATATACTAAAATATAATTTAAAATAAAACACAACGCCAAAAACATACTTTTTTTGACAAAAACAATGTTTACATTCGAAATTTTGCATATAAACGTCGTCACTACACGCGGGATTTCTCAAACCACATTCCTCTGACCTCTCGTGACGTCATCGTAGGTAGGCGGGTCCTTGCTGGCGCCTGCGCCGTCCTCTCCGTTGACGTGAATTTGAACCGTCTGCGCAGTACGTCTGTCGACCCTAGGCATGTTGATAGCGTCCTGGTACTTGGGCGGGGGCGGTTCATTTTTACCGCCCTGTATTCTCGTCTCAATAACGTTTCCTAGGAGCAAGAAAAGTGTCTCAGCGTCCACCTCCGGATTTTTACGCCCCAGTCACTTTGACGCTGTGAAAAATCACGTGAAAATGACGCCGTTACACCGCGTCGTTTGGATGTCATTATAGTGACGTTTTTGTGGCATTCGTTAAAATACTACGTCCGCTTTAGAATAGCCATATTAAGTGAACAAATTGGTATTCTAAAGCACTAGGGGCTGTACATTTTGCTTTGTTAACATGATTTTAATTGCTTTCAAACGCTTATCACAGTAACCATTTCAATTAGAGATTAAGTGACATTTAACAAAAATGTTTCGTCGATTAAGTAGGCTGTGGCACAACTCGAAAACAAAAGACTATCGCCGATGTCGATGTTAGCCATCGTCGAGTTCTCTTAGTGAAAGTGGATCGCGGAAGGGAACCATTCTTCCGTGTTTTTTACTAACAGTGGGAACGTTGAAATTTGGTCACCCCGTATACGCAAATCACCCGTTAAAATCTGGACAGCGTGAACTTACTCGCCCTGTACGTGTGCACGAGGCATTCCAACAGGTTGTCGACGTTTCCGCCACCGTTACCCCTTGGAGAACGCTGATCGGCGAATCCACCCTCGCCTGTGCCCATTCGTGTTTGTAGCCTCCTCTTACGTTCGATTTCCAGTTTTTCACAGTACCACGAGGCCGAGTAGAAAATGAGGAAGAACACAACGATCGCCATCCTAAAATAGCCAACGTTTTTTGTTGTTGTTTATTGAGAAATCAATAGGTAACCCCAATTACATCTCACCAGAAATACCACGACTGGAAATACGTGAAGGAGTACGAATAACAACAGCCTTGGGGGCAACATTTCTCGTATTTGAAACAGATGTATTGACTGTTGGTGTTGTAGGATGGGGGGAAGGGGCAGAATTTCAACTGATAGGTTTCCGGCTTAAAGAAAGGATTCATTTAAATGCGATATCGACGAATTAATTTGAATTTCTTACATACGCGTTAGACATTTTAATGACATTTTTGTTTTAAACTGACGTTTTAGTCAGCGGCTTGCGGATATTTCACGTAATTAAATTTATTTAGTTAATTCGTTTAGTGTCAAAATTTAAGGTAAATAAATTTGGTAAACCTTAATATTACGGACTAGATTTTTCGAAACAAGTCACAAGAATCATAGCCAGATTCATAACGCTCTTTTACGCGTATGGTATCTCAGCTACGACGCGAACGGTTGTCTTCTATATTCAAGATTGATATTAGCGCCATCTATAGACTTTTCTGTTAACTGCGTGCCAAGTAGATTTCTAAATGGAAGTAGATATCTTTTTGTGTACGTTATAGCCCAACAGATGGCGGCGTCTAAATACAGCAACGTATAAATTATTGTGTGAACGATTTAAAATAATTAAAAATATATTTATGAGGGTTACCCAGATTTTTACCTTCGAGAAGGGATAGGTCTGGGTTCAGATCGAACATTATCACATTTTAATGTTCTATGACGATAAATGCTTTGTTGAAGTTAATCGTCTATTTATTATCGACGTTCATTTGTTTTATAAATGGCTGTAATGGCATATCTCCCTGTTTGTAAAATGCCATATTTTTCACACATAAATGCAAATCTCTAGAAACACTGAGAATGTAGCATTATATATCGACAAACGTAAAATTATCAAAGGGGTTCATAAATATATAAGTATACAGGGTATTCTATTTAAATTAAGAGAGTTGGTAGACGTTTTGGGCACTAGGCATTACTGAAAGTGCAATAACTTGGAAAACAAGGTAATTTAAACAAGTATTACGCCCATTACTAACCTGACTTTAAAATTTTTATATGCATTGCAACATGGAAAATGATTAACCATTTGAATGGAGGACCCTGTATAAAGAATGTTTGAGATTTTCTTTTATAAGTTTAGGAAATGGCATATAAACTTACAGCCCTGGGATACTTTATGCCATTTTGCAATTTTCTTTTTTTTTATATAAAAATTGCCAGGATATAACGATTTTATTTAAATGTCACATGTTTATTGGATTAAATTAATATATACAGGTCAAAATAAAATTAAAACACATTACATTAAATTTCTTTACAACAAAGACCTCAAAACATTTTTTTCTTTTATCGAAATTTAGTAATGAAACCTAAATGGACAAATAAAAAACAAATTCTCAAAACCGCTTTATTAAAACACATATTTACAAAAACAAATAGCCTAGACGACATCGCTTTTACTCTTAACGGCATACCCATCGATCTGGTGCAGATTCGTATTATTAAAACTCACCACTATATCGCCCTTAATCAGATGCCGGTACCCCTTCTTCGGCCCCATCTCATTCAAATGGTAAAAGGGCATTTTCGTGGAAAAAAAGTGGGCGTACTTGAACTTCAGCCTCGTTCCGTCCGGCAACTTCTCGTTCTCCCCGTGGGGGTTTCCCACCTCCCCCACCATGACGTCCTCCATGCTGAACGTCCCCAACTTCTTCTCGTTGATGTCGTTCTCGATCTCCGCCTGGTACGTGTCCAACGTCCTCGCTATGGAGTCGACGTTCTCTTCGATCCTGTTCTTGTGCCTGTCGAACGCCAGATTGTCCAACCCGGGGCCCTGCTCCTCCAGGCTGCTGTTCAACACTTGGGTGTTTATGTCGAATAGTTCGTTCCTATTTTCGATTTCAGTCAAATTTCTCAGATCGTCGTTGTTGGGGATGATCCTCTCCTGTGTGACGTCGCTGAATCGCACACTTTTCCTTCTCTTAACCTTCCCTTTCGTTATGCTGTACGACTCTTCACTGTCGACAGTCCTCGGCTTAATACAGACAGGCGTAGTGACAATATTCAGCATCAAGTCACTTCCCTCGATGCTCAGAGACACATTTTCATTGACTTCCGATGCAGAAGCGTCCAAATACAGGCCCGGATTGGCAATTCCGCCTTCCTCTTTTTTCTTCTTTGATTTCTTCTTCTTCCTCTCCACCTCGAAGGCGTTGTTCGCCTTCTCGTTAATCTCAGGGGAATCACACGCATCGAAATTGACGTTATCCACGGCGAAATGTTCCTTTGTCTTCACTTCGAAGGGGTTCTCTTCCGCTCTCGAAAATTCCCTGAAACCGTTGATCGTATCGTTGAAGCAGGGATTATCGACAGCCTCGCTTCTTTTCTTCTTCCTACTTACTTCATGCCCTAAATTACTCGTCGGTTCATCGACAACACGCTCGTCTACCGCCTCAGGCACTTTTCTCTTCTTCTTCCTCTTCTTTACTTCATAAGGGTTCTCCTCAATCAATGTAACACCCGCGACTTCTTCCAACGACTCATCAAAAGCGGGATTCTCAATCGCCGCAGTTTCTTTCCTCTTCTTCTTCTTCCCGGCCTCCTCTGTATTGTTAACTTCAGACACGTCCTCGTTAGATGAACAATTTTCGATATTTCGCTTGCCCTTTTTCTTTTTCAACTTCACCTCGTACAAATCGTTTTTACACCGCGAAAAATCCTCTTCATCTCCATTAAAACTGGGATTTTCCATGGCCGACACCTCTTTCTTCTTCTTCTTCTTACTTTTCACAGAGGCTTGAACTTCGTAAGGGTTCTCTTCGGTTTCGACTGAAAAATCCGTGGCATCTTCGCCGGAACCGTTAAAACCAGGGTTGTCGACGCATAATTCCGTCTTTCTTTTCTTCTTCTTCTTCGTATTTTGACAGTCCTCGATTTGTACTTCAAAAGGGTTTCTGTCGCGCTGGGAATTATCAATCGATTCCAAGGATACTTCTTCAAAATTTAAGTTGCCGACACCAGGCTCACTTTCATTTTTCTTCTTCTTTTTTTTATATCCCATTTCGTCGTCTGGCCTGGCCTCGCATACAGATTTCAGCTCAAACTCCTCCGTTACAGTCGTCTCAATATTCCACACTTTCTTTTTCTTCTTCTTCTTTATTGTGCTCTCTATACTATTGCCTCTAACTTCATGCACTTCAACTTCAGTTTCTACAGTTTTTACAGAATTCTCCTCCATTCCTGACATTTCTTCTGAAAAGGTTTCTTCTATAGTAGTCAGAATATGCTTCTGCATCTTCACCGGAGTGTACATAGGGTTGAATGCGGGATTAGGCACCCCCACATTTATTTCATCTTCATTACCGTGCTTCGATCTCTTGTTTGGCGTTGACCCTTCAGTTTCCCCCGCTTTCCTCTTCTTTTTCTTCTTTGGTTGGTCGCTTCCCACACCATCGTCGTTTATATAAGACACAAACGTGGGGTTTTTCTTTGAGTGGTCGCTTATACCCTCACTTTTAAACCCAAAGCCTGTGTATTGAGTCGCCTCCTCCGTATCGCTGGCCTGTGCATCGTTAAAACTGAAGCTAGGCCTAACGTTGGCTTCAGAGTCGGAATCGTCCCTCTTTAAAACTCCGTTTGAACCAACAACATACCCATTACTTTTCCCAAAATTCGGTAACTTCTTCTTAAAGTAATCCTTCATAGACCCGGCATGGATAAGAAACTGAGAGTCTTTTTCGAGTTTCTCCATATTACTGGCAGCTGGTTCGTTTTTAACCTCTTCTTTTTTGGGTTCCTTCAGCGACTTCCTGCCGAAGATATTCGCCAAATCCTTCTCGGAATACCTGCTCAAATCTTTGCCTCTGGTGAACTTGTGATAGTGCACCCTAGCCCTCGACGTCTCGGACTTTTTCTCCAACGAATGCAGCTTTAGTTCGTCCCCCTTCGCGGTCTCCCCGGTCAGGGACTCCAGGAGGGTGCTGAAGTTCGTTTCGTGCTCCGTCCATTGATCGTTCGTTTCCTTGTAGCCCATACCTTTAAACGACGATATGAGTTCGTAAAATATATTCGTCCAGCTGTTACTCACCTTTATTATCGTTTTTATACGATATCTTAACGTGTTCCGTGATGCCGTTCTCCTTGGCGCCCAGGCCTTTGCCCAGCTGCCAGCCCATCTTCTCCAGCATTTTCTGCCCGAACTTGTTCGCATCTGATTCAAAATACACCAATCAAACTTCTAACCTCACTCTATATTTTCCTACATTACACTTAACAACTTTTACAACTTAAGAACTTGCCTATGGGTATTCTATTTTGAGTACTAAAAATTGACTATCCTATTTTATTTTGTCCATACCTTGAGCCCAATCTTTACCCCTGGGGTTGAGGGACCATTTCTGTTTCCTCTTTCTCTCTGCTAACATCGACATGGCCGCTTTGAGTTATAATCGACGGGGCTGAAGAAATTTTCATTTATTTCCGAGTACTCCAGCTTTGTTATTGATTAAAAAACGGTTTTTTTTCCCCGTTTTATGAAGCATCAAAACATGTGCTTCTTACGATTGTCATAATTGACAACAAAAGGGTCGCTCATAATTTCCTGTATTACCGACTGAGCGGAAATCACTGTATATCGTGTTGTATTTAGACAATTATTTGACCGATCTGACCTGTAGAATCTTACGGCAGTTCTTCTGTGGTGCAAACTGTTTGAGTAATTATCTAGAATGTTTGAAAAGTACCGTAGCAATATATTTACTTACCTAATAACTCTTCTTCATACTTTAAACATAAAGAACATTGCACACGATATAAATCTACAAATTTGTGAACCCGAATGTTTATTATCGCCCTGTGGAACACTTGTTTCGACTTCTAATAAATCATATCATACGCATCTCTGCCGAAATTCGTCCGAATTAAATATCCTGACATATGGAATGGATTTCAATTATAACGAGTCGTATCTTGATACGGTGGGGTGGAATTGATCCTATTACATGGTATATCGCCCTTAATTTAGCAAATCAAACTTTGAATGGGCGAAAGCCAGCCGGGTCATTGTACGTTGCTTTATGCGATTTTCGGGATTTTACGTTATTCGGGATTAATTAATCAAACTTTGGACACTTGTTATTTTGTCAGCCTGAGCACGTATAGTCCAATTTACATCGAGAATTATAGACAAATCGTCAAAAGAGCGAACGGACAAGCTTTCACTGAGAAAATAACCCTATTTAGGTATAATATTTTCGATGATTTCTATAACTGCCTTGCGATATTTCGGCCACGATTGTTTGATTCTTCTCCGAGTTTTTGTCGTCGAGGTTTTCGGTCTGACACAACAAAGGGATGACAAATCTGCGGCCCTGCCCTAAACAGATCAATTTGTTTTGGACAGGGTGCGTTATTTAATATTAAATTTTACCCCTCGCGATGTTTTCGCTTATTATGCACGTGTTGAAGTTAATATTTCTGTAACGAGGGGGATGGTCCTCGCGGGGTTGTCACAGTAATTAGAAGTCAACTGGGATCAGTCAATTTACATTCCAAGATATACAGTTGTAGAAATATCGTCAAGAAGTGTTGTCCAAGTAGGTTTAAGTCGGAAGAACAGTAGTCATTTGTTTACAAATCTATTGGTTATTGTCCTGGTCTTTTTTTATTAACGATGTACCAAAACAATAATAGTATAATTAATTTAATAATCAAATTAAATGCTTAATTACTGTCTAAAGTATAAATAAACTTATATAGTTAATGTTTATATACGAGCCCAAACTCATGATAGTTGGGCCAGGCATCATTTTACAACCAATATATTTAAATAAAAGTAAGAACACTCTCAAAACTATTTTATTAAAGTAACATATTAGTAACAGAAAGAAAGTACAAACTTTTAACTTAAATACGATGAAATATTACTACGTTATGATGCGTCAATAACAAGTTTGTTAATAAAAAACATTAAGATTGGCGGTTCAGAATAGTTCGACCATTTGCTCAAATGCGTAGTAGGTTAAACGTTTGTATCGTTTTAAAACAAAATTGAATCTCAATTCTTGTTAAAGTGAAACGGATATTATAATGTTTTTGACGCGTCTGCTAAAATTTTCTAAAAAAAATGGCACGTGGCGTGGCATTAAGTGACCATATGCGAAAAACAATTTTTATGCTCACAAACAGGAAATTTCGACTCGGAAAATATCTGCTACGTATTCGCTGCCTAAATCTACAGTGCAAGGCATTATCAACTTGTATAAAAAAAACTGCCTAAAGGTTCACAGCCTTAAGGAAGAAAACTGGTCGACCATCCCAAATTTCACGCTTAAATCAACCGACGATCCAGTGCAAAAGAAATTATGGTACTATGGAGAGAAGCCATTGGAAAACATATTTCTATATCCACAACTCAACGCTCAATAAATAAAATACGATACAAATTCTACAATGTAAGGTTTGATTTTTTACATTTTACTTTTGAAGTTACCGGTTTCCCCTTCAGGCAAAAGAAAAGCCGTTATTAACTAAACGATAGAAAATCAATCGATTACGGTGGGCCAGAGAACATAGGCACTTGACTTTACAATAATGGTACCAGGTAATTTGGAGTGACGAATCCAAATTTGATATCTGTTTGGGTGATACCAGAAAATGTGTGCTAAAAACCTCACAGAAAACACCATTCTGACTGTTTTGTCAGGAAAGTGAAGTTCCCTGCGTCTCTTATGATCTGGGGGTGTATGAGTGGTATGGGCGTAGAAAAATTGCATATCGTAGATGGTACTTTGATAGCAGAAAAATATAAACAAATTTTGACAGACAGTTTATTGCCGTCAAAACCAATATGTCAAGGCACTGACGTGTAGTACATTTTCCAGCAGGATGGTGCTGCGTGTCACACAGCAAAAACTCTCAAAGCTTGGTTTACAGAACATAATATCCCTGTTATGGAATGGCCCTCTAGCACTCCAGACCTCTCGCCAATAGAAACATTGTAGCATAAAATGAAAAAACAGTTGCACAAACATCCAGCCCGTTCAGTTAACGATCTACGCACCAAATTGCAAGAAATTTGGGACAGCACGCTTCCTGAAGAGAATATTTAGGTGCTATAATCAGTGGCGGCCGGTGTAATTTTTGTCTGGGGGTGCAGTCGATAAAATAATAACAAACGAAAAATTAAAATAAACTTACGTATGTCCAAGCCTGAGGTTATTTATATAGAAAATCTATTCGTCTGTTCTTGGAATTCGCAAAAACGTCAATTACAAGATCATTAAAATCCAAATTTTAATAATCTGGAATCGCTGCAATTAGCATTTTCTCCGTACTTATCATGCAAAGTGAATTTTAGTCTGTCTTGCGTCATTGTATTTCTCAAAAAGTTTTTAATTCTTTTAAGCGTCGAAAAACAGCGTCCACTTTCAACACTTGTCATGGGTATGGTACAAATTAATTTTAATAATAAAACAGTATCACTAAAACAGTCCGTCAGGTTTCGATCAATAAATAATTGCAAAATTGCTAAGCAACTTGCTGTTTCACGAAAATCTTCCCCGCTGTATATAACCGTTAATTTACTTTTCAATTTAACTTTGTCCAAAAATCCATAAGTTTTCGTTACATTGTCAAAATCAATTGGGATGGAAGAAGCGATAAAGATATAAAACAAGGAATAGCGCAGGGTCGAGTAGCTTTTAACAAAAATAAAGCACTTTTATGCTCGGGAGTAATAAACTTAGAAACAAGGAAGAGATTTTTGAAAACGTATGTATGGAGCACGGCACTATACGGTTGCGAAATCTGGACGGTAGGGGAAGCAAGTAGGAAGAAATTAGAAGCTTTTGAGATGTGGTGTTACCGAAGAATGATGAAAATACCGTGGACTGATAGAGTTAGAAACGAAGAAGTATTAGAGAAAGTCGGCGAGAAAAGAAGTATGTGGAAAAACATAAATCATATCAAAAATACATTCTAAGCATTCTTTTAAAAGTTCAGCAGTTTCAGAAACGGTCGTACAAGCTCGCGTATTAAAATTCCGTTATATATTCCACCGAATATGCCTCCATTGCGATCTCTTCCCTCTCGTTGTGGTTATAAAAATACAAACAACACGGGACTACGTAAACAGCCCAGCTTCAACAGATAATACAATGCTATACAATACAATACAAGACAATACAATAGACAACCTGATGCGATACACTTGCGCCAAAGCTTACTGAATAAAATTTGCTTGGCGTCGCCGTGCAATGCACGCAAATCTCATATACATGCGTATGGAAATCTCGTGTTTCACGCGCCCGAGTCTTCTCTTTCTAACACATGGTTAAACGGTCCTCTGATGTGTGCTAGATGAAAACTGCACGCGCTATATATTTAGAGTTGCAGATTGAATATCCCGTAGATAAATCTGATAAATTCTAGGGCTGGCGACTCTCGCGACATCTAACAAGCTGTAAGCGAGACTGTTAGATATCGGAACATTCTATATATAATGATCATGTAATGTATAGTAAACACCTAATAGGTATTTTTAGGAATTTTTAAGGGAGCTAACTCCACAAATGCACCTACAATAAAACCGCCACTGGTTATAATCATTGGGAGATGATTAAAACTTAGTTTCAATGATCTCCCGATGGTGTCAACTTGGCTGGCGAAGCGAGCGTCGAGAACCGTGTAATCTTTCAGTGTTTGTAGAAAACTAATCTTTTGTGTATGTTTTTATATAGTTAAGGACGATTTTCTAAGCTTGTAAGTCATAAGATAGCAGACAGACACAAAGTAATCTTGGAAATAACGCATTTTACGATTTTTTTCATATAACCGTCATTTATACACAAATATACGAAAACACATGTCCCCAAATTGTCCAGCTTATATCCTAAAAAGCTTTGACGCGAATGCTTCGGTTCCATCTTTACCGACAACCCTGTATAACAAATAATAAACCCGATATCACCCAGAGTTGAAATAATGTAAAATAATTTCATCGGCATTCTTACGAAACGCGTCTAGCCCCAATTTGGGTATAGCAAAGTCGATAATCCCCTTGACGCGAAAACCACCCTTACCCCTCCTTACATCACGGTTCAAAACGTCGGTGGCAGTCTGCAACATGTTGAGTAATCCTTATTGGCCCTTTCTGGCAATAAAACCACCCTCTGTCGCATCCCATCCAATGGGGACGAGTCGAAAACTTTCGCTCTTATTATAGGGGTGGTTTAGGGTGAACCGTGCGATTCGGTTGGGTTGTATTAATATCGCAAATCTGTATCTAGTTGTTCTAGACAATTTGATGTAATCAGTTGTTGATGTACGTTTGATATTTGAAAAAAAAAAAACCAAAGTTAGGTTTATATATAATATTAGGGGTTATTTAATAATTTTTTTGTAATGAAAATGTCATTTCCAAATGACCGCGGGCCGTGGGATGCCAGTAACGTAAGTATTGTTTTTGTGCAATTTAATTGTAATTATTTTTTTACATAAAGAGTTAGAAAATATTTTTTTAGATCAATATCCATGATATCTAAAGAAACTATACGAAACAATGATAGTTTTACCATTTTTTTGAAAGGGTTTTTGATTAAATCGGTATCTTTTGTAGAGTAGTCCATTTTTGCCCACGCAGTACAACAGAATCATTTTTTTTACATATAATTGTGTAAAAGTTAAAACCAGATGTATTACATTGTTTCTTTTTGTGAAAAAAATACGATGGAATCAAAAATGTCTCAATCATAATCTGTAAAGGAATAATCATCGGAAACTAAATTAGATATTAAGACTTGTAAAGAAATATTAATATTATGAACGACGGTCGTTAAAAAAACTAACGCTACCAAATAGTTCTGGGACACCACGTATACCTATTCTAAGAAATCTCGATATAGACAATGAGTGAAACATGCTCCTTAGTTTTGATTTTTTGCCCTGGAAAATCCTCTAAAATATATTTTACAGTAAAAAACAGAGTGATCGTTGTTGATCGTTGTAATGGCATCTCAGAATACGTCGTCTTTTTCACATGTAACATAATGTAGCGCATTGATTTCAAAGTACAATATACCATATAAAAAAATGAACTTACCGTGGGTCCTCGACGATAATCGGCAACATATTTCCGTCACAATTTCACTCAAATTCACAAAAATTAAACCGCTTCACACCTATAACCTCAAAAGATTCTTTTAGAATAAATTGTTTGCAATAGCATCCCGTGCCTCGTTAGTGTTTTGTTTCCAAAGCCTATGCGGTTTGTTAGGCTTTCCAGCTTGTGTCCGAAATATGACATTGAACCGAATAACAATTTGGTATTTTCTATTTTATTGTCAAATACATTTTCATTTCTGTTGAGTACTGTAGCAGGGCTTCCGAAAAGCGGAAACCCTGTTGTTTTTTACATGTAAGATAGAATAGGGCTTTGATTTTGATTTTGAAAATAAAAATTACTGGAGTAGTATGAAATTATTAACTTACATCATCGACGAATCCAGACTCGGTAAAATATTTCTGTCACAGTCGAACCACCACAAAATAAATCACTTTACGTTGGATAACTATAACAATTACTTTTAAAATGTATTAGTTATGAAGAACTCACATCAATTCAATTCTTTATGTAGAGAATAACTGAAATGAAATGAACAAACGCTGCTATTGTTAGCCATCGCGTCCCTTACTTCATTAGTGTTTTGTTTCCAAAGCCTATTCAGTTTGTTAAGCTTTACAGCTTGTTCCTGCATTTTAAAATATTGAAACGCCAATAAAACTGTGGTATTTAAGAAAAAACGGAAAATTCATATTGTTGCCGTTGCTGTATTTCAATTTGTATTGGGTTTCTTCTTTACAGCGATTTAGTAGAGGCTTTAAAGGTTGTATGTGGTAAATAGTGAGGTTGAAAAAATTCGATTGGGGATGTGATGAATTTTTAAAAAACTTTCATCCTTACAAATATTGTACTTTTTTCATGAAAAAAATCGTAGCGTCTGTAAGGCAAATATTACAACTTTTTTATCACTATCATGAGTTAGTAGAGGCTTTGGGAGTTGTCTGTGGGGTATATCGACGTTACGCAGAGGTGATTGGAGGTGTGGTGAATTTTTCTAAATTGTCCCTAAGAATCTTGTACTTTGAAATAATTCAAGGGCGGTTTTAGCTTTACCGTGACTTTAAAGAAGCTCTAAGGGTTGTCTGTCATGAATATCGAGGTCGTGGACAGCAAATCGGGGGCGTGGTATATTTTCTTCACTAGAAATCTTAACTCTTTTCATTAAAAAAATCCTGGTTTCTGTAAAAATATCAGTAGGTCCGTTTTATCTTTGGGATTACTTAGTAGATGGTCCAAGGGTCATCTGTGGTGAATATTGAGGTTAAGCAAAGCCGATTGGGGGCGAAGTTAATTTTTAAAAATTGTTTTCCCTAAAAATCTTCAGTCTTTTTCCATTGAAAAATCGTAGTGCTTGTGATAATTATGATTATAATTAAGTATAATGAATTTAAAAACAAGAGTCGTATGAAAAAAAAAAAAACCCAAGGTCTTCTTTTACAAGCAGGTAATATACCGAAGGCTTAAAAAAAATACGTAATTTTGAAAATGCTATAATACAAGATGAGGCAGAGCAACTTGCTTATTTGAATTTCGCGCACTGAAGCGATGGTTGCTCATAGGAGGATGGGGGTAGCCACATTCGAGAGGGTGGGGCGTAAAGTTGTAGCTCCACTTGGTTTAGTTTTATCATCATGAAGTGGATGAAGGAGGAGCGCGCGTTTGCTGTCGAGGAACAACCATCGCTTCAGGGCGCTAAATTCAAATAAGCAAGTTCCACTGCCCCACCTTCTAGATAACGGATTATTTAAGTCGTATAAAAATACTCTAAACAAATATTTACAGCCCAAAATACGCCTTTTAATACTAATTCGTCATTATTTTCTCCCACAACTCTGACTCTGATTGAATTCGTTTCAGGGTCCGGACTTTCCGGGCTACCCGAGTGACATAAACGGCTATTCCGGTCTGTGGGACCCCCACCACTGCCTCGCGGGCCAAACTCCCGCCCTAGGTGGGTACCCGGATATAATAACAGCGTTCAACTCCGATCTAGGTAAAAGCAACGCTCGTCAATTTTTACTGGTACTCATAACACAAAAAAAATCACAATTTATTTAGTGTGGCAAAGACAGCAGTGCGGCGGACTGGTAGCCAATCGACTGAGCAGGAACGGGGCCCCCAACGGGGCGCAGACCCCCAAGAAGACGAGGAGGAGGGTGGCGACGATAGCCCAGAGACGGGCGGCGAACATCAGGGAACGCAGGAGGATGTTCAACTTGAACGAGGCTTTCGACAAATTGAGGAGGAAGGTAATTGTGTACGCCTCTGATAATACTGAAAATTGCTTCAAAAATTAAATAAAATGGGCTCAAAAAGGTTTTAATCAGTTGTTAATACTGGTGTTATTTATTTATTAAGAGTTCATTAATGTGAGTGAATTGTACAGCTCAATAAATTACACTAATAAATGATTATAGTGAAATTTATTTCTCAATATCACTATGATTAAAGTAATTATCGAATATCAGATCTTTAAAAGTTTTTATCATGCATTTTGAGAACTTCTAACCCTGAGTGCGATGTTGCCAAATTTACGTGCTACGCTTTAATGCTTCGTCTAAAAAGTGGATTTAATTTTAAAGAGACAGAAGTTCGCATTCCGGCATAAAAAATAAAATCTATACATCTTTATCGATACGATCTCTGTCAGTATATGGTTTTATTTTTTGAAACCTTATCTGATCGTGCAGAAACACGAGAAAGGGGTCGAGGATCGCTTCTGGGTATAATTCAATGCCTGGCGGGGCTGTAGCCCGAGAAGTAGTTGTTTCCTAGAGCGATTATGTAATAGCTTTGCTATTCGGGAACTACTTTTATAGCCGCTTGGCGGCTTGGTGGTTCCTTTCTCGATTTCCGACTTATATGTTACTGAAAATTTATTTTGTTAAAAACAACGCTTACAAGAGGAAGATATAAGAACAAAGGGATATTGAAATCATGTACTGCCAATAGTGGAATAGTGCCAATCCATATGACATAGTAGTCAAAATATATTTCAAAGTATTCCTAAATCGATTATGCATATGGAAGCACAGTAGCCATTGCGCTAGCTTTCGATTTAACTATTAAAATAAACTCTAAAACACTTTAAATATTTCAAGTTGTCTAATTCTGACAAAATCTGGCAAAATGACAATGCTGCATTTCTCTGATGTAAAGTTAAAATGTGTTCCTCTTCTATGAAATCTCATCTTAGTTCTTCTGTGTGGTGATTGGTTAATGTAACAATCATGACCAATCAGCGTGCAATACACGATACCCAATAATTAATAATAGTAGATAAAACGCTACGAGCAAAGAGACAGATCTGTCTCTTTGTTAGTAGATAAAATGCCTCCTATACAAATTTAAATTTTGTTACGCATGTCCAGCAAATTATATTTTATACCTACACAAAAAAATTATATAGAAAGTTGCATTTTCGAAGCAGGTCTATAAAAACATGCATTTCCCACATCTACAATTGCTTTCCTATACAATTTAAAAACTGTTTCGAGAAGTTTTTTTAGATGTATTTTTGCTCGTTTCACACAATATAACTTTCAGGTCCCCACCTTTGCGTATGAAAAGCGTCTCTCCCGCATCGAAACTCTTCGCTTGGCCATCACGTACATCAGTTTCATGACGGAGCTGCTCCACGGCCACCCCTCCGATCACAAAAACTCCGACATCTACCCCCAGCGGGAGTACATTCCGTACGGACTAATCAACTGATGGAAATCTATAGATGTTGTATTTTATGTTCTGTGATATCGATTTTCCGTGAACATGGCATAGTGCAGCACTTGAAAAAAATATATATATCCAAGCGTTTAAAATAGAATACAAAATGTGCCACAAAATTGGTAGCTCTGATTCAAAATTACCAAGTATTACGATGCTTGTTGATGGTTTTGCAACATTTTAAATTAAATACAATTGAACAAATTGCATTTCGACCTACATAACCGATTTGCCGTCCTCCAAAATGCCCCTACGACAATCTACACGACCCAAAATTTACCATGCATATTATTACACCATAAATATTCGTCAGATTAAAAATACTTACCTTAGAGGCAACAGTCTCTCACATGGCGCTTCCAAAATGTCTTCCACTAGTTATTAAGAAGCTTTAAACTGTGTGTAATAGTTTCTCTAAGTTATTATTTGAGACACTGTGTATATTGTGTCATAAATGAGAAAAACTTTTTCTAAATATGTATATCTTGTGTGCAACAATAAATACGAAATTAGTACAAAACTGTTTCATTTCCCCCAATATATAAATTAAACACAGTTTTGATTACAATAAAAAATAAACTTATATTAAACGAACTTTATTTTAGTATAAATAAAACCCATCAATCCATACGTGTCTTCAAATTCCTTATCGTTATTTTGTCCTTTTCACTAAAATAAAAAAAATTATTAATAAGAACCCTCCCCGGCCCCACAAACTACTTACATGATGTACACTGTCGCACCCCAACCGGATATAGCATCCCTATCGAAAGCATTCAACAACGCTTGCGACGTGGTCTCGAATAGATCATCCGCAGACAAGTTGGGCTCCCACAGCGCCTCGCACATGCCGTACAGTTGCGCCGAAGCCGTCCCCCCCACGACAAAGTCGTTCGGCATGTTTATGCACCCGATCAAATCCATATTGCAGATGAACGGCTCGTACGTCTTAGGGTGCAACCCCGCCACGATGGGCTCGACGAAGAAGGGCCCGAACCGTTTCTCGTACAGCATGTTAGACAGCATGGCGCTGAACACTTTCGGCGCTATTTGCCTGTTCTCCTTCAATTCGTACAGATTCTTCCTGAACTGTAACTTCTCCATGACGGTCTGGGTGTCCGTGGCTAGGCCCGGCAGGCCGACGTACAGGTGGGGACCCATCTTGAATACTTTTTGAAAGTTTGTGGCTATCGTCTGCGCCTGGATGCCAAACCTCCTGTCGGCTGCTATCGAGACGCAATTCTCCCCCTTCATGGCCACCATGGCTCCTCCGTTGTAGGCGAGAATGGACTACAAAACACATAAATGCAACGAAATAAAGCCGGAGTGTAGTAAAATAGCGCCTTGTCACCGTACATAACCTATATAGACTTGAAATTCTAGTAGCCGCTAATAAGAACTTTTTTATGTATGTAATAACTTACCATCGTGGATTACTTCAAAGGTATTGCACCCGTAATATCGATGAAAACTTTACGACTTGTGTTTGGAAAACACAAATCGAATCGAATTGAAAATGACAAAGCAGCAATCGTAATTATTTTGCGAACAGTGTTGTCAAGTTTGATAAACATAGAATCTATGCTCACAGAATTACATTTGCTACATCGTGTTGTTTTTAAAAATAATTACACATCCACTTAAATATATGTATTAGCTGTTATATCATAAATACATACATGGTGTTTATTAGTTCAAATTTCAAATAGTTCTTGTAAACAAAACATCCATCCCTAAAGATGTTTTAAAATGGTTTGGAATTATTGTAATATTACATGGGTAAAATATTGAATCTTTTTTTTTGCATTTGTGTGATTACTAATGTTACTATTTTTGTATTGCAAGTAAAATCTTGTCTAAAATATTAGATTTAAGACTATTGGAGAATTAGTGGATGACGCTGACGCTAGTTTCGCTATACAATAAACTGCACAATTTTCGCTTATGCGCTTTAAATAATCCAGATTGTTTATAGTCCTTAAATATTAGTTAATAAGAATTTACAATTCTTATTAGACTTCTCATCAGACATCGTAGCGGAATGACTAATTACTGGCTACAAAAATGGTAAAAGTCTCACTTCATGCATCAGCGAGGCGTTTAACTTTGACAACATCGCTAATTACAAGTTTCTCCGTCGATAACGCAGTTTTCGCCACGTCTATTTCAAAATCTAGCGTTCCGCGTCAAACGTTTCAATTTTCATTAACAAATCTTCAATTCGCACAGCGAAAATGTTCTCTCAGTCCCTCGAGGATGCTATCTTGGCATATCTGAAGCAACAGGAGGGTCTGCCCGAAGATTTTAACTTCCTGGAGCAGGTGTACGAAATCGAGGATGACATCAAACATGTTCTAGAAGATTTGCTGTTAAAGGTGAACAAGAGGATCGCATGTAAGGACAGGTACGAGAATATAAAACAGTGGCATAACCAGTATCCCTTGTTCGACCTCAACGACTATGTGCCTGGCTTCTGTATCGGTAAGTGTTTTGCATGTGCCAGTATTTTAGCTGTGTAAATTGTATCGGGGTGAATAAAACTCGGGTAACGTTTTTTAAATGTATATTTGGTATATATAAGGCAGTACCAAACAAACATAATGACATAAAATAATATACATATCACTTTGTTCCTTTCTTACGAACTAACGTCCATCTTATATACAAGAGATGATGTTCACACGGGTCATCAGAGATGATGACGTACAGTATGTGTTGATTATAGAGAACGTAAAAAGCACACAAAATTTCGCACGGTCATTCTGACTATAGCTGTCACAAGTAACGGGAAAGAAACGTTTGATTTCTATTAGTTTTTTATTTCTTAAGTTTTAGAGAGTAGATTGTTTATATATTTAAACTTGTTAACGCTCATTTTGCAAATGTGAGGTTAGAATCTTTCAGAGCGTTGTTTGCTCCCTTTAATAATTGTAGACGACGAGTTATTTGAAAAACTAGCCTTCCGCGAGACTCTTTTGATTAGCGAGCTAAATATGGCGTCCGACTCCAAAGAGTGCAAACCCAAGGCCGTCGGGGGTCTCTGCCTGAACGTCCAGACCGCCGAAGGCCGCCTGCCCAAGGAGAGGGAGAAGCCGTTCGACGCCGAACTGGACAGAGAGATCTTCCAGGTCCTGCAGAGGGTGCGGAGAGGTAAAACGGCGGCGCTACCGAAACAACGGCTCGTGTACGGCCTTTGATTTCCAGAGGCGCTCCGAAAGGCCAGCGTGGAAAAAGACCAGCTTGAGCTGCGCCTCCAGGAGAAGCTAGAGGAGTACGAGCAGTTTCTGTGGAACGAAATGAAACAGAACGTTAAGAAATTTGTGGTGCACGTGTCCTCGCAGTTCGACGTCACCGGATTCAACGCTGGCTCTAGGATAACGGCTTGGGTGGACCGCTACATGCACACCCTAGAAGAGAAAAGGACAGAGTAAGCGTGGTCTATCTCTACAGCGCCTTTCTAACGTCTCCTGACGCCGTTTAGGTTCATAGAAGGGCCCCATAAGATCCTGAACCAAAAATCGGTATACGCTGCGCTGCAAAATCACAAATATTACGTCAAACACGCCGGCACTTTGGAGAATTTCGAGCAGAGGAAGTACTACGGCATCAATAAGGCCAAAGAGATAGTCGGCGAAGGCGCGAACTTCGTACTTATGCGATACTTGGCCATTATAAAGTACCAGGGGGTTTTCGAGTTGTCTACGATGTACATAAATGGCGATATGTGCCGGAATATTTATGTAAGTTCATCGGGACGTACGTTCTAGCTCGGTTTCTAACACGATCTTACATCACAGGAATGTACCGGGCCTACTACGGGCGAGGTGAACGGCAAAACCGTGGGAATCTGTAAAATATACAGGTATATAGTCGAAGAGTGCGGCATAGAACACCACTGCGTGACCGTCCTCACTGTTTACGGTAACGCTGCCCTCAGACGTTCAAAGTCAAAATCTTTATAGCCCGAATTTCAGGTCGCATCATCACCCAGGAATGGGAGGGGTGTAACTATATTTTAAACCTGAACCCCTTGCAATACATAAATGAACCCCCGAGCTTCTGCGACAGGCTGGTGCTGGAGAAGACCTGGCAGGATGATATGCAGCTGACGTCCACATATTTGGAGTGTAAAGTGAGTTAAATTTTCGGTACGAATTCCTGATTGATAAGTTTATAAAAGTCTAGAGAGGACTTAAAAAAGAGTATTGGGCTTTTCAATAAAAGATGGCGCTGAGAAATGTATCAAATTAAATTTGTTAACACTTATATTCTAGTAGGCTGTTTTTTTCCATTGTAAGTGGTTGCTTTACATCATTTGACGTCAGATTGGGTTCTTGTTTGAGAGGTGTCAAATGTTTTGCCACATCAAAAGACTGTCAACTGTCAAAATAACTGTCAGAATGTGGTTTTTACATCAAATATTTGCCAAGTCTGAGGCTTAATAATTTTTGTAGCCTTGCGACTTTTTTAATTGGATATTTTATGCCTCCCCTCACAAAATATAATGTATTTCTTTGTTTAGCTCTTCAAATGTTTTGATAGACGTCAGATCATTGCCAACTGTGATAATTATCGTAAAAAAGCTATTTTAATGTCATATACACTTGCTGTCAGATTAACTTCCTTTTTATAAGATTTGCTAATGTCAAAACACTGTCAAATGTGAAAATTACTCTCAGAATACAGTTTTAACCCCAAATATTGGCCAAATTTGAGACACAGCCATCTTGGTAGAATCTGTTTATTTCTTAAATTGGATATTTTGTTTCCCTACATGAAATATCGTTATTTTATTTTGTTGCACACGTCAAATGTCGAAGGCACAGCCAACTGTGATACTGTAAAAAATGCTATTTTAATTTCAAGATGGCGTCTAACTCGTTATTGCCAATTTGCAAGCACTGTCAGACGTCAGATTGTCGTTTGATCAAAGCTTTTACTGTAGGTTTAAAAAAAATTAACAAAAAATAGACGATGAGTTGGCCACGACTTATTTTTCTGATGATGATATCAATGGACATACGAACTCCTGATACACTACAAGCCAACGTGCCCTTTGGGAATTGTTTTGTGGGGAAAGTTCGCGAAACTCACGGCGAGATTCGATTTGCAGACGAAGGCGGAGAAGGAGATGAAGACATACATGGCCGACCATCCCGAGGTCAAAGACATGATCGAGGATTACGTCCAGAACATCCTCCTGCTTAAGCCAGAGAATATCTTGAACTTCACCATGGACTATTTCCAGAGCCTCTACCCGTACAAGCTGGCCAGGCTGCCGTACATCGAGGATCTGCCGAACGAGGCGAGAGGCGATTCAGAGATGGAATTCTTCGAATAACTTTTCGACCAAATTGTTCCCCACTTTATTTACGTAATATACTCACCTAGCGCAAAGTTGACGGTTATTTTTGTTCCAACGTATAGCATATGCCGCATATCGTGGTGTTGTCCGGCATGCATTGCACGTGGAAGGCGTGCTTGCAGTTGAACATGGCCACACCGATGGCTCTGGAGGGGTCTGAAATCAAAGAATAAGCGCCTGTTCGCTCTCGAGTGTTTATACGTCTACCTCTTTCGATTAGTTTCCTGTGGCATGCCCCGCACACCACCTCATCGCATACGGACACCCCTTTCTGGCGCACCTTCACCAATTTCTTCTGCAAATTAAAGTAGTCGGACACCAGGATCTTCTTGCAACCCTCCTGGACGGACACCTACGGAAAAATCACGCATGTAAAAATCGGGTGCCTCAGGGTTCCCTTCCGGGGCCGCTTGGAAAACGAGCGGGAATATACGATGCGCTCATCGACGTTTACCTGCAAATTGTACTGGTTTAACATCTTCACCAACGAGTTTTTTAGGCCTGGTATCTCCATCTCCTTCTTTATCTTATGCACCAGCACCGTGGGATCGACGTACGTCCCTATGCTTTGCAACAGAAACGTCACAAATTCTGAAAATTAAATAATTTACAATTAGGTTATTAAAAAAACCTAAATAAATTTAAATTAAATGAATTGCATTAGGTACATAGAATATTACTAATACCGTTCCTTCCGTTCAGGGAAGGGACGGTCATTATTACAATTCGCACCGGATTTACCGGGTTTATCGATGCAGTGATCAATAAGGTCGTTCCAAAGGTCGGGATCGT
Organism: Rosalia funebris; assembly: GCA_037954035.1. Classification (NCBI taxonomy): domain Eukaryota; kingdom Metazoa; phylum Arthropoda; class Insecta; order Coleoptera; family Cerambycidae; genus Rosalia; species Rosalia funebris. Next base: position 26,904,464 of record JAZFAV010000003.1, on the reverse strand, counting down.
CGTGTTCCTGGCAAAAGGCGATGGCCTGCTGCATGTCCTTGAGTTCCTTTATTATCAGTTCCAGGGCCTCCTTCGTATCACCGATCCTGCCTGCAAAAGGGGGCGGTTTTAGCGTTTTAGCGGCCCCGGTAGGGTGCCTCGCGGCGCTCACCTAACAGGTACACCATCTCCGGGTAGTACCTCTCCCTCTGGCAGATGTCCAACGCCTCCTGTATGGGGTAGTGGTCGGACTTCTTGAGGAAGGGCAGCAGCTTTTGCCTCGCGAATATCGCGTATAGCCTGACTAGTTCCTTGTGGAATTTCCCCTTGGGGTTTTTCTTGTCGTACTCGTCCAAGTACTGAAAAAATCGATGTGGCTTAGCTCGGGTCAATACGCTGGCCACCGCTGTAACTTACCCGGTACAGGTGCAACTCGTTTTGCTTGAGCTTCTCGACTATCTTCTCCGAGGAGATGGTGTTCTTCTCCAGGAGTAGCTCTATGGTTTTTTTATGGTCCAGATCCATGAGGTCGATGAGCATATCATGTATGACGCCGTAGAGGTCGTGTTTCTGTATCAAGGTGAAGACGTCTTTGTGTTTGAGCCTAAGGAAGCGGTTTAGTTAAGTCTGGGATTATTCGGGGTCGATATGGCTTACTTTAAGTACATGGATAGGCTTTTGTCGTATTTCTTCTCGTAGCTGTAGAGGATCGCCAGTGCTTCGAGGTAGATATTCTTGTCTACCTCGCAATTCAGTAGATGTTCTAAAACGGCGTTTATAACCGCCGCGATGTTATACAGGCCGGGATGCCACTCTTTGATGAGCTTCAGGAAATCCTTGAACAGAATTGCGTATACAGGGTGGCGCGTTTTGAAGGTAAAGTCTGTCAATTGTCTTTTTTGGCAAGGCCACTTGATTTTTGAACGTTGACAGCGTTTTTTTTTATTATTTCCGATAATATTGTGGAATATGAATGGTATGAATGAATATATGACAGTTTCGCGTATTTTTGATAAAATAAATACCAACTATATCCTTTTTGTTATAAAAAACAACAAAAGTTACTCATTTATTTATTTACCTGTGAATCAAGTTTAAGGCATTCGTACAGGATCATTTCATAGATGTGGGGGTTCAGTTTACACTCTAGGGTCCTGGGGATGTATTGGCTTACCGCCCTTGAAAGTACAATGGATTTTAAGTGGTGGTCGGTGGCAAAATGTGTCGGCATACCTGAGTTGGTGGACGCCCGCGAATTTATATATTTGATCCTCCCAAAGATTGGGGTTCTTCCCGAAAATCTTAAGCCCCAACCTGCCGGCCGCGTCATACATGCCAGTCCTGAGCAGGTGGTCCAGATAATCCACCCCTACCGACTGTATGGTGTGCCTGTGGATGTTACGCTCTTTGTTTTCCATTAGAATCTCTAGAGCCTCGTTGAATTTACTAAAATCAGAATTTATAGCGACTAGTTTGTACGTTGTTAAAGTTTGGAGGCGTCACATTAGACACGGACAAAGAAAAAGTGCGAAAGAAAGTAAAAAACTGTGTTTCCCAAAGCATTTCCTGACATGAGTTGTCAATTAATCAACAAAGACGCTATTAGGATGTACACTTTGCAAAAATTGTGCAATAATAAATAAATTTTGGGAAAGAAAAAACACTAGTACATAATATTTCTGTATTAACTACATAAATTCCACTGTAGTATTGCAAGAAAACTGCGAAGCAACACCAAAAACGCTTGATTTTGATGAATCTCGAACGGTACATTTGAACTACTTTTCATATAACTCGAAAAGTTCCATACGTAATCGAGCGGAATTCACACCAATATTCGTGTACTATCAAAGAATAATGTATAAAATTTTAACTCGTTTTGGCTCCACAGTTTTTCTAGTATTCATCCCCAAAGTAACACCTCCAAAAAATCTATTTATTTACTTATGTTGAATGAACCACTGTATCCTATCGTCCAAATCGTACGGGCTAGCTATGACAACGTCTTTGGGTGCTACAATAAAAAACCTATTCTCCTCCAGTAACACATCCAAGTGATAATCGTTGACACTGTATTCTTCGTATCCGCGTAACGACAGACTATCAGTACAAATGTCCGTGTAATCATTATCTCTGTATTCTACTATGTACAATTGTGGACGCAACGACTTTTGGTTCTCGTCCAGCTCCTTGGGGAAGCCAAGCAGCACGAGCTGGTGGTCTAGCGGTGCTATGCCGCTTATGTAGAACTCCGTCTGAAACGTGGACACTGAAAGAAAACTAGTTACAAAGCTCGAATGAAACAACACGTCGGGTTTACCTGGATCTACCAGGAACTCAGGTAAAGCTTGGTTTGCCAGCTCTATGTTGCTACGCTTCCTTATAACGCATACCCGTACGGTGTCGACCCAACCTATGAGCAGGGTCCGGCTGTCCGCCCACCTCAAATTGCATCTGAACTTGTCTATAGAAATCCTGAAAGAAAAACTAATGGATACGAACATTTTTTGTATCAGACACGCTTACCCTGGGTGTTCCTCCCATTTTATAAGCCCTAAGGAGCACCTAGCGTTCATATCGTAAACCCTCACGCCAATATTGCTCGACCAGGCTAGAAAATTCTCCCCCCAGCACAGGCTTTTGACTAGTCCCTCACTCTCACAGAGCACCGTCGGCCGGAGGCCACCCAAGAATGTGCGGTCGTACAGTGTCAACTTGTCGTCACCTTAAAATAAAACACTTGCCACAGAATTCGCGTAGAATTTCTTAGAACATTACCTGTAATAAATCGTTTGTTTGAGCCATATTTATAATAGCTGGGGTCCAGTGCTATCGTTTTAACCAGCCGTCCCAGGTTCAGGTGGAAATTGTTTTCCTTAGCAAACAGACTGTGGATGAATATGCGTCCGTCATCAGAGCATGTCGCTATGAACTCCCCATTACTGTCTATCGATATTTGGTTAACGCTGACGGTGTGTGCTTTCAGCTCTTTGCCCTGGATGCTATTACCTTGGTGGTCTAAAATGTGGATGACACCCCAATGAGACCCGAGGCATATAAACTGAAATAAATCGACGAGTTAACTTGCTTGGCTCCCTTCAATAACTACCTTCGGGTGTACGGTTATACATGTCGCCGACGACTTCAGCAGGATGCTTTGCAGGTCGTTGGATAGTCTCACATACTTCAACTTGGGCTCTATCTCGTCCTCGGAACTTTCTGTGTCGCTCATGTAGTCCTGAAAAGGAGGGTACATTAAAAAAACATAACCTCACACCTCAGAAGAATGATTTAAAGATGTTAAATGATGGAAAAGCCGTTTGTTTATATTTCCTTACATTGACGCCGTTCTCACACATTTTTTTCGACCTCTAATTTAATGAATACCATTTTCCAAACAAAGGTGATTCATTGAAAGTTGACGTTTCATCTAGAATTTTGACAAGCAGCAATACCAACATGAAATCTCTGGGAAAGAAGATCCGAATTGTGACTTCAAATTTCGTTTGGTAAAGCTGAAAAATTTGAAAGTTTAATTTTATTCGACGCGGTTTAGAATAAACCTGTTTCTATAAGCTTTTTTCTCAACTATACACATCTAAATATATTGTGGTACGTTTAGTGATTTTATTGCTGTCAAGTTTGCTCAGCATGCGAAAAGTGCAGTGCGTGTCTAACCTCACTTTTCGGACGTGATGTTTTAGACCTTTGTGTTTGCAAAATAAATCCTGTGAATAATGTTAAGAACGTTCCTTACGACGCAGCCTTACACAAAACTTATACTTATCAAAGGTAAGTAAACGTATACCATTAATTTTTCCTGCAGGTCTTAATTTTTAGATTCTATCGAGGAAAGGGGCAAGCCAGTTTTCGACTTCCTTCTAAAGAATCACCTAGCTCGAGGTCAGCACAAGGTGCAGTACCTCGTCTTTCATGGCAGCTTCGCAAGGGCGAAAAGTTCTTTCGACAAGACTAGAGTCGTGCTTCACAATTTCACTAGTAATGTCTGCGGATGGACCGCGGACGAAACCAAAGACTTTGAGACTGTTATTTCTCGCTTAGGTAGCGGCGATGTAGTTATAATCGATTCTTTAGCGCATATGATCTACCGGTATGGCCTAGGTGAAACGTATAGGTTTTTAAATCATTTAAAACAGACTGGTAAGTAACATGACTTAAATCAAGGCTTAATTAACGAAGAAAATTACAGCTGTACAACAAATAATCGCGTTGCTACACACAGATTTGCTAGAAGACAAAGACAGAGTGTGTCCGTTGTTTGAACATTTATGCACGCTTAGCTTAAGCCTGGAGCCAAAGTTCGTGTCGGATAACGGCCGTGCCCAATACACGCACAAAAAGAGTGGCGGTAAAGTCGTTAGACAGGTAATGGGATGGTCTTGACATTTCCTGCCTATAAAACTGTGTTTTAGATGGAGGAATATAGATTGGATGGCGGCGACTTTGTGTCTCAAAAAATCGAGAAGCCGGACTTTAAAAAGTTGTTGCAGCAGTCCGCGGTCCCTGAGGTTAATCCGGAAACGCTCTCCACGTTCAGAATAGGACTGAGTGAGAAGGAGAAAGAGTCAAGGGATCAATTGGTCCTGCCTTACCTACCCAAGTATTTTATCCATGTAGTTGTATTGTCTCGCATTTATGGACATTTTTTAGGAGTGAAGCAGAGCCAAACCAAGAGGGGAAAATATTCTATGAGTTTGATGAAGTGGACGACTGGGACGAAGAAGACCCAGACGATGATCTAGATATTTAGCGAAAGTGGAGTTTATTTAGGTAATACACCAGCTTTGCAGCTTCATACGCCAAATAACAGATAAGAGAAAATTGTTATGAACTAGCCATTTTACACTTAACGTTCTCGAGGCAATTTCCTATGCATAAGTTTAATTTTTATAATAAAACACCAAGTAACAACGTGTCTTTTATTCCTCTGTCTCATAGGAATCGTTCAAAAACGTCCGCATAGCTAACGTTGACAAATCTCCTTTCGCGTCGTTCCAGTTCCTCAATTTCTTCACGCGTTACCGTTTTCAACCGTGCGAGTACTTTTAGCAGTCTGTTTTTTAGGACGACAGTCCTGGCAGCCCAAACGAATTGGTTGAGCTTCAGGTAGCGCCTGTACCAGGAGTCTATGCGACAGACGTCGTCGGGCTGTTCCGTTACCTGAAACGCTTCGTTTAAAGGTTCTTAATTTTTTATAGGTCGGTTTAAGGGGTGTACCTCGTGTATCAGCCTTTGTGTTCTCTTTCTGGCGAGTCGTCCAGGATTGAATCCTTTTTTTTCACACTGACAGTCGCTCTTACAATCCTGTGAAAAATCTGGGTTTATTACACGTTTTATTTTTGTAAAAATGTCACCTCGTTATCGCTGTCCATTAAAAATTTACGATCTAAATTATCGATGTAATCGTCCAGTAGTCTTTTTTTGCAGGTGATCAGGGTTTCTTGGTTCAATCTGTTGTATTTCCTACACGCCTCCAGGAACGATTTTTTTCTACGATTGTACGCCTCAAAATTCTCATCCCTGTATCTGTTCGTGGGGTCAAGTTGGTCCTCCTTGGGTCGGACCTTCGGCGGATCGGCGATTATCCGCTTTTGCACCTCGCCATGTTTCAGTACTTGCACATCTCTCTTCCTTGACATTTCACAGGATTTTTCACAAATGTCAAAATTTTTTTCTACTTTGTCAGATTTTAAACCCAACATTAAACCCAAATTCGCAGCTTTTATACGAAGAAAAACATAAAAAACGTGAAGTGAAGAACTTCTTTAAGAATTTAAATGTCTGCCAGCTGTCCTAGGCTGCTGCTAGACAACTAGAAGTAAATTGAGGCAAGAAAACCTCTCTAGAGTTTAACTATTATAATACCCTTTATTTATAAATACAATCACATTAAATTACGCCTTTCCCACCCCTCTCATGCTGTCCTCGATCTCGTGGAGGGGTTTACCTTTGGTTTCCGGGAGAAATATCGCCAGCACTACGGTGCCTATCGCGCAGGCAATGGCGTATAGCAAAAATGCGCCGTCGACTCCGAGATTCAGGAACAGCCAGGGGGTAGTTTTCACCACCGAAAAAATTAGACCGTAGTTAATCATCGAGGTCAGACTGGCGCCCATTCCTCGATAGGCCAAGGGGAACATCTCCCCTATCATGGCCCACGGTACGGGGATGATCCCGAGACTTATAAACGACATGTAGACTATCAGTGCCACCAGAGGTATTACGTTGTAGTTTTCTAGGATAGGGTAGTATCGCGAGAAGAACGTAAACGTGGCTAGGGTGAACAAAGACAACACGGTCCCGATGCAACTGCCTAGAGCTAAGGGCCTGCGTCCCACCCGTTGTAATAAGTAACAGGCGACGACCGATAGCGTTACTCTAAGCACATCCATCGCTATCATCGCGGTGTATTCGTCGAAGGAGCCTCCCAACGTCTGCTTTATTATATCCACATTATAAAACGTCATGGCGTTCTGTCCGCTCCACTGATTTGTAAAGAAGAACACCAGGAGTATAGCTAGGGGTCTCAAGAACTCCCTCTTCTTCAAATCCTCTAGGTATTCCAGCATCGTCCTTCGAGGCGACTCCGTAAGCACCTTTTGTCTAGCTATCAACTCCTGAAGTTCAACCTCGGCTTGCTCGTCGTGGCCTCTGCACCAGTAGAAGGCGCGTCTCGCCTCGACGATCTTGGATTTCTTCACCAGGAACGTGGGGGATTCGGGGGCGAACGTCATCACCACGAGGCAGGATACGGGGAAGACGCAGCCGACCAACGCTGTGTTCTGCCACGTCAAGAACGTGCCGAGTATGTGGGACAACGCTATGCCTGAAAGAAACAGTATTAGTCACGTTATTTTCACGTCATTTTTACGTCATCCATTATAAGCGACAGCAAAATGACGTCAGAAAATATTGAAAATAAGGGACATTTTAGCAGTTTTGTGCAAGTTTTACGGTATTTAGAGACCCTTATTCGGCGTGAATCGGTAAAACACACACATAATTTATTGGGGGAGCCTCTAGGATTTGATTTTACCCACCTGTAGTTATAGCGAACGATATGGCGGCCAGCAGGAAACCCCTGAAGTTGGGGTCCGAGGTTTCGGCCGCGTAAACTCCTGAAGGCGGCCCCAACACGCCGAGGCATATGCCCGAGGTGAACCTGCCTATCAGTAGAGGGGTCGCGGTGGTGGAAAAATATATCACTATCCAACCTACTAGGCAGGGGATGCACGTGAGCATGTGGATGGTCTTTCTGCCCACTATCTCCATGAGCCAGCCGCCTAGAATGCAGCCCAGCGGGGTGGGGAGCGCTGAGATTGATGCTGGAAGTAGACGAAACGTATGTCAACAGTCGTGGCTACGTTGTTTTTAATTAAATAAGTCAATTTACCAAAAAGTGACGTTTTTTCGACGTCCTATTTTGGTCATAAGCAAGTGATTTTATCAAACTGAGGGGATATGTGATAAAAAATGTACCTATCCAGGAAGACATGTCCTCGTCGATAAACATTTTCCCCTCTTTTTCGAGCTGTGGTAGCAGTATGGCAGAATATCCCTCAACCATGCCAAGGCTGATTGTTATAAGGACAATACCGAGGGTTATGTAAAACTAAAAATAAATATACTTATAGAGCTTTATACAAAATAAAAACCTTTTTTTGTCTACCTGACGCATGCGGGGCGAAAAACCCTCGCTTTTCTCTTCGTTCCCATTTTGTCCTGTTCTGAAAATTTTATTTACAACCCTTAAAAACTCCCGCGCCTCACTTTGGCCTGCTCTGTAAGTAAATCGTCTTTTACTCGATAAATCTCGTACTGTTAGATACTTACTCTTTCATTGTTGGATAGAAACAACACCACGAAATATTTCGCGACCCCCGCCACGATTTGTAGAACAATAAGTTTCGTTGTAGAAAAATAACATTAACTATTTAAACAAATACACAATGTTCATATCTTGATCACAGGCTTTTTGTTGTATAAATATGGACCTTGTTATGTTTTTGTCACTACTTGCGCCAGTGGCATAGAGAAGGTCAGCGTATAAGAAAATGTAAAGTGAAATCACCCTTTATTAAAAGCACACAGTGGCGTAGCACAAAGGGGATCAGCGTAAACAAAATCGCAAAATAAAACCACAAATTTTATTAAAACTATATACAAACATATTACAAACTATTGTCTAGAGTAGACATAATTCGTTGCATGTTTCATATAGGAGTTGCTCTCTCTTTGTTCGAGGGGTGCCCGAGTATAAAAAATCGCACAAGAAAACCACAAACTTTATTAAACAAAACTACTATTTACAAATACATTACAAGCTATTATTATTTACCGAGTATACATTCTTCGAAGTCCTCCTGAATTCGTCCTCGATCTCGTGCAACGGTCTGCCCTTAGTCTCTGGCAGGTACATAGAAACGAAGACGGTCCCCAGGCAGGCCACTGCGCCGTAAATCAGGAAAGTCCCCGCCGGCCCCAGGTCGTGGAACATTCCGGGGCTGGTCTTCACGACCGAGAAGAAGGCCGTGAACGCCAGACACGAAGATATGGCGCTGCCGACGCTTCTATTCCTCAAAGGGAATATCTCGCCGATCATAGCCCAGGGCAAGGGCACGAAGCCGATGGAGATGAAGGAAATGTATGCAACCAAAGCCGTCAGGGGTATATAGGACTCGTTGGCGATCTTAGGGTACACGGTGACTAGGTAGGTGAAGACGCTTAGGGTGAACAACGCGAGGGCGGTCCCCACTCCGCTCACTATCGCCAGAGGCCGCCTGCCGAGTCTGCGCAGTAATATACACGCCAAAACGGACATTAGCACGCGTATAACGTCGACGATGAGCATGGCTAAGTATTCGTTTACACCACCGCCGATGGTTTGCTTCATTATAGACACGGTGTAGAAGGTTATGGCGTTCACGCCGCTCCATTGATTCGCTACGATGTACACCACGATGATCCCCAGCGGTTTTAGGAACTCCGGCTCCAGAAGCTCCAATATGCGCTGCTTCAGCGACTTCTCCTTCTCTTGCGACTGGAGGTTTTGGCGCTGCAACATTATGGTGAGCTCCTTCTTGGCCGATTCCGAAGTGCCCCGACACCAATAGAAGGCGTTTTCCGCCTTCCGGATTTTCCCTTTCTTCGCCAGCCACGACGGCGACTCTGGCACGAAGAGCATGAGGATCAGACTTAGTACCGGCAGCGACGAGCATATGAACGCCGTGGTCTTCCAGTGGAGGAAGGTACCCAGCACATGTGATAGGAATAGACCTGAAACGTTATGAGAAGATAACGATTATCGATGATAAGGTCTTGGGCGTGGCGTACCTAGTGCGACCGCGAAAGATATCCCGGCCAAGAGGAAGCCTCGGTACTTCGGTTCGGACGTCTCCCCGATGTAGACGCCCGTCGCTGGGCCCAGCATCCCGCTGCAGATGCCGGTGATGAAGCGCCCAACCATCAGCATGCCGATGTTCGATGCCAAGCCTATGACCAGCCAGCCTATCAGCGTCGGTAAGCAAGTGAGCATGTGCGCGGCCTTCCTGCCGAATTTCTCCGTGAGGATGCCGCCCAGGATGCAGCCCGTCGCCATGGGGAGGGCGGCCATCGACGCTGGAAATACCAAATATGTCAGTTTCGTACTTATATGGGGTGAAGGGGAAATTCTCCGAGTTTTAGGACAATAGCGTCGGTTTGGCAACAGCGCGTGAGGTTATAGGTTAGAAGGGTAGACGTAGTCGTCATATGGTGCTTCCAGTGACGGTATAGTCGTAAAATGAGGTGTTTTTGCTCACATGGTGCCACCACTGATGAGGCATCTAGTGGTTATCTTTTTTGTTGTTGACCATAGATGGCCTAGCTGTTAATGTAGCTACCGTCATTGGCGGCATTTTCTTATTTTGCCATCTGATAAAGGTTTTTATCTAACAAATGCACAAGTTTCATACAATAACATCGTTTTTAATACCGTTGCACACGTCCAATTTTGTGTCTGAAAACTACGATTTGGACAGCGTTGATTTTCTGTTACCATTTGAAGAAAACTGCTGCAGAATCGCATCGAATGCTTGTCGAAGCCTACGGTGAGCATGTTCTTAGTAAGACACAGTGCTTTGAGTGATTTAAAACATTCAAAAGAGGCAATTTTGACGTGAGAAGCGAAGAACGTGGAAGACCACCGAAAACGTTTGAAGATAGGGAATTACAAGCATTGTTAACAAGAATGAGCTGCTAAAACCTGGTCAAACTGTTAATACTGAACGTCACCAACAACAAATGATCGATTTGAATCAGGCTTTGCGTGAAAGACGACCAGAATATCAAAAAAGGCAACACAAAGTGACTTTGTTTCATGATAATGCGCCATCACACACAGCAAAACCGGCCAAGGAAAGGATTGAAGGCGTTTAGTTGGAAAATACTTTCGCATGCGGCTTACTCACCAGACTTGGCTCCATCCGATTACTAGTTATTTGCATCGATGGGACACACACTTACTGAGCAGGACTTCACTTCTTACGAAAATGACTCGATGACTCAAAAGAGCAAGATTTTTTTGGCATGGGATCCACAAATTGTCAGAGAGAGGGGAAAAATTTATAGCTAGCAATGGACAACACTTCGAATCAAATATTTTTTATCGTTTTCATTCAATAAACGTGTATTTTCTATACAAAGAATTCCTGTTTCATATTTACATACCTGGTGAACAAATACGCGATATTAAACGGGTGCTGGTGAAGATATTCGTATGACTCACCGATCCAGGACGCCTGCTCTGGATCAACGGTAATGTCGGTCTCTTTCTCTGGCTGTAGCTGTGGCAGAAGAATGGCCGAATAGCCGGAAGTCATCCCCAATCCTACGGTTAACAGGAACGGCCCCAAAGCTAGGAAAGTCTAAAATAATAGTTTTTTTACATAAAGAAACACTTGTTTATTTTTATAAATAAATCACAAGAATTAATTAGAGTATTAAGTATATAAGTATACTGTTAAGCGGAAATGACCGTGATCTGTTCATGTTTTGATTGCAAAATCAAACCTGCTTAGGCGTAATTTAATTATGTGTAACATATCCATATTACGTTATTAGATTTTTCCATCAGGCACTGCCCACAACCTTGTTTTTTTTATATATAAAACTGATGTATTCCATACTCATAATTCCTTAAGTTTATTTAAGCTATCTCCGCTATTGTTATCTATATTTAAACGTATACGTATGTACGTACCTGTCTGAAACAAGCGTTCGTCCTTCCTTGGGCTTCGCCATTTTTTTCCGGAAACAGGCAATTGACTGCCGATATGCGAGATTGCAGGATATCCTTCAGAGAGCTGGGAAAAAATAATTATTGACGTCGGCTTAGCAAAAACTGTTTAGAAATATACGAAACGTAATAAGAGTGGTTAAAATATTTTTTATTATCGGGAAATTGTATTATTTCGGAAATATGGCAACGCCGCTTTTTCACGAATTGTAATTTCTAATTTCAATTTTTTTTTAAGTAAAAGATTATCGTAACACTCGAACTTTCAAACATATTGACTGACAGTTACGGCCACCTATGCCTTAATAAACACGGACAGGCATAGGCGGTTGTTAAAACGATGGTAAGGGTACTACCATCTACTATAAAATTAAAAATAAAAATTTAATACACAAAAAATTTTGCCAATTTGTTTTAAAGTTTTCATATGCGTTAAATAGTACAAGATTTTTAGGAGCGACATTTTTTTAAACAACACCACACACCCAGTAGGCTTTCCACAATTTTGATACTCACTAGAGATAAGCCAAAGGGCCTCTACTAAGTCACTCTAAAGATAAATCTACCCTTATACTTTTATTAAAGACGCTATGATTTTTTTATGAAAAAAGTGTAAGATTTTTAGGAAAGAATTAAAAAAAAATCATCACACTCCCAGTAGGCTTTCCACAATTTTGATACTCACTACAGGTAACCCCAAGGCAGGGGCGGCTGGTGTATAGGTGCTGCAGAGCTGCAGAACTGCCAAAAAAATTAGATATTTGTATATTCTCGCGACATAATAATTACTAAAATTTATTAATAAAATAATTTGGTTAGTTGGTGCAGCTAACCAAATTATTGCGTTAAAGTCGCATTCTGCCCGCCGTCCTCTATTGAGTAGTAGATCAGATGAATTACCTGGGTCTCTACGCGAGCGCGTCGCGGTACATTGAACTGGGCCACACGAGGCAGTTATCAGCACGGCTCGGCACACCCGTCCTCCCCCTCAACACCCGCGACAATCCACACTTGGCGCTCGTAAATGCGCGAATTTACACGGTCAGTGAGCTGTATTTTTTCCAGCTAAGGCAACACCAGTGAATGTTTACTCCTTCCTACTCCTCGGGCGGGCGTAAATCGTACCTATTTCGTATTTCGTGTTAATTTGAGATTATAAATACTGTTTTGTGAATTCGTGTAGTGATTTATTGTACTAATTATTAATATTTATATACTGTGATAGTGACAATGGATTTAGTTTATAATTTAGTTCATGTGAAGCGATTTTTTAAATACTTTTATGAAGAAAAAATTGATTTAAAAAACAATGGTAGGCCATTGCCCGATATTGTTATTGAGACTGCAGGTGTTAGCCGCGGAAAAGCATATAAACGTCAATTTAATAGAGACATTTATTCGAAGAACAATTGGAATTGTGGGTGCAACAAAAAAAATGCGTTATTTTGTTTTCCTTGTTTACTTTTTGGCGGTGATAAAGCATGAACGAAGGTAGGGGTGACAGATTTGGTGCACTTAACTGAAAAAATAAATAAGCACGACAACTCCAAAATCCATCTACATAATACAATGGAATTAGCTTTATTAGGAACAACTAATGTTAAAGCGCAGCTAAATTCAGCTTATTGGATAAATGTGCAAAAGCATAATGATAATGTGACAAAAAAGAGATACGTTTTGTCAAAAATTATAAACTGCATAAAGTTTTGTGGGGCCTTTGAACTGGCCCTGCGAGGACATGACGAAGCTGAAACTTCTCAAAACCCGGGGATCTTTCGTGGTTTGATAAATTGTTCTGCTGAGCTTGATGTAACTTTAAGCGAGCATCTACTAAATGCTTCAGTATTTAAAGGAACCTCTAAAGAAATACAAAATGGTCTTTTAGACTGTATATTAAAAGTATGTCATGAAGAAATAATTAAAGAAATTAACAAACCTTCATTATTGGCAGTTATGGCAGACGAAACAACTGATGTATCTGCAAATGTTCTCAGTTAGTGGTAGTTTTAAGATATATTCTCGATGGTGAACCGATTGAACGTTTTTGGACATACCTGAAACCTACAAAATGTGACGCTGAAACTCTTTCGGAAAATATTTTAAGTGTTATAGACCCTCTAGTAGAAAATTCACCTTACAAGCCTTTTCTCTTAACCAAAGAATATGACGGCAATACATGAATGTTCTTCAAAAAGGTATTAAATTCCAAAAATTTTTCTTGTGAAAGTCTATATTTTTGTATAGACGGATTTTACATAAAAATTCTGAAGTATCAGGAAAACGCGTGACCTTGAAAATGTTCAAAATTTTCGTCTGCGGCGCAATTTTTTGCGGCCCCTACGGCGCCAGTAGTTCAGATACGTTTGAAATTTGCACGCGGGCGGCCAATACCCTAGGAGCGGCCCTGTGCAGAATACCCGTTTCATTTCATCACGAGCCGCCACTGCCCCAAGGACTTTTAGTAAGTAAGTAAGTCTAAAGATAAAACTGCCCTAATATTTTTTGTTACAGGCACTACGATTTTTTTTTATGAAAACTACCAGATTTTGAGAAAGTAAATGTTTAAAAAATCACCACGCCTCCAGTAGGCTTTCCACAATTTTTATACTCACAACAGATAACCCAAAGAGCTTCTAATAAGTTACGGTAAAGATAAAACCGCTCTAATACTTTGTTTTTAGATGCAAGTACAAGATTTTTAAGAAAATCGCCACGCCTCCAATAGGCTTTATGCAATTTTGATATTCACGACAGACAACCCAAACGGCCTCTACTAAAAATAAAAACCACCTAAAAAATATGATAAAATATCAGATTTACACAATTTCATGTATGTATTGCATAAATGAAATTATTTTTTACTTATTTACATTACGTACCCTTACAGAAATGTACGCCTATGCCTAAAATTTCTATAAATTAATAACAAACGCCTAAAATTCACAACCCTTTATCACAGCTTACTCAATACTATATAATACAACAGTATTGGGAAAGCTGTGCCTTTACTAGTTCCCTACTTTCCATCGCCCATCTGTCAAAATCTCGTGGTGGCGTACCCAGGAACGCTGCTCCTTTGTTTACCACCGCAAACTGTTGAATTTTAAATCGACTCTTGCCGCCAAAATCGACAAAGCGAAACGCAAAGTGAAAGCGGCACCTGCACGGAGAGTTTCGCTAATTTAATTAAAGCTGGTTTCCGGACGTGGTACGAAAACCCAGTGGCGTAGCAAATCCTACTCGGGTTATATTAAATTTTTGTTTAAAAAGTCATCCCCGCGCACATAAAATTAATAATCCCGTCGCTCCAGTGGCGGTCCGTCTAATGTTATACTAGTGATTATTTTTAAATAAAAAATATTTACGTAAATATATACAGGGTCTAATGCGTTCTAGATGCAGAACGACATCCAATTAGATCCAGAGGGTTTAACAAACAATCATAACAAGCTGGTGACAAGAGACTATCATTTGAGACTAAAATACAGAAATTTTAATAAAATAGACTTGCACATTTTGTGTCATAAAAGACTTAATATATCTAAATAGAATTTATACTAATAACGTCTGTCTTTTATCCCCAGTCATTAACTTCAAATTAACGTTATATTTTTAATAATTAATCAAAAAACTAGGTCTGCATTTTCACGATTTAAGAGAAACTGGGACACGAAGAGCAAGCGAAACGTAATTTTTAGGCAACCAACATACTGACACAACTTTATAATGAAATTTGAACGTTCATAATATAAAAAAATATAGTAATAATAATCATAAATAAAAACAGTTGTTTACACACTATCGAAATATGCAATGTTTGTTGTGTAAATCAATTTAATTTAAATATAAAATCCGTGAGACCTCCAAACTACGTTAATTAGCCAATAATTCGAGTCTATTGTTCAAGAAACGTGATATTTTCCCATGTACCTGTCGATTTCAGGCAAATCTTCACCCCTTTGGAGCCGCCCCTTGCCTACGCCGCTCTCTCCGTGTGTACCGTACGACGCTAAGAACTTTTTAAAATTCAGTTCAATCAACTCTAGTGACCAAACGAAAATCTAGGCGGCCTAAGACATCGTAAACAATCAACACCAATCTTAACGCTACGCTAAATGATCGTCGTGGAATTCAATAGGCGAACGCGCGCGTCCCTCATGAAGAAACCAGCCGATCGAAGGTAACATATTGCTGGCGACGATTCTGCGATTGTTCTCCAAAATGCCGCGTAAAAAGAACTCTTCCAACTTACCGTTTCATCGTCGCGTTTGTCTCCCTTCGAGGGCACTGGCACTGTCACCGCTATTTCGACGTCTCAAAAACTGTTCGACTGAGCAAAACTTTTACCTCCGCCCGACATTATTGTCGCCGCGTAAGGACGACTTTCATGTTGTCGCTCGAAACACGAATATTTCCTCCTCTACGTAATAAGAAGTAAGTAATAGGAATGGCATAATACTTAATTAGCCGAAGCATGGAAAGTAGGAATAGTCGCGGACTAGCTGGCGTCCGTTATTCGCGCGGCCAGATATGTAGATATACGAGGGGGCACAAAAGAGAAGGCTCACCGATTTGCTAGGGAATGTGGGGGAAGTCGTTTGAAGTTGGAGGGCTTATGGGACGCGAGGCTCGCGTGGCAATAATCATTCGATAGATGTACAGGGATGGTACGGGTGGCCAAATTATGTTCAGCAAGTATTTCTGAGTATTTTCGAGGGTGTTGAACCAGAATTTGGCTTATTTAAGGGCTAAAACGACTGTAATAAACTAAAAAAAAAAGGAATTTTTGACTTTTTCTTGTATAGAAGAAAAGGTAATAAGATAATAATATTTCAGGAAGTTTTTAGGAATATATTTAAGTATAATAAAAAAAAAATTATCATGTGCAGCAAAGGGAGAAGGATAATTTCAAAAGAAATATAACAACATATAATTTGTGTAAAAAATATTCGGTTTATTCATTATCTACACTATCATCGGCTGGTGGTTCGATTGGTAATACTGATATGATGGTTTGTGATAACTAAAATATGAAATATATGTTCGTGATTCGATATTTTCTAGATAACGTGTAAAAATTGCATCTATTGTTGGTCCGGATTTTGTTGTTGATTCTTTGGGATTGTTATTTATAAGCAGACCAAATGTTTCTCGAAGAAAGTTAATCAACGTCGAAAAATCATTGGATCCGAAATTTACATTGAAATCTCCCTCGAGAATCACAGGGATTTTGTCTTCGCCTCTTCCAAGTGCATTTGCACCTGTGTGGCTGTAAGCCAGTAGGGAGCGGTGAATGAAATATATTATATCTTCTAGATTTTAACAAGTTAAACGGTTCAAGGATATTATCAAATAATCACAGAACACAGATGTAAATAACGTAAATAATTACAAAACACAATGATAAATATTCGGTACACACGCGTGCTGCTTCAGCTGTTAATATATAGCGTCTGGACGCGTACATGTATAACGCGCGCATGCGCGACAATCTATCTATCCTATTCTATCGCTGCGTACTGAGTTTATATCGCCCTCTCTTGCTCCACTTCCGTGTGCCGTCAGAGTTGTACGTACTCGCGCGCATGCGCGTCATACTATATTTTCTTCTATTGCCTAGTATTCAATGAATACGTGGCTCTCTCTCTTGCTCGTACGATGCTTCCTAAACTATTCCCCCTTCAAGCAACTTAGACCTTGGACTTAGCGTATGAGTGGGCGTTAAAGACGAAGGACCGCACAAAAGGGAGACGCGGATAGCCTAAACGGATATATATGATGTATAGCTCTCTTTCTCTTTATGTTATATATCTGTGTACTCTGTCTTGTAACGAAGCCTGTGTTTTAGGTATTCCAAATGTATAGCTCTCTTTCTCCTTCTCTCTTCGTTATATCTTTTTTCTCTCTCGTGTAATGAAATCTCGAAACGTTACATTTTTTCCAATTCACTCTCCATTCTCGTCAAATATCAGAAAGTCGCCAAAGAAGTATTCACTTCAAAAATATTATCGAAAAATATTCAAAAACGGCCACACTGGAGCCACTCTCGCGAAACATGTCGAATTTATGGCGCTCTGCGGCACACAGTGTAACTGGTTCAAATTTGAATCAGGAAAAGCAATTTCTCTTAATATACATGTTTATAGCTAACGGAATACGTAGGGGATTTTGAAAATGTTGTTTTTTGTGTGATTGGCGAGTATCTAAATAAAAAACGTTAAATTTTCGACAAAAAGGGCAATCATTTGTTAATAAATAATGTTTAAATTAACTTTTCGAAAATTCCGTACGTATTTCACTTCAAAATGTTATATTAAAGATAGTGTTAAAAATTCGCATGAAAAGAATGAACATTTTTGCTGCGTTATGCTGCGTGTCGTTTTGAAGAATCATGTTTAGAGAATTCAAATTTTCGCCAATTTCCAAACAGTATCATTGAAATGTTCATTGCTATTTTGCGTGTAGCCTCCCAAGCAATGGTTTAGCAACTCGTCTCGGCTCAGGTCCCCATAAATGGGTTTGATGTCTTTAAAAACTTCCTTAGGAAGCGGCGACTTATGATGGAAGGCGTCCAAGGAATCTTCTGCTTGCGCCTTCTTCCAGTCACACTAAGACTCTGAGCACTTCTCGTGTTTCGGATTTTCATCGATTGATAACTTATGAAATAAGGTCGCCCAAATCTAATTTTTCATATTTTCCATGGTTATTAAAAGTTATTAAAAATAACGGCGCAGACCACTTTCTTCTATATCTTATCGTTGTCGAGCTACAGGGCGATTCCCAAGTTTCAACCAGAGCTCTATCACATATATATATATATATATATATATATATATATATATATATATATATATATATATATATATATATATATATATATATATATATATATATATATATATATAGCACCCTCAGGCTTTTCTTAGGAATTGAAAGATTAAAAGCTTTGCGTATACAGAGCGTTAGAAAAGTGTCGAATATATTCAATATTTTTAATAGTAGATTTTATTGAACGATAGCCGCGGACACATCGACTTCGTTGTTCCTTGCGCACATTTTGATGTATAAATACGGCAGATGGCGCTGTTATAATTCTGGATGTGACGTCATCGGTGTTTTTTTTAGAAACAATATTTTTTGCAACAATATTGTAATGCTGTGGACGAGCTTTTTATAATTACGACATTACTTTAAATTTATTTTGTGAATAATATCTTATTTTGCTTAAATATTCATATTTAATGATGAAAATTCTAGTAAACCATGAATTTTAAGTCGGTCTTTCATCGATCGTATTTTTAATATACAGGTTGATTGGTCAAAGCCGTCTGTTAGAAGTATTACAAATTTTACTCGTTTTTACTTTATACAGGGTTGTCCAAATAGGAAGCCAGATTTCTGACATTTTAAAATTTTTAATTTGATTACATAAATAACATTTTTCTGGGCGTTTTTAGCTCATCCGGTGACGCATGTCAATCTTTGAAAATTTAAGAAAAATGAGAAAAATCATTAATACACGTTTGGCAAACTGATTCTGTTTCCAAACTGGGTATAAATCTGGTAGCTTTGCCGAGATTTTATAGGGAAATTCTATTTGTCCATATTGTGAAACTAAGGAAAGAACAAAAGACACGTCTCTATTTGTAAAATTATTTATTTCACCTTTTTACACTAAACTTAACGTTAACTAAATGTTTTAATACAGAAGTAGTTACAAAATAAATTCGCATAATTTTACTAGAAAATAAAACTGAGAATTTTTGAACATAGCGAGTTGACGGCAGCGCATGTCGCAAATATCAGGACAAGTTTCAACACCGTGTGGATCCTCTTGAACCTGGAAATAATTTTTTTGTTAAAAAATCAGTCGGTATTTCCGTCACGAAAGGCTCCCGACAGGGCGGCGGTAAAATTCTTGATTTTACGATAAGAATGAGGCAAACCTTTCGCTACGTCTCCTTGCCAAATCCAGGGTAGACTCCCGGTCGTTCAGCAGATAGTACCTCAACCCCTTGATGTACTTCCTGAAATAAAGCAACCAGTGGACGGTCGTCATGCTGAACGGAAACATCTCCTTGTCGACGGCGTTCAACTTCCGCCACAGATTAACCGTATTCTTATTCGAAAATTTCCACTGTCTCACCGTAAAATACGCTATAATTCCCGTCAGCTTGTGGATTCTCTTGTACATCTGGATGGCCCTGGAAAAACAATCGAATCACGTTTGCCGACACGTCCATTTTGCGCACATACCTTGGCCTGTGACCGGTCACAATGGCGGCAGTATCGAAGAGCACCGCTGGAACGATATGGTATAGAAACGCGAGCATCCAGTAGAATAATAGATTGCTGGTTAAAGTGACGTAAGTTATCCAAACGGAATTTATCGTGGGGTAATTTAGTCCGTGGATAATGTTCAGTTCGACGAATTCGCCCCAAGTTATCGGGTTTTCTGGGGAGGAGACGTAATTGTACACTGGAATGTTGTCCGGAGTCCTGAAATCAAAATAATGGTAAAACACAAAGGCTGGCTCAAAAACGATTAAGCGAATAGAATATAGAACGCCGGAACGGCTTGCCCCCAGCCGCCATATTGGTCATTCAGCGAGCCGTTGGGCACGCCTTGTCCGCTGTAACTAACCTATCGCATTGCCTCGTCGCCACCTCCCACGCGGATACGATCAAGCCGTCGACGCAAGTGTCGGCGGGTACAATATCCGCCGTCATATTTTTATCGGTTAAGGACACACGCAGTAGACCTGACATGGCACCGACGCAGACCCCAGTTGCGCCGTACAGATTATCCGTCCACCCCTCTATGGGATCTCTATACGTGGACACAACTGGAAATATATTTTTAACGGGTCCACTGAACTGTACTGACTACCTTACCTATTCCCGGTCTGAAGACTCCGATAGGCAGCCCGGATCCGAAGTTCTTTATCAGAGATTCGGCGAGGGCCTTGGTGAAGACATAGGTGTTTGGCCAGGGGTCGATTAGCCTGGTGAAAATGAGGCGTAAGGTTGTTATATGATGTCGTAGTTCTATTTTTATTACCTGGGCGTTACCATCTCCGCTTCGGTCTTATTCAGCTTCTCCAAGACGGAGCTGACGTTCTCGAACGAAATGTTGTAGTCATAGATCTTTTCGTCGATTTCCTTCAGGTGGCAGTTGCAGTACGCCGTGGATACGTGAATCAAAGCCTGGAAAAGTCACGAATTTAGTGCCAACAGTTCGGCCTACGCTTAAAACCCATCTGTTTTTTCTAAATTAGATTTGTTTAAGACGTCGGGTTTTACCTTTAAATTCTTCATCTGTCTAGCCATCTCCAGGACATCCTTGGTAGCGTTGACGTTAATCGCGTAAGCCAACTTGAGGTTTTCGTCAAATCTCACCGTGGCAGCCACGTGGAACACAACGTCTATATTGGAGAGCAGCCTCTGTCTGTCGGAGATGTTCAACCCTAGTCCCGTTACGGAACAGTCTCCGGATATAGCCTCCACCCTGTGTTTGAATTTCGGGCATTCGCTCCTGAGCCTGTCGAAAATCTAAAAAAAACAACATCGAATATAAACAATAGGGTATAGTAGGTTATCGAAACAAGACTAGGTATTTTGCCTATATCTGAAAAGCTTAACCAATTAAGATAATTCAGCAAGCCCTGTATATTCATTGGGTTGAATTATATCTCCGAAATAGTTAGAGAAGCAAAATGTATATACCGATGACGTCATTGGTAGTACATAATACATCGATTGGCGACTGCTATCTCATTTCTAGCCCCCTAGATTTCTAATTACCTAGCGAATCTCGTTTATTTATAATAATAGTAATAGATTAAAAGTGTATTTACATAGATAAATAAGTAAAGACTTTATTTACATAATTCATTGTTAAAATACCGCAAACAAAATCGTTTATAAACATTAAAATACAATTCAAAAAAGCTAAGCCGTTAAAATAAAATAATGGGCACAGCCGATTATTTAAGTCAAAGATAAAATCGAAATGTATATGCCAATGACGTCATCATTCATTTTCAACATTGTAAATATTTAAACACATGAAATATAGTAAATATAATTTTTTTTGCTTACCACATCATCGAACAACTCGTCTATCCTGGCGTGGACGTTCTTTCCTTTCTTTTCCCTAATCAGGACGTAGAGCGTCGATACCTCCGTCGATCTGAGTAATTTTTCTATCAGGATTTTTCCAATAAATCCAGTGCCGCCCGTGATGAAGACGTTTTTCGATTTGTAGAATTCCTGCACCTCAGACACTGCCATGGTTCCGGGAGACTTATACCTAGAAAGAGAGAGGTATATTTTAGGTATTCTGAATGATATCTTGTATACTATAAAATTATTTGTTTTATTATCCTAATTGTATTTTAGGGCTTCCATTTCTCTGGGTCCGGTCCTGAACTCTCGGTCTTTTTTTTTTAACGGCTTCACACGGTATAGTGTGTAGGAGGGTTAATTTTGTCGATATATAACGTTATTTAAACACAGTCTACGATCCTGCTGGGGGTCATTCAACGGAATGTGGGTTATTTTTAGGTTAATATAAAATATTGATAAGCGAGGGGGCGAAGGTGTATTATCGATTTACTATTTCGAGTGCCTCGAGGCGACGCATATATTTTTAACAGCTAAACTGACAAGACGAGGCATTTTACCCAAGGGTATAAAAGGCTTTTCACGACCCCGTCGACAGTTAAATAACATTACAATAAAAGCTATTCCTGTGTTTTAATTCCAATTCACTACAGCTTAGTACGCGAAAAAGCTGGCACGTTTATTTCGTGCCTTGTTTTTGTACGCCACTGGTTACCCGATGTTACAGAGCCGCCTTGTTATAGTTGGAAATAGACATTCTGCGATGTAAGTATACGATATAAAATGTAACGACGTCGCCGTTCTACATTTTTTTTCATAATTCGATACGGCGTCCCACACGTCACACTCGTCATAATTCTGCTACTTCAATATATAGGTTATTCGCAACTAATATGTCGCTAGAAATGGCGTTCGATTATGTAGATATTTTTTTATGAATGATTTCATGTATGCGCGAACGCACGTGATCAAGATGCAAATGAATTTATCGATACAGAAGGAGTTAATTAGTTTACGTAATGAATTTTCATATAGGCAAGGATGATCTATCTGACTAAAGTCGAATCGGATATGGATGGAGTTTTGGTAATGTCTTAAATAGATTATGATAAAATTCTGCGTAATTCAAGTGTCGTCCATATATGTAAGTGTGGATTAATACTTAAACGGATTTCATTTAAATCAATCCCATTATCATCGTGTTTACGTGACGGGAAAATATTCTTCCACGGCCGCCTTAACTTCGGCAAATGCAAAGACGATAATCGCCAACAAACTGTACTAAAAAAGTTTTATTATAAATGACAAGTGTTTTAACAACCGGCAAAAAGTAAGAAACGTTAGACAAAAGCAGGCTATCGAACACACAGCAACTACTTCTAAGACTGTCATAGCAATGTGCTTCATGCATCTGATATGTGTCACTTCATCTATGAATCATATATTAAAATTATTTTTTTACGTTTTTTATATAGCCCTCAAGATTGTGACGCCTCTGCTAAAAGCTAAAACCATGCGTCTTCTAATCTCGCTGAACCTATTGCTTTGGCGCAGACAATCTGTCATCCCATTTCCACCGCAAAAACTTCTTGAACCCGCAGTTCTATGGCTGCTTTAACTCAACGCAAAGACGGTCATCGTATTATAACAGCTTTACTAACAGTTTCATAAATGACATAAGACATACGCAAGCATTTAGATCTCCTAAACGATCATTTTGCTTTAACACAGAACACTCCATATCCATTAGTTGAGAGATCAATCTTCACGGAGAAAATTTGTGTATGTTCTATGCTTGAAAATATTCTTCCATGGCCACCGCAATGAAAATAAAACAAATGCAAGTGTTAATTTCTAACAGCTTACAGCTTTACTAAATGTTTTATAAACGACAAAGTGTTTAACAGTACGCATAATTCGAGAATTATTAAATATAAATTAAAACAGTTTACTTAACCCTACAGTGTTTCCAGTTTGTTTGGAAAGTTTCTGGCGGTACTTGCGAAAAAGAATTTTCGTAGTTCCAGGCGTACCTATGTACATACATACATATGTAGATGTAAGTATAAAACTTATGTATTTTTCTAGAATATTTGACATCATTTGGTTTTGGTGCCTGAAAATCGTGTCGACCCTCGCTTTACGTAGCCCCAGCCTTCGCTGAGTATGTGAAAAATAACATTGCGCGTGTTTTAATATTTTTGCAAAAACTTTAGACTTAATATTGCATTTTAATCACATATCTAATTGCTTTTTTATATTAGCGACAATTTGCCTAACCTTCGCCGCGTATTTGCCGTATTTACGTATTTAAAAACTTAATTTATAAATACGATATTACTGTCTCGTGCTCGCAATTAATTTATCAACAGGTAGTTTGGCAAAAAATCCAATTTCTGTAAATCCAAATATCTACAACGTTTCAAAGCAAAGAAAAAAAATGTATTTATGGTTGTGCAAAACCGCGCGAGTAGTATTTTAAAATTGATTCCGACTGTCAGAAAAGTTCATTGACGTTGGCTTAAACAAGTTCGGGAGGGGAAAAGGGGTGATTAATTTCGCTAAATCGGGTTGAAATTAAATTATGGAAATTGATCGAAAAACGCGCATCTTAGAGACTGGGGCATTCGACAGGATAAAAGACATAACAGAAATTATCGTAATACACTAGGCACAAAAATTAAGGGATGTAAAAAAATTTGTAGGCGGTTTTTAAAGGGCTGTAACTTTGAGCCAAATAGTCGCAGGGCAATTTGATTGAAAGCAAATTGAAATTCCAAGTTTCTACTTTTCAGATCTTGAGTTAATTTTTTTCCATCGTCAGTTTTTGAGTAATCATAAGAAAAACATCGGAAATAAATTTATCCAAATGTTTGCTTGCCTTTCAAAAAGTCCACGGACTTCAACAAAGATGTTTTCAGTGATTTCGTTATAAAGCTTTTTTGGATAATTTTATCGTCTTCGATTTGAGCTGTCTAAAAGCCTTGTACGATGGTTCTTCGCTGAGTTATCGCCGTTCAAAGCAAAAAAGTCAGTTTTGACTTTGGTAATTAATTACTCTGGAAATAATGATCGTACAGAAAATTCAAGTAGGGTTTTAAAAATTGCAAAGTATTCTTTACAAGTCGTAGTTATTGGTTTTTGATAAAAAGAAATTCGAAAAAACATCGTACAAGACCTTTAGAGCGCTCAAAGAGGATAAAATTATATAAAAATGATTTACGATGAAATCACTGAAAAAAAAGTCCGTGAACCTTTTGAAAAGCAAGCAAAAATTTGTAAAATTTGTTTTCCGATGGTTTTCTTATGTTTACTCAGATACTGCCGATGATAAAAAATCTTGAAGTCGAGATCTGAAAACTAGAAACTTGGAGCTTCAATTTGCTTTTTTAGAATTGCTATGCGACTATTTGTCTCCAATTTACAGCCTTTTGAATATCGCCTAAAAATTTAAGATTTCTTTACATCCCTTAATTTTTGTGCCTAGTGTATAATGAATATTATATGTGACCGCGAATTCTTAGGCGTTGGCTTAAGTAATTACGCATTCCTCTTGTGGCTGTTGATAATGCCCATTGCTGACGTAAAATCCCCCTGTTAAAATTCTGCTGGGGATTCGTTCACGTAGACAGACGGGCAGATTCTTCCGAAAATTATAAATAATTCTCGCCTCGCTCTATCGCGACAGGAATACCAATTAACTATTGAAATCATAACAATGAAACACGGGTGTTGTGCAAAGGAGAACCATATCTGTCAGCAATAATGTCAGACCAGATATTGAAACAAAATATGACCCAGTTAGGGGATTGTGAAGAAAAACGTCGCGTCCAGTGCATTAGTAATTTGTTTTTTATTGACGGTATGATTTTTTAAATGTAAACTCGTTGTTAAGTAGCAAGGTATACATATATGTTTTTATGTTTTACTTGGCACCGACTTAATTATTAAAAAATTATGGCAAAAAATCGCGTGTCGTAACGAAAAGAAATGTATTGACGCCAGAGTGTTTTTAAATTTCAGTTAAACACCGAATTAAGTCGCCTGTGGATTTGCGATAATAACAAAAGCAGACGTAACGCTGAACAAATATTTAAGCGAACTTGTGTTTACACTAATTTATTATATTCATCCCAGTCAAATAATAGAACGAGTATTTACCAAAAAAGCGGTATGTTAAGTAAAAAATAACTCTCGAGTATTTCCTCGATCGAGCCTGTATTTTATGGCTTAGTCTACTTGATATTGCCCACAAAAATACATGTAGGCTGGACGAATGGCGCTTTTATGTTCAGTAAATCGCTGGCGCTACGTCTGCCCAATAATACAATAAAAATTTAAATCCCTAAAAGCTGACAACTATAAAATCGGCAGTTTATTTACGAGAGGTCTGAATGCGACACAGAGGACGTTTTTAGAAAAGAATACCTAACATTTTTCCTTTTATTTATTGCCTTATATTTTATTGGTTTGCTATAATGATTAAAAAAAAAGTTATAATACGGTTTTTTAATGACGACTATCATGTAAACGTCCATTTAGTCCGTAAGTTTTACTTACGGCCAACATTTAAGAGGTTATTCTAGTTTTCAGTTAATATAAAATTTCAAATATTAGATTTTTATTTTAAATGTAACATCATTTTGATGTAAAATCGACCAAGAAAGGACTATCATCCCATGGCACATGTTTTTCTTTTTAAGTTTAAACTCATTTTGGTAAATTCTCAACGATTTTTTTAATTTTCAAAGTTTGTTCCAGGTAAAGTCGTTTAAGACGAAAAATTGACGTCATTATGACGTTATATTTAGCCACAGTTCTTGAACACTTCAACTTTTAAAACAGTTATTAATGAAATTTGACGCAAAATTATGTTGCAGGAATAATAAAGTCGTTATGACGTAAAATCTAAATGGAAATTGACGCTACAAAAATGTCAATCAATATAATATCATATTTAGCAATAGTTTTTTTAACAAATCAATTTTTTATGTAATTATTAGAGTAGGTTGACGTAGAATTTGCATAAAATAATGTGTTTTAGGCTTAATAACGTCATTATGACGTAATATATGAATCAATGTCAATATGATATATTTATCAACAGTTTTTTTAACAAATCAATTTTTTATGCAATTATTAGAGTAGCCTGACGTAAAATTTGCATAAAATAAAGTGTTTTATAGGCTTAATAACGTCATCATGACGTAATATCTTAACGTAACTTGACATAAACGAATTTAAGTCATAAAGTAGACGTAAAATTTCGCAACAATTGGATAAAATATAAAACGAAGATATAAAACACAAAACTTAGTATTTTAAACAGCTCAATTCGACATAAAATTCACGTGAAATTAACAGGTCGTTTTAATTTCACAAATAGAACATCCCAAACATTATTTTTTCCATATAAGAAGGCATAGCCATTTTAAGAAAAAACGCAAGAAAGTGTTTACACGTCATAGACGCCATTTCGACGTTAAATCGACCTTAAAATGACTATTGGTCATACTAATGACAATATAAGAATTTAAGATAAACTAAACGAATTTCAAATGATATAATCCGTTTACAGATGCACAAATCGTATAAGTCACAAAAACGACGTCAATTCGACGTCATATTTCGTGATAATTGAAGGTTCTTAAACGAGTAACTGTAAAGTAGAGTTAAGAAATGATGCCCAATTAGATATAAAATCAATTTTACAATACGCGAAGGTACTATCGTCGCCTTTAAAGTCAGTTTAACGTGAAATTCACCTAAAAGTGATATATTTTCAACTCCCAATTGCAAGCTTTGTTTTCTATTGAATCTAAATGACAAGACGATTAAGTAACGGATCAACCAAAAAATTGCATTTAAAATTGATACGCCTACTGCATAACGATCACCACTGACGTAAGCTGACCAAAATCTGTCTGCTTTGGCACGTCCGAGGGACGTCACGTACGTGACGTCTATATGACGTGTTGTTCAAAGCGGATTACGTGCGAAAGAAGTGCCAACCCATAGGCGAAACTAAACTATATTCGATTCTAGTAGTTAAGCAAAATGTTTTCGTTTCTTTTGCCGATTGCAACAGGGCTCTGTTTATTTTTAATAGCGATAATAAACAATACGATAATTGGAACTTGTGCTATATTTTCGATAGCGCTATTCGACAAATAAAAATAATAACAAAACTCGACGCAGTCGGTTCTTTTGTTTATATATTATACACCCGATTAAGCGTAATACCTTGTAATTATTCGTCGTTTTCGTACATTTCTCCTTTTTTTGCAAGGGAAATATGTTTAAGCGTATCCATAGAGAAAGCGACATTTCTAGATGTGGCGAATTAGAAAGAGTTTAGGTTTTTTGCTTTCGAATACATCTGTTGGGTGATTTTTTCACGAACGTTTGATTGTAGTTTGTTTTAAGACGCTTAATGAAATATACAGGGCGTACCATCGGGAAATATTGTTATGAGACACCTTCGATACGTGTCCCGTGAAATATTAGCAATAACGTATTTGTTTTTGTGATTTCTGCAAAGAGGAATCAATTCTAAATTTAGTTCACTATAGGGGGAACTTTTCGAAAGTGTTTCATTACTTTATTTCGCAACGGTACATGATATTTTAATTGAAATAAATTTAACATTTAAATTTTGACAACAACTGTTCCAGAGGAAGAATATTTATATTGTTTCCTTACAAAGGGAAAGGGGAAACCTAATAATTGTTTCAATTTGTTTTAAATGAAAAAAAACTAATGTAAATTGTTATTATAAAATTCATATTATATCCCTTTTCGGATGTTGATTAACATCCGACCCCCAGATTAACACAGGAATTATATCACATAAAAAAATCTTACCTTTTCTATCAGCAGTATCCTGAATGTACCAGCTTTTTTAAAAATATCTCGAAATTCAAATCGGACACTGCACCCCTACATACGCGCCGAAGACTGGACGCGCGACAGAGCGAAGTACTGCTAACACTGGAAAGTATTTGCGCGAAGTGGTGCCGCGCTATATACAGTGTCCTCTTTTTACACTTTGCCACCCATTAAGACTACTAATGAGACGGCAGCTCCGCAGTTGCATTAATAGCCGTTAAATAAATTTTTATAATTAGTTTTTCCTCTAATTGTTGGTTAAATAACGCGCCGATCGGGATGTACTGGGCTTCGTATACAGGGCGAGATTTTTGTCGCCCGAAATAACAGTAGCCGAAAAATTGCCCGGTGGCGAAATATTCGAGGGGGATGTTAGAGTTGAGCAACGTTCTATATATTTATGTTGGTTTCATCGAGTGGCATACAGAGATAGCCCAGAAGTTAAGCGAGGCGAATTTTATTTTGGACTTTTTTGTCCTAACAATTTGAAATGAAAAAAATTCATTTTCAACAATTGCGAAAAATGATCGATATTTTTTTTTCATTAACTAATAAAGTACGTTCATCTACTAGTACTATTCATTTCATCTCTATTTGCCAAATAAAAAACTGTCTGATCCTACCGATAAACGGAACAGTCTACCTGAGCCTAGCCATAAAAACAAGCCAGGGTATGTTTTGAGATTTTTTATTTGGCAAATAGCGATGAAATAAACTATATAAAATAATTTTTTTATTTCGCGATTTTTATGATCAAATTTAGAATTTTTATTTCTTGTATTTAAAAATTCAAAATTTTTTACTTTTTTAATTTTTTTTAAATACGTTTTGTATCAGTAACATATAAGTCGGGAATCGAGAAAGGAACTAGCAAACCGCCAAGCGGTTATCAAGTAGTTCCCGAACAGCAAGGCTATTACATAATCGCTATTGGAAACAACTGCTCCTCGGGTTAAAGCCCCGCCAGGCATTGCATTATACCTAAAGGCGATCCACGACCCCTTTCTCGTGTTTCTGCACGATCAGACAAGGTTTCAAAAAATAAAACCCGCCACGGGTAGGATTCGACATCTGTCCCGGATGGGAACCCAACGACAGACAGCTGTTTCGAACTTATCAGGTCTCATCAGTGCCGTACACGGTACGCCGATCTAGGACAAATGCCGAATGAAATCCGTTTGGTATACATCTACATCCATACGATGGTTTTATTTTTTTAAACGTTCTGTATTTAAAAACAAAACGTCGACATTTCCATGAGCAGATTCTTAATTATTCCAATTATAATAAAACTTATACCCTTTTCTAAAGTTTTTGCAACAAAGTACTTGATGAAATTCGTTAAATTATATTTCTCTCCTTATTATTACGCCTCGTATATCTTCTGTTTATCACAACTGGCATATAAAAAACTTTTCGATTGTTGCATCTATCTCTTCTTCAAACGTTTTGGCCGTCACTGTATACAGGGTCGAGCGAAAATATTTTATATACCGAATTTTACTTAAAACGTCGTTTCCAACCAGATATATATACAAAAAAAAATCTTTGGAAACAACAGATGGCGCTTGAAGATATTACTGCACCAGTATACAGGACGTAATAATCAGCGTGGGCATAGTTTAAAATTCCGCAAATCTACGCAGACGCATCGTTTCGTTCATTCATCACACCCTGTATAAAAATACTGTAAATAAAAAAACACAATTTCGAATGACCTCCGTTTGTCTATTTCAAATACGCCTTGTTTTTAATTGCTCATTTTATTACACAAGTTATTGCTCGTGTATTTTAATAACTTATTAATAAATAATTTTATTTTTCTTTTGCTCTTTGCACCACGCAATTTTACGTCTCTTATACAGATAATAATTTGTGAACGATTTTTTTACTTAACTTTTTCATCCTGCTGCTAGTATTTATGTATTAATAAAGAAATGTACCTTCGGGTTGTAATATTTTATTTTGTCGTCGCTCCTCTCAACATTATCATTCGATTTAATTCACCGTTTTCTTGTTATCAAATAATATCACCGCCTACCACTATGTATTTTAAAGAACTAACATTGGTGGCTGTAAGAAATCTCGTACTACGAAAGGGCACCCAAGGTCACTGCCCTTAAGGGCCTTAAAACAATTTCGAATCAGGCTTACAGAATATAACACAGTGCCGGACTGTGTGGCATCACATTTTCTGAAATTAGAAACGACGGCTTCTAGGCAACAAAATCGCATTGTTTTCTTTTATTATTATCCTTTACCCGATACAACAAACAGGACTTACAAAAAGTAGGCGTCCATTTTCGTCCATTTCTGAACTTAAAAGTTGTAAAAATCGCTTTACCAAAGAAGAATTTCGAAAGAATGTACCCCCCCTGCTATATCGAATCAAATAATGTTGTCAGTTGTAGATGTATAACCGA
Source organism: Rosalia funebris (assembly GCA_037954035.1). Taxonomy (NCBI): domain Eukaryota; kingdom Metazoa; phylum Arthropoda; class Insecta; order Coleoptera; family Cerambycidae; genus Rosalia; species Rosalia funebris. The sequence continues at coordinate 26,873,753 of JAZFAV010000003.1, read as the reverse complement.
TTTTAAAAATACCTTGTGCCTTTTTTTACCTACAGGAAGAGAAACAGGTTCTCCTAACAACTGATAACTGTATTATATCAAAAATTCAAAATATATTGCAAAATATGAACACTGAAGATGGCTTGGCGATGATGAGACCTGCTAGAGCGAAACAGGTGTTTTTTATATTCTTGTGGTGCTTGTGTTAGGCCTCCCGGGGGTTTTTTAATCACAACAAACTTATAGCTTCGAATAATTTGTCTATTCAGATAAATATTCTTTGAAATTCCAGACTCTGAGAAAAGTAATTATCGTCCATTAACTAAATAATCCTTGTGTAATAAAACTGTTATTTTCTTCGCGTGGAGTTTTTTACACCAAATGAACTTCGCATCTTCGTTCAAGAAAGACAAACAGCGTATGTTAAATATTTACAGAACCAATATAATGTATACATATAACTGCGACAAATGTGGTTTTTCTTCTAAGCAAACGTCCGAACGGCTCATATTTATTCATACGTTTATATTATTTTAAATCATTAAAGCCTGCACTGCAGTCAAATAAGATCAAGTATCAACATATATCTATTTTTTTCGAAATGGATTAACACCTATATTACATTTCACTTTTTGCTAAATAATTAATTATATAGCTACAAGTATATTTGATAAATATCACCCTTTCTAGCAGGGTCTAGTATTTATCTACAATCTCTGTCGATATCGTAATATAGGAAGTACCTACAATTGTTTTTAAAAACGCACGTACGTTTATACGTTATGTAATAAGTTTATTTTGTATTTATTTAACAACTGTTACAAATTCTTAAATTAAACATAATTCTATGATGACCTTCGAAATAACTCCTGGGACCATAATAAATTACCCAATACCTTTTTACCTTTGCCGATACTTTTACGATACACTTCAATACCCGTTAAATGTCATTATTTGCCATTTTCCTGTGCGATTTATCGCATAAATATTGTATTTTGAATGTTTTCCTGCCTGGCACAATTCGCAACAGAATTTAAATTTTCGTGGAACTAGTTCGGCACAGATTCAAGCTAAGAGTAGTTCTAATATACCGTTAGTCTATGCAAATCGTTTCTCTGCGAATGCGAATTGCCGCCACATTTTTAAACAGGCGTTATGACGTCAGTAATTACTGGTACCATGTAAAAATCCAGATAAGTTAAACGACAATGGCAGGGGTCTTATTAAATAACGTTGTAAACGACGAAATTAAACTAGAATTGTTTATCAAGTGGCTGCTGCGAACTGGTCCACAGGTAACTATCCGCTATTGTTTAACTTTCAGACCTAACCTCACTTTATTTCCAGGAACAATATTTAAGGGAATTTAGCGACTATAATTGTTCCCAAACAGATTTCCTTACATATTTTCTTAATTTTATACACGAGGAGGTACCTTGGTAAGTAATACGTGCTCCCTATTTACTATTCCTTAAAGTAAAAGTTGTTTTTAGTGAAAGTCGCTACGGCGATACCCCACAAAAAGTGTCTGCCCCCAGACGAGCCGAACTCGTTGATAATGAGGAAACTTCAGTTCAAACAAGGTTTATCGATGAGAAAAAACACAACACAAATTCCTCAATTATGAATAAAAGCATAGAGAGGGATACGTTTTCCTGTAACGTTAGTCAATGTTCTACCCCAAATTATTCTCATATCTCCAGTACTCCGAAAGTTTACGCTATGCAGGCGAACAATAACTTGACCAACGGTCACATCAGCCCGATATCACCGTTATACAGAGCGCAAAATAGCTTTAGTACGCCGAAAAATAGGGGATATGGTAACACGTCGCAGAAATCGATGGAGAAGGCTCCACCCTTGCGACTGGCGGATTTTATCATAAATAAGAAGTCGTCAAGCAATAAGAAAACAAGTAGGAATCTGTTGGCAGAGCAGAACAGCGATGAGTCAAGCAAACGGATAAAACCAACCTGTTTGAGTCAGGTGAAAGTGAACGGCAACTTTAGGCAAGCCAGTAACAGCTTTAATAATTTTCAAAGCACCCAAGAGGTGCTGGGGGAGAGCGTGAACGAGAGTAGGAACTTCCTAGCGGAGGAAAGACTGAAAATATTGTCCAGGAGAAATTCTGGCGATAGTCTCGCTGTGGTTTCCACGAAGAAAATGGTTAGTGTGGCTAATTTAAGGGGAGGGATCGAACCAGATGTCGAATTAGTGACTAATCAGACGCACCTAGAGTGTTTAATAGGCATTTATGTGGCTGTGTTGGGTAATAACCTGGTGTTAAATGTGAATAGTGAGATCTATTTCCTAATATCGTTGCTTGTGAGTAGACAAATGGACTTTAGGGATGGCGCCAGCGGTAATTCTAGCGACGATTTTCATTTGGGGGTGGATTTTTTAGACGACGACGACCGGAGTGAGGTGATGAGTGATAAGAAATGTAAAGTGCATGCCACGGACTTATTCGAGACAATCCACAATGTGTGTTACTTCGCCGCGAGGTGCCTGGAGTCACAGCTGGACATCGTGAAGCACTACGACAGATCCACATTGAGGCTGCTGTCGTTCAATCGCCGGCTGAGGGCATTCAGTGGGGGCTTTGCGGACAGACTCTCGAAGATAGCGGAGAAGAAGCCCGACACGGTGGTGGAGCTCCATGATGTCCATGTGCAGACGAACGTGTGTTTCAACTTGGACACGGACAACAGGACTAACTTTCCCAGCGATTCGTCGTTCCATACGTTCCGTAAGCAGCGGGATTTGTTCTATGAGATACTGAGGATATGGGAGAATAACCATTCAACGCCCGGGTGGAACTTCTATGCGAGTCTCGGAGGGAAAATCAGGGGGCTCTTTGGGTTGCAGAGCGAGTCGGCCAATTTCATGCATTTCTCCAGGTTGTTCAAGGCGCAGCTGCTAAGTACTTGCGGAATAATCCAGAAGGTAAGAATGTTTCTTTTTGTTTATCCTTGTATTTATCGTAAAAGTGTATATCTGCATGCCACAGTTGTTTTTTAAAGAAAATACATCTTTGTGTGAAATATCTTTTCTACAAGAACATTTTTCTTTGTTGCCAGAGAGTAATTTTAAATGTAAAATATACTTTTCTTAATGCTAATGCTGTGTTTTATGCTTTTAAAATCTTGTCTTGTACTTTGTGTAAAACCTGTTCTTTAAAAATAATTTTTTTTAGTAGTGAAAAATGCCTTTTAAGTATGAAAATTGTTCTTTCATTGGCTACAAATGTTTTCCTTATGTCTGCTTTTACGAAAAAAAAATATTTTGGGACATGTCTTTGTACGCGTAAAAATATTTTTATACGCATAAAAAATTATTTTTACGCGCTAATTTTTTTAGAGGAGACGTTTCTGTGTGCGTCTATATGTTTTTTATACTGTTTGAATCTATTTTGTGAAGTAGATCAGCGTGTTATCTATATGGAGGATATTTTTGTTTGCTGTACATAATTTGTAAATATAAAAAGGGTCTTCTATGGTCGAAAATTTGTTTTTATGTCTGCAAAATATGTTTTAGTCAAGAAAAAATATTTTTGTTGCGCGAACGTATCTTTTTAGGCCCAAGAAATATTTCTTTACGCGCAAAAATATTTTTACGCGTGATTTTTTTAGGCGACATCTCTGTGCGTAAGTTTTTTATATTTTTTATATGGGTTTCATAGAGAAAGTTTTGTGTGAAATATATTTTTTTTCGTGTGGGAGAAATTTTTATTTGCCAAACATACTTTTTAAATGTCAAAATTGCTGTTAAACTGTCGAAAATTTCATTTTATGACTGCAAAATTTGTTTTGGCCAAGAATAAAAGTATTTGTGTTTCTTAAGAGTATTTTTTTACGCCAAAAAACAATTCTATACGCGTAAAAATAGTTTTTACGCTTGAATTTTTTCAGGCGACATATTTCTATGTGCGTAAATGTTTTTTATACTTTAAACATGTCTTGCAAAGTAAATTTTTGTGTAAAAATATTTTTTACGCCCACAACATCTTTATATACGCTTAAAAAATTATTCTTACGCGTGACGTTCTTTGCGATGTATTTTTCTGTGCGCAAATGTTTTGTTTTTTTTTTGTACGCGTAGACAAATTTCTACGCGAACGAAATTTGTATTCTTTCGCGTCTGTTTTTTATGCTTAAGAAATGTATTTTTTACGCATTAAATTTCTAGGCGTTTCTAATTTTGACGAAGATATTTCTTAGGCGTAATATTTGAGTGTAAACAAAATTATGCGCAATTTTTTACGCGCAGATATTTTATGCGTATACCAATTTGCGCGTAGAGTCACGAAAATTGCACGTAAAATATTGTGCGCAAAATATTACCGCGTAAAAATTACCGGCATATCCCCTTAGGACGAGTCCTTATCGGAGAACCAACTGCCGTTTCTCGCCTCGCTTCCCAACATCGACGCCGACAAGTTGAAGCGCCTGAAGAGCCGCTTGGTGACAAAACAGACTCCCAGCTGCATCAACCCTTTGCCGACATTCGCTGGCCACCAGGAATTCTACAGGGACTTCATCGTCGTGGCTGGGAACTACGCCTTCAATAGACACCTGGCCGATACGCTTATTGCCGAAATTATCGATTTGAACGACAACGGATTTACCTGCATCGACCTGGAAGAATCAGGTATAAAAAAATACACGAGTGTTTTCTAAGCCGTATATCGTTGTTGTTTAAGGTAAAAACGTCGATCCGTCCATCAAGAAGGCCTACGTGGCTTGCTTGAAGTCGCTACGAGTGCTCGCCAAATTTTTGGGCTTCGTAGAGGCGCTACCTTACAAATCTGACGGTTGCAATTACACCGAAAAGTTCCTCACGACTCAGATCAGCGTTAGACAGCAGGTATTTTCTTTTGTTTGCTTAAAAAAATATCTGTCGAGTTAATTACTTGTGTTTGTAGACAACGCCATCTTTTGACGTAAAATCTCTGCTCCTCACCTCGATCGAGGCCAATAATCTCATTTTGACGCTACCCTGGGTCACCGAGTACGTAGCCATGTTAGATTACGTCACTTTGCGACTTCCGTACTACGTTTCCATCCACAAAATTCTCTTCGGCGTGTACAAGAACTACGGCACCAAACCGTCGCCCAACCAAGGGCAGTATAACTACAACTTGACCACGATTAGATTCTGTCTGGGCTGGCTATTTGAGCTGCCGCACTTCCCCGATTCTGAGTACTTCAATTTCTGTACGAACCCTGGCGCGAAATTCCCTTCACACACTTCGGCCAACCGCAAACTGCAGTCCAAGCGCAAAACGGTGGACGACCTGAACGTAATCGACCAGCATATCCTGTACGTGTGCTGTCCGTACCTGGAGGAGATCAAAAAGCTGCTGTCCAGTAACGCCTCTAGCGGCAACGCCACCGTCAAACATATAACGCCTGTCACCGCTCTTCAGTCGTCCGATGAAATGGCGAAGAAGAGACTGGAGGTGAGTACGACATTGATAGAGGTATGTTTTACTGATTGTGAGATATGACGTTTCAGCAACAACTAGAAGAGGCCTTCTTCAACGGGCAGCCGGTGTCGGTGAGGAAAACGGTGGAGTTCGTAAGCGAACGCGTGGCCTCGACGTGCGTCAAGCATATCTGCGCCGTGGTCGTTCCCGCTTTCAAAAAATCTGCTGTGGAGGAGGTGAGGCGGTTCCTGAACGCGTGGAGGGCGGCCAACAGCGTTCTGTCGCCTGAGAAATCTCAGAAGGTAAGGTCTCAATTGGACGCCCGGTGTATTGTTTTCCGTCATAACATCGTTATAGTGCGTCTATGACAGACCCTGTATTCGTTCGAAATAAAAGAAAATGTTTAAAGAAAAAGCGCAGAATTTCGTATTAATCTGCTATGCTGTTTTAAAGTTTAAAACCCTTTAATAAGGCGTAATTGTTACGCCACTGGGTATACGTGTATGTTTGTAAACTTTTCCGCACAAAAATGATCCATATCTTTATCAAATCGTCTTTAATTACGAGTGAAATGGAATTTAACAATACTTGAGAAAATATACAGGAAAAATAAATATTTTCACTGTCCTAAGTATCGGCCCTCTTTCAGAACGCTCTCAAGATGAAAGTCAACCAGATGGCGCAACAGAATCTGAGATCCCTCAAGGACGACTGCGAGAAGCAGGCGTCCAAAATAGCGAAGGATCGGATACCCTCCGCCATCGACAGCCTCTTGGCCGTCGACGTTCTACCTCAGACGAAAGACGTCTGCCACTCCATAACGACCAAGCTCTGCTTGGAACGGGTGAGGCTATGGATAAACTCCCAAGTGACGTTGTCGGTCTTCACCAAAGATTTCGACAGCGAGACCCAGAAGGTTCTAAGTCCGGAGAATAGGGTCGCGAAGGACAAACTTGTTTTCGTGCTGCCGTCTGGCGGTAACGACAAGAAACACAACGAGGAATCCCTCAGCGCGTTTCACTTATTGGAAAAAATTAAGGTAGGGTGTGGCGTCGATCAACCGTAACGGTGTCTAAAGGGGGTTATTTTCAGGTGGTGTCAGTGGACGTTCTCGAGAACCCCGCGGAAATCACAGAGGAACTCGTCTTGAAGCTCCTGGGGGAGTCGTTCGTGACCCTCAACGATCGGTGCGACGTCAACGACTGTGTTATGATGTATACTTGCTCCTTACTGGTAGATTTTGCGTTGTTGCTAAGTAAGTTTGAAAATACCATCGAATTTCGAACATAATGTATCAATGTGGCTCCTTTGTTTGGGTTTCACCCCGTTTTCTTTAGGTTTTCATAATATTTTGTTTTTATTTTTTCGATTTTGAACCCTTCCCGTTGCGCGCGCCGCTGGCAGTGAGTACGGCAGGAAGGCGATGTACTACAGGAATTACTATCAGAATGTGAGACCGAGTCTCATTTTTGTGTTATATATTTTTTATTTTGTTTAAAGTACATAACGGAAAAATGAGTTAAACACTTGTTATTTTTTTTAGTGTCTCGACGACAGTTTCTTATGTCTATTACAATTTCACTTACTTCTGGGAAAATTGAGATAAGAAAAGAATCTTAAAATACGATTTTTCGTTTTAGGTAATTTTAATTTTTTGATTTTGAACCCCTTCCGTTGCGCACGCCGCTGGCAGCGAGTACGGTAGGGACGAGGGGAACGACAAAAATGACTGTCAGACTGTGCCGAATGAACATTTTTATATAAAATATATATTTTTTCGTTTTGAAAAGCAAAAATACAAGCAGAACTAGAAGACCAAACGAAATATTAATTGCAAACTTAATTTAAACGCACTTCCAGTTACGCACAAGCCAGACGTGATGACCAACGTCGGGATACTGCACAGATTCGTTACGATTTGGAGGTGCCTGGGCGCGAAGACGAAGGACCTATTCAAAAACCTTCTTTGCCTACGCAACGCCAAGTTGCTGACGCAATCCGGCAACGTCGCAGCCGCGTGGGAAGGTTTCGCCGATTTCACAGCATACTTGATCAAAGAGGACGTTCTGGCTTGCGACGCCTTCGAGTCGCAATGCACCGGGTTCTTCAATAGGGATTGGGACCAGGTAGGTTGGCGCTCGCGTAATTTCGGTGTAGGTTTTTTTTTTTTTTTTAATTTCCAGGCTGCCCTGGGGAATTTCAGCGTTTTCTTGCGTACATTCGTGGAGCGTCACAGGCGCTATGGAGGCGCTAGCGACAGGTTCACCTTCCTCCTCGGCTTCCTCTCGGACTATTGCTCGGATTTGTAAGGGTTTTATATTTATCTTATTATTTATTGACATTTTATTGTTAAATAAAGCACGAGTTGACGATTTTATCACGAACATGTCGATTATTCTCGTGGTGAGTAAAAAAATAAATATTTGCGTAATACTGATGCGTTTCGAGATCCTCGGCGCTTCCTCAGGGCGATTTAACACCCCTCGGGCTCGTCGGACTTGTCGGTACAGTCGGGAGTTCCGTCGCAGAATTTCTCTTTGGCCAGGCAATTGCCGTTGAGGCACTGCGCCTCGTCGGCGCCGCAGGCGAGAGCTGAAAATACATTCTTACAGTCTGGTATGAGAAATGGAAAAAAATCGTACCTGTATCGCACTCGAGCTCGTCGGATTTATCCCAGCAATCGATTTTCCGGTCGCACTTTTTCGAATTTTCCAAACAGGACGTCGAGTTGCCACACTGGAAGTGGTCGGTCAGGTCACAAGCTGCAAAAAACACATACAGGGTGTTATTGTTCATGGGAGACGTTTGGTAATACGAAATGGGCAGTCGCTTTTGTTTTGGGCAGTTCTAGAAAGCCTACGTGATCAGAATTATTCCCAAAGTCTCGTACAACGTTGCCACGTTTAATTACAAAGCAACATTTATATAAAAACTTAATTACAAGCAAGTTTTGCGTGGCTTAGGAATCGATAATTGGGAACGCGGCTGTATTGTCCGAAATCCTAACTTATCGCTTTAAATAAACCCCGGCGTTCAAAAAAGAAAGTTATTCACGAGATTACAATAATTAAAAACAAAACAAAAACGTTACGGAACGTCAATTTTGTGAGGTTATGTTCGCCGGCGACTGCGAACCGTCATACCAACCTAACATCGCGAATGCCCCACGAGCGTTTGCCATCCTTACCGCAGTTTTTCTCGTCGGAAAAGTCGGAACAGTGGACGACGCCGTCGCACCGGCGTTCCAGCGGCACGCAATTGTTTCCGCAGTTGAAGGTTTCGTCGGGGCACCGGAGGGCGTTCCTCAGTAGGGAGCACTGGTACACGCTGCGGGCGAGGTCCAGGGCGTGGCAATAGTGGGTGTCGAGGGGACAGAGGCCGCCGCACCCTGTCGGGTCGTTTTCCTCCAAGATTTCCACGCATTTCGGCTTCTCCGTCTCCTCGACTTTCAGGCAGACCTCCGTGAGAGCGTCGCATGCGCAGAAGGGGTTTTGCGCGGCCTGCAAAAAGGGAAAGCGTAATAAAAGGGAAGTAGAAGACTAGATTTTGACTTAAATCAGAAGTGGGATTTTTTCAGATTTTGTTTTGCTCGACGCAAGTCGAGTTCTATGGAAAATAAAGTACTTTGTAATATACTCGGCGTTGTTTCTTTTTAGTTTCAGATTTTTTTAGCTGAGAGTTGCTAAGGTGAGTACCATACTTACGTTCTTTTTGTTGGTGGTGGTATTTTCTTGACTAGTTTCCTTAAAAACGGATTCTAGCATTACTTGATTTTCGTGCGTTTTGGTATTATAATTTTCCGTGTTCTTCTTTGAACGTGAGTCAACTAAATTGCGATTCGATCCAAAGAAATTTTTGTCTGAAAAAATAACGTTGAAATAAAATACGACAATTGGCAACATTGTATTTTTGTAAATTCGTTTTAATAGATAACTCACGCTGGGTCTTATTTACTGATTAAAATTATTATAGTTAATTTGTACCCATATTTAAAAATAATCTCCACGGCACTGGATTTTATACATCGATTGTTTTTAATCTGGTATTTTAACATCAAAAATATGATACTTAGAAATATAAAATTTTGTTTTTTTATGCTCGCGTTTTGGAATACCTTATAAAGCATTGTTTTATTAGGATTAAAAAAATAATAGTTCCAATTTAGTTTTCTTTGAGCAAGTAACTAAGCCAAGTTAAAATCGAGTTGTATAATTATAATTAATTTGTACCCATATTTAGACATTTTCCCCACGGCACTGGATTTACATATAGATTGCTTTTAATCTGGTATTTAAATGTGAAAATATGATCCTTAGAAAGGTGAAATTGTATGTTTCTAGATTTGCGTCATCAAATACCTTATCATGTATTTTTTTTTAAACAATAAATATAAATTTTTGCTTGAAAAAATAACGAGGCTAAGTTAAAATCAATGTAGTGGCTGTGAAGCAGAGCTATAATCAACATAGATTGGTATATTTTTGTATTTGATATCGTTTGCCATTTAATAATATAAAAAAAATAATTTCCCCGTATTAAAAATTATTTGTGACGCCACTGGGTATTTTTTATCGGGTCGTACTTTATGGCATATAAGACACTTAGATGGAAAAATTGTACTCTTCTTGGAATCATAGCTACACTAGGCACAAAAATTATGGGATAAAAAAAATCCTGAATTTTTAGGCGATTTTCAAAGGTCTGTACCTTGGAGAAAAATAGTCGCAGAGCAGTTTTAAAAAAAGCAAATTGAAGATCCAAGTTTCTAGTTTTCAGATCTTGAATTCAAAATTTTTACCGTCAGCAGTTTTTGAGTAATCATAAGAAAACTATCGGAAAAAAATTCCACATTTTTGCTTGCCTTTCAGAAGGTTCACGGATTTCAATACATTTTTTTCAGTGATTTCATCATAAAGATTTTTTAGATAATTTTATCCTCTTTCATTTGAGCGGTCTAAAGGTCCTGTATGATGATTTTTCGCTGAAAAATGAGTTGTCGTCGTTTAAAGCAAAAAACACAGTGTACATAAAACCCAGTGGCGTTACATTTTTCGACAATTTCCCAAAATTAAATTCTTACCTACGGAAAAAAATACGCCGAAACAGACGGCCACGACGATGGAACAAAACACTAACACGTACACCACCAGCTTGACCTTCCCCCTTTTCTTCGCCCTCCCCGCGCCCTCGTTGATCCTGAGCACCCACCGGTGCCCGAAGACATTCCTCTTAATGATGACGTTCTTATTGAAATCATTCTCGCACACCTCCCTGGATATCGTCGATATCGATAGGTTTCCGTCCTTTCTCCAGTCATCGTAGTAGTGGACTTTCGTCAACTCGACGCCGTATGGCCGCGGCAACATTTTGTTTCAAACAGACCGGGCCCGATTTAAAAACACGTTAATTTCGATACAAACATTGCCGCAGAAGGCGTATTCTCGATTGCAGCCCGTGGACATGTGTTCTTTTCCGTGCCGTTGGCGGCAGGTACGAATTACAGGTGAGGGAAGGGTCCGCCGCCGGGTCGTACATATAGGGAGAGCCAAACACAACGAATGGCCGCTCTCGATACCGTTCTGCTAACGGGATGTAATTTTATATATAATTTCCGTGACTTGTTGGTCCTTCGGGCCGGATTTCATCTACGCGGATCGTCGAGAGTACGTAAATAACCATACGATAAATGTCAATTACCAAAGATTGTCTACGAAGTCGTTTTTTCGTTAAAAATGGTCCACATTTCCAAACTAAAACAAGTTGAATAATAGACAAATGTGTACGCTCCAAGATTATTATCTCGCTGTTACCAGGTGAATGTAGTTGGTCCTTCGCCCGAGACCCGTGAAATATTTTTTGTCCATTACGTAACGTTCAGTAGTTTTAGCGATATATCCACCCGTGTCATGACAAACGGCGGTAGTCCCCCTTTAACTTAAAGGTTAATTACGTGTTACTGGTTCAGGTGGATAGCTCTATTACTGTAAGTTGTATCCAGCGTTTCTGGCTTACGTCGAATATTCGGGATTGTCTTAAAAATAAATTACAACCTTCCAGTACCCGGTCTTCGAAACCGTCCTATTGGCATTTAAGCGAAGGTCGGATATGGTGAAAGGTGTCGAACTCGAACGGGGTTGCTCACTTATTTAAGGGCCAAGAACCAGATCTAGCACCCTTTAGCCAAGATCGACACCCTGTCTTCCAACCAGGGCCACCCGCGATTCGAGCTCGAGAACTGACTCTTGATTTTCATGCTAGTCATATTACAATACTGACATTATTGAGGGAATTGCAAAAGCACTCTTACAAAATACGAAGGGTATAGGGACTTGCTGAAGATGGCACGAATCGCAGACTCATGTTTTGTAGAGCTTATCCAATGAAGTCCAGTGTATCCAGTGAAGTCTATAATCAGATAGCTTTAGAATGGATAGTCTTGTCTAATTAAAATTAATTAACGTAATTGTCGTTGTTGAACTGGCAGCAACCCTGCCTGGGTGTAGGAAAATCATACAGGACGCCTACAAAAAATAAATCCGTGGGCTATTGAAATAAATAATAGGCAACGCGGTCCTTGGACCGTTATTTTTTTTTGTAATAACCTCCATGGTCCAATTTCCTTCATATTTGGTTCTACATTTGTCGAATCTCTTTCCCAAAGCTTTACATACAGATCTACCTGACGCTAGTATATAATTTTGCCAACACGTAGCCCCATGTCGATATACCGTCCGTCGATATTTGAACGAGATGTTTCCAAATAGGTGAATTTTACGACGAGTCCAATTGAGTGGCCTCTAAAATCTCCGGGTCTTGCCCCATTTGATTTTCTCGTGTGAAGGTGCTTTGAAGTAAGGTTTTAAAACAAACCTGACAACATTGAGGTTATGTACTGAAGATTAAAACTTTCAATCGGATAGATCACCTTGGAGATGTCAAATGATGTAAGAGATGAGCTTTACCGTCGGCTAGCTTTTTGTCAAGGGCGAAATTGTAACCATTTTGAACATATTTTACGATAAAATGGTCTTTAACAAGTAATTTTTTAAATTCTTAAATAAAATAATAGTAAAGGTAATTTTAAAAGCGTAGAGGGCGGTTCATCCCCCAGGGTGAAAGTAACTGAAGGTTTTTTTAAAGGGAAATTAATTGTATTTATTAAAATCATCCATATTTGAATATTCACAGGATTTATTCCAGCCAAAGTCTCCACCCTGTGTAATAGTCTGTTTCTGTTTTTACTCTTTCACAGTGCAGGCAAATCCACTTACAGTAGGCGAGCTACTGCAGAATTGCCCTACATAACCGGCCATATGCTGCTTGTGTATTCAGTATCAACTTCCGCTTTTTCATTTCCTGTTGCATATCGATATCGTAATCATGTCACTTAATTGTGTTTGTGTATAGACTAGGCACAAAAATTAAGTGATGTAAAAAAAATTCTCAATTTTTAGGTGATTTTCAAAGGGCTGTAAAAAAAGTTGGGGAAAAATAGTTGCAGATCAATTAAAAAAAAAAGAAAAGTGAAGCTCTAATTTTCTAATTTTCAGATCTTCAGTTCGAATTTTTTTACCATTAGCAGTTTTTGAGTAATCATAAGGAAACCATCGGAACAAAATGTTTAAAAATTTTTGTTTGCCTTTCAAAAGGTGCGCGGACTTCGATACATTTTTTTAAGTGATTTTATCATAAAGCTTTTTTAGATGTTTTTATCCTTTAAAAAAATTTAAATTTTTTTTTATAAAGTCAATACTGGCTTTTTTGCTTTGAACGACGATAACTCAGTAAAAAAATCATCCTACCAGGCTTTCAGACCGTTCAAATTAAATAGGATAATACTATCTACCTTTACGATGAAATCACTGAAAAATTATTATTAAAATTCGTGGACCTTTTGACAGGCAACCAAAAATTTGTAATTTTTTTTTCTGATGAGTTTCTCATGAATACTCTAAAACTGCTGATGGTAAAAAATTTTGAACTCAAGATTTGAAAACTAGAAATTTGAAGCCTCCATTTGCTTTAATTAAAATAGCTCTGCGACTATTTTTCTCCTTTACAGCCCTTTGAACATCATCTAAAAATTTTTGATTTTTTTACATTCTTTAATTTTTCTGCCTAAGTGTATATCATGTAACTGATATAACATGTTTTATTGTACACAGATTATCACCATTTTATATTCTATTCGGGAAGATTTGTTTTATTCGATAGTTCTATTCAGAAGTGGGATTTCTTAAAACTAATACCATAACAAATACCAAAACTAAAACTCGGTTATGGCTAACATGGTGAATAAATGCATAAAAAAAATGTTTTAATTGTCATATTAGTAAAGGAAATTGTATTGTATATATCTACGTAGCTATTCGTGGTTTAATTCTGGTCCAACGATTTATATACAGTGCGTTCTTAAAGTAATGAATAAGTTCGTTCAAAATTCTTAATTAAAAGTTACTTCAAAAGGAGTAACTTTTGGAAAATATTCTGGAACCCGTCAAGAATCAACTCCGGAATTTCTTCAAAATAGCAAAAACGTTTTATTATTTTTTTTTATCTAATCTATTCTCACGCTATTGTTATTATTACCGTAACACATGTAAAAAATGTGTTCTTTCACATTCCATAATAAAAAAGAGGGGGTTGCTATTAAAACAATATATAACAATATATGTATTAATTATATTTTAAAAAATACGCAACTAAGAAAAAAATTTGACAGATCCGATAGTTTCTCCCAAAAGTTGTCCTTGAATTTTTGCCGAATTTATTAATTACCTTATGACAGCACTGAACATATTCAGACTATGCAACGAGAAGAGGGAAATCAGAAGTGGGATATTCAGTTTAGTTAGCCAAAGGCGATAAGAATATTACGCAAAGAGTATTGTGCAAATTGTTTTTATTTATCACAATAGTATTTACAAGCCCTTACACATAAACTATGTTCATTTTAATTCATTTATATATAAAATAATTTACCATTAACACTAACGTACGCCTGTGCCAAAGAAAACAATCGGGATAATAATTAATAATGAACAACCGAAACAAATAACATAGTCGATAAATAGAACCTCACTTGCGTGAGTAAATAGACTTATATACAGAGGTTGTACTTGCTTGTTTGCCCTTATTCAGTAGAGCCCCCGGGAAAATAATCCTACTAATGTCTCGCCGGTGGGATTTTGTCGATTTTTTTCTCATATACGAGCCCAGGCTCATAATATAGGTAGTTCGGCCAGGCATAATTTTACAATTAATATATTTAAATAAAAATAATAACACTCTCAAAATTATTTTATTAAAGCAAAATATTAGTAACAGAAACAGAGTATAAACTTTTAACTTAAATACGATGAATACTACGTTATGATGTGTCACTGATAAGTTTGTTCATAAAAAACATTAAGATTCGCTTAGAATAGTTCGGCCGCTTCATCGAGACTGTGTTACATCACCTTTTTTTTTTTTAACAATAACAGCCGAGATTCCCTGTTTATGTACAATCGATTTTCGTGTGTCGTCACTTGATCTGCGGACAGTGTGGTGCAGAATAGTAACGTAAGAGGTGTAGTGGGGCGTAACAAACCCCATATATTTTTTTATTCCAATCTCAGTTTTCAAAAATAAAGATTAACATCGTGTGATAAGGTTTGTTTATTATATTGTTATTGATTGTCAATTATATTGCAACAATTAGCTTGACAAATTTAATGGTAAATGAGAAATTCGAAAAGAACATATTTTTATTATAAATTTATAATACTCTGATATACAAAGATATTAAAAATTATCTTATATATTTACTGAAAGTTAACTTATGTTGTTTAAAGAAAATAAACTATACAATCCAAAGAATTATGGACAAAAGCAGCCATATTGTGGAAAACAATTTTCTAGTCATCCTCATGGTGGCAATTTTTGCTACACACAAAGTTCCCGTGTTCTAAGCAAAGTGGAATGTTACCTTTAGAACAGGTGTAAAACGTTTTCCTGCCTTTCCTTCTTGGACAAATGCTGCATCTTCTACTAGTTTTTTGCCTTTTTACCGAGTTTTCGACGGGTGCTGGCTGATATGGACGTAATTCTCTAAGAACTCTGAGATTTCTTTCACGGTGCCTCTTGTATTCAGAGAGTAATTGCATACCCAATTCTTTAAGAAATTGACGTTGTTTTATATAAAATTTCTTTTTTGTAAATTACTAGGGAATTTACTCTAGCAGTGTTGAGGTATGAAAAAAATAAAGTTAGTTGTCATCGGCGACTACTTCGTGCCTCGCTATAATTCGCCGACAATTCGTCCAGAACATCTACTCCACATTCTGTTATTTTATAAAAGTGGTTTATGTCTGAAATGGTTTTACCTTTATGTTCTATAATGGTGCCGTCGTGGTGCAGGGTGGAGAAAAATATTATATTTTTATTTTTTTTCGGTATATATATATATATATATATATATATATATATATATATATATATATATATATATATATATATATATATATATATATATATATATATATATATATATATATATATATATATATATCACTAATAACGGGTGTCCAGAAAGGGTATTTGTAGATTCAATAAAAAAAAAACTAGAAGTCAGAAAAAATAAATTTTTTTGTTAATTTCTAGACAAGGTTTTGGAAAATTAAGTACTAAAGATTATGTTCTCCAAATGTTGAAAAACATTTGAAAACATTCTGTTTAGTGATGAAGCGAACTTTCACTTAAATGGCCACGTAAATAAACAGAACTGCCGCTACTGGGCCAACGAAAATCCAAGACAGAAACATGAACAACCACTACATAGTCCAAAAGTTGTTGTGTGGGCTGCCTTGTCTGCTGAAGGCATCATTGGGCCTTATTTTTTTGAAGACCGGCGAGGGCGAGCACTTACGGTAAACAGTGAACGGTATTGCGATATGTTAAGAAACTTTTTGGTTCCACAACTGCAGGAGTTTGAAGGATTTAATGTGGAAACATGGTTTCAACAAGATGGGGCCACTTGCAACACCTCAAACCAATCGCTTGCGGTCGTCAATGAACTTTTTCCACGAAAAGTGATCTCTCGTCGAGGCACCATCAACTGGCCTCCGAGAAGCCCCGATCTTACACCTCTTGATTATTTCTTATGGGGATACCTTAAAGAGAAAGTGTATGTAAACAAACCACGAACTTTAGTGCAATTAAAGCACAACATTCGCACCGAAATGGCCGCCGTTTCCAGAGAGATGTGTAGACGCGTGGTGGCTAATTTCCGTTCACGGTTAGAGGAGTGCCAGCAGCGTGAGGGTCAACATTTGGAGAACATAATCTTTAGTACTTAATGTTCCAAAATCTTGTCTAAAAATTAACAAAAAAATTTATTTTTTCTGACTTCTAGTTTTTTTTTTATTGAATCTACAAATACCCCCTACCCTTTCTGGACACACGTTATTTTCGCGAAAAAAGTACTTGGCACACTCCTCTTGAGTATATCAAGAAATGCCAGAGGAATTTCCTTTTCGTTTTTCCTGACGGTGCCCACTGACGTAAGTTGGTGAACGTTTAACAGTTTTTCGATCGAGGGGAAGCTTCCACAAAACACTTCCAGTTTAAGTGTGGTGGGGTAAGTAATACCCCACACAAAGCTTTAACAAACGATACTTCACCAACGGTGTCAGGCGTACAGCTGCCGCTACTTGTGTGAACTTGTCAATACCTAATTTGAAGCTATCTAATGGTAGATGACGTCAAATGACACAGGACAGATTTTATCATCACAGATGTACTATGAAGGGTATATCATACCCCACCACACTGCCCGCAGGTTAATGCCACGCCGCGTGCGATTTTTTCAGAAAATTTTAACAGACGCGTCCAAAACACGATATCCGTTTCACTTTGACAACAATTGAGATTCTATTTTGTTTTAAAACGCTACAAACGTTTAGCCTGCTATGCATTTCAGCAACTGGCCGAACTATTCTCACCCGCGAATCTTAATGTTTTTTATTAACAAAAACTGACACATCACAACGTAGTAATATTTCATCGTATTTAAGTTAAAAGTTCATACTTTGTTTGTATTACCAATATTGTTTTTAATAAAATAGTTTTGAGGGTGTTATTACTTTGATTTAAATATGTTAGTTGTAAAATTATGTCTGGCCGAACTTTTATGAGCCTGGGCTCGCAGAAAACGGCAATCACGGATTCTGCGGGAGACCGATTGATTATTTTCCGAATTTTGATTTCATTGGTCACGGAAAAAATCGATCTGCAGTCTTAAGCGAAACAAAACGCGAAACGCCCGCCAAGTAAAAACGCACACAGGGTTCCTCGTAAATCATTTGAGCCCAACGAATTTCTGATATGTCGACTTTCCTCAAGCCAAAAGAAAATGTGCAAAACATCCATTAACTGCGAACTGAATACGGCGCGCGCCAACACCGCCCGATCTCGGCCCGATCGACCTGACCGCCGCGTCCATTTTGCACACCTTCCCGATGAAAATGACGTCTAATGATAATACCTAAGTAGTTTCACTGTATTTATAGAATATGGCCGGCAATTATAATAGATATAGTCCAAGTAACCCTTACACAGATAGTCGGTAATAGACTGGGCGCCACCCTGATTCCTTAACCGCCCTTCAGGGGGGATAATGCACAGATTTGGGGGACCGTCGATCGTTCCGTCAGGAGCGAATAAGGAATCAAGTAGGTGACGCGCGCAGCTTACAAAAAAATGAGCTGTAAATATTAGATTATTTACAAAATAATACCTTAACATTATGGGGTCCTGTAGCATCGAGACAAGTCACTCGACGGCGATTCATGTTTGTTTTTTATGCTTCTACACCCCTAAGAACGTCTCGAGAAAATAATTCTCGTCCAGGATTATTTTAACATACTGTATAGTGCCTAAAAATTATCCTCCTTTATCAAACCTCGCCTGTTCGCACAATTTTCCCCGTGGTGTCGCAGGAAATATGCGAACGAAATTTCAAGACGCGTTTGATAATATTCAGGGGCGTACAAACATGAAAAACCGCCCGCGGTCGTGGCGTCGCCCCCGGCTTGCCTCGCATCCTAAATTTCAACGCGTCCACAAGTCATAATCACTTTCAACAACTTTTTATAATATCATACATGTACATTGATGAACAATATTCAAAATCACATAAGCTTTTTTTTTTGGCCTATATATATACAGAAGCGATAACAATATATGTATGTATGGATGAAGTACTATTGGAGGAACAAAATTTCGAAAGTTCGAGTATCGATTAAGCATTTGTCGCCTTCTTAAATATACCCACTACCAGTTCGATAAATATCTCGACTGGTAGCGATCGATCGACGAAAAGGTGCCGTTAAATAAAATCGATTTTGGAAAAAAGTCTATATACGCATTGCACATATTTTTTTGGCCAACAATTTGAACTAATATATACATGACCCGATGGATCGGGCGTCGGTGGCGTGGGAACTTTCGAAAATCGTCGTATGACAGCGTCGCGCACGCCACTGGACTAATTAACCACAACCTCGTAACAAGTTGGTTCTGACCGTTCTGCTGTTTCGCTTCGGGCAAGGAAAACCGCGCTCGGGGCGGTCTGGCCCGGCGTGCGGTAATTTTTCTTGCATGAGATATACAGGGTGTTTACCAAGCTCGGGATAAAATTTTAAGGGTCGATTCTACATCGGGGGATAAGAAAAAAAGTTCCTATAAACATGTGCTTGTTTTCGCTTCGTTACGGAGATACAGGGCGATATATTTCTGATTTTTTTTTTAAATAATTGCAAATATTTTTAAAACCAAATTAATATTGTTTATAAGCAGTGAGTATAAGAGAAGGTTAATTTTCTATATTCAGTGTCGTCGCATTGGGGTCTCACGGGATTTTATTAAAATAGTTGTTACGCCACTGGATCAACGGAGATATTTTTTTGATTTTCATAGTTCCCTGTTCATTTGTCAGTAAACTTTGTTGGCGAAATGCGCGTCAAGTGTAGTGTTTTGGTGTTTTGTGGAACACGAAGTTAGTATTCACACCAAAGGTTCCGACGTGCTCCAGTATTAAGATGGCTTCACGGTCAACGGAACTGAATAAGCCGGAAACGGCTTACCCACATGTTGAATAATGTAGAACATGAACAGTGGTGGGACTTCTATCAATTAACACAAAATTTATTAAGAAAATGTCGTCACAAAACAAGAAATTAAGAAAATTAATCAGTGATCAACAAGCAATAGCTTCAATAAAAGAAAGAGTTCCTCAGAAAGACATTTCCATTGTAGAAAATCAGTCTTCCCAATCGTTGGATAAAGAATTTCTTCTTTATCAGGGGATCTCCTCAATAAGGGGTTAAATTTTGCATTACCTGCCTCTGAAAAGAGCCTAGATGAGATTGTTGTAAGTATTGAAAGTTCAATTCAACATCTTCCTGATAATCCTGATCCTTCTAAAGGACTCGTGAGAGAAGCTTGCAGGAATCAAATCTCCACAAATATTATAAACAATAAAAAGTCAAAACGGTTTTAATCATGCCTAGATGATGCCAACTTTGTTGGCGAAAGGCGCGTCGAGTGTAGTACATAGTGTTTTGTGGAAAACTAAGTCAGCCTTATGGGAAATGTAAACTTACGAATTTAATCAAAAGGAAATACAAGTATGTCCAAGATACATTTTCCTTCAAAGCTGGGCAATAATTAGACTTCTACGTAAACGTTCACGCCAGTGGCGTAACAATTATGCAATAGTGAAGGATTATTTATTTCGGATTGAGAAATTTTAGTCAGCGAATCATAGGCATTAACGAAATATCTGAAAAAAGCCGCATTTTTCTCAAATTTTCAGTTTATAGTTATGAATTTTTATTTAATTTCCAATTTCCAAACGTCGCGACGCCCCGCGCTATGTTTTGCCGCTCGAAACAGGAGAACGGCCGCCCCTTCCACTGTCTAACAAAAACTACCAAAAGAACGACGCATTCTGGGTATTTTTGGAAAATATTACGCGATGGAGCTACCCGACATGGTCGTGATACACTTCTTCTCGCAGGAGTCGGTGTTTTCCGAGTTGGACCTGACCGCCTTCGGCGTACCGGGTGTATTCTGCTCGCACGTCTCCGTGTTGTTATTCGTGGACGCCCTCCTTGCCACGTCCCTGGTCGCCGTCCGCACGTCGAAGACGCTGCATTCGCTCTCCAGGTCGCTGCCCTCCAGCTGCAGCACGTTCAGCTGAAACAACAACGATCACGTCACTAAGTTTAATTCCCGCTCGCATTTTCAACGAAACAATAATAACCACCGTTCTTACTTGTCTGGCGTTCAGGTACAGTTCGCTGGAGTCCGACCCGCAGCTGGAGCTCTCGCTCAGTTCGGTGGTGAACTTCCTCTGGGCCCTGGGACTGGGCGGGGGTCGCCTGGTGCACACTTGCGCTTGTATATGCTCGCACACCCGCCTAAACCGCCTTATGTTGCCTGGAACGGAAAATAGCGGTACGTCCGTGGGGTGCCGCGAGGAACCACTCTGGGGCCTCTTCGCGTTGTGGTCGCGTAAACGACGCGCAACCTTACCTGATAACAGCGTGAAAGTGATAGCGTAGAGGTGTTCTTTGGCGTTCTCTCCCGATTGCTTGGTTATCGTCGAAATGTCCACCTGGAACCTGACGTGCCTCTGGAACATGGCGGGGCCAGTGGTGCCCCGTTTGTACTCTACCCTAAAGGACATGGGGCTCGACACCGAATGGCTTAATTCTGCTATCTAAAACGCATATATTTTAGTATATTCCACGGGCTCGATTTTATTATAGTACCGATAAAAAGGCGTGTATTAAATCAGCTTTAACGGTGGCCAGCGGCTTTCCCTTGACCAGGATCGTGAACGTCTCGTCCTTCTCCGTCGTCATCAGGCTGCCGAACCAGGATTTCTTCGTCAGCTCTGGCGACGACTCCGGAGTCAAGTGGACTTCCTCAGACGACGCTAAAAAGGGCGCTATCAGCTTTTGTGACGTCCTCGAACATTTAACGTCGTTAATGTATTACCTTGCAATTTCCTTCTGTGGAACCGGGGCGAGCCTAAAAAACTATTCTTTATCGTCGTCAGCCTTGAACGCCAGTGGTGGCTGGTGGCGCCGGAGTGCGGGGAACCCGGAGGCGTCATCGGCGTCAGAATCGTGGGACCTAGAACGATATTGCCTACGATTTAGTGTGATAGAAGAAGCGTCTGGGGGGTGTTTTGGGCGCGAACCTGTCACTAGATTGGCCGTGTCGTTCTCTGGGGACGTGAGGGACATCACCGAGGTGACGGACGTCCCGCCGCTGCTGTTCGCTCGGTGGTGCGTCGGGGTGGCGGGCGGCGGGGTGACGGTCACGTGGGTGTTCGAGGTGACGTGCGTCGAACTCCTATGGCCGTGATGGGACGGAGTCCTCTGCCCAATCGGCGAGGACATGCCAGCTGGGGATTACGTTGCGAATTAATTACGGTTAATCATTGCGGCATTTTACTTACAATGCGTATTGGTGGTCGTTATCGTGTTGTTGAACATGACGGGGCTTGACGCTCCCGAAGACCTAGTGGGGGAGTGGATACTAAGACTGCTATGCGTACTACCGGTTGAGGGGCTTCTCCTCGCGTGGTGTCTCCTAAAAGGCGATCATTAGCTTTGCGAAGGATCGGCTTCGTAGCTACTTACTTGTAGTGCGATCTGCGCGGGGTTAGCGGCGACCCCTCGCTGATCTGGCCGAATTGCAGCCCGCTCTGGGTGTTGACCCTGCAGGTGTCGATGCGTTTCTTCGGCGGGTCTTGGCTCTCGCTATTCCGTATCCTCAACATCGAGTCGGTTTCGTCCTCGCACGCAGGCCGTCTCCTCTTTCGTTCCAGCAGTAAAAAATAGATGACCTTCTCCGTATTGTGGCTATAAAAGGGATAGGGTTAACGACCGTCGCGCTCTCCTAGCCTAGACGTTACCTGGGGCTAAGCAGGTGTTGGATCAACTTCTCCTTCTCCTTGAAGCAACCTAGGCTGCATATCGCTTGCAGGACGTCGGGATCGACAGCTTCAATGGACGGCAACACGTGGGTCTGCACCACCTCCATCATGGGCAGCTCCAGCTCCAGCTCGCCCTTTCCCCCGGCCGTCACCCAAGGGTGTTTGTTGATTTCGGTCAGCTACAAAATGAATGGAATTCGGATTAGGTATACCTGGCGGCGGGTTTAACTTACGGTTAGTCGTTTCTCGGGGGTGACCTCGATCATTCCCCGTAGGAGGCTCTGGCAGTCGGGCGGGACGAAGTGGGGGATGTGGAACACGCCTCTTTTCACCTTTTCGAGTAGTTGGCGCAGGTTGTCATCGTCGAAGGGCAACGCGCCAACGAGGAGAGCGTAGAGGATGACCCCGCACGACCAGACGTCCGCTTTCCTCCCGTCGTATTTTTCCCCCTGGAAATATACCATATTTGAGCTGTTCCTTGCGTTTTTTGATTGGTAGACTGTAGGAAATACGCTACACTCACCCTGATGACTTCGGGGCACGCGTAATGGGGTGAACCGCAGCTGGTTTCCAGCATAGAACCCATCGGTTGCAGGGACGCCATTCCGAAATCGGCTATCTTGATGTTGTTTTTCTCGTCCAACAGCAGGTTTTCGGGCTTCAAGTCTCTGTGGCTGGAAATTGTAACACGACATGAGTATTTCGTTACTACCCCATAAAATAAATAGCCTAATCCACTAAACCTACAATTCATATTGTTTTCTCTCAATCACTTCTTTGCCGTGACATACCCCCGACTTGTGTTATTATCCCACTTCTGAATCGTCGGTCGTTAACCTACTCTCGTACTTACCATATCGAGTGGCTGTGGCAGAAGTCCAACGCCGATATGATCTGCCGGAAAAATCTCCTGGCCTCCTTGGGCGTCAGACGGCCCTTTTTCACCAGGTAGTCGAACAGTTCTCCTCCGGATACGTGTTCCAGCACGAGATAGCTAGAAAATATGATAACCGGTGGTGGAAAATTGCGCGAGAAAATGCACTCTCGTACTTACAGATATTTTTTGTTTTCGTAGACGTCAGTGAGACCCAGCACGTGTGGATGGTCTATCAGCTTCATGATGGCTATTTCGCGCTCGACCTGCGAAAGAAAAATTATCAATTATCTAAAAAAATCGTCCTGTATGTTTCTATATAACCGAAACCGGGAAAAAATCTTACCTTCATCAAGACGCTCTCGCTCAATTTTTCCCTGTTTATTATTTTGATGGCCACCTTCTTTCCTGTTACACAGTGGACACCTAACTTGACCAGACCTGAACAGAGATTTCATAAAATATCTCATTCATTCGCATAAATAATTTCTATAATTGTCAGACGTGAACTGCAATATGGCAACATCGCGAGGAATCTAACAACGTCTCATCTCCATCTCTGTTGCCACAGAATCGCGATACACAAAGGGTTTATCACGTTTGTTATGTTATGAAACAGTTGACTATCGCTACTACAGGAATAGGACCACATCCGATGTTGCCACATGACCTAGTCCTTGTCCTAAATTTAAATCAGATGAGGGTTTTGTTTGACAAATGGCGTTGATTTAAGTTATGTGACAATAAAGAAAGTCAAAACGCATTAAACGGAATATTAAAAAAAACTCATCGCCATTTCTATTTAAAATTAAACTTTTGAGTAAAACATAAAATCATTGTTCGATACTAAATTATTTCCCATAGTTAAAACAAAAGATCTGCAGCGCCCACTAAGAAGTTATGTATAATATAGTGTACAACAGTAGGGCCCAGTTAACGACGCCCCCACCCTCGTTATGTGCAAGTCTAATGACTCCACGTCTCCGTTCCAGTTCACCCCTTGTTTGTCCACAATAATGGTCCCCTAATTGCGCCTGGGGCGTAGTGCATGGGGAGGTTATTCGTCCCGATACGCACGACCCCTGTGCAAATACTCTTTTCATTTGAATCGCTGTTAAGGTCGAAATGCTACCCTGTAATGTACTATTGCGTTAAGAACGCCTATGGGGATTTAAACCATAAATTATGTGCAAATGTAAAGCAATGTACCGGCTTGACGGTCATTGGCGTGCCCAAGGGATAGCTCGCCTTGATTTACGTAAGTCTGCATAACGGGACTACGTTCGCTGTTGCCAGATTTCCCGGCGTATGTCCTAAATTTGAGTACTTACGTGAAACAGGTCTCTATATTATATTATAACTATATTATTATAAACTATTATAACTATATTATTATAATTATTATAATAGTCCCTTTATATTAGACAAAAAATCACTGATTTTGGGAAATTTTTCCTACAGCTAAGTGACCTATACAGAAAGTTGTGTTAGGATTGTGTTAACATATTTTTCACGTAGCGCATGATAACAATAAGGGTTGTTTTTTAGATATAGACATATATATACGCGTTTTTGGCCGTATTTTCGGTTTTTTACGTTTTTCTGAAAAACTGAATTTTTAGGAAAACATGACCTGATTTGTTGTAGATTTTACGATTCTCCATAATTTTTGTTCTTTTCATTTTTTCGAAATTCCGCTTAGTTGCGCCGTTAGAGCGCGCTGAATTAATTTTGAGCTGTTTTTCAATTTTAAGCCAAAACTATGCATTGTAGAGAAAAATATCAAGAGATCAAAACTGTAGATATAAAAATTTTTGACACATTTTGTTCTTTTGTTTTTTTTATGTCGCACGGTTTTGCCACTAGAGGGCGAAAACCATTTTCTTATTTTTTTTGTAATACTCTTGTGCAAGTGAAAAAAACACTCTAGAGCATTATTTTTGATTTATAGGCAAAGCTATGCATTTTGTAGAAAAGTTCAATCACAAAAAGTTGGAGGGCAAAAATCTTTTTTTTTTTTACAAAAAACCTAAAAAAATTTTATCAAAAGCCAATAACTACATCTTATAAAAATACTTTACAGTTTTTAAAACCCTACTTGAATTTTCTATACGATCATTATTTCCCGAGTAATGAATTACCAAAGTCAAAACTGACTTTTTTTCTTTGAACGACGATAACTGGGCGAAAAATCATCGTACAAGGCTTTTAGACCCCTCAAATTAAAGAGGATAAAACCATCTATAAAACATTTATGATGAAATCACTGAGAAAAAAATGTTTTAAGTCCGCTGATTTTCTTATGATTACTCAAAAACCGCTGACTGTAAAAAGTGTTGAACTCATAATCTGAAACTATAAACTTGGAGCTTCAATTTGCTTTTTCTGTAATTGCTCTGCGACAATTTTTGTCCAAGTTACAGCCCTTTGAAAATCACCTAAAAATTTAGGATTGTTTTTACATCCCTTAATTTTTGTGCCCAGTGTAGGTAGGACAACGTTTTTGCCCATGTTCAAAGAAGTAACGAACAATTTTCTTAGTCAAAACTGTTGAAAATATGTATATCAGATCACACAACTGATTAATTATTATGTTACTCTTACTGCCAAGTTCAGTATGTATGGCAGTTTTAATTGACAATCGATATAATGTAAATAAAAATGACCCGTTTTGGTAAATGATATTAAATAAAATAATAACGCTGGTTCCCATGACAACGTATTCTTTTGTCATAAAATAATTTACTTGTGTTTTTTTAATATACCTACTGTTCTTGTTTCTATATTTTTGTTGTTCGATAAAAGCAAAAATGTGTTAAATCGTTTTCTGTTTATAAAAAAAAGCCCTTAGCGTCTACACTACTAGGTAAAGTGGCGAAGAAATCTAAGAAATATCTTCTTACGCGTATGTTTTATTACTTGCTTTTGTTAAAATCTGTTTATTGAGTATATGGTGGTAATAAAAAGCTGTTATTTAATTTCTCTATATCTCAAAATTGTATAAGAATCATATATAGTTTATTTCATCGATATTTGCCAAATAAATAATCTCAAAACATACCGTGGCTTGTTTTTATGTATAGACTGTTTCGTTTATCGGCAAGATAAGAGTTTTTTATTTGGCAAATAGCGATGAAATGAATCGTACCTCTTTGACGTAAAATTCAACAATCCTATATAAATATATCGTTTTAAAATTATTATTTTTATTCGCCGATTTATTTCCATTCGATGATGCCCTGTGCCTGAGATTTCCCTACCTGTCTGGCCCTTTCCTAGGGTTTTCTCGAGCCTGTAGGGCCCAACATATTGGTGCACCTCAGGGGAGGGGTTCGAGTTCTCCTTCTGCATGTTGCCTGCAGCCTTTACGCCTCACACTTCCCCTGTCTCATGTCACAATCTCCCGAGCCTCCCGTGGAAGTCGTCGAGGTTCGCGGCGGCCAAACGCGGATTTTCGTTGGCCATGCTAACGATTTTTTCCTTGGAAAAATCTCGCCGGCCCCAACCTCGACGGTCCGCCCCTAAACTGGCACTGTTTTCTTCCGCGCGATCGTCCCGTCAGTCAATGCGGATAATTTATTATTATCATTAATAATAGATCTCGGTTTAGCGCATTGACAATACCCCTCGCCACTGTTTTGTTGATTTATCGGACGCCGTCGGACTTTGGGGCACTTCCTGCGGAGCTCGCACGCGTTTTATTTTCGAGGCCGAAACGTCGCCGACGATGCCGCCGTCATTTTTCTCGTTTTTCCGTGTTCTAAAACGAAATCGTACAGAATTATACTAAGGGGTGGCGGAAATAATCAATAGATATGCTGGGAACACTTGCGGGGTGAAATTTCCCTAGAAGTAGGGAAAATTCGGGGCAAGCTTGCGAAAAACCGCAATTTCGGGTAAAATCAACGTTTTGAAAATTGTTCACGCCCGGACGTTGTGATTCTGACTGTATATCGTTTATTTATTTCACGATTTTCGCTCGTCGTATTACGGATTTTATTTAGGGGTAATACGGCAAGGGTAGAAAGTCTCGATCGAAGGTTTATGGACGGGCATGGATAGCTCTATCAAGTAGTCTGCGCAAAACTGCTATCAATGTGACGTCATCGTGATACCTCTGTTATCCTTTTTAATATCCCTTGAAAGCATTAATAATATAGATAATTTTTAATCGATAGTTTTCTCCACGAAGATTTCTTCGTAATACCTATATACAGAAGAAAAGATCGAAAGCATAATGTAGGAAAGAGTATGTCAGAAAATAAAAAGCGAAAGTAGATCAATTTTTTTGCATAAAAGGCAATAATCTGTATTACATTCGCGAATTCTATGTAGTAGTCGAAATCTTAATTTCTTAGTAGCCCACTGACTTTAGATATTTAACTTTTCTGTTGTCAAAAATAATAATTTTCCGTTTACCGCGCCATCTATTGGTCTTACTGTCAAAATAAATATAGGTTACATCTTGTATTCGCTCTATCTGTCGCGATAATTTACAATAAAGTTGGCGTCTCGTGGTTGACGTACTAGATACTAAGATGGCGCTAGCCAACTTTGATTAGTTACGTTCTTATTTGCAAAACGATTTGTTCATTGGTTTAACAAGATGTGACAGATGTCGTGCTAAGCAACATTAAAACGATTATTGATTAAATTCAATTCAATGCCCCTTCTCTTATCCGAATGGTACACATAAAATTGTTTTTGTTAGATGCAAGTTATACAAATTAAAAATGAAATCAGGCTTCGGACATTAAGGTCCAAAGCCATCTGGTGACGCTTTAGTGAATCTTCGTAGACACGAGTTATAACATTTGCAGTGGTTTTTTATTTGAATAGTCTACTTTTAAAATGCATACTGCATATCGAAATCCATCTCGACGTGTTTCTTATATTGCTTGCTACTTCCCACGGCGAAATTAGATTTTTATTTTGTGGTAAACTGTGTAAGCTGATGGTATTAGATATTTCGGCTCGACAATGTGCCAAGGAGCAACGGTGCTTGTATTTTTTGTCCATTTTTACTTATGAAGTTCAACACTGCAACAGTGGACTAGATTAGGTTTCATGAGAATCACTTAAAATTATACAAAACGCCATTTCATAATAAAATTGACTTATATTAACAATATAACACATCTTTCAAAAATAGCAACTATGCACTGTTTACGATACAATTTTTTGAAATTCAAATAAAAAAACCACTGCAAATGTTGAAACTCGTGTCTACGAAGATTCACTAAAGCGCCACCAGATGGCTGTGGGTCTTAATGTCCGAAGCCTATTGGTTATTTCTGTGCTCGACAGTTTGCTTGATACAGGCTTCTACCAGTCATTTGTATCAAGTAGTTTCTGATCTTCGATGTGAGATGTCGCCAGTTATCGGATGTCCATAGGTTCGGCTTAGTGTTATTACTGGTGCAAATATGTGAACAGCAGTATTATTCGCCGTGTCTAATCTTTGCCTCATCGAAAGATGACGGAAGGACGAGACATTGAATATGTATAATCGAATTCCTATTTGAATTTATCTTGCAAGGGGTATTATGCTTCGCATTTTACCCCATAAAATCAAATCGAAATAAATAAAATTGTTGATACTTGGTGTTTAGTTTCTACCGTAATGTGGTTATAACCGATAGCTCTTTTCGGTCGTTCTTTAGGCAATTGAAGTTGTATTAAAAGGATTCATGTCCACAATAAACCTTAAAAATTGTAGCATAAAGTTCTGCATTTTCTCTTTGATATTTTGTTGTTTTTTTTTTTTGTGAAATATTTCTTATTCCCGTGTGATAAATTCAATATGGAGATATTTTTACTACCGAGACTTTTTTCTGTATTCGCCCTACAAATATTAAAATACATTTGAACTAAAATAATATTTTTCCTGTTTATTTTTCACATATTAATTGTATGTGAAAAAGTGATCCATAAAATGATCATGTAAAAGAATATATACATATATTTAAAAAAAATGACAGTATAGAACAGCATATTTCTTATTTTTATTGTTTCATAAGAAACAATAAATTAATTACACACAAATTAATGGTTTTTACAACTTAATAGTAAAAATAAATTTTGCTAGCATTTCATTATTGCAAAAAAAAAACAATTGTTTTGTCATTATTACATAAGTAAAATCCTTCTTTTGGGTATAAAGATAATTTCCCGCATTTATTAAAAGCAATTTGGTTAAGACTTTCACAAATTATTCTGTACCGATAAAAATAATGTTTTACAATCGAAGACTAATTTTTTTTTTTTTTTTGTATAAAAAAACCCACATTGTCTTGATCTATTCAAATGTGTTTTATTAAATACATTCAACACTCAAAAAAATATTTGTCATTTCTATAAGTAAAATTCTTCGGATATAAAAACAATTATTTATTTTGTCTTGGTCTTATTCTACACTGATAAAATTTTTTCCCTTATAATTAATATTCCTTACACGCAAATAAATATTTCTGTCATTACTGTATATGTAAAATCCTTCTCGAGATTAAAAAAAATCTTTTCCTGCATTGTCTTGCTTCTTTAAAATTAATTTTGTTTGGGACTTCTATAGAAAATATTCTACACTGATAAACAACATTGTTTACACTTAATAAACTATTATTTCCCCATTATTGCTTGAATAAAATCCTACTTTAGATGTAAAAATATGTTCCTGTATTATTGTAACTCATAAGACATTAATTTTGCTTGAGATCTCTATAGAACATATTCTACACTCATAAAAAATATTTTTACACGACAAAATATAGTATTACAACATTACTGTTTAAAGAAAATCCTATTGTAGAGGGTAAAGATAGTTTTCTGCATGGTCTTGCTTCATAAAAAATAAATATTATTCGACATTTCTATAGAAAGTATTCTACACTGATAAAACAAAATTCTTTACACTTATAAATATTATTTTCCCATTACTGCTTAAAAAAAATCCTACTTTAGATGTAAGACGTAGTTTACATCTAAAGTAGGATTTTTTCTTGCATTATTTTGCCTCATGAAAATTAATTTTATTTGAGCTATCTATAGAAAATATTCTACACTGATAAAACAACATTCTTTACCCTAAAAAAAAAACTATTATTTCCCCATTAAAGATATATCATCATAACATTACTGTGTAAATAAAATTCTTTTCTAGAGTGTAAAGATTTTTGCTTGTGTCTTATTGCTTCATAAAAAAATGATTTTATTCGTAACCTCCATAGAAAATACATATTCTATACAAATAAAACTACATTCTATAGAAAAAAAAAGAACACAACGTATCCTAACCCAGTAGTCATCTGTTGGTCGAATGCTAGCTTTAAATGCATTATAGAATGCCGAGTAGTTGGTCTCCAGGACATCCTAAGCAATAAATATAAAATAATATTCTTCGTCTTTTTGTCAATTTTTAACGTTTCCTTTTGGGGTAGAATAAATTTAAGTAATTTAGGACCACCCCATTTGTGTATATAATTATTTCTAGTACTATATACTAAATTTTAAATACAATTTGTCAATGTAGCACGCAATGCACACCATTAAAACTATCGAATTTATTCCATACTTTTATAGTTCACTGTACTATTCATTTGATCGCTATTTGCCAAATAAAAAACTCTTGATATTATCTTGCCGATAAACACATAGCAACAGGAACAGTCTACCTGAGCCTAGATATAAGAACATGATGCAATGGTATCTTTTGAGATTTTTTATTTGGCAAATAGCGATGAAATAAACTACAGTATTGTGAAAAAGTCTTCGGACACTTTGAAAGTTTAATATAATTAAAAGTTAAACAATATCTTCAGGCAGAAAAGCCATAGAAGACGTAGAAAAACGTTTGTTCGAGAAAAATCAATAAGTATTTTAAAACTGACCAAAAAAATTAGTATTTTGTATGTCCACCTTTATTATGTGGAACTCAGTCGATACGTCTTGGAGCACCAGCTATTAGTTTCTGTATTGTATCATCTGGTATCTGTCTCCATTCTTCTTGAAGGAGTTTCCGTAGCTCAGCAGTAGATGTCGTAGCACGTTCAGTCTTCCTTCGGCCCAGATAATCCCACAAATGTTCAATTAAATTGAGGTACGGACTTTGCGGGGGCCATTGCATTAATTATATTTTTCTCTGTGCAATCTGTTACTGCAAATATTTTTGTACCAGCTTAGATGAATGTTTGGGGTCATTATCTTGTTGCAGAAAAAAATTGTTGCCAATTAAATGAACACCAGAAGGAATTGCGTGCTGTTGGAAAATATCCCTATATCGCTCTTTGTTTAATAGTCCATCAGTTTTTACCAAATCTCCAACTGCTGCAGCAGAAAAACATTAGATCTACTATTTTAGCCATTTTTTTTTTTCATACAAAATTGTTCCTCAAGATGTTTAATGCACTTTTACTTTGTTATCTAATATCGGCAAGTTTTAACGCCTTACTGCGTAAATCAAGCTTTTTTTTCTACAGATAACAGTGGTATTTGCAGCGGTTTATCATACACTGAATGCTGATATTAGAACTGGTGGTTTTATCCCTAAACTGTATCCTACCTATCTGCATTCGACTATTTATCAACATTTGCGATTTAACTGAAATTTGGCCAAAGATGTCACAGCAGCGTAATTTTCTATATTGTACTTGTATGAAAAACTTATTACTTACTTTCTACTGAAGCCGAATTTAAATATAATAATTTTGCAGACTTTTATACACAAAATTTTTAAGTCTACATGCGTCCAAAACCTTTTTCATAGTACTGTATATAAGTAGGATGTTGTTTTGGTTGTATAACGCCGGGAAACACGACCTTTCCCTTACAAATATCCCAATGTTGACGCGAATATCCTGCCACCTATTAGCAGGGAAATTATTTACGAGATAATGTAAATCCAACGTCATGCGTATGTAGCGAACAGAGGTTTCTGACCTGTTGTATTCATTCCTGTGAATATTTACTGTGAATTGTGGGATACTATAATTTTGAACGTCTATTGAAGATGGCGCCACTTATACAATATTTATAATCTTGGATAGTATTCTCTCACCTAAAATAGACTCGGCAAAGAAGTGGCATAATAAAACACAAAAGCACCTATAATGAGGAGGATATTACGATTATTTGTTGTTACTTTAGAAAGTCATATTTTGGTTTCCTAAAAGAGACTAATACGCGAAGCAAATCGGGGTGGTCGGAGGTCTCAACGATGAACCCACGGTGTCTAACTAAAGAAATATCTTTTAGAATTTATCTCGAAGGGTTTGTTTATATTAGACCCTATAGATAAATTAAGCAGATATCTTTGAAATCAATCCACTCTTGGCCCCTCTGTTCTATGGTATTTTTAACCGGCTTAAAAAAAATTGAATTGCGTTGGGTTCGGTATAGCTCCAAGGTGGTCCCATTTCACTGGTATTGGACGTTGGACTTCGAAGATACACAACGGAACTCCTTATTCGTGTAGCCGTCGTTTTCTCATTCACAAAGCATCCTTAGTAGGTCTACCCATCACTTAAAATTGTAAAATAAGTTTAAAAAAATATAAACCGACTAAAAAGCAAGAAATAAATGTTTTCTACAACAATGTAATACTTATTTGTTGTTCCGTTTAATGGTAGTAAGAAATTATTGTTTATTATGACTTCAAAATTATATAAAATAATTAATAATAATTACATAATAAACAAATAAACAATAATTTCTTCATTACATTAAACGAAACAACAAATAAGCATTAAATTGTCGTAGAAAACTTTTATTCCCTGCTTTTTAGTTGTTACTTTTTTTCTTGCAGACGGTTTTTTTTTAATTATTATTTGTTAGTAATTAGACACGAACGTTATCACTGTTATCAGAGTGCTCAGGCGAATAAGGAAATTTGGCACGTTACACATGGGTGGATAATCTTAATTAAAATAATTGTGTTTTACCCGAATGGAAAATAAAATGTCGAGCGCACAATAATATTTTTATAAAATTTTGTAACGTAATTTAAATTAAAATTATATATTATAATTAAATATATTTACTCGTATGTATAGTGTTTTTGTTAGGAAACGAAAAAATCTACGCGATATCGGTTTCTGTGGTTATTTGGGTCGAGTAGTTTCCATCCCGTTTGTTAGATGGCGCTAGTTATCAGGCGTTGTCTGCTATGTCCTGGTATTATTACTAGTCGAAAAGTTGTATTTGAAAATATCAACTTGTGTCTGTGACGATCACACAGGCACGAGGGATTGTTTTAACCAATTCTTTTTAGAATTTCTCATGGGGGGGTATTAGTGCTTCGCACGTACCCCATATTCATAATTTAAATATAATTCATTCACATTATTCTCTTCCGGTTATTTTATCTGAACAAGTAAAGTAAGGAAGTCTCCTACTTTTCTAGGTTAAATAATTCATTCGTTTGTTTCTGTGTAATAAGAGAGAGCGAGTGACACTGACAGTCATTCAGTGTGAATTTGTAATTTTTTCCAAACTTGCTTCGACAAAATGTTCTGGTAGGTAGTTTTAACCAGGTATTTTTTGCGACAATACTTTTTGCTACGTCACAGAATAAAATAAACAAATGTATGAAAAAGGGAAAAAACGTATTTAAACGTAAAGTACATTAAATATCTAAGTGATTTTAATGATTGGATGGCAACGTTATAAAGAAATCATTCGAAAAATAGTGGCGAAAAAGAATTAAAAAAAAAGTTTCACCGTTAGGCAATTGATAATGCCGAGGGCAAAAGTTCGTCTACCGCCCTGTTTTACTTCATCATATATTCGACCTTAGATCTTGAGAAAAATTAATCTCGACCCGACATTCCGAAAATGTTCCTGAATGTTTTCGCTTTTTTTTTTTTAATGATCGAAGATTCTGCCATCTCGCGGCAAGTGGCTATTTCCAGAGAAACTAACCTCAAAAGATGCTATATTCTTTGGTTTCTGCGGAAATAATAATTCTAGATATGTATTGAGGATGGCACCAGTTACGCAATGTTTTCGAGTTAAGGCCGGTACTATTACTCGTGGTAAATTGTCTGGACGGAACGTCAGACAATTTCTTTCAACTTAAAATTAGTTAATTTCTCTGGGAAGGGGTACCCGTGTTGTATTAAGCATGGGCCCCATATATACTAAATTAAATATAAACAAAGTGGCATAATTGGGTAATGGGCATGTGTACGGTGCCACAAAAAATTGTTTGTACAGCTTTGATTATGTTCTTGCAATAAATATCACATTATTAAATTAATAAATGTAATATTCCTGTGGTTGAATGTACTAATTATTGCCTTATCGAATGGCATAGCTGCTATTTAAAAGAAAGGTAAACAGAATGAATAAGCTGTAATTCAGCAAAAAAAAAGCATTTACCTACCTAACCTAATACGAAGCGGTTGTTTGACAGCGGTACTGAATACAATTAAAAATAATTCCGCTATTTGTTTTCCCATATTTTTGTTTAACAATTAAATCAAGTTCCTAAATATTATTATCCTCGTTTGCTTCTTTTCCCTAAATATTAATTTATGGCTCTGTTTTATTATAAGCGATAAAGATATGGACTAAGAATAAAAATACTCTGTAAAATTAATGTCATAACTCATCCTACATTACACATTAATTTTAATTAGACATAGGAGAGACACGATAATTATTCCAAATTTTCTATTATTTAAAACATACATAATATAACAATTATTTCCAATTCTCCATTTCATTGGACCGAAAAATCACTAATAAAATATTCTAATTCTGTTATATTTGTTGTTCTGGTTGTTTGAAAATGTGTCGATAGACCCAGAAATTTCTAAAGTAAATACAAAAATGGTGTTTAAACTTCTTTTTTTGGAATAACGCTAAACCGAACGGAGAGCAGTGACTGGTGTAAATTGTGTTGCGCATTTTAAAATGCAATTGTTGCGTCGTCGATTTCTAATGGTCTTACATCTAACGTTATATTTGTCGTCCTCGACAGGGGCTTTAATTGCAAAATACTAATTATAAAGTAGAAACACCATAAAAACCAATTAAATATATAATTTCATATGTATTATTCTATGAATTGTATATCTGGATGCCTACTAGAGATGGCGTCAGGTATACAATGCTCTCTAGTTCTGGCTGGTTCTACCGGGTGGCCCACGAAGTTTTGGCCAGTCGATATCTCGAAACCTATTTGAGAATGATGAAAATATCGTGGACTGATAGGGTTAGAAACGAAGAAGTATTAGAGAAAGTCGGCGAGAAAAGAAGTATGTGGAAAAACATAAAGAAGAGAAGAGATAGAATGGTAGGCCACTTGCTGAGACATGGGGCGATAGTCCGCGATATTTTGGAGGCAGAAATAGGAGTGAAGAAAGGCAGAGCTAGGCATAGATTAGACTACTGCTCGCAAATAATAAGGGATGTAGGTTGTAGCACAATTAGCGAAATGCGTATGTTAGCACAAGATAGGAGAAGCTGGAGGTTAGCGTCCAACCAGTCTTAGGACTGATGACTTCATGATGATGAAGCTACTACCTACGTTTTTTTTTTTTTTAATAAAAATAAAGAAACGTTCATAAACAGTTGTTTATCATTACTGTAGTGCCGCAAAAACTTGACAAATATGGTATCATTGGATTGGTATTAGACAGACCATCACAAAATTGTAATAACATGCAGGGCGTCTCATAAAAAATGTTTAAGTTGATGTCACGTGACCGGAAATGTGCAGGTGAAAAAAAGTCCTTTTATGCCAAAAGTGGGCAACGCTTTCGACTGTTTAACATCGCCAATTTTCAAAATTATTGTTCAAATAGGCTTCGAGATATCGACTGGCCAAAACTTCGCGGGCCACCCGGTATAGTACAATTCAAATTTGTTAAGAATTTCCAACATACCTATAGGTATAATGTAACAATTATTTTTAGAATTTATCTTGAAAGGGGTATCAAGTTATACAACTTGTGAAATTCAAAGTCCATTCTTTCTATGGTAATATTACCAGTTTATCGCAAGAAACAAATAAATAAAATTGTTTCATGCTTCCGATCCGATCCGATCTCCAAGAACCTCCTAATAAAATTCAAGAAAAGGTGAAAAGCAATTTCCCTACTATCCCCATAAAGTATTTTTGCTAATCTACATCAGTGAGAAAACTTCGAGAATAAACAGATGTATGAAAATAGGGTAAACGTATTTAAACATGAGGTACATATGTAGATGTACATATATTAAATATTTAAGGAATTTTAATGATTATATGGCAATAAGAATCGCATTTATGTATTTATTAAACTTCGAAATTACTCCAAATATAATGGGCAAGCCAAGAGTAAAATAAAAAATAAGTTTCGCCATTTAAAAAAAAGCGAATTGGTAATGCTCAGGGCAAAATTTCGAGTACGCCCTGCATACTTATCATAAATTCGGCCTTTGACCTTGAGAAAAATTAACGCCGATCATTCCAAACTGTTCCGGATGTTTTCAGTTTTATTCCAGGTTCTGCAGAGACATCTCTCGGCAGGGGTCGTCTATACAGAAACAAATAACTAACCCCAAACGATTCATGCATGCTATATCCGCTATATCCTATGGCTTCTATGGAAATAATAATTGTAGACATCTATTGAAGATGTCGCCAGTTACGCGATGTTTTCGAGTTAAGGTCGGTATTATTACTCAATGGCAAAATGAAATTGTGTTTAATCATCGCAATGTAAGTTGTGAATTCTTTGATTAAAATTTCTCTTGAAAGGGGTATCCGTGTCGTTTGCATGGACCCCATATTTTTTAAATTTAAACAAAAATCTTTGGTATTTTGCTTCTGTTCTTCCCAATTTCTCTTGTTTTTTTTTTCTACATTAGCTTTACGTTCTAGATAATTGAATTGTTGTTGTTTATGTCGATAAAGGTTAAAAACCCACTTGCGTCTAGCGATTAGGGGCAACTAGGAATTAACAGGAGTGCACGTTTGCCCATGTTGCAGTTGCATACAGAAAGTGTTTCCGTGTTATAAAATAGAGAATACCGAAATTACTGATTGAATTAAAATAATTGTCTTTTATCCGAATGGCTTAAGATAAAATGTAGAGCGCACAATAATATTTTTATCAAATTTGAAGCGTAATTTATTTTGATCATTAAAATAAATGTATAATTATTCAAATTGTATGTATAATGTTTTTGTCATATAATTACTAGTCGAGAAGTATACCATTTTACATCAGTTACTGCGATCTGCGACAATCTCGCTGGGACGAGAACATTTGCAGACGTTAGTTACT
Organism: Rosalia funebris; assembly: GCA_037954035.1. NCBI lineage: Eukaryota > Metazoa > Arthropoda > Insecta > Coleoptera > Cerambycidae > Rosalia > Rosalia funebris. Next base: position 26,836,209 of record JAZFAV010000003.1, on the reverse strand, counting down.
TCTTTTTGAATTTCTCGTGAAAGAAAAAGGGGTATTCGTGCTTCGCACTCGTCCCGTATTTGTAGTTAAAAATATTCCCTTATCCTTTCTCATATATATGTTTATTGAACAATTATAAAAATCTTCTCGTTTTTTTTTTCTGTTTAAAAGAAAGTAGTGAGTGATTTTCTACTCGATGTCTATACTGTCTATTTTTTAATTCCTGTTTTTGCCAAACCGGTTTCGAAGTATCCGGTAGTGATATAAAAATATCTTGATGTTACAGGGGCTGAAGATTGGCAGTTTATAAAATAAAATATAAATAAAAAATGGTTATACTTTTTTATGGTATGTGTATTTTTACTACCCTCGTATACTATGTAACAAATCGTTATGCATGTTTCTATGTCGGTTTCTAATGGTCTTACATTTAACGGTCTGTCTGTCATCTCTTGTGGGAGGGGGGGAGGTATTAATTGCAAGATATCGATTATAAAGAAGAAACATCATAAAAACCAATAACTAATGTCACTAATTTCCATACGTATTCAACCCTTATTCTATGACCTCTAAGTTTGAATACCTACTAGAGATGGCGTCAGTTATACGATGCTTTCTAGTTCTGCCTCGCTATTGTAGTACAATTCAAACTTACCAAGTATTTTCGAAGCTAAAGTTGGAATTCTTTTCAGAATTTATCTTGAAGGGGTATCACGTGTTATGCATGGGCCCCATATTATAAAAACTTAAACAGAAAACTAGAGACGGGCAAAATCGTTCCTTTTGAAGAACTATTTCTTTTAGTTCAGTTATTTTTGATGAACTAGGTGAGTGAGCTGGTTCAAATGAACTATAGTCCATTTTTGTTTTCAGTTTTTTATAGGCTTTCCAAAAAATAATCTTAAAAGTGATCGAATAGGTAGCATAAAAGAAAGACCGTTCAGTTCAGTTACTTTTCGGGAATAGTTCATTTGAACTAGTTCATTCATGAACTAAAGACCGTTCAGTTCAGTTCCTTTTCGGGAATAGTTCAGTTGAACTAGTTCGTTCATGAACCACCCACCCACCTCTGCACAAAATAATTTTCTGTTGTCAAATGTGAAGTTTCTATCTTTCTCGATGTTGTAATAATATTATCAGTTTTTCGCAAAGACAAGTAAATAAAATTCTCTCAAGTCTCCGCTCGATCTCTAAATACCTTTAATAAAATCCAAGGAAGGGGAAAAATATTTCCACTACTATCCCTATCCCATATATTATTGTTTGCCAGGGTATTTTTTGCTACGTCAGTGGGGAAACTTCGAGAATAAATAAATGTATGAAAATGGAGCAAAATCAAACATGAAATATTAAATATTTAAGCAATTTTAATGATGGAATGGGAATGTGTATCGCATTTATTTATTAAATTTCGAAATGATTCTAATAATAGTGGGCAAGACAAGAGTTAAATAAAAAATAAGTTCATGGTCTCTAATTCATGGTTTCTAATTTCCAATTTCTCTTGGCAGGGGTACCCGTGTGTATATGCATGGGTCCAGTGGCGTAGAAGGAGTGTGAGAAAATAATCTAGGGATGTGATAAAAATTTTATAAGGGGAAGAAGTATAGTCAGATGTATGGTAGGCCATATGAAAATGGTAAAAATAAAAAAAGACACCAACCTAAAATGATATGACGCCGAGGTATATATCCTAATTTTTAAAATGAAGATCAATTCTTCGGTTTTTGTTTGTCCAGCGAAAACGTCTATCACTGTTTCGTCAAATGTTGGAGACGATCTCATATCTTCTAACAAGGCACTTTCAATATTTATTAATGCTAAAGCTGACGGTCTTTCTTGCTTTTGAGAATTTCGCAGATAAGTCTTTGTTCTCTTTAAACATGAAAACGATCTTTCCGCGGAACTGCTTGTGGCAGGAGTAGTCAAAATTAAACGACACAATTTTGATGACTCCGGGAAAACAAGATAATTGAAGGGACATAATATATTGGTGAAGCTCAAATACAGTGCTCTTTTTCATATCGGGATCACTATAAATCATTGAAAGTTTACTTTTTAAACGATTTGCGACAAAGAATGTTCCATATGTATCTACTAAAGAAGAAACAAGTTCGTCCAGAAAACGTTTCACGAGTGAAATAAATTGTGTGGAATCTAGATTTAAGAATTTTAGTTTAGACACTTCACTAAACCGTTCACTAACGTTCAAAGTAATAACGTCCAAAATTTCATAAAACAATCGTGCGTAGGTGCTTTTATTATTTTCTTCAGGAATTAAATCCAAACGCATTCTTTTGCTTGGTGGTTGATTTTCTAACACAAATCTGTCCATACGGTCCCAAATGTCACTAAACTGGTTTCTCATTTTTTGAATATGTGATTTGAAGTAGGCGATCGTTTTATTGCAGTAACTAATATCTGATATTTTTGTCTGTAGAATTTTAAACAGACTCTCGGGATGTGGGAATATTCCAGAAAACACTGCTAAAAAAAAAATTAAAATCAAAGTCGCGCAATAAAGTTAAAAGGCCTCTAGCACAAATAACGGTTTCTCGATCCCATTCCTCATTTCCATTTTCCACAATTACCTAAAACAGCGCTTCCAAATCTTCCTTATGTTATGGCGACAGTCGCCAAGATGCGTTCACATAATCGCATAACTGAGTCCGGAAACAACGACAACACCCACTCGAGGTTCCACTGTTGACTACGTAAAATCACTGACCTTTTCGCCCATCTAACGCGTAGCTTGGATGTAACGTGGACCATCGCATTTCAACACTGCAGCAAGTAACGCGGTAGTTCAATAATTTCGGACGCCTTCACGGCCGATTTGAAATAAAAAAGTTGATGGTAGCGTTTAAAGTGAATAATGGATGTTTGGGGTCGGTTTAAAATAATAAAAAAATTATAATAATTGAATAAATCGACTAATTTTTGTTTGTTAAATTTTTTCGGAAAAACGATTTCAGTTTCACTAAAATCTAATGTATATATATATATATATATATATATATATATATATATATATATATATATATATATATATATATATATATATATATATATATGTCCTTAACTCCTCTCGGGAGCATAGAGCCTCAACAAATGCCTTCCATCTGGTTCTGTTCTGGGCTGTCTGTTTTTCCAATTTGTTCTAGTTCTCCCCTGACAGTTCTTTGCCATGTCATCTTTATCCTTCCTATTCTTCTGCTACCCTGTGGCTTCCATTCCAAAGCTCTCTTACTGATGTTATGGTCTTGTCTACGCAGTGCGTGGCCTATCCATTTACCCTTTTTCATATTGACTTCAGTTTCAATTCGTTGTTGCTTTGTTACATTCCACAGGTCTTCATTACGCATTTGGACCGACCAAAAAATACGCATAATTCTGCGTGAGCTCCGATTTATGAAGACTTGTAACTTGGATAAATGGTTTGTCGGCTAATCTTCCATGTGTCTGCCCCAAATAGAAGTACGGCTTTGACGTTGGAATTGATAATTTTTATTGAATTAGAGTATTCTCTGGATTTCCACACACTGTTCAACATCCCGAATGCTTGTCTACTTTTTTTGATGCGGTTGTTTACATCATCTTCAGTACCGCCTGTTTTTGTAACTATGCTGTCTAGGTAGGTGAATTCATTGACCTTCAATTGTCTGATTGTTTATTCTAAATGGTGTTTAGTTATCTGTACACATTCTCATTGATTTGGTTTTTCTACTGTTAATTTTAAGACCTACAGCTTCAGCTTCTCTTACGAGGTTATTTAATTTAGTTGTCATATCTGTATGGTTATGTGCGAGCAGGAAAATGTCATCTGCATAGTCAAGATCTTCTAGTCTTGTAAATGGTGTCCACCATATGCCATGCTGTCCCGTGGTGGCTCTTCTCATGACCTCGTCTAGCATTATGCTGAATAGAAGGGGAGATAATATACACCTGTGCCGTACCCCCTTTTTAATTGTTATGGGTTGGCTTTGCAGTCCCTGATGGGATACTCTACTTTGCGCATTCTTGTACAGCTCTTTTATGAGGTTTACTATCTTTGCTGGAACTCCTTTTCTCTGTAATGCGTTTCAGAGTTCTTTGTGTTGCATGCTGTCAAATGCACGTTCGAAGTCTATAAACACTGGGTATAATGAGGATCGCCACTCGACTGACTGTTCTATAATTATACGGACTGTGTTTATTTGATCAATACATGATCTGTGGGGCCGAAAGCCCGCTTGCTCAGGTCTTAATAGAGGTTCCAGTATGTGAATCAGTCTCGTATGTATTTATATATGTTATTCCTCTCCAATTTGGGCACTGACTTAAATCTTTGGTACCTTTACTACCATCCCATCACTCCATCCATGTACAAGCTGTTCTGTGCTCCAGACGTCTATCAATATTGGATATAGCAAGTCAGTTAATAATGTCGCATCTAGTTTTATGACTTCTGCAGGTAACTCATCTGGTCCTGGAGATTTATCGTTTTTCAGCATCTTTATCGCTTGTCTGATTTCTGCTCAGCTTGGGATATTGGTGTTTATATCATCTCTCACGTTCATTCCAGGAACAATTTCAGCAATTTGTTCTTGATTTGCTTCTCCGTCTTCGTTCATTTCTTTGAAATGTTCTTGCTTTGATGTAATGAAATCTAATGTGATGTTTGTATAATTTATAGAATGATAAACACACAGAGTGGAGGAGACTTCAGTATAAGTATAAGTAGAATAATTTCATTGACAGGTTATTTTTTATTTTCGTTGCCTACACTTATAGGGTAGACTGACCTTCAGCCTGGGGGATGCGGCAACCCTCCAAATTTATTTCTAATTTTGTCCAGTAGACATATTATTTGAAAAGAATAAAATTACACAAACAAACAAGTAAAAATGTGCAATTTATTGTTTTCTATGATACAAAAAATACGAGAAAATTCGCCAATAATATAAACAGTATTAAATTGACACTAAACCAATAATATATAAACAGGAACGATGGAAAAAATAATTACAACGATATTTCATCCCCTTTGGCAACCTTGCACAGTCTAGATAATAAACCAGACATTTGTAACAACGATGATAGGCCGTCTACGATCCTCAAATGGGTTATACCTATTTCCTGGAAGGAAAAAACGTTTATGCCACATATTCGTTTACGGTGTAAAAAACCTACCTTAATAAACGCAAGCTTTAACGGCTCCTCCATATCCATATTCTTACACACTTTAAAGATATTCTTTATTATATCCTCGGCGGCGTAGCCCAAATTCCACAAGTGATCCACAATCTACGATTTTAACAAAAACTGTAACGCCCCTTTTTGCTCCCTCACGAACCACTCACCTTGTACGCTTTCCTTATATCGCCGTTTATGCAATCCTTCAGCATCTCCTTGATCAACATGGGGTGCGGCTCGTCGCATACTTTGAAAACGTTAGCAGAATTAACTTCCCCGAAGCCGTTATGCGTCGACTGCAGATTATTTAAGGCCTGTCGCATGTCGCCCTGCGCCGTGAACACTATAGCCTCCAGCCCGTCGTCGGTGTACTTAACCTGTGATAAAAGAAGTATGTAATCGTATCTCGCCTATCGGAAACCGCCTTACGTTCTCCTTCTGACAAATTTGTATCACTCGGGCCAACACTTGGGCGTCGGTCAGTCGAGAGTACCTCAGAATGGCGCACCGGGACTGTATAGCTTCTATAACTTTTTCGCTGTAGTTACAAGCGAGGGCGAACCTTGTTGTATTGCTGTAAATCTCCATGGTCCGTCTCAACGCCTGTTGGGCACCCTCGGTCATACTAGAAACGATTTACCGAAAAATCGTACATCTCCAAGCTTAATTTGCCTTACCTATCGACTTCGTCGAGTATAATTATCTTGTGGCGACCAGGAGGGAGCGTTACTTTCTGTTGGGCAAACATCTTAACCTTATTTCGAACAATATCAATCCCCCTATCGTTGGAGGCGTTCAGTTCGAGTACTGCGTCCTTAAAAGCTGGCCCCAGCAGAATTTTTGCCAGGCAAAGGATCGTGGTGGTCTTCCCCACGCCTGGAGGGCCCTAAAAAGGTTATTTAAATATTCGTTATTATGAGATACGATAAAGGCTTACAGCAATAATGATGTTGGGCACATTTCCTTGTTTGGCGAAGACCGATAGCCTGACGATTGTATCCTCGTTCCCTACTATTTCCTGGAACGTTTGTGGTCTGTACTTTTCGATCCTGAAGAAAATGTTGCCTTATTTCTTTCTTATTGTTAGTTAAAAGTACTTACCAGGGTAAATGGCCGTGTTTCTTGGACGGCGGTTCTTCGACTTTCGTGGATGGACCCGGTTGTGGATCGCTGTCGTCTACTTCCATAGTTTCCATGCTTAATAAATAAAAAAAAAAAAAAAAATAATCAAACGGGTCCCTCCAGATTTAAAAAGTTAGGTTATTTTTTCAAAGATTCCGAGTAGGTTTGACAAGATAATTCTTCTGTGAATCTTAGGTTTGTTCGTTTGTCGAGCAAATGAACTACTTTTGTTTAATGTTTAACAGCGATATTTAACATTTTTCTTTAATTAGGCTATGTCTATTGATATTTAAATGTTAAAAACTCTGATACAGTCGTTTTAACAAATATACAAAATGTAATCCTGAAAGAAAAAGCGAAATAGGAATAACTGCATGTAATAAATATGTTGTTGATATAACAGGGTTCTGTTTTACCACAATTTTATTTCCAATATTTTATATAATTTTGAAGGGAAATTTTGATAAAAAAAACTGTAAATGGTTTATTGAACTATTTATATAAACACCGTTTTATCAAAAATTATGTAATTTTCACAATGACGATCTAAATGTACGTGTAGAAATTCAAAATTTTAAACTATTTTTATATCGAACACTAACCAATCCGTATGCAGGATTATTACAGTTTTCCATTTTATCTTGTTGTGTGTCTAACCGTCCGAATTTTTTCGTTGTTTTGAATTCGTTCTTTATTTACATTAACTTTTTTACTTGAAGTGACAATGGCTCACATAAACTTCGTCATTCCGACAAATAGGCAAGAACTTTTGAGTGAAAGTGACGAATATTATGTTCGGAATATTGTGGTGCCAAAAGATTTAATAGCACAGTTGAAAAGTGAGTACCTAACAATAGATTATGCTTAGAACATTGTTTCCCTTCTTGTAGATGCGAGACAGGCATTGAAGGACGAAAGCGCGGAGTTTATCATCGACGCCTTTGACGTTTACTATTCGGTCTTACACCATGGAGACTCGCTTACAATGGACGTCATTTTCAGGGCTTACGAGGACCTCCACAAAGGTAAGAAACCCATCGACGTTAATCTGTTTTTAACGTAGTGCTTTTCAGCCGTAATCGAGCTCAATAGAACCGTTGGTTTCGTATTGGAAGACAAAGAAAGTTTGAATGACGAACTTAAAATGAAATTTGTGACGATGTTAAAGATGCTCTTGTATTTGTATACTCAGGTGATTCTTATGATAGAGCAGAAGAACGAGACGAAGAACCAAGGGCTACTAAAGGGACGAAAGAAGTCTTCAAAAACTAACGAACAGTTTACGGTAGATAAAAAGAATACGTTGGTGTTATTAAATAATATTATACAACGTGAGATAAATCTATTCTGGGACCCACCGATAGTGGAGGAGAATTTTGTGAATGTCGTGTCAGAGGTCTGTTATCGTTTCCTACAAGACCCTTGCATTAAGGGTGAGAAGGAAGTACGCGGGGAACTATTCAATCTGATCGGGTCGCTGATAAAAGGTTACAGTCATGGCACGACATTCGTGATCCGTATGGTACAGCTGATAAAAATGCATGAACACTTAGTCCATTGTCTACCGGAGGGGGTGCAACATCTCGTGGAAAATTTTAACTGTAAGGGGTTGGTACACGATCTTATTCGAGAGGTGACGGAATGGCAGACGGACGAGAAGTACCAGGACAGCCAGGTAGGTTTTAGTGGAGGGTTTAGGTGTGGGGAGGTAGGCGGCTATTGGAGATTAATTAAAGTATTTAATGCAGTTTCTTGTACATTGTATGGGGTGTTTGAATGATGATATTCCCATGTCCAATTCCACTGAATTTTCTTCAGTTTGAGTCGTGGAAAGACAATTTTATGAGTTAAATTAGATTAGGTGAAGTAAATATTGCCTGGAGCAAAAGCAGTGTGCCTTGTAAGTCCAGACTATGGAAATATTAAGAATTTGTATGAGTCTGGAAAGTCAGCCGGCTATTAACCTGCCATTCTTGCAGGGCGCCAGGTACTGCGCCAACGTCCTGTCTTCGATGGCCGTGCTAATGCCAGACCTGATGATCCCTGAGGTGATGTACCTCAATAGGTACTTGGCGCACGAGGTAAGAACCCAATACGGTGATGAGATAGGCCCGGTGTGATATTCTTGGGGTTTCAGTCTGCAACGCTGCGCAGTTCTGTGCTTACTGTCATCACCGAAGTGGTGATCAACGTTCTGACAGACCACGTTCTCTCCGATGAACAGAGGGAATCCCGCGACGAGTTCTTGACTATCCTCCTGGAGCATATGGAGGACGTGTCGGCCCTGGTGAGGGCCAAAGTGATGCAGCACTGGGGGAGGCTGCAGAAGGAATCGGCCATACCGTTGAAGCACCAAAGGCTGGTATTGCAGGGGGTGATCGAGAGGTTGTACGATAAAGGCGCGATGGTCAGGAAGGGGGCTGCCAACTGTGTTACCATTTTCTTAACGCACAATACGTTCGGAGCTAACGTGAGTAATAATTTTGTGAGCACAACTTCAGTTCTGTAGGGTTTAAATCTGTAGGTTTAGTTGGTCTAGCGTTTAATATGTAGTAGACTATTTATTGTTGTTATTAGCGGCTTAGATCAGGCTTGTTAGTTGGCTACTTGTTGTCTGAAGAGCCTGAAGTATCTCTTATGGTTGTGACTTGGGTCAGGATTGTTAGTTGGCTGGTTCTGGTCCGAGAGTTTTCAGTATCTTGTAATTGTTTGTCCGTGTATACAGGGTCCTTTTTTAATATAGTTGTCTTTACCCGCCATGGTAAAAGAGCTGGACGAGAAGCGGAAGCTCCTCAATATAGTGAACGAGCAATTCGAGGGGTTGAAAATGAAGAGGCTGCTGGAGCTGGAAGAGCTGTGGAATTCGAAGTGTGAAGCCATTAAGGCGGTCGTGGATGAGGAATTAAAGAGGGAAAAAGGTGAAGTCGTTACTGTTTTAATTGAATATGTGTGTGAATTTTTGTTTTTGTCCGAAGACGGCGACGGGGAAGGTTTAGATACGTCGGAGCGTCGACGTAGTAAACAGGACGATATGCCGAAAGAGGATGTTGCGGAAATGATCAGGTTGTATTTGAAGGAAGGGAAATACAGGGAAGCTTTCAAGCTGTGTAAAATGTCCACCGATGAAGTTGAGGAGTTTCGTGAGTTCAGGTTAGGTTTTTATGTTTATTTTTTATTTATTTGAATTATGAAAATTTTTAGGAGGGCCTATTTTTAAAGATTTTTGACCAGTTGTAGATATTTGTTTAATTATTGTTGGTTTTAGTTAAGTTTTTGATTTTTATTTTCTGGGGAATGGTAATTTGCGTTTTCTTAGGGTCTACATTTATTTAGGGTATCAAAGGACTAGGGCCCATTTTTTATTTAGGGTTGCAACAGAAACTAAAAGTTTCTTAATTGTTTTTTTGGGGTCCTAATTTTAAAAATATTGATGTTTTTAAAGAAATTATTATTTTTATTATTTTCACAACTGTTTCAGTGCCTTTCAATTGCAATGACTGAATAATTAAATAACTGCTTTCCAATAGTTAGTAAAAGAAACAATCTACTGTTATTATAATTTCATTTCCATAATTTTATTTTCCATAAAAATTGATTGATATTTTTCTAGGGTCTACTTTTAAAATAAACCTTTGGGATGTAACATTCATTATTTTACAATTTTTGTTTGCTACAGTACCCGTGAAATAGGATAATTTATTATTTCAGCATTTAGGGTATTTTTTTAAATTGTGTTTTCTTTTGTTTTTCACAAAAATTTTCATTATGCAGCCTCAGATGTTTGAGAACGTACAACGTTATAACTTCTTAGGGTTTTTACGAATTAACCGTTTCTAATAATCCTAAGAAAATATAAGAAGATACTTAGGGTCCACTTTTAAAAACCGATTTTGCATGTTTTTACGTTTTGTTGGGTTGTAGCGAAAATTGAAAGGTTTTAATATTTTATTAGGGTCCTAATTTTAAAAATATTGTGGGTTTAAAGAAAATTGCTTAAATTTGTATTTATATTCATACAATTGTTTAATTCCTTTCCTGTTGCAATAATTTAATAACTGTTCAGGTATTAGTAATATTAAAAGTATTTTTAACAGTATTATTTTTGTAAAAGAAAACAAAATTGAAATTTTTCTACAGTCTACTACTTTTAAAATAAACCTTTTGGATACAATATGCATTATTTTACAATTTTTTTGCTACAGTACCCATGAAATAGGATAATTTATTATTTCAGCATTTAGGGTATTTTTTTAAATTGTGTTTTCTTTTGTTTTTCACAAAAATTTTCATTATGCAGCCTCAGATGTTTGAGAACGTACAACGTTATAACTTCTTAGGGTTTTTACGAATTAACCGTTTCTAATAATCCTAAGAAAATATAAGAAGATACTTAGGGTCCACTTTTAAAAACCGATTTTGCATGTTTTTACGTTTTGTTGGGTTGTAGCGAAAATTAAAAGGTTTTAATATTTTATTAGGGTCCTAATTTTAAAAATATTGTGGGTTTAAAGAAAATTGCTTAAATTTGTATTTATATTCATACAATTGTTTAATTCCTTTCCTGTTGCAATAATTTAATAACTGTTTAGGTATTAGTAATATTAAAAGTATTTTTAACAGTATTATTTTTGTAAAAGAAAACAAAATTGAAATTTTTCTACAGTCTACTACTTTTAAAATAAACCTTTTGGATACAATATGCATTATTTTACAATTTTTGTTTGCTACAGTATCCATGAAGTAGGATCACTTCTTTATTTAAGCATTTAGAGTTTTTTTAAAATCACGTTTTCTTTTATTTAAGTTCTTATGTTTGTTAAGTTCTTGGGGTCCACTTTTAAAATAAACGTTCCGCATGTCTATATGCATTATGTTAGTATTTTTTTACTATAACCCATAAAATAGGATAATTAATTTATTTCAACATTTAGGGTCTTTTTAAAAATAGTAATTTCTTAAATTTTTCACTTGTAGTGTACTTCCAATGGAATTTATACAAAAGAACCTACAAATATTCCTCAGAATTCACTTTTATTGATTAAATCTTATATTTTCCCTCTCTTTTCTTTTATTTAAGTTTATATGTTTATTGATTTTTTGGGGTCCACTTTTAAAGTAAACATTATTTTAGTATTTTTTTTACTATTGCATCCATAAAATAGGATAATTCATACATTTCAACATTTAGGGTCCTTTTTAAAACAGTAATTTCTTAAATTTTTTCACTTATAGCGTACACCCAATGGTATTTATACAAAAAACCCTACAAATATTTCTCATAATTCACTTTTATTGATTACATTTTTATATTTTTCTTCCCTTTTTACCATGGCTTTTGACACTTAAGGGTAAACTTTACAAAACCGTTTTTAATACCCTTATTTTAGCTCAAAAGTTTCACTTTAAAACACAAGTAGACATCCGCTAGCTAGTTAATATCTAGGGTCTACTTTTAAAAAACCCTTTTAAACCTATAAGAGGCTTGTATGTGACCTGATTACCCTAATTGGGCCTTAGAAATAGTATCGCCGTTGAATTCCCCGTATTTAACGGTCCAAATAAATCCTCAGCGACAACAACGAACCGCACCAGACCAGCATCTACCTCACCATCCTCCACACGATGTTCGTTAGCGTAGACAAAATCAGGGAAGAACTGAAGACGGGCCAACCGGGGTGCGAAATGTCCGAGGAGGACTTTCAGAAGATGGAGGCTCTTGAAAACGCTGTCGAATTCCTCGAAAACTGCGTGGCCTTCTTGCAGCTCGTCGATAGCGCCATCGACACCATGGCCCAGCTTCTGGAGACCACGGCCATAAGCGACATGCATGAAGCTATCGAGTTCTTTATATCGGCCTACCAGTTTAACATCGAGAACGCCGCGAAGGGTATTCTAGGTGAGGGGATGGGGATTGGGGCACTCGAGTAGGGTTTCATCTTTTTCTCTTCCAGCCATGTTGAGGATGATGCAGAGGAATGAGCAGGAGCGTAAGGAGTGTATTATAAACGCGTTTAAAAGGATATATCTCGAGACAGACGCAAGTTCAATGGGGTAAGTTACGATATTGGCAAGGGAAGGGTTAGGGTATACTTTTAAATTGTGGTACCAAAGCTTTTTTTGTCGCACGTTGCTTTGTAGCAGTGTAAGTGATCTAATTAGTTAAATACAATTATAATTGCGAGTTCAATATTTAGGGTCTTCTTTAAAAAAAAAAAGGTTTCTTAGCGCATTCTTTATTTATTCCTTTTACTTAGCAGCTGTTTATATCTTAGTTGTTTTTGTGGTATAACGCTAAAAGTAAATTAGATTCTCTTAGGGTCTGGTTTTAAACAGAGCCTCTCGTTTATTTTTCTACTTTTGAATGGAATTTTCATAATAGAGATATGTTTATTTGGTTCTTCGTAATTTTTTTTAGCTGAAGCGACTTTTTGGGGTCTATTTTTAAAACTATGTTAGGGTTTATTTTTAAGACTTTTGTATATATTAGGGTATTTTTATAATAGAAATATATTTATTTGGATTTTCATAATCTTTTTAGCTGAAACGACCTTTAGGGTCTACTTTTAAAACTGTTTTTGGGGTCCATTTTTAAAATTTACCTTTGTATTTGAGCTGTTCTTTCCTGTCCTACAGATAAAGTTCTTATGAAACAATGGCAGAAAACGTCCAAGAGGGTCTTTTTTTTTTAATTCTAGTTGATTTATGTTTAATTTGGCAACACAAATTTCATGTTTGGACACTTGATTTTATAATTTTTTTAACATTACAAATGTTAGCATCAGCGGTTTCTGCTATAAAAATTCGTTCACTGTATTTTTTTATCACACCTCGTATAAATTTTAGGATATATTTTTAAAGCCTACGCAAGAATGTACTTCACATGTGTTTATATGATTTTCGTAAACTGTATTGTAAGATTTAATTTAGGATATCCTTTCAAGCATTAACTATTTTATTTAGGGTCTCCTTTTTTACTGTACATACTGTAGGGGAACTGACTACAAGCAAGTTTTAGGGTACAGTTTAAAAAAGGGTACAATTTTAAAATTAAAACAATTATGAGGAATTTTAATAGTATAGTTTTTTAGGGTACTCTTTTAAAAGGGCATTGCTAACGTTTAGTTAACTTTTTATTTTAAAAGTGTTAACCCATTTTTTTATATTATATATAAATATTTGAACAGAGTATTCATAAAACTTGCTTGTTTACTTGCGTGCCCATTTTAGGGTCTGACATTTTAGGGTACACTTTTTTTAAAATGCATATTTTAATACAACGAAACCTGAGCGCAATTCGTGCTTCCCAGTGAACATTGCAGCACGATCGTCGACCGGCTGATAGGGCTCGCGAAGACGGTTCCCATCAACAACTACGACGACCTCCAGCAGATCATATCGGAGTGGACGTCGAAGGGCGTGCTCGACAACAGCGTCGTGGACATGCTGTGGCAGTACTTCACGCTGAAGCACACCGTCACGGAGGAGGACTCCCGCGCCGCCCTGGAGCTCCTGAAGATGTGCGCTCTAGGTCGCAAGACCATCATCACCAGGAACCTCAAGCTGGTGGCGACGGTGGGGTTCGGCGAGCGCGGCGAGAACGACATGCTCCTGCTGGGGGCGGCGTGCGAGTTCATGGCGGTGGCGGGCAGGGAGCGCATCGACGTCGCCGGCAAGGATCCGCCATTCAAGATCAAGCCCGACGACGAGGAATTCGAGAAGCTGCTGGGGATACTGGCAGGGAAATTCTTCCAGCCTGTCGAGTATTATAATAAGGCCCTGTTCGGGGCGATCGAGTTCATTTACAAGGTAAGGGTTGATTTAGTAACGTGTTAGTCTTCTTCTTCTTCTTCTTCTATAATAGATCTTTCTCTTCTTTAACGGTTTTTCCGGCGATTTATCCTTGTCTGTCGTGTATCTGTTCCTTTTCTCATTTCTCTTTCATCCTTTTCTTTCTCTTATATATTGTCTTCTTCCTCCTATTCTTATATCTCATCTTCTTCCTCTTATAATTGTCCTCTTGTAATCCTCTTGTCATATATCATCTTCCTCTCTTATATCGTCTTGTTCCTCATCTTCTTATGTCTCATCTTCTTCCTCGTCTTCGAATTCCAGCTGTGCTCCAAGCCGGAAAAACTGGCCGAAACGCTGATCGACAAAATCGTCGCCAAACTGGCAGACGAGTGTCAGGGCGAGTCCAAGGAGATGCACAGGTACGTCCTGACGAGGCTGTGCCAGACGTTGGGCTACGTGGCCCTCAAGCAGCTGGAGTACCTCGACGAGACCGTCTACAGGGAGCTGAAGCGCCGCAACAACATACGCGAGGAGCGGAAGCAGTCGAAGACCACGAAGAAGCAGAGGAAGAACAAGTCGCGGACGTCGGCCTTGTCGACCAACGTGAACGAGTCGGCGTTGAACACGTCTATCGTAAGTGGCTAGTCGATGGGGTACAGGTATGGTCGTGACGCGGTCCGTTGCGTTTTTCCAGGCGGACGAGAGCGTTCTGGAGGGGGCGCAGGCCGAGGACACCGACGCGGAGTTCATCCTCAACGTCCTGGAGAACGACACCGTCACCGGAGCGGGGGGCCTCGGGAAGCTGGCGTACTTCGTCAGGGGGGTGTGCGAGCGCCCCAATGTTTATGACGACGTCATGGTGCAAGGGGCTGCCGTCGTCGCCTTGATCAGGTAGCGGAACGGTGAGGCGTACGCGGTCTTCGAGGTGATCGAACGCGGTGGTTTTTTGTTTCAGGTATATGCTGGTGTCGAGTAAGTTTTGCGAGCAGAATATCCAGCTGTTGTTCACGATATTCGAGAAGACGGCGCACCCGGATGTGAAGTGTTCCATATTGGTGCACTTGTCGGACCTCCTGACTAGGTTCCCCAACATCATCGAGCCGTGGACGCCCAGGATCTATCAAACGTAAGTAGAGAGACGCATTCACTCGATTTTGAATTCTGCGTGACTTTAATTCGTGTCCGGTTGCGAGAATTACATTATCAAAAATAAAAAATCAGTAGTTCGGTTTTATCTTTTGGATTACTTAATAGGGGTAGTTTAGGGGTTGTCTGTCATTAATATCGACATTCGTGAAAGCCAATTGGAGGTGTGGCGGAATTTTGTATGTTTCTTTCTCTAGAAATCGTGACTTTTTTTCGTTAAAAAAATTGTCGCTCCTGTAAAAATATCTGTAGGTCGGTTTTATGTTTTGGATTACTTAATAGATAGTTTAGGGGTTGTGTGTCATGAATATCGAGATTGGAGAAAGCCAATTGGAGGTGTGGCGAATTTTTTTATGTTTTTGTCTCTAGAAATCTTCACTTTTTTCGTTAAAAAAATCGTCGCTCCTGTAAAAATATCAGTAGGTCGGTTTTATCTTTTGAAGCACTTAATAGATAATTTAAGGGTTGTCTGTAATGGATATTGAGATTGCAGAAAAGCACACGGGGGTGTGGCGAATTTTTCCATATTTTCGTCACTAAAGATCTGGTAATGACTAAGTAACTAAGTAGAGTATACCTTGTTTTAAATAATTCGTACGCCCTTTGAATTTCACTAATTCCAATCCGTCTGCGCAGCCTAAGAGATCCGTTGAAGGCCATCCGCAAAGCCACATTCTTCACCCTGGCCAACCTGATCTTGCGCGACATGATCAGGGCGCACAGCCACATCTCCGAGATGGCCCTCTGCCTCGTGGACGGCGACCACGACCTGCGGGACATGTGCAAGACGTTCTTCATCAACCTCTCCCACAAGGAGAACAACCTCTACAACGTCCTGCCCGACATATTCTCCCACCTGATGGACAGCGCGTCCCTCGCCCAGGACGACACCCACAACATCATGAAGTGAGTACCGCTGTCGGGGCGTAAAATCCGACCCGGCTACAGCAAAAGAAATCTTTCAGGTTCCTCTTCGAGTTGATAGACAAGACGAAGCAGATGGAGAACCTGGTGGACCGGTTCTGCTGCAAGTTCCGGCTGACGGAGGACGCGAGGCACCACAGGAGCATAGCGTATTGCCTGTCGCTGATACAGTACAACGAGAAGGCGCTGCGGAAGCTGATCGAGAACTTCCACACGTTCAAGCACCTGGTGCACGACGGCGAGGTGTACGCCAGCCTGAGGAGCGTCATGCAGGCGTGCAACAAGCAGCAGCCCGGCAAGGCGGATCTGAAGGTTAGTGATTGGGTTCCAATTTTGTTTTCAGGTTTCTGACGTAACCGGTAGTTCGAACGTTTCCCGATAGATGGCGCTCTACATGTCGCCGACGTTGTCCTGTCGGGTTTTAATAAAAGTCGGCATCATATAAGTGGCGCCATCTATTTAAGTTAAAATTAAGAATTTCTCCATTCTCTTAGTAATATTCAATCATTTTAGATATTTTTTAATGTCTTTGAGGTGGGATTTGTCGTCTAAAAGATTTTTTTTTCCAGCCTATTGTGGCGGAACTGGAGAAGAGCATCAATTCGATGTTCGAGCTGAATGAGGCGGGGGCCATAATGAGGCCGCCGGCGGTGCCCAAGACGTCTAGAAGGGCGAAGAACAAGAAAGCGCCGCAGAAGAAGTCGAAGAGGACGCAGGATAGTGACGAAGAAGACGACATCGAGGACTCGATGACGGACGGTAAGGTGAGGGAGACGCCGGTGAGGATGTCGAGTAGGAATAAGCGCGGAAGGCCCATAAGAGAGGATTCCGATTCTGACTGATGCCGATTAAAGATCGGTTAGGTTATGTAATATTTTAATATGATTGTACTTTCCTGTTAATCATAGCACATGCGGATATATTTGATTATTAAGTGTATTTATTGTAGATACTAAATTTGTAACTATTTGGATGTTTCAATATAGTTTCATTATTAAAAATTTATTTTGTTATTATTTGCCTTTCCCTGAAATCCTCTCAGAGAAACAGAAAATATTGAAGATAAAGGAAATCTACCAAGTCAGCCAATGTTGTCTTCTTAGTTCTAGAAATACCTCCTCGCTCTTCTGCTTTCCTAATACCCCGTATGATTTTCACCGGCTTCGAAATGATTTTATTTCGTACCAGGAGAGCAGAAATGCTGGAGAGGTCTTTGCCGTGTGCTCCCAAAAATACCTCCTCGCTCTTCTGCTTTCCTAATACCCCGTATAATTTTTCCCGACATGAAAATAGTTTTATTTCGTACCATTCTGAGAGCAGAAATATCGAAAAAGGTCTTCGCCGCTTGCTCCTGATGTTTTCTAAAAATACCGCCTCGCTCTTCTGCTTTCCTAATACCCCGTATAATTTTTCCCGACATGGAAATAATTTTATTTCGTACCATGACAGCAGAAATATCGAAAAGGTCTTCGCCGCTTGCTCCTGATATTTTCTGAAAATACCTCCTCGCTCTTCTGCTTTCCTAATACCCCGTATAATTTTTCCCGACTTGGAAACAATTTTATTTCGCATCAGGAGAGCAGAAATATCGAAAAGGTTTTCGCTGCATGCTACTGATATCTTCTAAAAATACCGCCTCGCTCTTCTGCTTTCCTAATACCCCGTATAATTTTTCCCGACTTGGAAATAATTTTATTTCGCACCAGAGAGCAGAAATATCGAAAAGGTTTTCGCTGCATGCTACTGATATTTTCTAAAAATACCGCCTCGCTCTTCTGCTTTCCTAATACCCCGTATAATTTTTCCCGACTTGGAAACCATTTTATTTCGCACCAGAGAGCAGAAATATCGAAAAGGTTTTCGCTGCATGCTACTGATATCTTCTAAAAATACCGCCTCGCTCTTCTGCTTTCCTAATACCCCGTATAATTTTTCCCGACTTGGAAACAATTTTATTTCGCATCAGGAGAGCAGAAATATCGAAAAGGTTTTCGCTGCATGCTACTGATATTTTCTAAAAATACCGCCTCGCTCTTCTGCTTTCCTAATACCCCGTATAATTTTTCCCGACTTGGAAATAATTTTATTTCGCACCAGAGAGCAGAAATATCGAAAAGGTTTTCGCTGCATGCTACTGATATCTTCTAAAAATACCGCCTCGCTCTTCTGCTTTCCTAATACCCCGTATAATTTTTCCCGACTTGGAAATAATTTTATTTCGCACCAGAGAGCAGAAATATCGAAAAGGTTTTCGCTGCATGCTACTGATATTTTCTAAAAATACCGCCTCGCTCTTCTGCTTTCCTAATACCCCGTATAATTTTTCCCGACTTGGAAATAATTTTATTTCGCACCAGAGAGCAGAAATATCGAAAAGGTTTTCGCTGCATGCTACTGATATTTTCTAAAAATACCGCCTCGCTCTTCTGCTTTCCTAATACCCCGTATAATTTTTCCCGACTTGGAAATAATTTTATTTCGCACCAGAGAGCAGAAATATCGAAAAGGTTTTCGCTGCATGCTACTGATATTTTCTAAAAATACCGCCTCGCTCTTCTGCTTTCCTAATACCCCGTATAATTTTTCCCGACTTGGAAACAATTTTATTTCGCATCAGGAGAGCAGAAATATCGAAAAGGTTTTCGCTGCATGCTACTGATATCTTCTAAAAATACCGCCTCGCTCTTCTGCTTTCCTAATACCCCGTATAATTTTTCCCGACTTGGAAATAATTTTATTTCGCACCAGAGAGCAAAAATATCGAAAAGGTTTTCGCTGCATGCTACTGATATTTTCTAAAAATACCGCCTCGCTCTTCTGCTTTCCTAATACCCCGTATAATTTTTCCCGACTTGGAAACAATTTTATTTCGCACCAGAGAGCAGAAATATCGAAAAGGTTTTCGCTGCATGCTACTGATATCTTCTAAAAATACCGCCTCGCTCTTCTGCTTTCCTAATACCCCGTATAATTTTTCCCGACTTGGAAACAATTTTATTTCGCATCAGGAGAGCAGAAATATCGAAAAGGTTTTCGCTGCATGCTACTGATATTTTCTAAAAATACCGCCTCGCTCTTCTGCTTTCCTAATACCCCGTATAATTTTTCCCGACTTGGAAACAATTTTATTTCGCACCAGAGAGCAGAAATATCGAAAAGGTTTTCGCTGCATGCTACTGATATTTTCTAAAAATACCGCCTCGCTCTTCTGCTTTCCTAATACCCCGTATAATTTTTCCCGACTTGGAAACAATTTTATTTCGCACCAGAGAGCAGAAATATCGAAAAGGTTTTCGCTGCATGCTACTGATATTTTCTAAAAATACCGCCTCGCTCTTCTGCTTTCCTAATACCCCGTATAATTTTTCCCGACTTGGAAATAATTTTATTTCGCACCAGAGAGCAGAAATATCGAAAAGGTTTTCGCTGCATGCTACTGATATCTTCTAAAAATACCGCCTCGCTCTTCTGCTTTCCTAATACCCCGTATAATTTTTCCCGACTTGGAAATAATTTTATTTCGCACCAGAGAGCAGAAATATCGAAAAGGTTTTCGCTGCATGCTACTGATATTTTCTAAAAATACCGCCTCGCTCTTCTGCTTTCCTAATACCCCGTATAATTTTTCCCGACTTGGAAACAATTTTATTTCGCACCAGAGAGCAGAAATATCGAAAAGGTTTTCGCTGCATGCTACTGATATTTTCTAAAAATACCGCCTCGCTCTTCTGCTTTCCTAATACCCCGTATAATTTTTCCCGACTTAAAATAATTATCTTTTGTACTAGAACAGAACTATTATTAGGATATTTAAAGAATATAACTTCATTAGGTTACAATGGAATTTTATTAGAGGAATTTGAAAAATCGCTTTCTATCGATTATTTTTGTATTAATGTCGTGTACAGGGGTGATATCTATATTTCGTTTATTCTAAAATGTACTGTTTTAATGGATAGTGCTCTAATAGTTCTAGTAGTTTATTTGCACACTGCACTTGTGCATAAATGGGGAAACAAAAAAGGAATATTAAAGGTTATAAAAATAAAAGACAAACGTCTTCTGAACATTTTTATTTATTTTATATTTATTGTCATAATGACCAGACCATTATTACTAACATTAAGAGTTCTAGAAAATGCGTAGATAAACCTTGGAGTATAAATATAACAAAACAACCTAACTTCAATGTGTTCAATCGAACTCAACCAAGGGAGACCCCCGGGCCCCCCAGCGAGGTCGCGACCACGTCGAACCCCCTGGAGAGCAACGCCTTCACGACGGTTTCCACCACCGGCTCTTCGACATGAGGCGGCACCAGGCAGATCGCGTACCCCCCGCCCCCGGCCCCGGTCAGCTTCCCGTGCAGTCCGTTCTCGGCGAGGATCAGCATCGCCTCGTCCAGCCTCACGTGGGACACGCCCAGCGACCCCAGAAGGTTATGGTTGATCGACATCAGCCTGCCCATTTCCTCGTAGTGCTCCTCGACGACGTCCGTGGTTTGGTCCCCGTAGCGGTCCACGGCGGCGCACAGCGTCGTTACCAGCTGGAGCGCAAGGAAGGCGACGTCCTCCATCGCTCTGAGGATGTTCTCCACCAGGTCGGGGTACCTGCTGCGCAGGGAAGCCACTCGGGAGACGAGCTTTTTCGTCTCGCGCGGTACTTTCGTGTTGATGAGTAGAATTTTGAAGGGACAGCTCAGCTGGAGGAGCTTCGGGGCGAGACCCTTGCGGAACTCCACTAGGGATCCGTAGGTGCAGATGGTATTGTCGACGCCTTAAAAGAAAAATATAACAATTAATACAAATTCCTTAGGATAAAAATGTGACAAAATTAAGATTAAGGGCGTTAAATAACCTATAGCAAAGATAAAACCGCCTTTATAATAGGCGCTACGAATTTTTTAATAAAAAAACTACAACGAAATTTAGAAAAAAAATTCACCACACCCTCAGAAGGCCTTCCTCAACCGCGAAATTCACGACAGACAACCCTTAGAGACTCTACTGAGACACCCTAATGATAAAACCGCCCTAATATTTTTCTTACGGCCGTTACGAATTTTTTAAGAAAAAAGAACAAGGCTTTTAGGAAATACAATAAAAAAAAAATCGCCACACCTTCAGTGAGCTTTCTACAACCTCGATATTCACGACAGACTACCCTTAGAGACTCTACTAAGACACCCTAATGATAAAATCGCCTTAATATTTTTCTTACGGCCGTTACAAATTTTTTAAGAAAAAAGAACAAGGCTTTTAGGAAATACAATAAAAAAAAAATCGCCACTCCCTCAGTGAGCTTTCTACAACCTCGATATTCACGACAGACTACCCTTAGAGACTCTACTAAGACACCCTAATGATAAAATCGCCTTAATATTTTTCTTACGGCCGTTACGAATTTTTTAAGAAAAAAGAACAAGGCTTTTAGGAAATACAATAAAAAAAAATCGCCACACCTTCAGTGAGCTTTCTACAACCTCGATATTCACGACAGACTACCCTTAGAGACTCTACTAAGACACCCTAATGATAAAATCGCCTTAATATTTTTCTTACGGCCGTTACGAATTTTTTAAGAAAAAAGAACAAGGCTTTTAGGAAATACAATAAAAAAAAATCGCCACACCTTCAGTGAGCTTTCTACAACCTCGATATTCACGACAGACTACCCTTAGAGACTCTACTAAGACACCCTAATGATAAAATCGCCTTAATATTTTTCTTACGGCCGTTACGAATTTTTTAAGAAAAAAGAACAAGGCTTTTAGGAAATACAATAAAAAAAAATCGCCACACCTTCAGTGAGCTTTCTACAACCTCGATATTCACGACAGACTACCCTTAGAGACTCTACTAAGACACCCTAATGATAAAATCGCCTTAATATTTTTCTTACGGCCGTTACGAATTTTTTAAGAAAAAAGAACAAGGCTTTTAGGAAATACAATAAAAAAAAATCGCCACACCTTCAGTGAGCTTTCTACTACCTCGATATTCACGACAGACTACCCTTAGAGACTCTACTAAGACACCCTAATGATAAAATCGCCTTAATATTTTTCTTACGGCCGTTACAAATTTTTTAAGAAAAAAGAACAAGGCTTTTAGGAAATACAATAAAAAAAAAATCGCCACTCCCTCAGTGAGCTTTCTACAACCTCGATATTCACGACAGACTACCCTTAGAGACTCTACTAAGACACCCTAATGATAAAATCGCCTTAATATTTTTCTTACGGCCGTTACGAATTTTTAAGAAAAAAGAACAAGGCTTTTAGGAAATACAATAAAAAAAATCGCCACACCTTCAGTGAGCTTTCTACAACCTCGATATTCACGACAGACTACCCTTAGAAACTCTACTGAGACACCCTAATGATAAAACCGCCTTAATATTTTTCTTACGGCCGTTACGAATTTTTTAAGAAAAAAGAACAAGGCTTTTAGGAAATACAATAAAAAAAAAATCGCCACACCTTCAGTGAGCTTTCTACAACCTCGATATTCACGACAGACTACCCTTAGAGACTCTACTAAGACACCCTAATGATAAAATCGCCTTAATATTTTTCTTACGGCCGTTACGAATTTTTTAAGAAAAAAGAACAAGGCTTTTAGGAAATACAATAAAAAAAAATCGCCACACCTTCAGTGAGCTTTCTACAACCTCGATATTCACGACAGACTACCCTTAGAGACTCTACTAAGACACCCTAATGATAAAATCGCCTTAATATTTTTCTTACGGCCGTTACGAATTTTTTAAGAAAAAAGAACAAGGCTTTTAGGAAATACAATAAAAAAAAATCGCCACACCTTCAGTGAGCTTTCTACAACCTCGATATTCACGACAGACTACCCTTAGAGACTCTACTAAGACACCCTAATGATAAAATCGCCTTAATATTTTTCTTACGGCCGTTACGAATTTTTTAAGAAAAAAGAACAAGGCTTTTAGGAAATACAATAAAAAAAAAATCGCCACTCCCTCAGTGAGCTTTCTACAACCTCGATATTCACGACAGACTACCCTTAGAGACTCTACTAAGACACCCTAATGATAAAATCGCCTTAATATTTTTCTTACGGCCGTTACGAATTTTTTAAGAAAAAAGAACAAGGCTTTTAGGAAATAAAATTAGAAAAAATCGCCACTCCCTCAGTGGGCTTTCTGCAACCTCGACATTCACGACAGACAACCCTTAGAGACTCTACTAAGACACCCTAATGATAAAATCGCCTTAATATTTTTCTTACGGCCGTTACGAATTTTTTAAGAAAAAAGAACAAGGCTTTTAGGAAATAAAATTAAAAAAAATCGCCACTCCCTCAGTGAGCTTTCTACAACCTCGATATTCACGACAGACTACCCTTAGAGACTCTACTAAGACACCCTAATGATAAAATCGCCTTAATATTTTTCTTACGGCCGTTACGAATTTTTTAAGAAAAAAGAACAAGGCTTTTAGGAAATACAATAAAAAAAAAATCGCCACACCTTCAGTGAGCTTTCTACAACCTCGATATTCACGACAGACTACCCTTAGAGACTCTACTAAGACACCCTAATGATAAAATCGCCTTAATATTTTTCTTACGGCCGTTACAAATTTTTTAAGAAAAAAGAACAAGGCTTTTAGGAAATACAATAAAAAAAAAAATCGCCACTCCCTCAGTGAGCTTTCTACAACCTCGATATTCACGACAGACTACCCTTAGAGACTCTACTAAGACACCCTAATGATAAAATCGCCTTAATATTTTTCTTACGGCCGTTACGAATTTTTTAAGAAAAAAGAACAAGGCTTTTAGGAAATACAATAAAAAAAAATCGCCACACCTTCAGTGAGCTTTCTACAACCTCGATATTCACGACAGACTACCCTTAGAGACTCTACTAAGACACCCTAATGATAAAATCGCCTTAATATTTTTCTTACGGCCGTTACGAATTTTTTAAGAAAAAAGAACAAGGCTTTTAGGAAATAAAATTAGAAAAAATCGCCACTCCCTCAGTGGGCTTTCTGCAACCTCGACATTCACGACAGAGAACCCTTAGAGACTCTACTAAGACACCCTAATGATAAAATCGCCTTAATATTTTTCTTACGGCCGTTACGAATTTTTTAAGAAAAAAGAACAAGGCTTTTAGGAAATACAATAAAAAAAATCGCCACACCTTCAGTGAGCTTTCTACAACCTCGATATTCACGACAGACTACCCTTAGAAACTCTACTGAGACACCCTAATGATAAAACCGCCCTAATATTTTTCTTACGGCCGTTACGAATTTTTTAAGAAAAAAGAACAAGGCTTTTAGGAAATACAATAAAAAAAAAATCGCCACACCTTCAGTGAGCTTTCTACAACCTCGATATTCACGACAGACTACCCTTAGAAACTCTACTGAGACACCCTAATGATAAAACCGCCCTAATATTTTTCTTACGGCCGTTACGAATTTTTTAAGAAAAAAGAACAAGGCTTTTAGGAAATAAAATTAGAAAAAATCGCCACTCCCTCAGTGGGCTTTCTGCAACCTCGACATTCACGACAGACAACCTTTAGAGACTCTACTAAGACACCCTAATGATAAAACCGCCCTAATATTTTTCTTACGGCCGTTACGAATTTTTTAAGAAAAAAGAACAAGGCTTTTAGGAAATAAAATTAGAAAAAATCGCCACTCCCTCAGTGGGCTTTCTGCAACCTCGACATTCACGACAGACTACCCTTAGAAACTCTACTGAGACACCCTAATGATAAAACCGCCCTAATATTTTTCTTACGGCCGTTACGAATTTTTTAAGAAAAAAGAACAAGGCTTTTAGGAAATAAAATTAGAAAAAATCGCCACTCCCTCAGTGGGCTTTCTGCAACCTCGACATTCACGACAGACAACCCTTAGAGACTCTACTAAGACACCCTAATGATAAAATCGCCTTAATATTTTTCTTACGGCCGTTACGAATTTTTTAAGAAAAAAGAACAAGGCTTTTAGGAAATAAAATTAGAAAAAATCGCCACTCCCTCAGTGGGCTTTCTGCAACCTCGACATTCACGACAGACAACCCTTAGAGACTCTACTAAGACACCCTAATGATAAAATCGCCTTAATATTTTTCTTACGGCCGTTACGAATTTTTTAAGAAAAAAGAACAAGGCTTTTAGGAAATACAATAAAAAAAAATCGCCACACCTTCAGTGAGCTTTCTACAACCTCGTTATTCACGACAGACTACCCTTAGAGACTCTACTAAGACACCCTAATGATAAAATCGCCTTAATATTTTTCTTACGGCCGTTACGAATTTTTTAAGAAAAAAGAACAAGGCTTTTAGGAAATACAATAAAAAAAAAATCGCCACACCTTCAGTGAGCTTTCTACAACCTCGATATTCACGACAGACTACCCTTAGAAACTCTACTGAGACACCCTAATGATAAAACCGCCTTAATATTTTTCTTACGGCCGTTACGA
The DNA here is from genome assembly GCA_037954035.1 of Rosalia funebris. Taxonomy (NCBI): domain Eukaryota; kingdom Metazoa; phylum Arthropoda; class Insecta; order Coleoptera; family Cerambycidae; genus Rosalia; species Rosalia funebris. The sequence goes on along the minus strand of JAZFAV010000003.1, from coordinate 26,810,585 downwards.
ATTTTTTAAGAAAAAAGAACAAGGCTTTTAGGAAATACAATAAAAAAAAAATCGCCACACCTTCAGTGAGCTTTCTACAACCTCGATATTCACGACAGACTACCCTTAGAGACTCTACTAAGACACCCTAATGATAAAATCGCCTTAATATTTTTCTTACGGCCGTTACGAATTTTTTAAGAAAAAAGAACAAGGCTTTTAGGAAATACAATAAAAAAAAAATCGCCACTCCCTCAGTGAGCTTTCTACAACCTCGATATTTACGACAGACTACCCTTAGAGACTCTACTAAGACACCCTAATGATAAAATCGCCTTAATATTTTTCTTACGGCCGTTACGAATTTTTTAAGAAAAAAGAACAAGGCTTTTAGGAAATAAAATTAGAAAAAATCGCCACTCCCTCAGTGGGCTTTCTGCAACCTCGACATTCACGACAGACAACCCTTAGAGACTCTACTAAGACACCCTAATGATAAAATCGCCTTAATATTTTTCTTACGGCCGTTACGAATTTTTTAAGAAAAAAGAACAAGGCTTTTAGGAAATAAAATTAGAAAAAATCGCCACTCCCTCAGTGGGCTTTCTGCAACCTCGACATTCACGACAGACAACCCTTAGAGACTCTACTAAGACACCCTAATGATAAAATCGCCTTAATATTGTTCTTACGGCCGTTACGAATTTTTTAAGAAAAAAGAACAAGGCTTTTAGGAAATACAATAAAAAAAAATCGCCACACCTTCAGTGAGCTTTCTACAACCTCGATATTCACGACAGACTACCCTTAGAGACTCTACTAAGACACCCTAATGATAAAATCGCCTTAATATTTTTCTTACGGCCGTTACGAATTTTTTAAGAAAAAAGAACAAGGCTTTTAGGAAATAAAATTAGAAAAAATCGCCACTCCCTCAGTGGGCTTTCTGCAACCTCGACATTCACGACAGACTACCCTTAGAAACTCTACTGAGACACCCTAATGATAAAACCGCCCTAATATTTTTCTTACGGCCGTTACGAATTTTTTAAGAAAAAAGAACAAGGCTTTTAGGAAATAAAATTAGAAAAAATCGCCACTCCCTCAGTGGGCTTTCTGCAACCTCGACATTCACGACAGACAACCCTTAGAGACTCTACTAAGACACCCTAATGATAAAATCGCCTTAATATTTTTCTTACGGCCGTTACGAATTTTTTAAGAAAAAAGAACAAGGCTTTTAGGAAATAAAATTAGAAAAAATCGCCACTCCCTCAGTGGGCTTTCTGCAACCTCGACATTCACGACAGACAACCCTTAGAGACTCTACTAAGACACCCTAATGATAAAATCGCCTTAATATTTTTCTTACGGCCGTTACGAATTTTTTAAGAAAAAAGAACAAGGCTTTTAGGAAATAAAATTAGAAAAAATCGCTACTCCCTCAGTGGGCTTTCTGCAACCTCGACATTCACGACAGACAACCCTTAGAGACTCTACTAAGACACCCTAATGATAAAATCGCCTTAATATTTTTCTTACGGCCGTTACGAATTTTTTAAGAAAAAAGAACAAGGCTTTTAGGAAATAAAATTAAAAAAAATCGCCACTCCCTCAGTGAGCTTTCTACAACCTCGATATTCACGACAGACTACCCTTAGAGACTCTACTAAGACACCCTAATGATAAAATCGCCTTAATATTTTTCTTACGGCCGTTACGAATTTTTTAAGAAAAAAGAACAAGGCTTTTAGGAAATACAATAAAAAAAAAATCGCCACACCTTCAGTGAGCTTTCTACAACCTCGATATTCACGACAGACTACCCTTAGAGACTCTACTAAGACACCCTAATGATAAAATCGCCTTAATATTTTTCTTACGGCCGTTACAAATTTTTTAAGAAAAAAGAACAAGGCTTTTAGGAAATACAATAAAAAAAAAAATCGCCACTCCCTCAGTGAGCTTTCTACAACCTCGATATTCACGACAGACTACCCTTAGAGACTCTACTAAGACACCCTAATGATAAAATCGCCTTAATATTTTTCTTACGGCCGTTACGAATTTTTTAAGAAAAAAGAACAAGGCTTTTAGGAAATACAATAAAAAAAAATCGCCACACCTTCAGTGAGCTTTCTACAACCTCGATATTCACGACAGACTACCCTTAGAGACTCTACTAAGACACCCTAATGATAAAATCGCCTTAATATTTTTCTTACGGCCGTTACGAATTTTTTAAGAAAAAAGAACAAGGCTTTTAGGAAATAAAATTAGAAAAAATCGCCACTCCCTCAGTGGGCTTTCTGCAACCTCGACATTCACGACAGAGAACCCTTAGAGACTCTACTAAGACACCCTAATGATAAAATCGCCTTAATATTTTTCTTACGGCCGTTACGAATTTTTTAAGAAAAAAGAACAAGGCTTTTAGGAAATACAATAAAAAAAATCGCCACACCTTCAGTGAGCTTTCTACAACCTCGATATTCACGACAGACTACCCTTAGAAACTCTACTGAGACACCCTAATGATAAAACCGCCCTAATATTTTTCTTACGGCCGTTACGAATTTTTTAAGAAAAAAGAACAAGGCTTTTAGGAAATACAATAAAAAAAAAAATCGCCACACCTTCAGTGAGCTTTCTACAACCTCGATATTCACGACAGACTACCCTTAGAAACTCTACTGAGACACCCTAATGATAAAACCGCCCTAATATTTTTCTTACGGCCGTTACGAATTTTTTAAGAAAAAAGAACAAGGCTTTTAGGAAATAAAATTAGAAAAAATCGCCACTCCCTCAGTGGGCTTTCTGCAACCTCGACATTCACGACAGACAACCTTTAGAGACTCTACTAAGACACCCTAATGATAAAACCGCCCTAATATTTTTCTTACGGCCGTTACGAATTTTTTAAGAAAAAAGAACAAGGCTTTTAGGAAATAAAATTAGAAAAAATCGCCACTCCCTCAGTGGGCTTTCTGCAACCTCGACATTCACGACAGACTACCCTTAGAAACTCTACTGAGACACCCTAATGATAAAACCGCCCTAATATTTTTCTTACGGCCGTTACGAATTTTTTAAGAAAAAAGAACAAGGCTTTTAGGAAATAAAATTAGAAAAAATCGCCACTCCCTCAGTGGGCTTTCTGCAACCTCGACATTCACGACAGACAACCCTTAGAGACTCTACTAAGACACCCTAATGATAAAATCGCCTTAATATTTTTCTTACGGCCGTTACGAATTTTTTAAGAAAAAAGAACAAGGCTTTTAGGAAATAAAATTAGAAAAAATCGCCACTCCCTCAGTGGGCTTTCTGCAACCTCGACATTCACGACAGACAACCCTTAGAGACTCTACTAAGACACCCTAATGATAAAATCGCCTTAATATTTTTCTTACGGCCGTTACGAATTTTTTAAGAAAAAAGAACAAGGCTTTTAGGAAATACAATAAAAAAAAATCGCCACACCTTCAGTGAGCTTTCTACTACCTCGATATTCACGACAGACTACCCTTAGAGACTCTACTAAGACACCCTAATGATAAAATCGCCTTAATATTTTTCTTACGGCCGTTACGAATTTTTTAAGAAAAAAGAACAAGGCTTTTAGGAAATACAATAAAAAAAAAATCGCCACACCTTCAGTGAGCTTTCTACAACCTCGATATTCACGACAGACTACCCTTAGAAACTCTACTGAGACACCCTAATGATAAAACCGCCTTAATATTTTTCTTACGGCCGTTACGAATTTTTTAAGAAAAAAGAACAAGGCTTTTAGGAAATACAATAAAAAAAAAATCGCCACACCTTCAGTGAGCTTTCTACAACCTCGATATTCACGACAGACTACCCTTAGAGACTCTACTAAGACACCCTAATGATAAAATCGCCTTAATATTTTTCTTACGGCCGTTACGAATTTTTTAAGAAAAAAGAACAAGGCTTTTAGGAAATACAATAAAAAAAAAATCGCCACTCCCTCAGTGAGCTTTCTACAACCTCGATATTTACGACAGACTACCCTTAGAGACTCTACTAAGACACCCTAATGATAAAATCGCCTTAATATTTTTCTTACGGCCGTTACGAATTTTTTAAGAAAAAAGAACAAGGCTTTTAGGAAATAAAATTAGAAAAAATCGCCACTCCCTCAGTGGGCTTTCTGCAACCTCGACATTCACGACAGACAACCCTTAGAGACTCTACTAAGACACCCTAATGATAAAATCGCCTTAATATTTTTCTTACGGCCGTTACGAATTTTTTAAGAAAAAAGAACAAGGCTTTTAGGAAATAAAATTAGAAAAAATCGCCACTCCCTCAGTGGGCTTTCTGCAACCTCGACATTCACGACAGACAACCCTTAGAGACTCTACTAAGACACCCTAATGATAAAATCGCCTTAATATTGTTCTTACGGCCGTTACGAATTTTTTAAGAAAAAAGAACAAGGCTTTTAGGAAATACAATAAAAAAAAATCGCCACACCTTCAGTGAGCTTTCTACAACCTCGATATTCACGACAGACTACCCTTAGAGACTCTACTAAGACACCCTAATGATAAAATCGCCTTAATATTTTTCTTACGGCCGTTACGAATTTTTTAAGAAAAAAGAACAAGGCTTTTAGGAAATAAAATTAGAAAAAATCGCCACTCCCTCAGTGGGCTTTCTGCAACCTCGACATTCACGACAGACTACCCTTAGAAACTCTACTGAGACACCCTAATGATAAAACCGCCCTAATATTTTTCTTACGGCCGTTACGAATTTTTTAAGAAAAAAGAACAAGGCTTTTAGGAAATAAAATTAGAAAAAATCGCCACTCCCTCAGTGGGCTTTCTGCAACCTCGACATTCACGACAGACAACCCTTAGAGACTCTACTAAGACACCCTAATGATAAAATCGCCTTAATATTTTTCTTACGGCCGTTACGAATTTTTTAAGAAAAAAGAACAAGGCTTTTAGGAAATAAAATTAGAAAAAATCGCCACTCCCTCAGTGGGCTTTCTGCAACCTCGACATTCACGACAGACAACCCTTAGAGACTCTACTAAGACACCCTAATGATAAAATCGCCTTAATATTTTTCTTACGGCCGTTACGAATTTTTTAAGAAAAAAGAACAAGGCTTTTAGGAAATACAATAAAAAAAAATCGCCACACCTTCAGTGAGCTTTCTACAACCTCGATATTCACGACAGACTACCCTTAGAGACTCTACTAAGACACCCTAATGATAAAATCGCCTTAATATTTTTCTTACGGCCGTTACGAATTTTTTAAGAAAAAAGAACAAGGCTTTTAGGAAATACAATAAAAAAAAAATCGCCACACCTTCAGTGAGCTTTCTACAACCTCGATATTCACGATAGACTACCCTTAGAAACTCTACTGAGACACCCTAATGATAAAACCGCCTTAATATTTTTCTTACGGCCGTTACGAATTTTTTAAGAAAAAAGAACAAGGCTTTTAGGAAATACAATAAAAAAAAAATCGCCACTCCCTCAGTGAGCTTTCTACAACCTCGATATTTACGACAGACTACCCTTAGAGACTCTACTAAGACACCCTAATGATAAAATCGCCTTAATATTTTTCTTACGGCCGTTACGAATTTTTTAAGAAAAAAGAACAAGGCTTTTAGGAAATACAATAAAAAAAAAATCGCCACACCTTCAGTGAGCTTTCTACAACCTCGATATTCACGACAGACTACCCTTAGAGACTCTACTAAGACACCCTAATGATAAAATCGCCTTAATATTTTTCTTACGGCCGTTACGAATTTTTTAAGAAAAAAGAACAAGGCTTTTAGGAAATACAATAAAAAAAAAATCGCCACTCCCTCAGTGAGCTTTCTACAACCTCGATATTTACGACAGACTACCCTTAGAGACTCTACTAAGACACCCTAATGATAAAATCGCCTTAATATTTTTCTTACGGCCGTTACGAATTTTTTAAGAAAAAAGAACAAGGCTTTTAGGAAATACAATAAAAAAAAATCGCCACACCTTCAGTGAGCTTTCTACAACCTCGATATTCACGACAGACTACCCTTAGAGACTCTACTAAGACACCCTAATGATAAAATCGCCTTAATATTTTTCTTACGGCCGTTACGAATTTTTTAAGAAAAAAGAACAAGGCTTTTAGGAAATACAATAAAAAAAAAATCGCCACTCCCTCAGTGAGCTTTCTACAACCTCGATATTCACGACAGACTACCCTTAGAGACTCTACTAAGACACCCTAATGATAAAATCGCCTTAATATTTTTCTTACGGCCGTTACGAATTTTTTAAGAAAAAAGAACAAGGCTTTTAGGAAATAAAATTAGAAAAAATCGCCACTCCCTCAGTGGGCTTTCTGCAACCTCGACATTCACGACAGACAACCCTTAGAGACTCTACTAAGACACCCTAATGATAAAATCGCCTTAATATTTTTCTTACGGCCGTTACGAATTTTTTAAGAAAAAAGAACAAGGCTTTTAGGAAATACAATAAAAAAAAATCGCCACACCTTCAGTGAGCTTTCTACAACCTCGATATTCACGACAGACTACCCTTAGAAACTCTACTGAGACACCCTAATGATAAAACCGCCCTAATATTTTTCTTACGGCCGTTACGAATTTTTTAAGAAAAAAGGACAAGGCTTTTAGGAAATAAAATTAAAAAAAATCGCCACTCCCTCAGTGGGCTTTCTGCAACCTCGACATTCACGACAGACAACCCTTAGAGACTCTACTAAGACACCCTAATGATAAAATCGCCTTAATATTTTTCTTACGGCCGTTACGAATTTTTTAAGAAAAAAGAACAAGGCTTTTAGGAAATAAAATTAGAAAAAATCGCCACTCCCTCAGTGGGCTTTCTGCAACCTCGACATTCACGACAGACAACCCTTAGAGACTCTACTAAGACACCCTAATGATAAAATCGCCTTAATATTTTTCTTACGGCCGTTACGAATTTTTTAAGAAAAAAGAACAAGGCTTTTAGGAAATACAATAAAAAAAAATCGCCACACCTTCAGTGAGCTTTCTACAACCTCGATATTCACGACAGACTACCCTTAGAGACTCTACTAAGACACCCTAATGATAAAATCGCCTTAATATTTTTCTTACGGCCGTTACGAATTTTTTAAGAAAAAAGAACAAGGCTTTTAGGAAATACAATAAAAAAAAAATCGCCACACCTTCAGTGAGCTTTCTACAACCTCGATATTCACGACAGACTACCCTTAGAAACTCTACTGAGACACCCTAATGATAAAACCGCCTTAATATTTTTCTTACGGCCGTTACGAATTTTTTAAGAAAAAAGAACAAGGCTTTTAGGAAATACAATAAAAAAAAATCGCCACACCTTCAGTGAGCTTTCTACAACCTCGATATTCACGACAGACTACCCTTAGAGACTCTACTAAGACACCCTAATGATAAAATCGCCTTAATATTTTTCTTACGGCCGTTACGAATTTTTTAAGAAAAAAGAACAAGGCTTTTAGGAAATACAATAAAAAAAAAATCGCCACTCCCTCAGTGAGCTTTCTACAACCTCGATATTTACGACAGACTACCCTTAGAGACTCTACTAAGACACCCTAATGATAAAATCGCCTTAATATTTTTCTTACGGCCGTTACGAATTTTTTAAGAAAAAAGAACAAGGCTTTTAGGAAATAAAATTAGAAAAAATCGCCACTCCCTCAGTGGGCTTTCTGCAACCTCGACATTCACGACAGACAACCCTTAGAGACTCTACTAAGACACCCTAATGATAAAATCGCCTTAATATTTTTCTTACGGCCGTTACGAATTTTTTAAGAAAAAAGAACAAGGCTTTTAGGAAATAAAATTAGAAAAAATCGCCACTCCCTCAGTGGGCTTTCTGCAACCTCGACATTCACGACAGACAACCCTTAGAGACTCTACTAAGACACCCTAATGATAAAATCGCCTTAATATTTTTCTTACGGCCGTTACGAATTTTTTAAGAAAAAAGAACAAGGCTTTTAGGAAATACAATAAAAAAAAATCGCCACACCTTCAGTGAGCTTTCTACAACCTCGATATTCACGACAGACTACCCTTAGAGACTCTACTAAGACACCCTAATGATAAAATCGCCTTAATATTTTTCTTACGGCCGTTACGAATTTTTTAAGAAAAAAGAACAAGGCTTTTAGGAAATAAAATTAGAAAAAATCGCCACTCCCTCAGTGGGCTTTCTGCAACCTCGACATTCACGACAGACTACCCTTAGAAACTCTACTGAGACACCCTAATGATAAAACCGCCCTAATATTTTTCTTACGGCCGTTACGAATTTTTTAAGAAAAAAGAACAAGGCTTTTAGGAAATAAAATTAGAAAAAATCGCCACTCCCTCAGTGGGCTTTCTGCAACCTCGACATTCACGACAGACAACCCTTAGAGACTCTACTAAGACACCCTAATGATAAAATCGCCTTAATATTTTTCTTACGGCCGTTACGAATTTTTTAAGAAAAAAGAACAAGGCTTTTAGGAAATAAAATTAGAAAAAATCGCCACTCCCTCAGTGGGCTTTCTGCAACCTCGACATTCACGACAGACAACCCTTAGAGACTCTACTAAGACACCCTAATGATAAAATCGCCTTAATATTTTTCTTACGGCCGTTACGAATTTTTTAAGAAAAAAGAACAAGGCTTTTAGGAAATACAATAAAAAAAAATCGCCACACCTTCAGTGAGCTTTCTACAACCTCGATATTCACGACAGACTACCCTTAGAGACTCTACTAAGACACCCTAATGATAAAATCGCCTTAATATTTTTCTTACGGCCGTTACGAATTTTTTAAGAAAAAAGAACAAGGCTTTTAGGAAATACAATAAAAAAAAAATCGCCACACCTTCAGTGAGCTTTCTACAACCTCGATATTCACGACAGACTACCCTTAGAAACTCTACTGAGACACCCTAATGATAAAACCGCCTTAATATTTTTCTTACGGCCGTTACGAATTTTTTAAGAAAAAAGAACAAGGCTTTTAGGAAATACAATAAAAAAAAATCGCCACACCTTCAGTGAGCTTTCTACAACCTCGATATTCACGACAGACTACCCTTAGAGACTCTACTAAGACACCCTAATGATAAAATCGCCTTAATATTTTTCTTACGGCCGTTACGAATTTTTTAAGAAAAAAGAACAAGGCTTTTAGGAAATACAATAAAAAAAAAATCGCCACTCCCTCAGTGAGCTTTCTACAACCTCGATATTCACGACAGACTACCCTTAGAGACTCTACTAAGACACCCTAATGATAAAATCGCCTTAATATTTTTCTTACGGCCGTTACGAATTTTTTAAGAAAAAAGAACAAGGCTTTTAGGAAATACAATAAAAAAAAAATCGCCACTCCCTCAGTGAGCTTTCTACAACCTCGATATTCACGACAGACTACCCTTAGAGACTCTACTAAGACACCCTAATGATAAAATCGCCTTAATATTTTTCTTACGGCCGTTACGAATTTTTTAAGAAAAAAGAACAAGGCTTTTAGGAAATACAATAAAAAAAAAATCGCCACTCCCTCAGTGAGCTTTCTACAACCTCGATATTCACGACAGACTACCCTTAGAGACTCTACTAAGACACCCTAATGATAAAATCGCCTTAATATTTTTCTTACGGCCGTTACGAATTTTTTAAGAAAAAAGAACAAGGCTTTTAGGAAATACAATAAAAAAAAAATCGCCACTCCCTCAGTGAGCTTTCTACAACCTCGATATTCACGACAGACTACCCTTAGAGACTCTACTAAGACACCCTAATGATAAAATCGCCTTAATATTTTTCTTACGGCCGTTACGAATTTTTTAAGAAAAAAGAACAAGGCTTTTAGGAAATAAAATTAGAAAAAATCGCCACTCCCTCAGTGGGCTTTCTGCAACCTCGACATTCACGACAGACAACCCTTAGAGACTCTACTAAGACACCCTAATGATAAAATCGCCTTAATATTTTTCTTACGGCCGTTACGAATTTTTTAAGAAAAAAGAACAAGGCTTTTAGGAAATACAATAAAAAAAAATCGCCACACCTTCAGTGAGCTTTCTACAACCTCGATATTCACGACAGACTACCCTTAGAGACTCTACTAAGACACCCTAATGATAAAATCGCCTTAATATTTTTCTTACGGCCGTTACGAATTTTTTAAGAAAAAAGAACAAGGCTTTTAGGAAATACAATAAAAAAAAATCGCCACACCTTCAGTGAGCTTTCTACAACCTCGATATTCACGACAGACTACCCTTAGAAACTCTACTGAGACACCCTAATGATAAAACCGCCTTAATATTTTTCTTACGGCCGTTACGAATTTTTTAAGAAAAAAGAACAAGGCTTTTAGGAAATACAATAAAAAAAAATCGCCACACCTTCAGTGAGCTTTCTACAACCTCGATATTCACGACAGACTACCCTTAGAGACTCTACTAAGACACCCTAATGATAAAATCGCCTTAATATTTTTCTTACGGCCGTTACGAATTTTTTAAGAAAAAAGAACAAGGCTTTTAGGAAATACAATAAAAAAAAATCGCCACACCTTCAGTGAGCTTTCTACAACCTCGATATTCACGACAGACTACCCTTAGAGACTCTACTAAGACACCCTAATGATAAAATCGCCTTAATATTTTTCTTACGGCCGTTACGAATTTTTTAAGAAAAAAGAACAAGGCTTTTAGGAAATACAATAAAAAAAAAATCGCCACACCTTCAGTGAGCTTTCTACAACCTCGATATTCACGACAGACTACCCTTAGAAACTCTACTGAGACACCCTAATGATAAAACCGCCTTAATATTTTTCTTACGGCCGTTACGAATTTTTTAAGAAAAAAGAACAAGGCTTTTAGGAAATACAATAAAAAAAAATCGCCACACCTTCAGTGAGCTTTCTACAACCTCGATATTCACGACAGACTACCCTTAGAGACTCTACTAAGACACCCTAATGATAAAATCGCCTTAATATTTTTCTTACGGCCGTTACGAATTTTTTAAGAAAAAAGAACAAGGCTTTTAGGAAATACAATAAAAAAAAAATCGCCACTCCCTCAGTGAGCTTTCTACAACCTCGATATTCACGACAGACTACCCTTAGAGACTCTACTAAGACACCCTAATGATAAAATCGCCTTAATATTTTTCTTACGGCCGTTACGAATTTTTTAAGAAAAAAGAACAAGGCTTTTAGGAAATACAATAAAAAAAAAATCGCCACTCCCTCAGTGAGCTTTCTACAACCTCGATATTCACGACAGACTACCCTTAGAGACTCTACTAAGACACCCTAATGATAAAATCGCCTTAATATTTTTCTTACGGCCGTTACGAATTTTTTAAGAAAAAAGAACAAGGCTTTTAGGAAATACAATAAAAAAAAAATCGCCACTCCCTCAGTGAGCTTTCTACAACCTCGATATTCACGACAGACTACCCTTAGAGACTCTACTAAGACACCCTAATGATAAAATCGCCTTAATATTTTTCTTACGGCCGTTACGAATTTTTTAAGAAAAAAGAACAAGGCTTTTAGGAAATACAATAAAAAAAAAATCGCCACTCCCTCAGTGAGCTTTCTACAACCTCGATATTCACGACAGACTACCCTTAGAGACTCTACTAAGACACCCTAATGATAAAATCGCCTTAATATTTTTCTTACGGCCGTTACGAATTTTTTAAGAAAAAAGAACAAGGCTTTTAGGAAATAAAATTAGAAAAAATCGCCACTCCCTCAGTGGGCTTTCTGCAACCTCGACATTCACGACAGACAACCCTTAGAGACTCTACTAAGACACCCTAATGATAAAATCGCCTTAATATTTTTCTTACGGCCGTTACGAATTTTTTAAGAAAAAAGAACAAGGCTTTTAGGAAATACAATAAAAAAAAATCGCCACACCTTCAGTGAGCTTTCTACAACCTCGATATTCACGACAGACTACCCTTAGAGACTCTACTAAGACACCCTAATGATAAAATCGCCTTAATATTTTTCTTACGGCCGTTACGAATTTTTTAAGAAAAAAGAACAAGGCTTTTAGGAAATACAATAAAAAAAAATCGCCACACCTTCAGTGAGCTTTCTACAACCTCGATATTCACGACAGACTACCCTTAGAAACTCTACTGAGACACCCTAATGATAAAACCGCCTTAATATTTTTCTTACGGCCGTTACGAATTTTTTAAGAAAAAAGAACAAGGCTTTTAGGAAATACAATAAAAAAAAAATCGCCACACCTTCAGTGAGCTTTCTACAACCTCGATATTCACGACAGACTACCCTTAGAGACTCTACTAAGACACCCTAATGATAAAATCGCCTTAATATTTTTCTTACGGCCGTTACGAATTTTTTAAGAAAAAAGAACAAGGCTTTTAGGAAATACAATAAAAAAAAAATCGCCACTCCCTCAGTGAGCTTTCTACAACCTCGATATTTACGACAGACTACCCTTAGAGACTCTACTAAGACACCCTAATGATAAAATCGCCTTAATATTTTTCTTACGGCCGTTACGAATTTTTTAAGAAAAAAGAACAAGGCTTTTAGGAAATACAATAAAAAAAAATCGCCACACCTTCAGTGAGCTTTCTACAACCTCGATATTCACGACAGACTACCCTTAGAGACTCTACTAAGACACCCTAATGATAAAATCGCCTTAATATTTTTCTTACGGCCGTTACGAATTTTTTAAGAAAAAAGAACAAGGCTTTTAGGAAATACAATAAAAAAAAAATCGCCACTCCCTCAGTGAGCTTTCTACAACCTCGATATTCACGACAGACTACCCTTAGAGACTCTACTAAGACACCCTAATGATAAAATCGCCTTAATATTTTTCTTACGGCCGTTACGAATTTTTTAAGAAAAAAGAACAAGGCTTTTAGGAAATAAAATTAGAAAAAATCGCCACTCCCTCAGTGGGCTTTCTGCAACCTCGACATTCACGACAGACAACCCTTAGAGACTCTACTAAGACACCCTAATGATAAAATCGCCTTAATATTTTTCTTACGGCCGTTACGAATTTTTTAAGAAAAAAGAACAAGGCTTTTAGGAAATACAATAAAAAAAAATCGCCACACCTTCAGTGAGCTTTCTACAACCTCGATATTCACGACAGACTACCCTTAGAAACTCTACTGAGACACCCTAATGATAAAACCGCCCTAATATTTTTCTTACGGCCGTTACGAATTTTTTAAGAAAAAAGGACAAGGCTTTTAGGAAATAAAATTAAAAAAAATCGCCACTCCCTCAGTGGGCTTTCTGCAACCTCGACATTCACGACAGACAACCTTTAGAGACTCTACTAAGACACCCTAATGATAAAATCGCCTTAATATTTTTCTTACGGCCGTTACGAATTTTTTAAGAAAAAAGAACAAGGCTTTTAGGAAATAAAATTAAAAAAAATCGCCACACCTTCAGTGGGCTTTCTACAACCTCGATCTTCATGGCAGAGAACCCTTAGAGACTCTATTAAGACACCCTAATGATAAAACCGCCTTAATATTTTTTTTACGGCCGTTACGAATTTTTTTAAGAAAAAAAGAAGATTATCAGGAAATAAAATTAAAAAAAAATCGCCACACCATCAGTGGGCTTACTGCAACTTTGATCTTCACGACAGACAACCCCTACAGATTCTACTAAGACACTCTAAAGATAAAACTGTCTTAATATTTCTTTTACAGGCGCTACGATTTTTTTATGAAAAAAGCACATGAATTCTAAAGAACAAAATTAAAAAAAAATCGCCGCACCTTCAGTAGGCTTTCCACAACCTCAATATTCACAGAAGACAACTTTTAGAGCTAGAAGAAGCTTTAAGAGTTGCTTCGCTGTGAAGGTAAAATAGTTCCAACACACACACACACACACTTCAATAAAGAATGCACTCACCAGATGGCGTCCCATGGACGATCCTCTCGGCGAAGAAGGCCCATTTGCAGATCATATCCAGCTCCTGCTCGGCGAAGCCCTCGACGTCAACGTCCCAACCGCTCGGTTTGTACCCAGCCTTCGAGAAATTCCCCGAATTCCCAAGCTTAACTTTGACGTACTGCACCAAGGTCGCGGCAAAGCTCACCAAAAACGAAGCGGAACTCCCCGTGCCCGCCCCAATGTTCAATTCCGTGCTGGACTCCAACAGTAGGGGGCACAAATCGACGGCGACCGAGCCTAGCATACCCGAGACGAGGTAAAACATCGCCTGCAGCGCCATCTGTTGGTGGGAGGTGATGTTGATAGTACCGGTGGTATAGCTGACGAAACCCTCTGCCCTGTCCACGAGCGAGTCGTGGTGGATCAGCTCCGGCAGCTCCCAGTTGAACTCCGAGGGGTGCTGGTTCAAAGGCAACGTTGCGTCCAGCAAGTACTCCTTGAGTTTCTGTAAATAAATCGCTCGCTAACGTCTGGAAATGAAACACGAGGCAAGGGGTGCGCTTTGGGACTTACCGACAAGTCGTAGGTGAGGGTGGAATCCAAGACGGGCAGGTTGACGATGACGAGGTTCGGCGCGGAGATCTCCGCCAGGCGGAATTTGGTCCTGAGCCCCAAGCTGGCGGCCAACGCGAGCCTGCCGTACACCACGGAGTGTTCCCCGTGTAGGATGACCTTGCCGGGGGCCGACACGTTCACCTCCAGGCCTGCACGGAGCAAAACCGTTGTTTAAAACCGTGGGAAAATCTATCGTCTTCGGTTGTCAAGAGTCTGACCTACACTGTCGTTTTTTGTCAATACTAAGTGGTTTAAAAACGTCTTTAAAGGTTCTTTTAAAAGAAAAAAGCATTTTACAGCACTGAAATCCCTGAAAAACCTCCCGAGGCAAAATAAAACTTAAAAACTTCTCATCATCATCATCATCATCATTAGGTCATCAGTCCTAAGACTGGTTGGACGCTAACCTCCAGCTTCTCCTATCTTGTGCTAACCTACGCATTTCGCTAATTGTGCTACAACCTACATCCCTTACTATTTGCGAGCAGTAGTCTAATCTAGGCCTACCTCTAGGCCTATCTTCACTCCTATTTCTGCCTCCAAAATATCGCGGACTATTCCCCCATGTCTCAGCAAGTGGCCTACCATTCTATCTCTTCTCTTCTTTATGTTTTTCCACTACTTCTTTTCTCGCCGACTTTCTCTAATACTTCTTCGTTTCTAACCCTATCAGTCCACGCTATTTTCATCATTCTTCGGTAACACCACATCTCAGAAGCTTCTAACTTCCTACTTGCTTCCCCTACCGTTCAGGTTTCGCAACCGTATAGTACCGTGCTCCATACATACGTTTTCAAAAATCTCTTCCTTGTTTCTAAGTTTATTACCCCCGAGCATAAAAGTGCTTTCTTTTTGTTAAAAGCTACTCGACCCTGCGCTATTCTTTGTTTTATGTCTTTATCGCTTCTTCCATCCCAATTTATTTTACTTTTAAAAACTTCTAAAGAACAAAATTACAACCCCTAGAATTATACATGCAGACCAACCCTGGCACACCCAAACTTTACCTGTCGCTTCGATGTTGCTTGGGAGGCACGCCTCCACGCGTACGTCGTTAGACATCCCCCCGTTGCTCGGCCCACTGCTCGGTGGTGAACGTCTTCTGCGAGAAGGCGTGTATCGACTTCAGCTCCTCTTGCAGGACGGAATTGACCAACCTGAAAGAGGTCCGTTATAACCCAAGTGGGCAAAGCCTACAGTTAACTCTTACCTGTGTCGTTGTAGCAACGGCTTGCCCTTGAACTTGTCCGAAACGATCACGCAGGAGAACTTGCCCCCGCAACCATCCGACTCGTCGACCACTTCCTGCATGGGCCAGAGGGGGAATGAAGGTGGAAATTAGATTGTGTCTATTTGCATTTTTGTCGTGAATAGCATAGATAAGGTGATGAAGATATGACGTCAAACGTAAACATGTAATAAGCATAACAAAAACATTGTCAGGAATCTTTATACCGGTTGTGTTGAATTTTTCATGAGATAAGAAAGGTTTGTTGGAGTAGAAGTTTATTTTTAACTAACAAAATAGCTCGAATCAGGGCAAAATAGGCGAGACAAAATTGATTTTCTATACTGCATTTTTTTTTTTTTTTTCCCCATAAAATAAACTCAATTTTCAGATTTGTTTTATTGAATCTTAATATTTAAACTCAAAAATGAACAACAACTAAAAAAAATAACTGGAAAGGGTATTTTTAAGTTAAAATTACACAACTTCTATTACCTTTTTAAACATTTATTCAAATCAGCATTAAATAAAACAGAATTCAGCGTCATCATCTTTATTTACATAAACAACAGACAAACTACAACACTCTCTCGTTTACAATAATTAATACTACGGTAAAAAAACGACAGCAACTATGAACTCTTCACTTTAACGTTCCTGACATCCTCGAACTGTTGGGGTATCCTCAGCTGTTTCACGTTGAAGTACACGAAGAACCCGAGAAAGTGAACGCAAGAATACACAGAAATAACAAGCGGGTACAAATCCGGGTACCTAGCTGGCGGATCTAGGACCAACATAACCAAGAACAACGCCAGACAACCGAAGAGCGAGAGGAACATCACGGCATGGAACACCAGCGTCTGTAAGGCATCGTAATTCTTGATGACTTGCTGATATGTCGCCTTGACGATATCCGCCTGCGTAACCTTCCTATACTCTATGTCCAAGAGGGTATGCAGGAGACTCCTGTAGTACTCCGCCAGGCCATCTTGAGCGTTCAACGAGCTGCGATACGAATGCTCTATGGAGATCCTGAAGGACACGACGTAGAACACCGACAGGGCTATCAAGGCCAGGGTCAGCCGTTCTTTGAGAAGCAACGGCGCCATACCGAAAACGGACAAGCAGAGGAACCAGAAGCATGGGAAAGGCGCGTAAGGAAAGTACATCAAGACCGGGACGGCCACCAGCAGTATCGACTTCTCGTGCACATGGAAACTGAACAAGAAGAACGCCAACGAGGAGTTGATCAATGCCAGCACGAACTTCCTCAAGTTAGGTCTCAGGAACAAATCCACAGAGGAGGGTAACAATGCGGATAACGTGGCGAAAAGACACATCCTCATCATCTGGTAGTTGTCGAACCGCGTCTTGAACTTGAATACAACGTTTAAGGCACACCACACATTAGCCACTTTGTCCTCGAACACGCCCCTCGCTATCGGAAACTGCCTGTGCAGCACCTGGAGGAGATTGTCGAAGTCGAACAGAAACGGGGCCCAAATCACGACGAAAACCACCACGACCGTCGTGGCTATCTTAATCAGTTTCAGAACGCCCCAGAAGGCGCTCTGCCCAGGCTTCGGCACGCAGCTGCTCAACAGGTACAGGAAGAACGGCAAGGCATGGTAGAGCTCCATCTGCTTGTAGTTCAGAGCTAGGCAGAATAAAATCGAGGCCATGACGTTCCTTTCATGTAACAGACAAGTTGTGGCGAACACGGCCAGCCCTAACGACACACAATTGTACTGGAAATGTCCATGATCGATTAGGATCATCCCCGGATACAACAGCGCTAGGATGGTCGACAACGACGAGCTCATCGGCTTGATCTCGTTGAGCGTCCTCGACGTCTTCGGCCGCTTCTTCTTGATCTCCCCCTCTTGCGACTTTCCCACCCTCACGCACGTACGGAAGTACACTATTATGGCCGGTATGAAAATTAGAACGTCCCCCACGAGCACTGTGGCGCGCATGAAGACTTTGTGAGCGTCGCTCTCGTACCCCCTGGAGTCGTGAAGCTTGGTGTAGTTCTCGTTTAGGAATGTGGCGATTCGTCCGCACAAATACATGTGATAGGCCGTCAAAGGGGGATAGTCCAGCCCCCAGTAGTTCAAATTGTTGTCCGAGGTGTTGTGGTACCACTCATTTATGGGTAAATTGGTGGTGACC
The DNA here is from genome assembly GCA_037954035.1 of Rosalia funebris. NCBI lineage: Eukaryota > Metazoa > Arthropoda > Insecta > Coleoptera > Cerambycidae > Rosalia > Rosalia funebris. Next base: position 26,792,587 of record JAZFAV010000003.1, on the reverse strand, counting down.
TCCATCCAGTGGCGCTGTGCCTCGTAATCTCCGTACATGGGCGGTGAAGCCTCGCCAGAGTACGGATGCAAAGTAGTGCAACATCTCAGTAACACAGACAGGAGGGTTCCGAGAATAACCAACCAGGTCTCGCAGCTTATTTTGCAGTCCATCATTCGGTTAACGTTTACCTTTCACCTCGTTTGACATCGTTTTGTGCATCACAAATTATATCACTTATAAAGCCTACTCCTATTATTATACCATACTGTACGTGGTTCAGGATTTTCAACAATACTTATCGCAGCCCGTTTGGACTTTAATTAGACCGACTTTTCGGACTGATGTGGCAGCCAAAACGCCGAAACCGATTGTGAAATCGATAACGATAGGTTATGTTTTTTGACAGAATTTTGCAGTAACTAAAACGTGTTTACTCACCACATACGATGCTTCTAGCCCCTTAATTAACTTATTTTTGATGTGCTCCTCAGTATAGGTCATATTTTAACGGTATATTTCGGTGTTGCGCTTTTTAAATCGGAGAAACGCAAAAACTTCGACTTATAACCATAATTCAGTCGGCGACATCTGTGAAACGCTAGATGAACTAACGCCGTTTTAGCGAAGGATCACACCAATATTAAACTAGAATGTCTATCAGATAGTAATTTTATTAGTTTAAATAATGAATTATATTACAATATAAATTATATTGAAATAATAAGTGTTCATTAAATATTCTTGATTTACCAACGTTTGTAAAGAAAAATATTTATCATGAAGTAGATTTCTACTAAATCTTTGGTTGTATTCAGTCGGTAACACGGTGTCAAATAGAGATGGGCCGGTCTGCGATTTTTGCGGAGCAGTCGCAACATGCTCCTGCTCCGGCCGTATCACTGCGACAAAAAGCAGTGATTTATTGGAGCAGTTTCAGTTCACCAGTTCGTAGGTAGGTATTAGCCACAGACACCGCCGGGCGCCTTGTAGCGTTGCGATTGCTCCTGCGTGCTAATATTTTAATCTACCTAAAACTTGCCGTGCGCCGCAAATTTACGAACGTACGTGTGAACTGGGAACTAGATGACCGCCGAACAGGCACTACCGACGCCGTCTAATGAGTCATACACGTGCTCGATGCCGACTGCATTCATAATTATTGCTCTCCGCTCCGTTCTGATGTGACCGCCCACACCATCCCAATCAACAAATGTTACAAACTGCTCCGAAATTTCGCAGCGATTTTGTTCAACCGGAACAGACTGCGACTGCGACTGGCGTCGGAGCAGTGACAAAGACAAAGTAGCAGACTGCAAAATCGCAACCCACCTCTAGTGTCAAAAATTGAGTTCGGTTTTGTATTCATTTTAATAACTAATCTCGCGAATTAATTAATATCGATGGCAGCAATAACGCACGACGTAACTAAATAACGTATTAAATTATGCGACAGTGATCCAACCAAATCGGAGATTATAAATTCTTAGTTTGTATATTTGAGGTTAAGTCCATCCCGAACATGCCAGAAACGCAAGAGAAACGGGCCTTCACGCCGGAAGAGTGGACCTATCTGACGAATTACTTCGTGGGGAACAACTACAGGTACAGGCACAACATAATCATCCCCAAAAACCTGGGGCCTGTCCAAATCAAGAGCAACGAAGAGAAGATGGTGGAGTCCTTCTTCGAGAGCTGTACATTTAAGTGCCTGATGAGCTGCGTCGTAGGTGACATATAGTACGACGAGTGAGGAAACTATTCACTGTTTACTTTATCTAGGTTACGGCTTGGGCGCAGCCATAGGTCTCTTCTCGGCCAGCATGGGTCCCGCATCGGTGTCCACCGATGCCGAGGTGCAGACAGCACGGCAAGTGTTTAGGGAGATGAAGACTACTACGTTGGGGTACGCCAAGAACTTTGCTGTGATCGGCGCCTTGTTTTCAGGCATCGAATGCACGATAGAGTCAGTAAGGACTTATATATATATATATATATATATATATATATATATATATATATATAACGTGGGGTAAAAAGGCTTTACTTACACATAATTTTTTAGGCGAGAGGCAAGTCGGACTGGAAGAATGGCACGTACGCGGGGGCTGTTACAGGAGGTCTCATCGGCTTGAGAGGTAGTATAATTAAGACCGTAAAGTGATTATATCCATAATAATGTTTTTTGTTTAGCTGGCGTCAAAGCTGGGGTTCTAGGCGCTATGGGTTTTGCAGCCTTTTCGACAGCCATAGACTATTATATGCATAATAGATTTTCATAGCAATTGACGCCAATAGTACCATTTTCAAATGTTTATATTAAGTTTAATATTTAAATTAAAACTGTCCTAGATTTTTAGAGGAATAAATAAAAATGTTTAATGTAATTATTTGTTAGATATTTTTAATATGATATTAAAGAATGAATATAAGTAAATCCTTACAATTACAATAGTGGATGAATGTAGTAATAAAAACTAAATAAACGTTGCTCAAGGCCTCACAATTATTGGCAAAGGGCTGATTATCAAAAATGTAATTAGTAAGAATAGCTATTTATGTTATTAGACTGGTAGCAAAAATGCTACTGGTTTTATATCGTATAAGATTTTTTAGGATACTACTGCACCGAATTAAACAAAAAATCATGAAAACAAAAATTTTAGTAACATATAAGTCGGAAATCGAGAAAGGAACCACCAAACCGCCAAGCGGTTATCAAAGTAATTCCCGAATAGCAAAGCTATTACATAATCGCTCTAGGAAACAACTACTCCTCGGGCTAAAGCCCCGCCAGGCATTGAATTATACCCAGAAGCGATCCTCGATCCCTTTCTTGTGTTTCTTCACGATCAGATAAGGTTTCAAAAAATAAAACCCTCCAGAGGTAGGATTCGACATCTGTCCCGGATCGGAACCGAACGACATACAGCTCTTTCGAACTTATTAGTTCTTATCAGTGCCATGCTCAGCGATGACAACTACTTACTGATGATGGTCATTTTAATTATTGCTATTTTTGGCGGATGCCGAAGAGAGAAATTGGTTAATTTGACCATCGATGACGTAAGGGATTGTGGAATTTTTATAAAAGTGTTTCCCAAAGACTAAAATTGAAATAAGCCGCTCTCTTCTCATAACCGAAGGGATGTCAACTTTGTGTGTTGATTAGGAAGAAAATTGCAGAGTATTTAGGACTTCCAGAGAGCGAGAAATTTACCGGACATTGTTTCCGTCGTTCAAGCGCAACTCTTTTGGTAGAAGGTGGAGGAGATCTCAGCACCCTGATGACACACGGAGTTGCACGCAATTACATACAAGATTCCAGCAGACTCAAAAAAAATATTACTGAGAAATTTTGCAATTACCGAGTTATCTTTAGTATCTCATTTGAATGTTTCAAGCACGAAAAAAGAACAATTCAGTGAGGAATCTAATTTGTTACCAACAAATACTTGTTTTAATAATGTTCGTAATTGTACATTCAATATTTATTTAAATGGTTTGTTTAGATAACATTTGTTAAATGTTTGGTTGTGTCTAATTAATTTTGAAACGGCCGTTGTCAACTACGACTGGCGTAGACGGGTAAATTTTATTTACCGGTCTCGTTTGTAACTATGTAAACGCTAGTTACCAATGCAGTATCCTAAAAAAAGGCAAAGTTAATAATATTGCCCAGTACATAAAATCATATGTAATAATTTTTAGACATTCATTAAAATTGTTGGCGCAAGAAAATTAATAAAAAATAAAATGTTTCTTTGAATTTTAATGCAAATTGCGGCGTGTCCACTTCGAGCTCTATAAAATATAATTAAAATTTACACTGGTTTCTTTACAAATTCCTTGGACTACAGTCTTACATAACACAGAATTGTTTTTCAAAATATCTAAAAAATAACGCCTTCCAAGAAAAAATTCATTACAATACTCCTCTGCTCTCAAGACAACTTGTAAATATGAGTGCGAGGGGTTAGATAAAAGTAATTACGTTTTATTTATTTAGATGGGCCGATCCCGGCGGTACTGCAATACCAGGCCAACCCGCGACGGGGGTGGAGCAAGCCCCTAACCCCCATCAGTTTCCAAAAATCAGTTTAATATACTGGCCCCGCATGCGGGGCGTATCAGATATTAAGCTGATAAGAACAGATACTACACTTTGATCTTAGCCAGAGGCCGAGAAGCGATGCCGTCCCAGTGCCAAATTCCCGTATAAGACAACACCCGGGCGAATTCTCACGGTAACATATACTACGTCATGTAATACTATGGACGGTAACGTGATAGCGCCATCTACCGACGAGTGCGCTAACGAGGTATCTAACATACTGCTCAGTGTGAGGATTTTGTCGAGTTCTAACGTTCTTAGGCGTTATAGTAGTGATGTTGAATGATAGATGACGCTGCAATAGCACGAATTACTAGATTCTACCGCACATTTAGATAATTATATGAGATTTTGATAATTTCTCAGTAATTTGTTGAGAATTAACACAATTATACACGATCCTTATGATTTACGGGCCAGGAAGATTCTTAATCCTCGTGGTTTTTCGTAAATCCCTATGCGTTTCGTTGTGTGGATATTTTTATAAGCAATTTTGTTAGGATTTATGAGGTTAAAAAAACCAATAAAAATGGAAAAAGAAATTTATGGGCGTGGAATCGCTTTCGGAAAATGATTTTATCGCAAATATACGTAAATTAGCTGTACGATATTTTTAATGAAGACAAATAGTTTAGCTGGCATTCAATAAATTGAGATTTATAGATTTCGTAAACACTTAAATACTTATTAAAGTTAATTACTAGTTAAACGTTCTACAGCGCCTGCTCGCTTCTACAGTACTTATCGCTCGTAAATACTTATATAAACGTATAAACAATGTATACATGATGGACGAATTCAAAGAAATTCGATAATTTCTATTAAATCGCGTTATTATGGTTATTCCCAGAAACGACAAGTAGGTACATTATATGAGGCATTATATGAGACGCCAAAAGACGTCTGATCAATTGATTTATGCTGCTGTATAGTACATACTTTAAAATAGTTTAAGGTGCGAAACATTTCCACATTATAAAATGTTGTAGTAATCTTAAAGGGTCGAAAAAATCTACGCAACACACAGGTGTATTTTTTAAATTCCTTCTTTAACTGTCTTGTACTTTTTTTCATAAAATAAATACGTATTACGTAGTGCCTATAATAAACATGTTTATAAGCTTTTTCTTCTACGGTGACTCAGTGGAGACTCTAAGGGATGTCTGTGGTAAATTTAAAAGTTCCACAACGTCCACTGTAAGCGGGAGAATTTTTTAAATTAATTGAAAACATTTTTATTAGGGATGGAATAAAAAAATCACTACACCTATAGTAGGCTTTCCGAAACCTTAATATTAACTACATACAACCTCTACAGACTCTATTAAATTATTCTGAAGATAAAACCGTCCTAACGTTTTTTACAGACGTTATGAATATTTTTATAACACAAGTACAAGATTTCTAGGGAAGAACATTTTAAAAAATAATCACACTCCCAGTAGGCTTTTCACAACTTTCAATATTCACAGCAAATAACCCTTAAAGGTTTCACTAAGTCACTTTTAAGGGTAATATTTTTTTTGTGGGTGTTAAGAATTTTTTAATGAAAAAGTACAAGATTTTTTAGGGAAGAGAATTAAGAAAATCACTACACCCCAAGTAGGCTTTCCGCAACCTCCACATTCACAAAAAATAACTTTTAGAACATTTACTATATCACCTTGAAAATAAAGCAGCCCTAATTTGTTTTTTTACAGATGATAGGAATTCTTTAATGGAAAAGTATAAAAATCAATAATAAAAAAATCACTATACCCGTAGTAGGCTTTCCACAACCTTAACATTCAAGTTACATCATAACCTTTAGTGTCTCTACTAAGTCAGCCTAAGGATAAAACCGCACTAAATTTTTTTTACAGACATTACGAATTTTTTTATGAAAAATACAAGATATCTGGGGAAGAAAATAAAAAAATACCCATGACATCGGAACAGTCGGCATTCTGCAATATCAACATTCACAAGAGACGACCCCTGGGGTCCCTACTAAGTAACCCAAGTGATAAAACCGTCATAACATTTTTTTTGCAGATGTTACGAATTTTTTTATGAAAAAAGTAAAAAATTTTTAGGGAACAAAAAAATTCACTACACCCACAGTAAGTTTTTCGCAATCTTCATATTCACGACAGATAACCCTTAGCACCTCTACTAAGTCACCGTAAAGATATAGCAGCTCTAATATTTTTTTACGGACGCTACGATTTTTTTAATGAAAAAAGTATTTTTGAAGATTTTAGTTGATCTTGATTTATCGATCGAGGTGTACGTACAGTCTCTGCTGTGTTAGTTGAAACGTTTTAATTTAATAGTAAAGTATGTCGCACGTGCGATTGACCAAAAAACGTTTATAAGCTCACCAAGTAAAAAAGTTTATTGGTCAATTTAATGATTTGATGAAGTATGCGACAAACCCTTAACGTACTGGCCCAAACCCGACTGTACACGTCAAGTAACACCGTGGCGTTAGCGGAGCCCTGCAAATAGTGAACCAAGTAAATTCACTGCTACACGCTATGGATGATGCAAAAAATGAGCGCGTCAGACAAAACTTCGAAAGTGGTGTGTTAAAGAAAAACATCGGACAAGTTTATGATGATACTGCTAATAGTGATAGTGCGTCTACAGATTCGTTAAGTGAGTGTAAAGGATATTTTACGTATGCCTGTTTTACATCGGTAGATGTCGACCGGTCGTTCTCCAAATATAAGAACATATCTTCACCACAACGAACATCGTTCTTTGAGACAAATATAGAAACATACCTGATGCTGCAAAGTATTTACGGATCGTCTCCAGTTCCTGACGCTAGTTCATTAATTTATTACCTTTGTTACTATGCGTACGTCTATGGCGCGCAGCACATTTCCCGCAGCTTTAAACGACGTAGAGGCTACATAACAAGAAAAAAAAAACGGCAAAAAAAGCACTGCCCGAGGCCCGACTCCGCTACTTTCACCTCCTCCCCGGCGTATGCGACTACGCCCCTGTCCGCGTCCACAACGCCTGCATCGCTTGCACTCGGCCATCCATCGCCGACTCCGCGAGCGACCCGAAACACCGGCAGGCGGCCGTGTCCCATCGCGCGGAGAGACGGAACGGCCCGCGTGGACGATTTTCAAGACGCTTGTCGACACCGACCCTTCGAGGGCCATCCGCGCGACGACAGTTCGCGTCTGGGACGCGTCTCCGTCACTCGCGTGTCTCGAAAAGATCAAATATTTACCGCGACAACGTCGTATATCATCCGCGAAGGGCTGCCCCAAAAAAAAAAACCGTCTTCGTCACATCGCGCGAGGAAATACGTGGACGAGAACGATTGATAAATAGCATGGGGACGGAGCTGGAGCGGTGTTTTTGAAAGTCACCCGTCGATCGCCTGTGTCTGGATGAAAAAGGTAACGCTTAGTTCGAATTAAGTTTTATTTACATAAGTTTGCAAAGGTTTCTATTAATTTTAGTCAGATTTAAAAAAATAAGATCCAGAACACGATTTTTCATGCCTAACCTAAAGGTTTTGAAAATTATGTAGAACTAAGATTAAAAATGATAAAAAACAAAAAAAAATTATGCTTTTTTTGTCGTGTTGTTCTTAATATGCTTCTCTGACGCCTGTAATACTTTTCAACTTGCAACTATTTAACTCTGCTTCAATAATGTGTATTATAAATGTTTCATGTAGTTTGTTATCAAAAAATAAGTGTTAAAATACCTTAACGTATATCGCTAACCATTTATAATATTGTTTTCTTGATAGCTTTCGTATTTTAATTTAAACATATATTCCTCTCTTACTTAAAAGTATTTATTATCAAAAAAATGTTTTAAACTGTCTACAATTATGTTTAAAAAGACAGTTTAGAAAATACTAAATATACAGCTGCTTATTATTAGTTTTATTTTCTTATACAACTTTAAATTCTTTAAAATTTGTTTCTCTAATAGTCATGTCGATGTCGTGTCATTCACTATAAATAATTGGGGCTAAAACACCTTAAAATATCGAAGAATCATCGAAAATTTCGAAAAATATGTACTATAACATCTAAAAATACTTACAATACTTTCTTCTTGATATGTTTTCGTAATTATTTTATTTTAACATTTAATTTGAACAGGCATGTTTTATATCATCCGAGAAGATATTTTTATATGCATGAAACATGAGCTTTTTTTATTTAAAAAAATATTTAAAATACATTGTCAAAAATACGTTTTTAACCTGCCTTGTTTTTTATAGACGATACAATTTTTTTTACAATGAAAAAGTACACGATTTTTAGAAAAGAAAATAACGAAAAATTCACTATATCCGTAGTAGGCTTTCCACGACCGGTAGATAACCTTACCGGTAGATAACATTAAAGGTAGATAACCTTTAGGGCCTAGACTAAGTCACTCTAATGATAAAACCATCCTAATTTTTTTTGGCGTTATGATTTTTTTTATAAAAAAGTTTTGACTTTTGGTTGCGACTTTCCGCAACCTCAACATTCATAAGAGACAACCCTTAGAGCCCCTACTAAGCCACCCAAATGATAGAGCAGTCATAATATTTTCTTTAGAGATGTTATGAATTTTTTTTTATGAAAAAAGTACAAAAGTTTTGGGGAAAACATCATCAAACTCGTTTTCCACAACCTCGACATTCACAGACCACTTTTAGAACGTCCATTAAATCACTCAAAAACTAAAACAGCTCTAATATTTTTTACAGACGTAAAACGAATAGAATAGAAACGAATAGAACGACGCTACGAATTTTTTAACAAAATAAGAAAACATCCTTCCCTTTTTCTGTCTAACGTTTCTATTACAGGTTTTATTCATACTTTCAAACCATTCTTCTAACTTTTGTAAAGAAAATTACTTGTATCCTTTATTTAACTGTTTGATTTTATTTAACACGTGAAATATTTTTGCGACATCTTTAGGCGTGTATTACACACTTCTTGTTTTAGCATTTTACCTTAAACATATAAGCTTATTTCGTTTAAAAAATATTTAAAATGTACTACCCAAAATGTGTCTTAAATTTCCTACAACTAGAGTTGATAGAAGCACTAATAAAACTAGTTAATACTATAATGTACTTAACCTAGAATGGCAACAGATTGACGTAAAAAATCATGAATTATCTACTAAAAGACCTCGATTGGCAATTCATACGTGATAAATCCGCACCGGTAGTTATTAATATTAAATTAAAGCGAACAGAGTACAATTTTTTACCAAAATCAAAATCTTTTCCCCCTTTTCTTCGTCATCGCAACGCTGGAATTCTTATTAGGCGCATTTTTTCTTTAAGGAAGTCCAAATATCGTACAGAATTTAGTTAACCCATTAAAAGAATTGCTGGTTTCCTTTTTAACATAATTACGACTGCTTAGAAACGACCCGGTTAGAATAAAAAAATAAGCGTAATAATTATCTGAAATAAAACGTCTCGCGTTTCGCCGTTGTTCACACTAATTTACGTCGGTCCTATATTTTTCATATACAGGGTGTTCGCGAAGTTAGTGGTTTATAGCGTTCAACGACGTGTGCAAATCATCAAATTATATTTTCAAAGAAACTGGCATAACTGCCATAACCGTCAACGGCGAGCGCTACAGATCGATGATAAGCAACTTTTTGTGGCCTAAAATGGATGATATGGATACCGACGACATGTGGTTCCAACAGGACGGCGCTACGTGCCACCATGGATATTCTGCACAAGCGATTTGAGGGCATGGTTATTTCGTGCAGCGGCGACATGAACTGAGGCCACCGAGATCGTGCGATTTAACGCCTTTAGCCTTCTTCCTTTGGAACAGGCGTTAAATCGCAGGCCTATGCGAATAAACCGCAAACAGTTGATGCCCTCAAAGTCAACATAACGAACGCCGTCCAGCAAATTCAGCCAGATTTATGCGACAAACATCGAAAATTGGACCTCCCGAATACGTGCCACCAAGCAAAGCCGCGGCGGACATTTGAACGTCGTTATATTCAATACTTAATGCCATAAAATACTCTTTCAAGTAAAAAAAAATTGAGTGGATATCTCACGCACAACTTGTTTTATTTACGTTTAAAAATCGAGCGTCCTTATTGAAAGACCCTATACTTGTTGTCAGTGACTGTTCTTTAAATCTATAGACCTAAACAGAAGGAAAAACGGGACCAAACTGGGTGTTAACGGGACCTAATGTTGGGAGAGCAGTGTACATATTATTATCTAATTCGACCCGGGCCGTCTTTCATATTAACAGGACGTATTTATGTTACCACTTGACTATAATTGATGTTATTGTACTACGTTTACTCAACGAGCTGTTATCGAATCTGATACAATTTCAGGCGATGCAATGGAGGCGTTAAAAACACATTCGCCGGTATAGTAAATCGTTTTATTTTTCATAAACCCTCGATTACGTCCAACGCCCAACGAAGGACTTAAATAAACGATAAATAAATGATAATTGTCGTCATTACAGCAGTGATTATACAGGGTAATTTGTTGTTTTATTATACGCAATTATAGACTTTTTTAACGTTGCTCGTTTCCTGACGTGATTTGCGAAAAAGGAAAAAAGCTGAGCCCGTGTCACAAAAAAAGACGGTACTAACTACGCAAACAATTACCTGGATATTCTAAAAATTCATAGCAACTATAAACAAAATATTAAAGCGGATTTAGCTTTATGGTGATTTAGTACAGGCCCTAAGGGATGTCTGTCGGGAATGTTAAGGTTGCGAAAAACCTATTGGAGGTGTGGTGAATTTTTATTTTATTTTGTTTCCTTAAAACCACGCACTTTTTTCATTAAAAAAATCGTAGCATCTGTAAAGGGGATATTAAAGGGGATGTAGCTTTGGAGGGATTTAGTAGAGGTCTTAAGGGTTGTCTGTCGTGAATATGGAGGTTGCGGAAAGCCTGCTTGGAATGTGGTGAATATTTTTTATTTTGTTCCCTAAAGATTCCGTACTTTCTTCATAAAAAAATTCCTAGCACCTGTAAAAGAAATATTAGGGCAGATTTAGCTTTAGGGTAATTCAGTAGAGGTTCTAAGGGCTGTTTGTCGGGAATATCGGGGTTCTGGGAAGCCTACTGGGGGTGTGGTGAATTTTTTTTTATTTTCTTCCCTAAAGATCCCGTACTTTTTTCATAAAAAAATTCGTAGCATCTGCAAAAAAAATATTAGGGCGAATTTATCTTTAGGGTGATTTAGTAGAGGCTCTAAGGATTGTATACTGTGAATATCGAGGTTGTGGAAAACCTACTGGGGGTGTGGTGAATTTTTCTTTAAATTCTTCCCTAAAAATCCTGTCCTCCTTCATAAAAAAATTCGTAGCATCTGTAAAGAAAATATTAAGGCGGATTTATCTTTAGGGTGATTTAGTAGAGGCTCTAAGGATTGTCTCCTGTGAACAGCGAGGTTGTGGAAAACCTACTTGGGGTGTGATGAATTTTTGTTTAAATTCTTCCCTAAAAACCGTGTACTCCTTCATAAAAAAATTCGTAGCATCTGTATAGAAAATATTAGGGCGGATTTATCTTTAGGGTGATTTAGTAGGGGCTCTAAGGATTGTATACTGTGAATATCGAAGTTGTGGAAAACCTACTGGGGGTGTGGTGAATTTTTCTTTAAATTCTTCCCTAAAAACCCTGTCCTCCTTCATAAAAAAATTCGTAGCATCTGTAAAGAAAATATTAAGGCGGATTTATCTTTAGGGTGATTTAGTAGAGGCTCTAAGGATTATATACTGTGAATATCGAAGTTGTGGAAAACCTACTGGGAGTGTGGTGAATTTTTCTTTAAATTCTTCCCTAAAAACCCTGTCATCCTTCATAAAAAAAATCGTAGCATCTGTAAAGAAAATATTAAGGCGGATTTATCTTTAGGGTGATTTAGTAGAGGCTCTAAGGATTGTATACTGTGAATATCGAAGTTGTGGAAAACCTACTGGGGGTGTGGTGAATTTTTCTTTAAATTCTTCCCTAAAAACCCTGTCCTCCTTCATAAAAAAAAATCGTAGCATCTGTAAAGAAAATATTAAGGCGGATTTATCTTTAGAGTGATTTAGTATAGGCTCTAAGGATTGTATACTGTGAATATCGAAGTTGTGGAAAACCTACTGGGGGTGTGGTGAATTTTTCTTTAAATTCTCTCCTAAAAACCCTGTCCTCCTTCATAAAAAAAATCGTAGGATCTGTAAAGAAAATATTAAGGCGGATTTATTTTTAGGGTGATTTAGTAGAGGCTCTAAGGATTGTCTACTGTGAACAGCGAGGTTGTTCCTCACCCCTACTGGGGGTGTGATGAATTTTTGTTTAAATTTTTCCCTAAAAACCGTGTACTCCTTCATAAAAAAATTCGTAGCATCTGTATAGAAAATATTAGGGCGGATTTATCTTTAGGGTAATTTAGTAGAGGCTCTAAGGATTGTCTACTATAAATAGCGAGGTTGTGGAAAACCTACTGGGGGTGTAGTGAATTTTTGTTTAAATTCTTCCCTAAAAACCCTGTCCTCCTTCATAAAAAAAAATCGTAGCATCTGTAAAGAAAATATTAAGGCGGATTTATCTTTAGGGTGATTTAGTAGAGGCTCTGAGGATTTTCTACTGTGAATATCGAGATTGCGGAAAGCCTACTGGGAGTGTGATGAATTTTTGTTTTATTTCCTTGCCTATGCATTCTTGTTCTATGCATTGGATAAAGTAAAATCAAATCACCCCGCCTATGTCAACGTCGCCAGTTGCACCCGCGGATGACTTTACGACGTTCACCAACGAAGGGGCAATTACCCCAGGAGAAATCGAGAAACGATCTCCATTTTACGCTGATAAAGTCCAGAAATTAAAATTATCTACCTGCAGTCTTAAATTATTTGAAGTAGGCGGCCTTGGATGCCGCATCGACCCTTTTTTATTTATTGCCATGTCGTCGATCTCGGAATATGACCACTTGGGGCGTAAAAAAAAACGGAAAGGAAACTGGCTATCGAAGAAAACGCAGATTCTGGCGCGGAAACTGCTGGATTTTACGTTTTTTAATAGAAACTGCCTCGTTGGATTTTTCGTTTATTTACCTGCTGTAAATTGTCGCTGATTATTCCAGAACAAGGTAACCAGTCTGATACGTCGCGTTTACTTATATAAATTACTTTTTTAAATTTATTACCCAGCAATTAGTTGTATATCATTAAAGTTATCACAAAATAAACATTCCCGGGATTCTGGCACACGCATAAATACATATTTAGCATCATTATTTAATTTCACGAACTCTTGGAAGTTTTTTCTTATCAATTTATCACCTCGGCGGATGGACGAGACGTGACCGAAGACGAAATCTAAGGTTACAGCTATCGTTTTCACGGACAAATTGTTCGAAATTGAACAAATGACGGGACGCAGCCTCTGACCTACAGAACTATCGTCAGGATTGTATCAAAGTGTACACAGTACGTGTAAAAATACTCACAGACAAAATTAAGGCATCAGTGAAACTTCACATCATTACTTTTATTTGTTCGAAGATTTAAATCATAGCACCTACACGATATTACAATTGACTGATTTTATCAAACGGGACAAATGGCATCACATGTTCTTCTACGATGTTTTCTACGTAGAAATGTGCATTCATGGATCTCCCCCGTATAGGAACCACATCCGTGCGATCATCGAAATAAGTTCCTCCTCAGAACATTATTGTTTCACCAATAATGGGATCCTCGGAGAGATACTGTAAGCAGCAAACCTCTCTCCTGGCCTTCTCCAGACTAGTTGACGTCCATCTGGTGAATTAAGACTTACTCTTGTTTCGTCTGAAAACAAAACTCGCTTCCAGTCGTCAATGGTCCAAGTTACATGTCCACTTGCAAAAAGGAGTCTAGTAACTATGTTTTTTTGGTGAGGCGTGGTGCAACAACTGGTCTTCTGCTGTCCAATCCTCCTTCACTAAGCCTTCTCTTGATCGTTCGTCCAGAAATTGCTACATTTCGAGCTACTGCTAGGGCTCTACTTCGCTCTAAACCCGTAGAGTACCCAGTTTCTTAAGGCGACTTGCAGAAGATATCGCTCATCTCTTGCATCTGTAGACTTCTTACGGTCTTGCCCTGGCGTTCTACAGTAACTCCCAAGTTCATTGAAACGTTTAATGTTTCGACTAATTGTTGATCGCCTAACTCCTAACAAATAGCCATACATATGTATATCGCTCGTTAACCAGAGTTACTGATTTCACAGCTTCATCTTCTCTTAAGTTGCGTGGACGATTCATTTCTTCTACTCTAAGTGTACTGGACAGGGTGTGTCATTAACTTGATGACATTAAGTTAGAAAAAAAAGCCACTAGCGTAACTGAATTTATTGCCTTTTACAAATCGCTTTAAATAGCGTAACAAACATGTATTTTTACAAAATATCACTTTACATCTGTCAAACAATTGCAATTGTTTATCAGTAGTGACAGGGGACATCCTAGGCCACCTATATAAAATCTTTAAGGATTCAAAACTTTTGGCATGGCCTACTCGAGTGATACCGTGGAACACGTTATATTATATTTAAAACCTGTGATATGGAAAATAACTGACCAAATACTAATTTATATTAGCATATCTGATTAATAACAAGTAATTAGTACAATTATTACATTACTGGTTTTTTTATAGTAGTATTAAGTATTTATAGGGCCGTTATCAAAAATTTACCAGATTCTCCAAGTCAAAAGCTAAATTTAATTAAAAGATTTTTTATACATTTTACAACCAGCGATTGACCGTTGACCTCCGAAAAGCATGCCTCTGTTATTTTTTATAGTTTATTTCATGATTATTTACAGTAAAAAAAATAATAAAACAATATCAGTAATTGGAACAGGGTGTGATGCATTTTTTACGACAAATTAACAAAAAGGCAGTCTAAATTTGATGAACCACTATGCCTCTTCTACGAATTATTTATTTGAACACAAGTTTCTCGAATTTTATTATGACTCCAATAAAAAATGAAGTGTATAATAATTGCATCCCTTGCGACTTATTAATTCAGATATACCCCGCTTATCTCGAAAGATGCGAACCTCATTTCATCCCGAGGCGTTGTTCAGTGTTACCGATATTCCATCGCCTGGAGAACTTATATCAAACGTATAATATCCTGTCATTAATATCACAAGTTATTTTGGTCAAAGACGGTCGTGGGTTTTAAGATAATTATTAGTAGATATAATAAGTAAAAGGCGAAAGATGAAAAAAGTCCATCGGTGTTAAATCGTAAGATCGCGGTGGTCAATTCTGGTCACCAAAATGGGAGATGATACGACCAGGAAAAAACTCGTGCAAGACCGTCAATGTTTCACGGGTGGTATCGCAATTGGCACCGTCCAGCTGAAACCACATGTATTCAAGAGCAATATCTTCCAATTGACGTACAAAAAACTGGATTATCATGTCACGATATCGTTCGCCATTTACTGTTACCTGCCTCGTTCTCAAAGAAAAATAGGCCTCCTCCTCCTTCCTTCAGGCTACAATGCCCACTAAACAGTGACACATTGGGGATGCATTTATTTCTCATGAAACATTCGTGGACTTTCTGAGCCCCAAATGCGGCAATTTTGCCTATCCACGAAGCCATCGAAGTGAAAATGGGCCTCGTTGCTGAAGATGATTTTGTCCACAAAATCGACATTCATTTCTTGTTGTTCAATGGTTCAATTGGCAAACCCTCTGCGTTGTGCATGGTCTGTTGACATAAGTTGTTGAGTAAATTGGACGTTATAAGCTTGGGGATGCAAATCTTTAGCGAGAATACGGCGAAGAGTGGCTGTTCAAATGTCCAATTCTTGTGCACGGCAACGAATCGAGGTCCCTGGACTCTCGGTCACACCCTCGGGAACTGTCGTGACGTCTTTTCCTGAACGACCACTACGAGCTCGTGTCGCGTGTTTAACAGCAATAACTCAACCGGCACTTTCGAATTTTTCGATTACTCTCGATTGATAAGTTTGCATTATTTCTACCAAAAATTAGACACACTTTACTAATCCTACCAATCAAACTTGCACCATTTTCATAGTAATGTTTAACAATAAGGATGCGTTGTTGTATCGTGTAGCTGTGTATGTTTACTAACTCCTATATGTCCCTTATCGACCTGTCACAATTAGCGACCTGTCGAATCATGACAGCCAAAATGGCGCGCAATTAAAATATTGCTCTTTTATTGTAACCCCCTATATATACTTACACTTTTTGTTCTCTGCCTTTTGTATGTTTCGTTCTTTACTCTAAAGAAGAAATTTGTTCTTTCTGATAAACTGTAAACCTGTATCATGTTTAATTATACTCCAACCTATCTCGTTTAAACCCCTTTAATAATGCCAGCAGGCCGTGGTCGAAACAAAAATCATCCAGTTCACTAGATTCGCGTTGTATCCAACACAGATCGCGAGCGAGAAACGAACCCAAACAAAAATAATCGCCTAAGCTAAGTAATGACAAAGACAAGTCAAAGGTCGCTAAATCCGATTGCGATTATACTAAAATACAGTTAACCCAGTAATGTCTGTCTGCGTCTAGCCCTAATCGATCAAAAAATAGCGTAAACCAAAATAAACGACATCGAATTGTAACGCAAATTTGCTCCGGGCCGGTTTGTTTATTAGAATTTTTCCGAAAACGTGACCTTGACCCCAGGTCCCCGATACAACGTGGAATGTGTGTGCTGGCGAGGGCACAGGTCAATTATTTATCCGTCCACGCTTATAGAAATGTCTAACACCAAAAAACTGATATCGAAAAACAAAAAAAAATTGGTTTAGCGGATAAGTGGAGATTATTTCACGCCGACAGCTACCAATTGGTACATTTATGTACATTGATAGTGGAAGAATAGTTAATATCTCAGTTTAATCACAAAGAAAAAATGATTTTAATAAACGTGAAATGGAAGAATTGTTTTTAAAACTAGTTAATCGAAACAACTACGCCTCTGGCTATATGCCACGGTCGACTTTGATGCTAATTCGGGATATAAATTGTATAGCAACACAACTTTTTTTTTTTTATTATTTCACTTGCTACACGAGGAATGAATAATATTGTACAGTGTGGAAAAAAATGATGGACTAACCCTAATAATTTGGTAGTCTTCAGGTTTTGTGGAAAACGCTTGAAACGTTGAAATTATCTTAAAATTGAAACGTTAATTTTAGTTAATAATTAATGTTAATTAAAATTAAAACGTTAATTTTTGTTTGTGTTTGGTTTGTCTAAGCTTACTATGATCAAAATTGCTATTGCAACGACATTTTTTCCCACCATGGATTTAAAAACAAGCTCAGATCAAGAAACTTAATGTAAGGGCATTGAATGATAAAGCCTTAGGACTGCCTTAGTGTGATTGTGTTTGTTTTTTTTCTAAGTTTGTTTTCTATAAAACAAGAAAAGTTATTCCTTTACTGGGAATTAATTTAAGATAATTTTCACAATTGAACGGTCGCCATATTGAAACGGCACGGTAGAATTGCAGAAAAATCTAGTAACATACTGAGTGAAACAATAGCTTTCAAATGACGTATCACACGCCATATATTGCAATTTAAGAAAGATGTCGATGACGTCATATTTCTGACAGATGTCGATAAAAAGACAAGTAAATTCTAACGGAATGGGGGAAACTGGAAAACTAAATCGACGTGTTCTAGCGTTTTCCATAAAACCTGAAGACTACCAAATGATTAGGGGTAGTCCATACTTTTTTCCCACACTGTATATATAAGACCCTTCAACACAAAAAAATCAGTTAAAGCATAACACCCTGTAGCTCCTTGTAAACAAATGTGTACACTGCATAATAGACTACGTCCTCGCGGCCGACGTCACTAGTTGTAAGGCAAAGTCTGCGGAAGAGTTCAAAGGTGGGAAACGTGGCAATACTTGACGTCATCGGATGGTATCAATTCTGTGCATTGCAGTCTTCTTTTTGTTCCAGTCTATTTTTAGGCCGTTGAAGAGCGTTCAAGGGAAATGGAATTTGTCGAATGTAGTCTATTATTTAAATACTAATGGGTAGTGGATACAAGTGACTGTTTTTTGAAATTTTTAATGCATTCGATCGATGTCGTAACATAAGGAAACAAAGACGTCGTGTAATAAAAATGACAGAGAAACAGAGAAAAAGGGCGATTTAATTTGAAATTCAAATAGTTTACAACTGATCGTTACGTAAAACCGCACAATAAATACAGGGTGTTTTGTTAAAATGTGAAAATTAATGCCGTTTCTACTGAAACCGAAATAAAAATATTTCTGTTTGCCTTTTAGTAGCCTATATACCTTTATAAAAGAACTTATGTGTATAGGGTGTCTCAGTTGGAACTATAGTATTTGAATTGCACGCCATTTGTGTTCAGTCACAGATAGGGCGTGTTTATTAATATTTTAACTTTATTACCTAATGTACTACTAATTTCTTTTGTAAATTGTATTTATGTTAATATGTTTATATCTTTGTATTGATTGTATTGATAACTTATTGATATTAGTAACTATATTAGTCCAATCGCTATTTTATGTAATTTCCTCAAAGCCCTTGAAATATTAATTCACGACGCAATTTATTCCGATGTAAGTATGCAAATTTCAGAGTATCAACATGGCTTTACGCAAGAACGATCTACAGCATCTAACTTAATTTGTATTACCCAATGCATAGCTGAAACTCTTGACCAACGTAAGCAAATGGACGTCATTTACACCGACTTCACCAAAGCTTCTGACAGGCTCGATCATAAAATACTACTGAGTAAACTTGCAAGATTTGGTTTTTCAATAAATTTATTAAGCCTTCTAAAGTCCTATCTCCCTAAACAGAAGACAGTACGTTGAAATCAATGGTTTCAGGTCCATTGAGTATGGTGCCACGTCAGGTGTGCCTCAAGGCTCTATTCTCGGCCCCTTGCTGTTTAATATCTTTATTGATGACATTATCACTGTAATATCTGTCAAATGTCTGTTATATGCTGATGATCTTAAATTATTTAAGGTTATTACTTTCCTGGATGTGTGCTCTTCTGCACAAAAATCTGTCTAATCTTCATAATCGGTGTACTAGTTACAAACTACATCTAAACGTATTTAAGTACAATGTTATGTCCTATTCCACTTAATTATCTCCAATAATATACGATTATAGGTTAGGCGGCTCTATTCTTCAAAGACCTGGCACATTCAGAGACCTCGGCATGATTTTTGAAAAAGACTTGTCTTTTACCACTCCTAAAGTAGTGTCTGAGGCGTTGCATACACTGGGTTTCTTAATAAGGATTTCTCAAACACCGATACATTGAAAATTCTATACTTTGCTTTTGTCCGATCTAAACTTGAGTAAGGATCTTTAGTATGGAATCCTTATTATCAATGCCATATTAACAGCTTGGAAATGGTTCAAAGAAGGTTTATGAAATTACTATGGTTCTAATCAGACACTGTGTATCCACCTATTGGTTTCCCTCAGAATGGTCTTTTGGCAAGATTTGCGACGACAGCACTTGACACGAGGCGGTACTATGACAGTCCTTTGACAGTATTTGAGAACAATAGTCCGGGACTATTGTTCTCAAATATTGTCAAATGACTGTCAAAACTTATTAGGCAAGCTAAATTTTTATGTACTTCAATTGCATGCACCAACATCTAAAAGCTTTCACCTCTCTATTCCGCGTACTAGTATTCTAAAATTCTCACCCCTGTTTTTAATGTGTACTAAATACAACAACAACTATCATAAATTCGATATATTTAACCGCACTTTTCTGTTTATTAAATAAACATTATTATGCTTGATCCGCATCTTTGTTTTTCTTATTTTTCATATATTGTTTCATATACCTAGGTATTAAATATGTATATACAGTGCTATTGAAAAGTCCCCTCCCCCCCTCTTATCTTTGGAACGATTATACATAAACTAGTGAAATTTGGTAACTGAATATTAAGGCTTGTAAACTTCCCTACTAGTTATGATAGATGACGTATGCGTCAATGATGACGTCACAAGGTCATTGTGACCAATAATTTTAAATGGAACCCTATGGCAAGCGACACCTCTTTTAAAAGGTATCGAGAAAACATATTCAATGATACTAATATTGTGTCTGTTTACGGCAGTTTTGACAACTGGCTTTCAAAAACCGCAAAGCTGTGATAAATTAAATCAGTTAATAATATCAGTTAATCCTACTTCTTCAACAACTCAAGTTGCATCAACCTGTGAAGTCAGTCAAAGTACAGTGCACAGGGTGTTAAAAAAAAAACAAATTTCACTCATACAAATTAAAAATGGCTCTCAGACGACGATCCAGACCGAAGACTGCAATTTTGTGAAAATATGGAGACTAAAATTAACCAACAGCCAGACTATGTCAAAACAATTTGTTTTAGTGACGAAAGTACTTTCTATCTAAATGGAAATGTAAATACACAAAACGTGAGATATTGGAGTGACGCAAATCCTCACATGTTTCGTGAAACACATACTCAGTATCCCGAGAAGGTCAATGTTTGGGCAGGTATACTGGGAAACCACATCGTTGGGCCTGTTTTTTTAAATACCAACTTAACCGGTGAGGTGTATCTGCAGATGTTGCAAAATGCAATAGAACCGTTAATCCTTGAAATTTTGGAAGATAATCAAGATGAATTCGACATTTTGGAAATAACATTCCAACAGGATGGTGCCACTATTACGGTGCAGTAAGACGGTATTTGGATGAAGAATATCCTGGTAGATGGATTGGACGACGAGGTTCAATGGAATGGCCGCCTCGATCACCGGACCTCACATCTTTAGATTTTTTTCTGTGGGGGTATCTTAAATCGAAGGTTTACGCCATTCAGCCTGACAATATTGATGTTTTAAAACAACGTATTGTTACAGAATGTAGGGCTATTTCCGCAGACACATTTGGAAAAGTACGAGAAGAGTTTCGCAATAGGATTTTTTACAGTTAGGAAGTAGATGGAGCTCACTTCGAACAATTACTCTAAGTAGGTACTGATTCTTGAATCTGTAATTAAAATTGTTATCCAAGTTTACTGATTACTGATTTAATCCAGCAAAACTACCATAAATACAAACAATATTAGTACCATTGAATACGTTTTTTCGATACCTTTTAAAAGAGGTGTCGCTTGCCATAGGGTTCTATTTAAAATTATTGGTCACAATGACCTTGTGACGTCATCTTTGTGACATCAACGCATACGTCATCTACCATCACTAGTATGGAAGTTTACAACCCTTAATATTCAGTTACCAAATTTCACTAGTTTAAGTATAATCGTTAAAAAGATAAGAGGGGGGGAGGGGACTTTTGAATAGCATTGTATGTACGTATTTGTATTAAATTTGTTTGTTATGTTTATGAAATTTATTAATCTAACTGAATGTGAAACAATAGAAAAAGGAAAGAACGCTTATATAGGATTTGTAGATTTAGAAAAAGCTTTTGATAACGTAAGATGGGAAAAAATGTTCGAGATACTAAAGAGCGCGGGAATGAAGTATAGAGATAGGAGAGTAGTACACAATCTATACAAAGAGCAAACTGCTGTTATAGAAGTAGAAGGGGAAAAAAGGGAAGTAGGTATTAGGAAAGGAGTAAGACAAGGATGTACGCTATCACCACTAATTTTTAATCTGTACATCGAAGAGGCGATTAATGTGGTAAAAGATAGAGTGGATTTCGGGATTAAAGTACAGGGACAGAAACTAAAAATGCTGAGATTCGCGGATGATATAGCAGTATTAGCATCTAGTAAGGAGGAATTAGAATCAGCATTGAACGAAATGGAGGCAGTGTTGACAGAGGAATACGGAATGAGGGTGAATAAAAACAAAACTAAAGTGTTAGTGTGCAGAGGGCGCGAGAGCAGAGCAAAAACGAAAGTACAAATTAATAATGAAAGATTGGAGGAAGTTAAAGACTTCACTTATTTAGGAAGTAAAATAAATTGGGATGGAAGAAGCGATAAAGACATAAAACAAAGAATAGCGCAGGATCGAGTAGCTTTTAACAAAAAGAAAGCACTTTTATGCTCGGGGGTAATAAACTTAGAAACAAGGAAGAGATTTTTGAAAACATATGTATGGAGCACGGCACTATACGGCTGCGAAACCTGGACGGTAGGGGAAGCAAGTAGGAAGAAATTAGAAGCTTTTGAGATGTGGTGTTACCGAAGAATGATGAAAATACCATGGACTGATAGGGTTAGAAACGAAGAAGTATTGGAGAAAGTCGGCGAGAAAAGAAGTATGTGGAAAAACTTAAAAAAGAGAAGAGATAGAATGGTAGGCCACTTGCTGAGACATGGGGGAATAGTCCGCGATATTTTGGAGGCTGAAATAGGAGTGAAGAAAGGCAGAGGTAGGCCTAGATTAGACTACTGCTCGCAAATAGTAAGGGATGTAGGTTGTAGCACAATTAGCGAAATGCGTAGGTTAGCACAAGATAAGAGAAGCTGGAGGTTAGCGTCCAACCAGTCTTAGGACTGATGACCTAATGATGATGATGAACTGAATGTGAATACTCGCTGTACTTTCCTTCTCTGTAAATGGGTTTTCCTGTAGAATAGTTGTTTGTAATAAATAAATAAACAAATAATGAACATGAACCCCCCGGCAAATATGTGCCCAACCCAAAAATGTTGTACCACTTTGTGCCCACCTATTTTAGAAATCCTGGCGCCGTTACTGCCTATTACACGTGTTCAAGGGACGAAGGGTTGGATATTATTATTCGCCAGACTGTAGACGGTCTCGACAACGCATCCAATTAATCGAATCTGTTATAGTTTCCGAGAATTCTATTGCGATCACTGCAATATGATTAAATAAATAACGTGTATGTGTACATAATTGCGGCTAATTACGTTCGAACCCCCTCCCACGTTGGTTATTTATCGTAAACAACGAGCTAATTTTATTCCTTGCACCAGGGATTCAAAATTCACAACAAAAACAAAACGTCGCGAATTTTTCCGGTTATCATATCTTATTTACGTCCGAGAGACGTTGCCCTAGATCTGAGAATAATTTAAATATATTAATGATCTTATCTTATAGCGCATTTCGCAATATATCTTTTTTTTTTCGATACGCACACGTGGCGGTGTTTACAACACAAATTATGCAAGATATCGCCTGTTGTTCGAGACGATTGCAGTTTTCATTACGATTGATATCAAGATGCGCAAGATCCTGATTGTTCGGCCCGATTCTGCCCGTGCGCCATCTACCGTTTACGTTATTCCACGAATAATATCGGATTGTTTTGCGCTTTTGAGAGGATTTCATCTGATTGTTATCTTTTTTCTTAACCACGAAGAAGAAGACTAAAGAAGACAAGGAAGAAGTCTAAAGATGTAGCCGCTGCGCGAGATAACCATGCCCTCAAACCGCTCGTGCAGAATGTTCATCCTGGCATGCCCTGTGTGGCACGTAGCGCCGTCCTGTTGGAACCACATGTCGTCGGTATCCATATCATCCAGTTTAGGCCACAAGAAGTTGCTTATCATCGTCTTGTAGCACTCGCCGTTGACGGTTATGGTAATGTCAGTTTCGTTTTGGAAGAAGTACTGACTGATAATTCCGCCAGATCAAAATCAGCACCAAGTAGTGATTTTCTCGGAATGCATTTGGTGCTGGTGTATTTCGTGTGGATTGGTATCGTCCCAAATCCGACAATTTTGCTTGTTCACATATCAATTCATCCAAAAATGGGCCTCGTCGCTAAAGATGATTTTTTGGGTTTATATTTTCGCCTTCCTCAAACCACATCCGACAACGCCACATCCAGCGTAACCGTTTCCATGCGCGCAGTGAGTAATTTCACTGATGACATGTCCCCCGAACCGATTGCATATTAATAAACGTTTTAAGTTCAGTTTGGAGAGTAATCCAAAGAATAATTCCTATCAGTCCACGGTATTTTCATCATTCTTCGGTAAAACCACATCTCAAAAGCTTCTAATTTCTTCCTACTTGCTTCCCCTACCGTCCAAGTTTCGTAACCGTACAGTGCCGTGCTCGATACATACGTTTTCAAAAATCTCTTCCTTGTTTCTAAGTTTATTACCCCCGAGCATAAAAGTGCTTTCTTTTTGTTAAAAGCTACTCGACCGTGCGCTATTCTTTGTTTTATATCTTTATCGCTTCTTCCATCCCAATTTATTTTACTTCCTAAATAAGTGAAGTCTTTAACTTCCTCCAATCTTTCATCTTGCAACTTGGAGAAAAATAGTCGCAGAGCAATTTAAAAAAAAGCAAATCGATGCTCCAAGTTTCTAATTTTCAGATCTTGAGTTAAAAAATTTTTAACGTCAGTAGTTTTTGAGTAATCATAAGATAACCATCGGGGAAAAAATTTTCCCAAACTTGTGCTTGCCTTTCAATAGGTCCACGGACTTCAATAATTTTCTCTTCAGTGACTTCATCATCAGGCTTTTTTAGATAATTTTTTCCTCTTTACTTTAGGCGACCTAAAAGCCTTGTACGACAATTTTTCGCTGAGTTATCGTCGTTCAAAACAAGAAAGTCAGTATTGACAATTTTTTTTTTAATTTTTTTTTGCTTACAATAATTAACAATACAATACAATAATTAACAATACAATACAATAATTAACAGTACTTACGATATTTTTTTGATGAAAAAATTAATAAAAAACGAATAATTCATCCTTAAATTGTTTTTTTTTGGCAAAAACGATAAATTCAATCATTCCGAATACAATGAAAAATAATCGCAGCGCTTTGACATTTTCAAGGTTTCTTTGGGATTTTTTGAGGTTGAAAAAAACAGTCAACACCCTTAGTCAATCCATTATTTGCAATCTTATGCCAAGTTAAACGAATATCCTTAAATAAGCAATTTTTTACCTCTTTTTCGATCAACATTCTGGCACCGAAATTTGTTTTTATCAATAACCAATAAGTACGACTTGTAAAGAATACTTTGCAGTTTTTAAAACCCTACTTGAATTTACTGTACGATCATTATTTCCCGAGTAATTAATTACGAAACTCAAAACTGACTATTTTGTTTTAAACGACGATAACTCATCGAAAAATCAACGTACAAGGCTTTTAGACAGCTCAAATTAAAGAAAGTAAAATTATCTAAACAAGCATTAAGATGAAATCACTAAAAAAAAAAAAAATATTGAAGTCCGTGGACCTTCTGAAAAGCAAGCAAAAATTTGGAAACACTTTTTTCCAATGGTTTTCTTGTGATTACTAAAAAACTGCCGATGATAAAAAAAATTTAAATCAAGATCCCAAAACTAGAGACTTGGAGCTTCAATATTCTTGTTTTAAAATTGCTCTGTGACAATTTTTTTCCAAGTGACGGCCCTTTGAACATCGCCTAAAAATTTAAGATTTTTTTACATCCCTTAATTTTTGTGCCTAGTGTATTACAAGAAATAATATAAGAAAGGTAACGGTATTGTATAATAAAGGAGATAATGTAAAACAAATGTTTTCCCTACCATGCAGAGGATTAAAAATCAATTTACCAACGTCAATTCCCAGGCCAACTAAGAGAAGTAATAAAATTGATGTTTCTAAAAGAAAAACATCGCATATTCGCGATTTCGCCGCCAAATCGGACCTAAAAAAAATTAAATCGGCATCGAGAAAGCCTTGGAATTATCTATGCAGATCTCGCAATAATATAAATATTGTAGTTAAAGAAGAAAAAAATGTAATCACAATATGGCGCAATTTAAAACAAAATGACGATTGAGTATTTCAAGAGAACGTTTTGTCTAAACTAAAAAACGCCCAGTATATTTAACAGACGTTTATTCGGTTTTGAAATACTCATGGTTTTTGTATCAGATTTTGAGGTGATCGCTGTATACATACACAATCTGAAAACAAAACAAAAACAATTTTTATTGCCAGTCGATGTTGTTTTATAAAACAAGGACGAGTTTTTCAAAACATATTATTATCAAAATTATGCGTATCATCACCACGATGCATATTCGGAACTGACGTAGAATCAAGTGACTGCAATGCTGACGTAAAGTCAAGTGACTTCGCAACTTCCCTACGAAAACAAAAGTCGATTGTATGATATCTCTGTATATACTCGTACATCGACAAGTTTTGGTGTATGTGGCAGTTTTCTTGAGATATAATTTTAACAGCCCCCTGTATAATAATTCTGAGACAAAAATTATTTTGCGTGGCAATTCCTGTGTGTTCATTTCCGAAGTAAATGATTACCTAAAATACCAACAGTAACACATTAATTTCAGATACTCTGTACTCTGTACAGCAGAAGCCTTGGCGTTAACCGAACGGAAATTAAGACTAGAAGGTCCACTCGTCGTCGGCACTTTGAACGTGCGCTTACAAAGGCATGCCCACACGCAGCTGTCGAACGGTCGCCTTCTTGAGTATTTATAAATGGTGCAGTCTCGACCATCAAATTGTGGGAATTTCCATGAATATTACCACCATATATAAAACATATTTTCTTGTAAACCTTAATTACCTCTTTATTGTCATAACCCTTAATCTCTGTATTTACATAGTATATATTATAGGAACAGAACTTTTCTATTTCATTCTTAGTTGAATCATCGTTTTGAAAATGACATAAAATTGTCGAAAGTGCAGTCACGTTTCTGTGTAAATATAGTGAGTGGTATAAAAGTTAGTTATTTTACTAAATTCCGTTATAAATATCTTTTCTGATTGTATTATATATTGTACTATGGTGTGATGGTACTGTCAAACCACCAAATGGTAAGTTCTCTGAATTAACGTAATCTTTTGCTTTAGAGAATAAAGTTGTCTGTGTCTCTAAAAGTATTTTGTTCATTGATTTCTAAACACAGTTCGCAGGAGTGTTGTAACAAACACTTTTTTAGCAAATAACCAGTGACGTAAACTAAAGCATCACATACCTTCTGTACTGTAAAGATTTCTATAATCACTTGTAAGAACCTTTAAGGATTTTCTTGCGACTGATTCCGAGACAATAAATTCCTTACAGTTTTCTACCAAGTCGGGACTAATGTTTAATAAGATTTCATTTATGTCATTCATGCATTCTAATAAAACAGTCTTCAGGAGAATGGAAACTGCAAATTTTTATTTTACTATTACATTGATTCGGTGTAAGATTAGCAAATCTATGGGTATCAACAGATCCTAATGATTTTTCCAACTCTCACATCTAAAAAGTACTTTATAAATATCTGTACGACATAAGTTTAATGTATCTAATCCGAGCTGTAACCCTATTAAATGCGTAATCAATTATCGTACTTAGCTTCATCTTTGGGACACCGAAAAAATGAGATACGAGATCCTGCTTTACTGTTACACCCATCAGCAGAACACGGCGCCATTTTTAGCCACTCATACGCGAATTAATAAAATTAATATAAAATCCGACCGGTATAATAATTCGCCTGCGGCAATCGGTTCGGTGTCGAGACTGACGGTATACATGCGCCACGTGGTAGTTAGCTATTCTCGCTGGACGACGGGACGGGGTAAGGAGGGAAACTTTCGGGGTGGAGCATAGAGTGAATCTTCTAAGTCTTAGTTTCTGTTCGGTGACTATATGGTAAGATCAATTCTTCGGTTTTTGTTTGTCCAGCAAAAACGTCTATCACTGTTTCTTCAAATGTTGGCGACGATCTCATATCTTCTAACAAGGCACTTTCAATATTTATTAACGCTGAAGCTGACAGTCTTTCTTGCTCTTGAGAATTTCGCAGAGAAGTCTTTATTCTCTTTAAACATGAAAATGACCTTTCCGCGGAACTGCTTGTGGCAGGAATAGTCCAAATTAAATGACACAATTTTGATGACTCCGGGAAAACAGATGATAATTGAAGGGGCATAATATGTTGGTGAAGCTCAAATACAGTGCTCTTTTTGATTTATCACTATAAATCACTGAAAGTTCAGTTTTTAAACGATTTGCGTCAAAGAATGTTCCATATGTATCTATTAAAGAAGAGAAAAGTTCGTCAGGAAAACGTTTCACGAATGAAGTAAATTGTGTGGAATCTAGATTTAAGAATTTCAGTTTAGAAATTTCACTAAACCGTTCACTAATGTTCAAAGTAATAACGTCCAAAATTTCATAAAACAATCGTGCGTAGGCGTTTTTCTTATCTTCTTCAGGAATTGAATGCAAACGCATTCTTTTACCTAGTGGTTGATTTTCTAATACAAATCTGTCCATACGGTCCCAAATGTCACTAAACTCGTTTCTCATTTTTTGAATATGTGATTTGAAATCGGCGATCTTTCTATTGCAGTAACTAATATCTGATATTTTTGTCTGTAGAATTTTAAACAGACTCTCGGAATGTGGGAATATTGCAGAAAACACTGCTAAGAAAAAATTAAAATCAAACTCGCGCAATAAAGTTTAAAGGCCTCTAACACAAACAACGGTTTCTCGATCCCTTTCCCCGTTTTCATTTTCCACAATTACCTGAAACAGCGCTTCCAAATCTTCCTTATGTTATGGCGACAGTCGCCAAGATGCGTTCACATAATCGCATAACGGAGTCCGGAAATAACGACAACACCCACTCGAGGTTCCACTGTTGACTGCGTAAGATCATTGACCTTTTCGCATATTTAACGCGTAGCTTGGATGTAACGTGGACCATCGCATTTCAGAACTGCAGCAAGCAACGCGGGAGTTCAATAAGTTCGGGCGCCTTCACGACCGGTTTGAAATAAAAAAGTTGATGGTAGCGTTTAAAGTAAATAATGTACGTTTGCGGTCAGTTTAAGATAATTAAAAAATTGTAGTAATTGCATAAATCGATTGAACTTTTAAATAACACTAATTTGACAATGTTTTAAGGGATGCGACGCATCACTCGCATTCATGTACGCTACGCCCCTGGGCGTATTGTCACAATAACCCTTATTGGTTCATTTGAACTACTCATAATCTGATCGTACGTCTAAATTTTCTTCGAGAATACTCTCGCGTGTCGAGACTTCGGCCACGCTTTTCGAAGCTCTCCAAAAAAAAAAAACGCATCGCCCGCTCGATCTCCCGATACGAATCGCGCTAATTGCCGCGACCCCCCGACCTCGGAGGGGTCAGGGTGCCGACGCGGAGGCTTATCAGGATCCGAGAAACGGTCGGCGGATATAAAATGGGCAACGCGACGGCGGGATGGCCAATTGTACGCGTTACGATGCGCATGAAAGTGTACCAAGGGAAAATTCAGAAGCTCAGTGTCGCCGAAAAACGAATGCTGTGGAGGCTGTTGCTGGCGCCGGACCATCTTCTGTGGATCGTCAGATTTCCGCTGGTGTGTGGCGTCCGTTCCGCGGTCTGAATCCGGGGGAAGTGGCGGATATTGTTGATTTTATTTATTCGGTTTGGATTTTTCGCGGGGCGACGAGTAGTCTAGTGGTGATTGCGAAGAGAGGCCATAGCAAAAAGTGAGTAGATTTTAATGTGATTCCGCGTTGTTGGTTTTTATGTATGCCTTCAGTTTTCGGCTCAGTAATTTTCGTTTTTAATGTTTTCTTACAACTTACTTAGGGTACCTAGTTTATCCGGAAACCCAGTTTTCTATAAGAATTTCATCAAAATTCTAGTACATATAAAAAATAAACTTTTCGAAGGAAATTGCTTAAATGATAAATTTTTGCCCGTACAATAAATGAGATATTTATTTTTACAGTTAAAAGTTACACATTTTAAATCATAACTTGAAAACTTTTCTATACATTTTTTTCCAAAAACATCTCATCTATGCCTTAATTTACTACGAATATTTTGAATTAAAAAAATCGATTGTTGCCCGATTTGTAGAAAAGATAATTTTTTTTTAATATGTCAGTTTTAGCTCTGCTCAGTAAGTCGAGAAGTTCTCAATTAGCGTTTGATAACGCAGCGCCATACGTTCCATCAGTCTGTGTTATTGTTATTGCTGCACATTCGTCACAAACAATATTTAAAATTGAATTTAGTCCCAAATGACTTTTTTTTTTCATTTTTTCAAGTGAAAGAACGTTTTTACATTCACGACATCTTAAGTTTTTGAGAAGCTGGCTCTATTCAACAATACGTCGTCCAATGCTTGCGTTAGTTACTCTATTTATTTTTCGCAAGATTCATTTTTGCAATACAATTTAACCGTTTCTGTATTACTTTCCGCTTTGCAAATTTTTATTTATTTTTCCGCAACTGATTACGATAAAAATTCATTTTTAATTTTTCTATAAATTTTCTTTCACACTCCGAAAAAGTTGACAGTCAGGTTAAGTATAAAATATACACAATCACAACAGACTAAAATACGACACAACGCGACGTTGCCATGTCTTTAGTTTCAACTAATAAACATGTAGTTGTGTGTATACGTATACATGCAGTCTGGGTATAGAGTACAGTCTCTGAACAAAAATAATGAATATTCGACTACTGACTGATATTCCAACTAATTTACGTTTATCCGGGCATCTATTTTTGGATCGGACGGTACCGGAGAAAATACCTTAAAATATGCTTGGTTTGCGATTTCGAATTTTTAGTACCAGGGGTGTACGAGATTACTTTTTAGCTCGGCATTAAAAAAAATCGGAGTGAAGTGTTCAAATTTAAAATCCACATATGAGAGACAAACAGGAGTATTTTAACGTACATATATTATTTAGCCCACTTCCGGTTTATGCGGAAGTGACATCAATTTGGAGTTTTTAAATGGAACACTCTGTACATTTTAACATATTTCGAGTTCGCATGAAATTCACTATGCAATGAAACATTTTTTAAAATTTCTCTGAAATACGATATAAATATTTTCTATTATTAATTTTGATATTTATAAAAAATTTTGTCCGCCATATTTGTCAAAAAATTGAGATTACTACCACACACACACACTGTACAACAAATTTCATGCAGAATCGGAATATAGAAAAATATACAGGGTGTTCGCCTCAAATTGATGCCAATTTCGGAAAACCCCAACATAAAAAAATTACACAACTTTCAAATGTTTTCTTGTAAGCGGATTTATTAACAACCTTTTTAACCAAAAAAAAAAATAGTAATTTTTAGTAACAATTTTTTAATCTACTAACAAGAAAACCGCACGGACGAAATTTTTAAATTTAACAATAAAATCGATATAGTTAAATTTTTTTAAAATGATTTTTATCCTACAAATTATAATTTTCTCCAACTTTAAATCAACTGAGCCATCGACACGTAAGAGAAAGTCAAAAAATCGATCGAAGCGTCCCAAACCATTATACAGGGCGTTCGAAAATTAAGCTCGAATGTGAACCTCAAATAATCCCGACCGCTGTCGAAAAAACGGAATTAAATGGCTTCAGAGCCGCCTGGCGCCACATTAAATAAGCGCCCCCAATATATTTGTAATCAAATATTTACCAGATTAAAATTGCTCGTCACGACATTACGCTAACAAAGATGACTTCATAAATTCGATAAATATATCAAAATATCTTCATAAGAGCAAATAAAAATCGACATACTGACAAATTACTAGCTTGTATTTTTCAAAAATTATGAAAGATCAAACTTATTCATGCTTTTAAACAGTGGCGTATCATTGAAGCATAATGCAGGTACACTTTTGGTCCACTCGCCTGGACTATTGGCAATAATAAATTAATTTTAGAGTCAAATATGCTCCCAAAGACCACGCTCTCTTTTGGCCAAGAGCAAATAACCTCCAAAATTGATTCATTATCGCCTACAATTAGTTTACTCAACCGTTAACAGCACTGCTGTTTCAGTTTAGCGCACATTCTACGTGCTATTCGTTGATGTCCTTAGTATTAGTACCGGAAACTAGTATTTAGCACCTTAGAGGGCGTAGAACTGGACTATATTCATGATCTGTGATCTTTTTCCAGTGAAAACCTTCGAGAACATGGCGTCCAAAGGTCGGCTAGTACTCAACGCCCTCAGGATCTACTGGAAGACCCTGTTCGTGGTGATCTACCCCCTTCTCCTCCTTCCGGTCTTCCTCTGCAAGAACACCTCCGCCTTCCGCTGCCTCTACGTCGTCCTCCTCATGGCCGGCTATTGGGTGTCCGAGGCGCTGCCGCTCGCCGTCACCTCCCTCATCCCCATGGTGCTGTTCCCGCTCATGGGCGTCCTGGACTCCGACAAGGTCTCCTTGTGCTACCTCAAGGAGACCAACATGATGTTCGTGGGCGGCCTCGTCATCGCCATAGCCGTGGAGCACTGCAATCTGCATACGAGGGTGGCCCTCCACGTCATCAAGCTGGTGGGGTGCAGCCCCAGGAGGTTAAATTTGGGCCTGGTCACGGTGACGATGTTCGTGTCCATGTGGATATCGAACACGGCGGCGGCGGCCATGATGATTCCCATCATCGAGGCGACGCTTACCGAACTGGAGCGTCAAGGCATCGGGGAGGTCTACGAGAGCAACGATTTGGATGGCCCAGTAGCGGACCAGAACGAGCCTAAGCGCCCCACGAAGACCACCATGTGTTATTACATATCAACCGCGTATGCCGCGAGCATCGGGGGCTCTGGCTGCATCGTCGGCTCCGGCACGAATCTCACCTTCAAGGGGTTGTACGAGACCATGTTCCCCGACAGCCCAGGTAAGTCGCCACCATTACAACCCGCCCGGGAGTTTCTCACGGTCGATTACCTTCCAGGCGTCGAATTCACCAAATGGATGATCCTCAACGTACCATTAATGCTCATCATCATGTACCTGTCGGTCATCTGGCTTCAGTTTTGGTTCATGGGGCTATTCAGGCCCAATTCGGTGGACGCCAAGAAGATACGAGTCGGCACGCAGGGCGTCACCGTCGCCAGGAAGCTGATAGGGCAGAAGATCAACGAGATGGGGCCGATGTCCTTCCACGAGAAGGCCGTAGGGCTCTGCTTCCTCCTCTCCATCCTGCTCTGGTTCTTCAGGAAGCCGCAGTTCATAGCCGGTTGGGCAGAGTTGATAACACAGCACCAGGTAAGTCGGAAGAATCGGCCCCTGGGTGTGGTCTTGTCGTCGCGTTGACTACTTTACTAAATTGTAGTTAGTTGGGTTGTAGTGTAGTAATTGGGGAATTACAGTAAGTAAGCCAATCGTTGTTGCTAAAGAAGATTCCGTCCGTCTTGTGTTAAAGTGAGAGTTGTTTTGTGTGCTCGCCGTTTTTGTTTTTTTCGATGTGAGAGGAGTTGTCCATGCAGAGTTTGTTCCACAGAATCAGACAATTAACAGGCTTTATACCTGCAAGTTTTGAAAAAGTTGTGCAACAGTTTGCGACGAAGTAGCCCGATTTGTGGCAGTCGCGCGAATGGTTTTTCCACCACGATAACGCCTCTGCTCACACAGCCCTGTCAGTGCGCCAATTTTTGATCAAAAATTTCTACAACTCCGTCGTCGATCTTACAAGATGATTTCGCGGATTTTTTCAACATTTTCATCGGTTCGAGCCGTGAAAGGATGACCAGAGCCAGGTTTGTCATCAACATTTCATCTCTTTTGAAACGGGAAAACCACTCAAACGCTTGAGTGTTTCCAATAGCATAATACTTGTAGGCCGTTTTTAACATTTCAAGAGTTTCTGTGCCAGTTTTTCCGAGCAAGAAGCGAAACTTTAGGGCCGCGCACTGTTCACGAGAATCAGCCATTGCAAAAACGACGAGACACAAAACAGCTCTCACTAAAAAATTCACATAAGCCGAAGGGAACCTTCTTTAGCGACGACGTTTGGCTTACTAACTCGGGAATGGTAGCTCTATAGCTGTAAAAATTTTTGCAAACAGTCGCTAATTAACATAAAACTGACGCAAAATACATCTGTCGGTTATTTAGAGCTGAGTTGGCGAAAAAACAGTAAAAATTCTTATAAAACGCGCATTGGCCTCGACTTAATAAGTCTGTAAAACTATGTAAGCCCAGAAATTAACTAAAGTCTAAAAAGTTGAACCGCAAGAAAAAATGCGCAATTAGCGTGTTCGTACGGTTTCGGTCCCGCCGACACAGAAAAACATTTTAACGCTAGGATTCACGCTAAAAAAACGCTGAGTTGATAGCAATGAACTGTATACTCTCAGGTATACAGTTCATTGGTTGATAGAAACTCCTATGGAAAATGACAGTCGCGTTTTGACGTGGATAAGAAACGTTTACGCCATTTAAGTCCTTTTTCAAACTGGACAACAAACGAAAACAGCCGAAGCCGCCGCGTTTTAAGGTCGTCGGACTTAGGCCTCGATAAATGTCTGTTTATCCCCCCGTTTCCCGTTCCACATCTCGTCAATTAAAGCAAAACGTTTTGTAATGCACACTAGTCGCATATACGAACAATTCACTTAATTGCACATGGCGCGATGGTGAACGCTGAATGGCTTAATAGATTTTCGTTCAAGGCGGATATCACCGGCAAGGCTTATTAAAATAATTACAGAAACAGTAATAGTCCTCATGTATTGTTATACCCGGTGGCCCATTTGAAACAAAACGCCAAACGTCCGAAATAACTATTCATATTAATTAACAAAGTAGAGGTATTATAAGCAAGGGGGTAGCTGTTGTTTGCGGAAGGGGTTGCAGGGACATTAACGGCTTCTATGTTAAAAGATGCCCCCTTTGACATATAAAATTAATTTGCTTTAGAAAAGAAAACCCGCCACGGGTAGGATTCGACATCTGTCCCCGGATGGGAACCGAATGACAGACAGCTGTTTCGGACTTATCAGTTTTCATCAATGCCGTACACGGTACGCCGATCCAGGACAAATGTCGAATCAAATCCGTGGGGTATTTATCTATATCGATACGATCTATGTCAGTAACTTATAAGTCGGGAATCGAGAAAGGAACCACCAAACCGCAAAGCCGTTATCAAGTAGTTCCCGAATAGCAAGGCTATTATATAGATCGTTTCGATATAGATGAGATACTGACATAGTATCCGCATACGGCAGTGATGAGAACTACAAAGTTCGAAACAGCTGTCTGCCGTTCGGTTCCCATCCGGGACAGATGTCGAATCCTATCCGCGGCGGGTTTTCTTTTCTGAAACCTTGTCTGATCGTGCAGAAACACGAGAAAGGGATCGAGGATCGCTGTTAGGTATAATTCAATGACTGGCGGGGCTTTAACCCGAGGAGTAATTGTTTCCTACAGCGAATTATGTAATAGCCTTGCTATTCGGGAATTATTTTGAAAACCGCTTTGCGGTAGTTCCTTCTCGATTCCCGACTTATTTTACTAATTCGTTTTAAACAAGACACCCTGTATTATGCAATATGTTGAGGCGCGCATGTTTGATTAGCAATTTCACGGTTAGGAATTTTTCCTCATTGTTTACCTATCGGAATTGGCATTAGTCGAATACCTGTGAGATAATTGGGCGTAATGGTAAACAGAACGCTCATAAAACTATTTGAAAAAAATCTCTCGATTACCGTAATCGATGGTGTTGCGGCGTTTTACGACCAATTTAACGCTAGTTAACGTAATAATGCCGCTTAACATTCCGTCGTCGGGCGCAGCCGATCAGTGAGATCCGGCAGGCACTCTTTTCTTTGCCCTTTCGTGTGTATTATTAACTCCAACTCCCTCATAGCTTCCCAGCTCCAAACAACTCTTCTCGATATGGTGTCGATTTCTTTTTAGTGCGTTCCCTGGCCTTGTAAGGGCCGCCCGGATCTGTCAGATGCATTGCGCCCGATTACGTTATTTTTTTTCACTTTTATATTTTGTTACGTTTCTTTTATTATTCAAATTAATAATATTTTTTCGGAAGTCTATACTTACTAATTCTGGCTCTTTATGGTATTATTATTCAAAATTAACACATTTGGGTGTTAAATTAGTGGTTTACACTAAATATCGTTACCAACAATGTGACGTTTATTTTTGTTTGGAGCATGCTAAAATGATAAAAAAGATTTATAATTCTCTACACTTAAAATATGCAGTTACTTATAACTTTTCTTTATAGGCCAGGCGGCAGGTAGTTCAATAAGGAAATAATTAGTGGAAAGCTGGAAATTTAGCTTTATTTGGACCCAGATATTACTCTCCCAAGTTTTCTCCCTCGAGCGAAGTCGGCGTTGGCCCTTCTGGCCCTAAGAAGGTACCATTTTTCGGGTTTTTGCAAATATCTCCCAAACCACCAACTTTATCAACAAAATACCTATTATAAAACACCTGGAATGCCGACAAATATTTATAACATGTAGAAACTTTGATATGGTATATGATTTCGATAACTTTTCCGCAAGAATCAAAAAGGGCTCCACTTTGAATGGCCGTAGCATCGTAACGGTTCACTTTAGAGACAAACGGTAAACAACTTTTTTGTAGAAAATTTACTCTAGATTATTTATTATATTATATCTAGGTATTTTGTAGACAAAGTTGATGGTTTGGGAGGTATTTGCTAAAAACCGAAAAATGGTACCTTCTTAGAGCCAGAAGGGCCAACGCCGACTTCGCTCGAGGGGGAAAACTTGGGAGAGTAATATCTGGGTCCAAATAAAGCGATTAAAGCAATTCCCAGCTTTCCACTAATTATTTCCTTATTGAGGCTTTTTTTCGACCTGTCGCCTGGCCTATTATGACTTACATGGAAAAATAGGTGCTTTGTTTTCTGTATTCAAAATATTGTTCAATACTAATTTATGTGTGTGTGTGGTTTGTCCTTAAAACAGATAAGAAACTTGTCAATAGCTCTCCTATAAAAATATTCCAAAATTATTCTTTTGCAACATGAAATGAGTTCCTTTACATAAATTTAATTATTGCGTTTAAAAACTAGTGTGAAATATTTATTATTGTATTGTATTAATTAAAATAAGCATTCAAATGAGTCTCCACCTCATCAAAATCCAAATTGTGTGAGATTTGATATGGGATCTCTCAGATGCATTGCGCCCGAATGTGTTTCAATTAAGACTGAAGGTTAAATACCGACAATTATTCCACGTTCGATGTGACGTTTGCTAGAGAAACTTTGCGGAAACTTATTATCCAAACAGCTCGCCGACGAAATAATGCGACAAGAAAAACCACGCGTCAGAGCGGTCAGGTGATTTCGGCCCGAATCGAAATAGATAAGCGCTGATAGCGGCGATAAGCCGACCAGTGAGCATCGCATAAAAAACCGACCACACCGTAACGACACCGTTATATATTACGTAGATCTAACCGCAAACTTATCAAGTGACAACTGGATTCTTCTAGAACGTTCAACCCGATGCGATGAGAGGGCCGCGAATTGGAAACAAAGTTCGAAGAGCATCAGTCACCACGTCTAATAAATAACAGCGACCCGACCCGGTCGTTTGTTGATTTTATTTGTGAATAGCTTCCCGATGGGTCAGAGTACAATAACCAACGTATCGATTGATTACGGATACAAAGACGTCTAGCAACGAATATGAATGAACTACACTATATTATTAATACAAATACAAGCAATACAATGCCTTTTTTATGGCCATTGTTGGTATTCCAGTAAATTTCTAATTTTTGGGAAAGGGTACAACAAGGTTGGTATTTGGGGCCAACCTTGTCTCCTATATATGTTATTGATGTTAAATATATATTTTTATATACAAAAGAAGCCTGCAGATATTAATTTTGGACACCAAACAACCTTCGATCGATTACAATAACTGAAATAATGATTGGTTACGGATGTGAATCATGTCCAGCAACAAATATGAAGGTGAACCTAACTCTTTTGGCACAAATATTAGAATTACAACGCTGTCTTTGATTGTGGTTGTTAACATGTTAATAATATTTCAATATTTGGGAAGGGGTTCCACAAGGTTCGGTCCTAGGCCCTATCTTAGATCGCACGTATGCTATTAATATTAAATTTAAGTTTTCTAAATATAAGTGGTGCCCGTAAATATTAACTGTAGACATTACGTCTTGTTTTTTATCATAATTCGATGTATCAAGACCCTCTTATACCCCAAATCTGTTTTACTTCCTTACCCAAGCGAATTAAGACCAAGACACAAAATCTGCAAACACAACAGATCCCAAATCCTTGAAAAAATCAAAGACAGCTAGCGTTTTTTTACCGGTTGTAGCTTTCTTTGGGTTGCTTTCTAGAACCTCTCCATACTAATCCGTGCACGTTTTCCAGGTGCGCGACGCGACGGCCGCCTTGATAGTGGTCCTCCTGCTCTTCGTGATCCCCGCCCGGCCCGACTTCATCTACATTTTCAGCAAGGACGAGTCGAAGCGTCCCAAGGTCGCGTCTCAGGCCCTCGTAACGTGGAAGATCATCCAGCAGAAGATGCCCTGGGGCTTGATATTCCTCTTGGGCGGCGGCTTCGCTTTGGCGGAGGCGTCCAAGGTCAGCGGGATGAGCCACATGATCGCGGAACACCTGCGCGGGTTCGCGACGCTGCCGCGCTTCTGCGTCATGCTGATATCGGGGCTGATGGCGACGACGCTCACGCAATTCTCCAGCAACGTCGCCGTGGCCAACGTGATCCTGCCGGTGCTCGCCGAAATGTCGTTGGTAAGTTGTTTTTTTACGTGATACGAGCGGTGAATGTTGATTAAATTGTGTTGCAGGTTGCCAAATTGCATCCGATGTACTTGATGATGCCGGCGGCGTTGTGTTGCTCGTTCGCGTACTGCCTACCCGTGTCGACGCCCCCCAACGCCATTGCGGCCGCCCCCTGCAATATGCCCTCGACGGAAATGGCTAAGGCGGGTCTGGGCGTGACGCTCATATCTCTGGTTGTGCTCTTTTCGATTTTTCCCTACTACGGGAACGTCATTTGGGACCTCGACACCTTCCCCGAATGGGCTGTCGAATGACGACGGCTTTGGGAATATCGAGTCGAATAAATAAAGCTTCTACGATGTGACGTAAGAAAATGTCGACCAAAAAGAGAAATTACATTTTTCTGACTATTTTTCTACTTTTGATACAAAGTTTAAGGCTTGTTTTGTTTGACTCATGCCTAGTAATAAATGCCGTCGCGCATTGCAGATAGTATTAAAGAAAATTAGTTTACACGAGGACCAATTTTTTTATTAGTAAATGTAAAACTAATTTTCAATTTCAACTGAATGTTAATAATTTAAGCGAATATTTAATAATTTAAGTGTATTTAATTAAATAAATAAATTATAAAAATATTTTCGTTTTATTAGCAACCCCTATACAAGTTCGTTCAATTGTCAAAAGACTAATTAATACAGTGTAAAAGTAGTTCATTTATTAACAATTCAAAAGAAAATCCCTTATTACCGGACTCTATGAGAATGTTATTAACATTCTAAACACATTTAAACTACATAATAATAATAAAGTCTCAACAAATGTGTACAGAACAACAAAATATTATTAAACTTAATGTCAGTAATGATCCAGATGACTTTTTTGGGCATAAAAATACTTACAATGACTAAATGAGTTAAAATATATAATAGCAAGTATACACCAAGTTGTAAGGTCTACAGTGACGTCACTAATACATATAAGACAATAGAAATTTGCATTATCTTACTCCCGCAAGATCACTGGTATTCTTTACGCCTTGTATTCTATGCTAATTATTTTATATTCTATGCTTATGAAGTGAGGTTAGAACTTCTACAAACAAACATATGCATAAAATAAATACATACAAACTGTAAAATGGCTACAAATAAAGAAAGTCTAGATTTAAGCGAATCAACGTGCAGGGCCTGCTTAAATTTGGGGGCAAAGAACAAGATTTTCTCGATCTATAAGCCCACCTCTCTACAGTATTCACAAATTTTTTATTCTTGTCTCTCGATACAGGTAAACGTAACACTCCTAATAAAACTCGTCGAAACTATTCGTGGCGTATTTTTGCGTTTTTAAATGGTATAATTTGAAGGTAGAACCTGAAGATGGCCTGCCGAAACACATCTGCAGGAAATGCTTGAATAAATTGATTGGTTTCTATAAATTCAAAGATGTCGTGACTCGAAATGATTTGAGGCTGCGGGAAACATTACGCTTAGATAAAAGAGAAGATAATGCAGACAAGCAGTACGAGTTTACAAAGTGTGCTTTGTATAATAATAAATCTACTACTACAGAGGTTATTTCGGAATGCAAGGACATCACACAAGGCATCAAAAATGAAATAAAACTGGAAGACAATACGTGTTCTGAGTCTAATAAATCACAGGTTAGCTTTGCAGATGATAGTAGCGATAGTTTTGAAACTAACACCAGTCACGAAGGTACCGAGATAGAATATAGAGTAAAAGCAAGCAAAACTACTCACCAGTGCGACGTCTGCGGCAAAATCCTCAGCTGCAAAAGCAATCTTAACCAGCACTTGCGGAGGCATACCGGCGAGAGACCCCACAGTTGCGACGTGTGTGGAAAGCGGTTTTTCAAGGCTGAGCACGTTGCCGTGCATAAACGGACTCACACAGGTAGGCGATCTAGAAAAAAAAATCATATATTTCAGTTTGACTCCACTCTACAGTCGCTGTACATGTTAGTATAGTTGTAGTAGTCTCAAGTTGGTTTTAGGCGAGCGACCACACCACTGCTCGATTTGCCCCAAAAAATTCATCCAGTACGCAGCGTTGAGGGCCCATCTACGTACGCATAGCGGGGAGCGTCCCCACATGTGCTCGATTTGTGGGAAATCCTTCAGCCAGTCGAGCACGTTGGCGTATCACGCACGTATCCACTCAGGAGAAACCCCGTTCACGTGTAAACTGTGCGGAAAGGGATTTAAGAACGCCGGCAATCTTAACATCCACAGACGGTATGCCTGAAGGTGAATTCACTAATAGAATTTAATTAATTTGCTCTTGTAGGTTTCACGAGAACGAGAGACCCTTCTCCTGTAAGATCTGTGAGAGGAAGTTCGTTACCAGCTCTCACCTGAACGTACACATTAAGCAGCACAACGGAGTGAAATCGCATCAGTGCATCGTCTGTGGGAAGGCGTTTGTCAGGAGCGAACACTTAAAAGGGCATCTGGTCATACACACGGGGCAAAAGCCCCACGCCTGCAAGCTGTGCCCCAAAAAGTACACGCAGAACAGTCACCTTACTCGGCACATGAAAACCCATAAAACATAATAGTTTTTTCAATAAAGCACTGGTTGTTTGTTATACGCGCTTTTTATTTACATTTACATCTTATAGACGGTTATTTACCTGATATTAATTTTACATCAACCACAAATACTTTCTACTTGACAAAAACTAATTCAAATGTTTCTATATTTTCGCGCAGTGTGTTCCAAAGCGCATAGGCACATTCTTTCGGCGTTCGATTCGATTCGGTAGAGGTTCACGTTTAAGAACCTCGGCCTGACGTCATCAGTTAAATAAAAGCGACTGTTTTACTATATTCTTGAACATGTTCTTATTTAAATTTCGTTGTATTTAAGTATAACTTCCTTGTCCATATTATTTATATAATTCATAGAAGTAAAAATTGCGTAGATTGCAAAGTTCACTTATTATTAATTTAGTTACTTTTAATAATCTACGTCTGCTATAGGAAATGAGATAATTTAGTTTCCATAGACTTCTTAAAATACCTATGTAAGTAATAAATGCATTTATAAAAAAATAAAGAAGTTTTTAAATAGAAATGAAAGCGTTTCTCAAAACAACACCGATACGAAAGATTGTAATTCCATTTCTGACACGTATTTCATATATTTCTACACTTTTGACGTTATTGCTTACAAACATATATTTTATAGTCGTTTTGTTATTCATGAAATTAGACAAAATTAATTTTAAACTCCGATCAACCTCACAGGACGTTTTAATTCTAATGCGCTCGATACGTTTGTACAAGCTTACGTAACTCTAATAGGAGTGATCTTGTAAGAACATTATATTGTAAAAGGAACGGAACTATCGCCGTATACAATAGCATCTATTTTGAATTTGTCCGCGACGTGTGCGAGATTTGATTCGCCACGTTGCTCGCTTATCATCAATACGTGGTCCAATCGCGACACGCCAGCGAGAAATGTCAGAATTTCTGGATTTTTAACAGTAGTTTTTTAACAAAAGTCAACGTGTAGATTTCAAACAAGATTGGGTAAACGCTTTATGTACGGTACGGGTATCAGTCTTTATTAAATCTCATAAATCGGCAGTGTTAAAGTTTTGCGACTCTTGAAAGTGTAGGAATAACTCGCAATTTATTGAATAAAGTGTAAGGAACGATCCTAACCTAGCTGTTGACGCCGTAGAATTATTTTTTGATATACAAAATGGAATTGCCAGCGATATTTCTGGTGTTTTTTATGTTTGTTCTGACGGTGAACAGTTTAAAGCCAGGAGAATGCGAAGGTGAGTTAACTGAGAGAAAATATCAAAGTGTATAACAGCCATTTGTAGTTTGTATAAAAACCCTGGATAAGTTTGCTGCCAAACTAGCAGAAGACGTGAAGAAGGACCCGAAGAAGATTGAGAACGAGTTCAGAACGTTTTGCAAAGGGTTAAAAAACCAAAAAGAGAACAGATTTGTAAGTATTTTCTTTAATCGTAAAGTCTTTCCCTCCAGTATTTTCTTTTCCAGTGTTATTATTTGGGGGGATTAGAAGAGAGTGCGACGGGAATATTGGGGGAAATGTCGAAGCCTCTCTCCTGGTCGATGCCCTCAGATAAAATATGCGAGAAGCTGAAGAAGAAGGACGCTCAAATCTGCGAGCTGCGCTACGACGTCGAGATAGACCTGAAAACGGTCGACTTGAAAAAACTGAAAGTCAGGGACCTGAAGAAGATCCTAAACGACTGGGGTGAGGAGTGCGAGGGGTGCATCGAGAAAGGCGAATACTTAAAGAGAATAGAAGAGCTCAAACCAAAGCACACGGAACTATAGAGTGATATTATAGTTAATTTAGGGTAACGAGGACTGTTTTTTTTTTAGTTTACGATCGTGAAGGAGGTCAGTGTATCGTGATAAATGGTAACTGTATTTATTTCAAAGTCGTTGTCTCCGAGTATATTGTTGGATTCCAAAAATATATACATTATAACGATTTTTTTTTGAATTGTTTAATGTATAAACAAGAGGTATTTATTTAGCAATGTATTTATTATATTTGTAATAAATATAATTTGAAAAATGCGTGTTTTCTTATATAAATACTAATTTAGTATTAAGCAGAGTCAATTTAAAATAAACAATTTTTTTTTCAACATAATTACTGAATAATTGATGTATTTTTAAACATACTGTATTGCTGGTGGTCTATGCGAAAAGCAATTCATCAATGAAAAGCGAAATACGCCTCTGTATTAGTTGTCAGCGTTGTCAGTTCATGGCATGATGGAAGTTAGTATTTTACAGAAATTTAAATACACGAGCGTTATCGTAGCGCCATCTACCAGTGAAAACACTTACTACCAATAAAATAGTAACGAATCGTGCTCAATAGATGTCCCGCCTTGAACTATCGACGAAATTTGAGACATTTGAGGCCTAGCTTTGCTCGTGGTTTGGGGCTACTCTACTTATCCGATCATATTTTAATTCATGGCAAACCGCAATACTAGCGATAGAATTACGAGATAACGCACAATTACTAAACTCTCCCAAAGATACCATCGACCACTTGCCTCCCATATGACCCCCGCGATTTTTTTACCTTCGCCCGTATTTCGAACATCGTCAGGGCTACATCAAAACGTTCCGATGCTCACGGGAGGCCAAAGGTCGTTATCTAGACGAAATGATTCGATGGAGGAACGCCAGTTCGAAATACCCGGGGGGTACTTCCGGGTCGTGGGAAAAAATACCGGATGCTGGCGGTATTCGCCTTGAGATTGAGAAGTGCGAATTGGCATGGGTGAGGTTGTAACAAAGATATAGGTCTACAGGGTGTCGCGGAATGTCTTTTACGGTCATTGTCTCCGTTTATATTCTGCACTAGACCTTTATTAACAAAAAAAAAATACATTTTATTCATTGCGTAATAGGGACACATTCTCTGGCACACATAAAAATATGCAAAACGTTTACGTAACACCAAAACAAAAT
Organism: Rosalia funebris; assembly: GCA_037954035.1. Lineage (NCBI taxonomy): Eukaryota > Metazoa > Arthropoda > Insecta > Coleoptera > Cerambycidae > Rosalia > Rosalia funebris. Next base: position 26,748,416 of record JAZFAV010000003.1, on the reverse strand, counting down.
CGATTAGTAATAAATCATCTCAGCGTCAAAACTACCGCCCGAACTTCGATGTATACGGGCAAAAAAAAAAATCGAAACCTGCTGCTTTATTACCGTATTATACAGTCGTGACGCAAGCCGCAGAGAATTTAATTAAAATCCGCACCGAAATAGAATACAAGAATGTCCGACGTCAATGAGTTTTTGTAACGTTGACATTTTTGATCCGATTGAAAAAAAAACTCGCCCTGTATGGGACGGTATGTATACCAACGCGCTAATAAACGTCAACCCCTATAAATAATCATAAAACACAAATTAAGTTGTCATGTATGCGACTCGTCCTTGGCATTTCATTCCCAATTTTATACACCTCGTAATCGTATTCCAATTAATCCTAATTATTTGGTAAATTGTTGCTAAATCGTAGGAGCCTTTGCCCACGTTTTCTGATGCTATAAACAATTGTATGATGCATATAGGGTGGCTCAAAAAATTGATTGTAAAATCAACGTACAGCCAACCTTTACAACACCCTGTGTACTATCGAAAAACGTGTATTCGTAGTAATTCTTGCTCTATTAAGGCTGATTTAGTAATATATTTTATAAATAACTAATTTTTAATTACTAAAATTTCATATCAAACATACTAGATGTAAGGGTCTTTCAATAGGGACGCTCGAAATTTGTTACGTTATAGCAGCCATGTTGTTAAAGCAACATCTGTCAAATTTGTTGTGAATTGTTCAGTAGTGTACGGTAAATCACCATGGAAGGTTATAGCGTTCAACAACGTGTCCAAATCATCAAATTTTATTTTTAAAATCAGTGCTCCGTTCGAGAAACGTATCGTTCCGCCGAGTCGATTATTCGACGTTTGGTGGCCAAATTCGAGTCAACCGAAGCGCAAGGTCTGCTGAAAATATCGCTGCCGTGCGTGAGAGTGTACGGGAAAACCTGCGGCAGTCAATTTCTCGTCGTTCACAAGAACTTCGCCTTTCTGCGACTTCAACTTGGCGAATTTTGCATCGGGGCATGGGTTTGCACCCGTATAGAATCCAACTGACCCAGGAACTTAAGGTAAACGACCATAGACAACGCCGTGTGTTCGTTGATTGGGCTCTGGGGCAATTGTAAGTTGACCTAAATTTCGCCAAAAACATCATCTTTAGCGACGAGGCCCATTTTTGTATGAATAGATATGTGAACAAGCAAAATTGTCGGATTTGGGACGATACCAATCCACACGAGATACAGCAGCACCAAATACATCCCGAGAAAGTCACTGTTTGGTATGGATTTTGGTCTGACGGAGTCATCGGTCCGTACTTCTTCCAAAACGAAACTGGCATTGCCATAACCGTCAACGGCGAGCGCTACAAATCGATGATAAGCAACTTCTTGTGGCCTAAACTGGATAATATGGATACCAGAGACATGTGGTTCCAACAGGACGGCGCTACGTGCCACACAGCATATGCCACGATGGATATTCTGCACGAGTGGTTTGAGGGCATGGTGGTCTCGCGCAGCGAAGACATGAACTTGCCACCGAGATCGTGTGATTTAACGCCTTTACACTTCTTCCTCTAGGGCTATATGTATTCTGAGAGTATCTGAGTAATTGAGTGTATCACAGAAAACTTGGGGCATCTCAGCAGGCGTTGTATTTGGTTAGAAGTGTAGTCTGTTTCTTGAAAAACACGATACGCCACTGGGCAATAGAATGGCCAGTAATACCATAAAAATTCTCTCGTGAAATGGATACTAGCTACATGTTAATTAAATTTAATACCATGGCGGCCCGTAATGGATTTTTTTTTTGGCCAGATCGTATCCCGTTTAAAGTAAACAAAATTCCAATGGCATCGACGATGTATGTGAGGAATGCCCAGAAAGTGAGATTACATAAGAATAAAATTTTACGGATCATGAATTTACTTAGAATCGCGGTTTTTGGTATACAAAAACGATTGAAAAATATTAAATTTATTCAATTTTAACCAAGTATTTATTTTATTAAGACCAAATAACGCTATAAATCTTTTACTTACAATTAGAGGTAATTAAAAATATTTACAATGTCGTTAAATAATTTAAAACGACACAGTATATTTTCAATTGACAAATAAATATAAAAATATTTGATTCAGATTAATAAATATACAGAGCTTCAAAACAGCTTCTGGCATAACTTTAACAGAAAAACATTTACGACAGAACGCCACTGAGTCGAACAAATAAATTGTTAAATTTAGAGCGAATACAGCTAGCGCATTTGACGTTGATATTCCGTGTCGTCCCAACTATTGCTGTACACTAATCTCTCTTTCTCTAATCGCGACAGCTTTGTTTGACCTGTGGAATTTTGACATATTTTGATAATACTTACCCAGTTAGAGCAGCCATATTGGAACGAAGTACACGCTTCAGTTATTTTCGTCAACTTCAAATTGCCGGCTTGTTGAATTTAGTTATTTTAAATTGGCTGAGGACTTGTATATTTGACCTCTCTGAACTATCCGAGTATATTACTATCAATATTGCAATTGGCGTAGAGCAGAGGCGAAAGTATGTTAATTACAACTTTGATTTCGTGGGGGGGTTTTAGCAATTTTTGTTGTATTGCTTGTGTAAAAGACTTTCTCACAATCTGCATTCGATAAAAAATTATTTCATTCAAGTAATCTGTTCTGTCAATAACGAATTTTTTACGACATAATTCATACTATGTCGTAAAAAAGTCGTTATGTCGTAAAAGAATAAACTGATTATTCTTTTATATTCAATTCATATGTAAATTTTAAATTTAACAACGTCTTTCTTTATAATATCAAGGAGTTTTCTAGCTAATATAAGTTTGGATTAGGCCAAAAAACATTTGGCCGAATAGACCATACTAACATTTACGATTTACGAAACACGTTACAATTTATAGATGTTAAACAAACAGTTTCTTCAGTGTAACAAAACGACTGGTCATTCCTCAAACCACCGGCTCTCGAGGGCAAGGAAATATCGATTTACTTCCTGCAATCCTTTCGGCATTCTACAGCTACAAATAAGACAAAGCTCGTGTTGTATATTGCACAGTCTAAATGAGAAAAAACACCGGATATCGCAGAAGAAGTCCTTGGATCCGGCCGGGTTTCCGATGGAAAAAAAAATTATAGGTTTTCATCGCCTCGCACGGGATTTGCATACCATTCGATCTCAGATAATATCGTTAATAATAAAATGAGTTATAGACGTATGAGGTCGGATGTATATTCGTGAAGGGCCATGAACTGTGCAGTCATGGCCGAAAATTCGAAAAATATCACGTTTACCGTTCGTTAATGGCCTACACTGAAAGAAAGGTTTATTTAATGCTAACAAACGTTTGCACGAATACCAAGCAATTGTTTACGCTAGCAAATGCGCGTTTATTTTGTTTTATTAAACGTATATTAATGGTAGCCAAATCAGTGTTAGTTTCAGGATTAAACACAAAATGTAATGAGAAATACATTAAGGAGAAGTAAATACTTCAGTGGTATTATTAAAATTTTGATGCGAGTCCATGACAACCTCGAAGCAACGCTGTACCGTTCTTGAAGAAGGAAAATCGGTGTCCACTTTTAAGGAAAATGTTTTGTTATAGTAAGTAAATATTTATGTAAGCATTTAAAGTAGCCAAACAAGTGAATTGTTTGTTGTTGCGATGTTGAACACAGGAAATAACGCAAAGGAATATTGTAAAGATTTTTAACATTTACTAATTTTTAATAATCGTTTACTCGTAATCATGTAAAAAAGTGTTTATTGCTATTTATAATGCTTTGTTTTGGTGTGAAATCCCCACACAATTCGACGTTCTTTATATAATTTATTTACTCCTTTTTCAGATAAGATCTTCATATACCTACGTATATAAAAAAACAAGTTGAAGACTATAAAAATTAACTGATACTTTGCGGGCATATCTTTTACAACCAGACAATTTTACTACGCTTTTACAAGTGGAATGTTATCTTCTTCGACCAGTGGCGTAAGCCCCCTTTTAAATTCAAGGGTAAATACGAAAAAAAAAACATGTTTAATAACTGTTTTAATATGATTTCTTTAAATGCCCATTTAATATATGGAACACCGGCAGTTTTGTGCAAATAAAACTAATGTAACCGACATTAAAAATAAAATAAAACACCTGACAGACATTTTTGAACTCTTATCGTTACCGCGTTATTATAGCGCAATAAATATAACGCCCTGTAAGGCATAATTGCTTAGGCAATTAGTTCGACATAATTAACATGCCGTTTCCGTATACCGCCACCTTGACCTTAGTAATAAAAAAATCGAAGGTTTATCAAAGCTTCCGCTCGATCGGTAATCGACTACGACTATTCATGCCACCGCGTTTATATAATGGAGAATCCCATGAAATTGGCACAAAAAACGCCCTATGATTTCTGTACATACCGAAACGCTAGAACAGTACCCAATTTTACAAAAAAAAAGTTTTAAAACGGGTAGAGTGCTTGGTAAAGCAAAAACCGATCTAGTAGACCGTGGACGAGTAATTATCGAACAGTGGAACAATGAACTTTAGTGCGAAGTGTTAAAAAAACGTAGTGTGCTCTGTATAATTACAGATTATACACTGGGAGAAGGGATTTTTTCGTATACGTACAATACAGTTTGATTTCTATTATACATTATTAATTAAATCTGCTGTATTTTGTGGGGTTTAACTGTTTCCTGTTAAACTATGACTTTTGGACTATTTATTTTGCCCAGTTGATCATCAAAAGTTATCTCAGCGTGGTTTCTATCTTACCCTGTCGTAAAATCGTCGAATACAAACCGCCTGATAAGTGTATTATATTCCAACCGAATTGACGCATAATAATTTACGACTAATTAATATAATCTCCTACTCGTTCTCGGAAAACAAACGGCGAGGTGGACACGGGTGTAGTACTGGCGATTCGGATTTGGACGACAATCGAAGACGACCAATTACGATGGCCAGAAGGTCGTGACCCGACCTTGTTGCGGATCGGGCGCCTCGAAGACGACACCACGAACGTAAAACCGCCCACCGCAAGCCGCCAGTGGCGTGGCGCAAGGGCGATAACGCGCCTTTGGAAGAAAACACTGTCAGTCAAGTATCGGGTTGTCCAAAAAGTTCGTTCGGTTTTTTCATTTAATATTTATTATTAACATTACAGTTATTACAAATTATTTAAATCAATAATGTGTGTTCCTCCATTTTCAATAACTTTCTCCCATCTCCCAGTAAGCTTCATAATAGCATTTTCATAAAAACTTTGCAGTTTGCTTGCAAAAAAAAAACGTTTTTAATCGATTCCTGACTTCCTCGTCATTGGCAAATGTTAAGTTTCGTAAAACTGTTATCCTTGGAGCGGAATAGGTGACAATCCGAGAGAGCGAGGTCTGGAGAATACGGTGGACGGGGTAAAACATCCCACTATAACTCCAACAATTTCCTCCGCGTCTGCGGAAAAGTGTGAGGTCAAGCGTTGTCGTGATGGAAGACGACCTTCTTAAGCGGACCATACAAGATCAATCGAAATGTCAGTCAGGTAGAAAACTGACAATCGGAATGAAGATGTAGGGTATTGAATGACGGAATGAAGAATGAGATTGACGAGATCCCGATTTTTTGAATTCACGACGTCAATCACGGTAGGTGGAGGGGAGACTGTCATTCCGATTGATGGTGTGAGGAGACAACCTTCATTCCGCGTTTTAGTCTGTAGCAGATATCACTTATCAGTGTTTACAATTCGCCTGTTAAGAACCATCTCACTGTTTTTCACCATGGAGCAGCGTGAGGAAGTTAATGACCCTTCCAAGGATGATTTGTTGAGGAAATTTATTGAATTATACGAAACCTTACCGGAGTTGTGGAATAACGCATCTCCCTTTTACAGGAATAAGTACCGTCGGAACGAAGCGCTAACGAATCTACAGGAAATTTTCAAGGAGATAAAGCCCAACGCCACTGTGGAAGACGTCCGAAAAAAAGTTAACACACTTCGCTCTAACTTCCGGTGGGAAGTAAACCCAGTGCTGCAGGGTCACTGCCAGATTCTCTTCCACCGATAGAGCCCCCCTTACCACGGTGTTAGGTGAGGCTTAACCATGTTGAGCAGTTTTTTTAAAAGTCTATCGTCCATGCGGAAGTAATTTTTGTAGTCTTCTGATGCAGCAAGTTTTATTTCCCGTACCAATTTCAAATGAGAATATTCCTCACGTTTTGATAACCACGGCTTAACCCAAAACTTCCTTTCTACCTTTGTTGAAGTGGCTATAGCTAACACGATAGCTAAACATGCTTTCTTTTTTGTTTTTCACAACTTTGCTGGGATGAAGACCTAACTTTGGTATGGATTGAGAAGGTTCACCGGATTTTCCCTACGATCTCTTTAGACACACGTTGTCGTAAATGTACCACTTTTCATCTCCAGTAACCATATTTCTCAAAAAGTAGTCGCTACGTTGACGAATCCTCAACATATCGCAAATGTCGATGCGATCCATTAAACTGGATTCGCTGAACACGTGAAGAACCCAAACATCGAGTCTACTGACAACCCAAGTTGTTTAAGGTGATTCTGTACACTAGATTTTGACGTCCCGATTTCTTCTGCAAGCTCACGTATGGTTTGGCGAGGATTTCCCTCAACTAAGGCTCGTGAATTCTCGGGAACGATTTATCTAGGTCGGCCTGACTTTGGGACGTCCGTGAGGGAAAAATCGCCAGATCGAAATCTCTTGGACCAGTTTTGACACGTTCGATCTTGGATAACATTTTTGCCGTACACAGAATACAATTTGCGTTAAGTTTCAGAATGCTCGGTTAAAATGCTCGGTTTCATTCATTTTCAATTAAGCTCACACATAACAATAATAAAACAATATCACGAGTATAACGGCAGTAAACAACAGTTCAAAATCAGTGTTAAATAGGGAGGAAGGCTTCAAGGCTGCAGCTGTGTTTTTTGTAGTTTTTCGGATAAAGATAAAAACTGTTTTCGCTTAACTATTGTATTTAGGACAAAGTAGATAAGCTGGAAAACCTGACGGGAAAATAACGAAACCGGATTCGACTATTTAACTCAAATGCCCACATTGTATACCCCTTCTCGCCGCCGCTGGCACCTGTTGATTGTTTACCAGCTTCGGCTCAAGAATGTGGCGCCGGTAATTGACTTAATTAGATTTTTTAGTTAGATTAACGTAAAAAGAATATATTAGGAAAGTTTTCTGCACATAATTCATGAACTACATTCCGAAAAAATCGATTATAAAGACTTTGTTTTCGCGTAGAACATTGTCCAGTATCGGAGACGATCTAGTATAGTGATGGCGCGAATCGCGACATTGTATTTCGATGGGGTGTCGCGTAATTGATCGGAATAAATGTGTGGGACAAAAAATGAACTACCGTGTCTGGAGAAATTGGATACGCCACGTGAATATTAGTAAGGTAAGTTCTTAATCAAAATATACCGGTTTCCTAGAAGTCCAATTTTTTAAATTAACTCACGCTTTTATATATTTATGTATGTATACTTGCGTATTATATGAAATACATATAATAAAATCTTGTCTATTGTTCTCGGAAATCGAAGTTATTTTTTAAATTTTCGTATTTAAATATTCTCTAATTGGTAAAATTCTATGGAAAATTCTAACCAAAGTCCTGGTCTCTCGTCGCCTCTCCGTAATTGACAGAAAAAAATGTTTACACCGATTCCAGTTGGAATTCTAATAAAACTGATGACTCGGTCGAAAAGAATGCGTCTATTAATTAAGAAGAACGAGTTAGTATCTTCGGAACTATCTCATTAATTACTTCGGGAGATGTACAAGGCAGGACGGAGCGTAGAGGTGTTCCATCAATGTCATATTTTCAGTGAGATTTCTTTTTCGTGTTGAATTTTAATATTTTTATGAAGAATGTTTACTGATTTTTAATTTGGGCTTAATGGCGGCGTACAGGGCGATTCAATTTGTGCTTTCAGCGATTCCAATATTCTTAACCGAAAAAACTTGTTAAAAATGTGGATTCCAAGATCTCTGGTTCTTGAAAATGGGAATAGCATAAATCTGATCAATTTAGCTCTCACTGTTTTCAAGCTACAAGACAATTTTTAATTTTTGGTAAAATCTTTATTCACTTTTTCACACTGACTATTGTAGAATGATTTAAATATTCTACAAGCACTTTTTCGATATACATTCGATGGCATAAATATTATCCTGTAGTTGTTTTTTATTTTTAAGATATAACCATAACTGTATCTTATATACACTAGGCCCAAAAATTAAGGGATGTAAAAAAATTTTTAAGTGATTTTCAAAGGGCTGTAATTTGAAGAAAAATAGTTGCACAACAATTTAAAAAAAAAGCAAATTGAAGCCCCATGTTTCTGGTTTTCAAACCTTGAGTTCAAATTTATATATGATCAGCAATTTTTGAATCATAAGAAAACCATCGGGAAAGAAAGTTTTACAAATTTCTGCTTGCCTTTCAGGAGGTCTACGGACTTTAATAATTTATTTTGACTGAGTTCTTCATAAATGTGTTTTAAAAAATGTTATCCTCTTCAATTTGAGCGGCCTAAAAGCCTTGTACGATGAGTTTTTACTGAGTTATCGTGGTTCAAAGCAAAAAAAGTCAATTTTGTCTTTTTTGTAAATTTTTTTTCATTTTGTTCTTAAATAATTAACAATAATAAATAATAACATTTGTAATAAAGAAATATGGATTATTGCCAAAAAAAAAAAAAAAAACATTTTTAATATCAAAAATTGAATGAAAAAAAGAAAAATTCATCCTTAAATTGATTTTTAGCAAAAACGACAAATTCAGTCATTCCGAATACAAAGAAAAAAATCGAAGCCCTTTGAAATTTTCAGAGTTTCTTTGGAATACTTTGAGGTTAAGAAGAAACAGTTGACATCCTTCCTTGGTCTATCCATTATTTGCAAAGTTATGCCAAGTTAAGCGAATATCCATAAAACCGCAATTTTTTACGTCTCTTTCAATCAACATTCTCGCACCGAAAAATAATTTTTTATCAAAAACCAATAGCTAGGATTTATAAATAATATCTTGCAGTTTTTAAAACCCTACTTGAATTTTCTGTACGATCATTATTTCCCGAGTAATTACTTACCAAACTCAAAACTGACTGTTTTGTTTTAAATGACGATAACTCAGCGAAAAATTATCGTACAAGGCTTTTAGGCCGCTCAAATTAAAGATAAAATCATTTAAATTAAATTTATGATGAACTCACCGAAAAAAATATGTTGAAGTCCGTGGACCTCTTGAAAGGCAAGAAAAAAATTGGACAATTTTTTCTCCGATGGTTCTCTTGTGACTACTCAAAAACTGCTGACGGTAAAACATTTTGAAACTCAAGATCTGAGAACTAGAAACTTGGAGCTATTTTTGAAATCGCTCTGCGACTGTTTTTCTCCAAGTTACAGCATTTTGAAAATCACCTAAAAATTTAGAGTTTTTTTTACATCCCTCAATTTTTGTGCCTAGTGTATAAATAGGTTATACGCTGACGTTTATCTCAAAAATGAAAAGAGGAGTGAACGAGTTTGCCCAAATATATATCACTTACATTACTTTCATATTTAAATCCCCAAAAACATTAATATCAACTATTTTTCAGTATTTCAGTATTATTAACCAGTTTACGGGTAATCGTCTAAAAAATTATTGACGTTCCATCACTATTAGAGTAGAGTTTCTGAAAAATACAAGATTTCAAATAAAAACGCTGAAAAACGATTATTTTCATTCCCTAGTTGTTGTCGAGTGGACAGTCAACTTTTGCGCTGCTACGTTCCGGCCTGTATCGCAGACGCCCCGAGGTCCACAATCAACTCGCTATAAATCGGCAAAAACGCAATTTATATAAAATTTCACTTCGCCTAGCCGGTTATTACAATTAAGCTATCGTTATTTATGTTTTTATGGCTCTTATTGAAATTTCATATTTATGGCGGTTCGGATCCAAAACATTCTGCTGACGATCGACTCGGGCTATTGCGCCACAATGCAGAAAATTATATCCGCATAGAACTGCGGGTATGGAGATTAATTATTTAAATTAAAACCTTTTTTTTAATTTTACGATAGCTGTTTCGTTGTAAACAAACTAGAACAGCGTTTTCTTGGAAAGACGAAATTCGGTGTCATAAATTAATTTAGTAAACGTCTTAAATTACATTAAAACATAAATATTGTGTATTTGTTATTGACGATATGATAATATCGTTGGGGATTTTTTTTTGTTGACAATACACCGCTGGCTTCTCGAATATTCCCACAAAAAATAATTATTAGTAATTAGTTATTGATTAAGTAATTATTTGCTTAGTCACTGGCGTGGGTCATGGTGTGTAACGCATACGGTTATTTATAAAACAAAAGTCATGGTAAGAATATTTATACAAAAAAAAGTGCAAATGCACTAGGGAGAAAAATTAAGGGATGTAAAGAATCCTAAATTTTTAGGTGATTTTCAACGGGCTGTAACTTGGAGAAAAATAGTCGTAGAGCAATTTTAAAAAAAGAAAATTTAAGCTCCAAGTTTCTAGTTTTGAGATCTTGAGCTCAAAATTTTTTACCATTAGCAGTTTTTAGGTAATCATAGTGTGTGGACCTGTTGAAATGCAAGCAAAAATTTGGATTTTTCTCCCGACGATTACTCTTTTCTTTTGGATTTTCTTATGATTACTCAAAAACTGCTAATGGTAAAAAATGTTGAATTCAAGATCTGAAAATTAGAAACTTGGAGCTTCAATAAGCTGTTTTTTAAATTGCTCTGCGACTATTTTTCTCCAAGTAACAGCCCTTTGAAAATCACCTAAAATTTGGGAATTTTTTTACATCCCCAAATTTTATTGCCTAGCATAGAAACAAAATATTTTTTTACAAACGAATCACTTTTTCGCGCTAGCACAGTGCGGACGAAGATCAGCCACTTGCCGCTAATATTTCCACAAGTTAACTTCTCGTTTTATCACAATCAGATAACGATAGTGGATTACATAACAGCTGTTTCGAGATATATGTTAATTTAATCTCTAAACTGGGGTGTTCTTTCCAGCGAAGACAGTTTTCAGTTAGATGTCTTGGTGGATAGACAGAATTGCAAGTGCCGGGTACAAGTACCAGGTATGTAAATATGAAACAGGAATTTTTTGTATAGAAAATACATGTTTATTATATGAAAATGATAAAAAATATTTTATTCCCATTGCTAGTCATACATTTTTCCCATCTCTCTGACAATTTGTGGATTCCATGCCAAAAAAATTCTGGCTCTTTTGAGACAAACCAGTCATCGAGCCATTTTCGTAAGAAGTGAAGCCCTGCTCAGCAAGTGCGTGTCCCATCGACGCAAATAAGTAGTAATCGGAAAGAGCCAAGTATGGTGAGTAAGCTACATGCGAAAGTATTTCCCAACTAAACGCCCTAATCGTTTTCTTGGCTGGTTTTCCTGTGTGTGATGGCGCATTATTATGAAGCAGAATCACTTTGTGTTGCCTTTTTTGATATTCTGGTCGTTTTTCACGCAAAGCTTGATTCAAATCAATCATTTGTTGTCGGTAGCGTTCAGTATTAACGGTTTGGCCAGGCTTTAGTAGCTCATAATAGATCACACCCTTCTGATCCCACCAAATACAGAACATTGTCTTCCGTCCAAAGCGATTTGGCCTTGCATTCGATGCCGATGGTTCGCCTGGTCAAATGATAAAAATAATCAAAAGGAACTGCTAACTTCGCTAATAATTTGGGAGAGCCATAATACCCTACCCTACGTCTACTACGACATGAAAAAATCAAACGTGCATAACTCGATCCACAAATAAAAGCCCGAATAAACGTCTGACATCCGCTTCAAGTTGTTATAAATGTTATAATAATGATCTCACGTCGTAGTGACCTTTGGAGGGGAAGCGGCGACATCGTCGAGACAATTGCAACGCAAAAACCAACTGGTTCATCTCTTTCTGTTTATTTGTATTTCGTGGAAGTAAGTGTAAGTACTCAGACCCACTATTAGCGGTCATTAGTGGCGTTCGATTTTGCTCGTTATTCCACCTTGTCCGCCCGTGGATGATGTAATAGTAATTATAAAGATTCCTAATTCGCGGCAAGGTCAAGAGCGGGCCGGGAAAAAAGTGAAACCGAAAAGTTTCGTTTCTTACTGGTCGACGTTGGCGATGCGTTCGATCGTTCCTGCAATCGGGCCGTCTTTGGCAGGATGGTGCAGGATATACAGAGCCCCGTTTATCGATGATGATCCCCCAGCAAACTCCCAAGTCAGATCTAGTAGGTCACAATTAAATAAATAGCGATGTTTTGACTATTTAATACTTTGATACACCGATTTCGTATTTCTGTAAAAAAAATTAGTAGGTCGGTTTTATCTTTGGGATTATGTACATAGTACATAGTCTAAGTGTTGTCTGTGATGAAGATGAATATTGAGGTTGCGAAAGGCTAAATGAGGATGTGACGATTTTTTCACTAAAAATCTTAACTTTTTTAAAAAAATCGTAGGTTCTGTAAAAAAATCAGTAGGTCGGTTTTATCTTTGGGATTACGTAATAGATAGTATAAGGGTTGTCTGTCATGAATATCAAGATTGCAGAAAGCCAAATCAGGGTGTGGCGAATTTTTTTATATTTTCTTCACTAAAAATATTAACTCTTTTCATAAAAAATATTGTAACGTCTGTAAAAAATTTAGAAGATCGGTTTTATCTTTGGGATTACTTAATAGATGGTTTAAGGATTGTCTGTCTGAATATCGATATTGCGAAAAGCCAAATGAGGGTGTGGAGAATTTTTATATATTTTCTTCATTAAGAATTTCAACTGTTTTCATTGAAAAAATCGTAGCTTCTGTAAAAAAATCAGAAGGTCGGTTTTATCTTTGGTATTACCTAATAGATAGTCTAAAGGTTGTCTGTCATGAATATCAATATTGTGGAAAGACAAATGGAAATGTGGCGAATTTTTTTATATTTTCTTCTCTAAAAATTTTAACATTTTTCGTTTAAAAAATCGTAAATTCCGTAAAAAAATTAGTAGGTCAGTATTATCTTTGGGATTACGTAATAGATAGTTTAGGTGTTGTCTGTCATGAATATCGTGATTGCGGAAAGTCAAATGGAGGTGTGGCGAATTTTTTTATGCTTTCTTCAATAAAAACCTTAACTTTTTTCATTAAAAAAATTGTAGCTCCTGTAAAAATACCAGCAGGTCAGTTTTATCTTTTGAATTGCTTAGTAGAAACTTTAAGGGTTGTCTGTCATGAATATCCAGATTGTGGAAAGCTAATTGGAGGTGTGGTGAATTTTTCTATGTTTTATTCTCTAGAACTCTTAACATTTTTCATTAAAAAAATTGTAGCTCCTGTACAAATATCAGTAGGTCAGTTTTATCTTCTGTATTATTTAACAGATACTTTAAGGGTTGTCTGTCATGAATATCCGGATTGTGGAAAGCCAAATGGAGGTGTGGCGATTTTTTTATGCTTTCTTCATTAAAAACCTTTACTTTTTTCATTAAAAAAATTGTAGCTCCTGTAAAAATATGAGTAGGTCAGTTTTATCTTTTGGATTACCTAATAGATAGTTTAGGGGTTGTCTGTCATGAATATCCAGATTGTGGAAAGCCAACTGGAGGTGTGGCGAATTTTTTTCTTCTCTAGTAATCTTAACTTTTTTCGTTAAAAAAATTGTAGCTCCTGTAAAAATATCAGTAGGTCGGTTTTATCTTTGAAATTACTTAATAGATAGTTTAGGGGTTGTCTGACATGAATATCGAGATAGCAGAAAGCAAAATGAGGGTGTGGCGAATTTTTTTACATTTTCTTCACTAACAATCTTAACTTTTTTCATTGAAAAAATCCTAGCTCCTGTAAAAATATCAGTACGTCAGTTTTATCTTTAGTGTTGCTTTGTAGATAGTCTAACGGTTGCCTATAATGAATATTGATATTGCGGAAAACCAAATGAGGGTGTGGCGAATTTTTTTATACTTTGTTCACCAAAAATCTTAACTATTTTCATAAATAAAATCGTAGCTTCTCGTAAAATAACAGTAGGTCAGTTTTGTCTTTACGATTACTTAACAGATAGTCTAAGGGTTGTCTGTCATGAATATTAAAATTTTGGAAAGCCAAATGGGGATGTGGCGAATTTTTTTTATTTTGTTCACCAAAAATCTTAACTTTTTTCATAAATCAAATAGTAACTTTTGTAAAAAAAATAGTAGGTCAGTTTCATGTTTGGGATTACTTAATAGATAGTATAAGGGTTGTCTGTCATGAATGTCAAGATTGTAAAAAGCCAAATGAGGGTGTGGAGATTTTTTTATATTATTTTCACTAAAAACATTAATTTTTTTTCATAAAAAAATTGTAGCTTCTGTAAAAAAAATGAGAAGATCAGGTTTATCTTTAGGATTACGCAGTAAATAGTCTAAGGATTATCTATTATGAATATCGAGATTACGGAAAGCCAAATAAAGGTGTGGCGAATTTTTTTATATTTTCTTCACAAAAAATCCTAACTGTTCGTTAAAAACGTCATAGCTTCTGTAAAATAATCAATAGGTCGGTTTTATCTTTGGGATTACTTAATAAATAGTCTAAGGGTTGTCTGTCATTAATATAAGTATCAAGATTGCGGAAAGCCAAATGAGGGTGTGTCTGAGGGTGAGCGGTTTACTTATTCTTCTTTTATATTCCATAGTATCTGTGGAATGTGCATATAAAGTTATACCAGAAACTATCCTGACACCCTGTATAATGTATTATAATGCGATATGGCCAAAATATCGATATTAAAATATGAGAAATACGAAAATCGATTTTAAACATAGACAATAATTTTATTCGATATATCGATAAATCGAATAAAATATTATCGAAATATTAACAAACAAGAATGAAAATATTAAAATGTACAGAACATGTCACAAAATTGTTATGTGGATACAGATATATCGAAAATTCAATGGAAATTAACCATATCACTTAATACGTCAACAAACAGAAATAAAAACCGCATATAATACAATTTTTTAACAATCGACGAAAACCCCTCACCTTAATTAAATGTACTGTAAGATGCTGTAAATCTGCATCTTTCCCAGGTGTGACCGGCATTTTCCAATACACGTAGCTCGTCGAAAAAAAAAAAATAACATCGATGTCCCACCAACTTGTTTTGTTTTTAAACCGGCCAGTGTATTGACGTCAAATATCGCATCCTCTTCAGTTTACACCTCGACCGGCCGTATTAAAATTCATGTATATTAAAATAAAACTATCGACAGAAATATTCGATGGCAGCGGCCATGTGATCATGTGTACGATCACGGTAAATCAACTTTTTTTACGTAATCTAATGCATAACATCGACGTAGTGGATAGTATACGGAATTTTCTCCGTCTAAAAATACGATCGTCGCCTGTTTTTCGACAGCGGGCAAGTCGCAGTTGATATTGAAAACGAGTTCCACTAAAGCATGTCGATAAACATGAAAATATATCGATAAACATATCATATACAGAGCTGGCAAGTAGAAATCTTGAACGCACTACTTTTGTGTACTAGAAAAGAGAAATAGTAAACGCATGGACGATACGACCAGAACGCCCCAAGTTTATTGTGTTTTAGCAATTATGTGAAGATACAGGGCATGTATCTACTGCTCGTCAAGATTAGCAAAAAGTGTGAGATGTTCTAGGTATGCGTAGAAGAAAGAGTGAGACAGCAAGCGGAAGGATGGACTATACGAGCGGCCAGATCGAACTTTGTGTACATTCATACTCGAATTAACTCTGCAAAGGTCTCAATGCGACTGGGTAAAGACCAGATTATACTGCGCACTTCGTGGGCCGTCCTGTATGACAGTTTTGAGACTTGTTCTTGTTCTTGACGAGCTGTACGTTATGAGTTAAATTTCTAACGTAGAAAAGCGCCACTAGATCAATGTATTTCTGGGATTAGCAGCTATGCCCATATCACTTATTTAGGGAACACGCCCACCGTATTTTGTAGAACTAGCAACTCCTACGAACCAGCCTTACTATCAGTAATTTATCGGTACTTCGAAAAGTTGTGAGGCTCAAGATTTCTAATTGTCAGGTCTGTATACGTATCCGAATACGGAATATTTTTCCGCGTTCGCCCTGTACATGCCAAACTGCTTTCTACTTGGCAAATCTCGCCGTGGTCGACGATTTTTTGTTGTATAGACCGGAAATAAACACTTCGGTCGTGGCGATAAACGAACCGTTTTATTTGTTTATGACAACTCTTTCCTCGTCGACTGTCTGATCGCTTGTTTATAGAAAGCGGGCAGCAGCAGGACCACCGGCTGAGATGAGAGGTCACCGCCAGAGAAAGTGTAAACAAATATGAATTGTTATCGAATAACTCGGTGGTTCGTTCGCCGCACGCCCACGTTTTCCCGTCATTTCGTGGGAACTAAAAAAAATTATGGGTGTCAGATCTGGCAGATCACGTGGTCGTTACACGTAAAAGCCCTGATATACTAAAAAACGCCTAGTGCAACGCATGTAGACATAAATTCAATTAGATTTATTATTAAAGAGAACATCAACTGGCAGCTATTAAAGCACGATAACGAGTGACTTTTTCTACTCTCTCTCTGTTCGTCGATGCGGTGAATGTATTTTTTACCGTATACGCCGTACAGGTGTCAACGATCTTGACATTGCCCTAGTAGAAATCGCTTACAGGGCGATTTTTTACGTGAGGTAGCTCGCAGCCAATTTGGTATTTTTCTAGAACGACGGTAATAGACAGACAGCTGCGCGACGGATTCCCGAAACATTTTACACGCCTAGAAAACATTTCCGTAATGTACCTACTCGAATAATTTATACCAGGTGTTTGACACTCTAAAATCTATTTATAAATTAAAGCACATAAATTGGATTTCGGCCAGGCTAAAAATGTTACGTTGACGTCACGATAAACGAGGTACGTTTCGCGAACTTTGAACTTTATTTTTTTCGGCAAACCGTACACAATTATTATCGCTCGCTCGAAAGTTATTGTTTGCCGATCGTAATGGCGACCGCGGGTTTTGTCGCCTCCTCACTAATCGAATCGGGATTTCCTTGTTTACTATACATTTGTATCATTCATGGAGTATTTTCACGAATGCGCGCGAAATTCGTAAGATGACACGGACGGTACCTGCATCATAAAAAAATCACATCGACGAAATAGCCGATGATGGTGTAAATATTCCGTAAAAAATGTACTGAATGAGTAGTCAATGAGGAATGAATTGCGATTTTCAATTCTCTCAAAAATATCAGGTGGGCTAAAATCTGGACACATTGGTGGCCACTGGGTACATTAATTTATGCTACAACAGATAATCTTCTATGTGTTCTAGATATTTTATTCAAACGGACATTAATCGATGGTACATCAGTGCAATAAAACTGTGGTAATAGGCTTTTTATTCTACGTCAGTTTATAAGGGTTCAACTGATAGGTTTAATCTTCTTTATACAATCTTGGTGCTATTACAAATTAATAAGCCCGTTCTCCAATATTTCACTTCACCTCACGGAAAACTCTATTGGATTGCAATCGTGGCACATTGGTGGCCACTTTGGGAATTTATTTCACGATAAATACTTTTTTATGTAATCTAGATATATTATTTGAACGAATATTAATACTGTTAAAGCAGTGCAACAAGAAGATTTTTTTCGCTGTCGGTTTATAAGCTCATATAAAGAATACATATAAACTTCAAGTTATTCTTCTCTACTCAATTCTAATACAATTAAAAAAGTTATTGGAGCACCTTCCACGCCAGCTCTCGCGTATTTTACTTCCCTCAAAGAAAAATCAAGTGGACTATAATATGCAAAAACTAGTGGCCACTCTGTTGGTTTTATACTGCAATGGGTACTTTTTTTAGGACACTGGTTCACTATTTACAATGTTAGTGCCAATTAATCTCTTGAATTCAAATGTTTTTTGAAAACATCTACATCAAATTAATATAAGATCACGTTATATAGGTGCCTGTTTTTTGATTTGAGGTGACACGATTTCACACAATAAATTCTTAAAATAAAAAACGTTACCAAAGTCCATCCACAACTAACTAAACAGAAAATCAATGGGCTGTGATCTGGTCACATAAGTGGTCATTCTAGTGTTTTCTTCTCCAAGTAGCTTTTATAGCACATTTGTAGATTTTATGCAGCGTCAGAATCAAATGGGTCTTAGCTTTTTGAAGAATCTATTCTAAATAATAGATTAAAAACAAATTAATTAGAACAGGCCTGAATATAATTTTTTTAGAGGGTATGACTCCAAACAATAAACTTTTTAAGGTGCAATTAAATACGTCCTCTCCAGAGGTCCTCTTGAAACGCTCTTGCGTGAATAATAATCTAGCCTGATGACTGGCCAATCTATTACATTTCCTTCCAAAAAAAAAAATATATATACAATTGTTAAAGCTACTAAATTTAAATACTAAATCTGTATGTGTACAGTTTTAGTACTAAACTGCTTTAAGTTCCTTTGAAAACATCCGAAATAAAAAACAAAACGAAAAATCCAGAGCTTTTCCTACGAAAAATCAAGTGGATTGTGATCTAGATGTATCAGTGGCCACTTTACTTATTTTCCTTCACAATATATACCTTCTTACCTACAGTCGTTTTTCATACAAGCTTAATGCCAAGCGGACATTAAAAATCAAGTGGACTGAAATGTGGATAAACCGGTGGCCACTCTATTAGTTTTCCTTCGTAGGATGGAAATGCCTTTTTGCACAAAGTTAACGTTATATAACCTTAATGGTTATGCATCAATTTTTAGAAGGACAATATTCGAAAGAGATACACAAAAAAAAACATTAAAATGTTACCAAATAATTGCCTAAGCCGGCTGTAGCCTATTCAGGTTTTGGCAAGAAAAAATCAAGTGTGTTGTAATCTGGACGAATCGGTGGCCACTCGATGAATTTTCTCAGAATCTGAAATGGTTTTTTCCTTCGCATTCTTGCGGAATTTATGCAGTGTCGGGAATACCTAGATCGTCTTCCCGCCGGTATTCCAAAAATGCAGACGGGCCTATGGCGGTACCGGCATTCCGAATACTAACACACGAAAAAAAAAGCCATGATTTATGCCCGCAATAACGATAATCGAAGATCGCCCAAAAGCGACTCGGAATGCCCCATCCGGTACGTGACGTCAAATGTTTCTATAAAACAATCGAGCGTCAGCCTTCGACGACAGATTCCAAGCGTTGCCTGCCGTGAAAACGTCGTCTAGTGAGCCACGAGTTCAGCCGCGCACGATCGTTTGTTTCGTTTCAATTGTTCTTCTATCAACGCCGATATGATTTCCGTCGCATTTTTGTGCCTTTGTGTATTTTTTGGACAATCGGACGCATCCGCCATACCGATGTGGGAGTTTCTGAGTAAACAAGAGAAAGTGAGTACGATTCTTCCCCATTTATCCCTATTTTAAAGCACAAAAATAGTTACGTTTAAAATACAACTAAAATTCCACCTGGCGTTTAAATATAGCGCCAAGAAATTGGGTCGTGTGTTTTGTGTTTCTCAAATCAACATAAGCATATTTAAATCGATTTCAAACGAGAGAAATCCTCCTATATTTTTTTAATAAATCAGTTATTATATGCACGTATTTTAAAAGTGCCCTTCAACTTTATATCCAAAGACCTTTACCACTTGTAAACGTATTTAAATTTCATTGTGTATAAGCCACAGGAAGGATATTTACGTTAATCAGATGCATATTTTTCCAGTCAAGTATTTAAATCACGTTATATAAGTCGCAAGAAGGATTTTCTTAAGTGTACTAGTGATATTTTGCACTAAAACCGTAACCATAACATTATTTTGCATTTCAATTAGTTTATATAACATTTAGAGCTGTTATTACTGGATAAACAAGCTTATTATTATCGTTATATTCATTTTGTAATAACATTCGACCGCCATCAAGTCACCACACGTATTCTTTTCTTCCAGATGTCGTTCCTCTACTCTCAGTTCGCCAATCAAGTCGACTCGTTCTGCGAGACCGCCAACCTTAAGGACTGCAACAAGGAGCTGCTGAAATACGGCCTGAACACCTTAAAAAGAATGCCGGAAGAGATCCTGGACGCTACTGATCCCTACCAGCGAGGATCCAACAGCATAAGTAAGTATTGCGATTAGAAAGCTGACGAAGGCGGCGAAGGAACGGCCAGAATTCCTTTCACATGCCTGCGCCAATGTTAGGACTATTAGTCATTTGTTTTTTTAACCTTTTATTGTGCGTCTTAATGAGGTTAAAAAGTACAAAAGATCGCGATCTCGATTCAGCCTTGGGCGATCCATTGTGCTCGTTAAAGACGATTCCATGCCACAGTCGCCGATCGGCTTTAGTTGACGGATCGACTGTTCTTGTTTTTTTTTCTTTCCTTGTAAAATCGGAACCGCCGTTTCACGAGAATCGTTATACTATGAGTCAAAAAAAAAAAACGACAATGCTTTGGTACCACAAATTACCGGTTCCTTCACGAGTACTATAAGTTTATTTCATTTTTAATAAGAACAAATAGACTAAATTCACCTTGAAGTTTCGTCTGCTGACTCAGAGACTGGACGGTAATGTTTTGATGATACAAAGTCATACTAGATGACTCAGGCCCACTTTTTTCCAACATCCGGCATAATAAATTGTTCCAAAACCATTGCTGGCATAAAAAACTGATTCATCTTGATCAACCAGGCGCTAACTCATCAAAATCAATCACCAGATCTGCCGATCAATTTTCTAACGAATCGCTATTTTCGTTTCAGTCTGGGAAACTCTCCTGGAAGGCCACACCCTGGCGAAAACCTACCCCAAGCCGCAGGGCTCCACCACCACTCCCAAGCCCAACAGCTACGACGACGACGAGTCCTTCGGTGACGATCCATACGACGAGTTTGGGTACGAGAGTGCAGCCTCTGCCAAGATCGACAACGTCTACAGGGTCCCACCCCCCAAGGACTTCGTGATCGAGCTGGAGAGCGGCGACCCCGAGTACGTGTACCCCCACAACGCGGGGGCTTTCGTGAACGCCTTCGACGGGCCCGTCATGGACAGGGAGGCGTACGAAAAGTTCAAGACGGAGAGGATACCGTTGACTGGGCCTATGGTCGTCAGGGTGTACCCTGACGGCACCCCCGTCGATAAGAAGCTGCCCCTGCCCCACGATGAGGATTTGAAGCAACACAAGATGGCCTACGTGTCCATCCCCAACTTGTAGATTTATTTAATTTTGTAGTTTCGCTCTGGGGGCGAGAAAATTCGCCAACAGCGGTCTATTTTCTTGTTCCCAGATCTTCAGAGCCCCTTACAATAAGGTTTTGTGATATTTTTTTAATGTTTGTACATATTTATTTTTGTTAGTAGGCGTGAGTGATTTTGTATTATAGGTGTGACTGTCTTTTATTTATTGAATGTGTCAAGTTGTCGATATTTACCTCGTCACAGCTAGTGTGATGTAATTTTATATCCAGGTTTGTTCTGGGTGTTGTACAATTCTATGTTGTGTGATTAGTTATTGTTCAATAATATGGTTTCCTAGTATTCGTTTGTTTTTATTCACTGACCTGCGCTACGCGCCATCTAGTGACCCTTATTTATGTGATATGTCACTGTGTGATAGCCCAAAGAATGGGCTATTTCGGGCTGGGGTCGATGACCCTACTATTGGTAATTTTAGCAGCACAACCAAAAACAATGAGCTGTAGATTTGTAAAATACGATTTAAATAAATATATTTTACATCTAACTAAACAGGTGATGATTCAATTTACCAAAACTAGTTTGAACACGGCTAGAAACGATCATCAATCGAAGATACCTCTACAGCAAAATGTCAGCACGATTACCATAATATTTGCAAACATTATAATAGCACACGAGGACTTGCAAAAAAAATTAAAACCAGTAGATTATAGGCGATAATTTATACCATTTAACATACATTAAGATTTTCCAAAAGCAGCCGATCGGAGTGACGTCAACGACGTCTATAAAAGATCCAGCTGGGCGTCTCTCTACACACAAATCGAGAGAAGACTCCAGAACGACTTTGTTCTGGATTAATTGTGTTTCGTTTTGTTAACAATGAATACCACACAGTTCCTTTGTGCGTTCGTCTTGTGTTCTTGCGCCCTTTTGGAATACGCAAACGCATCTGCCATACCAGTGTGGGAGTTCTTAAGCAAAGAGGAGAAGGTAAGTTTTACGTACGTAAACAAAAAAATCTATGTTTATAAAAAATAACCTAATGGATTAATGAAATCTGTTGTTTTACACATTCTTACGTAATAGTAATTAACATAATACTGTCCAGTTTTTTCATTTCGCGAATTATTTATGCGATACAGTTATGTTAACCGTAATAACGACCTTTTGCGCCAGTTTATCGTTATGTAACGAATTACATATTCATAAAAGTGTGCCATTTTTCATTTAACGTTATTTTAAGTTTGATTCAGCGGTAAATGTACAGTTGTGCCGTGAAAAAGGGTCCGAATCTATGAATAAAGGTCAGAAACAATACATGCGAGTCGTTTGTGGTCAAAGTCTACTATGGCAATCTAGGGTTATGTCAGATTACAGCGAAATAAGACCTAGAAAAGCATTTTATAACGTTTTCGTGTTTGATACATTTTTAAATCTTCTTCGGATCGTTAATGAAGACCTGTGCGACTTTTCAGATGTCGTTCCTTTACTCTGTGTTTGCCAACTTCGTGGAGGACTTCTGCGAAGGCTCGAGCTTGCAGAATTGCAGTCAACAGCTGCTACAGTACGGATTGAACTCATTGAAAAAGGTCAACGACGACGGTCTGGATGCCATGGACCCCTACCAGAAGAATTCCCACCAAATAAGTAAGTACAACTGCGGTTACTGAAGTTGATTTGCAATTTGCAGCTAAAATAATTACCAAAACATATTGTTTCAGTATGGGGGGATCTGTTGCGAGGCCACGCCCTCGCCAAGGCGCCCCTCAAGGAGAAGCTCGCCGGCACCACCTCCGCCCCCCCTAACAGCTACGACGACGACGAGACGATTAAAGATTTCGGGTCTGAGGGCGCGGCCAGCACCGACTTGGACAACATCTACAGACTGCCTCCTCCGGACGGTTTCAAGGCCGAAAAGGAGCCTCCCGAAGGCGACTACCCCCACAACGTGGCAGAGTTGATCGAAGCCGCGTCCGAAGACGACAGGGAGTTCCGACGAGAGTATTCCGATGGTAGCCAGCCCTTGACTGGGCCTGTGGTCACCAAAGTGTACCCTGATGGCACCCCGGTGGACGAGGCGGTATCCGAACACCTTGACGAGGATTTGCGGCAGCACTTGTTGGCACAGATACCGATACCCGAGTCGATTTGAGACATACGAAAAAAAAAAATGAAAGAGATTCCTGTATATACGTAACGTAAAATCGATCTCAAAATAATTCCTGACTTAAAAAGGTGCGGTTTTTTAAGTTCTACGTCACGAAGACGTTGTAGTAATATTATACGGACATAAAATTACTGTTAAATCCACTATGTACATTCACGATTAGCTCTTAGTATTAAAAAACAATTATTTGTGATTAATTAATCACTACAGTACATACGTACATAGTGTATTAAGGAGTTTTCGGAATGATTTTATCGTGGTTTAGAAATTGCCTTCACTTTGTAACAAACAGACGTGATAATTATTAAATCCCATTAAAAATAGGTAATTTTTACGCGAGTTTACAAAAGCTTAAGTTATATTGATGTTATATCGACGTTATTTTTATGTGATATTTTTGTTATTTAATTGTTCTATTGGAAATATTTATCACAGTTGCTGTGACTCGTTACAGATGGCTGAAATGTTGTTTGTAAACGTGATTTGTTGAAAGAAAATCGTGTACATTAATGTTGTGTTAATAAATAATGTTTTCGTTACGTTTCGTTGTGATTTTCTTTAATGTAGGACGTGGAAGAAGAATTTCACGTCATAGATGCAGTTTCTACACACCGTCAAAATATATTTTCGTTACTTATACTGACTCAGTTCCGCTATATATCTTACTTCTAGTCATAGAAGGCATCTTTGAGTTGTTACATTCTCTAATCGACTTAAATTTGACATATTTGTCAGCTCGTGCCTCACCGAATAAGGACACCCTGTATGACTTTGTGTATATAAAAATCCTTTTTCAGACGTCTATTTATACATACCTCGTTATATAATACTTAACTATTACTTAATTAACGAAAACAAGGCTACGTAATTCCTTAACCAGTTTATATTATTAATTTTTTTTTATTAATTCGACGTTAAACGTTAGCAAGGCCATCTTCGCGATAATACCCGTTTATTTTGCAGTTTTGCAAAATCGTCGGGTCCCCTGTAACACAACAATTCGTCTGGTCATTGTACAGTTACCTTCAGAAGCAGATCCTGTTTGCAGAATACTTTCTCGGCGTTTTTGTCGAGCGAACAGGAAACGGATATGCCTATGTTAATTCGGCACTCCAAGAATCTTGGCCCGCACAAAGAGGGGGAGGAGGATTGTTATATAACGAAATTTCAATGACGCGTTACGAATAAAAAAAAAAAGTCAGGGTCGACTTCCGGTAGTTCAAACGATGTTTTTTATACGTATGGAGTGACGAAAATGCCAAAACTATGCATAAGTATAGCGGTACTCGTACAAACTTGAAACATGTCCTATAACTATTGCAATAAATAAACAATAACAACTGGTAAATTGAATATATATACCAACCTGATTGATTGAGTTTATTTCCCTTGGATCGTAGGCAGATACAAAGTTGTTGCAAACGCCTTCTCATTGATGGCTTAAAAAATGTTCGCACTGCATTATTATTTCACTGCACAAAGAATTCGGTATGAATTTAATTATTTCGCAGTTATTAATCACTAATTAATCACGCAAACTCAAAATACCGATTTAAATCGACTAATGACAAGTCTAGTACGAACCGAAGAGAACATAACCTTTGTGTAGACAATCCACAATGCAGTACATAGGCGTAGGCGGCCATATTCTTTGTAGGGTTCACACACACTTAAGTATCTGGAAGAAACTGTTCTAATTGCATTAAATATAATTAATAAGTATATTACATTATCTATTAACGTTTATATTACATTTTTGAACAACAAGGAAGATTTAGGTGTTACAAAAATAAATATTTAATTACTTTTGGTTGATTTGCATTATTATATTACGTATATATTATTAAATTAATTGATTTAGTCGGCTATTATTGAAGAAATTAAAAGACGACGGTTTTTAAATTGAAATATGATTGAAACGGTGGTTCAAACACGCTCGATAGATTTTGCTGTTAATAAAGAGGTTAATATAGCATTTTATGGTCTTACACATTCCAAAAAAATCATTTTATCATATATAACTTTCTATGAGTTATAAGAAAGGGTTCAGTAATATCAGTAAATAGTATTTCTTTATGCAAAGAATAGGTGTCACTATTTTCTCTCAATGTGTTTCAATAGCTGTGAACCTGAACTTAATTATAAAATAAAACACTAGAATAGCGACCATATATTATATTTACACTATGTATTATTTTTTGTACATAAAATAAAAGAGTCTATTTGAAAATCGGCTCGATGGCCCTCAAGAACTCCTCTTGGAACTTTTTCGTACTGAACCTGTCCACGGAGGCCCTGGCCCTCCCCCTTATCTCTGCCACCTCTTCATCGTTCAACTCCAATATATACTTTATGATAAACGCAAACTCCTGGGGGCTCTGCGCCAGGAAGCCCAGCCTGGACCCCTCGGATGTCTCGATTATATCCAACAGTGGCCCTCCGGACCTATGCGCCACCATTATCAGCCCCGCGGCCATCTGTTCGACAACGCTAATACCAAAATGCTCATCTAGCATCGTATGAACCCCGATGTATGCCTTTTTGAGCTCTTCCAGTAAATCGTCGTATGAGACGTTAACTTTGAACTCGACGTTATTTTCGAGGCTTAAATGCTTGCTGAAGTCCATCAGGTCTTTCACTAACTTGCTGTCGTTAGCGTTACGACAGCTGCCGCAGAGCACTAACTTTATATTATCGAATAATGTCCCAGAGACCATCTCCCGCAGCTCGTACAGTGCTTGCAGTTGTAGCGGGTGGTCTTTCTCAGGGCGGAATTGTGCCAGAGACATTATTCGTATCTTTTTGGGCCTCTCCAGAGGCCTGGGCATCTTCTTCAAGTGGTCTACTTCGCAAGGCGGGTAAACGAGATGCAACGGTCTGTCCCATAAAGAGTTTAAATGTTCTAAAGTGAACGTGGAATTGACTAGAGTAGAATCAGAGCATTGGCCAGCCAAGGAGTATATCTAAAAGGAGGTTTTTGTATACAAATTATCTGTGAAAGCTTTGTTAATAAATACCCAGGCGAAGACGTAATAATACAGTAACTTGCCCATCGTCAGAGCTGGATTTCTGGCAATAACGGCTCTGTTATTATAGATAGTCTGGCGGTTAGACACTCGTTTTAGCATGTCCCTAGTTATTGTGGGATAATGAACATAACAACCTGTCTTACATCCACCAAGATACTTAAATACCGGTAATGCAAATGTAAAACCAGTAGTCTCAATATATATATCTAGGATGAAAACCAGGCTAGATTTTACTGAGTAACATTATCATTATCATGTTCTTACCTGGGTTAAGCTTTGATAACGCTTCCAGAGCCAAGTATACAGACCCTATGGCCTGGCCTAGCAAAGTAAAGACTGGATATCTATCGCTCTCTATCCACTTACGTTTATTCAAATAAATAAACTTTATATTTGTATCAACGACAACGTTAAATGTTTTCCTCACTTTACTTATAATTTCAATGGGGGTAGCCTCAACGTCCCCAGTATAAATATAAAATTCCGCTTCAGGATACCTTAGATATAAAAAATTATAGTTTAAAGTCATGTAATATGACTGCAATGAAACTGTTTTTTATGCCACGACTTACTTTTTCTGTAGAGCTTGTATGGCTGCCCACAGAACCCTCTCCCCGCCACCACCGGAATTGCAATAGGGGTGGAATATACCGACCTGCGTTTTCTTTGTAAGATTTTTTGCTTTCTGTGTCTTGAATTTCCGCTTTAGATAGTAATAGCTGATAGGAATTGCCACAAATAGGGAAAATAAAATTAAAGCGAAGATAGCGCCTACGGTTTTCATTAAGAAAATTAACGACATGCTAAAAAATAATATTAGGTTATGTGCCACCCAATACATAAGAAATAACTAAATGTTGTAAGGGTGTAATGCAATAAGTTCCTATTACTGGATATATTCGTCGGCTTTGCAAAATACTTACAAAATATTACGAAAAGCCATTATTTTTATACTTAAAATTATTTATTATTGACTGACGTTTACATTATTCTGGTGATTTACTTTTATTTAGGTTGGCATTTAATAATTCACTGTGGTGTTCACAGAAGAGGATTCATAAAGGGAAATTATTTTCTAATAAATATAATCTGCATTATGTGTAAGTACAATAAGGATATTAAAAAACACTGATTTTTTAATAGAAATTCTTAACAATATTAGTTCTGCCCGTTCTGCCTAAAATATTGGATGCATTTTTGAGTTCTAAAGTTGGCAACAGTATTTAAATGTCGCGGTTATTTTAAAACCTAACCTTATATAGTCAAAAAATAAACAATTCTGAACCTGTTAGTATCAGTTAAAACTAAATATTATTTTACTAATCATGGTATGATTTTATTTCCCAAGTATTTTTAACGGA
The DNA here is from genome assembly GCA_037954035.1 of Rosalia funebris. Lineage (NCBI taxonomy): Eukaryota > Metazoa > Arthropoda > Insecta > Coleoptera > Cerambycidae > Rosalia > Rosalia funebris. The sequence continues at coordinate 26,720,493 of JAZFAV010000003.1, read as the reverse complement.
TTTTTCATATTTATGTGTTAATAGAGACGTAGCCTAGCTCCAAGTCAGATATTGAAAAGAGATGAGTCTCCGTTGGAGAAGAGGAATGGATTTATCCCATCATCACATAAGCGAACGAGGGATCACTCCAAAGATGGCAATTCCTCCAAAATACGGAAACCAATGTCACAAATTAATACACAAATCGTATACGCCTCCGATCATGTAAGAATATGTAAAATAACATGAAGCGCTTCTAAACTATGTATTTTCCAGGAGGAGCTGATAAAAAAGCTGTCGAGGCCTTTCAAATGCCCCATTCCAAATTACGTAGGGTCGAACTCGACTAAGAATTTGGGTATAAGAAGGACGCAGGTGAAGAGAGCCTTGTATGACCCGAATATGCCGAATGCTCTTGTCTTATACTACCCTCCAGAAATGTCGGAACATGATAAATTGAAAAGCAATGGGTAGGTTAATATTACTTGTTTTCCTTTTACTGTTCATGTCTTTTTCAGACCAAAGCTAGTTCACGTGGTTGTAGACCCTATACTGGGTAATATCCTGCGACCTCACCAGAGAGAGGTTTGTATACCCGTTGTTAACGAAGTATGGAGGTTGAAATAATTTTTTTAGGGTGTGAGGTTTATGTATGACTGTGTAACAGGGGTACAAATACCAGGATCGTTTGGTTGCATTATGGCGGATGAGATGGGTTTGGGGAAAACGTTACAGTGCATAACACTGCTTTGGACATTAGTCAGGCAAGGACCAGAGGGAACGCCAACCATTACTAAAGGTATTATAGTTTGCCCCAGTTCGTTAGTCAAAAATTGGAGTAACGAAATCAATAAGGTAAGCCTCGTAATTTTTTTTGTGCTTGTGCTGTTACGTGGTATTCCAGTGGCTTGGGGGGAGACTTCAGTCGATGATTATGGACGGGGGCACAGACGCCAAGAAGAAATTGACGCAATTCATGCAAGGACAGGGCCGTACCGCCATACCAGTACTCATAATATCGTACGAAACGTTCAGGACACACGCCGAGATATTACACAGCAGCGAAATAGGCCTAGTGCTTTGCGACGAGGGCCACAGGTACAATATTCGTGCTCGTTAATGATCTTTCGTGGGGTAATCTCCGTTTTCCAGGTTGAAAAATTGCGAAAATCAGACGTACAGGGCTTTGATGGGACTGAGGGCGAAACGGAGGGTCCTATTAAGCGGAACGCCTATTCAGAACGACTTGTTGGAATATTTCAGTCTGATACACTTCGTAAACGAGGGTCTGTTAGGTAGCGCGTCCGAGTTTAAGAGAAAATTCGAGAATTACATATTGAAAGGTCTGCGAAGTCATAACACGCGTATGAGGGTACTTTTTCGTGAAAATATCACTCGGTTTCAGGTCAGGACTCCATGGCGACCGACTTAGAGAGGCAACACGCGTCTGAGAGGCTTCAGGAGTTGACCACCATCGTTAACAAATGTTTAATACGACGTACTTCTTCTCTCTTAACAAAATATTTGCCTGTCAAGTTCGAAATGATAATTATTTGTCAGCTGACGCCGCTACAAAAACAGATTTACCTGAACTACATAAATTCTGAGTCAATTAAACGTACGGTGACAGATAACGAAGGCGCCAAGGCCACTTTGAGTTCACTGGCGAGCATAACGACCTTGAAGAAGCTCTGCAATCACCCGGACTTAGTTCTGGATAAAATTCAGGAGGGAGCGGAGGGTTTTGAGAAATCCAGGAGCCTTTTGCCGCATAGAAATGGTGAAAATGATGTTAGGCCAGAGCTGTCTGGAAAACTAATGCTACTGGACTGTTTCCTAGCTAATTTGAAAGCTAATTACAGCGACAAAATCGTCCTGGTGTCTAATTATACGCAAACGTTGGACCTTTTCGAACGATTATGCAAAAAGAGGTGATAAATTGAGGTAATATACTCATCAGATGATGTATAACGTGTTGTTTTTTGCAGAGGGTACTTGTATGTACGTCTGGACGGGACAATGTCGATAAAAAAAAGGGCGAAAGTGGTGGAGAATTTTAACAACCCGGAATCTAGGGAGTTCATATTTATGTTGAGCTCCAAAGCGGGGGGGTGTGGGCTGAATTTGATCGGAGCAAACCGTTTGATTATGTTCGACCCCGACTGGAACCCCGCCAATGATGACCAGGCCATGGCGAGGGTGTGGAGGGATGGCCAACAAAAGCCGTGTTACATCTACAGATTTTTGGCGGTAATTTTATGTGATAATACAAGTTTTTGTATTTTAATTAGTTGTTTACATAGGCCGGCTCTATAGAAGAGAAAATATTCCAAAGGCAAGCGCATAAGAAGGCCCTGAGCTCCACCGTGGTAGACATGAACGAGGAGGCAGCACGGCACTTCAGCGTGGCAGAGTTACGAGATTTATTCCGCCTGGAAAACACCGAGTCAGATACCCATCTGAAATTGAAATGTAAACGTTGCCTCAACCGCATACAAATAAAGAATCCCCCAGAGGAGGCGGATTGCACTAATGACTTGTCCCAATGGTACCATTGTTGGGATAAAAAGGGGCTCGCCGATATGGTAAAGAAGTTTGCTTGCGTCTAAAAGGGGGTTTTAATGAGTTTTTTCTAGGTTTTGAAGCAGATCTGGGACATGTCGAAATATATATCATTCGTTTTCCATCAGAAATCCGCCTGCCAGGAAGTTAAACATACCAAAAGCTTCGAAGAGGACGCAGAAGAAGAGTTAGAGGAAGAAGAGGAGTCAGATTAATAGTTATGATGTATTTAAGTTAGGTTTTTTACTCAAAGTGTGTTTAAGAATTCTGTGATATGCAAATAAATTTTTTTGTAACGTGTTTTTGTATTCTTTTTTATGACTTGGAACTATGATCGGTATTTCAAGCGTTTTTTATAAGATCAAACTGATTGGAGTGTAATTGGGTTGTAAATTTATGTCTTTTTTATTTTGTTTGATAATTTGAGGACCGCAAAGTTCCCCTTCAAAAAAAATCGGCTACGCCCATGCTAATGTTTAGTAAACATCACTTGTCAGAAGCGTATTTTTTCCCCGAACGTTTCGTTGGGCTGTATTTTTATTATTACTGACTGGTCTTGGGTAGATTACCATTTACATTTTTTTTTAAACGTGCGAAACGGTGCAGTATGATGACTTGGTCGCGGTGTTAACCGAGCAAATGCAGCAAAAATATGCATGAATCTTCAATTGTTCACGAGGGAACGGCGGCGATCATAGGTGAGTCGCAAAATTCAGACGGCAATCGTCGTAATTTAATTGTTTTCGTGATTATTCAAATCGCCTCGTCGAATCGCGGGGAATCGGCGCACGCGCGAGGATCCAAACGGTAGTTGGCGGTGGAACGGGAAGATGGCGCATGGTTTGAAAGGTGAAAGAAAGGCATATGGCGTACGTTTCTATTTTTGCTAATTCGGAGAGATTTTAATAGTATATTATGCGTGTCGTGAGTATTAAAGTTTGCAAGTGATTATTATTTATATTTTGGTGCGTTCTACAAGCATTTTCGATTGAAATATCAACGTAATTTCTACATGTCCGTGTGCGTATGTTAAGTTTTTGTTGACGAAATAACGAACTGTGATATTAAGCTTAGTTGTATATTATATAGGTTTTCCTTTATACAAGTTTCGATTATTTATTGTACAATTTAGATTACGAAGTAAGTTGACTGTTATTTAAAAGTGTAACCAAAGAAAATTGTGCTATGTCGCTGACACAAGCGTCAGATGCAGAGAACATGCAGGTGAAGATTAACTTAAGTGACAAGCAGTCTAAAAATGGTAAGTTTCATCCCCATTCTGTCATTTACACGGGGCCGTATCAACATCATTGTATATAGCTTGTAGTCCAACGTGAACCGATAACCACAATCGATACGTTTTATTCATTTAACTGCGGAGCTCCGCTTGCACGACACGAGATTTCTGCGTTGAAAAATTGTGCCAAAAAACGCCTGCCCTCGTGCGATTGTTGTGTCATTGTTGAGACGGGAAAATCGCCTTCCCGGGGCCACTCGACGATTTGTTTATGGCTGTCATATGATTTAGGGTGTTCGATCCGGCCCATAGAAGCAGTAAGTAGAATTGTAAACAATAAGTTAATGTTTATGTAGGGTCGCCGTGCTTAATCAGCGTTTTATGTGCGAAACGGTGAGTGTTTTGCAACGAAGTAGAAGGAATGCCGTGGAGTGCATCTCTGACGCGATTTTCTTTGTTCCGGATGAGATTTTTAGGATACACACGCCTTTTTCGTAGTTTCTGTTGGTCCCAAGTCGGTTTAAATGTGATTATTTCGAAAGATTTAAGCTATTTACAAAACTTCATCAGTGTACCTATAAGGAATCGTTATCAGTTATATAAGATTAGCGCCAACACTGATTCAAGGCAGTTATTATTAAAATCTGTTTATTTTTTTTTGTGTGTTTCACTACTGCAAACGACGTAACAAACGCTTATTTCGAAGGATATGATGCTAGGTCAAGATTGCACGGGGATGAGTCATGTTCTACGTGGAATTTTTCCATTCCCCTATGGGTTCAGCGATTTTTTTCCGTACCCCAAATCCACCTATGTAGCAACCCAGAGTTGTGTAACAGGCCGTTGCAAATAATCGGTTGGGTCGGGCAAGGACACGACACGTTTCGGCCGAGAACAGGTTTGAACTCTCGGCGTTCAGCCTGACCTACGGCTTGTCGTTAAAACTACCCCCAGTCCCGAGGGTGTCGCCCGACCCTCGGGACGCGTTCTCGATATTTGTTTTCGTGGGGAATTATTTCGAAACTTTATTTACTCTCGATAGAGGCTCGACCTGCGGGTATTTGAATTGAGATCGACCATTTTCGGGTGCCATAGGGGCGTTTGGCGGTAGTTCGAATGTAATGGCAAGGAAAATCGTTAATTATGAAACGTCCGTTGCCGCGGTCATCATTGTTTATTTCGCGATTTCGTGTTTACGTCGGATAATCTTTGTACAGGGTGAATAAATTTCCACAGGAGATCTTCGATCTTTTTTTTCGAGAAATAAAACGCTTAAAATGGGAAAAATTCACTTTCGTTGTCGAAGTTATAAATAATTTATGGCTTCTTTGAATTGCCCATATACAATATATGTATATAACTACACTAGGCACACAAATTAAGGGATGTAAAAAATATCCTAAATTTTTAGGTGATGTTCAAAGGGCTGTATATTACATTACATTATGGTATATGAGTTTGGGCCTCATCAGCCACTGTATCGCATGGGTAGTCCCTTGGCGATCCCCTCTTATCCAGGCAAAAATGCTTTCCCATAAAAGGGGCAAATTAGGCACGTACCCCGCCTTAAGCCTCGTCTCCTGTAGGATAACAGGGGTCCCTAATATAAGGTACCTCTTCTCCTCCAGTGCGGGGCAGGTGTAAAGAAGATGAATCGAGGTTTCCTCGTCTTCTTTACAGTATCTGCAGGCCGGGCTGTCAGTCAGCCTCAGCTTGTGCTTATATGCATTCAGAGTACTATGGAGGCCCGTTATGATTCTCACCAGGGTTTTGGCTTTGTGCCTGTTCAATTTAATAAATTCTTGAGCCCATTTCTCAATCTCTGAGTATTCGATGAAGAGTTTGGTTATTCGACAACCCGTTACTCCTCTCTATATTTTATTGTGCTGGTCTCTTGCCCAGCCATTGATGCGGTCTCTGATCAGATTCCGCCTTATTCCCACTGCAGGTTCTGGTCCATAGAGGTTTTCCCTGGTCCCTAGTCCGGCAAGGTCATCTGCAGTTAGATTTCCCTTAATGCCATTATGCCCAGGTATCCATACGAGTTCCACCGGTCCCTTCCCTGCCAAGTGGTTCGATGCTTCATAGCAGTTATAGACTCAGCTCGTTGCTGAATTGCGGGCTGCCAACGCCGCCCTGCTATCCGAGCATATACATACCTTCTCCTGGGTCCGATTTTGGTCGGCCCCCAGAACACCGTATGTAATTGCAACTAGCTCGGCCTGGAGTGCGGTAGTGTATTTGCCCAGGGGAAAGGTTTTATCTATCCCATCGCGTCGCCTATACACCCCCGCACCCGCTTTGTTCCCACTCTTGGCTCCATCCGTGTACCAGATGTCTCCATTGAGCGTTAAAAGGGCTGTAACTTGGAGGAAAATAGTGCAGAGCTATTTTTAAAAAGCAAATTGATGCTTCAAGTTTCTAGTTTCTAGATGATCTCGAGTTCAAAACTTTTTATCATGAGCAGTTTTTGAGTAATCATAAAAAACTATCAGAAAAGAAAGTCCTTGCTCGCCTTTCAAAAGGTCCACGGATTTCAATACATTTTTTTCAGTGATTTTATCATAAAGCTTTTTTAGATAATTTTATCCTCTTTAATTTGAGCGGACTAAAAGCTTTGTACGATCATTTTTCGCCGAGTTATCGTCGTCCAAAGCAAAAAAGTCAGTTTTGACTTCTTTTTTTGAAAAGCATTTTTCTTCTTGCAGTAATTAACATTTTTTGACAAAGACATATGGATTATTGGAAGAGTACCATTTTCAACCTTAAGAAATGAATAAAAAATGAGAGCTTTATCCTTAAATTGATTTTTAACAAAAACGACAACACAATGAAAAAAAAAAATTCGCAGCGCTTTGAAATTTTCTGGGTTTCTTTGGGATACTTTGAGGTTAAAAAATGACAGTCAACATCCCTAGTCTATCCATTATTTGCAAAGTTAAGTGAATATAGCTAAATACGCAATTTTTTACCTCTTTTTCTATCAACATTCTCGCATCGCAAGATTTTTTTTTATCACAAACCAATAACCACGACTTGTAAAGAATACTTTGCAGTTTTTAAAACCCTATTTGAATTTTCTGTACGATCATTATTTCCAGAGTAATTAATCACCAAAGTCAATACTGACTTTTTTGCTTTGAACGACGATAACTCAGCTAAAAATCATCGTACAAGGCTTTTAGACCGCTCAAATTAAAGAGAATAAAAGCAGCTAAAAAAGCTTTACGATGAAATTACCGAAAAAGAATTATTGAAGTCCGTGGATCTTTTGAAAGGCAGGCAAACATTTGTATTTTTTCCGATCGTTTTCTTATGTTTCTCAAAAACTGCTGATGGTAAAAAATTTCCAAGATCTAGAAAACTACTAGAAAACTGTCAGTTTAATCACAACATTACAAGAGATATAAAAGGTGGGGAACAAATCAGTCGTCCTAATACAAATTTCCGTTATATAAAAAAATCTAATGAAATCTCAGAAAGGGGTTGCCTATTTCATCCCTTTCTAAAGGCAGAGAGTAACCAAAAAAATATGACATTATGTATCTTCCTTAGTAGGATGATTACACATAATTTTGTGTCGCTACCATTCTGCATGTTATAGGAAAAAATTAAAATGTGAATTTCAGCCCCCACTTTTAAATGGGTTTATCTCCTCAGGGGTGCAATTATCATATAAGGTATTTTTCCTTCAATCGGTTTATTTTTCACTCTCCATTCACGGGAATAATTTTTGTCACTTCATTTAAAGTCACCCTGTGTATATACATTCCGACAATAAAAAAAATATATAAATCAATTACTTTTACAAAAAATTATACCCATTTGCCATACGTCTGTGAAAGTGCTGTAACATTGAATATTTTATTTGTAAATGCAAAGTAAACTCGAAAATATTTTCGACTCGAAGTGGGAACTCCATTTCCGGCAAATTTTTTTAATGATTTTCTTCTTGAGTACCAAAGATTTTGAGACGCTTTTCCGTGTTCTATCCTCATCTTTGTTTTAATTCTGGTGCGTTCTACGGCTTTGAATATAACGCTGCTTTTTTTTTGTGTTAATCGCTCCTTTTTTTGGGGTCCAGTTTTTAGTGGGTTCTGTTCCTTTCGCTTGTCGTGTACCGTGGTTTATTTCGTGCCGGACACGTGCAGATTACCATTGACAATATTTAATATTTAAAATTAACTTCGTTAAGAGATATACGCCCTTTCGTCGTCTGTTTTATCCAACATTGTGTATACCATTTGTTGATCAGTGTTATTATATGACGTACTGCCAAGGTTTTACCGTTTTTTTTTCTTGAATAAAAAATCGTTTTGTCCACGTGGTGGTGAATAATTTTTCGTGTTTTAGACTGTCCTTTGTTCGAAGTAAAATCGTTTTAGCACGTAATTCTGTTAGTACGAGTTTGTTTGTTTCTTTTTGTAAATTTACCTGTGATACGTTTAAACTCCGATATGGCAAAAACCAAGGGGGCCAAGAGGCCCAGGTCTAGGCCCTCTTCGGCGCAGGGGTACGTACCCACGAGCCCCGTGATGCAGAATAGAAAGCGACAGAAGTCGAGGATCAAGAGAGTGTCTTGGAGTAAGTTTTTTTTTTTTGCCACAATCGCCAACGAAGTATTTATTGCTACTAATTCAGAGTTTTTTATTTTTGGTCATACACTCGACGACAAAAAATCGGGTAAGGATTTTTATTCTCTGATAGAGCAAAATCTGTATTCAGTTAATAAATTGTAACCAAAAAAGTTGCTTTCTGTATCTCGGCCTTTAAGGTAATAGTCAACAAGCCGATCCTAAATTTTTGGGGGTCATATGATACCGCTTGAAGAGGTATAATTTTTGTAGTCCTACAGAAATAAATCACTTCGAGCCCTATGCCGTACATTTTAGGTGGGACATGGGAAAGCCGCTGAAAAGTGAAAATCGTAACCCAACGGGGGTTGCATTGTTTCAAACGATCCTGTACGGCTTACGTTTATTTGGACTGTATTTATATCTGTGACTCTTAAAAAGAGAATGCCGTACAAAATTAAGGGATATAAACGCGAAGCCGTATCTGTTACATTATACAGTATGTTCTAAAATTGTCGCAGACAATTCCTACGTCTTTGATTATTGGGAATTTGGTATTTTTATAAATTTTTTGTTCGAATTAGTATTGAAATGGTTTAGTATCATTAAATACATGGTATCCCTTTTAAATATATATCGGTGACATCGTAGATTTGTCAGATATTAAAAGAATGCAAGCTATATCGATAAAAAGTAAGAATTTGTTCGACTAATCGATGTATGCGTTTTTTGAGACACGAAGAGGAAAGAATTTGATGCGTTTTTTTCGAGGTGCTGTACGCTTCGATTTCTACGTTGTAAAAAGGCCTCTTTGAGCTTATTAATGGCGTTTCGTAGGGGTTTTCTAAGGGGTACGATAATTTTATTTGCGTAGTTTATCAAAAAATAACCGTTTTTGTTTAATTAATCGTCGTTGAATCTTGCGCGTTTTCCACAGATGACTTGACCAAGGTAAATAAAGAAAAACAGCGTACAAAATACATTATCATAGGCGTCTCATAGGGCACGCTTATGGGATATATAAATGCAGGTTTACTTGTTGATGATTTAAATAAATTGTCATAGGCGCTCCAAAAATAATTCCGAAGGGGTATTTCTGAAGGAACTGAATTTATCTGTTATATATTTTGTAATAAAAAAATTCGTAATAGCAGAGAAAGTAAAAAAATTTTCACGAATATTTATAGCACTGAATCTGGAGATGATTAAAACTGGAGATGAGTTTTAATCAACTCCAAATGGTGCCAACTTTGTTGACAAAACTCGCGTCGAGTGTAGTGTAAAGTGTTTTATGGAAAACTAAGTCAGTTTTGTCTTCACACCAATAGTTGCAACCTACTTCAGTACGAATATTTATGTAGAAAAAATTATAAGAACTGTTTTGGAAGAAGTACCACTTATTTTTTTGCATCAATATAGTTTCGGAGCAGTTTTTCACAGATTTCTAGACCGTAAACATCTTTTAGAAGAATACATATATTATAGATTAAAAAAAAAATAGTTTATTATAGGCGTCCTGAAAAATGTTTTTATGGGCGATATAAGCTCGAGTAGAATTTATTTCTTCTATTTAGATTATTATAGAATTTGTTTTTAATAGTGAAATGTTCCGGAAGTTATGTTTTTATGCAATCTTAGTAGAAACATTGCTTAAATAATTTTAACGTAAATATATGTTTCGGGAGTTTTTCTTTTTCAATAGACCGTTAAGAAAAAACCCCTGCAGATTTTATTATAAGAACATACAAGGTTCTACAAGAGTATTGTCAATATTAAAAAAAAATCATGGGCGTCCCGAAAAATATTTCGATAGGCGCTATAGTTGGGTTGAATTTATTTGTTATATTTTGTAAACGGTTTTTGTTTTTCTTCAGTTCTAAGACATTATCGTAGTAAAAAATGTTAATAAATATCGATAGGTCTAGTTCAAGTATTTTTTTATATTATATTATTTTTTTTAAGGAATAGTACAGTTACAGAAGTTTTTGTAATCGGGGGTTAAGAAGCTTAAAAATAATTGGAAATGTTTTTATTTAGAGATGAGTATAGGAACAATTATAAAAAAAAGTATGACATAAATTTCAAGCTTGTTAATTTTGTTAAATATGGTGTTTATTGGCGTCCTTGGCTCTTTTAAAATTTGGCGCAGCCCATATCAGTTGATAAAAATGTTTTAAAAGACGCAACAACTGAAGGGATATTAAATTTATTTAATGTGTTTTTATGTTTCGGTTTTTCTTTTCAAGGAGACGAACAAATTGAGGGGATGAGCGTCTCGGACATGCCCGAATTCAAGGACCCCGCGATCCTGATGGTGAGAGAGAGCGTCAAGATTCGGTACACTCGCGATGAACTCGTCAGACTGAGAGACGCCCCGCTGTCGAAGAAGAAGCCGGACTTTTTCGACACGTCAGAGGTGTACGTACTTTTATTTTTTTCCTAGCTCGCACGTTTCTCTATCGTCTCCTCCTCAGATCCGTTTCGATCTTCGACCCCGATCGATGGAACTTCGAGAGGAAGAAATCCGACACGCCCACAGAGAACGGATCGCGAGCCGGCGACGCCCCCGATCACCGGAGGCGCCCCGGCGATCCCAGGGAGCGCATCCGCAAGGAGTACGACGGCATCGTGCTAAGCCCGCAGCGTCGCAGCTTCAACTCGGGCTGTTTCGTCCCTGTGAGGGAGACGGCGCGCCCCAATAGACCTCACAGCCCCCTGGGCGTCAAGAATGAACCTTCACATATCGGTAAGTCAATAGTCGCAGGACGCCGAGCGAGAGTTGGCAACGTCGCGTGTGGTGTTGGTCGAGAGCCGGTTGATGCTCCCGCGGCAAAAGTCGCCTGTATTAAGGAAATATTTAACGTAAATATTATTTAATAGCTTGTAGTTCTAAAAAATCCAATACAGCATTGATGCTTATCGCGATTTAAAACTTTAAAATAGTAAGTTATATTAATTATTGTTGTTGGTTCGTTGTATTCATTCGTTGCTCCGCTTGGCTATATTCTATGATGAGCATAGAATACTAAAGAACATGGAAAGATATAGGTTGGGTGTTGCGACATAGTTGTATCTGGGGATTGTTTTACATTTCCTAATTTCCCTAAGCCATATTTCGTCTAAAAATTGTCATACTATTGCAAATTGACTAAACACATGGATGTCAACCTTAAGGGGGAGCGCGCGGCGTTGCCAGATTTCCACTCGCGACGCGCGTTTGTAATTTTTTATGTTGCCCGAAGGAAAAAACGCCGGCGTTCGAGAAATACAGCCGGGCACCAGGCGCATAGGCAGCGGCCGCATCCTCAGGGAGTCCTGGGACTTCAGCGAGAAGTCCGATTCCGGAGACAACGACTACGGCTTCAGGGGATCGGCGCAGCGCGACGACAAGTTCGAGAGGCGCAGCTTCGGCAGGGATTTCGAGATGAACCGCGACAGGGAGACGGGCGGCAAGGAGGGCCGGAGGAATGGGCGCTACGACCGCCGCCGCATCTCGGAGAACCAGGAGGAGCCGGAGTGGTGAGACGCCGACGATTAGTCCGCCGCGCAGACGTGCTTACGCGCCGTCGCCTTCTCTTTTCAGGTTCTCCAGCGGGCCGATCTCCCAGATGGACACCATCGAGCTGCGCGGCTTCGACGAGGCCGAGAAGCCCAACTCGAAGAAGAAACTGTCGCCGTCGCGGGTGAAGCGCGCCAAGGAGTGGTCGAAGAAGAAGACGGAGGCGCAGGTGACCGCCGGCGACGAGAAGGAGGAGCAGAAGGGCCCGACGGGCAGGTCGACGCCCACCTCGCAGCCCGCGACGGCGTCGGAGCCGCCGAAGAAGGCGTCGAAGGGCGGCGAGGCCGCGTCGGCGCCGGCGCAGCCGAAGGCCGAAAAGACCTCCGGAGAATCCGAGAGTAAAACTGGCAACGATGTGAACGATCACTCCTTCAATTTCGACGATATACTCAAGTGCGAGACGTTTCCGGGACTGTTGACGGTAAGTGGGGGAAGGGGATGGAGGGGGAAGGCGGTGGTGTCCTAACCTAAAAATTGCGTCGGTTGCGATCATTGGCGTAAAAACTGCCTTTTTAAGTTAGGACATTACTGTTCTTACGAATTTTAGTCGTTGGGCATACTGCAGTAGATTATGCTAGTCATGTTTTTTAGAGGCGGGATATTTTTATAGAATCTTAACCTAAACATGAACTAACGGCTTATTATAACCTAAATAATCGAAATATATCGTCGAATTTTTTGTCTAAACATTAATTTTCACTGGTGTCGTCATTAGTCTGCTGTTGTCTCAACTTAACCTAAAATTGATTGGAAAACCCAAAATGATAACCTACAAAAATTGTATGGACTTTGTTAAGACCTTTTCATTTGTCTTTTGATATAATCCTGAGTTGCTTCTAGAATTGAGGTTATAAAAGGCAACCATAAAAATTTCAATAATTCAAAGTATGTATTGGCGGTAAGTGTTTCAGTAGGATGATTATCGGGGGATCCTAACCTAGAAATTACAGGACAGGGCAAAATAAAAAAAAAAAAAAATGCCACGACTTTTCTGATAGGATCACCTCGCATTTATAGCTGCGCTTACGCATTTAACACACCCCACAACCGTTTGCAGCCCCCCGTTTTGTTGCAGAACGGCGTGGGCGGCGACGGCGACAACATGAAGTCGCGCTTCAGCCGCTGGTTCAAGCAGGAGAGCCCCGAGAAGGCGGAGAGCAGGCGCTCGTCGATGCAAGAAGACCACCACATCATCAAGGACCTGCTGAAAGACATCGGCGAGACCAACGTGTCGATCCCCGGCGATTCCGAGGCGTACTTCGCGCCGATCTCCCCCGCCGGCAACGGCGGCGGCGTGATAGGGGGCAAGCGGGGCGCCCAGGCCCCGTCGCAGCCCATCAACATCATGGAGATGCTGCAGAAGGGCAAGCAGCAGGCCGAGGGGACCGCCCCGAAACCGCCACGTAAGTACCTAATTTATTCGTCCTGCAACCCCAAAATAGTGAGTCTGGGGTTACCGGGAAACTCCAAACTACGAAGCTAGGGTAACCCCAAAATATCCACTTTGCGTATTTGATCTTTACTTTAGATACTTTATCAAAGTATCTGGTAAAGAGGTTACTACGGTTTTTGTATCTCCTCAGAAATGGCCGGGAAAATCTTGAGCCTCGACGAGCTGGAGGCTAAGATGCGGCAGAATAGCGACGTCGCCTCTGGCCTCTCCCAGAAACACCAGAAGCAAAAGCCTGATGAAGAGATGACGGCTGCTTTCAAAAAATTGGTAAGTCGTTACGCCACCCTCCTTCTCCTATCTCTCTTACGCTGTTTATCGCCCTTTCAGCTAGCCCAGGCGCAGGCAGGCGGCCACGCCGTCACCGCCAACGGCCCCATGAACAAGACCCAACCCATGAGCCTTCTAGAGGTAACGGATCACCTGACGTAATCTATTCTCGGTTCGCACTTTTTTCTTCTCTCCCTCTTCCAGATGCTGAACCACTCGCAGCAGCAGGACGAGGCGGCCAGAATGTCGGGCAACAACCCGCACCTCCTCGGCGCCGGCGGCAGCGGCATGCCCGCCCACCACCACCATCACAACGACCTGACGCTCAAGCTGCAGCAGGTGCAGTTCCAGCAGCAGCAGAAACAGCAGATGGAGATGCTGAACAAGCTGATCAACGCGACGGTCCACCCGCCGCAGATGAGGACGTCGCCGCTGCACGAGATCGGCATGCAGCAGAGCAGGGAGCTGCTGAACAGGCCAGAGGCCCAGGCCATCTTGCAAGGTAGGGTTTTGTCTTTGTCGGTTCTCTAGGCTCGTTTCCAGTCTAGTTTACGTCGTAATTCGTTAGGAACGGCTCCGAAGTGCATGGAGGTACTAGAATGTTGCAGGTGTGCCACAAGGATCTGTACTTAACCTGTTGTTTTCGCACAATTGTTGAAATATTTCGTGATCGTTAAAGTTTACAAAGAATAATCGTTAAAAATTGTTAATACCACTTGTATTGAATGTACTTCCTCAAGGATCTATTTTAGATCCGTTTTTATTATCATATAAGGTTCTAAAACTCAAAATTTCACTTCGTGTTTAAGGAGGTACCTCAAGGATCTGTTTTGGACCCGTTTTTGTTTCCATTTATAGGTTTAAAACTCAAAAAATACATATTGCATTAATTGCGCGAAGCTTTAAAGAGAATACTTCAGGGATCTATTTTGGACCGTTTTTTATGTACGAGCTCTATTAGGTAATTCTTTGTATTGATATTTATTGATTCAACATCCAAAATATTACATCACATTCAAGAAGGTACCTCAGGAATATGTCTTGGACCTTTTTTTATTACCATTTATTGGTCTAAAATTCAAAGTATTGCGTCATATTTTAGAAGGCACCTGGGGGGATTTGTTTTGGACCATTTTATACTATCACATGGGATCTAGAACTCCAAATATCATCGCCACGTTTAAGGAGGTACCTCAAGGACATGTTTCGGGTCCCCTTTTATTACCGTTTACGCAATATTTTCGCCATATATGATAAAGTTGTACATCAAAATTGAATTTTGATGTTCAATTTTCAGTAGTAGTAAGTTTTTAGGAGTGTCACATCTGATTAAAGATTGCATACATTTTATGTACGCCCCAAAGGTCTGAAACGCGGCGAGATCACCACGCAGCACTTGTACCAGCAGCTGGCCAATCCGGCGCTACAGCCACGCCACCGCGAAATGCTCGTGACCATCCTGAAAATACAGGGCGCCGGCGGGTACGGGCCCAGCCCCAGGGTGCTGAGCCCCGTCCCCCCGCATCACATGTTCCAGCAGCAACAACAGCAGCAGCTGCGGGTATCTCCGCTGCCGCCCAACGGTGAGTGCCGCTCCGTTCCCTCTCTCTAGCACGCTAGTCTGGCTTCGCACGCACGCACGCACGCACTTCCAAGCTGTACGCTTCCTCCGCTTTGTTGTACTGTATGCGTTTTCCAATCACCTTGTGTGTTAAATTGTCGTCTCTGTGGTAGCGTATCTTAAAAACCTTTTTACATTTACATGCAGCTTATTGTGTGTCCCCGATTTTGGCGACGAGTCCCAACACTCTTACCGTGCCAGGTAAGTCGACACGGTGGCAGTTTCCATCGTGCAGGGGGCGTTCTTTGACTTTTACCCCGTGGTAACGATCAAACCTCTCGGTACAAATCAAATAACCGCCTCGTCCTTTTGTGTGGAGTTCGAAACATCGCGTAACTCTTGTATTTCTAACAGCGATGCACCAGAGGATACCGTCGCCGCGCGAGCTCCAGGTCCACACGCAGAACATCCTGCAGAGGGCGCTGATCAAGAAGAAGCTGGAGGAGCAGCAGGAGAACTACCGCAAGAAGCAGGAGATGCAGCGCGGGCAGAGCCCTAACGCGAGCGCTGCTCAGGGCTCCGCCAAGAGCGTGTCTTCCCCTACCCCGCTGGCGTTCACTCCCACCTCGGTGCTGAGGAAGATGACGGCCGATAAGGACGAAGGGAAGGAGAACAAGGGGGCGGTGGCTGATCCGAAGCTGCCGCCAGGCCGTCCGGTCACCGGCATGCGGCCCCAGCCGCAGGCGCAGGGCCAGCAATGGAGTTCCCAGTTCGGAGCCGTCAAGCAGCCAGGTAGATGATTTTTTTATAATTGTGCGCCTCAGGGTACCATTCCCGGGCTTGTTGTACTCTCTCTCTCTCTCTCTCTCTCTCTCTCTCTCTCGTTATTAATGTCTCGAACCGATAAGGGGAAGCTAATTTATGTGTCGTAGCCGGCAGACCGATCGTCAAGGCTAACAGCAACTACCAGTCGCAGACTCCGGAACAGTTCTTTGGTCAACAGCGCATGTTTGCCCAGCCGCCGCCCAGCGCGGGTCAACAGCAGCAACGTAAGCAGACCGCCGCGGCCCAATTCGGCCAGACTCCGAACGGAGCAGGTGGCCCACAGACACCGTACAACCCCAACCAGTACCCCACTAATCAACAGTTCGCCCAACAGCTAACGCAGCAGCAGCTGCGCGCCCAGCACCAGCACAGGCCCGCCAACCAGCCGATGCAGCAGCAGTCACACCAGCAGCAGCAACAGTCGATCGGGTACCAGCAACACCAGGGCGGCCAGCAGATGGGGGCGGCTTGGCAGCAGTTCTTTAATTCGGCACAAGGTGAGTTCCCATCGGGATCGTTGCGCGATCCCCGCGTTAAACCGTCGCCTTCGCGCGGGTCGGAGTGGGTGCCGCAGGGTTCGGATCTAGGCCTCCTTATGGTACTATGTATGCGTAAAATTTCGTCGGTTACTCAGGCGAATTAAAAGGAATGGGTGGGTATCGCAGGGATCAGTTTTGGGGCCGATTTGTTAGGTGTTTTATGCGTGGAGATGTTTTTTACGAGATAAAAGGAAAAATGGGTAGGAGAGAGGTTAGTAAAACGGTAAAAAAAAGTATTCAAACTGTTGAGGAAGCTTTGAAAAGAGGAACGAGTTTGTCTTGTAACGGTCATTACACCTACTTGCAACTTTTATTTGTAATAATTCTTTGGTGATTTTTTTTTTATATAGTTCGGGGTAAAAAAAATGGGAAATGGGGAAGAGTAAAACTTGCTTTGTTGCAGCCAACAGGAGCGCCAACCCGATCGGCAGAGGGGGCGTGAACGACGGCGACCTCTCCCCCACCACCACCAACCAGCTGGCCCGTTGGTTCTCGCCGGATCTGCTGGAGCGCGCCAGGGGCGGCGAGCTGCCCAGCACGGCCGGCCTGGCGCAACACGCCCTCAGCCTGGAGGAGATCGAGAGGCAGTCGGCGCCGCCTGTCCACAACTAAAATCTCGAAAACTGTGTACCTGGACTTTTTGTTTTTTTTTTGGAAGTCATCCACGCCGTGTAACATCCCATGGTAAGTAGGTCGGTGTGTCCCGCTCCTTGGCGACGTGTTTGTCCTATGTTGTAGAGTGAATAATAAAAATATAAGTTCTAGATGGCGGGGTTTTATTTCGGGCGGGAGGGGGGTATATAGCGGTGATTGTCGCCAAAATTGTCAGTTTGTGAAAAACGAGGGGTAGAAATGCTTTAGAAATTAAGTAAACGGTAAAGTAATAATAAAAATACATTTTTTGTGGTAAGTCTGTTATTTTTCCTGATATTAATGACAATTCGGTTAAATTTAATCGTGTTATTTCTTAATGGGGGGGGGGGGGGTTGTTTTGCTGATAGCACGTTGGCGTCACCGACGTTGGTACCTAACCTCAAATTTTGACGTTTGTGTGTCGGTTGTTTTTGTAACAAATGAGTAACTATCTGCTTTCTCTTTCAGGTGTTGTCAAAGTCAACGACGTGAATTGTATTTTAATAAAAAAAAACAAAACGTATATTTTAATTGTCTCAAAATATGTATTCATCTTAGATGACTTGTCAATTTTTCAAAAAAAAAAAAAAAAAAACGCCAATTGAAAAATGCGTTCCAATGAATTCCGATGCAGATTGTGGCATTTTGTAAATACATGTTGCAAACATATTGTGATAGCGCTGAGGAACAGTGGATTTATTGCAAGTGTTTTTCAATTGCAGGGGGGAGGGGGGGAGCGGCGGGACCGCGCGCGGATTTCGGCGTGTTTCCGAGATCCGTCGGGCTTTTCGTCGCCGCTGGGCGTTCCGGGCGCTCCCCTTGAACGAAATGGTTGCCGCCCTCGCTGTAGGTTCTAAAAAGTGTACGTCATTAAGAAGTGTCTGTCGTCTGCTGTAGGGGTACCGTTTGTTTTTAGAAAGAAGTTGAGTTGTTTAGAATGCCTTTTGATTTATTTCGGTTTGATGTCGAGGAGTTTTTTGTTTGATTTTGGTGTTTAAACGTAATTAAACGAGGCGACGGCGATCATTCCCCATAAATATATGAATATGTATAACTTACAATGTAAAAAACGTAAAATGTATCTCAAGTATTGTAAACTACAGAACTGATTTTAAGGTTATAATTCATTTCGAGGAAGTTCGTTTTTTATAATTGAAGCATTTAGATGTCTATGAAGTACTGATATTAAGAATGTAACTGCGCTTCTCTTATAAAAAAAAATTGCCATCGTACACATTCCTATTTCGTATTTGTTTGAAAGAAACAGTCAATATAGGGCTTAAACATGTATACCGCAGTTTTTCTTTTATTTCTTTCGTTAGAAACGTTACAAAAAAAAAAAAAAAATTGTGATCGTCCAATGAGGACGACTCACGAACCTAGTCGGGAACGTTTTCCAGAACTCCGAGCTGATTGACAAATCGTGAAACGAGAAATTTCAAAAAAAGTGTTAAAATCAGTGAGAATGTTGTTAACTTTTATTCTGTCACCTCTATTGTAAAAAAAATATTCTGTAAATAAATGAAATGTCATACACGTAATGACATACTTTTGTTTTCAATATTGATTAAAGAGCATACAGAAGCCAGTGTTTTATTCGTACCCTCCCGAATTTCCTTGTCCAGTCGTTCAAGGTAAGAAACGGAAGGTTTTTGCAAGTTTGAACGCGGACACCCTTGGTAAGAAACAAAAGATTGCGTCACGTCACGTTCCTTTGTTTCTTAGCCAACTTGAGGTTCTTTTTGGGTTAATATTGATTGACGACAAAGGCCGAAACCCTTTACAAATGTCTAAGCCAACTTGGGTGACGCCTTCATGAACAAAAGCTAGTAAAAGAAGTCGTAGCCAGCCAGAATGAGTTGCCGTTTAATATTTCAGGCTTTAAAAAAATTGAGGGATTCATGAATTTGATTTGAAATAGAAAAAAATATAAATGATAAAGAACGTAGCTTTTTACGCAAACAAATACGACCGCGAATTAGTTTGCTATATTTCGTTTCTCTACCTTTTAAAACTTACCGAATCAAAATTTTCCCTTACACTAACAATAAGTTAAAATGAATTTCAATCGCATGCAATTTTTTTTTCACGAAGCAAACGGTGATCGAATAACGTCTGAATTTCGCAACTTTCTGAGCACACCCTGTATAATCGTTTCCATTGCGCGCACCCGGAAAACGATTCGAGTCGCCTTGTATAAGTTCATCCGTCCAGATGACGCCTACGTGAGTTTTTCATAATTGCAGCTCGATCAAGCCGGCCTGTATGAGAACGTATTTTTCGTCAACTTAGCTTTGAATAGTTTATCTATTCATCGACAGATGGCACTGAAACCTGCATGGATTGGCAGTCGTTCCAGTAGGTGCCGTTCACGAAGTGTAACGTCACCGTTTGAGTCATTTGTAGTTGAAGCCGAGAGCTGAATGTTGATGTGGTATCGCTGTTGGGCGTATTGTGGTTTTTTTTATACATTTAATGGTCTCCAGTATAGTACTTTCGTCCTACCTGAGCGACTGGTCTCGTTGATCAAGATTTTGTGTTGTAAATTTAATGTGACTTGTATTTGAACTGTTTAAATAAAGCCTATTTTCGCTCAGCTATTCCATATTTGTTTTAATTACTGTCAATTCACTTGTAAACGTCAAGTCGACGTTGATTTGACATTTAAACGAATTGCTGAAGCTTCTAGAATAACATTCTGGAAAATTCAGTCGCAGAAATGACGTTCATATAGAAGCACAAACTGCATAGCTAGATGTTAGATAGTGATTCGAGAAGTCGAAGGTTACCCAATTAATGAAGGTCATGTTTAAAATACACAATAGAGAACTTACGATTTACGCAGGTACAGAATGGTAAATGGGGGGAGGGGGAAATGAAGGAGACTTGAGAGATTAGGTAGGTAATAAAACGCCAAAGTATTGCAAATAATTTATTCGAATTCGTTACAAAAACACTGGCATTAAATCTGGTTATAAATAGTGGAAGGAGACAAATATTTTTGAAATAATAGGCTCAAATACGTCAGATTGGCATTTAGGTTATGGTCATTTACGTACCAAATGTTCTCATAGCCATTAACCTGTCTTCTCTCGTAAGTTTTCGTTTAAAAAAAAATAAAATAACTTACTGCAGCAGAAATGGCATATCTATTCGTGCGACGCACAAATTAAAAATCTGTCAGGGTCAAAACAAGAGCCCCAGAAGGTCGAATAGTTGCAGATGCAATTGCACTTTATTGCAGCAATCAAATAGCCATACCGCGTATGAGATTTTCTCGTACTCGGCTAATATTTTCGTTTTCTCAGTCGTCGAGTAGGCGCTCAATTTTCTGCGTTTAAACTTTCCCGATCGAGGTCGGACCGGGTGGCCAATTTTCCTGCTGTTTAATTTTTCTTTAGGCTTCGATGAATTTATATCGGTTATCCTAATGAAAATGTATGCCGTCTTTGGGAATCATTCCTGGTACGATCCGACGGGTTGCAAAGGCCGTACGTACGTCCTGAACTTTGTCGCCAGTGATATCGACCGAATAATAAAATTCCACACTTAAGAAACTATCAGTTGGATCACATATGTGCATAAATTCTAATCAACAATATCTTTTGTGAATTATGTTTACGGCGTACGATAAGGTAGTGACATAAAACATTAAAATATGATAGGCACTCGAGAAATTATTAAAATTTATGTTTACGGGAAATCAAATACATAATTTATTTCGTAATTTTTTCGAGTTGCGTTCAATGATTGCGTTAATTTCCAAGAGCGAACGAATTTCACATCAAATGGGAAAACTAGTTTTACCTCTTCTATATACAGAGAAAGAGAAATTATGTAAAATAAACTCAATAGTTATCTTCCCGTTTGGTACGTTAGGTAAGATATGAATTAATTTCAATTTGCAGCTGGAATAAAGAAAAACAAACCGTAATTTTATTTATATAATTACTTAATCTAATTAAAAAGTTGTATTTTTTAATGACCTGAAAATTGTTTTGGGTTTTGTTAAAGCAAGACTAAATACGTATAGTTTATTTCATCTATTTGCCAAATAAAAAATCCCAAACGATTCTTATCACATACCGTGGCTTGCTTTTATGGCTAGGCTCAGGCAGACTCTTCCGTTTATCGGCAAGAGAGTTTTTTATTTGGCAAGTAGAATAGAAGCAGCTAGTTATCTAGCGTAATAACAGGACAACAGGCAGTGTTGCCTATGTTTACTAACCTTGTCAGATATTACCACGATTATTTAATACGCAAAAGGATGCAAATCGATTTTTGCAAAAAAAAAATAGAATCTTTAATTATTAGTTCATTATAACTAGTAATATCAGTTCTGTTTATGTCTGTTTAATCAATCAGATTCCATTATCAGAACTATTCTTATAATGATCGTCTTGTAATACGTGTAAACAATTATCTTGACTTGAGTATCTGATGGCTACGAAAATTATTTCGTTGAACATTAAATTTAATAAATCGAAATATAATTCAATCGAAATTTTGGCTGTGGAGTCTATAAACTGTAGTCGTATTAACACGGCTTTTCGAAAAATTATAGTATGTGTAACATAAACATGAACTATAATTTTACCTCGTCTCGTACCATTTTTCTCGTTTCTTCCGATTCATCTAAAACCAAAACTGACAGAATTTACGGCAAATTTTCGACTGACGTTTCGTTACCATGTTACCACAAAACAACGCATAAACAAACGTGAAATTATTTTTTTAAACGTCTCAACTGTTGCTAAACCAAAATCCGAACAGTATGGTCGTTCGAAAGCAGATTGGAAGAACCAGAACTAGAATTGCAGGTAAGAGAGCGCGTAGAATAACATACACTATTAAATTCGATATTGCAAGAGTTGTCTGTACTTGTTTCAATGAAATCTTGTAATTGCTTGTCAGACTTGAAGCAAGTTCTTTAAAACGGGGGCAGTTGGGGTTGAAATGGTACACCGTCTCGGTTTCCACGAATATTTTACGTTATGCAAATGGAAACGGGGCTCAGTTATTCGACTGCCACCTTTCTAAATTCTGTCAATTTTCTACCACGTTACAAACATGACATTTATTCATCAGGTTGCTACATGATTACCAAACTGGTCACGGTTGAATATTCCGCAGAAGAGATCCAGAATGCGTATTACGACCAGCTGAAAACAACAACGAAAATGTTTTGCATGGCCAACTTTCTCCAGTCACAATAACGAGTTCATTGGTTTAATTGACTAATATCTTCAATTTCATTGCCCACTTTCCCCCTTTGGTTTCTTTACACAACCTGCGTGTAGAACTTTATACGACCCTTTCACAAACTAATTGTAAGAAACGTCTTAACAAAAGATAAAAGGATAGCACTTTTCAGTTGAAATTAGTCTATAAAATATTGAAATCGGCAAAAGGGCCAACTAATTTAAAGTACGTAAATGACTTTACCAGGAAAAACTATAACGGGTTTGTTCGATTTTAAAAATAACAGTTTGAAGGACTATTTTGTATTATATATTTTTAAATCCTCAATAATCATAACAATGGATAAAACTATAATTTTAAAGAATAGAGGCTTTATGAAGATGTAACATGCATTTTAATAGATTATTTATAGTAATCTAATAACTTTATGTAAACCTCAATTAAGGAAAAATTGTATTTAATCGAATTTATTTCAAACTTTCATTTTATAGGTTATAGATATAATTAGAGATTATTCCTATTAATTATAACCTAATAACCTTACCAGCACGTTGGATAATACGGTTAAAACACCCTGTACATGTCAGCGAACGTATACACCCTTTATGGTCCTTTACTTGAAATCTAATGTGTAAAATGAATAATATTCAGTTCATGTAAAATACTCGAGACGTACCTATGTAGTTGTAATGATCATTTTTCACATTTTCTTAAGCAAGTAGACAATAAATTCGTTATCGTTCACATGATGGTAGGTGGGCCAATAAAAAACTGACGAATATTTCTTATTCGAAGCCAGCAAGAAATTCTCGTTATCGATTTTAACGAACCTATAATCTACCTTAATTTTAATAATAGATTTATTTAATCAATACAACTTGGTGGTTCTGTTTGCCTTTTATTTACGTACCTGTTTGCGAATTGAATATTCTCGACGTTTTTTGTGAATCGCCAAGCTCACGGCACCACTACCCGATCTCCAGCTGGTCAACAGTAGCGATGAATTAAATTATTGTCTTCTAAGCGGCCATGTTCACATGTCGACGACCTGCACAGAGATATAACGTTGCAAAATGAGAGTGTAGTGGCAAAACGTCACGAATTATTATATCGGTCCCTCACATCGGGCGCAGCAAAATTTTTATTGATCGTCTTGAATTGGTAGTGGGCTAAATATACAAAATACGCTGACTAGAAAAATACCTGTCTACAATAAACGTATTCCAAAGTGAAATACGGATAAGTACGACACCTCTTCTGTGTTTAATTCCCCTACAGCCTATGTTCACTCACTACATACGTCAACGGCAATACGTACTACCGAGTTATTGCCGCTTTCCCCAACTTGTACAACTCTCGACTCGACTAGCCAGGCCGGAGCAGGGCTTGTGGCCGCAGCGACGAATTCCAAAAGCGCCAAAACTGCGTGGCTACGCCGCTCCTCGTCTCCGTCCGCCTGCATTCGGGCCGACTCGATGCCGTTCCGCTGCGCATTAGGCGCTATTTTCTAGGTAGAAGGATGTTGGGGTCCCTTTACTTTACCCAAATTACGTGTTCTAAAATAAAAAATGTGCAAAATGTCCCGGCTATAAGTCTAGCAGTATCAATGTTTTGCGGGATATGTCTTGAAGAATCGCCGTTAAATTGACTGGTGTTGTATATAGTTAGTGTACGTATTAAGGTAAGGATAGGCGGCTGTGGACGGTTGTGAACTTGTGAAGGCGATGCAGGCGTTGGTCGTTCAGACGGAGCTGCAGCAAAATGGCTTCGGGTTTTTAATAGATACCTGTCGAAGTTCACGTAGCAAGTTCAAAAAAGCAGTGATGTTGTTAATATAGCGTATTCCTATAAATTTTGTGCTACTGATTGTGCTGGTATATAATATATAGTGTGACACGTTTTATAGGAACATACACCTGCGTTTACTTAGCTGATAATATAGATACATACAAGAATTTTGCTAGTGGTTGTATAAACGTAAGTTTTTATTAATATTTTCAGTTAAACTAGTTATGTTCCATTGATATATGAGTTGTAACAAACAGACGCTATACGTATCAACGTAAGCAAGAGATATCGTAGCGCATGCGCTGTGCAATAATTTTTTAATTTCCGATGTTATTACAGTGAATCATACGTGATAATTAACAATAATTTTACTGCATTCAATGTTGTTTATCTGATGTCTTTGGACGTCAATAATTTGAGTATGCTGTACTGTTTATAACTCCTGTGTACTTGATAAAGCATTATTTTTATGTGACGTAAGTTTACGAAATATAATACACCGACATGTTTGATTTAATCGTTGAGACGTAGCAAATTTTCAGTTTACTATAGTTACGGAGTTGCTATATGGTGGCACCACGTGTACAGTATAAATGCAACTTTAACTAGTTTATTTCTAACATTAAGTTTTTATATATGTAAGTAATGCTCACAAAGGGATATATTATATATAATGTCAGTACTTATGTCTATTTAATGTTCAAAATTCAATAAACAACTTATTAGTTATAATATTATTTTGGTTTTAAATACCTAAGAATGCTTTCCCACGATTTAAAATGCATTTGACAAGGAAGGTAAAATCCCATGTTTTTGTAATCGTGTCCCGAACAAAATCCCAAGATAGATTTGTACCTGTGTGTAGTGAAAGCGTGACGTCATTCTGAGAAGAGATGTTTAGTTTAGTGTATTAAGTTCCCGTTGATGTCTCTCCTATAGTCATCCGTTTACATATCTTCATTGTTTTAAAATCATTTTTTTGTGTATTAATATAACCGTAAGTTTTTCTTAATATACGTATATATATGTTCACGTGACCGCTAATATAAATCCAAAGAATATAGAACGCCTATTAGCAAAGAAAATTAGGCCTCTAGTGAGAAAGTTAGGTTATGTTCTAGTTTAATCAGGTAGTTGTAAAATTTGTGTTAATATATATGATAGTTTCATATTCTGCTCTAGTAATCTAGTAATATGTTTGAGTGCATTTTAAACAACGTGTCTAGAGGTGATTTTAAGGAATAAAACTTAAAATCGCTGGCTTTTTCCAACTGTTCTTGAAATGATTTAAAAATTAATTAAAAACATACAGATACAGATACAATATATACTAATAAGAAGTTTGTACATTTTCCGGTGTTGGTACAAATAACCAATAAAAGCAATTGTTTAAACCGTTTATTCATTTCAATACAGCTTATTTAATAATAGCCAGGCAGTGATGACGTCACAGTAGACCTAAGCGCCTTACCCGTATCCAAAATCGCAGACAAAGAATATAGAACGCCCATTAGTAAAGAAAATTAGGTCTCTAGTGATAAAGTTAGGTTATGTTCAAATCTATTCAGGTAGTTATACAATTTGTGTTGATATATACGATAGTTTCATATTCTGCTTTAGTAATCTAGTAATATGTTTGAGTGCATTTTAAATAACGTGTCTAGAGGTGATTTTAAGGAATAAAACTGTCCTTGAAATAATTTAAAAATTACTTAAAAACATACAGATACAGTATATACTAATAAGAAGTTTGTACATTTTCCGGTGTTCGTACAAATGACCAATAAAAGCAGTTGTTTAAACCGTTTATTCATTTCAATATCGGCTTATTTAACAATGGCAAGGCCGTGATGACGTCACAGTAGGCCTAAGCGCCTTACCGGTATCCAAAATCGCAGGCAATTTTCACTTCTATACTACCACCACAACTCTGCGCGAAATTTTACTATATCTTCTATCGCTTACTTACCAATTCCGAAATTTTGACATTTTAACCTACCCTATTTGTAGATCTGCAATCCAAGATGTCGGAAGGCGATTATAACAAGAAGCTGGAGAACCTCCAGCAGTACATTCCCTTTTTAGATAACATGATACAGCAGCTGAAGGATCCGACGAAGAAGAACAGGGAACAGCAGCTGACGAAGATGCAGTCCCTACATGCCATGATCACCGACAAAAAGAAAAAGTAAGTAGCCACGTGGTAATTGTTTCATTTAACTTCGCTTTGTAGTCGTGAAAAGTAAGACCGTTGCGTGTTTCACAAACGGTTTCCACGAGCTAGAAGGATCTCAAATTGAGTTAGTCTAAAACTAGACATAGAATTTTGACTATGAACGATCAAATAGACGATCGAAGAAGAGTTGGATTGACGAAAACTAAAATTCAATACTGTTACACAAGTTTCATAGTAAAATCGATTTATTTAAAACGACTCCTCCAACAATTTCGGTGCTTGCCACGAAAGTATTCAAGCCAAGTGCCGACGACATGATGTGAAATAACGCCCTTTGGAATCTTCTCGAAAAAGGAACACTTCAAATATTCACTAATAGCTATTTTAGTGATACTTTTGAATCAGATTGGTTCCAGGTGTATTGAACAATGACTAAAGGGAACTACGGTCTGACTAAAAGGGAATCTACTTAAACAACTGTATAAGTATTTGAAATTAGATAATTCAAACCACATAATCAAAGATGGCTGTTGTATGCGAAAGTTTCAAACGCCGGCCGTGCAATATCTCCCGTATTTGGTTTAATATAGGGTGTCCAGCGAGAGGTAGCCGATTATGTTTGTAATTATTGGGCAAATACAAATTTCTACAATAATTTTGGGTTCAATTGTTTATATAGACTATGTCATTAGACATGGAATACAATATCTTGTAAGTGGCCGCCTCTGCTTCTCTGGCAGCAGTGGATTCTTTTGATGAAGTTTTCCATCACTTCGCGACATAGCTGTGGCCCTATGTCCGTAATAACTCCGCTAATGTTATTTTTCAGCTATTCAATCGTAACGGGATCATTGGCATAGACTTTTCCTTTAACGTAGCCCCACGTAGGTGTTTATCAAACACGGAGCCCCTTTCCCTGAATTTCTCTATGACGCGTTGAATGGTCCGCTTAGCGGGTGCCTCACGACGACCCGTAATTGCACGTAATTTTCTTTCAGTGCCCACAATTGAACCATTACATTCGTAGCACGCCTTGACAATAAGTATGCGTTGCTGAACAGTATAGCGCTTCTTTTTGTAATGACATAGTCTCCACGTAATAACTACGAAGCATCAACTTCCAAAACTTGCAAGAGTAATGGCGACAAGTTTAAATCGGCTACCTCTCGCTGGGACACCCGTTATAAGGATCACCTAAGGGCCTACTATAATTTCTAAAGCATTCAAAAGGCGTCGTAGGTATATCATCTCTATTCGTACGTAAAAGAATATGCCCTTTGAAATAAAAAAATAAAAAAAATACGTTGTAGAAATGATTTCATTTACACAAACGACTTTACAAAACTTTTTATAAGTTAGAAGTATTTAGAATAACCAATAGTGTCAGGAATACGTTAATATGAACGTCAATATGTATAGTTTGAACCTTGAAGCGTTTGCCCTCAACCGCCATCTTTGATTTATTTGACAGATAGATTAAACGGTGGGGGTGGATTTTTTACTTTTCTAAAAGTACGTGTCGATGATGGTGGTGGAAGAGAAAACAATGTATTTAAAGACGGTTCGGTAAAGTTTGTTTGAACTGTGGAAGACATCACTGGAGACCAGGATGAAAGCAAATGTTTTCGTTACTTTGTAGAAGCATTAGGGACGTATCTAATGATTTCGACTTTATTTCTTAAGAGTGAAACTTTTTTAATTAATAGACGTTGCAAGATTGTATTTTGCAATACTATGAATAGGTATTTCAGTATGCTATCAATAAAGGAATTGGCTAAATAATACGACTGAAATCGCATACACTGCCAGACGAATTATCGCATGTTAACTTCATTATTACTAGCTCAGGCTCATAATAGTTGGGCCAGGCATAATTTTACAATTAATATATTTAAATAAAAATAATAACACTCTCAAAATTATTTTATTAAAGCAAAATATTAGTAACAGAAACAGAGTATAAACTTAAATACGATGAACTATTACTACGTTATGATGTGTCTAACAAATTTGTTAATAAAAAGCATTAAGATCCGCGGTTTAGAATAGTTCGGCCGCTTCAGCAAAACTGTGTTACATCACCTTTATTAACAATAAGAGCTTTAATTATGGCAGACATTGTATCTATCAGCTTAGTTAACTGAACGAGCTGGATGTTTGCGCAGCTGTTTTTTCATTTTATGCCACAATTTTTCTATTGGCGAGAGGTCTGGACCGCTAGAAGGCCATTCCATAGTAGGGACATTACATTCTGGAAACCAAGCTTTAACAGTTTTTGCTGTGTGATACCGCTGCACTATCTTGCTGTACTGCGAGTCAGTACTTTGACATATTGGTACTGACGGCAATAAACTGTCTGTCAAAATTTGTTTATATTTTTCTGCTGTCACAGTACCATCTACGAAATGCAATTTTCCTACGCCCATACCACCCATAGATCCTCAGATCCTAAGAGACGTAGGGCACTTCACTTTCCTAACCAAACAGTTAGGATGATACGTTTCTGGAGGGTTTCTTAGCACACGTTTTCTGGTCTCTCCCAAACAAATTTCACATTTGGCTTCGTTACTCCAAATTACCTGGTGTCATTGTTGTAAAGTCTAGTGCCTATGTTCTCTGGCCCACCGTAACCGATTGATTTTCTGTTTTTTAGTTAATAACGACTTTTCTTTTGCCCGAAAGAGAAACAGGCAAACCTTGACTCCATAGTGCCATAATTTCTTTTGCACTGGATCGTCAGTTTGTTGTTACAATCCTCTTTAAGCGCGAAATTTAGGACGGTCGACTAGTTTTCTTCCTTTGGCTTGTGCACCCAGTTGTTTTTTTTTTTATATATATATAACGGGTGGTACAACCAAAACGCACGATGTTAATTGTAAATAAAACAAAAAGTTTTCAGAGAATTATCTTAATATTTTTTATTATGATAGAAAGATCTATGACAATTATGTGTGAAACAAAATATCGGCCAAATACTCGCCATGGCTTCGGTGGCATACCTCTATCCGATGGTCAATATTTTCAATGACTCTGAGACATAATTGAGGTTCAATGTCGTTAATGTGCCGAATTATATCATCCTTTAGCTCTTGAATTGTTCTTGGCTTATTGACGTACACTTTTTCTTTTAAATATCCTCAAAGAAAGAAGTCCAACGGTGTCAAATCACATGATCGTGGCGGCCAATTAACATCGCCACGACGTGAGATAACACGGCCATTGAATTTCTCGCGCAAAAGTGCCATTGTTTCGTTGGCTGTGTGGCAAGTGGCACCATCCTGTTGGAACCACATATCGTCCAGGTCCATATCCTCAATTTCTGGCCACAAGAAGTCCGTTGTCATCTCGCGATAGCGAACACCATTCACGGTAACTGCTTGGCCGACCTCATTTTCGAAAAAGTACGGCCCGATGACGCCGCCAGCCTATCCGCACCAAACAGTCACTCTTTGTGGATGCATCGGCTTTTCAACAAACACTCGTGGATTCTCATTTGCCCAAATTCGGAAATTCTGCTTGTTAACGAATCCACTGAGGTGAAAGTGTGCCTCGTCGCTGAAGATGATTTTCTTTGTAAAGTCACGATTCACTTCTGTCTGTT
The DNA here is from genome assembly GCA_037954035.1 of Rosalia funebris. Classification (NCBI taxonomy): domain Eukaryota; kingdom Metazoa; phylum Arthropoda; class Insecta; order Coleoptera; family Cerambycidae; genus Rosalia; species Rosalia funebris. Next base: position 26,690,537 of record JAZFAV010000003.1, on the reverse strand, counting down.
CAACCAACCATTCGGCGTATTGACGACGCTTGAAATGGTCAGTAGGCTTCAGCTCTTGAGTCAATTGAACCTTGCAAGCGTGTAAATTGAAATCTTTATTCAAAATTCGCATCAGTGATGTTCGTGAGATGTTCAATTGTTGGGCACGACGACGAGTCGAGGTTGACGGCTCTTCTGTTACACTATCGCGAACAACAGCAATGTTTTCCGCAGAACGAACCGGGCGAGCATGCACAGGTGTTTTCGCATTTCCTACAGACCCGGTTTGCTGAAATTTGCGCACAATTCTCCCGATTGTGGACACATTTGGTCCATTATGCTGACCAAAAAAGTCACGAAGTGCACGAAATGCATTCTGATTTGAACGCCCATTTTCGTAAAAGGCTTCAACAATCTTAACGCGCTGCTCAATTATGTACCTCTCCATGGTTGAATTTGTCAAACACTGAAACAAAGAAATGTCAAATTAAGTTGGGCAAAAAACTTGACGTTAAGGTGTGACTCACAATTAACACCGTGCATTATGGTTAGACCACCCTTTACAAGTTGATAATGCTTTGTGCAGCACTGTAGATATAGGCAGCGAATACGTAGCAGACATTTTCCAGGCCGAAATTCCCTCTTTACGAGCATTAACAATTGATTTTCCCATATCATCATTTAATGCCACGCCACGTGCAGTTTTTTTTTTTAGAAAATTTTAGTAGAGGCGTCCAAAACACATTATAATATCGGTTTCACTTTGACAATTGAGATTCTATTTTGTTTAAAAACTCTACAAACGTTTACCTTACTATGCACTTCAGCAACTGGCCGAACTATTGTGAACCGCGAATCTTAATGTTTTTTATTAGCAAACTTGTCACTGACATCATAACGTAATAATATTTCATCGTATTAAGTTAAAAGTTTATACTTCGTTTCTGTTACAATATTTTTCTTAAAACAAATAGTTTTGAGAGTGTTATTAGTTATTACTTTTATATAAATATATTAGTTGTAGAATTATGCCTGGCCGAGCTATTATGAGTCTGGGCTTCTATATATTAATAAATAATTGACAAAATATGATGATGCAGCTATTACCGTGATTTTGATCAAGCGTGCCATAATAAAAACAAACGACTAAGCAAATCGCAATGATATTGCGCCGCTCTCGCTCACATCGAACGTACCTCCGGAGCATGGTCTAGAGGCTTCGGATCAAAAGTTGCCACGTTGTTCGCAGGGGTCGATTTACTATATTGATTTTGCCAAAATGCCGAAATTCGAACGAGAAGCATTTCATACATCGACCTAAAAATTTCGTGACACACACACACGAAAACAGCCGTTTAGTGAATAGAGATGATAGGAAATAGCTCATTCAACATTATTTTCGGTTAATGAAGAGAACTATTTCTATGTGACTTTTATTTTTACTTCGCACTGCACTATAAACGGAAAAGTAATGTAATCGTATAAAGAAAAAGTGAAAAAAAATTTTTGTGGGTTTATTTTTCGTCTTTCGGCCTAAAAACAAAAAAAAAATGGTTTTTAAATTTTTTTTGCTGTGTGTGTCGTCGTCGTCGGCATTTATTCTTGTTACCATGATAACTCAACTAAATCGTGTCGGATCGATCGGGTTTTGACTGATTCTGATCGGGGACGTCCCCCAGACGACACCTATTGATTTTGAGGTGGATAGCACACACCACCCCCTCCCTTGGGTCTATTTGAGATTAGCACGATAACTCGTTTAAATCGTGTCGGATCGATTGTGTTTTGACTAATTCTGATCGGGGACGTCTCCCAGACGACACCTATTGATTTTGAGGTGGATAGGACACGCCCCACCCCGTCCATGGGTCATGAAAAAGCACCATGGTGGATTATTTGAGAAATTTGTTGTGTTAATACGATAACTCAACTAAATCGTGTCGGATCGATCGGGTTTTGACTGATTCTGATCGATAATATCTCCTAGACGACACCTCTTGATTTTGAGGTGGATAGGACACACCCCACCCTGCCCATGGGTCATGAGAAAGCACGACGGTGGACTATTTGAGAAATTTTTTTGTTAACACGATAACTAGACTAAGTCCTGTCGGATCGATCGGGTTTTGACTGATTCGGATTGGGGACGTCTCCCAGACGATACCTATATTGATTTTGAGGTGAATAGAACACACTCTACCATGTTCATGGGTCATGAGAAAGCACAATGGTGGATTGTTTCAGAAATTTGTTTGTTAGCACGATCACTGAATTAAATCGTGTCGGATCGATCGGGTTTCGACTGATTCTGATTCGGGACGTCTATCAGACGACATCAACTGATTTTGAGGTGGATAAGACACACCCCACCCTGTTCATGGGTCACGAGAATGCACGAGGGTGAACTATTTGAAAAAAGTAAAACTGTCGCATAAAACATATTCTGTATTTATGTGTTGGTTTATTTTTTCTCGGTCACTCAGTTTCGGGATAGAGATGTTCTACGTGCGGAAAAGTCCTTTTTAAGATTTTAAAATTGTTAAACACAGTAGCTCTCGACATTTTTTTTTCTGTTGTAAATTTAATCAACGTTAAGTATTGCAATGATGACTTACGAAAGTATTACACTGATAAGATAAAACATTATCGATACATAACGACACTGGGTGTCGAACATAAATGACGGTTTTCAAGGAAATGTGTCAAAAATATCCTGCGTCCAGGTTTTCAATCAATGAGATCAATGAGAACTACGAAGGCGGAAGTCAATTTAGAACTTATAACAGATTATTTCATGCGAATACGCTTGGCGTTTCGAAAGGCAACCGCGTAATTGATTGAATTCGTATCAACGTCGTTGGTAACTGATACGTCTTCAAAGGACAGGTCACCCTTATACACACACGCGCGCGCGTGTTTGTAAAATGGTGTGTTTTATTAAGTTTTGCGAGGCGGTCTATGTGGATTATAATTCCTCCACTGTCTACCCTCGTAAATAATTATTTTGACTAGACTTAAACGAGAATCGTTTACTGGTTCATTTCATAATGTTATTCGCATCGTAATTTTCATAATCATTAGTATCCTTGAGTACTCGACCATTTGTTACGTGTATCATTTTTGCCTTCTCCCAGATCCGCAAACAACACACCGGCGAAGTCTCTAAATCGGCATGACTGCATTATTAGGGCGATATTGATCGTTGTTTTCGTTGCGGGCGGGCGCGGCGGGGCGGCAGTTCCACTACGAACATGCCGAATACAGGAGTTGACAAAAATAAAATTAACAAACTTGGGCCATTTTTAACACACGGTGTTGTTACGTTCACGGTCTAGGCAGCAAGTAAGGTTTATCGTTTTTCATTGCAGGCTCAAGTTAGAGACGTTGGTCAGATGCGAGGACGTCATATCCAAGCTGTACGAAAAAGTGGTAAGTAATTTTAGTATTAAATGTAAGAAACTCGCATGGAATCTTATTTTTAACTTCGTTAGAATGGAGATTAAAGAGACGCGGTGTTTATGATACGTTTTTGACTTGAGTAGCCCTGATGTATAACACTGCGGAACTCTTTTACGCGGTTTATATCTCATGCGTCGAGGTTGTTAACCTATTTGTGTTAAATGTGATATCCGGTTCCAGCACAACAGACCGATTGGTACCCTTAAAAGAAGCGTCGACAGTCCAATGTTAACACCGGCGAGTCCGAGCCCCCCAAGGGACGTAGTCGCCCCAAAACCGCTGACAATACCTACAGAAAGGTAATAGGTATGTCGTTTGTAATCGTTCATGTTCTGACGCCACGCTCGTTTTCAGGCTAGACGTGACCAGGCCCGTAATCGATATCTACAGCAGCGCGGGCGAAAGTCTGAACAGGTCGAAGCCGTGCAGCGGCGTCACGTTAGGCGCCAAAGTGCCCGACATGTCCAAACCTCCCATAAGCTTGGAGGACCTGAAAACCCTCGAAGATGACGTACAAGATAAAATAAACGCGACCGCATTGAGAGCGGCGTCGTTAAACGAACTCAATAACCTCAGAGAAATTATTACCGAACAAATCCAGCTGGAGGATATAAAATCGAATTCCCCCCAAAAGGCGCGAAGGGAGGAAACGATCAATACCACCGTCAGAAATAACCTGACGTTAACCAAGAAGACTATTCAGCCGCCCGATAAGCATAAGGCGAAGGAAAAAGTCCCGGGTTCTCCTAAACCGAGTCATTCGAAAAGTAAGGATCCTAAACCAGAGATCACTTTAAATTTATTAGACGCCAAAAAGGAAGTTAAAATCACGTCGCCTCAGTTACACCTCAAAGCAAAGTCGCCGAAGATTCTGAAGGAGCCTGCCAGTATCTTCGGCAATATTCTGTCGAACATCGACGATCAGATACTGGAGGGCAAAAAGAAGAAGGAGGAGAGAAGGAGCTCCCTAACGGGAAAGGACGAAAGGCGACCCTCCGACGTAGGTAAAGAAAAGTCCTCGAAGGCGAGCGATAAAGAGGGCAAGAGAAGGGAAGAGAGGCGCAATTCATCAACTGGAAAAGACGAAAAGAAATCCGGAGATTCAATGAAAAGGTCTGACAAAAGCAGTTCCGTAGAAAGGAGCAAAAGTTCCAGTAAAGATGCCAAGAGCAAAGACGACGTATGTTCTCTGACCGGCAAGAAATCCTTCGAAGAAAAGGAACAACAGCTGAGAGAAATATTGAATAAATCCTCGAATACACCTGAGAAAAGCGGCGATAACGTAGAAAAAATCATCGAAAAGGACGCCAAAGATAAACCCGAAGCAAACGATACAACCAAAGACGTAACAGTCGTTAGTAGGATAAGCGTGAAGAAAGAAGAAGAATTGAAGCCGCAAATTGAGATTAAAGAAACCCCGGTGGAGATTAAAGACTCGGCGAATAAAGCGCCCACGTATAAACGCCTAGCCGACAAGTACAATCCCAAACCTAGGAAGCCTGCGCTGGACGCGGACGTGGACAAGGCGGTAGCCGATAGCATAGAGGAGAAGATGAAGACTTCTCCGCCGAAGATACCCCTCATCAACCAGCTGCCGGAGCCGGTGCCGCCCCCGCCCAGCCTCATCCTGTGCTCCCAGGCCGAGCCGGAAAGCCCCAAACCTCCCGTTCCGCTGCCGGCGGTGTTACAGAATATCCTGAACCCAAGCACGACCCACCTGATCAACTCGGTGGTAAGCCAGCTGAGGCAATCCAACGCGGAGCACGAGGCGAAGAAAGCGCCGCTATTGCCGAGCCCGTCGTCCCTCTTGGGGACTTCGCCATCGTTACTGGGACACTCCGTGCCTCTCCTAGGGACTCCGCCGTCGTTGCTGATAAACTCCGTGTCGCACCTGGGAAATCCACCGTCGTTGCTGGGGAACCCCGCGCCGCGGCTCGGTAATTCCCCGTCAATGATGGGCAACACGACCTTGATGTCCCCCCCGGCGCGCGATGACAACTTCGTCTCCGACTATTGTCGAGACACCTTCGGCGACGACAACAATTTCAGTAAGCCGATGGCAGAGTTCGTCAATAATCAATTCGCGCCGCCGCCACGGCCGGAGAGTAGACTGCGATTCGAGCCTCCAGTCCCGCAGGACCTGATGGGCAACCAATTCCCGTCGCAGAGCCCGAGGTTTATACCGCCCATGCCCATGGGGGACAGGTTCAACGAGGGTTTCCAGGCGAACAGACAGTTCTCCGGCCACCAGGCCAAGCCTGAGATGTACGGCCAGCAGTTCGGTTTCAACCAGAAGCACGTGGATATACAGCCACTCGATTACTACCCGCCAAACGCCCCGATCCCCTCGAATCAGTACAACTCCGGGCCCCCGTTGCTCTCCCCCGAAGTCCCTCACTACAATAACGAGCAGAAACCTGGCGGCGGCTTCGGTATGATGGTGAACAACGACTTCTTCGGCCATAACGACGACGGCGGAAACAGCGGTCACTGGAGGAACGTATCGAACGACGACCGCTTCCACTGGGAACGCCGCGATCAGGATATGAGGATGAGCAGAGACCCGAGGACGTACAGGGAGTACCGGGAGATGAGGGAGGGGAGAGACCCGCGAGTCGCGAGGGACAACAGAGATCCGAGAGATTCGCGAGAGAGCAGAGATCCGCGGGTCAATAGGGATCCTCGAGACAGAGATTCGAGGGACCGAGATCCCAGGGATAGAGACTATAGAGATCCGAGGTTGAACAAAGCTAGGGACGTCAGGGATGGCGATCGGGACAATTCGCGACAGCACGACGGTCGATCGCAATCGAGAGACTACAGGCCTAACCGGTACGATAGTAAATTCGACAGGATGTACTCCAGGACCAACAGGGAGAGGTCCAGACCGAGAGCGAAGGAGACGTTTACCTCTCCCCTGGACAGCCTCTATTCCGGCAAAGAGGAGCACAAAACCGGAAAGGGTTACGGCGTGCAGAACTTCCGCATACCAAAGATTAAAAAAGAGGACGAGGGCAAAGAGAAGGAAGAGGAATACGCGAAGGTGTCCAGCACCAATGAGGATCTAATGGAGGCCGTCGACAGCGACACCGGACACGACGCCGCTGACACTGACGAAGACGATAACGTCACCGAACATAAAGAACCAGATAGCAAAGGCGACGCGGATCAGACCAGAACGCTAGAGGAAATTAAAGATACCGAACCGGAAACGGTTCGGGTAGAATCGCCCGCCTCGCAAGAGGTTACCGAATCGATGAAGGGGATCGAACCGAAGGAAGCTGAACCGCCGAAAGTGACTTCGTCGCAACCCGCAGAATCGGACGCCAAACCCGCCGATCAAACGATCCTGGCTCATTTCTTCGCCAACTTACTCGGCAGTAAAAACAAGAGAGACAAAAAGACGGCGCTGTATTCGCTAATCAGCACCTTCTCCGACAGTTTCAGCGAGAAGGAGCTGTCGAAGATAACAAAGATTATCAAAACGAACGACGATGATAGTTCCGAAGAGGAGGAAGAACCGAAGAAAAACGCCCAAAAAGCCGACGAGGAGAAGGAGATCCCTAAAGATAGCTCCGCAGAAACAGCCGAGAAGGAAGAGGAGGAGACTGTTAAGCCGCATAAACCTATTGCGCGGAAGCGAATACGCAGGATTAGTTCCGGAAGTCCCGCGAAGGAAGACAAGCCAAAGGAGTTGGATACGACGAAGGATACAATTAAAAGCCCGGAGCCTCAAGAGCCGGAAGCCAAAGAGGAGGAAAGCGTCATCGTGTCCGTCGGCGAGAGGATAAAGAGTAGGAAACGGCACGCGGCGTCACCCCCGAAGCCGAAGAAGAAATGCAGGACCGAACTGGATATGTTACACGAGGATATTCAAGATATGTTCATACGTGATGGCGTACTGACGGCTAGCGGCAAGCGCATGTGCCGAATCTTGAAGGACGATCCTAACGTTTTGTCGGCAGGGCCGCAGCCTAAGTCCTCCATGACTGAAGAGTTGCCGAAGGCGCGTAAAAAACCCGCTCCGAAGAATAAGCCGAAAGGCCCCAACGCCGCCGAGGTAAAAGTCATGAAGAGCGTCCGCGTCGTCATCCCAAAGATGCTCGACGATAATATCATTCCCAAGGAAGACAGTCCCAAGAGGAACCTTCGCCGATCCGTGAGGAACGTTGCGTACGCTGAAAGCGACGAAGAGAGCTCGGTGCGCGAAGAGGCATCTACAGGAGACGGAGATTCCGTCGCAGAGGAGGAATTTTTGAGAGAACTCGAATCGGACGGTGACGGTAGTGATTCTGACGCAGAGAAATCATCGCAACCGCACGAATCGACGCAGAAGACGTCCAGGATGGCGAAGAGGAAGAGGGGGAAGGGCTGGGCGTCGGGCGTATTACCCTCCAACAGAAAGAAGAAGAAGAAACAAGCGTCTGTCGACGAGTCTGAGGAAACCGCGAATAAATCGGAGCAGGACAAGCCCGTGGAATCCCTCACGGCCGACTCGGATATGGACAAGTCTTACGTGGAACCCGATAGGAATTACTTCATCGACGTGACCACGAACAGATCCCTGCAGTGCAAACTCTGCTCCTACCACGGGAGGTTCATCACGACGCATTACAAGACCGTCCATCCCCAGTCCGAGATTTTGACGTCGCGGTTTTCACCCAGCGTTGCCGCCGACGCCATCAAAGACTCCGAGAACAACCTCGCCAGTTACGAGTCGCTGTTGAGGGTACGGGGCGGTACGAAGATCCACTTTACCTGCCGATTCTGTGAGTTTAACACCAACGTGCCACCCACCACGTTCTACGACCACCTCACGACCCACACGGGGGAGTACAGGCACCTCTGCCCCATGTGCGAGTACTCCGCCTCCAGCGGGAAGACTCTGAAATCCCACATGTCCAATGCCCATCAGAACGAAGTCAAGCGGGTGGCGCGTAAATCCTATGGACAAACCATCATGTTCGGCTACCTATGCGGGGAATGCAACTACGTTCAATTAAGTAAGAGGAACGTGGAAGAGCACGTCAACATATTCCACTTGCGGAAACCTACGATCTACAAAATTAACATGTCGACCTTCTTAGATCCGGAAATTAAAAGGCTGGCGGAAGATGAGACGATGTCGGACCCCGGCGACGTTTCAATGTCTACCAAATCGTCGGAAGAGAAGGAAGCGTCGAAGGACGAGGCTATGATAGAAGAATCGACGGGTAAAACCAAGCCGATGCCACCCCCGCAACGAAAGAAATCCGGCTCAAAACCGGGGCCTAAATCGTCCAAGAAAAATTGGAAGAAGTCCCAACGAAAGAAGGTCGACGCTGATTCGGATTCTGTGACTGACGAGTCGATTACCGACAAGGAAAGTGGAACTCCGAACGTTCGAGCCGAAGAGAAAGATGAGTCGTTCGAAAGACCACCCCCGGTAACAAACAGGAGGTTAACAAGGGAGCTGTCTTTTGAAGAGGAACTTTCTCCGATTGGACGGAGTAGACGCGCGGCTAAAGACAAAGCAACGGAAAAATTGAAGACCCTAATGGAGGCTACCGAGGGTCCGCCACGTAAAAGATCAGGACAGGATCATACAGGAGATGACGCCAAAAAACACGAGGAGAAGGGTGATAATAAATTGGATTCCAAGGAGCAGCCAAATGAGGAATCCATTTCGAAAACTCCGGATTCTCCAGCGGCGGAAGATAAAGATAATCAGCAGACCAAGGAGGATGTACGCGGCGACCTTAACAAGGAGGATCCCGAAAAATTATTCCGCAAAAAGGAGGAGATAAGAACAGTCGTGAAAAAGGAGGTGGAACTGAACGTATTCACCTGCAAAACGGACCTGCTGGAGGAGAACAAGAAAATCGAACAGGAGCGCCTGCAGATGATGGACGAACTGAACAAATCCGTGGGCAGCAGGACCTCCCTCAACTTCGTGGATAAGCTCTGCAATAGGTTGAACCAGAGCAACGTCGTGGTGAAGCAGGAGCCACAAGACGATTTCACCGACAACCTCTTCACGCGAGAAGCCAGTAAATCGCCGCTAGTCATGCCTGTATTACAAAAAGAGAAGCAGTTGGCCGTGCCGGTATCGACGCCGGCTCCGTCCCCATCGACGGCGACCGTAACTACCAATAAAAAGCCGGTGTTGGAACCGGACGTAACGCAGACAACGAATTCTAGCTACGACGTCATCCAGAAGAACGACAAAATAATCATGGATATGATACAGAAGCTGAAGGGGAAATTGGGGAACGCCATGGACAGCACGGTGAGCAGCCCCATCACTCTCGACGACACCGACTACGACAGCGAGGGCCCGCCGCCGCTCACCCACGTCAACGAGCTGGTCAACGTCAAGCCGGCTGACGGCTCCACCAAGACGCTCTTGATCGGCGGCTTCGTCAAGGTGATTCGCAACTCGGAATCGCTGATGTTCTCGTGCCTGGTGCCCCCGTGCGTCTTCTCCACGGAAAACAAGGACGCCTTCCAGGCGCACTGTAGAGAAGCACACAAGCAGAGCATCCTGAATAGACCGTCGACGCTGTGCGAAATGTGCGGTATGGAGATCTGGTCTACGGCCGAATTTACGCTGCTGGAGAATCTCTTTAAACATATCGTCGCCGACCACGCGGATTTCATCAACAACGAGCCCGAATTAAATGTCAAACCGCCCAATAGAGTGCTGAGAATCAGGAAGTTGAGCGGCGACGCTCTTTCCGTTGTGAAAAAAGACTGGGACGAGCTGATCCCGGTGATGGCCGTCGGCGAAACTGCTAGAGAGGTCGCCGACGACGACGTCGAGGCGTCCGCCGCCAAGGCCGACAAAGAAGAGAACGACAAGGAGAATCAGGACGCAGTGCCCACGGTCGATGAACCCGCTCCTACGGACGACGCGCCCGCCACCATGGTCGAGCTCAACATCAACGACGACAACCCGTTCCCTTTCAAGATAGCTGGCGTCATGTCGCTGGCGGACCCGCAACCGCCGCCGTTGGCCCCCCTCGTCAAGCCCGGCCTTCAAATAGGCGGGCTCCAGTCCAGCGCCCAGCTCATAGTCAAGGAGGCGAAGCTCAGCCAGGCTGAACTCCAGAAGCCGCGGAAGACGGCCAAGGCGATGTCGAAGTTCATCGCGAGCGTGAGCGACCTATACAAATGCCCGCACTACTACTGCCTGTTCTCGACGAACTTCCGTGATTTCCTCGAGCGCCACCTGAAAGCGCACAAGGTCGAGCAGGACGTTATGATACCGTGCGTGTACTGCGACATGAAGACCCCGTGGGAACACGTGCCGATGCACATCGACATACGGCACGCGCATTGCCGCTACGCCTGCACGTACTGCCTGTACAGGGCCGTCATGAAGGAGTACGTGTTTCTGCACCAGGACCAGGCGCACCCCGCCAGCGATTACTCGGTGATCGCTCTGCCGCAGCCGAAGCATTCCAAGAAGTTCGCCATCGCCGAGGCCAAGGTCGACCCCAAGACCCTATGCGAGCCGTACAGGTGTCTCCCCGGTAAGTCTCGTTTCTTTCTGTTTTTATTAATTTTTTTGTGATTTGTCGCACGGTTTGCATTTATGTACAACAATTTTATTTGAATCATCCCCATCCCAATCGTTGAGAGCTTGACTCCTTCATGATATATCAGTATCATTCTCGATACTGGTATATTTAGAATTTCTCTTTCATTTTCAGGGTGCAACGTGGAGTGTCTATTCGAAAATGAGTTCAAGCGCCATCTACAGGTTGCGCACAAGTCCTGTTTCCTCCCGTGCAGCTACAAGAACTGCTCGGCCAGTGTGCAATGGACGAAGATGACCAACCATTGGGCGATCAGCCACGGCGTCTGCGTGTATCAATGCGGCTACTGCAAGGTCAGTTCCAGCGAGCTGATCAAGATGTACCAGCACTTCGCGCTATATCACCAGAGCTTGCAGCCGGACATACTCATAAGGACGACCTCCTCCGTACAGGTACGACTTATCGCGGACATACATAGCCGTCTAGAACGATACCTTTACTTTTTTTTTTCAGGACGGCAAGGCTCTGAGGTACTCTCCGGAAGCCTTTAAGACGATGCGTAAAGTCGTAACCATCCCCTACAACTTGCTGGATCAGTGCAAATCCGCAAGTCAGCAGCCAGAGAAACCCGCTGACGAGCCGCCGATGTCGACGTACCTCCCCGCCAGCGTGCAATACGGCACTCAACCGACCGCTTTTCAATCCGCGACGCCCTTCACCAAAGCCACCCTGCAGGTGGTTGGGGCGCTGCCGCAAACCGCCAAGAAGGGCGTGCGCATCCCCGCCAACACGTCCGGCCGCAACAGGACCATCACGTTCGTCAGTAATACAAGCACCCCGGGCACCAGTAACATCCTGCTGTTGCCCAGCGTAAGCAGCGGCAACACCTTGGGAACGATCGTCATGACGGCGCAGGCGCCCGTGGTTACGTCCATGGTGCCGATCAACGCGGCTTCGGTTCAGCCCGCTCCGGAGACGACGCCCACGTCTAGTGCGCCGATCGAGGTGACTCCCGCGCCTGCGGAAAAGGACGGCGCCGTCGTCGCCGAGGCGAGCGACAGTTTCGAGACGATAGAACCCCTGGAGCACATCACCGTCGGTGAGGACAACCAGCTGGCGGTGGAGGACGCGGACAACGGCGAAATGGACCCGCTGAGCCTGGACGTGGACCTGAATGATACGGCGAAGACGGCCGACGGCGACAGCTCGGGTGACGAGAGCGACGGCAGCAAGATGGAGTCTAAGTCGAAGGAGACCACCAAGAGCGGCCTGCTCAGCTACCAGCTGTACAGGTGCGCCTTCTGCGATCTATCCTTCTCCAATTCCAATGACTTCAAGAGGCACGCCTCTAAATCTATGTTGTGCCGGGAGGACGACGGAACTGGCAAACAGTTCGTCTGTGTCCACTGCGACAAGCGGCTGAAGAGCGCCAACATCCTGGTGGAGCACATCCAGTGCCACGGTATCCTGCGGTTCTCCTGCTCGTTGTGCAGCAGCAAGTACTCCACAGCCAACCAGGCGAGGTAAGTACACTCCGCAACGTTCCCATAGAAGTCGCTGATCGTTTTGTTTCGCAGGAGCCACGTGAAGACGCGCCACAACATCAACCAGACCTCCCTGACGCCGGTGAACCCTAGAAATGCGAACATCGACACGGACGAGTACGTCGTCAGGCCGAAGCTGGTGTTGCAGCGGTTGCCGGCGGGAGAGGCGGCACCCAGCGCGCTCGCCGCCGGCTCCGCCTCGTCGGAAAACGTCTACATGCCCGACCAGATCGATAAGATCCCCATGAGGCATATCCTGGGCTCGAGCGTCAGGTGTGGCCTTTGCTCGTACAACACCAAAGTGCGCACCAACATGGTGCGCCACCTGCAGTCCCACCTCGGGGAGAAGGCGGTGTCGGACTCGGCGCCGGTCAATCCGGTGCCGTGCCTCGAGAAGAACGAGAAGATGTTCGACAAGATGGTGAATCTGGCGTCCAGCTCGCACACCGGCTCGAGAATGGGTGGCGCCAAGGTGGAGAGTAAAGGTAGGTGGTTTCTGTTTGGGTTCTAGGGTAGGCCCGCTCGCGGTCCAGACTCGAGGTGTATTTTTTTTGTCGTTTAGTTTCCTGAAAACGGCTTACGGTGTCAGGGTGTTTTAAGGTGATGTTTCAGCTGGTTTTTTTTAACCTTTCAAAATGGTAGGCATTTCTTCCATTGGTACGTTTTCTCCATTAATTAACTATTTTTGATGATTTATGTCGTGTTTAACGTGTCTTAATCTCTCTTTCATGAAGAATATTGTGAAAGTAGCGTCGAAGACGTTTCTCCGTTTTTGACCACTTTACTGTCCAGATTTGATGCTCATTAGCTTTTGTATATTTCCGCGTGATATCTCGTCGATATTATTTTTGATTATATATTTCCAAGGCCGTTCATATGCCGGGTCGATCTTCTATCATATATTCTCATGGAATGACTGTTTTCGGCCGCCATATGCTCCAAATTTAAAGCTTATTTATTTTTTAGAGATTGTCGGAAGCACTGTCAAAGTTATCCGTATTATTTTCATCAGATTTGCTTTCCTGTTGTTCATAGTTTTGTGATTGAATTTTGCGATCCAAGTTTACATTTCGTTATTTTGTTTACATTGTTTACATTGTCTTCTAAAATAATCAAGTATGTAAGAAGTTCTATAAAATGTTCTAAAAAATTGCTGTTTTTGTTAGCCCGTAATTTAGATTTAATCCTGTTAATTTTTTATCTACAAAAAGCAGTAGTAGAAAGTAGTTGGCCATAATTTGAGAACCTATAGAATTGTGTTAATGCAATCTCAAAGTAACGCATTTTTTCGTATTCAATTCGCTTTTACGACAGCCGCGCCTGTCGGCTGTCCAGATTTAAATCCCATTCATTATATTACTTTTTGCGATTTTTGAGAGCGTTCTATAGGTAGTCAAAGTGCGGTAAATACCGTGTTCTGGACACGTCGCTTTATCGTCGATATTTTTGCGCAGAGAAAGAAGCGGAGAACCTGCCGGAATTCGTCCAGACGCACTGCCGCTACGTGTGCCCCGCGCAGGGATGCAATTACCTCTGTCCCGAGGAGGCGAACCTCCGCCACCACATCATCGCGCTGCACGACAGCGAGACCTCCTTCATGTGCGTCCACTGCAAGGCCAACCTTTCTCAAATGGATTCCGACAACATTATCAAGCACTTCAAGATGCACGGCCTGCAACTGTACAAGTGTCAGTACTGCAGCTTCGTGCACAACCTGAAGCATAAAGTGGAGAAGCACGCCGTCGACGTCCACCACGATATGCCGTTCAAAGTCGTCACGGTGCGGTGTCTGGAGTCCGAGCCGAAGGAGCCTGAACCGACGACGTCGGGCGCTCAGATCGCGCCGCCCCCGCCCCCCGCCAGGGTGCACAAGCCGTGGCGGTGCTGCATGTGCAAGTACAAGAGCGGCAGCCAGGAGGGCATCCACCAGCACGTGCTGGAGAAGCACGAGATCGACTCGCAGTTCAAGTGCGCGCTATGCACGTACAAAAACAACGACAAGGATAGCTTCGCGGAGCACTTTAGGGAGGCACACAACAGCCAGACCGTCGACATCATCTACGCGTACCGCAAGATGGAGGACAAGGAGAAGGAGAGCGAGACGTTCGACACGACGCCGCTCTGGCAGCGGGACAGGCCGCGCGTCAGGCACATCCGCGGCATCCTCTTCGACGATGCCAGCCCCGTGGTGACGAAATCGCCGAAGAAGACGGTAAAGCAGAGCGCCGCAGTGTCCCCCGGCCTCGGCGGCTCCAAGACCGCCGCAGCGTACCCCGGTCCCGGCGCCTCCAAGACCGCGTCGCCGGGGCCCAGCACGTCGAAGGCCAGCAACGTCGACGTCTCCATAGAGTCGGTGGCCAATGGCACCGCCGAAGTCCTCAACACTGTGTCCGACGACTTCATCGAGATGGTCAGCCGAAACGCCAGCGAGTACGTCGACAACCAGGCCGATGCGAAGGCCGGAGATGACGACGTGATCGTCATCGACGACGACGACGAAAAAGAGACAGGCGCGGCACCGCTATCCAAGAACAAGGACAACAAGAATGCCCCTCAGGCTAAGAACAGGCCGGCGAAGCGGAAGGCCGTCGAGACGGCCGGCGACGTCAAGGTGCCGAAGCTCGCCGCCGAGGAGGTGATCGATCTGGACGGCAACGGCAGCGACGGCGAGCAGGACGAGTACAGCGAGCGCAGCCTCAAGCTGCGGTACGGCGGTTTCGGGTCGCCGCTCAACAGGCAGCTCAAGTGCCCCATCTGTAACCAGTTCAAGTCGAAGAGGATCTCCGATTTCATTTTCCACCTATTCAAGGAGATGAAGGTGTACAGGTGAGTGTTTCCTGTGTTTCGCGATATTCCGTACGAGGGCGCGGGTTTCTGTTTGAAAAATGAGATTTGACGATCCGTTTCCCGTAGGTTCAAGTGCAAGATATGCGATGACGAGAGCATCACCTTCCGCTACATGTATAAGCACGTGCAGGAGCATAACCAGAACGACAAGCGCCAGGAAGTGAAGGACAAGATCATTTCACTGCCGCCCGATCGCAAGCTGGAGGCGTGGTTGCAGATGGTCATCCGCGAGCAGAGCCTGATCATCTTGCAGAACTTCTCGCCGACTCCGGACTCCAGCCCGAGCGCCGATTTCAAGCTGGTCCCGTGTCAGCACTGCAACAGGAAGTAAGTCGCGGTTAGCCGGCGGTGACGCCTTAGAGTTTACCCTGTTTTTTTTACGTGTTACAGGTACCAGAGCGAGCAGGAGAAGAACGAGCACTCGATCGTCCATTGGTCGTTGAAGCCGTTCGGCTGCACCAAGTGCAAGTTCTCCGCGTACAACTCCAAGGAGGTGCTGAAGCACGTCGACATGGCGCACGTCAGTAAATTCCTGCCCGGTCCGCGCTACGTCATGAAGGCGCCGACCGTGTGTAAGGAGCTGAAGCTGTCCGACGACGTTCATATGCAGGAGGTGCAGGCGCGCCGCGACCCCGCCGCGGAAACTGCTCCGGAGGAGGATCCCTTGCTTATAGTCGAGTTCGATCAGAGCGCGGCGAGCGACGTGCCCGCCGCCGACGCCCCGGCGGAGCATGTGCCGCCGCCTCTAGACGACGCCGATGGCGAGCTGTGCGAGAGCGACCTGGTGATAGTGACCAAGACCGATCGCAATGTGCCGAACGAGAGTGACGTGTTCTGCTGCGAGTACTGCCCGTTCATGACCAACTCCGAGACGCACGTGCTCAGTCACATAACGAGCATCCACGAGCACATGCACATCAAGTTCAAGACGCTGAACAAGATCTCGTGCGAGGCGAACGTTCGCGACTACGTCGGCTGCACGATCTGCCCCGAGATCGGCTCGGAGATCCGCATCCGCCAGCACTACCTCGAGAAACACGACGGCCAGACCTTCCTCATGTACCGGTACACGTGCACGCTGTGCGGTAAACGCTTCCTGAAGATGCCCGGCATTAAGATGCACTTCAAGAAGCTACACGTCGGGTTTCCGCTGCGGTACACGACGCTAGGCGCGACGACGCCCTCGGCCGCCCCCGCGAACATCCCGCCGGCGCCCAAGCCGGTAAAGCTGAAGCTGTACAAGTGCCCGCTGTGCATCTACGAGCGGGTCTTCCCGCCCAACATGGTGAACAACGTGCGCGCGCACGTCAAGCAGCACTTCAAGGCGTTCCAGTGCGGCATCTGCCCGGCGTACAAGTTCAAGACGCGCTGGGAGGCAATGTCGCACTTCGGGAAGGAGCACCGCGGCCTCCCCGAGAATATCGTGCAGGACGCCAAGGTGAACAAGGATTACAACGATATGATGGCGGTGATAGTGAGTGGCGCCCAGTCGGTCGCGGCATCGCCGACGAAGAACACGGCGCGCAAGTCGACGTCGGCGCCGGCGCGCCCCCCCGTCGAGCCCGAGGAGTACAGCTACTACGGGCGGCGTCCCGAGCCGGTGGACATGGCCAAGATCATGACGGCGGTGGAGGTGAACGGCATGTCGTTGAACATGCCCGCCGAGCGGCTGAGCAAGATCTTCGACCTCGACGCCGAGGTGCTGGTGGAGGACTGCAACCTGTCCGTAAACCTGTCGACGTTGTTCGACTCCTGACCTGATTTGAGCCACCTCAACTTCAGCCTCGAAGATTTCAGCGAGGACAGCTTCGAGCTGGACAATATTTTCCCCTACGTCGATTCACTGCTGAACAACACTTTTAACGGGGAGCTGCTGTAACCTGCCGACCTTCGCGAATGAGCTCTGTCACCCCTACATTCCAAATACTCAACTGGATAGGTTCCTGGCGATTCTTCTTCTTGAATCGGCCTTCTGCGCGGCAAGATCTTAGCCACATTGGTTTTTCTTTAAGTCGGGCCGAATCGACTATTTCTGTAGCAGATTCTAATCGGTGACATTCTGGAACAATTCTGATTGTGGCGAGGTGAGAACCTTCAATAAAAAATGCGGATTGCGCAACGGTTACAACTAAAAATATCTTCAAGTTGGCTTCGCTTCGACGACCGTTTTTAGAATGGTCTCTTATACTACCCGATTTTGCTCCACGTCGATTTTCTCCATTAAACTGAAATCGAAAGGAAAATGAGGATCGGGGGAGTTCATTGAAATTGATATTGGAAAGATTTTCAGTTCCAAGCCTCCTTGCAACGGTTTTTTTATAACAGTCTCCTACGCATCCTGATCTATACCTCATAATTTTTTTCTGCTGGAAAAGTTTCACATGTTAGGTGTCAAATTTGGCAATTCGTTGCAAGAAAGTACTTTTTATAGACCTTCATGTAAGCCACATTGTTTGTATCTTCTTATTGAATGGGTTGAAGTGGAAAATGCAACCCCAGGAGTTACATCTGGGCAGATTATTAGCACACACTATGTTAAACTATGTTTTTTTAGCCAATCACTGTTTTCAACTGCCCTCTATACACCCTGAACTGAATTGCATGGATTTTTTTCCACGTCTGGTTTCTGTAGCAAATACAGATTTGGCGAGTTTTTCAACCGAGATATACCTCCAGGATTTCGTAATTCTGCCTCTACGCCAACCTGATCTGAACGACATGAACCAGTTCTATTTTGGAACGGCTCAAATGAGACAATTTTCACTCTTTATTAAACGCACATTGAGAATTTTGCTATATTACCCGCCTGGACGACCCGATTTAAAGCACGTTAATTTTCCCATCATGATTTCCGCCGTACTGGAGAAGCTCTTCAGCATCATGCTAAATATTCTTTTGTTAAACTGCCCCGATTTAATCATGTATTTTAAGTGAACTTGTCTGTATCCGACTTGGCACTACCGAAAATCATGGACTGTGCGAGTGGACTTTTTATTGATCTTTATACACACCTGATATGAACCACACGTATTATTTTCGGCGCCCGAACGGGACGCTAATTGCGAACTGTTTGTGAGTGTGCAATGCACATGCCTGATCCGAGCCATATTGACTCGATTTTGTGGTTTATATCGTAGAAGAGGCGTAGTATAATGTAAGGATTATTTTTAATGCGCCAAGTTCTATTAGGCTGTTGGTAGTGTCATGGCTGGCGACTGTCGAGTTGAAAGTGTTAGCGATTAGTTTTACCGAGATCGGTCTGTGATGACTTAATTTTTAATGTTTACTGTATAAATAGACTTGGGCTTTAGAGCGACTTGTATAATATGTGTAAATAAACGTTAGGTAATTAGTATTTAATTGAAGATGTAAGACTTATAGTTTAAGTTCAAAGAAGCTTTCGTTTCCTTTTATTTTTTATTACACGATTTGTAAAATAAAGTTCGAAATGTCATCTAACGTTCATTCTTTTCATAACTATGGCGTCATTAACGGCCATTGATCGCCGAAACATTTGTTCTGTGGTCAGTAATCGGAATCCCAGCGAGCGTATTTCAAGGAAATTGAAAGAGGAAACCTACGAGCAAAGAGACAGATTTTGCTCGTAGGAGGAAACCTATTTTGAACCTCGCGTTCATTTCGTATTGAATTTATGCATAGTTGTCAAATTGATTCGATAGAGCATTAACATTTTCGTTTACGACTATCGCGCTCAAACGTTGTTTGAAAAGCGCATAGATGGCAACCGCGTCGAGTGTTTCATTCGTTTTATTTTGTGACACCAGTCACGTAGGTTACGATCAGCCCCCTGCACAGCGGTAGTTCGATGGTAAATTACTGTACAAGGGGCGCTAGTTGTCTTGCAGTGCGAAATTGCCGGTAAATTTGAACATAAATGTTTTTAAATTTTAATACATATACGTAGCGTATGATGTAAAATTAATAACAAAATGAATTTATAGGAAAATAATCTGAGCCACAATGTATTACGTAACGATTATGATTGTTTGCCGTATAGGTTAAATTTAATTAGGTTAATTTGCGATTATAGAAAATATGTTTTTGTGTTCTTGCAATAATTTTTTATTTACACCGTAATATGTACACATACGTACATATATAATCTGTCTGAAGAGTGCTGAAACTTATTCTATGAATAATTCTGTTACAAATAAGAGAAATCATTTCAAAATATTAATTCACAGAGGCAAATAATATAAGATTGTAGTATATACTACAAATTATAATATTGTAAATGGGGAGTAATCAAAGTATCGTTGAAGGGAAAATGAAGCTATCTATTTCATTGGACTTTACCGAAAACAGAACACGCCACAATATCGCAAATTTTGAACATACTTGTGGAAAATCGTGGATAACAACTTAACATGGTAGGTATTTTTAGTGTAAATTATGTTTTCCAGTGTATTATGAAATGATTATAGACAGAAAGCTTCATTGTCCCTTTAAGTGAAGTTAGAATTAAGATTTGCACGATCGAACAAGTTTGTTCTTTTCGTAATTGCATGCGGGGCACTATGCAACGTCGTATTACACGACGCATTTTCTTTTTTACTTTCGGCGGATCCTCTATTTTACACTATTAAATTTATATACTGCTGATTCATTACAACTCGTGATTACACTTTTGTTTACATGTACGCGAGCTTATGTTTACTGTTACTGTGTGTGAGGACGTAAGAGAAAGGGAGAAACGACACTTGCTCGTAGCGACACTGCAAGAGCACTAGCACCCCTGGCGGCCGTTGTGCACGTATTTGCAAGCTCGCACTACGTAACATAAAAGCAGTTATCCCCTGTTATGATCGATTACTCGACGTAAGTAGTGTCCGACCGAAACGAAATAGCGCTACACGAGATTCTGCCACTTTCCTAAAGGTGGCGCTGTTCATCAGTCTATGAAAGTTCGGTGTTTTGGTACTATAGAGGTATAAAAGACAGTTTAGTATGTGTGTACAGGATAAAAGGTAGGTAAATGTATTCAAATATCTACATAAATGTATTTATTTACAGTCATATTGTGCTATTGTATTTATTATATTTGGCATTGTTTGACTTCTGTTTGGCAGCCTGATCTAAATTGCCTCAATTCGTCATGCCGCATCAAGAGATACATACAGTGTTATGCTCTTCCCGATATTTGTCTTGGAATTGAAGTGCCTTATCTAACTTATTTTTTTTTTTGAAAGTCTCATCAGGTGTAAAATGTGTTACTGTATTGTATCTACAACCAATACAAAATTTGAAACAACCAGAAAAGTATTTTATTGTTGTAAAATATTCATTTACTCATCTTATTTATTAATAAAATTACACAAAAACTTTAGTGTCTATCTATCTTTTGAATACATGTTTATAGATTTTTTTTTAATTATTAAGTAGGTCAATGACCCCTAAAATTTGTACTTTTATTTGCTCCTTGTATAAAAATTATACACTCTAATAAGCGTCTATTTATTATTGTCTTAAAACTGACATTAATCTTGTTGGAATATCGTAACTTAACGGGAGTAAAATACATCTCCCGTTGTGTTTTCCCTCTCCGAAAATGAATCAAACCGAAAAAATAAACAGTTCTTTCAATCCACTGGAACCGACCGGGCAGGCACATAGACGAACAGACACATGTTTGCCTTTCGCTTTATAGCCCATTAACCCAGCCACTTGAAAACCTCTTAAATACACAGCACGTGGACGGGAGACGCCAAAACTCGCCTAAACTAAACAAAAAAAAAACATTGTTGTCGCCCCGCTATGCACCTTTACCTCCCCTAGGAGCTCTCTGCCGGCTCGTGTCCTCAGTCTTCGCCCCAGCCGCAGCCGCAGCGTCTCATTCCATCGTTTGCTGTCGATAGGAGAGCTCGGTCGGCGTTTGCCAGAAGCGAAACTTCACGTGCTCGCCAATTCCCTTCCGCATTCGGGACAGATCAAGTCGAGCACTTGTTTAATGTAATTGGACGCAACCCTGTTGAAAAAAATCCGTCACTCTAGTCACCTGCAAACTAAAAGAACGAATCTACCAGAGATGTGCGGTACGCGTTTGTTGATTTTTCTGTGGTCGGTCGCGTCTCTTTGTGGTGGTGTTTTGAGTGGTAGCTGCAGGGAGGCAAAATTATGCTGTACCGGTCGGGACTCCTCTTGCGTGGTACAGAAGGCCCCCATAAACGCCATCATCGAAGACCTGAGCGATAAGCCGTGCTATTGCGACCATGCCTGTCTCAAGCTCGGCGATTGTTGCCCAGACTTCAAGGAAGCCTGTGGGGGTAAGATCTTTTTACTATGATAATTTCAGGACTTGTTCCAGCGTTTGTTTGTAATAAACCGTGTATTTCCAAAATAAAAAATCCACAATAGGGCAATAGTTTCTTTAGGTTTGGTTATAGTGGGTAAAATTGTGCGAAATTGTTAGGTAGGCTTTGGAAAACATTTCAAATGTCTACTAAATATTCTATGCAAAATTCTAATCTAGTTATGTTTATTGTGAGGTAATAATGACACTAATTGGGTTCCAAACCCAGCGATTATTGTCCCTATTTCAAGGAAGCCCGTGGGGGTAAGTTTCATTTTACTGTGATATAATTTCATGGCATGTGCGCTAGCGTTAATTTGTTTGCAATAAACCGTGTATTCACAAAATAGAGAGGAATTTAAAGTTTGGTTATAGTCGGTAAATTAGTGCGAAACTATTATGTAGGCTATGGAATATCTACTAAATATTCTCTGGCAAAATTAATCTAGTTGTGTTTATTGGTGACACTTTACCAATTACTTTAAAAATAAGTAAAACAGCTTTATCAACAATGGTGCGTGTATAATTACGTTGTACCTATGTAGGTATGTACCTCTCTTTTGTAAAAATTGTTCCCACATCTTTTATTTTGACAGCATCGCCTGAACCACTGTTAGAAAATGTTTTCTTCAAAGGATTAGTCCTACGAATGTGAATACACCGCTTTTCTCATTTCTTGTTAAAATAACATGAAAAGGAGCCTCTATGATGGCTTTCATTAGTAATTGACTTTCTTAAAGTAACATTGTTGCTGATAGTGATTAATTAGTTTTTCTACCATAAAATACATAACTTAAATTGGTTTTTCGAATTTCTATGCATGTACAAGGTTAGAATAAGGTATCGTGATTTTGTTATTTAAGCGATAATTAAGACATTCGCAAAACTTGTTGATATATTTTTTTGAGGCAAACTCACTGAAGAAAATGAAAATTTACCTTATCTTTTTGTTCTGGGTTATAAACAAACGTTAAATTTTTCGTATGTTCGTACATATCGATGTCTTTGTTATTGGAGAAGCTGAACAAAAACATTTCTTTGTTCGCCTTTTTAGCGGAATCCAGTGGCGTGCACGTTATTTTGTTCAGGTTCAAATTTGGAATTATAAATACTTACAATGTAACTTTGTATTTTTTAAATACCACATAGGCGACTACGGGTTGCCGTTCAGAATGATTAAAAAGACCTTTGTTTACTTTTTTGAACAATATATAATATATCGGACCCATATAATATCAGAAAAGTACCTCAAAACATATACATTATTTTTTCCGACTGCCCAAATGACCAAGATATCGTCACGTACCAAAAAGTTTAAGTACCGTTGAGACATAATGTAATGAGACAGTTCTGCTTGAAATATAGGCAGTAATAATTTAATTTTAGACCTAATTAGTTCTTGGTCTCAAAAGAGTCGCGTTCCTTATTAGCTAATAGTGTCATTAATCCTAAAATTAAATAAAAATCAGGTATATTTCAGAGGGACTCAAATAAAGTATGTCACTATATTAATTCCCGATGGTATATCGATTACAAATGTGTCTTAGACACAGATTACAATTGTTTAGTTGTCAGAACGACCTGTTAAAATTTTATCGCTTTCATTTTATTTTAAAAAATAAAATTTAAACCCCCAAGATTAACTGCTAAGAAAATTTAAATATTTATAAAGTGGCCTGTGGCAGACGAATGACACCCGTCTCGGTCTTGATCACAATGAGATGCTGTGTGATCTGGGTGAGGTATCGCCAGAAGTTGCTCCACAGCCGATGTCGGACTGAAAAAAAGTCCAGGCGCCTGCCTCGCTCATAAATTATCGTACCCAAGGCGTTTCTCCCGGTTAGTTTTAATTTATTTCTCACAGTTACGCTCGGTAACGTAATGAGGTTTTTGCTGCAACTCCAGGCCAATGACGCGTTCACTTTCAGTGGAAGTTAAAATAGAACGTCGACTGTGCTACATATGTTTAGAAACGCTATTATTTCTCAAAAGAAACAATAGGATCTTCTCCGTTCTTGTACCGTCGATGTATACAGTAGTGAGACGCTTTCGATGTGTGCCAGTGAAACATAGGCAACGATTTTAGTTATTCATGACATTCAAAAACCTTAAATAAAACTGAAATCTATTCACTATTGCATACGAGGGTAGTCCCAGAAGTACCCGTCCCAACAAAGAAAATACAACAAATTTGAGAAAGATATCTTTATTTTCTACATTTTTATCATGTTCAAATTTCAGTTCAGTCAATATGCTAGGTACAGCACTTTTTGAAATCCCTACCATGTTTGCTAGCTCCCGCACTTTCAGTCGACGGCCATCCAATACCATTTTGTTTATTTTCTTCACCATTTCTAGCGTGGTCACCCTATTTGATCGACCATTGCAATGTGCGTCTTAGCAGCTCGTACGGCCTCGTTTAAACTCTGCCACCCAATATTTTACTGTTGTAAAAGAAGGAGCAGACTCCCCCAGAATAGAATCTAGCTCCGCTTTTATATCGGTGTGACTGAGGCCTTTCAAATGAAAGTATTGGATTACATAATGATGACCAATTTTTTCCATGTTTACAAATTCACTGAGAGCGTTCACTATTCAGGGTTCTCAAACAAATACTAAACAACGTAGCGTCGTGAAATTTCAATTTTAGACTTCATAAAGTTGGTACTTTTTATCATAGTCATTCTTTTGAAACAACAATCGCCATCTATACGTAAGGTCGGGTACTTCTGGGACTCCCCTCGTACGTATAATTCACGAGGGCATGCCTCACTATTTTGTTTTTCGATGGTACTACGATTTTTGACTAACTCGATTCTGATAATTGTTTTCCCTATTGGGATGGAAAATAAAGAGCAACATACAATATGATAATTGCATAAAAGCGCAATATTTTCGAAAAGAATGATCTGGAATGACTGACATATTTTCTTAATCCTGATTCTATCGCCACTGAGCTCTGTCTTGCCGGCAAATAAAAAAGTAGTGTTCTATTAACTAATTCTTTAAACAACATTTGATTAAACTGAATTTAACCAAAAATAATGTCGACAATATCCTGAGTTTCAGATAACATTGAAACAAACGGTTTTTTTTTTGTATCGTGTTGTGTTGTTTCTTTGTTTGCATTTTAAACCAAGACTCTAATCCTTCATCGAAAAAGGTTAACTATATATTCGGAGGATTACAACCGTGGGATTCTTCCCAAATAAATCCCCTTGCTTGTCACCGAAAGAAACGGAAGCTCTTCTACGACTACCACTGTACGAGATACGAATTAAATTCAAATAAACATTGTTAATTTATTATTACTGATTCACAACAGGTCGTGTAAAAGTAGGTGTGGACGACCCTAGCCAAGTAGCCAGTCATCGACTCCTCATACTGCTTTTACAGCACTAATTCGAAATCTTGCGGTGCGGTTTTTTTTCGGGTACAGTCAGCTATCGAATTACTCGCTACGATTGATTAAAGTTCGGTGTTTGCTTTTGTTTAACTCTTTTATGGAAAGATGTGGAGTCAGTGTTATTTCTAATAGCAGTGGGGGTAGTTTAGGGAAATAATCTAGCCGTCTGGGTATAATTTTTTTTAAGTACTAATTTGAAAAATGTATTTTCTTATGCCTCTGCGTGAGATTGAACGTGAATATTTGAATTTTTTTTTCATGGCATGTATCCATCGGATAGTTGCAGGAAAAACGAAAATTTAAAGATATAATTTCAGTGGTGATTATACAGGGTGTTTATGAACTTCGCGGTTTATTTTTAATAAAGGTTCTTTCAATAACGACGCTCGATTTTTCCGACCGATGATTCCGCCAGACCATAATCCGCCCCAAACAGCGACTTTCTCGGGATGCATTTGATCCTGGTGTATCTCGTGTGGATTTTCATCGTTCAAAATCCGACAATTTTGCTTGTTCACATATCTATTGATCCAAAAATGGGCCTCGTCGTTAAAGACGATTTTTTTGGCGAAATTTGGGTCAACTTCCATCTGCTCCAAAGCCCAATCAGCGAACACACGGCGTTGTATATGGTCGTTTACCTTAAGTTCCTGGGTCAGTTGGATTTTGTATGGCAGACCCAAATCCCGACGCAAAATTCGCCAAGTTAAAGTCGCAGAATTGCCGAAAGTTCTTGTGAACGACGAGAAATTGACTGCCTCAGGTTTGCCCCTACACTCTCATGCCCAACAGCGGTGTTTTCAGCAGACCTTGCGTTTCGGTGACGTACGGGTGTGGGCTGGCCCAAAACCCAAACATCGAATCTGACAAACATCTGACAAACCCAAGTTGTTTAAGGTGATTCTGTACACTAGATTTTGACGTCCCGATTTTTTTCTGCAAACTCACGTATGGTTTGGCGAGGATTTGCCTCAACTAAGTAAAGGCTCGTAAATGTTCGGTGACGACTTATTTAGGTCGGCCTGACTTTGGGGCGTCCTCGAGGGAAAAATCGCCAGATCGCAGGCTCTTGAACCACTTTTGACACGTTCGATCGTGAATAACATTTTTGCCGTACACAGAACACAATTTGCGGCAAGTTTCAACGTCTCTTTTGCCTTTTTCAAATAAAAAATCATTACTTGCTTAAAATGCTCGGTTTCACTCGTTTTCAATTAGGCTCACACACAACAATAATAAAACAAGGTTAAATAGGGAGGAAGGCTTCAAGGCTGCATCTGTAAGCATGACATCATAGGCCGTGACGTAACTTGTTAACTCGGAAAACCGAACGAACTTTGTGGACAGCCCAATATTTTTGAGCCGACCGGGACCCTCCGTGAGAAAAAAGCGCGTCCGCCCATGGTGTGCCCGGCCGGCGGCCGGGATCTTTGACCCGTCAGGAATTACAGATACGGACGGAGCCAACTAATAAATTAAGTGTCTCCAGGTACGTTTTAACCGAAATCGTGTTTCGAATTAATAAATTGCGGCATAATAACAATGGCCGATATAAAACGCGACCGCGCGAGAAGGACAGCCTCGTTTACAAACACACATTATCAAGTATAATAACGTTGAATGACGTGGTGGTTGGGCACCTTCATCAACGTCCTCTCGCGCTTTCGATCCGGCAGGCGCCTGCCTGCTCGAGATGACGGCCATCAGCCGTCCTTTCCCAGCTGGAAGACGCGTCGTCTTCGCCTGTCAGATGGAGAGGGGCCGGTGCGCATCCTTATCAATTCCGCTAAAAGCGAAATGGGGGCCCTTTCATTAGCCTGCCATCGGATGGCAGATTTATCATTGTGACGTACCGTCAACGTTATTAATATCATTAATAATCACGATTGGGAATGGCCCGAACGAATTCAAACGCCATTTGCGTACAAAAACGGATTTTCCATATACAGGGTGTTTACGAAGTTGGGGTTTTATTTTTGGCGAGGGTTCCGTCTCGATGCCAAAACGCTCGTCTACAAACTACTCGGTACACAAAGAAACGTGTAATACTTGATAGTTCCCAATAGGAACGCCCCAAAATGCCGAAAGTGATGCCCTCATCTTCTAATGATGCCAATTCGGTTGCCGAAATGCGCGTATCGTGATAATTTTTCCGCGCCCATAGATCTTCTGTTTTTCATAAAATGTAATAGAATTGTAGACCTCTTAAAACTACGCGTTTCATAAAGTCGATACTGAAAATTAAGAAAAGTTTTTAAATTACAACATATGGTAAAAACATAGACCGATGTAAAGTGGCTGTTATGCAAAAAAGTAAATATATATACTTATAAAAAAGTTTATTCGTCCATTAATTTTGTTTTTGCATAAACAAAACAAAATTGAATTGACTCAGTTATTTTAATAGCACTTAAGTATACAGTAATGGTTTAAAAAAAAAATTTTATGTCAATACAACTTAAATGTAAAAGTAACATATTGAAGAACGTTCTAAGTCAATAAGTAGTAACGCAAATTATGGTCTAAGTGCATTAATAAGTTCTTCAAAAAAACGCTTATGATCAGGTAAGTAGTCAATCATCACAAAATCATCATCACTATCTCGTATATTTTCTCGGTGGTTTGAAACTCAGATTAGGAAATTTTCTTCGAAAAACTTGGTAGTCGAATCGATAAGTCAAGTTACTGTCAAGGACCATCTCTTTACAAGCTCGATACAAATAATGCACGTTTAAGTCGGGGCTGAGGTATTCCTTTGAACTACGGTTCCGTGTGTAATGGCTTATTTCACGTGGGACCAAATTTACATGATCAACAACCTTCTGTTCACCTTCTTCTGTATATTTTCGGTGCTTCTTTTTATTGCCTCTATTCTCTTCATACATCATGTCCCCACACTTTTCTTCTCTGTCAGTGTTTGAACTTTTCTATGGGTTAAGGCAAAAATCTCTTGAAACGTTTTTCGACACACCTGAGTTACTCCCCCATCTTCTTTTGGTACAGTATAATAAACCGTATTTGTTCTACCGTTCGCAGGATATTCATATGTTCCAATTCTTCTTTTGAATTTGCCAATATGTATTAATCCCATTCCCATTAAGTACGTGAACTGCTTTTCATTGTCACCCATTTCATGGAATGCGTGAAAGAACTTACATTTCTGCTGGAACGAAAGGGCTTTGCAACCCAATTTGCATTTGCAGGACACCTAGAACGAAAAAAAAAAACAACACGATAATACACGATGTGGCCAAAGCCTGAATCACCTGTTCATACCACTTCTTTTGGAGGATTCTTCGCATCTTTTACAATGCCTCTTTGAGTCACGTATGATTTACCACTGTTTCTCTTTGCTTCCTTTCTTGAATTTCTCTGTCTTCCCCTCTCTTTTGCGTCATTTTGGTATAAAATCCCCTTCCACAGCTCAAAGCTTTAGAGGGAAGGGGGTCGATTTCTTTGTGTGAAATATATGTATTTTTTATCATGGTAAATAAAGAATTACGAGTTGTTTTTATGGAGCTCTAAGAAACGCTAAGGAATGTTTTTATTCCCATGGATAGCCATCATATTATCCGGATCTGAGTCCAGCGGATTATACCCATTTGGGTAATCTTGTGAGATATTTGCGAGGATCAATCAGGATAACCGATATCAATCAATTTAACAGGGGGTGCTATTTTTCCACTCACTTTGTAGATACTTTTTTTTAATAAATCTGCGCCGCAACTGGCGCTTGTCTATTTAGAAATTCAACTTGTGCATTAGGGCGCGTTTCTCGGTTACGCGACTGTGTGTTTTTTTTAATAACGAGTTTCACAACGGCGTTTTCTGTGAGGTTACAACAAAAACGTCGTCCGTTGGTGTGATGAAAATGCCGAAAACCAGGCACGAACGACTGGACGTTGCGCTCTTGTCAACACGACATGTCTACGTATAAACAGAAATTAAATCAGCAAACGTGTGTTTGCGAGAAAACAGGATGCCGTCCCGTATTTATCTCCTGGCATTGGGTTTATTTTCTCTCGGGTTTATGATTTTAATAATAAATTATGTCGCACCTGCGACATATTTTATTAAATTAAAACGTTTCAGCTAACACAACGGAGGCCGTACGTACACCTCGATCGATAAATCAAGATCGACTGCGGCCCTACTGCCATGAAAAGTGCATTGCTTATCCTTTCTACTACGATTCGTCGACCGCTTACCTCATTTCAGTTTTACCATCGCACTGTTTAGAAATTAAAATGCACGTATCGCGGTGAATTATCATACATCGTTTACAATCTAATAGATATTTCATGACGACATTTTTTAATGGAATTTTATAAATATTATTTTAGAATATTTAAGATTTGTGGATTTGATAAACGAAAGAAATGCCCCCACAAGAAACGCCAGTGGTATGCAGCGCTCGCCCACAGCCTCATTTATTATTGCCTCAAGATTATTCGGAGGAATTTACAAGTCCGGTGGCTTCTTCAACAAAAAAGGACTCTTGACGTACAGATTTTGGCAGCCTTCCGGGTAAACTCATTTATTAACCACCCTTAAGAGGGCATGCACCGAGGGGGGTCCTTGAAAATCGACACAATCATCAGCGTAAGGGTTTCTTTCAAGGGTAAGAGGTAACAATCGGTGAAAGATACCGCAGGACCCGACCCGGGCCGGGGCGAACAATGCCCCCCGCGTATTCCTTCCCGGCGACAAACGTCTGAATACTGGCTCCCGTTAAGTTATGGCTGTTCGTCCTAAGGCATAAATCACGGAACAAAATGCTGCACCCGAGCCCCGGGGAGGTTGTCGCACGTTGCGTCGACAACGTTTGGCTAATGCGACGAAATCTCGTTAACCGTATACCGCAAATTTGTTACGGGGCACCCCCCGTCCACTGCCGCGTGTGCCGGTGCACTTTCGGCCTTTGCCGTGGGTGTTTTGCGGACCTGATGATCCAATAGTCGACTGCTTATACAGGCCTACAAATTTTTGACATTTTCAAAGTTGATTTGGGTTTGATAAGTGAGTTATTTACGCTGCTTTCATATCTACCTTCCGCTTTTGCCCCTCACGTAAGGTTTTTGATCAACTGAATAATCAAAATAAATTAAAAACTAAAGGAAAAAATACATTTTAATAAAGAGTGTATTTAATAAACATTAAAAAAACCTAGTAAAAAGCAACAACACAAATAGTTTTGAGTCTCTAATTTCTTTTTTTCTTTGCAAAACTCTCCCTTTTTAACAATAAACTTCGTTTTGTAGTTTTTCTTGTGTAATCATTCGTTGGATGTTCTCTTTTCAGCATCCAGCAGTGATCTGCCATCATCGCCACATCCCATCGACCCTGGTACCTCCTTTCCACCTCCTTTATGTCTCGATGGAACTTTTCATCTTGCTCTTCACTAACAGCACCCACATGTTCTGGAAAGTAGTCCAGATGAGCATGCAGAAAATTAATTTTTATACTCATATTACAACCAAGTTGCTTAAGCTTATGCAGCATTTTTTTTCAATTCAAAAATGCAGAAAAGATTCTTTTTCAATTTCTGTCATTGTTTCTGTTGGTCCTGTATTAATTTTCTTATTTGTGGTCCTACGAAAATGCCTTCCTTTAATTTTGATTCAGAAGGAGCTACAAATTGACCCCATAAGTACTTAAAACAATTCCCATTTTTATCTATAGCTTTTACATATTGCTTCATTAATCCTAATTTAATATGAAGTGGCGGAAAAAGAATTTCTTGCGGATGAACCAGATTTGCATAAATAACAGTGTTTCTGTAGTTCATGCCAATAGTATGTAACTAAGTCAAAAAGTCAAATTTTTGGCTTACAATTAGTTTAACAGGCCAACAAAAATTTTGTTGGCCTGTTTATGGTGTTATATTTAAAATTAATTATACCGCTGAGTCAATATTTATATGACGATTTGTAACATAAAATTCCTTGAATTGTATATACAGGGTTCGTCAGAAGTGACGTATAGTAGCGCGTAACCAGAACTAGCGTATAGCGTATAAATGTTAATCGAAAGTGTTAGAGAATTAAGAAGGGCACGCTTTGAAAGATCGTTCAAATATACAGCGCTTTCGAATAAGCGTGTTACTTTCTTAAATGTAATGAAATTAAGTAAGTAAGTTTCTAAACGATAATTAATCTAAAGCCGTTTCGGGCGGTACTCATACGATGTAAACGCCATTTTTATTGCTCTCTTAAAGATCGTAGATTTTCTATTTTTCCACTCGTATCAAATTAGTCCAAAGGGGCAAAATCTGGAGATATAACTGGACGGTTGTGGTGAAGATAAAAATCACGTAATGCTCTGAGTGTTTCTCGAACGAAGCATTGATTTTGAAAATAATATTCGATGATTTGCACACATTCTTGAACGCTTTAACCTTCCATGGTGATTTGTCATACACTACTGAACAGTTCTCAACAAATTTGACATATGTTACTTTAACAACATGACCGTTATATCCTAACAAATTTCGAGCGTCCCCATTGAAAGAGCTATTACAATCAGTCGTGGGATATATAATTTCGGTTAAACTATTTTTTTTTTTGTTTTTCGTCGTTCTACGCGTGATGTGTTCCACGCTAATGCGATCCGGTTTTCCCGAAGTGGCGCCTTTGTGCTACGCTTCGCGGAAATGAAAAACGCACCCAAAAAACTTGATGTATTACAGCGATGCTATCCCTCGGAGTATTTACGCGTCCATTACATACAAAGGGGACAAAGTTATCTTTTCCCGTTTTACATTAAGTCGTCGTTTAAAAAGTGCGATTTTTATCTCCAGTACAAACATTTAAATAGTAGTTCGCCTGTGCGTCGAGCGCACCCCTTGCAACTGTTGAATACCGTGGAGTTTCTCGGTGACGGGGGATCCGTCCTTTGTGCGGTGTTTTGTCTTTCCTTTTTGCGCCCTTCCGCGCTTGTCGTCCCTAATAAACATACGAGAGCAGTCCCGAAAAAACAGACGACAAAACGTCGGCGTCGCCATCGCAACAGGGATGACTACGGGTTGTTAAATATGTACCGGGTCGACAGATCACGAGGTTTTTATAGGGAATGTTGTCCAATAGTTGGGGGGATTGGGAAAATGGACCACCCCATCCCGATCCCAAATTATTTTCTCGTGAATCCTCTTCGTTTACAAGCATTGTTGTACGATGTCGTTAACTCACTTTTTCGATTAGAATAAGACCTTTACGAGGGGCACTATGCATATTTTGAGCTTAATAATAAAACATTAATTTGTCATTGAAAATTACTTTATCATTTTTCAAAATATTCTCCCTCATGATCTATACACTTTTGCATGCGTTCGAACCATTTGTCAAAGCACTTTTCCATTCCGCTTGAGATATCTGTAAAACATGATTTTTGAACGCATGAACGGCTTCTTCAGTCGACGAAAATCACTGTCCACGCAATTTATTTTTGACGTTCAGGAACAAGAAGAAGTCATTGGGTGCCAAATCAGGACTGTACGGCGGATGACTCATTAATTCGATTTTCGTGTTCAAACGTTCGGTTGTGAGACGAGATGTGTGAGAGCTCGCATTGTCATGATGAAGAATGATCCGACGGCGCTTTTTGTTTTCCTTATTTCACCGAAGACTTCCGGCAAACAAATGGTTGTGTACCATTCAGAATTGACCGTTTTACGTTCCTCTAAAGGCACTGTTGCCACATGATCAGTTTTTCCGAAAAAACAGGCGACCATTTGTTTCGAAGTGCTTCGAGCGCGAACAACTTTTGTTGGATTTGGTTCACCTTGAAGTCGTCTGTTGTATACTTTCCATCTCATGCACATTGATCTATAATTCGTTACTTGTTACAATGTTATATACGTCTTTGAAGCACCGCCATGGTATTTCTTGAGCATTTGTTTGTATCAATCGATACGAGCATCATTTTGAGATTTTACAAATTATGTGGGATCCAACGAGAACAGGTCTTTCTTACAGCTAAATAATCATGCAATATTTTATATATGTTAGTTGAACTAATGCCTAAGGTTGCTTCAATCTCACAGTATGTCAC
The DNA here is from genome assembly GCA_037954035.1 of Rosalia funebris. NCBI lineage: Eukaryota > Metazoa > Arthropoda > Insecta > Coleoptera > Cerambycidae > Rosalia > Rosalia funebris. The sequence goes on along the minus strand of JAZFAV010000003.1, from coordinate 26,657,423 downwards.
ATGACGATCTTGCATTATCAGTTTTTGCACAGCATCAATGTTTTCTGGTACAGCAACTGATTTTGGAGGACCTTCACGACTTTCGTAGGTGAGCGAATGGCGGTCACGATTAAACTCGTTATACCAACGTTTCACAGTGGCAATGGATGGGGCTTTATCACCAAAAGTGGAAGTAAGTTGATCGATTGACTCTTGTCTTGATTATCCACACGTAATAAATCATCACATGACAATTTTCACGAGTTAATTCCACTTTTTCGCTGAGATACAATTTTCAAATCACTGTGAACAACACAAATGGCGCTTAAATAATAAAATGTTCTGAAGAAGGTTATGATCAAAAATGTCAAACTTTCCATCGGAAACGTCAGATGGCGTCTGACAATACTTAGCGTTTCCAAGGCTCAAAATATAAGTTAGTGCCCCTCGTAATAGATTTTTAATATATTTGTTACCGTCCTAGATAAAGCATATACTCGTACTTGTATTATTTAAATATGAGTCATAGTTGGCTTTGGTTTACATAAAAAGAGACATTTTTTCTCTTTTCAACGCTATATATAGCACCTGCTTCAATGAGATATCGAGAATGAGGGCGGTCTATTCTTCCTGGTACACACGTTTTTAGATTCGACAATTTTTTTTTTTGGCGTAAAACTGCGTTATCATATAAACGGATAAATGCCCGTGTTTTTGCGCCACGTTATAAATGACGTCTCGAGACGGGTATGTCTTTAAATTCGGGACTAATTTGACTCCTTAACGACGGGCTTTTTTATCCCTGTAAACGAGCGTTATTACAACCTCCCCCGGGGAAACCTGATGCTACCCCATTATCTGACTAAAATTCGTGCCGGCTTCTCTTGTTCCTCAAACGATATTCGACTTGATGCCGGCTGCGTTTCCGCCCCGTTTCCGGCTCTAAAGATAACCGTACCGACGGCAAAAACGGGGGGCTCGGGCCTAGCGCCACCGTCCTTATTAATCTCCCGGCCGGTGGCTACATCGGCGATTTGAGGGCTTTCTATCAATGGGGGAAGTAATTTGCGAAATAGACATATGAGGTGATTTTGTTCGAAATCTCTAGCACTTATCTACCGTACTTAAGTCGGTGGTCTAACTCCTAGGGTTAACCCGTGAGGTCGTAGTGCTGATCTTGTATTTCTTCGGTGAATTTTTCGACTCTAACTTCTGAATATCAGAACTTCAGATTGGTCTGGAGTAGGGTGGGCTGGCTCTCGCTCCCATTTGCAACTATCATGCTTTCAACCTTCGTCATGTTGATTTTGGGTAAAAGTTTTCCCTTATTAGACCAATCCGCTTGCGTTAGCTGACAAGGTTTTAATAACATCGACACCCACAGGTGTTGATTAGGTGTTACAAAATTTCTACGTTTTGGCTTGGCTCCAGCTTTAGCACCTATTTATGTGAACAATATTGCAACAAGACCTCATTTTGGCGTTCCCTGGTTGATGAATATGGCGACGGGGACTAACGGAATAGCCACCGCGTTCACCTGATTGGACTCCCTTAGATTTCTCCCTGTTGGGTTACTTAAAATCGTGCGTCTATTTGAATAGACCAAATAGTTTAGAGAATCTGAAGAAACGGGTTCGAATTGGAATGGAAATTATAAGACTTTATCGCAAACTCGACCACGGATTTGATTGATCTGAAGGCAGCGTCACGGATAAAGAATACACTCCGCAAATTTGTACAAAACGCGTATTGGCGCTTGTAGTCCAACGCAAATCGATGAACGAAACACCTGCCTATGAATTACCGTTTTTTTAAACGCCGCCCGCTTCCGTATTTCAATCCGTTAAAAAGTTGGGCGAATCCAACCCCAAGGGAAGACATATTGTCTGTGGATTTATGGGGGTAGTTTATTTTATCGCGGGATCGTCCTGTGTAATTCACCTTGCAATCTGCAATTAATTTCTGCGTCGCCTGCTAGATAACCCTCCGCCGTGCTGCAGCCGGTTACATCGACCGGTGCGGCTCAGTTTATGGCCCAGTAGATGGTCATGCGCGGCGTCGGCCATTAAGCTAATTGCGTTGCAGTATTCAAAATTTTATTTGCTTTCGGAATAGGTACTTTAAAGGTATTTTAAAGTACTCGTCGTGTGCAGTTCGGTACCTCCGCCGTAGGCGGTACTAAACTGCACAGGATATGTGCGTAATATACGCAGCTTACTGTGTATTAAGTAATTAAGTAATTACTAAGGCTGTGGGAAATATGCTGCGCGCCATAGACGTACGCATCGTAACAAGGGTAATAAATAATAATACTAAGTAAGTAGTAACAAACGCAGTAAACTGTTACAGGTAAATATAACACTATATGTACTTACCCTCTTAACTAGCATGATGAAGTACTGGAGACGATTCGTAAATACTTTATAGCATCAGGTATGTTTCCATATTTGTCTCAGAGAATGATGTCCGCTGTGGTGAAAGTATGTACTTATATTTGGAGAACGACCGTTCGACATCTACTGATGTAATACAGACATACGTAAAATACTCTTTGCATTCACTTAACGCAACTATAGATGCAAGATAACTATTAGCAGTATCATCACAGACTTGTCCGGTGTCTTTTTTTAACCCACTTTTGAACTTTTGTTTGACGCGCTCATTTATTGCATCATCTGTAGTGTGTAGCAGTGAATTACTTGGTTCACTATTTGCAGGGACGCTAATTCCAACGCATTATTTTGTAATTTCTCTATTGCGTCATGCACTTTTTTATAGTTGATATGAATTGTTTTTAAATCAGTTTCAATGGAAATTGTGTCCGGTTTTCCTTAATAGCTGCAGCCTGGGCAGGATTGAACTGTAGTATTATAGGCTTTGTTTGCTGGAAATTTTCAGCATAATAAAAAGCTGCCTTCAACCATGTCCCCCAACTTGTAAGGATCGACTCTGGTAGTCCTTCCACCAGGACAATTTTTGTGAAACACGCGCAGACATCTAGGGGGTTTTAGACTTTTTTGTGTTCGCTATTAGTGAATTTACCTTGGGGAAAACATTATCGAATAGTTTCTGCCACAAGATGTAAAGCATGCACACTACACGTACAAGGTAACAATCTACAACCGTGTTGTGAAAGAGAACGGTCTACTGAACATATTGTGGCGGCACCATAGGTCACAAACATCAATATTTGACTTGTTGACACTTTTTCTAACGTCTCCAGCACCACCTGCGCAATTGTATTATCAGTACACTCAGTGAGTCTTTTGCTAGCTAATAGCAATGGAAATGTCGATTGCAGAGAGTCCAGTACACGTACTATAATATTTACGAGCGATTTTTTTACGCCCGGTCGTCTCGTCAACACATAGCCACAGTCGTCTATTTTGTAATTCACGTGTAATTTTCTCTATAATGTCGCGTACAGTTGATATATTGCTTCATAATGTTCTGCGATTTGGTAACTGGAACTGTGTATTGTATTTGTGCCAAACCTTGCGAATGATTCTTTATCTAGTATGTAAACCGGAATATTACAGGCTATCAGCATCAACAATAAATCAAACCTAAATTGGATTTGCAAGGGCATACCCTGTTCTCTATGTTGATGTTGCACAGAGTTTGGACCAGCGCATGAAGCAGTAAAATAATCATGTCCCTACAAGAAGCGCCAATGATATGCAAGGCTCGCCCACAGCCTTAGTAATTACTGCGATTGTGCTGCTAATTTGTAATGATCTATGCAAACTATTGTTTTTTAGTCATATTTAAAACGAATTCACACAAATTTTTGTCTTAACTCTTAAAAATGGAGTCGTTAAACGAGTGTCAAAACAATCAATCCACGTGCAGTTTAGTACCGCCTCAGTAGATTACATTAAACCGCATTGTTATACGTCTATAAATATAAAAAGCACGCGCGCTTTCTGAACTCTCGTAATAGATTGCGCCCCCAGATATGTGCCAGGGTTCGAATTCAACGCTATTTTGGCGGCCCTAATAGAATTTTAAAGCTTTAATTAACTCCCGTTGATACGGCCCCAGTTAAGAGTAATCCCGTTTCAATATATTACGTAAACAATCGGTAACGGCGAATTAATAAGTCGGTAGCTCGTGATCGACATATTTGTGGGTGAAATCCAACTCCGTGCCTAATTGGCAGGCGCGTAGGGGCGAACTGCACGGCGTGAGCTTTTCTTAATCCGTAGAGTCTGCAGATATTATTGTCTACTATTTTAAGTCGTTTAGAATGGCGATTTTATATTTATACATGTAGTTCAAAGTAATTCTTTGGTGTTCAGGTTTAAAGCAGTCGTATGTAGACATTTTCGGCTTGAGTAATGTGCCTGTCTGAGTTAGGAGGGAAGCTTTCAGGACATTTCCGGCGCGAATGACGTCAGTTTCATTAACGTAATCGAACGAACTAGCATGCAAGTGAAGCGTCGTATTTACATTATGTGCAGTTTCACTTGACCGCTCGATCTGCTCCATTCCATTTTAGCTTGCATTGACAGACTTCGCCATTACAAACTAAAAGTGCCGACGCATACATTGCTAATTCTATTCGGACGTACACCTACTAGTTCTAGAGATTTCTCGAGAGTTCTCTGAATTACCGGATCGTGGTGGAACGGGACGGCATTCGAATTGCGGTTGTGTTTAGGTTTTTTTTGCGCGGGGCTGTCTGGAAGATCAATCATCCGGCTATAATCGCGCACAGCCATTAGGAGCTTATTTTTGTTTACCCGGTAATATTGCGGCGTCCTCGGTAATCTATGAATCTCATATATCAATGTCAGCGGTTGATTTTGAGTCTCTGCAAACGTTAGTTTAGGACATCGGGCGTGGGGTAGTTAATGTAATCAAAGCAAGGGGCTTCGCCGTAGGAAGCTCGGCGACGTGATTTGGTCTCTTTGCGCGGAGGCTGTCAGACTTCAGGTGTGGGATAGTTTTATACATTGAAGTGAAATACAATATGTAAATTTTGGCGTCGAACAGCTCGTGACTTGGTGCGTATCCTCGTTGGGGTAACATCCCCCGCGATTTATACACTAGGAATAAAAGTTAGGGATGTAAAAAACTTTGCCTAGATTGACTAAACTTTTAGGTGATTTTCAAAGGACTGTAACTTGGAGAAAAATAGTCGCAGAGCAATTTTGAAAAAAGCAAATTGAAGCTCCATATTCCTAGTTTTCCGATCCTTTTTTACTATCAGCAATTTATGAGTAATCATAAGAAAACCATCGGAAAAAACTTTTTCCAAATTTTTGCTTGCTTTTCAAAAGCTGCATGGACTTCAATACATTTTTTGTCAGTGATTTCATCAGAATGCTTTTTTAGATGGTTTTATGCTCTTTAATTTGAGGGGCTAAAAGCCTTGTACGATGATTTTTCACTGAGTTATGGTCGTTTAAAACAAAAAAGTCAGTCTTGACTTTGGTAATTACTCGGGAAATAATAATCGTACAGAAAATTCAAGTAGGGTTTTAAAAATTGCAAAGTATTTTTTACAAGTCGTAGTTATCGGTTTTTGATAAAAAAAAAAAAAATCGAAGATGCGAGAAGAAATTGTGTGTAAAGTAAAGGCGATCTTCCTCAATCACGCTGCCTCCCAGCTTATGAATTTTGAAAAAATAAACGAAATGGTTCAGACCAAATTCAAGCAAAAGGATATTTGATGAAGACCATAACTCACACCCTTTTGGATATTAAACATTGAAACCATTACGTATTAGTTCAGAAAAAAGTACCTTGACATACTTATCCCAAACACCTGATGCCATCCTTTGATCTCAATCTGGTGCGAGCCGACGACCGCACCTGTCGGAATCCAGTTAACACCTGCCTGGCGGCATCCTTTGATTTCAATATGACGCGTGGCGGCGGCAAACATCAAAGGACCGAAAAGTTCCCACGGTCTTCAAAATTTTCACAGGCTCAACCGCCTCTCTTCCTACCCATAACTCACACCCTTTTGGATATAAAACATTGAAACCATTACGTATTAGTTCAAAGTCAAGTACCTTGACATACTTATCACCAAACACCCGATGCCATCCTTTGATCTCAATCTGGTGCAAGCCGACGACCGCACCTGTCGAAATCCAGTTAACACCTGCCTGGCGGCATCCTTTGATCTCAATATGACGCGTTCCGGCGGCAAACATCAAAGGACCGAAAAATTCCCACGGTCTTCAAAATTTTCCCAGGCTCAACCGCCTCCCTTCCTACTCATAAAATCTCAAATTAAAGAGGATAAAAAAGCAAAAAAACTTTATGATGAAATCACTGAAAAACATTTATTGGAGTCCGTGGACCTTTTGAAAGGCAAGCAAAAATTTGGAAAAAATGTTTCCGATGTTTTTCTTGTGATTCCTCGAAAACTGCTAATGGTAAAATATTTTGAACTCAAGATCTATAAACTAGAATCTTGGAGCTTCAATTTGCTTTTTCTAATATTGCTGTGCGACTATTCTCCAAGTTGCAGCCCCTGGAAAATTTAGGATTTTTTTACATCCCTTAATTTTTGTGCCTAGTGTATTCCGTACATTCAATAGCGCCGGATTCGGAACGGCGAGAGAGGTTTTTTCGGTCCTCCGGTTTACGTAAGGCCCGCTCGTTCTCGCCTTTTCGGTAAAAAATAAATAGGGAGATCTGGAGAATAAATGCTCGGATATTTACACCAGTCGGCGGCGTGAAATACTTGGAATTGCGCCGCCCTCTCGCGGTGAAAGCCTTCCGTGGTCTTCTTTTTTACGGTCCGTAATAGATTGGCTCATTTGCCTTGATTCTGTATATACGTCTTCGGATCGGGTTGGTTATAAGGCGCCATGTGCTCGGGTTTTCCGGCAACGCAGTATTTCCCCTCGTGAAAAATGTTCGTTTTAGGGCAGAATTGGATTCCTTGGTATGTCGGGAACACGCGTGGGGGTTTGGCGCGTGTATATTTTTCATTTCACTGAAAGAAAATTTACAGGCGTTCTAAGAATCCTACTTTTTAACCTGTCGTTACCCGCTAAGTGGTCCGCGCTAATTCAACTTACGTGAAAATGCGGCCCTGAGGACCGCTTAGCGTATAACGAAGGATTACAAAGGGCATGACAGGAAAAGGAAGTCACTGTTTGCAAATTTTAACAGATCTTTGTAGTTAATGGCATGTTACATGCCATTAACTACAAAGTCAAAAAAAGTCCGATCACAAAATCTGTTGGCCTGTTTAGCGATCGAATTGGTGAAAATCTATGATATGATAGACTTTGTACTTTATTAAAACCCCTGGACTTTATTATCGGATAATATAAAGTGCTGTAGATGATCACACAATATTGACCGGCAATTCATCGTGCGGAGAACTCTACGTTACGTCTACTCCGTAGCGCGTACCATTAACTGCACCTCATTACACCCATTTTAAATCACTTAAATCGCCTCCTTTATTAGGTAAGCAAATTCCTCGCCCGGCCATAAATCTCCAAGATTGATGACACGTTGCGCCGGGAAGATTTTGATCTCCCCCATATGAAAATGAGTTGTTCATTTAAAGTTGGGGAGCGGGGCGAGGGGCGCGACGCTGCCGCCAAATTGTTGTTTAATAAGAAACTCCGGGCTGCGGCGAACATTCTGGCCGGCATCCTTGGCGGCGATATTAACTCGGCGGCGGCGCTGCAAAAGAAGTTGGGGGTATTAGCGGAATCCGACGGGGCCGGCTCGGGTCCGGCGAGATTTGTAACAAAAACGAAAATTATTTACAGTGGAGTTACTTCGATGATTAATTTAATTTTCTGGTATATGCCAGAGACGGCAGGCAGCCCATTATGGATTTTAAATCGAGTACGTGTTTGTAGGGGTTGCCCCCCGACCCCTCGTTCGGGCTCTGGGGCGAGCAAAGTTTCCGATACCGGATGACCTTCGACCGCTTCGGCAACCGACGTGGCACAACATGACCAGAAGAGGGTTTCGTCCAGAAAATCCAATAAACAAGATATATTCCATCCACCAAATATGGAGATCTACAAAATCATCATTAGATCAATAGCATGCCATGGACGCGGACAGGTTGACAGAGAATTCAAAAACAAATGAGAGGTGTTGGAAAGGCAATCACTAAGAAAGATCTTTGGGCCGTCAGTCACTGCAACTGGTACGAGGGTTGTCTCATTAATGAGGTTTCCACATTTTTTTTAAAATAGACGGAATTGTTTATTATCAAAGTTATTTACATGGTTGGAAAGCTTGAACATTAACCTATTTTTCTACATAATCGCCATTTCTTTCGATGCATTTTTGTACACGTTCTTTCAACTTTTGTATCCCCGTGTTATAGAACTCCACCGCCGACTCGTTGAGGCAGCGATTAACCTCTTCTTTGACTTCATCGTCGGTCGAGAAACGCAAGCCACCCAAGTGTTCCTTCAATTTTGGGAACAGGTGGTAGTCACTAGGGGCTAGGTCTGGGCTGTAGGGAGAGTGGGGAATGACAGTCCAGCCAGATTTGCTCAGGAGATCCTGGGTTTGCCGAGAGACATGGGGACGAGCGTTGTCGTGCAACAGCTTCACACCTTTGCTCAGTTTTCCTTTCCGACGGTTCCGGATGGTTCGTCTGAGTTTCTTTAGTGTTGCACAATACCTCTCTGAGTTTATTGTTGTCCCAGGAGGCATGAAGTCGATGAGCAATATTCCCTTACGGTCTCAAAAGACAGTTGCCATGATTTTCCCCGCAGATTGCGTTTGCTTGAACTTTTTCGGTTTATGCGAAATTGAGTGGCGCGAATTTTTCGGGAGTGAAATGAAACACCCACGTTTCTTCGCCTGTGATGATGGAGTCCAATAATTCCTCCCTATTGTTGCCACATTGTTGAAGAAGTCGACGATGACGATGGCGACACAACTGACGATGGATGTCTATGGGTGGAACCTTTTTTGCCTTCAAAAATCGGATCGCTGCGCGTATTTCGCACTTGGAGGTGACGGAAATCAGAAGGTCCATCGCAGACGGCTGTAAGGCCAACACTTCGCATCGTAGCTTGACAGCGAAGGTGAGGACCGAGAGAGGGAAAAACGGCGCGCATGACAGTGTTGTCAGATTTCACCTAATATTTCTCCTTGCGGAGCTATCGCGATGAGAACCTTACTTTTGTAATAAGCCTCGTATATAGAGAAGACGATACACACCACGAATCTTCCTATTGTCCAAGGAGGTACCGATTTTCTTGGGAAAATTCGCTAGGTCATAGAGACCACGATGGATTCTCATGTGATAAAAATGTCAAATAATATATTGCCAAAGAGCGTTTTGGTAGCAGGATTCGGGGTCGAAGACCAAAGGGAGACCAAGGAAACGATGGGGAAAAGTAGCAGAAGATTTGTAACACCTGATGGGTGCTCTAACCTGGAGGGAGAGGTTCTAGACCTACAGTGTTGGAGGCGGAAGATAACCGGGGCCAAGGTCCTATTTAGGCTGTGGTATCATTGGACTAAAGCAGAGGAATTTAAGATTTGCAAATTGAAGAATGCACTAACGTATAGTATCTCTTAAACTGAAAATCAAATCAAATTTCTCTAGTTGCTACGCTTCTGAATGTAACGGGAAGTTATTAGTTTGGATCTAGAGTCGTCTTACGCCATTTTCCATCGCAATCATCACATTTCTCCAACGTTATCTTGGATCCAATTCCAGCAATTTATGAAATGTAATACTAAAATGAATTCAAGAAGGCTATGCGATGAAGACCAATAGACCCATAATGTGACTTGGGATTAGATCGGCCCCAATGTCTTGAGGACGTCCCGAGTCTGCAAGAAGTTGTCGGACTAACTCTAGACTTATTCCGTGCAATCTCTCGCGTTATAAGTGGCTATCGATGTACAATATCATTTCAGTCAATTCTATTTTATCTACCCAACGTTCTCTTATAGTTTTCGTCAATTCCAGCGATTTATGAAGTCTAAAAATAACTAGGAAATATATGTCATTGACAAAGATAGTGTCAGAAGGGATTTTAAAGCTACCAGAAGTTACTGGAATGATATAGACTTGTCCTATGCAATAAAATCCGTTCAATCGAATCCATTCCCTTCTATTTTTCGATCTAAATTAGTCCCAATTTGGAACCGTGGACCGGCCTAGAGTCGTTCAATGCGATATCCCACAACGTCTAATTAACCCCTTCAACCCAAACTACCTCGTCCCTAGAACGTTTTCTTTGATTCTCTATCATTTGCTTCAATTTATGAGGAGTAACGCGATCGAAACTCAAAGAAAGCTTATCAACGCCGATGAAAACGCGTGCAAGTAAATCATTATTCCGGAGCGAACTGAAACTGGTCCCAGCGTGGAACCTTGAGGCACTTCATAGTTGGTGGAGGGTTTATTAGATGAATTTTATCGACAACGTCCTTGCACTGTTGTTTTCTTGTTGTAAATATCACAGTTTTGGAGGGTGCGTGATGTTGATGTAGGTAAAGTTAAATATATCACGTTTCTCTGGAAAATTATCGGTAAACTTGGAGGCGGCTGGATGCGGTAATAACGCCTTTACGATTAAATCACGTTTCATACCTGATGAGCCTGATCGTCGCTTCGAAAGACGTTTGTGCAAATGTCACGTATGGGTCCCGATATCAACGTGCACACACCCTCAACTTAGGGGGAGGTTTTAACTGTAGCGCGCTGTAAAATTTGTCGCGAAAAACATATTTTAGTTGATGATTTAGAACGAAATCAAAAGGAATCTCTTCTAGTCAAGATTTCTTATGAATGACCTACAAATTTACTTGACCATACTTGAGAAATTCTAATTCTACATTTTAATATACACTAGGCACAACAATTGAAGGATGTAAATTTTCAAAAGGTTGTAACTTGAAGAAAAATAGTCGCACAGCAATTTAAAAAAAAGCAAATTGAAGCTCCAGGTTTCTAGTTTTCAGATCTCGATCTTCAATTTTTTTTTTACCGTCAGCAGTTTTTAAGTAATCATAAGAAAACCATCGGGGAAAAAATTACAAATTTTTGCTGGCCTCTAAAAAAGTTCAAGGATTAAAATTAAATAAATTGTTTTCATCGATTTCCAAAATTGAAAAAGAGGTAAGAAATTGCGTATTATTGATGTTCGCTTAACTTGACATAACTTTGCAAATAATGGATAGATTAAGGATGTTGACTGTCGCTTTTCAAGCTCAAAGTATCTCAAAGAAACCCTTAAATTTCATTGTGTCCGGAATGATCGAATTTGTCGTTTTGCTAGAAATCAATTCAAGGATGAATTTTTAATTTTTGATTCATTTTTTGAAGTTGAAAATGTATTTTTAGCAATAATTCATTTTTTTAATTATTGCACAGAAAAAAAAAGAAAAGTTTTTCAAAAAAAAAAAATCAAAACTGACTTTTGCCTTGCACCACGATAACTCAGCGAAAAACCATCGTATAAGGCTGTTAGACCGCTCAAATTAAAGAGGATAAAAGTATCTAAAAAGGCTTTATGATAAATCATCATCATCATGAGGTCATCAGTCCTAAGACTGGTTGGACGCTAACCTCCAGCTTCTTGTGATAATCTACGCATTTCGCTAATTGTGCTACAACCTACATCCCTTACTATTTGCGAGCAGTAGTCTAATCTAGGCCTACCTCTGCCTTTCTTCACTCCTATTTCTGCCTCCAAAATATCGCGGAATATTCCCCCATGTCTCAGCAAATGGTCTACCATTCTATCTCTTCTCTTCTTTATGTTTTTCCACATACTTCTTTTTTCGCCGACTTTCTCCAATACTTCTTCGTTTCTAACCCTATCAGTCCACGGTATTTTCATCATTCTTCGGTAACACCACATCTCAAAAGCTTCTAATATCTTCCTACTTGCTTCCCCTACCGTCCAGGTTTCGCAACCGTATAGTGCCGTGCTCCATACATATGTTTTCAAACATCTCTTCCTTGTTTCTAAGTTTATTACCCCCGAGCATAAAAGTGCTTTCTTTTTGTTAAAAGCTACTCGACCCTGCGCTATTCTTTGTTTTATGTCTTTATCGCTTCTTCCATCCCAATTTATTTTACTTCCTAAATAAGTGAAGTCTTTAACTTCCTCCAATCTTTCATTATTAATTTGTACTTTCGTTTTTGCTCTGCTCTCGCGCCCTCTGCACACTAACACTTTAGTTTTGTTTTTATTCACCTTCATTCCGTATTCCTCTGTCAACACTGCCTCCATTTCGTTCAATGCTGATTCTAATTCCTCCTTATTAGATGCTAATACTGCTATATCATCCGCGAATCTCAGCATTTTTAGTTTCTGTCCCTGTACTTTAATCCCGAAATCCACTCTATCTTTTACCACATTAATCGCCTCTTCGATGTACAGATTAAAAATTAGTACATCGTACATCCTTGTCTTACTCCTTTCCTAATACCTACTTCCCTTTTTTCCCCTTCTACTTCTATAACAGCAGTTTGCTCTTTGTATAGATTGTGTACTACTCTCCTATCTCTATACTTCATTCCCGCGCTCTTTAGTATCTCGAGCATTTTTTCCCATCTTACGTTATCAAAAGCTTTTTCTAAATCTACAAATCCTATATAAGCGTTTTTTCCTTTTTCTACTGTTTTCTCTAACATTACTCTTAGCGCTAGAATAGCTTCGCGAGTTCCCCTATTTCGCCTAAACCCGAATTGGTCTTCTCCTAGTATTTCCTCCGCTCTATTTTCCATCCTCTTCTGCACTATTCTGGTTAAGAATTTTGTCGCATGAGAGGTTAGACTAATCGTTCTAAAGTTCTCGCATTTGTCGGCACTTCTCTTTTTCGGTATAGTAACGATAATGTTCCTCTTATAATCCTCCGGCATCTCGCCCGTTTCGTATATATATTTTACCAGTTCAAACATCCTATTTACTACTTTATGTCCCGCACATTTCAAAATTTCCGCCTGTATTTTATCTACACCCGGCGCTCTATTGTTCTTTAGCCCCCTTAGTGCTATTTCAAATTCCTCTCTCAATATAGGTTTTCCTACATCTTCCCTATCGATGCTATATTCTTCCTCTAATATCTCTCCTAATTCCTGACCCTCGTATAAATTTCCTAAGTACTGCTTCCACCTATCCGCTTTCTCCTCTCTTCCGATCAGTATGTCCCCCGATTGACTCCTAACGTTTCTGCTTATTGTTCCTATATCCCTGAAGTTCCTCTTAATTATTTTGTAAGCCTCATCGGTCTTACCTACTTGCAGCTTATCTTCTACTTCTTTGCATTTATCCTCTATCCATTGTTCTTTCGCTTTTCTACATTTTCTAATGATTTCCCACTTTATTGCCTTATAAGTTTTCAGTCCTTCCTCGTCTCGTCTGTTTTTGTAGCCTCGTCTCTTTTGCATTAAGTTTAAGATTTCGTCCGTTATCCAGGGCTTCCTAGCTTCCCTTTTCTCGCGTCCTAAAACGTCCGTAGCCGCGGAATCTAGACTATTCTTGATACCCTCCCACTCAGTTTCTGCGTTCTTGATTTCGTCATTACTCGCTTTATTTATAAATTATAATGAAATGACCGAAAAAAAAGTCCGTGGACCTTTCGAAAGACAAGCAAAAATTTTAAAACAAAATTTCCGGTTGTTTTCTTATGACTAGTCAAAAACTGCTGATGGTAAATTTTTAACTCAAGATCTGAAAGCTAGAAACTTGGAGCTTCAATTTTCTTTTTTTAAATTGCTCTGCGACTATTTTTCTCCAAGGTACAGCCCTTTGAGGATCACCTATAAATTATTTATAGAAATTATAATTTTTTTACATCCCTTAATTTGTGTGCCTAGTGTACATGGTTAAATTAACGTCGTATATCCAAAAAGACATATTTACTTACGCAACAACTTTTACGACTTTACCTTTAAACAATAGACTTTCTAATTATTATCTGGTATATTTACACTAAGCCTCGTCTTCTGGCATACCTTCTATCAGATTAAAATAGTTCCAAACGCTCTTTGATGTACCCATATTTTTTAAAGGGGCTTCATTAACGCTAGTCAAATCTCCTTTCTATCAATGTCTCCGAGATACTTATCCTCTTTATGCCATGCCGGCGGAGGATAAACAAGTTAGGACGCACTCGAGCAGTCGTGCTTTTTCACACCGACATCGACACAGCCGACTTCTAAGTTCATTATCTCCTCCGGATTAAACACGAAACCTTGACGTGGTGCAAGACCCGCGTGTCTGAACTCTAAACAAGTTTAAAATACGTGAGATAGCCGACGGTCTTTCGTGTATAAAGATACACAAAGGCGTATTCTCGATGATGAGACGCCCGAAAACGATTTTATTTCACTCAGTGATCGCCAATAGCCAATATTTTCCCGGATTAGGGTCAAATCATGCCCTTAGGTTGGTCGCAAGGCTACGGGATTTTGTAATTTGAACGACTTGGAAAAATTTGATACATTTCGATTGTCCTATATGTAAGCATTGCTCCCTTAATTGCGCTGTTTTTTAAAATTGGCTAGACCGAAATATATACAGGGGATACGTGAAAATACAAATAAATCGATGAAATACAGGGCAAGTAAGAAAAAAATTTTGTGACAGGTTTGTTTTGCCTTTTAGATGACCGTTTTTTGGTATACGGTTTTCTTTTGACGTCGACTGTTCGAGTTATGACGTGTTTAACATTTTTTTAAACGGCAGCACATTCATCTGATGATGCCATTTAAGATGTCATATTTTTTACGTAAAAATAATAATTAAATACGAATAAAAACCACTAAATTGTCCATCATTCACGTCTTGACAACGTACAAGTGGGAACAAATTCGTGTAAACCGTTATTTAGATTAAATTAGCCGTCTTTCTGTATTCTGTCTCTTAATTCAATAGTACATTTTCGTCGGCAGAAGAAGCCGTTGATGCTTTCAAAAACCATGTTTTGAAGATATCTCATGCGGAGTAGAAAAAAATGCTTTGATAAATGGTTCGAACGCATGCAAAAGTGTATAGATCATGAAGGACGATATTTTGAAAAGCGATAAAGTAATGTTCAATGACAAATTGATGTTTTTTTTTTATTTTTAGGCTCAAAATATAAATAGTGCCTCTCGTTCCATAATGCAATGAAAAATTATGAGACTCCGTGTATATGAAAACAGCGATGGATATTTTGCATCTAAAATTGACACGCTTCCAATTGTAGGTTATCCCTTAAGTGATATTTCGGGTGCATAATTGCGATAAATTTAGTCGCTTGATAAAGCACCCTTAAGCCACCGGCGACTGCGTCCATACGGTGGGCGACGTTGGTCGTGATGCGGCAGGTCATTTAAATTAACTACCAATCCCCATCCGGATTTTCTAGTCGCTTTACAACTAGTATTTTCCATCGATGTTTTCGTACTCTCAAAGGACCCTTTGATGTTCGTCCCCCGGTCGCCAAATCCTTGTTTAATTAAAAAATCTGTGCGTTTTTTTTACATCGTCCCTGTGTTTTCACAACAAATTGACTGCGCGCCACGTCAGATGCCATCTTTGATTAATTAAGCCGGAATTAGTTAATTTCGGGCCGTCGTTCTTAAATTACACCTAATAGGGGAGGAATGTTGCAAATACGTATAGTACTTGGAGGATTATTAGAGCGCCGAATTCCTCAGACGAGTAGTAGACCGGGATCTTTTTAATTTGCATTGCCTGGGACTTAATTTGTCGCGAGGCCGAGCCGGATGAACTCGGGCAGGTCCCGAACAAGAGACAGTAGAGAAAACGCTTGAAATACTTGGTTCTGAACAAGTTTGTAATTTATTATTTTTATATAGTTGGAAAAAGAAAGGATAAAGCGATAGAATTGGTAAAGAAAATAGCCATGCATTTGTTTTTGAAATATATACAGGGTGTCAGAATAGTTTCTGGCATAACTTTGTATATGCATTCCTCAGATAGTAAATAACACAGAAACATAAATAAAACTACCCACGAATTAAAAAATTGTAATTAACATCCTTCTGTATCTTCTGTACGGTAATGGC
The DNA here is from genome assembly GCA_037954035.1 of Rosalia funebris. NCBI lineage: Eukaryota > Metazoa > Arthropoda > Insecta > Coleoptera > Cerambycidae > Rosalia > Rosalia funebris. The sequence continues at coordinate 26,641,450 of JAZFAV010000003.1, read as the reverse complement.
AACATTCATAGTAATATACTTAACACCACATATAGTGTAGGTATAGCATAATAGGTATACGGTGTCTATGTCGTGTAGTACGGAAAATAAACCACTTGTGTCTTGCAAATTACGCCTATACGCGTGGTCATAACGATTCAAATTTAGCAATATTTAAAATGGTAGATTTTACTCACCAGGCATACTACGCAAATATGTTGTTATTTTACGGTCTATAAAATGAAAATAGTGTAGCTGAACGACGGGAATATGCAATTAGATTAGCTTCAAATTATTTTTTTAAAACTTTCCACACGCCAAAAGTAAACCGGTCGCGATTAGTGGAAAAGTGAGATTTGTGTAAAGTAATAATCGACAGGACACGAAATATCAATGTCAGCTGCGCTAACTGTATCCGTCTTGAACCTACCGATTCATTGGCCCGACCGAGGGAACTGGGAACTTCCCTCAGGGCTGGGTGTTTGTCCGCGTCTATATGTGTAACCTTCCCCTACTCAAGCCTGCCTGTAGGCTTTCTGGCGAAGGAAGTCTACTTTCTGTGTGTCCAAACTATTAAACTACATATTAAACTAATTATTGTGTCGTTCTTGGGTTGTGATTTAAATTTTAAACGTATTTTTTTTTTTTTTATTAAAAATTGATTGCGGCTGCAGACCTGCAACTAAGCGAGAAGTTTTCTAACATTCTTACATCCACCATAAAAGTCGCCGTAATTAGTTTTCATCGCTTGGTCGTGATTTTGTGAGTTTTTCTTGGAAACTAAAATATTCAAGTCGCCAGATTTGCTTTAAGAATGTCGATGGATAGTTTACACAAAGAAGTTCATTTATCTTTAGTTAGGAGCTAGATACAAACTTGAAAAATTTAATTGGGTCATTGGTCGTCGCCTATTTTCCTGCTTTTCCTTACTTTTACAGCACAGTCATTAGTCACATGATTACTGGTGCAATTAGAATCAATTAAGTGAATCCATGCGCATATTTGTTTACGTTAATACACTAGGCACAAAAGTTAAGGGATGTAAAAAAATCCTAAACCTTTGGGTGATTTTCAAGGGGCTGTAATTTGGGGAAAAATAGTCGCGGAGCAATTTTAAGAAAAGCAAATTGAAGCTCCTAGTTTCTAGGTTTCAGTAAATCATAAATAATTTTTTTCAGTGACTTCAGAGCTTTTTTTGATAATTATTTTTAGGAAATCTTTTTTTAATAGTTTTCTTATGTTTACTCAGAAACTGCTGATGGTAAAAAACGAACTCAAGATCTGAAAATTAGAAACTTGGAGTTTCAATTTGCTTTTTTTTAAAATGGCTCTGCGACTATTTTTCTCCATGTTACAGACCTTTGAAAATCGCCTAAAAATTTAGGATATTTTTACAACCCTTAATTTTTGTGTCTATGCTACTATTTGTGATCGAATTTATTGTTGAATAATTTTCTTTAAACAGGGACGCGTCTTTTATAAAGTCGAACTAGACAAACCTGGAAGTCCTTTTTGACTAGACCGAAAGAACATCGACAAGACCGAAATAACTCGTTTAAAGTAAGAACTTCAAACTTAAATGATAAAGAATGGGTGTACGATGTTCTATGATAAATTCCTCCGTTCCTTGTTCTTCTAAAGTCGCCGTCATCCAGCTTTAATACATGGCGTCGCCGCCACCGAGCGAAATCCATTGTTACCCGGCCCCGAGGCGCAATATAAGTTGTTGGGAATTTATAACAATTCCGAAGGTTGATGTGGCGTATAAAACTTTTTAAAAAGCGACAGCGTCGTCACAAATGTCTCGGAAAATGCTGAACATAATTCCATTTCCCTGAACGGGTATTAATTCGGAAACAGAGGGGGCGGGGGGTAGGAGGACTTAAGATTGCGAGTTTCCGCTTGAACAACGGGAACTTTTTCGCCTTATGATTACTAATACTACGCCTGTCAAAGTAGAGTCCTTCCGTGACGGTTTCATCCGTTCAGAAGTGGGATCTAGGACTCGCTAAATATTTTCCCAATCAACACAACTGGAATCGCGGCTAATGGAACTTAATAATCAAGACGAGTACGAATCATCTTTTATTTAAATGAAAATGGTAATCACTTTATAACGAGCCATGCACATTAGATAGGTTGGGGGTATATATAGGGTCTGTCAATAGAGACGCTCGAAATTTGTTGGGTTATAGTGGCCATGTTAAATCAACATTTGTCAAATTTGTTGTGAATTGTTCAGTAGTGTATGGCAAATCATCATGGAAAGTTAACAACGTGTGCAAATCATCAAATTTTATTTTCAAAATCAGTGCTCTGTTCGAGAAACTAAACTTTTAAATTAGTATATATTTCACATAACTTGTTTTATTTACTTTTAAAAATCGAGCGTCCTTATTGAAAAACCCTTTAGAAGACAAATAATTTTAGAGTAATCACAAACGGACCGGTCTGGCTCAACTACTTGGAAGTACAACTGCGAATACTAAACCAGCTCGCGCCCGTAGGGTGACGGAGTGTGCCCGTACCTCAGACGCTTTTACTGTCGAAAAAAAGCCGATGGGAAAGCAGTCGGCATCTAAACAACCAGACGCGAATGCCTTCGACATACAAATCTAAAATCCACACCACTTAGTCGAGTTTTAGATTTGCTTTTACGACCCCCGCAATAAATTTCCTTTTTATTTGTTAGGGGGTGTGTTAGCGAAAAGCTTTGGTATGCTAACGTCGACATGGAAAGTCTTTTGTCACTCGCATCACTTAAATCTAGCCCGTCATGACAAGTCGTTCTATTTTTTTCGAAGTGTATTCGCGTTGGGGGCGGGGGTGACTGATGCGGGGTCGATAAAGTAGTTGCGCTTTCACGCAGGGAACGTTTGTTTGATACAGGAATAAGGAATATTGGAAGAGAGTGAAGTTTTGATCATCTTTTGATGATATGCTTATTGGTTTCGAGTGTTTTTATACCACAAACTTTGACCTCATGATAGTACTTGAAGTTTGGACAAATAGTTTGGACACGCGTCCAAAGGGGTTGCCAAGGGAAGGGGAAGGTTATACATATAAACGCGGACAAACGCACAGCCCTGAGGGAAGTGCCAAGTTCCCTTTCGTGAGAATCGAACTCACGCAGACAATGTGCCCAGTATTTGGCCCAGTTGCCACCCTGTTACCAAATACCAAGTCAGCATCACCGCAGTACCATGAGAATGAGACCATGTCACCCATCCAAGTCGCACCGTGCAATTCGTTGCTTGACTTCGAACAGCGCAGGTCCGACAATGAACGGAGTACGCTGCCTCATCCTCGTTCTTGTAAATAGATTGACTGAGGAAACCATCCATTACCTCGAGTCAAAATTGTTTCCTATTGAATATTTTAAACAACACCTACAGCACGGTATGGCGATGGATAATTCTTGGTTGTCCTTTATTGCAAATCTTATCATGAGTAGATAAGACAGAAGCAAAAGGAAGCATGAATGGAAAGGATGGTAAGAAAGCCGATGGATGTAACATAAGCGTTAGAGCCAAATCATTAATAAATAAGGTAAATACTAATGGCCCAAAGCTGAGCCTTGAGGTGCTCCAGAGGACGCTAAGACGGTATTGAATTTAAAGCAATTATATGAAACTAATAATGTACGTCTGGATAAATACGATTTTACTAAGTGAAGAAGATTACAACTGTATCCATATAATTATAACTTTTAAAATAAATATATTATGATTCACCTTGTCAAGGCCAGCAGTCAAAGATGGGGAAAATTGTATACATATAGGAAGGAAACTAGGCACTGTTAGACTGCGGGCGACGTGTGGAGGCATTCAAAAAGGAAGTGAACATATTCATTTGTAAAGCTGACACCGAGCAAGGTACTTACAGTATCAATTCTGGAAAGAGCGGCCGCGCTATCGACCGGATCCACTCCAGATTGTTCGACGCTCCGGCTGGGATTACATCACTTCGTGCCGCCCTGTTTGTCAGCGTATCAAGTGCTCAGACGTGGCAATGGAGAGTAACAAACAACCTTGTTTCGGAATAGACAATGGGCTGGATGTATGTACGTATTTTATCTAGTGACACTTATTGCGATGCCACTTATAAGAGCGCGCTTCCGGCTAGGCGAAAAGGGAACAACGGTAAAAAGCGCAACGGTACAATTCAGAAGTGGGACAAAACAGTTGGTGGATGACATGTATAGAAAATGGTTTTGTGATACCGGTAGTTGAAGTTGGCGAACGTATTAAATTATTTCTGTGACTGTATAAGTTTTCAGAAGTGGGATAATAATGTTTGCTCAACTTGGAAATTAATTCTAGAGATATAATAATGAACTACAAGTTTGAAGATGTAAATGAAATATTAATATCGTCATTATTAACAAGACAATTTAAATTAAACGTAGACATAGTAGAAACGTAGAATATCCATGTACTTGTATTGTTTTTTTTTAAGGGCCATAAGAGATATTGGTGCGACTGCGTGTCGTTTGTCTCTAATAAAAAGTATCTCATCAAAATTGAATAGTGTTAAAGCGACTATACACTAGGCACAAAAATTAAGAGATGTAAAAAAACCTAAATTTTTAGGCGATTTTCAAAGGGATGTAACATGGAGAAAAATAGTCGCAGAGCAACTTTAAAAAAAAGCAATTTGAAGTTTCAAGTCCCTAGTTTTCAGATGTTGAGTTCAATATTCCGTACTATCCCCAATTTTTGAGTAATCCTAAGAAAACCATCGGAAAAAAATTCCCCTAACAATAATCCCCTTCTCCTCAACTATATGAGGAGAAGAGGATCTAATTGACGGAAGGAAAATCAGAAGTGGGACAACCGAAGGTAGCCAGAAGTGGGATAAAAAAAATTTGTGGGTGTCCAATTTGGCGTAGAGGAGGACAAACAAGTTTCCATGGGGCTACATTAGATATTCCTAATAAACCAGTCCCAATAAATCACGCGAGGTGGTATTTCGCAGAGGAGAGGTTAATTATATTTTTCTTACCCTCATCGTAACCCGGACGAAAGGTTACCTTGTCTCTCGTACAATAAACTTTGTAGCACCGCACCCGAGAGGATCTCCCTAAGTGCAGGGCCGGACTTAGAACTTCACAAAGGCTTATTTCATCTCGACGTTCGGTCCCTATAAAATTAGCCCGGAGCGAAAGTGTTCAAGAACCTCATCAATTTTTTAAGCGCGCGGAGTCGGCCGGAATCCGAGAGGTGGCTTTGTTGGCTCATTTCGGGCGGGGTATTTAGTTTGGGCGGTGCATTTTTTATGAGTTGCTTTGAGATGGGTCGACGTGGCGCGATCCTTTTAAAGAAACTTACCTTGAACATTAAGAAATCGGGGTGCGGGCTATTTTTATAATAACCATATTATAAAAATCGTTAATATCGTTATACCGAGTGATGTTTTTGTTGGCGAATTTCTTCTCTGTGTACACTCGGATAAAGTGGGACGAAAGCGGTAATTCAGAAGTGGGATGAAGAATATAAGTATAAAATGTGTAAGAATACAGATGAGACTGATCGCATGCCCTGCGATAATGTTTCGATTATTTAATAATAGTAATTGCATATTCTCTGATTTTTTGTTCGGATATTTTTGCTGCAGTTTTTCCCATCAAAACGTTGTATGTATCATAAAATTGCTCGTAAATATCGATTTTCAAACGAGTCTAATGACATTTGGCAATAAAACGGCTGAAATATGTCGCTGCATAACGCGCCTAGCAGGGATGACTTCACAGAGCGATTACCTGTTAAATGGGTATATTACAGGAGTCGAGCTGCTTCTGAACGACACTTTGATATTTTATTACGATGGTCGTATATTTCACGTATTAATGCAGTGCCAATGGTAAAAATAATTAACATACTCCAGGGGATGTTTGTAATGAATATTGTGGCGGTGTAATGCGTACCGGGGGTGCGGTGAATTTTTTTCGATTTTCGTCTCTGAAAATGTAGTTTTTTTAGTAAAAAAATTCGTAGCATCATCATTAGGTCATCAGTCCTAAGACTGGTTGGACGCTAACCTCCAGCTTCTCCTATCTTGTGCCAACCTACACATTTCGCTAATTGTGCTACAACCTACATCCCTTATTATTTGCGAGCAGTAGTCTAATCTAGGCCTACCTCTGCCTTTATTCATTCCTACTTCTGCCTCCAAAATATCGCGGACTATTCCCCCATGTCTCAGCAAGTGGCCTACCATTCTATCTCTTCTCTTCTTTAAGTTTTTCCACATACTTCTTTTCTCGCCGACTTTCTCCAATACTTCTTCGTTTCTAACCCTATCAGTCCATGGTATTTTCATCATTCTTCGGTAACACCGCATCTCAAAAGCTTCTAATTTCTTCCTACTTGCTTCCCCTACCGTCCAGGTTTCGCAGCCGTATAGTGCCGTGCTCCATACATATGTTTTCAAAAATCTCTTCCTTGTTTCTAAGTTTATTACCCCCGAGCATAAAAGTGCTTTCTTTTTGTTAAAAGCTACTCGACCCTGCGCTATTCTTTGTTTTATGTCTTTATCGCTTCTTCCATCCCAATTTATTTTACTTCCTAAATAAGTGAAGTCTTTAACTTCCTCCAATCTTTCATTATTAATTTGTACTTTCGTTTTTGCTTTGCTCTCGCGGCCTCTGCACACTAACACTTTAGTTTTGTTTTTATTCACCCTCATTCCGTATTCCTCTGTCAACACTGCCTCCATTTCGTTCAATGCTGATTCTAATTCCTCCTTACTAGATGCTAATACTGCTATATCATCCGCGAATCTCAGCATTTTCAGTTTCTGTCCCTGTACTTTAATCCCGAAATCCACTCTATCTTTTACCACATTAATCGCCTCTTCGATGTACAGATTAAAAATTAGTGGTGATAGCATCCTTGTCTTACTCCTTTCCTAATACCTACTTCCCTTTTTTCCCCTTCTACTTCTATAACAGCAGTTTGTTATAGAAGATAACAAACTTCTTTGTATAGATTGTGTATTACTCTCCTATCTCTATACTTCATTCCCGCGCTCTTTAGTATCTCGAACATTTTTTCCCATCTTACGTTATCAAAAGCTTTTTCTAAATCTACAAATCCTATATAAGCGTTCTTTCCTTTTTCTATTGTTTTCTCTAACATTACTCTTAGCGCCAGAATAGCTTCTCGAGTTCCCCTATTTCGCCTAAACCCGAATTGGTCTTCTCCTAGTATTTCCTCCGCTCTATTTTCCATCCTCTTCTGCACTATTCTAGTTAAGATTTTTGACGCATGGGAAGTTAGGCTAATCGTTCTAAAGTTCTCGCATTTGTCGGCTCCTCTCTTTTTCGGTATAGTAACGATAATGTTCCTCTTATAATCCTCCGGCATCTCGCCCGTTTCGTATATGTATTTTACCAGTTCAAACATCCTATTTACTATTTTCTGTCCCGCACATTTCAAAATTTCCGCCTGTATTTTATCTACACCCGACGCTCTATTATTCTTTAGCCCCCTTAGTGCTATTTCAAATTCCTCTCTCAAGATGTAGCTTTCCTACATCTTCCCTATCGATGCTAGATTCTTCCTCTAATATCTCTCCTAATTCCCGACCCTCGTATAAATTTCCTAAGTACTGCTTCCATCTATCCGCTTTCTCCTCTCTTCCTATCAGTATGTCCCCCGATTGACTCCTAACGTTTCTACTTATTGTTCCTATATCCCTGAAGTTCCTCTTAATTATTTTGTAAGCCTCATCGGTCTTACCTACTTGCAACTTATCTTCTACTTCTTTGCATTTATCTTCTATCCATTGTTCTTTCGTTTTTCTACATTTTCTAATGATTTCCCACTTTATTGACTTATAAGTTTTCAGTCCTTCTTCGTCTCGTCTGTTTTTGTAGCCTCGTCTCTTTTGCATTAAGTTTAAGATTTCGTCCGTTATCCAGGGCTTCCTAGCTTCCCTTTTATCGTGTCCTAAAACGTCCGTAGCCGCGGAAGCTAGACTATTCTTGATACCCTCCCACTCAGTTTCTGCGTTCTTGATTTCGTCCTTACTCGTTTTATTTATTAATTGATCTGTTTTCTCCTGGAACTTATCTTTCATATTCTGATCCCTCAATATGTCTACATTTATACGTTTCTTATCCTTCCGGGTTTTCAGATTTTTGAACTTTAATCTAGCTTTCATGACTACCAAGTTATGGTCGCTGTCTACATCTGCTCCTGGATAACTCTTACAGTCTTTTACTTGATTTCTAAATCTCTTCCTAACCAGAATGTAGTCTATCTGATACCTGTCTATCCCTCCTGGCATTTTCCATGTGTACCGCCTCCTAACGTGATTTTTGAACAATGTGTTCGCGACTACCATCTTGTGCTTCTCACAGAATTCTATCAGTCTGCTACCTCTCTCGTTTCTATTTCCTAATCCATAAGGACCTACAAATTCTCCTTCTTTCCCCTCACCTACGACTGCGTTAAAATCTCCTATTATTATTAAATTTTCATGACCCTTCACAAATCCTATTACCTGCTCTATGTCCGAATAAACGGCTTCTAACTCTTCCTCACTGTGGCTAGAAGTAGGCATGTATACTTGCACTATTACTGTTTCCACTGGCTTCGAATCTAACCTAACCATCATTACTCTTTCGCTGTATTGTAGGTAGCTATCTACACACTGTCCTGCGTTCTTCCGCATAACGATCCCTACTCCCGCGTTTCCATTTACCGCTCCTGTGTGTATTACCCTATAGTCACCGCTCCAAAAATCTCCTACTTCCGGCCAGCGCATCTCACTTATACCTACTATATCTAATCCTAACCTATCCATTTCTATCTTCAGATTTTCTAGCTTCCCTGCCTGTCTCATGCTTCTGACATTCCACGCTCCGACTCGTGAAATGCTACACTTCTTACTATTATTGCACTCGATCACGTCTCCCGGAACAGTCCTCACCCGGAGATCCGAACGGAGGACTATTTTACCTCCG